>CM060939.1:135738838-138238838 GCA_030765085.1 Allium cepa
GCTTTTTGGAAAAATAGGATGAAATTTTTTTTGAAAACCATTGACGCTTGGGATATTGTTGAGACAGGTTATAGAATACCAACTATAACCGTAGATGATCAGGAAATAGAGAAACCAAAGGAACAATGGACAGAACTAGAAAATAAATTACAGAATACTAATGCCAAAGCTATGAATTCTATTATCTGTTCATTAGATCAATTTGAATTTAATCGTGTCTCACATTGTCTAACTGCGCAGGAAATATGGCACATATTAGAAGTGACTCACGAAGGAACATCTCAAGTCAAAGAATCTCGCCTTGCCATGCTAAGCAGCGAATACGAGAACTTTACAATGGCGAAAGAAGAAAATGTCAAAGAGATATACGGACGACTTTCCAACATCGTATAGAAATCAAAAGCTCTCGGAAAAACATACACCGAATTGGAAATAGTCCGTAAAATCCTCAGAGTCCTTCCACGAAGCTTTGAAGCAAAAGTAACTGCCATTCAAGAATCCAAAGATTTAAAACAACTCAAAGTCGAAGAACTCATCGGAAATCTCACCACTTATGAGCTAGAAATGAAATTCAAGGAAGAGCGTGAAGGTGGAGATACTCGAAAGAAATCAATAGCTCTCAAAGGAACAACTGAAAGTGATGATGAGAATGATGACGATGATGATGGAGCAGCGGAGCTAGCGCTACTAATAAAGAAATTCAAAAAGTGGAATCGCAAATACGGAAATCCAGCTCGAAATCATGAATTGAAAAGCAGAATAGGCAAAGCACTAGACAACCCAGAAGATCAGAAAATCATATGTTACAAATGCAACAAACCCGGCCATATCAAGCCACAATGTCCTCAAAAACGATCAAATCAAGGAAAGAAACTAAAGAAGAAAAGCTTTACGGCTACTTGGGATGAAACTGACGAAGATGAAAGTGATAACACCGAGAGTGAGAGTGAAAAAGCAAACATGTGCCTTCATGGTGAAGTTACAGACAGTGATGACGACGAGCCAAGCGAGGTATCAAAACTCACTCATTCTGAATTACTAATTTATTTCCATGAAGTAAATGGCTGTTATGAACGACTTAGGGAAAAATATGCTAAACTTGAATCTCAAAAGGATACTTTGATAGAATGCAATAAACAACTTGATCAATTAGTTAAGAACTATCAATGTAGAATTCCTAAGTGTGATAAGTGTCCAACATTCGAAGAAGAAATTAAAAAATCGGAAATCAATATAAAATCACTTGAAAATGAAATTCTGATTTTAAAAGAGAATGAAAATACTAGGAGAGAGAATTCTATTAAAAAGTGCACACAGTTGTTAAACGAAAATGAATCTCTCAAATCATAAGTCCAACAATTGTCAACGACTTTAGATAAATTTTCAAAAAGTGAAAAATCGTTGAATATGCTATTAGGAAAGCAAACTGTTAATACGGTTAGACAAGGACTTGGATATAATAATTCGAAAATTGTTGAAAACAAGATTAATCAAGTTAATTCTATGTGCACAATTTGTAGAAAATTTGGACACGGTCACAATAATTGTTGGTATAGACCCAAACATGTGAAAACTATACCGATTTGGGTTTCAAAAGGCACAAATATAAAATCTCTCAAAGTTAAACAAATTTGGGTGCCAAAGGGAACAATTATAAATAGTTTTGGGTCTACACAAAATTATTTTTCAAATTTTCTGCCACTAACAACCATGGACCTATAAAAACAAATAGGTCACTAAACTCTCTTCTCGTGTAGGTATGCTGGCAGGCTAAGGAACAACAGCAATGGTACTTGGATTCTGGCTGTTCCAGGCACATGACAGGCGATAAATCGAAGTTCCTTAGCCTAGAAAAGTACAAAGGTGGCAGAGTCACAATGGGGAACAATGACAAGTGTAAAATTGTCGGTAAAGGTAAAGTAGGTAACAATACATTTACCTTGAATGACGTTTTATATGTTGAAAATCTGCACCACAATTTGATATCAATCAGCCAGCTATGTGATAAAGGTATGAATGTTATCTTTGATTCTGACATGTGCAAAATTGTTGACAAATCATCAAAAGAAATCTTATTTTCAGGAAAAAGGAAAGGTAATATATATTCTCTATCTTTTGATGATCTCATCCTCTCTAAATGTTTGGTAGCTAAGGATATAGAAGTGAATTTATGGCATAGACGTTTAGGGCATGCTAGTATGAACTTATTAAACAAATTAAAAAGGAAAAGTTTGGTAAGAGGGTTGCCATCACATGAGTTTGAAACTGAAAACATCTGTAAAGCATGTACTTTGGGAAAACTTAGAAAATCATCGTTTCATGCCAAAAACAATGTAAGCACTTCTAGAGTTCTTGAACTAATTCATATGGATCTATTTGGACCTAATGACATTGCTAGCTTAGGAGGTAAGAAATATTGCTTTGTGTTAGTTGATGATTACTCAAGATATACATGGGTATACTTCTTATCTAAAAAATCAGAAACTTTTTCATACTTCACAAGATTCGCAAAATTTGTGCAAAATGAAAAGGAAGTCTCTATTGTTTCGTTAAGAAGTGATCATGGTGGAGAATTTGAAAATTATGAATTTGAAACTTTCTGTGATGAAAACGGAATCAAACATGAGTTCTCTGCACCACGTACTCCACAACAAAATGGGGTAGTTGAGAGAAAGAATCGAACTTTACAAGAATTGGCTAGGTCTATGTTAAATGAATATGAACTACCTCTGCATCTCTGGGCAGAAGCTGTAAATACAGCATGTTATGTAATGAATAGAGTTATCATCAGACCGATTCTTAACAAAACCCCCTATGAGCTATGGTTCAACAAAAAACCAAACATCGCTTACTTCAAAGTGTTTGGATGCCCTTGCTATATTCTTAATACAGGTGATCAGTTAGGAAAATTTGAAGCAAAGGCTGATGATGGCATCTTCATGGGTTACTCTTCGAGAAGCAAAGCTTATAGAGTCTACAACAAAAAGACTAAAACAATCGTAGAGTCAATCAATGTGAAATTTGATGAAGGCATTGACGAACAGGACACATCCAAAAGCAACGTTGAAGAGGAGAAAGAAAAAGATGAGTTCGAAAAACCAAAAGAAACTGCTGTTGAAACTATCACAACTCAAGAAGTCCGAAGAAATCTGGATCCAGAAAAGCTGAAATACAAAACAGACCATCCACCAGAATTGGTAATTGGAAACCCTATAGCAGGTATACAAACTCGTTCATCCTTTAAAAATCTATGTGATCTGTGCTTATATAGTGGATTTATTTCAGAAATAGAACAAAATAGCATAGATTCAGCCCTTAATGATGAAAACTGGTTCATGGCCATGCAAGAAGAACTAAATCAGTGTGAACGAAATAATGTTTGGAGTCTAGCACCTAGACCTAAGGATTATCCAGTTATAGGAACAAAATGGATTTTTAAAAATAAATATGATGAATCTGGAAATATAATTAGAAATAAAGCTAGACTAGTTGCTAAAGGATACAATCAAATTGAAGGAGTTGACTTTGATGAAACTTTTACGCCTGTAGCTAGACTAGAATCAATTAGAATATTGTTAGCTTTTGCTTGTTACAAAGGATTTAAACTAAGACAAATGGACATTAAGAGTGCTTTTCTTAACGGAGTTTTAAAAGAAGATGTGTTTGTTGAACAACCAGAAGGTTTTGAAAGTCATGAATATCCAAACCATGTATACAAACTAAAGAAGACATTATATGGATTAAAACAAGCTCCCAGAGCTTGGTATGAATGTCTTACTTCTTATCTCCTTGAAAATGGGTTCAAAAAGGGATGTGTAGATACCACACTATTTCTGTTGCATGAAAACAATGATATTTTGATTGTTCAAATATATGTTAATGACATCATTTATGGTGCTACTAACAAGTTATTGTATGAGAAATTTGAAAAAGTCATGCAGGAAAAATTTGAAATGAGCTTGGTTGGAGAGTTAAAATTCTTTTTAGGATTTCAAATCCAACAAAGCAATAAAGGCACATTCATTTCTCAAACAAAATATATTAGGGAACTTGTCAACAAATTTGGATTGAAAGATGCTAAACCAGCAAGAACTCCCATGAGTACAACACTTAAACTTGACAAAGATGAAAAGGGTAAGACAGTTGATCAAAAGCAGTACAGAGGTATGATTGGATCACTCCTTTATCTTACCGCCTCTAGACCTGACATCATGTTTTCTGTCTGCTTATGTGCGCGTTTTCAATCTAACCCAAAAGAATCTCATTTAAAAGCTGTTAAAAGAATTATAAGATATTTATTGCACACACCACGATTTGGTCTTTGGTATCCATCAAATGATAATTTTGAATTGAAAGGTTTTTCAGATGCTGATTATGCTGGAAATTTGGTTGATAGAAAAAGTACTAGTGGAGCATGTTTTATGTTAGGACATTCATTAGTTGCATGGTCGAGTAGAAAACAAAATTGTATTGCATTATCCACAACAGAGGCAGAGTATATTGCTTTGAGCGGTTGCTCTGCTCAAATCTTATGGATGATACAAACTTTGCATGACTATGGCCTAAATTTTAAACGTGTACCATTAATGTGTGATAGCAAAAGCGCAATTGATCTCACAAATAATCCTGTACATCATTCGCAAACAAAACATATAGATGTAAGACATCATTTTATTAGAGATCATATTTCCAAAGAAAATATCTGCATAAATTTTATTTCAACTGATTCTCAATTGGCAGACATCTTTACAAAACCCCTACCAGAAAATAGTTTTTGTAAACTACGACTCAGTCTAGGTGTTTTAGAAATTTGCTGAATTTTTAACATTTTTTTTCCCCCTACAAATCATCGAAAAGAAAAATAGTAATTGAAAAAGTGATGAGTGTTGATATCGATTATATATTATAACTCGAGAAAGTATAATTAGAAAATTTCTTTAGAAATGTAAACAAGAGTTATAAAACTTTTTGTTGGTAAAAAATTCCATGACCATCTCTATACCTATCATATTTCTATCAACCATCACTCATCAAAATTCTATATAGTTTGTCGATATGTGGTACTTTAAACAGGAATCGTTCGTTTTTCATTTTTACATTTTTTTTATAAAAAAATAAAAAATAAAATAAAAATAACAATAAATACCAAAGTATTCACTCTCATTTAAAAGTCCTCACGGTTATGCATGGGTGAATTACTTGGAATTTGTTATGTGCTTCCATGCTCATTTAAAAGTCCTCACAGTTATGCATGTATGGAACACATATCAAAAAAAAAAAAGGTTGATTCTAATCCCATTTAAAAGTCCTCACGGTTATGCGTGGTTAGAAGATACTTGATTTCATTTTTTTTTAAAAATAAATTTGGAATACTACTAGTCTCATTTAAAAGTCCTAACGGTTATGCAAGGTTAGTAGATATTCAAATTCCTGATATAAAAATACCACAAATAGACAAAATTGTATGGTTTTATATGATGACATCATCTCCATCATTCTAAAAGTGGAATATGCGCCTAACAAAATATTTATGATTTTTGTTTGATTTTTTATTGAAATTTGATATTTATATTAAATTGAGTTTTAATGTTGAATTGATATCGATTACTTTTTCTCTATTTTCTCTAACACTATTATTCTTTTGCTGATAACAAAAGGGGGAGAGAAAAGTTAAGATTTTGTCAAATAAAATCAAGCAAAGGTCAAATAATTTTCTATTTGCATCTAGAATCATTTGCATATTTTTATTTGTATGCATATATGTAGGGGGAGCATCGTATAGAGAGGAAGCATTTAAATAGGGGGAGCAATTAGAATATATCAATGATCAAATACATTTAACATATTCAAAATCTTAAATATATGTTTGTTATCATCAAAAGGGGGAGATTGTTGAATATGTGCTTATATGATTTTTGTTTGATGATAATAAACATATATACATTCGTTTAAATGTATTTGATAATATACTATTTTATTTTTTCACAGATTAAATAAATATTTGCAGAATAAAATAAATAACACGAAATTTGAATTCAAACGAATATTTTATTCAAACAAATATTTATTACATCTTTGAATAGTACAATTTCAAGCTCTCACTATAACTATACAACTTTGATTACAATTACATCACATTTCACATTTACAATTCACCTCACTTCATATCACTCACACTCGTATTTATCTTCAACTTCATTCCAGTTTGAATCCAGCATCTGAGAAATCTGCAAAAATATTCACTAACGCAGTAAAATTGAAAAAGAAATATTTTTGCAAAATAAAATAAGATATGATTTTTGAAAATAATATTTGCCTCAGTTATTTGGGTTGTTCGTCATCATTTAAATTTGAATTCATCATACACGAACAACTTGTGACATACACAGTGTATTACTGTATATGCCACAAGGCCGTGCACGCCGATATATACACTTGATAATGCTACAGGGACAGGTGAGCACAAGGTCAAACCCAAATATATGGACAGGTTCAACTCAGGTGCAATAAATTCAAAAATACGACACGAACACAAGGTCAAATCCGAGTTTTGAAACTGGATTCAACACAAGTGAATCGAATTCAAGTCAGACCAACACTGCAAGTACATGAATGCAAACTACAAGTACAGGTTCAAGGCCAAAATGTCAAAGTGGCAACTGGCAATAACAACTACACATATGCATACCACAGATGCAACCGATCAGTTCGACATATACATGAAGGCAACAAGTCAGTGGACAGACCAGAGTACAACAGGCAAGCACAATGCATATATAGCAATAATATACAAGCCAACAGCAAAACAAGCAGTGCAGACCACAAAAGTGCAACAAGTATTGCAGTAATAAACATGGACAGAAGCAAGGCAACAAAGACTCAAGCAACAACATGGACTGCAACAAATACATGATGCACAACTCAAATGAATATCAGTGCAAGTGTCGACCAGGTAGCAAGGAAGATCAACACAGCAAGCTACAGCATCAAATTGATCAAGATGCTACAGATCTCAGCAAATGAACCATCAAAGAATGCAACACAGTGATGAGACCAGATGAAAATACTCTTAACTGCAAGTTCAAACCAAAACACAAGTGTGGCAAATGCAAACTGTGGTGAAGCAACAAAGATGAACCAGACAGTGATACAAGTTCGAACAATGCTTAGTGCACAGCAGGTATAACAAAGTCACAGGCCATAATGAAGACTGAATGAAATGCACAGCATGTATTGTTGAATATGTGTTACAGTGGTGATGCAAGTGCTAACCAGAATGAAGTCCAATACAACTTCAACAAAGACTCAAGCTACAGTGCATAATGGTCAACACAGTAAGGCAATGCACAAATACAGGTGAATCAAGTGACCAACAAACTACTGAAGTTCAAATATCAAATTCAAGACAGACCAACATACTACAGTGAACCATCAAAATGCAAGCACAAAGTGCACAGCAACCATTAACTGCCACAAGACCACCATGCAAAGACCAGAAGTACAAAATGGCCAAGCAAGTGCACCACTAAACCAACAAACAAGACCAAGAAAAAGTGAAGTACAACATCACAAGCAATTGCAAGCACATGATATCTCAAGTCATGACCGAAGCCAGCAGTACAATGAATTCCCAAATCAAAATAGTTCAAGTGACCGAAGTCAACTAAATGATATCATAAATTCAAAAGTGCAGTTTAAAAAATTCAAAATGGCCGAAGTCATCAGGTAAAAGAAGTTGAATTCACGATTCAAAGTCAGAGCCTTGGCAATAAAGCGATTCACATTGCCGTGTAACCAAGTCAAAGCAAGTGATAACCAAACATCTCAAATTCAAGGCATCGAGTCAGGTCAGAGAAATTCACGGAGCCAGGATTGAACATAAATTCAAAGCCGTCGATTTTAAACCAAGTCAACCAAGAAATAATAAGAATAATTCGCATATGAATTAGTCAAGGTAAATCGCAATCATCCAAGCATAAACGATCGGCAGAGATAAAATCAAATATATTTTGTGCGAACGAAAATCTAGGGTTACAAACCCTATATAAGAAAATCATCATCGGCAATCTTATCTATCGAGTTCAAGAATCAACCAGCAAAGCAAAAAGAAGAAAATACATACCGAAGCAATCGAAGCAATCGAACTCGATCAAGCAAGGAGGAGAAGCCGCAAACAAATTGAAGCAAATCAGAAACAGTAATTGCAATCAACCAACAAAGGCAGCAACTTAAAACCCTAATTTAAGAGCACGACATCAAGAACGAAAACCCCAATTTTGCAAAAGGAACGGTCGCCATTATACTCAAGCAAAGAAAAAGAACCGGGCCGATAAAATAAAAGGGAGACATATTTTAATTAGTGGGCCGTTTAGGCTTAGTTGTTTTTAATTAGGGTTATTTGCTTTTTATGTTTGTGTTTCTTTTAATTTTAAAATTCTCTTTTAAACCGTTGTAATTTTCTAGTCGTGTGACTAGGGTACAAACTACGGTGTGTAGTTTGGGAATTCACAACTCGGTAGTTGAGTTGTGGTCAGGGTTTTGAGCGTAGAGTTAGATTAGTCAATAGCGGGTATAGCGAGTTTACGTGTGTAAGCGAGGGACTATCTAATTTCTAGTAGAAACCTTGAGGGCAGCACGTAGGCAGGGTTTTGCCGAAGCTGGGTAAATTCTGTGTTGTTCTGTTCTGTTATTTATATTCTGCTATATCTGTGCTGCTATTCTGTGATCCGTGTTAATATTAATTAGCTTCTGCAATTAAGTTTTTATAATTTACACTATCACCCTATTCACCCCCCCTCTAGGGTGAAATCGATCCTACATCATCTCCTTGAACTTCGTTCCAAACATTGTTGGAAATAAACTTGGTTTTTAGAAAATATTGATTTTGTTAAAAATTTTAGTCTCTTAATTTATGGAAATGCCAAATTAAGCATGTAAGAAAAATATAGAGTTTTTTAATAAGGAATTTGAGAAAAGCCTAGAGAATAGATTATTCATGAGAGTTAAGAAAACTTCAGAGAGTTTATCATTCATATAATTGAACAAATATCTACCATCCATCTAATATATGTACAACTATAAATAGAAATGATTTCTCTCATTTGTAAGCAAATCAAATGTATTTATAAGCAAGAAAAAAGAATAAAAGTGCAAAGAAAACAAAGCTATTTCCTCCTTTATAATACATTTATAAGCAAAGCAAATGTTATCAACTCGGTTGCTAATCCAGGTTGATAGCAAGGAAGAATGTCAACTGAATTGAGTTTCATAAAAATTCCCTTACTCAAAAAAGGGTTTTACGATAATTGGAGAATTCACATGAAGGCGGTGCTTGAATTACAAGGTGTGTGGGATGTCGTAGAAAAAGAGTATGAAGAACCCGTCAATGTCATCACTTTATCCAAAGTAAAAGGGACAATTTGAAAAGTTTGAAGAAGGAGGATTTACAAGCCCTAGTTATCACTCATCAAGGTTTGGACGATGATATTTTCGAGAAGGTAGCAAACACGTCTACTAGTAAGGAAGCATGACAGAATTTGGAGAATGCATTCATGGGAATTGATAAGGTGAAGAAAATCCGATTACAAAGTATGTGAGGTAAGTTTGAATCTTTATTAATGGAATCATCAGAAACAATCGATGATTATTTTTCACGAGTTTTATCAACTATTAATCAATTGAAAAAATATGGAGAGAAAATAGCTAGTTCTGGAATATTTGAGAAAATTTTACAATCTTTGGATTCTAAATTTGATACTATAGTTGTAGCAATTAAAAATTCCAAAGATGTAAAAACTATGAACATTGATCAACTCATGGAAATGCTTCAAGTCTATGAAGAAAAGTTAGATATAAAAGTCGAAGAAGAGCCATTAGATCAAGCTTTTCAAATCAAACTCGTTGCAGATAACGATGCAAAAATAATAGAAGAAGACAATATAATTAATGAAAAAGAGGAAAAGAAGGATAGTGGGAAGGATGAAAAGGAGAACTATGAGTTGAGAAAGAAAGATGCGAAGGAAGAGAATGAGACAACGAAAAATGATGCGGAGGTGAAAGTTGCAAAAGAGCTGCCAACGAACAAAGGAGTAATGGAATAGAAAATTAAAGAAGTAAAAGACAAAGAGCTATCGATGATTGAAGAAGCAAATAAAGAGAAAGTCAAAATGATACAAGTTGAAGAGCATACAAAAATCAATGAAGTGAGAAAGGAGTCTACAAAGAATTAAATATAAAAAATAATGAAGAAGATGAAGAAGATAAAGTCAACAAAGATAATGCAAATCATAAAAAGTGAGAAAATAAAGAAGTAGAAATGGTTAAAGATGAAATCAAAGAGATATATGATGAGCTCTATGATAGCAAGAACAAATTGATGAAGAAAGATTATATCATTTCTATTTCAAACAATCTTATTTTTCCATCAATTTGTTTTGGAATCTCATGTGAAAGTCAATTTTGAAAAATGCACAAAGAAATTGAATGGGTCAAAAATTGTAAAAGTAAAATTAAGAAGGAATGGAAAGATAACATATATAACTCATTCAAAATTTATGACACTGGACCAAGATGGAAGTTAGAACTCTTACTTTGTGTAGTATTCTATGGTAATAAAGGAAGGCAAAATGAATGGAGCATAACAAAGATTCAGGAAATTGCATCGAAGCTCTTAACAATGAGAAAGAAGAAGAAAGGAAAAAAGAAATTTTTCATAATTTCTTTGTTCCTACCAAAGCACGTAAAATACAAAGATCAAAAAATTTACTCGGAGTTACAAAACCAATTAGATGGGGGATGTTGGAAATAAACTTGATTTTTAGGAAACATTGATTTTGTTAACAATTTAGTCTTTCAATTTATGGAAAAGCCAAATTAAGCATGTAAGAAAATATAGAGTTTTCTAATAAAAAATTTGAGAAAAGCCAAGATAATATATTAATTTCTGCTTGGAGAAGGAGCGTCGTTTGGCAGTGGTCGATTAGTCTTTGGTGGAGCATCAACGGCGTGGTGATCGATTTAAGGTTTCGTTCATTTGGGTTCTCGTGCGTGCAATGGGCTGGAGGGAAGAAGATGGAATCCGCGGCCGAGATCTTGTTTCAAGGAACGAATGGCTAGATCTGAGGTTGAAATAAAAATAAATAAGAATTTTGTAAATTAATTTTATTATAAATTATGAATTCTTATAAAATGCATATCTTTCACATATGAGGTCTGATTGAGACGAAACAAGCGGCGACGGAATCGTAGCGACAAGCATTACATTATGGAATTGATTTAGATTTGATTGGAGCTAGCTAAACTGTTAGGTTAAATCGAATGTCGTTCGATTTGATTTAAAATTGGAACGTTTGGCAAATTGAAAACTCTAGGTAAGTTAAACTCATTCATTTGGTTAATCACTATATTTTTACGATAAATAAAATTTATTTCTGCTTTTTTGGATTGTTGATATTGGTGATTGTTGAAATTAATTTAGGATGATGATATAGCATCTTGAAATGCTACTAGATTGGTCAAACCGGATCTAGGGTCACGATATAACATCTCAAATTGCTATTAAACTGTGTATGTTTATTTTTAAGCTTATTTTTAGTATTTGATCGTGTATGTGTGGAATTGATAAATGAATTGTTTTAAAATTACGCTATTAATATAACATAAATTGAATCAGAAAATATTAATGTTATCTATTTAGCCAAATAAACACCACTGGATAATAAATGAAAGAGTTTGATTTTGAATGATAATTGGTTAGCATAATCAATTTTTATTCTACTATTTGACTAATTTAGATAATGTTCAATGCAATTAAATTTATATTGGATAATTGATGTGTTAAAACATCGATTGTTAAGTGTGGATTTGATTTACATATATGACTATTATGTAAATGCTTGTAATTTAACTTTGATAGTTAAATTCAATTGTATGGCAGTTGATAAGTACCATTGCATTTCCGAGCCTTGGGATAACATTAGAAAGTTACAAATTTTTGGTTTAATTTTAGATTGTATAATTTGAAATGATATGTTTTATTAGTAAATACATGAAAATGTTTGTTTAAAATTTATCATTTACAAATGTTCTGTAAATGATTCTTATAGTAATGTTAGTTGTTTCGCCTAAACGTTTTTTTTTTCAAAATTATTTCGATATTTGAAAGTCGAATTATTTATTTATGGCAATAAAATTATTTAATAAATGATTGTTTTAAAATCAATTACTTTGAAATATATACAATGTTTAAAAATTAATTACTTAAGTTTATGTTAAAAAATTGTTTTTGGAAGTTATTATAATATAATGCTAGCCACAACTAGCATTTTGTATAGTGTAAAAACTAAATATAATGTTATTTATAAGTAGGATTACCCTTCAGCTTTTTTTTTTTTCTTCTTCTAAAGTTTGTCCTTTAGACCAAAAATGAAATTTGGTGTCCTTCAGTCTAATTTTTTCTTTTCAAAGTTTTATTCTTCTCGCTAATTCCCGCTAATAAATAAATACATGAAATTCTAGCCAAATTGTAAACTAAATAGTTTTAGAGGTTCTTTCAAAAGGTTATTCAGCGGTCGGGAAGTAGAAGAGGATATAGTTTGGAAGTTATTTCTTGAAGGTCGGTGAAATCTACTTTTTAACTGAATTCAAATCAAACAGGTTATAAGAACTAAGAAGAGAGCTAAAAGTGTAAAGAAAACAAACGAGCATTGAAAACTTCAATGAGCACAAAGTTCCAGAATTCAAGTCACGACATACATACCAAGAAGACTTCAGTAAAACAAAACCAAAAGCTAAAGCAGATGCCTAGGAAAAATTATACCAGTCAAGCTATGATCTTTTCTGGTTGAAAAATAAAAATGATACCAGTTAAGTTGTTAAATTAAAGTTCAGAGATTCACCTTACTTAGTATAGTAATAGAGCATGAACCTCGACCCCCGTGGAATATTTCAGAATAACACTTTTATCATGTAATATACAAGAAGTAAAAAATAAATAAATACACAAATAATGAGACCGTACGAAAGTATTTTAAACTGCATACTTGTTTTGGGTCATCGAATCCCATGTGAAAACGATACTTCACCTAATATATTCACATTCATTATGAAACAAATAAATATCGAATCATGGATCATGTTCGATGTCGATGTATGAACTTCTACAGCTCTTGCAGAGTAAAACGGTACTATATTCATTTATGATTGTTCTGACTGTGTTGAATATTTATTATGTACACTGTATTTTGTTGCACCGAGCCAAATCAATTTTCAGATCGAACGCATCAAACGAATATATTGTTATTTACCCCAAGCGAGAAGACATGTCTGATACAAGAATACAGTATATACGACTATATATATACAAGATAAGATAACATTTGTGACTTCTCGTGTGTGCGCGTATAGCACTGTCACTTTCATTCCTGCCTTTTTTCTATCTTGAATAACATACGTGACTTCCTTATCACTCATATATGTTAAACTCATTAATGATATACTACTACCACGTCTTATATGGCTAGAATACTTCCAACATTTCTCACTATAAAACAAGCAAGCAACATATTATGTGGCACCAGCACTAAATTAAGCACATACTACAAAAAATAAAGTTATCTATCAACGTACTTACAATGGGTTCAACTATCTTATATAAGCAAGAAAAAATTGGACACACGCACACACAGCTCAATTGGACATGCACAGATAGAAGATGAAATAAGTATTATCCCACAAGCAGTCGCATATGCCTTTTAACCAAATACCGCATCTTATAATTCAAGAGGCCTTCATAAGGACCAACAGCCTGTATTTGCTTTATAAATGAATGTACGTGTTGTACATATATAAATTGTACATTATTGCTGGATCAGAGGTTGATAATTTGAAAAACAAATCATTCTCTTCAATCTTTACATGGTATCGGAGTCTCTTTAAGCTTAAAAGCATCTACAACAAATCTGTGTCAAGAAAGAAGAAATATCACCAGAATCATGCTCATCATTTAATATTCTAATAACCCATCAGAAAAGTTTCATCACTTCGGTTATTGGAGAATTTGCAGTTGGAAATCAGTGACGTGCCAAAAAAATCATTTGAATTTCTGGCTACTCAAAATTTTCAAGAAAAAGACAAGCAAATTCTCACAAGCAACAGGAAAATCCACAAAATTCCAAAATCAGAAACTTAAAAAACATTTCAAAACAGTAAAAAAAGGTAGTGTCGTCATGCCAAAAAATTTGTCAGAATGGTTTCATCATTCAATTTCGGCTGCAAAGTACCTAATTTTTCTGCTGATGAAAGCATTTCTTGTACTGAAAAGGAAGATTCTGAATTCTCAAGGTTGTTCTTGTATCAAGAATTATCATCATGACGGAAGGAAGCTCTGCCACTTCAACAAACTCTTTCACTTCTCATCAGGTTCCCATAAAAAATCTCATCAAAACCATTATTAGCTTTCAGAGTCAATTAATCACTACCCAGCTTGAAGAAGATAACTATCTTCTTTGGAAAGTCCAAGTACAAATTGTTGTCAGGCAAAAATAAACAAAGTGCTTCATTCTAACATAATCAAAACATTACAATATTTAAAGTTTAAAAAATAACTACCCACTAACAACATGATCCTAACTTTGCTCCACGATTACAAAGCATTAATAATAAAATAACTAGTTCCTAAAAAACAGGAATAAAATTTGACACAATCAACTTCAAAAACACATGTGGACATGTTTCTGTCCTGAAGCATTTTCTTAACACTCCTCCTTGCTTTAGGAGCTGCAAACACCAAGTCTTGACCTCAGAAACTCGAACTTGCAAGCAGGCAACGATTTGGTTAAAATATCTCCAACTTGATCTTCTGTTTTGCAGTAGACAAGAATCACATCTCCGTGTTTCTGTACTTCCCTTAGGAAGAATAACTTGATATTAAAATGTTTAGTTTTCCTATGAAACACAGGATTATGAGAGATAGCAATAGCAGCTTGGTTGTCAACAAGAATCTCTGTGCTTTCCTTCTGCTCTAGATCAAGTAAAATTTTCCTCAGCCATAAAGCTTGATTAACAGTAGCTGTTATAGCAATAAACTCTGCTTCGACAGTGGATTGGGCTATAGTTTCTTGCTTCTTCGAGCTCTATGAGAAAACACCAGAGCCAAGAGTAAAACAGTAGCCTGAAGTGCTCCTCATATCATCAATGGAACCTCCCGAGTCGCTGTTAGAAAAACCAACCAGCTTGAACTCCTTGTGAACTTAACACCAAAATCACTTGTGCCTTTGACATATCTAATCACTCTTTTGGCAGCTCTGAGATGTAATTCACTTGCATAATGCATAAATCGAGACAAAATACTTACAGCTTTCAAAATATTAGGCCTTGTTGCTGTAAGATACATCAAGCAACCAATCAAACTCCTGAAATATCCTTCATCAATTTTGTCAGCACCATTTTCTTTGCACAGCTTCTCTTTTTGATTCATTAGAGTGCTTGCTGCCTTGCACTTATCCATTTGAAACTTCTTCAGTATTTCCTTTGCATACTTTTTCTGGCAGATGAAAACATCACCTTGCCCTTGCTTGATCTCCATGCCAAGAAAATAGGACATGAACCCGAGATCTGTCATTTCAAACACCTTCATCATCTCCTGTTTGAAATTTTGAATATGATCTGCATTATTTCCTGTCACCAGTAGCTCATCAACATACAATGAAACAATAAGAATGTCAATAATATTGTGCTTGACATACAGGGTTGTTTCCGATAGACTTTTCACAAATCCCAAGTTCAACAAATGTTCATCAATTTTGCTATACCAAGCTCTTGGAGCCTTTTTTAGACCGTAAAGGGCCTTATTGAGAAGGTATATTTTATCTCTTTCACCTTCCTTCACAAATCCTTCGGGCTGCTGGACATAAATTTCTTCCTGTAAGACACCATTTAAAAAAGATGATTTGACATCCAAATGGAACACTTTCCAGCCCTTTTGTACTGCTATTGCAAACAGTAACCTGATTGTGTCCAATCTAGCAATAGGAGCAAAAGTGTCAGAGTAATCAACACCAAAGATTTGGGCATACCCTTTAACTACAAGCCTGGCTTTGTGCATGTCAATCGAGCCATCAGCGTTAAGCTTGGTTCTAACACAACAAGAAACACAGTGTATTCCAACGGCGGCCGGACGTTGGAGGCCGTTGGAAAGCCATTGGTAGACGTTGGAAACGTCGTTGGTGTACATTTCAACGGCCTCCAACGTCCTCCAACAAAAACAACGCGCTTATACCAACGTCTTCCAACGTTCAGGTTGTCCACGTTGAAGAAGATGTTGACCAAATTGGACGTTGGAGAGACGTTGGAAAATCCGATGGAGGACGTTGGTAGACGTTCGAATAATTGTGCCAGTAAGCCGTTGGAGGACGTTGGAAATCTGGGTGTTTTTTTTACAGAACGAACAATGCATGCTTCCAGCCACCTCCAACACCGTATATCTCATAAAAGCTCAATTTCGAGCACATATACAACATCATATCTCACGTATAATCAATCATAATAGTAAATTTAAGTAATAAGCATATATACTAATCAATATACACAATACAAATCAACATAAACAACATAAACCATCCAACATCAACATCCAACAAAACGTCCAATCCAAGATCAACATCCAACAAAACATCAACATCCAACAATATCCAAACTACTACGTCAACATCTCAAAAATCATGTCCAAACCAACATCCAAAACATCAGAATGTATCAAATCCTCACACTCTCCAAATATACATGCCCATAGCAAAAAAATCAAATCATTCCTGAAATCACTCTCCTCTAGAACCACCAGAAGAAGAAAACCGGCCGTATTGCTCCATAAACTCCGTAAGACGCCTGTTCAGCTCCTCCGTCTTGGCTTCGGTGCGGATATTGTGTTCCTCGAGCGCCGCAACCTAGGCTCTGAGCTGTGCAATTTCCTTCTTATCTTGAGCCCTCTGATACTCAATTTAAGCCGTCTTAGCCTGTAAATAAAATTTAAATTATCAGTGTTTAATAATTGTAACTCGTGTTTACTATAATCCATCACAATGTGCAACAGTTGGTTAAGAATAATTATTTTAAAATTTAAGTTAAAGTTATTACCGATTGATTCTCAAAACCATAGCGTCTGCCTTGTGCCGCTGGATTCATGACAGACTCAAAAATTACGTCCTCCTCATCGGCGGTCAACTCGTTGCGCCCAGAGCCCTCGAGAATGGAAGTCCGTGCTTGCTGAAACTTATGCTGTTATGCAAAATAAGTTGAATTTAGATAACATTATTTTAATTAACTTATATAAGTGTTAAGTCATTATGTTACTTACATATGCGGACTGCGCTTTGGCATCGTGATCCCAGGAGTATGAAACGTTGCCTTCTTCGTCGACCTGGCTCAACGCATGAGTATGCGCAAAAACATCCCAGTAACTCACAGAAGCACCACCACGCTGTCTCTCCTGAAATATATATATGTCCATATACATATATATTATATATATAAATTGTTACATTATCTACAACTTAGAACTTAAAATCTTTAAATTATTATCGTAATTAATAAATATACCAAGTCCTCTCTGTGATGCTGAAATGACTTGGAACCACCACGATGTGTGACAGGGTTCTTGCTCCTATTGGCTGCGTTCCTCTCCGACTGCCTCTGTAAATTTAATTTAAAAACAAAAATTGTTTAACATTTCTAGTTAGTATTTGCGTAGAAGAATGTAAATTAAACATGTGATAAATTTACCTGAAACTCCTCGTTTCCCCACCATTTCACAAAATCATCCCACACAGCTGCGCTCATCCACTGAGGCTTCTTTCCCGCTGTTTTTAAGCTGCTTACTGTTTCCCGGTAGTTCTTTGCGACTTTGCTGCACCAGTGGCGATATACGACTGAAATATCAGCATCCTGAAGGGCCACTTCCGCCTGCACGTTTGACAAAATAAGAGTTATACAGCTTTTATAAATAATGTAAACATGAATTGATATATCATGTTCCTAATATATAAAGTGGCATACCAAAAAATCCTGCCAAATAGTCTCTTTAACATTATCTGGAATCGATGTCCACTTAGGCCAACATTCGGTCATATGACCCATGTACGCCCGTCAAGATATAGATAGAACTACTTGAGTCGGCTCCAAAGAGAAACCATTGTGTTTAAACAGAGAAAAAACAATTAATATTTCATGACTACTATATATTTTCAGAATAGATTGTAGGAAAATGAAGTTTTACTTTGAAATTTAATACTTACCTTTGATCTGCCTTTGGCTTTAGCCACACCAAAGGACGTCGTAGCTCCTGTGATGGACCACCGCCATCACCACTGTCCGGACGAGCATGCCCAATCTGTGAGGAAGAGGGAGACCCAGAATGTCCACCGGTACGTCTACGTGACGACATACCTATATAATACATGTTACAAACAAACATTATAACAGAAAATAAAATGACTATATGTAAAATATACAGTATGGCGTAACATAAAAACGAGATGTGATACATATCATATATTAGCATACCATTTCATTTTTAATGAAAACATGATAATGTTTAAAAAAATATAAATTTACCTTCTCAAAATGTAGATAGTTGATCAGTCCTCGTCATTTTCGGATTCAGACTCTATTTCGCACTTTATATTTTGTTCCTCTATACTCTCAAATGCTTCAATTAATGCATTTGATTCATCGTTTAGAGGTCCAAAATCTGTTTGATCGTCGGTTATTATTATTCCTCTATTTTCCTCGATATCTGCTTGGTAAGCTTGTTCTTCGGGAATATTCTGTCCATCAAATGTAAACCTTGCATTTGTTTTAAAAACAGCCGACCAATCTATTTTATCTCTTCTTAGAGATGGGTAAGAAGCATAATAAACTTGAAGAGCTTGTTTGGCAAGTACAAAAGGATCGTATTTATAATAACGCGAAGTATGTTTTATTTCTATAAGATTATATTTTAGGTGCACGTTGATTCCAGAACCTTGAACGTTGCTGAACCAGTTGCATTTAAACAAAAATACTTCTTCTGCGGGTCGTGTGAAATACGTCAATTGCAAAACCTGGGTTAGCACGCCATAAAAATCATGTATATGATCATTTGGATCATCACTACCTTTAACAAATACACCAGTATTGTTAGTTAATTTTTCGGCACCGTATTCCTTGGTATTAAATTTATATCCATTGACAAAGAATATTGAATAGGTCTTCACTTTCCTTTTTGGTCCCATAGCTAAATGTTTCAATCCTTCGTCTACTACACAATTTGTTGTATCAAAAAGTACTTAGAAAACCAAGAAGCGAATTCTTTGCCAACATTGCCATTAGGATGTTGTGATTCGTAAATACTGCAATTATATAACAAATGTTGCATTATGATTAAGATACACGTGTGTGCATATATTTTTGTATACACACGTGTTGATGATATATATATAAGTAAATTTACCTAACAAACAGTGCAACTTCGGCATAGTTGAGAAGAACATATGTGTGTGCAACATGATTATCTCTATCATCCAACCATACTTTCACACAAGCACTAGCTGGCCGACCTTGCTCTTTAAAAATTGATAAGGTCATTTGACAATCATCTTGATCAATGCCTTTATCATTATGCGTAGCACTTTCAATTGATATGTTCACATGGTCACTAAAATAATGAGAGAAAAAAAACGAAGCTTCTTCTTCGATGTATGATTTGCAAATCAAACCTTCAACTCGAGCTTTCTGTCTCACTTTTTTTTAGATGATTTAAATACCTTTCAAATGGATACATCCATCCATATTGCACGGGCCCTCGAAGACGTGCTTCTAATGGAAGATGAATAGGTAAATGTTCCATAACATTTAAAAAACCTGGAGGAAATACTTTTTCCATTTTGCAGAGCAATATCGGGATTTCTTCCTCAAGTTTACGTAAACGATCAACTTTTAATGTAGTAGAACAAATCTCTTTATAAAAAAGACTAAGTTCTGTTACAATAGTCCAAACTTTTACCGGCAACAGTGCTTTAAAAGCAACGGGTAATAAATTTTCCATCATAACATGATAATCATGACTTTTCATCCCGCTAAATTTATTGTTCTTATAGTCGACACATCTACGAATATTAGAAGATATACCATCCAGGAATCTTTGTCCTTCCACCCATTTTAAAAGTACTTTAACTTGATTATTGTCTAGCTCATAGCAAGCTTTTGGCTTTTTTGTGTCATTTGGCTTTATATGAAGCTCGGGACAATTACATATTACTTCGATATCACGTCTTGATTTCAAATCATCTTTCGTCTTCCCTTTGACATTCAAAAGTGTATTAAAAACATTATCAAACACATTTTTCTCATTATGCATCACAACAATATTATGACGAATCAGGAGATTTTTCCAATAAGGCAACTCCCAAAATATGCTTTGTTTGCACCAGTTATGAATCGATGATTTACCTTTAATTTCAATTTGTTCTCCGGCTTCATGTATCTTTGGATAATCCTTTACAAGTTCATAAATATCTTCGCTTGACCAAACCGTAGGTGGTCTCAATGTTTCATGTCTATTAGCTGTAAAGTTTTTCTTATCTCTTCTAAAAGGATGATTAATATGAAGAAAACATCGATGACAGTCAAACCATGAAATTTTCTTTCCATGAGGTAAAGAAAATGCTCGTGTATCTTCCATGCAGTACGGAAAAGCTAGACGACCAGCCGTACTCCAACCTGAAAGCATTGCATAAGCAAGAATATCGTTTATTTTCCACATCAAAGAAGCATACATGCGAAAGTTTTTTTTTTTGAAAATATCGTATGTTTCTACTCCTTCATACCACAGTGTTTTTAATTCTTCAATCGAAGGTTGTAAATAAACATCGATTCCTTGTGTCGGATCATTAGGACCAGGGACGACAACTATGAGAAACATATATGGAGTTTTCATACACATTCATAGAGGTAAATTATAAGGTGTGACAATTATAGGCCATGACGAATATTTAGAACCAAAATGGGAAAATGGTGAAAATCCATCCGTACATAAACCAAGTCGAACATTACGACTCTCAGATGCAAAATTGAGATATTTGTGGTCAAAATGCTTCCATGCTTCCCCATCAGCTGAGTGTGTTAACGTACCTTCTTCCCGTGTTCTAACACTATGCCATCTCATATGTTGCGCGGTTACAGAAGATGCATATAACCTTTGAAGTCTAGGAGTAATTGGTAAATAATGCATACGTTTATACGGGACTTCCTTTCCTTTTTTCTTTCTTGATTTGTACCTTTCCTGATTACATATTTTACAATTTCTAAGGTTGATATCTTCTTTCCAAAACAGCATGCAACCGTTTAGACATGTATCTATTTTATGATACGGTAAACCAAAAGCTGACATCATTTTTTTACTTCATAATGATTTTCGCACATTAAATTATTGGGAGGCATATGTCGTTTCGCAGCTTGTACAACAGCTGTAAATCCAGCTTCTGTGAAGTTGTATTTGGATTTCATCGCAATATATTCAACAATTACTGATAATTGGGTTCCACTTGTGCAGCCTTCCCAAAGGGGTTTCTTTGCGACATCTAATAAATCATATATTTTTTTTGCCTCAATATTTGGTTCTTCTTCAGCATTACCATCGTCATCAATTAACTGAGGAACATGAAACATTGACCGTGCAACATCTTCAACCATATGTTCTATGAGATTCATCGTACCAATTTCAGTACACACTACCTCCTCAGCTTGTACATGATTAGATGCTAACATTCTCCATGACGATCCCAAACCAAATAGTTCAGCACGAAACCGTATTGACGCAAATGAATTCTAACCATTTCTGGTATCAAATGCTTTAACATTTTGCATTTAGTACATGTACAACGGATTTCTTCGTTGTTTCTGTTATTACTTAAAGCGAAATCAATAAATACGCGAACACCGTTATTAAACTGTTCACTTATTGAGCCTCCATTTTCGACCCTTCTTTTTTTGTACATCCAGCTTCGATCAGTAAAATAATTGTCCATTACCTACGTATATAATTAAAAAGTACGACATAAATTTAAAAAATTGACATTTTATTAAAACAATATTATTGGTGAATTTTATATTAATAGATCATTGACACTTTGTCGATGGGTCATCCTGCCTCCCATTACAAATACAATAACGCAATTAAATCGCGTAAATCATTTCAATTTAAACGATTCAACAAAATTTCGGCAGCACTTCGCTTTAGTTCCCTGAACAGTACACATTTGCGTGTACACTGGGAACATAAAGGAAGCGCTGTCGAAATTCTATGAACCATTTAAAATGAAATGTTTTACGAGATTTAGTTACGTTATTGTGTTCGTAACTTGTCCAATACAGGGACAAATCCAACAAATATTGTATACGGTGAATATAGATGTCCATTCTGTTAAAAAACGAATATCCACATAACGATCATATACAATACTTATCAGACGGGGCCGAAAGACACTCTAAGGGTTTCGTGAATATAAAATATCATTTTCGAAATTTTCTAAAATACATAAACTAATTGTATGCTCACTAACAACTAACGTTTCCAAACAAACCTAAAACTAATTGTATGCGCACATTATTCTATCGTTAACACAAACTTAAATATATATAATCTTGCAATACATAAGTTAATAACATAAATTGTGCCTCAATAAACTAGATTATATATACAATAAGGCAATACAAACATTTAATACACTAATTTAACAAATTTAAATAAATATAGGAATCAGGGTTTATACCTTTTCTTGAGAGATTAGGGAGTTAGGGAGGACGAGAGGGAGGCTTGGAGTCGTCGGAGGAGCTGTTGATCGTCAGAGCAGCTTGGGTGGGAGGAATTGGAGCTAGCTTGGGAATTTGGGGGGAAATAATGGGTTCAGCCGAATGAAACAAAGAGGAAGAAGGGTTTCAGTTTTGCTCGCGACTTTCCAACGTCTATCAACGGCCGCCAACGTCCACATTCCAACGTCTACCAACGTCCTACAGTTTTTAACTAATAAAATATACGATAAAACACTGGACGTTGGAAGACGTTGGAAACCGTTGGTCAGTGACGTTGGAGGCCGTTGGAAGGCTCCGTTGGAATACACTGTGTGTCTTGTAGTGTAAACACCCACGTACCTCCAATTACCTTCCTGCCTTGAGGTCTCTCTACAAGGATCCAAGTCTTGTTCTTCTCCATCATTGACAGCTCATCCTCCATTACAGCGATCCACCATTGATCCTTCTTTGCTTCTTCATAGCCGGTGGGTTCACACACAGCAACATTGCACCTTTCATAAACATCTGAGAGCAACCTTGTTCTTCTCACGGGAGCATCATCCACTATTTCATTTTGCGAGTCATCTTCTTCTTCGATACTTGAACCAGAAAATTTGAGTTTCAGCTTTGCCATGGTCTGATCCTTCTTCTCTGCATCATCCTAGCTCCACTCTTCATCCTCCATAAAGTGAACATCCCTACTAACAATAATATTTCCAGTTTGTGTTTGGAAAATTTTATAGGCCTTGTTGATAGTACTATAGCCTATAAAGATACCTGGTGTAACATCTCGTCTTTTTGTACGCGTTAAATCGATGATAAACCACGCACGTCAGACTTAAACCATATAGAAGGGAGGATTGTTATGGGATAAATAAGAATAACAGAGAAAGAAATAAAACAAAATAGAATCTTGCAGTGGAACGATAAAATATAATAATCAAATAAACAGTTCATGAAGCTGCTTTACAAAATATTCGATTTTACTTGTAACGTCCCGCCTTTTCGCCCGCTTCAAATCGACACACATGCCGATTCAAACCATACGGAAGGGCGGATTGTCATGGGGTAAATAAGAAAAACAGAGAAGAAATAAACAAAATAGAATCTCACAACGGAAGGATAAAATATAATAATAAAATATACAGTTTATAAAACTGTTTACAAACATTTATATAATACATATCAGAGTTACACATACCAATAACAATGCAGCGGAACAGTGTGTAGTGCACTAGATAAATAATAATAGTAATACTACAAATCTTCGTCTTCGTCCTCCAGAGCTAAACTTCAAATCCTGAAACGCTCGGACTGACCCGAGCGAATTGAAAAGACAAAACACTCGAGTCAGAACTAAAAGATCTTATGTGAGTTAAATTTACAGAAATAAATATGAGTGCAGTAACTCAAGAGATGCTTGGGATTTACATCTCCTAAGGATCCGTTAAACTATTTACTATGTAGTATATTGCGCTATTATAATAGTGTCTATTTGTAAAATAAACTTACTTTTAAATAGCATTAAGGTTTACATTTTCCACCTTAACACAGTTATATATTCCCATAGTCTATACAGTACCGTAATCTCCCCCGTACTAGGCGTCGTCAGAGGGCACTCCATAGGTATGGTACAAACCCAAAATCGTATAAGGCGTGCTAGGGTAGGTGACACGGCACAACTAGGCAATGCCAGGGTAGATATACCAATTACGCTTCCGGGCCGATGGAAATGTGCAGCGCGCAACTGCCGCCCACCTCGGACAAACTCCCCACATCAAAGAAATCAAAAGTGAAGGTGGCCACCGAAAATCCAAAGTCTGAGTATAGTATCGAAGGGAAGTGTCCGATCAGAGGTGCTACCTCATTAACCCGTCGATCGCTCCTGTTTTAGCCACCTTATGCCAACTCACGGGAGTTGGGTCCTCGTATTTACCTTTAAAGGAAACGCCGCCACCAACCTACTTCATTCTGGAATCTCCACCGCGTACACGGTTAATCGAAGTGGTTTTCGGTATCGACAGAGAGTATGTCCATATCCGATCCCGGTCTCTTTGCCAACCAATCGTTATTATAACACCGCTGTCTTTTCAAAATAGTTTATACTTTAAAACCAGAATAAAATATCCATTTCAAAACCATATAAATATGATATCATTTCCTTTTAAAACACAAAACAATATGATATCATCTTTATTTTCCAATATATTCTTTTCCAAAATCATAGGATTTTCAAAGTAAAATATTTAGAAATCAAAACTCTTGAATATAATATTTTCAAATTATACTACCTTGAAAATCATAACTTTGAAACAAGTTTCCATTTCTTAAATGGTTAAATATTAAATTACCTTTATAAACCAAATAGCTTCTTTAGATTTCACAAGTCAATTTCAAATATCGATTTAAACTTCCAAATACCATTTCAATTCTTATGTTTCAAAGCTTTAAATATTTCACCATTTCAAAAACAACTCATTTGACAAATCCATATATATTAAATTCAATTACTTATTTATTTTATTTTTTTACTTGAAATCTTTACTTAATGAATTCAATATAATTTTAAGAAACTTTTAACTTCACATGACTGGAAAATCTTTTGGTTTATTTTATATTCATTTAAATCAACCTGATATTCATTTAAATCACTCTACACAAAATCAAGTTATAAAATCATATCCTTTTAAAATTCTAACTTTTCATTAAATTTCAATTTAACTTAATATTCATCTTCCAACCTTGTTCTCTTTTAAGTCATTAAAACTCCAGAAATTAAATTTTAAATAAATTCTTAATCGTATTTGATCTCGAAAATCAAACTTTATTTTATACTTCAAATCAAATATATACAAAGCTTAAAACCTGAAAATTTCTATATATATATAAATAACCAAATCAATATCCATAAACCATATATATATAGCTTTACAAAACCAAAACATTTCAAAATATATTTTATATATATACCGCAGTGCCTGTATAAAATTTTCTACCCTATGGTCAAGTGATACGGATGTTTATCATTTCAATCCGCAATTTAAAATAAAAATGCGGTTGTATATCATTTCAAACCGCAATCCCGAATGAATGAAATGCACGATAACTTGCAATTTGTACGATATAAAATACAGCATCCATTCATCCAAATATCAATCATCAACCATTTATTACAATCATCATCCAATTTAAACAACATCAATGTAGAGCATATAAATTATACAGGTAATAAATAACATGTATTAACTAACAGTTTATATTTAATAATAAATTTAATAACTGTTACTAGCAATTTATATGCAAAAATAAATTCAAATTTAACTGTCAGTTGATATGAAATAAAAATTTAACATAACTATAACTGACAGTTACTATGCAAATAAATAAATTCTAACTGTCAAATTTATGCAATAAATAAAATAAATTAACAGTTAAATTAAATAAATGCAATTTAACAGAGATAATGAATAAAACATGCCAAACAGTCATAAATAAATTTCTACTCATATCTAAAATTAATTTAACAGACATAAGAAGTTTTAGAAGTTGTGAGTGGGTTAAAACACTCACCTTTTGAATTTAAATCGAATTTAAATCCGATTTAAACCCAAAATTCCAACGGTCTCCAAATCTGTCCAAACCATTAACCAAAACGGTTATAACACATGTCATTAGTTCATGCTTCATTTCTTATAAACTCCCCTTTATTAACTAGAACACATTAACCAAAACAAAATAATTAATTTAGATTTATTTCAATCGATTGCCATTCTTAACTTAACATACCCAAAATGGTTAACCTAAATAATTGTTGCCCTTTTACATTCAAATTCACTTACAACCATCATTACAACAATGTTGCCATAGATTTAGATTTAATTAAATAAATTAGATAAATGGGTAAAGTTTTGTAATTATCACTAATGCCAAATATATATGCATTAATTACTACTTATTATTATGAATTCATTTATTAATTTACTAGTTGCCTTTGTCTTCTTATATCCTATTTACTACCAAACTTTCTATTTAGTTATAGTTTATCAATATATATATACCTAGGCAAATCAAGTTCTTGTCTTTTCTGTTATTTCAATTAAATCGGGTATGCACAAATAAATTGTTTATTAACTTATTCTTACAAAATTATTTACATGCATTCAGTTACACCTAATTTAATGCATTGATTTTCATTTATAAATTAAAGGTTTTTCCTTTAAAAACTTTTATTACTAACCATACTCCAACCTCTACAGGACATTGATTTAATTCAATGTACTATCTAATATTATTAATCCATTAAATAAATTCACAACTTACCCTTTGTTTTCCTATATTCTCTTCTTAGCCTAGTATAACCATTTACATCATTTCAATTTATTCGTCATTTTATATCAACCGATAATACTTAGCTTAAATTCCTATGGTTTCATTTCCTTTTCAACATATGCTTCATTATAAATTATAAATCTTTACTTCTTTCTAAAGTTAAATTATCTAATCTTATTAAAATGACAAAATTAACTGACGAAAATTTACGGGTCGTTACACTCTCCCCCACTCAAAACTTTTCGTCCCCGAAAAGGAAAAAGAAAAGAGAAGGAAGAATTTAATAACAGTACATCTTATTTCAAAAATTAACTTATAAACAATAATTTACTAAATTTATTGCCTTAAATAAAATACTTCCGTTTTATAATCATTATATCTTCTGATACTTAAATTATTAAAGTCTGTAAAACATTTTCAAAGTTTTTCTAAGTCGAAAATTTACGGAAAATTTTTGGCAGAGTCTCCTTTGTACGGGGAGGCTCGGGAAAAATATAATACCAAAATATAACAAAGTATCATATAGAATATTCAAAATAGTATATCCCAACACGGGAAATATATAAAAATATCGCTACAAAACGTAATCCGGTAACGTACCTATTTGTCGGGCAAATTACGCTTAATTTATGGAACCAAAATCAGTAGCAATTGCTTCCATACCTGCATTTCCCTTATATAATCTAAAAGGTTAACTATTTATATTAAAGTGGAATATTTTCATAGTTTCAACTACTAACAATAATCAATACACAATCATCGATTTCAACAAACAGCATACACAACAAACAAAACAACCATTCAGTCAAACAAGCAAATAGTTGTTCGGGTTCAAAACTTGAAATGGTACGGAATGAAAAATAACCATCCAGTGCATCATTTACTCAACAGTCTTAGATGGGACAGAATTAGGTTATTTATTCATCCAACAACTTCTTACCCAGCCAACCATAAAGAAAACAATATCGATTTAAACCAACAAATCAATTTAACTTATTATAAATTTATATTTCATACATTAACTGTTTGATCTTTTCATTCATATAACAGTTTATCTTTTATTTTCATTTATTTCTTTAAATTATCCTTTTATAATTTACATTTATTTCCAACAACTTTTAATTTTATTTACTCATTAAATGTTTGCTTCATTTATTTTCACTTATTACTTCCAATTATTCATTTTCATTTATTTAGGTCATGAAAGTTTCTTTTATTTGTATTATATTTAATGCACTCCTCAATTTCAATCATTTATTTAATGCTTACATTTCTATTATATATAATTATAGTAACCCTTTTTAATTTCACTTAAATTCTTAACCTTATAACATCCATTCTTATAAATAAAGGATTTTATTAACTCATTTCCAAGGGTTTGCAGTCATCTATTTATATTACCTACTTTTATTATATTAAACTAGTAGCATTAAATCATTCTTAAGTTTAAAATCCTACACATCAATCCTTATTTATTAAAGAATTTCATTTTATTTACTTAAGCTTAAAATCACCTATTAATAATACTTACCTTTAATTTTAGTAAAATTCCAATTATAACTTAAGTTTATACCATTAACTTCTTATTTATAATAGCAATTCATTGAATACTTCATTATCTCCAAAATTTCTACTTGTATAATATTCTATTCCAATCTCTTATTTAACATTTCAACTTTTCATATTTGGTAAGTTATTTATGTTAAAGAAAATGCAAAAGAACTTATACAAGTTTTATCTCATCTTTTAATTAATTTAATGTTCAATAAATCTTAAATTTTCCCTTATAAGTTAAAATTTTAACTTCCTTTATAGCTTAGTATTTTAGTCTCTTATTTTATTTAGGGTTTCAATTATTAATTTTTTTCTGTTTCACTGCCATAATTGAAACAATTAATTAATGGAAATTAAGATTTAAATACCGGTTTAAATTTCAATAGATAAGTATATTCTTATAACTTATATACCTCTAATTATATTTAAACAATTAAAATTTAGATATTTCAAAATAAATCTGCAGTAGAATTTACTACAGTGGCCTTTTCCCTTCGAAACTCGAAAATGAAAGTCGATGATGCGGCCGCCATCACCGAAATTATTTTCCAACGACAGAAAGGAAAGTACAGAACTTATTTTCTCCAAAATCTTCTTTAAAACAATTCTTCCGAATTATACTAAATATTTATATAAAAAAATACTTATAACAAAATTATTATAATTCATAAATCCTTTGAAAGCAAATTTTCAAAATCCCGGACTCAAGTTCTAAAATTTCCAAATTTCATTGATTTTAATTTCAATCTTATTTTACCTATTATTTACACTTTATTGCCTAACAACCAATCTATAGCAACCAAATATATATATCTTTATAAAATATTTTTATATATAGAAAATATAATAGGCAAAGTTGTTTCATTCACATATATAAAAAAAATTATGTCGGTCTATCCTATTAAGTGTTTAGAAATCTCTATTGATGTCACAGCGTCCCATGCATCAACCAGAATTTATAAATACAAAACGGAACAGAGTAACACAATATAAAAAAAAATTATAACACTAACAAATACGCTCTCTCATATATATACACTCAGCGACTCCCATAGGGTATTACTACCCTGTTAGTAAAGAGTCAAACCCCACAAAGCTAAGGTTTATCGCTAAACCAAAGCTCTGATACCAGCTGTGACGTCCCGCCTTTTCGCACGCTTCAAATCGACACACATGCCGATTCAAACCATACGGAATGGCGGATTGTTATGGGGTAAATAAGAAAAACAGAGAAGAAATAAACAAAATAGAATCTCACAGCGGAAGGATAAAATATAATAATAAAATATACAGTTTATAAAACTGTTTACAAACATTTATATAATACATATCAGAGTTACACATACCAATAACAATGCAGCGGAACAATGTGTAGTGCACTAGATAAATAATAATAGTAATACTACAAATCTACGTCTTCGTCCTCCAGAGCTAAACTTCAAATCCTGAAACGCTCGGACTAACCCGAGCGAATTGAAAAGACAAAACAATCGAGTCAGAACTAAAAGATCTTATGTGAGTTAAATTTACAGAAATAAATATGAGTGCAGTAACTCAAGAGATGCTCGGGATTTACATCTCCTAAGGATCCGTTAAACTATTTACTATGTAGTATATTGCGCTATTATAATAGTGTCTATTTGTAAAATAAACTTACTTTTAAATAGCGTTAAGGCTTTACATTTTCCACCTTAACACAGTTATATATTCCCATAGTCTATACACTACCGTAATCTCCCCCGCACTGGGCGTCGTCAGAGGGCACTCCATAGGTATGGTACAAACCCAAAATCGTATAAGGCGCGCTAGGGTAGGTGACACGGCACAACTAGGCAATCCCAGGGTAGATATACCAATTACACTTCCGGGCTGATGGAAACGCGCAGCGCGCAGCTGCCGCCCACCGCGGACAAACTCCTCACATCAAAGAAATCAAAAGTGAAGGTGGCCACCGAAAATCCAAAGTTTGAGTATAGTATCGAAGGGAAGTGTCCGATCAGAGGTGCTACCTCATTAACCCGTCGATCGCTCCTGTTTTAGCCACCTTATGCCAACTCTCAGGAGTTGGGTCCTCGTATTTACCTTTAAAGGAAACGCCGCGACCAACCTACTTCATTCTGGAATCTCCACCGCGTACACGGTTAGTCAAAGTGGTTTTCGGTATCGACATAGAGTATGTCCATATCCGATCCCGGTCTCTTTGCCAACCAATCGTTTTTATAACACCGCGATCTTTTCAAAATAGTTTATACTTTAAAACCAGAATAAAATATCCATTTCAAAACCATATAAATATGATATCATTTCCGTTTAAAACACAAAACAATATGATATCATCTTTATTTTTCAATATATTCTTTTCCAAAATCATAGGATTTTCAAAGTAAAATATTTAGAAATCAAAACTCTTGAATATAATATTTTCAAATTATACTACCTTGAAAATCATAACTTTGAAATAAGTTTCCATTTCTTAAATGGTTAAATATTAAATTACCTTTATAAACCAAATAGCTTCTTTAGATTTCACAAGTCAATTTCAAATATCGATTTAAACTTCCAAATACCATTTCAATTCTTATGTTTCAAAGCTTTAAATATTTCACCATTTCAAAAACAACTCATTTGACAAATCCATATATATTAAATTCAATTACTTATTTATTTTATTTTTTTACTTGAAATCTTTACTTAATGAATTCAATATAATTTTAAGAAACTTTTAACTTCACATGACTGGAAAATCTTTTAATTTATTTTATATTCATTTAAATCAACGTGATATTCATTTAAATCACTCTACACAAAATCAAGTTATAAAATCATATCCTTTTAAAATTCTAACTTTTCATTAAATTTCAATTTAACTTAATATTCATCTTCCAACCTTGTTCTCTTTTAAGTCATTAAAACTCCAGATATTAAATTTTAAATAAATTCTTAATCGTATTTGATCTCGAAAATCAAACTTTATTTTATACTTCAAATCAAATTTATACAAAGCTTAAAACCTGAAAATTTCTATATATATATAAATAACGAAATCAATATCCATAAACCATATATATATATAGCTTTACAAAACCAAAACATTTCAAAATATATTTTATATATATACCGCGGTGCCTGTATGAAATTTTCTACCCTATGGTCAAGTGATAGGATGTTTATCATTTCAATCCGCAATTTAAAATAAAAATGCGGTTGTATATCATTTCAAACCGCAATCCCGAATAAATGAAATGCACAATAACTTGCAATTTATACGATATAAAATACAGCATCCATTCATCCAAATATCAACCATCAACCATTTATTACAATCATCATCCAATTTAAACAACGTCAATATAGAGCATATAAATTATACAGGTAATAAATAACATGTATTAACTAACAGTTTATATTCAATAATAAATTTAACAACTGTTACTAGCAATTTATACGCAAAAATAAATTCAAATTTAACTGTCAGTTGATATGAAATAAAAATTTAACATAACTATAACTGACAGTTACTATGCAAATAAATAAATTCTAACTGTCAAATTTATGCAATAAATAAAATAAATTAACAGTTAAATTAAATAAATGCAATTTAACAGAGATAATGAATAAAACATGCCAAATAGTCATAAATAAATTTCTACTCATATCTAAAATTAATTTAACGGACATAAGAAGTTTTAGAAGTTGTGAGTGGGTTAAAACACTCACTTTTTGAATTTAAATCGAATTTAAATGCGATTTAAACCCAAAATTCCAACGGTCTCCAAATCTGTCCAAACTAGCGTCATCAGATCCGGAATTTAATTACGATCCTAACAAAAGAAATTTCGCGCGAAACGGGTAACGTATGAAAAAGTTGTTCAATTTTAATGAGTTGAAACAAAAATTAAATAAAACAAAATTAAACAACAACCTAATTAAAGCTTGCCACGTCATAAAGCTTCTTCTCAACTCACGTATGCTCATCCAGGGAATGAACCCATTTCAACGCATGCCCTCCCCATCTTTGACCGTGCCTTTAGACCGCCCCAGGCCACCAGATGGTGACGCGCCTCCACCATTACGACTTCCCTAGCCGAGCTCTCCAATACCCAGAAACCAATTTGCAAATAGTCGCTCCAAATCAAAACGCCCAAATTGACTTAGGTTTCGAATTTCCTGATTTTGACCGCGATTTGCCGCTGACTCGAGTATCGATTTGGAAAACAGAGACTGCGCGTAGATTCGTATGGATGAAATCTACAACATATATTTTTTTTGGAATTTTTCTGAGATGTTTGAATTTCATTTGAAATTTGAATAGAAATAGATCTAGGTTTGCATCCATTTGAGGAGGAGAAGGAGTTGAAGAAAAGAACGTACAGACAAATGATAGAAGATGGAGGCTAGGGTTTTGATCGTCTATTTATAGATAGATCGCAAAAGAATAGGTGTGCACGAATTTTAACGTGCAAACGGAAGTGGTCCCAAAAGATAAATAATATTAATTACACACGTTACGGATTTTGGAAATAAATAAATTCCTTATCATTTACATTTTATTTTAAACGTATTTACAAATGTAAATCTAGACGTTTCGTTTACATTTCAAAATATATCCACAATTTTATTAATTTCCAAATTGATCTAAACAAATTTAGATGTAAATTAAAAGCTGATAAGTCTATCCATTGCAGTGTTAATTTCTCCACTTCCTTATATTTAGAAATTATAAATTAAGTTTTCAAAAACCTATTTTTGATTTTCAAACTTTTATATACTCATCTTTTACCAGTAATAAGGATGCATTAACATTTGTTCATGGTTTCACCTTATTATCCTCAGATTCCATTTTAATTTTCAATAATTACAATTGTTGAATGTTGATACTTTAATTAAATTTATACATCTTGCTTTCTATAATCTATATCAACAAATGGTCCAATTATAAATAGAATTAGCATTAACTTCATCTTATAGGATTAACTACTCCAATTACAAAACAAATCTACGCTAACTGCACGATTTAAGTCAATTAATTGTAATTGAGTCTACATTAAATGTTATAAATTATAAATTGAAACCTCAATAAATTCGCTTATTGATTTAAAATCTTTCTATTCAGTAAATAGACATTTTATGGGTATAAATAACATTTGAATTATAACACATGTCATTAGTTCATGCTTCATTTCTTATAAACTCCCCTTTATTAACTAGAACACATTAACCAAAACAAAATAATTAATTTAGATTTATTTCAATCGATTGCCATTCTTAATTTAACATACTCAAAATGGTTAACCTAAATAATTGTTACCCTTTTACATTCAAATTCACTTACAACCATCATTACAACAATGTTGCCATAGATTTAGATTTAATTAAATAAATTAGATAAATGGGTAAAGTTTTGTAATTATCACTAATGCCATTATGAATTTATTTATTAATTTACTAGTTGCCTTTGTCTTCTTATATCCTATTTACTACCAAATTTTCTATTTAGTTATAGTTTATCAATATATATATACCTAGGCAAATCAAATTCTTGTCTTTTCTGTTATTTCAATTAAATCGGGTATGCACAAATAAATTGTTTATTAACTTATTCTTACAAAATTATTTACATGCATTCAGTTACACCTAATTTAATGCATTGATTTTCATTTATAAATTAAAGGTTTTTCCTTTAAAAGCTTTTATTACTAACCATACTCCAACCTCTACAGGACATTGATTTAATTCAATGTACTATCTAATATTATTAATCCATTAAATAAATTCACAACTTACCCTTTGTTTTCCTATATTCTCTTCTTAGCCTAGTATAACCATTTACATCATTTCAATTTATTCGTCATTTTATATCAACCGATGATACTTAGCTTAAATTCCTATGGTTTCATTTCCTTTTCAACATATGCTTCATTATAAATTATAAATCTTTACTTCTTTCTAAAGTTAAATTATCTAATCTTATTAAAATGACAAAATTAACTGACGAAAATTTACGGGTCGTTACACTACTTATACAATACATATTAGAGTTACACATATCAGAGAATGATAAATAACAATGCAGCGGAACAGTATGAATATAGTGGACTAATATGACAAATAATAGTAATACAATTTTCGTCTTCGTCCTCCAGAAGTAAGTTCTTCAAATCCTGAAATACTCAGGCTGACACGATCGAATTGAAAAGACGAAACACTCGAGTCAAAACTTAAAGATCTTATGTAAGTTAAATCAACGGAATAAATATGATGAAATGGCGTCAGAGATGTTTATGTGATTTGACATCTCTTATCCAGTGTCTAGCGTGAGTGCAGTAACTTAAGAGATGCTCGGGATTCACATTTCCTAAGGATCCGTTAAACTATTTACTATGTAATATTTTGCTATTATAATAATGTCTATAGTAAAATAAAATTACTTTTAAATAGATTTAAGGATTTACCCAATCTCCCTCTTAACATAATAATAGTCCTAATAGTCCATCCAGTATCAGCTCATCTCCAGATCGAGAGACTACCCTAAATACTCCACGGGCTACGGGAGAAAACCAAATTCGTACCAGGCGCGCTAGGATAGGTGACACGACACACAAGGCAATGCCAGGGTAGATATACCAATTACGCATCTGGGTTGGTGGTAACGCGTAGCGCACAGCTACCGCCCACCTCGAGCTATACCCCAAACCAAAAAATCAAAATTGGCAGCCGAATCAATCCAAATGTCAGAGTATAATATCGAAGGGATGTGTCCGATAAGAGGGGCTACCTCCTTGGCCCGAGAATCGCTCCTGTTTTAGCCACCTTATGCCAACTTACGGGAGTCGGGTCCACGTATATACCTTAATAGAACGTCGCCACCATCCTACTTCATTCTGGAATCTCAACCGCGTACACGGTTGTTAAAGTGGTTTTCGGAGTTGGCAGAGAGTATGACAACTTTCGATCCCGGTCTTTTCAACAACTAACGTTATTATAACACCGCGGTCATTTCAAAATAATTTATACTTCCAACCAGAATATAATATCCATTTCGAAACCATATAAATATGATATCCTTTCCATTTCAAAAACCAAATCATTATGATAACATTTTTATAAAACCCAAATCAATATAATATCATTTTATTTCAACTATATCTCTTTTCCAAAATCATAACACTTTCAAATTTATAATATCTCAAAACCGAATGCTTGAAATATACCTTTCAAAACATAATACTTCGAATTTCATAGCTTCTAAACCATAACTTCCAAAACTTAAATGGTTTGGATATTCAAATGGTTTGAATTTAAAATTACTTTATAAAGTAAAATAATTTCCTTGACTTCACAATTTTATTCGCTTTAAATTTAATCTCAATTCATAACCTTCACTCACTTTGTAGCGACCCAACTTTCTAACACCCAAAGTCGCATCACTAATTAAGAAAGAAAGGGATAGAAGAAGAAAAGAAAGAGAAGAAAGAAACACAACAACATCAGATAACTCACAGCGGAACGAATAAAATATAATATATCACATAATATATTACATAGTATCATATTACATCAGAGTACATAACTTATACAACACATATTAGACAGTTATAAACATCTGTCGAACTATACAATTCAAGTACACAAGATACAGATATCATCCAAATACAGCGGAACCATAATATATCTACACGTGGAAGCCTCCAGCTCCATATCTCCTCCAGAGTTCATCAAGCAAACCTGAATCACTCGACTATTCATACATAATATGAGTACCCAAGAGTTTAATAAAACAGAAAATAAACACTCGGGTCAGACATGGGTCTGGTGTGAGTAAACCGGTTAAAAATTGCTTAACTTTAGAAAACTTTTGAAAAGAAAAGGTATCACGTAAGACTTCCCACACATAAACATGGAAATGTTTTTACCTTACGCTAACCAAAAAATTTGATAGGAAATCCAGTGATATTATAATAGTGTCTAGGGTTTTCAAGTAAATAAGAAATAGCCGAAATCGTTACATTCATTAAATTCCATCTACTAGCCACAAAAGTGGGTGATACAAAAAAAATCGTAGGGTCTCGTAGGAAGAATGGGTTTCCATCAATGGCAGGGCTATCGGGGTACCGTCCGTCACAGTACATGGCCTAGATCACAGTACCGAGGAATACTCCCAATCCCCTGCATCACAAAGACGGAACCATTCCTTACTGAACAGTCCCGAGTAAGATCACCCTGTGGTTGGCGCGACCAACCACCCACTAAGCCGAAATAAAAGGGACATCTAGACAGGAATGACCTCACCCTGAAATGGGTGCCACCCACCTAGCCTTGCTGCTCCTCCCTATTTTAGCCATTCCCGGTTGATGAGGCTTGAGACCGCGATTACCTTTATAGAACACATCTATCTTAGAATGCTCATCGTCCACCTTACGATGTTATGAAAGCATTCAATCCATACAGGTTCCTTCCGGGTTCGAACAAAACCGAAGGCACAATCTCGTTACACACATTTTGGAATCACCCTTAGAGTCAACGACCATAGCCCTTGCACTCTAAATCACCATCTCGAACCTATAAGTACTATCTCCGTCAAACTCATCACGGAATCACCCCCAGAGTTATATTGACAAATAGTTCTTACACCTCGAGTCTTCACTAAGCTCTACTTGGATTCACGACCTAACGTTTAATTTGGATCGATGTGGTTTTCGGATTATCCAAATATGGAAACCCGATCCCGGTCTCATCGAAACCAAATGCCATTTTAATGTCCAAGTTGTTTTAAGGGTTTAAACAGTTAAACTTATATTCAGGATGATATAAACAGATAGATTAATCACATTATCACAATATATAATTCATATCAACATTCATCTCACAAAGCAGCATATCACATATCAAAGATTTCCAAATCATCCAGTATCAACCAATCACCCAATATAAATCAATCAATATTAATCAATCATCCAAAAGCAGAATTGATTAATTGCTAATCAATTGGATTACCTAAATCCTTCTTCATTTATTTATTCCAAATAAATAAATTAATCATCTCTTAATGATCTTCTTTAATTAATCTCCTTGATTAATCATACTTTAATTACATTCAAGTAATTATCCTTAACCATATTCAGTAATTAACCTTTAATTACTATCATTAATTACAATAATTAATGATCCTTCATTTACTTCCATTAATTAATCAATTATAATTAATTACATTAAACCTCAATTAATTACAATTAATTAATCATACTTTAATTAATTACTTTAATAATCAACCTCGATTAATTAATTACTTATATTAACTAATGATCCTTATTAATTAATAATTACCTTTAATAAATTAAATAATTAACTTATAATTAATCATCTCATAAATTAGTCTTAATTAATTATAAACAGTAATTAATAACTTGTAATTACTTATCTTAATTAATTAACTTCTTAATTAATTATATTAACCCTTTTATTAATTAATCTAATTAATTAATCTTTAATTAGTAATTATTAATCAATTAAATTAATAAATAATCCTTAATTAATTACTTCATTAATTAATTACATTTTAAATTAATTACCCTTAATAAGTAATCTTAAATTAATCACATTAATTAATTAATCACATTAATTGATTAACCAAAACAAACTAAGTAATTACCATTAATTACTTACATAAGTAATTATCTTCTAATTGCTTCCATTTGATGATTACTCTTTTAATTAATTACTTAACAAATATTTAATTTCATCATTTAATAATTCTTAATTCTTTAATTAATTACTCCATAATTAATTAATTCCAAAACAATTATATTAATCAATCCTTAGATTAACAACATCAAGTGATTATCCATTAATCACTTCCATTAAATTACTCCCATGAGTAATCTCCACTAATTACTTCCATAAGTAATTACATACTAATTACTTTCATAAGTAATTCCCTTAATTTCATTCAGAAATTCACCATTAATTACTTCACTAAGTAATTACACTTAATTAATCATAATTAAGTGATTATTTAAAATTAAATTAACAATTAACTAATTATTTAAAATTAATTAAATAATTAACTAACTTCTTAGGTTTAAAAATCCTTAATTAATTAAGAAAATCATTTATCTTAATTAAACTCTTTACTTATTAATAAATCACATTAAGTGTTCTTAAGTTCATATCAAAATAATTTAACCTTATTTATTTTCATAAATAAATTATTTGAAATTAAATCAAATTTTAATAACTTAAAATCAAATTATTCTATTTGGTTTTCCAAAAATCATAACAATAACCGTATTTGAAAATAATGCATTTAGAACTAAATTTTGAAATTTAAAACACTTTAATTTTCTAATTCAAACTTATTCATTTTCAATAAAGTTTAAAATTTAAGTTTTTAAACATTACTTTATAATTTTGCTTGAAACTTTGGTTCAATATTTAAATTCAAAACATTCTTCTTTAAATTCAAATTCAAATTTTAATGAAGTTAATTACTTTAAAAAGAAATCATTTTAAACAAATTAAAATTTTAAAATAAATTCAATTAATACATTTTAAAGTTTGATTTACATTTATTTCAAAGTAACAAGTTTTTACTTTGAAAATTGTTTTCTTTTATAGAACTTGTTTACAAATTTTGAAGCTTGATCTTCAATAATTTCAACTACAAGTTTATTCAAACAACAGGTTCAAATCAGCAACACCCTAAATACCCGAGACAAGCACGGCAAACTCACAAATCTGCCCCGAGTAAATCTCCAACACCCTCACTTCGAGTCGTCACATGAACATCACGAGAGCTTCTTCGGGTTCAACTCGTCTTTCCCAAACACAAACATTCCAGTGCACACAACAAATACACGTGTATGTGTCCCATCACCTCCGGCCGACTTAGATCGTCGCGACCATCGTCGATGGTCACAATATCACACGCGAGCACAAATATGAACCTAGATCGAACCAATCACGTTCAAATCAAAATTCAAACCTCAAGCTCGAAACTGCAGAAACCATCGACCACTAAACCCCCACATTGCTGACGAACCTGACGTCGATGAACTTCGCCGACCCACCATTGAAACGCCACGTCCTCGAGCTTTATCCTCCCCAAATGCGAACACCTCCAGTCAAATATTCAAATCACAAATGTCTCGACATCCCAAACAAACAAAACACACTGAAAAACCCTTGATTGATCGATTCCAAACAAATTTGCCATTGGAAAAATCGAAAAGCATTTTTCCCAACATCCACAACACAAGAGCAAGCTTTAATCAAAAATTAGACTACAATTATTGAGTAGATCATCGGCAATTCGTCAAATTGCCGATATAATTCAACTTAAAATTGCCAATTGATTATCACTAATTCATAATTTTTAACATCTAATCCATTCATACTATCCAAAACAAGAATTAAGGAAATCAATTTTTGACATGCAACAGAGTTTCACTGTGTTTTACCCCTTTTAAAATTATTTGTAAATTTAAAAATTACAGAAACTATTTTTATAATCTTCATCAAACATTAACGTACAACTTTTATTCAATCATCAAGGGAAAATATTGATGTTTAGTGGAAGATTTGAATTAATTTGAATGATTAAAACTATAAATAACAGAACATATTTATACAGTCGCTATCTAGCTTCTTTGTATTCAAACATGAAATCAACTTCACATCCTATTTGTAACTAAACCACTGTATAATTCATCACATATCTAGATTAAATAACAGGTTCAAATATGTTTTTAAAAAAAAAGAAGATTTACTCACTTGATAATTTGCAGAGCAGTTTCCAATTATTCCAGGCTTGAAATCCTAAATCTGGATAATGCTTTGATTTTGCTTCTTGTTGAAGATGAATCCCTTTGCATGCTTACAATATGATGTTTCTTAAAGATGTTGAAACTGTTCTTGACTTGCAATTGACCTTCATTTGAATGTAGGTTGAAAAGTTGCAGATTTGCAATTTGAATTCAAGTTTCAAGTTTTGAAATAATTTTTGGTTTTGAACTTTTAGATTTAATTTTGCTTTTTAGTTTCGACTTGACAATAACTTTGTTCAGCTGAGGAAAAATGGAAGAAGAGTGAAAGTTTTATTTTAAAGGACTTATGTTATGTTTATTAAAAATAAAATAAATAAATGAAGACACTTGTTTACATTCTTACATTTGTCAACTATATTACTTAATTACCTTACACATGTCATTACATGTCCTAATGTATTAACACATGTTTTTAAGTATTTTAAACTAAATTTTCATTTAATTTAAAATGTTAATATGAGCTTACCTGTTTAAGTCACTAAATTAATAAATACTTATGTATGCATAAATAAATTTAATCTTTAAAGAAAATATTATAAAGCTAGTTAAAATACAAATAAATCTTATACATGGATTTAAAAATCTAAAACATTTATATTTATACATTCATAACCATTTTAAATTTAAACACTTTAAAAGAAAACAAAACTTTGTTTAAATCCCCTTTAAACTATCACATTTTAAAAATAAATAATTATCTTACAGTTTGAAAACAATTGAATTAATCTAAATTAACTTTTGAAAAATATTAAACAAAGCCTTAAATTACAATTCATACATATATAAATTATTAATAGATTAAATTAAATTTCAAAACAATATCAAATTATAACATATACATACATATATATTACAATTTGAAAATTCAAACTTTATTTAAAACAAAAGATTTTCTATCCACAATACCAAATATATATATTATAAATAGAATAAGACTTTACAAGCTTTGAAAAATAAATCTTATCAATGTTAAATTGTTAAAAGATACTGATCAAAATTACCAGATTAAATATTTATTAACCTTTTAAAAGATTAAATTTATCAATTTAAATTAAAATTATAAAGAAAAATTATCTAACCAATTAAATTATTAATACATTTTATTAAATTGATATTGCCCAAAATTCCGGGTCGTTACATTCCTCCCCCCTTAAAAGAATTTCGTCCCCAAAATTTAAAACAAAAATAATTTAATAACCGAGCAAAGATTTTAATTTCAATCAGCAAAGCATACCAATCATCCAGTTACTAACAGCCATAATAATCAATCAAACAAACAAACCTATCTAATTATCCTGACACAAATCAGAATAAATCTTCTAATACTATCTAGAGTTTCCCAAGGTAAATCACCGCGAGACTTGCTTTATAAAGCTAACAAACTACACCACCAAAATCCAGAGCTCCCTCTCTTCTCTAGATCATCAAACTGAACAGAACATCAGACTATACTCAAGTCTAGCACAACTTCCAAATCCAACTGAAATGCAAATTTAACAACCAACAATGAATCATACACGTACTCCCTCAGAGATACGTGAAATACAATGAATTCCAGTTATCCAAATTGGCAATTCAACCTTATCCTATCAGAAACACAGATAAGAAATCCCAATGCCTCAGAGCTAACCATCCAATCTTACCCAATTACTGCTCTCTTAACTAGAGAAATCTTAACAACAAGGAAGTCTCCAACTTCGAATTCCAAACTCCTTATTTCATATCTGCATGACTCAACGGACAATCATGGGCTGCCAATCTTCTTCCTGATCAGCTCAACCTATGCTGATGCTTCCAGAAACAACTAGACCAAAGCAAACCAGTTTCCTGAATCATATCTAACTGAAAAGTCTTCCAAAATCCGTCGAAACCCAGAACACAGGCTCTACATCCCAAGCAATAGCAAACTGAACTTGCTTCCTTCCTCGTACAGCTGCTACCTCACTTTCGCTGCACAACTCTGATTCTGAAATAGATGAGACTACTGTTGATGAACACGAGTACAAACTTATCCAATATATCCGGGAACTTTGTTCATCAAATCCATAAAAGTTTAGTGACTCATCTGACTCGTCACACAACCTTACAACAGAATCTAACCCAAAAACTAGATCTGTCCAATCCAAATTCCAAAAAAAATCTGAGCTACTACACCAACTCTTCTTCTCCAAGAACCATCCTTCTACCAGGCTAACTAACAGTATCACTTCTGGAACCAAAACAATATGGAACTCAACCCCAGATGTAGAAAAACTTCTGATTACATCAGTAGCTCCTATTTCCATATGAGAACCCTCAGTCTCAAACAAAGATTGCCTAAGAAAAATTCCCAAACTAATCGCAAGTCACTTTTGCGATCCAACCTAATTCGGATTCCAAAGAAAACGTCCTCTCTTTACCAATTAGAAGAGCTTTAAGCTTTTCCAAACAAGGTTAACCTTTTAAGAAAACTTTCACCATCTGCCCGGACTGCTGATAGAAGAACCACAAAGATTCCTGAACCATCGGAGAAACGACCACACTGCTGCTTCCAAACTCTACCTCGATGATACTGCAAAGCTCAAAGACCTTCTCGTCATCACACCGAACACTTCGAGTTGCACGGCTACCACAGTTAACCAAAGATTTCTAATCCAAAGGCTTCTCGAAAACCAAAACGATCAACAAACCACACAACAAACTCCTCGCATGACTCCTCGAGAAGGCACACATCCTCTCAAGAAATTCGGGCTCCAAACCAAGCATCAACATCTCGCTCTCCTTAAGGAATGACAAATAAGACCATGCCGAAGCGACTTATAAACCTTAGTCTCATATTCCAAAATAGCCATCCTCCTTGCTAAAGATCCAGATAACTTCCACACAGACGAATCTTCCCTACAGCAGGTAAAGATTGCTCCTTAACTACTTTTAAAACTGATTCAAGAGAAAACATCTTCTGAAAATATCCATGGATGCTGCATCTCATCACGCAGTTATCAAGATATCATCACTTACTTCTGCACTTCCGACAGATCCAAACTTACACTTCAAAGATAAACTTCGAATCTTTTAAAAAAATTTCCTTCGGACATTAAAGAAATCCTTATTCCAAACTACAAATCTCACTCGAGACGGTATTAGGTCTACAGTCTCGACAAATACACTTCCGACCTCGAATATATGGACCTCTTTCATCTGTGGTAGTCATGTTACACACACACCACTACTCCATCTACCTCTAAAATTTATGTTGGAAAATCCGAACAGATAACCCAACAGATCAGGTAGACATATATATATATAGTTATATATAAAAATTACAAGTACGCTCTCTCAAGAAAGACACCACTCCAGAGCCTAGGTATTCACTCAACCTAACGCTCTGATACCACCTGTAGCGACCCAACTTTCTAACACCAGAAAGTCGCATCACTAATTAAGAAAGAAAAGGATGGAAGAAAAGAAAAGAAAGAGAAGAAAGAAACACAACAACATCAGATAACTCACAGCAAAACGAATAAAATATAATATATCACATAAAATATTACATAGTATCATATTACATCAGAGTACACAACTTATACAACACATATTAGACAGTTATAAACATCTGTCTAACTATACAATTCAAGTACACAAGATACAGATATCATACAAACACAGCGGAACCATAATATATCTACACGTGGAAGCCTCCTGTTCCATATCTCCTCCAGAGTTCATCAAGCAAACCTGAATCACTCGACTACTCATACATAATATGAGTACCCAAGAGTTTAATAAAACAGAAAATAAACACTCGGGTCAGATAGGGGTCTGGTGTGAGTAAACGGGTTAAAAATTGCTTAACTTTAGAAAACTTTTGAAAAGAAAACGTATCACGCAAGACTTCCCACACATAAACATGGAAAAGTTTTTACCTTGCGCTAACCAAAACATTTGACAGGAAATCCAGTGATATTATAATAGTGTCTAGGGTTTTCAAGTAAATAAGAAATAGCCGAAATTGTTACATTCATTAAATTCCAGCTACTAGTTACAAAAGTGGGTAATACAAACAAAACCGTAGGGTCTCGTAGGAAGAATGGGTTTCCATCAATGGCAGGGCTACCGGGGTACCGCCCGTCGCAGTACGTGGCCTAGATCACAGTACCGAGGATTACTCCCAATCCCCTGCAACACAAAGCCAGAACCATTCCTTACTGAACAGTCCCGAGTAAGATCACCCCGTGGTTGGCGCGACCAACCACCCACTAAGCCGAAATAAAAGGGACATCTAGACAGGAATGACCTCACCCTGAAATGGGTGCTACCCACCTAGCCTTGCTGCACCTCCCATGTTTTAGCCATTCCCGGTTGATGAGGCTTAAGGCTGCTATTACCTTTGTAGAACACATCTATCTTAGAATGTTCATTGTCCACCTGACAATGTTCTGAAAGCATTCAATCCATACAAGTTCGTTCCGGGTTCGAACAAAACCGAAGGCATTATCTCGTTGCACTCATTTTGGAATCACCCTCAGAGTCAACGACCATAGCCCTTGCACTCTAAATCGCCATCTCGAACCTATAAGTACTATCTCCGTCAAACTCATCACGAAATCACACCCAGAGTTATATTGACGAATAGTTCTTACACCTCAAGTCTTCACTAAGCTCCACTTGGATTCACGACCTAACGTTTAATTTGGATCGATGTGGTTTTCGGATTATCTAAATATGGAAATCCGATCCCGGTCTCATCGAAACCAAGCGTCGTTTTAATGTCCAAGTTGTTTTAAGGGTTTTAAACAGTTATATTTATATTCAGGATGATATAAACAGGTAGACGAATCACATTATCACAATATATAATTCATATCAACATTCATCTCACCAAGCAGCATATCACAAATCAGAGATATCCAAATCATCCAGTATCAACCAATCACCCAATATAAATCAATCAATGTTAACCAATCATCCAAAAGCAGAATTGATTAATTGTCAATCAATTAGATTACCTAAATCCTTCTTCATTTATTTATTCCAAACAAATAAATTAATCATCTCTTAATGATCTTCTTTAATTAATCTCCTTGATTAATCATACTTTAATTACATTCAAGTAATTATCCTTAACCATATTCAGTAATTAACCTTTAATTACTATCATTAATTACAATAATTAATGATCCTTCATTTACTTCCATTAATTAATCAATTATAATTAAACCTCAATTAATTACAATTAATTAATCATACTTTATTAATTACTTTAATAATCAACCTTGATTAATTAATTACTTATATTAACTAATGATCCTTATTAATTAATAATTACCTTTAATAAATTAAATAATTAACTTATAATTAATCATCTCATAAATTAGTCTTAATTTATAAACAGTAATTAATAACTTGTAATTACTTATCTTAATTAATTAACTTCTTAATTAATTATATTAACCCTTTTATTAATTAATCTAATTAATTAATCTTTAATTAGTAATTATTAATCAATTAAATTAATAAATAATCCTTAATTAATTACTTCATTAATTAATTACATTTTAAATTAATTACCCTTAATAAGTAATCTTAAATTAATCACATTAATTAATTAATCACATTAATTAATTAATCAAATTAATTGATTAACCAAAACAAACTAAGTAATTACCATTAATTACTTACATAAGTAATTATCTTCTAATTGCTTCCATTTGACGATTACTCTTTTAATTAATTACTTAACAAATAATTAATTTCATCATTAAATAATTCTTTAATTAATAATTACTCCATAATTAATTAATTTCAAAACAATTATATTAATCAATCCTTAGATTAATAACATCAAGTGATTATCCATTAATCACTTCCATTAAAATACTCCCATGAGTAATCTCCACAAATTACTTCCATAAGTAATTACACACTAATTACTTTCATAAGTGATTCCCTTTACTTAATTTCATTAAGAAATTCACCATTAATTACTTCATTAAGTAATTACACTTAATTAATCATAATTAAGTGATTATTTAAAATTAAATAAACAATTAACTAATTATTTAAAATTAATTAAATAATTAATTAACAAATTTCTTAGATTTAAAAATCCTTAATTAATTAAGAAAATCATTTATCTTAATTAAACTCTTTACTTATTAATAAATCACATTAAGTATTCTTAAGTTCATATCAAAATAATTTAACCTTATTTATTTTCATAAATAAATTATTTGAAATTAAATCAAATTTTAATAACTTAAAATCAAATTATTCTATTTGGTTTTCCAAAAATCATAACAATAACCTTATTCGAAAATAATGCATTTTGAAATAAATTTTGAAATTTAAAACACTTTAATTATCTAATTCAAACTTATTCTTTTCAATAAAGTTTAAAACTTAAGTTTTTAAACATTACTTTATAGTTTTGCTTAAAACTTTGGTTCAATATTTAAATTCAAAAAATTCTTCTTTAAATTAAAATTAAAATTTTAATGAAGTTAATTACTTCAAAAGAAATCATTTTAAACAAATTAAAATTTTAAAATAAATCCAGTTAATACCTTTTTAAAGTTTGAATTACATTTATTTCAAAATAACAAGTTTTAACTTTGATTTTTTTTTTATAGAACTTGTTTACAAATTTTGAAGCTTGATTTTCAATAATTTCAACTACAAGTTTATTCAAACAACAGGTTCAAATCAGCAACACCCTAATACCCGAGACAAGCACGGCAAACTCACGAATCTGCCCTGAGTAAATCTCCAGCACCCTCACTTCGAGTCGTCACATGAAAATCACGAGAGCTTCTTCGGGTTCAACTCGTCTTTCCCATACACAAACATTCCAGTGCACACAGCAAATACACGTGCATGTGCCCCATTACCTCCGGCCAAACTAGGTCGTCGCGACCATCGTCGACGGTCACAATATCACACGCGAGCACAAATGTGAACCCAGATCGAACCAATCACGTTCGAATCAAAATTCGAACCTGAAGCTCGAAACTGCAAAAACCATCGACCACTAAACCCCCACATTGTCAACGAACCTGACGCCGATGAACTTCGCCGACCCACCATCGAAACTCCACACCCTGAGCTTCATCCCCAAATGCGAACACCTCCGGTCAAATATTCAAGTCGCAAATGTCTCGACATCCCAAACAAACAAAACACACTGAAAAACCCTAGATTGATCGATTCCAAAAAAATTTGCCATTGGAAAAATCCAAAAGCATTTTTCCCAACATCCACAACACAAGAGCAAGCTTCAATCAAAAATTCGACAACAATTATTGAGTAGATGATCGGCAATTCGTCAAATTGCCGATATAGTTCAACTTAAAATTCCCAATTGATTATCACTTTAAAAATTATGAATTGCATGTTAAATTTATAATTTTTAACATCTAATCCATTCATACTATCCAAAACAAGAATTAAGGAAATCAATTTTTGACATGCAACAGAGTTTATGTTTTACCCCATTCAAAATTATTTGTAAATTTAAAAATTACAGAAACTATTTTTATAATCTTCATCAAACATTAACATACAACTTTTATTCAATCATCAAGGGCAAATATTGATGTTTAGTGGAAGATTTGAATTAATTTGAATGATTAAAACTGTAAATAACAGAACATATTTATACAGTCACTATCTAACTTCTTTGTATTCAAACATGCAATCAACTTCACATCATATTTGTAACTAAACCACTGTATAATTCATCACACATATGTAGATTAAATAACAGGTTCAAATCTGTTTTTTTTAAAAAAAAAGAAGATTTACTCACTTGATAATTTGCAGAGCATTTTCCATTTATTCCAGGTTTGAAATCCTAAATCTGGATAATGCTTTGGTTTTGCTTTCCGTTGAAGATGAATCCCTTTGCATGCTTACAATATGATGTTTTTTAAAGATGTTGAAACTATTCTTGACTTGGAATTGAACTTCATTTGAAATGCAGGTTTGAAAGTTGAAGATTTGCAATTTGAATTCAAGTTTCAGGTTTTGAAATAATTTATGGTTTTGAACTTTTAGATTTATTTTTTCTTTTTAGTTTCAACTTGACATTAACTTTGTTCAGCTGAGAAAAAATGGAAGAAGTGTGAAAGTTTTATTTTAAATGAATTATGTTATGTTTACTAAAAAAAATGAAGACACTTGTTTACATTCTTACATTTGTCAACTAAATTACTTAATTACCTTATACATGTCCTAATGTATTAACACATGTTTTTAAGTATTTTAAATTAAATTTTCATTTAATTTAAAATGTTAATATAAGCTTACTTATTTAAGTCACTAAATTAATAAATACTTATGTATGCATAAATAAATTTAATCTTTAAAGAAAATATTATAAAGCTAGTTAAAATACAAATAAATCTTATACATGGATTTAAAAATCTAAAACATTTGTATTTATACATTCATACCCATTTTAAATTTAAACACTTTAAAGGAAAACAAAACAAAACTTTGTTTAAATCCCCTTTAAACTATCACATTTTAAAAATAAATAATTATTTTACATTTTGAAAACAATTGAATTAATCTAAATTAACTTTTGAAAAATATTAATTTTAAAACAAAGCCTTAAATTACAATTCACACATAAATAAATTATTAATAGATTAAATTAAATTTCAAAACAATATCAAATTATAACATATACATACATATATATTACGACTTGAAAATTCAATCTTTATTTAAAACAAAAGATTTTCTATCCACAATATATATACCAAATATATATATATTATAAATAGAATAAGACTTTACTAGCTTTGAAAAATAAATCTTATCAATGTTAAATTGTTAAAAGATATTGATCAAAATTACCAGATTAAATATTTATTAACCTTTTTAAAGATTAAATTTATCAATTTAAATTAAAATTATAAAGAAAATTTATCAAACCAATTAAATTACTAATACAGATTATTAAATTGATATTGCCCAAAATTCCGGGTCGTCACACACTTTCAGTTTCAATAAACCATTTCAATTACAATATATTTTAAACTTTGAGTATTCAACAATTTCATAACTAAGGTTGGTAATTACGATTCAATAATTCAATATTCTATTATTTAGTTTTGAAATATTTTCATAATAAATCCATTATCATTTAAATAAAACTCAAATTACAAATAATTAAATATTTCCTTCAATTTTTTATACTTGGAATATTCGTTTAATTCATCTTAAACCAAACTCCAATTATAAAAAAAATCATACATTTAAAATCTCAATTTTATTAAATTTCAAACACATTTCATATTTATCTTCCCACCTTATTCTCATTTGAGTCATCATAAACTTCAAAAATATAATTTAAATAAATACTTAACCATATTATAACTTAATAAAATCAACTTTATTATTAAACTATTTTATACTTTAAACCAATTTTATACATAGTTTAAAACCAATAAATTAACTATATAAAATAACATATATAAAATATCCAAATCAATATCTCATAAACCATATATTTCTTTATAAAACCATAGGAATCATTTCAAAATATTTTTATATATATAAACGACGGTGTCTGTATATAATTTTCTACCTTATGGTCAAGTGATAGTGATATTTATCATTTCAATCTGTAATTTAAAATAAAAAAGTACGGTAATATATCATTTCAAACCGCAATCCTGAATGAAATAAAAATGCATAATAACTTGCAGTTTATAACAATATAAAATACAACATCCATTCATCCAATATCAATCATCAACCATTTATCACAATCATCATTCAATTCAAACTATAACATCAATATATAACACATAATAAATATCATATATTTACTGGCAGCTTATATTCAATAATAAATTAAATAACAATTTAACAGGAAGTTTATATGCAATGATAAATTAAATAACAATTTAATTCAATAAATTCAATTTAACTGGAATGATGATAAATATACCAAACAGCCATAAATAAATTTCTAATCACATCAGAAATTAAGTTAACACACATAACAAATTTTAGAAGTTGTGAGTGGGTTAAAACACCCACCTTTTGAATTTAAATTGAATTTTAATTCAATTTAAACCCAACAATTGAACAGTCTCAGAATTTGTCCATACTAGCGCCATAATGTCCGGAATTTTAATACGATCCTAACAAAAGAAACCGCGCGTAAATCGAACGTCGTATGCATAAGTTATGCTAATTAGAACTTTAGAAATCAAAATTATATTAAATTAATCAAAATTTGCAATACCCCTCACCTATGCCACGTCAGCGTCTTCATCATGTACATCGCGAAATATGCCTGCTACGCATTCGCACGCGCTTATCCCCACGCACATGAGACCGGTCGTCACACCTTCGACGCCGCCGTCCCGAGAACCAGCCGTGACCGTGACCAAGCTCCTCGTCGCCTCCACGTGGCCATGCGACAAACCCTGACCACCGTGCCTTGCCCAGAACGCAGCAAATGCCACAAAATCCTAACCCTAATCGAATTTTGGCTGTAGATCTAGCCGTCAATTCGCCACATAAACCGCATAGATGAAGTCCCCTCGGTCCACTCTACAATACCCAGAAATAGATTCGAAGATCGGACAATTGTGGTCGCGGCGTGATGAAAGACCGTCGATAGTTCATCGATTTTCGGCCACACCGAAACTCAGATTGAAAAATGAATCATATATTTGACTTACGCTTGTCGAGAGCTTCAAATCCATATATAATTCGCTATAGTTTGTGTAGTTTGAATTTTTGATTTGATTTTGAATTGCAATTGGATTTGGAATTGAAAATTGGTTTATATGCCATTGAGGAGGAGAGACAGCTGAATTGTTCATACAGAAATGAGCAATAAAATGTGCTAGGGTTTATAACGAGGTATATATAGGCAGGGTAGAAAATAAAAGTAGGGATTAGATTGGTTTGGACCGTTGAATGACAAATGGTCCGAAAAATCCGTTCTGCCTTCGGAACGAAATTGGGTCAACCCATATATCAAAATAGATGATTTAAAATATTTTAAACTCAAGGAACAGGTTTTAGGTCCAAATTCCATCGTATGAAGAAGATATGCTAAAATCAAATTATTTCAAATTGGTTTCAATTGATTTCAATTAATCGATTTCAAGGCGTTTCATGCCCATACGATCAAACGACAGGCCTGATCGTTATGAAACTTGAAATGCTACTATAATTCACCATTACGGATCCGATGAAACTGTTTTCATCGAAACCCGAGTCAGTGTCCAAAATGGCTATTTTCCAGTCAATTAAATAAATTAATATTAATTAATTAAATCACCTTTCAATTTAAATTCTATAATTCATAAATTTTACCATCTTGTATTAATTTAGAAATTTATAATCCCTTATAACAATTTTCCATATCAATTTAAAGTTAATCAATTTACCAATTATAATATTAATTTCTAATTCCAATAAATTCATAAATCATTGATTGAAATTCCAATGAAATCTATTTATTTGATTTATAGATTTTGTTATTGAATCAATTATCATTTTCTGGGAAGAATTATTATTGGCCTACTTTTATTACATTAATTATTCCCATTTCCTCCTAGTTTCAATTATTATTGAATTTAATTCCAGTTACTTACCATTAAATTCATTTATTATTGATTACATTCCAATTAAATGAAAATTGATTCCAAAAATTGATTTGACTTAATTGCCATCTTAACTAGGTCCATTATTACTTAATTTACCTAATTATAATATTATACTCCTATTTACATCTTACATTTGTATAAATATTACCTTAATATATTCAAATCCCTAACTCCTTTGTGTTGACTACCCTATTTCCAATTATTATGTTTTTGCCTAATATATATATTAATTACAATTAATATTCTCAATAAATTTATTTACTTGGTCTCATGCTTTCTGTTACATCAATTACTTTCTTATAAATAAATTTACGTTTCTATTAAATTTACACTCACACTTTCCGTTATTATATTAGTTATCATTAAAGTACATTTAATTATCTTTATCTGTAATTGGTGAATTAGCTGGTAACAACCATTTGTCACCATTATACCCTTTATAATACTTGTATGTTCATTCTTCCCAACCAATTACCATCTATTATATTATTTCACACATTAATTCAATAATTACATTTGCTTCATTATAAATTTTTTTTTTTTATCTCTTTCTAAATTTAATTACAAAGATCTAATTAAATTAACCAATTTATTTATCAAAATTTACGGGTCTTTATACTCTCCCCCACTCAAAACTTTTCGTCCTCAAAAAGGGAAAAGAAGAATTAAGAAATCAATATATCTTACTTAAAATATTAAATTTATAAACAAATAAATTTGCAAAATTAATTAATTTAGATAATATATATCAATTTATAACTATTAAATCTTTTTATACTCAGATTAATAAAGTTTGGAAAACATTTTCAGAATATTTTCTAAGTCCAAAATTTACGGAAAATTTCGGTAAAGTCTTCTTTGTACGAAGAGGCTCGGAAGAAAATATAATATCAAATATAACAATATATAACATATATTTTCCAAAGTAATATATATCCCAACACGGAAAAAACAATATAATAATGCTATAAAACCGTAGTCCGAAAACATACCTATTTGTCGGGCAATTACGTTTAATTATGAAACCAATAGCAGTAGCAATTGCTTCCATAACCTATACTTCACTAATATAATCCAGAAGAGTTAATAATTATATAAAATGAAATATTAATTTAGTTTCAACTACTAACAAACAATCAATGTCAAACAACAACAAACGCTTGCAACCACAGCATACACATCAAATACAAATTAACCATCCAAGCAAGACAAACAATTGATTTATTTGGGTTAAGAAACTTTAAATCACATAGAATGACAAGTAACTATGAAGTATTCCACTTACTCAATAGTCTTAGATAAACTTAATAGGTTATTCAGACATCTAAGCAAATTAAAGTATCTTTTACCCGAACAGCTCATAACCCAAAACAAACAACAATTCCAAATGATAGATCAAGTTAATCTTTATCAGTTTCATTTCATACATTTGTTGTTTGATTTCCTTTTTATACATATAGCGTTTTATCTTTATATTTTACATTATTTCTTGCAAATCTTCATTTATTACTTACAAATATTCGTTTTCATTTATTTATAGTATTTATGTTTAATTCAATTTCTTTGCATATTGATTTACTTAAGTTTATAACCTTATACTTACAATACTTACTTCCTATTACCTTTATTATAGTAACATTTCAATTATAACTTAAGTTCACAACAATTACAACATCAAACTCTTATTTATAAAAGAATTTCATTAAATACTTTCATTACCTCAAGTTTTAGTTGTAAAATTTCCCATTACATTTTCTTTTAACATTTAACCTTTTAATAGTTGGTAAGTTATATACATGTGTTAAAGAATGCAAATTGAAAAATTATACAAGTTTACCTGTAACGACCCGTATTTTTACGGGTCGAAAGATCGTAAAACTGTTGTTGTCTTTAAGTCGTTAGTGCTTAAGTCGTATGGTAGTTAACTCGTGTAGAGGCTTAGGTTGAAGGGTAGCCTAGGTCGTTCGGAGTTGAGTCGTGACCGACTTAGCGTCTTAGGTCGTGTGATGTTGAGTCGGTAGGAGCTTAGGTCATGTGGCCGAGTTATAATAGCTAACGAGTTAACTAGTGGCCGAGTTAGGATGTGGGACGACTCATAGACTAGGACGAGTTAACATGTTAAGTATTAGGTCGTAGGCGATCTATAGATAAGAGCGACTTAAGGGCTGGGATGAGTTAGTGACCTAGAAATTTGGACGACTTAAGGTGTGGCCGAGTTAGTGTGTTAGACCGAGGTAACGACCTAAGAAGGCTACGACTTACGGGTTAGCGAGTTAGGAGATAGGTTTTGAACGACCTATAGGGGTAACGACCTAAGTTAGGTCGTTGAGCGACCTAAGGGAAGTGTTAGGTTGCTAGGTAAGTTAGGTCGTTTAGTAGTTAGGGCGAGCGACCTATAAGTTAGCAGCTTAAAGTTAGCGACCTAATGTAGTTAGCGATCTAAAAGTGCGAGCGACCTAAGGAGTTTAGCGACCTAATAGTAGGCGGCATAGGTTAGGTCGGGGAGCGACCTAAGATAGGTCGCAGTGTATATTTAGGTCGGAGGCGACCTATGTTGAGGTAGGATGTCTGTGTAAGGTCGTTAGGTCGTTCTGGCGACCTAGAGAGGGATATAGCTTGGTTATGATAGTTCGCGCTTTGGCATAAGGTTTAGGTCGTTGGAGAGTTAAGTCGCATATGCTTTAGGTCGTTGGGTCAGTAGGTCGCTATATCATAGAGGCGAGTATGCTTTAGGTCGTAGGTCGTTGGGGTCTAGGTCGTAACTCGTATGTCTCTGGGTGGTTAGGCCGTTAGGTCGTTGGAGTGTATAGGTCGGCAGCGACCTATGTTAGGTCGGAGTTTTTAGGTCGGCAACGACCTAAGTCTGGGCGACCTAAGGGTGATTTCAGCCTATAAATAGAGGGGTTTGGCTCACTTTTTGGCACCGGTTTTTGAAGCGACGAAGTGCTGCCATTTTGGAAACTCGACTACAACATCTTCTTCACTTCTTTCTCTACTTCAATCTTGTGCTAGTACGTCAAGATCGAAGATCAAGATCGAAGATTGAAGAGCCAAAGTTGAAGATCTTCATCCGACGAAGCTAGATTTCACCATTTCAAGCGAGATTTCGACGAATCGAGCTTGAATCCTTGCTGTCCAGATCTTTAGTTGATAGTTGTTGAAGTGTTTGGGTGATTCGGTGAGTGGTAGTTATCTCTCACGCGGACCCAAAGGAGTATATTGGATTGGTGGCTTGTTTGAGTGTTAAAGTTAGAGATTTCATGCATTTTTCTTAGTTCCAAGACTAGATTCATTACTTTTGAAGATGTTTACCTATGCAAGTTCAATTAACAAGTTATAGAGACAAAACCCATGTTTTATATTTGATAGATCTATGCTAAAATCCATGATTTCATATATGTTAGACTTATGCTCATTTATTTACGAAATTGCCATTATAGTTGATATTGCTTGATTAGATCTTGTTTGAATGCTTGATTGTTTGGATGTATGATTGATTTGATTGTCTCGAGTTAGCTTGTAGTTGATTTGGGACAAGATGGTTGAAGATGATTCAAAAGCTAAGTGGAAAGGCTCTTGAATTGTGAAAGCTGCTGTGGCATATGAAGCGGATGATGAAGCTCATATGGATGGGTTCGAGGACTTTGCTATAGTTAGAGGAAGCGAAGTATGATGACGAAATGGACTTTGCCATGATATGTTGAGGCGAAGTATGATGATGAGATGGACTTTGCTAAGATGCGTTGGAGCAAAGCATGATGTGGAAGCCTTGGTTTAATCCAGACGGGATCATCCCAAGCATGTTGATTACTCGATGATGCGGTTCGAGTTGGTGGATAATGGTGGGCTCGAGAGGTGCTTGAGCTATAATGGGAATAGTCGTCGAGGAGGATGACTAGAATGCTGAGATCTTATCGTTATTGAAGGTTCTAGCAAGCTCAAAGCAAGAGTACGTTGGGTAGATCCGTTATACCCAGGCGCGGGTCATGATGACGTGCTAGTACTCTGGGTAGATCCGTTATACCTAGGCACGGGTCACGGTGACGTGCGGAGTTATGTCTAGAACCGGGGTTGCCATTAGCCCTTGACGGATGGTTGAAAGATGAGTTGGTCATTCAATTAACGATAAAATCAAGGCAATGATAACAGTGATAGCCAGAGTCATGGATGTTTGGTTGTATCATCATTCGATCTCAAGAGCGGTGTTTTCTGGGTGCTTATCTGATCTTGGTTTAGGCCTTGGGGGTTTGTATTTGGAAAACATCGACCTTGACTCGAGTGATTATTGCTTTACTTTAATTATCTGCTTTGCTATGCTTGCTTCTCCTTAGTGTGTGTCTGGGGGCTATCACTGTAGTATGAGGTGGAGTGGGATGATTTGGGTTCCTATTCTCTTTATCCTTTATGTTCCTTTGGTATGTTTGATAGTTGATTTACTGCTCACTAAGACTGTTGTTTGACTCAAGGTTTTATGTCTCCTCTTATTATCTTGGGTTGTTCATCCATGTTTGGGATGGGCAGACTAGGTGACAGGTGGCAGGTGCTGATCTTAGTGGCTCACGCTGATGATGACGAAGACGAGCAGGAGGCTTTACATATTATTTTCATATTCTATGTACTGGATATTCCGCTGATTGTTGATTACTCTGAGTGCTATGTAGTGAGGCTTCTTGTATTCATGATTCAGACCATGTATAAAGCTATTATGATTAGATGATGATATTCTGTTCTATGGGAGCTTCACTATATTATATTTCTCTATTGTATTTTATCCATGCGCTGTGAGTTTTACGATAGAGTCTGCGATGTTTATTTTACCCTTGACGGTCACTCATGGTTGCCTGGCACACTTTCAGCGCACCATTCCCTTGTTTCCGTGCGGGAGTCATGGGCGATCGTCACATTTGGTATCAGAGCTTTGGTTAATCGATTTTAGCCAACGCTCGCTGACGTAACTACGTAAGAGAGACGTAATTGTATTTTGATGGATGATTACTATATATAATATAGTAGTTTAGATGGATTTGAACTCCTTATGTAGTTGTTCCTCAAGGTGTTCTAATCAGTCCTTTTTGTAGATACTAAGGATGAGTCGAAGAGGGAGACCAGTTGCAAGGGAAGGCCGTGCCGCTGAAGGAGTTGTTGATTATGGAGCTATGTTTGAAGCCATGATGACTTCTATCATGAGAAGGATACCAGCTCCAGGGCCATCTGTAGATGTTGGAGTTCAAGTTCAAGCTCCAAGACCGGTGGATTTTGCTAAGCTTTGTAAGGATTATACTGCTCTTGGAGGGAAGGCTTTCTTAGGGACAGAGTCAACCATTGAAGTCCAAAGATGAATAGATGCATGTAGAAGGATCTTTGGTGACTTGGGAATTGAGGATGCAACTAAAAGCAAGCTTGCATCAAGACAGCTTCAAGGGAGAGCTTCTGATTGGTGGAACTCTATCACCATTGATACTCCGGAGGAAGAAATTACTTGGGTGCAGTTCCAAGCTAGATTTGAAGCTAAGTTCATTTCTACGGCTCAGAAGTCTGTCTTGTTTAAGAAGTTTGTTGAGCTCAAGCAAGGTGGGAGATCGGTTCTTGAGTATGTTTCTGAGTTTGAGGCTTTGTCCAAGTATGCTAGATCGTATATTGAATCTCCCTACCAGAAGAACGAGATATTCGTGACAGGCTTGGACAGTTATCTTGGAAGACAGTTGGTGGATCATCTGGACGATCCATTTGAGAAGCTGGTGGAGAAAGCTCTCAGGCACGAGAGTTTGTTTCCTAAGGAAGTATCTGTTGTTGCTGTGACCAAGGAGGAGTCTAAACCACAGCAAGGTGGAAACAAGAAGAGGAAGCAGCAACATCAGAAGGGTAAGGATGGTCAGAAGAAGCTGAAGGGGGAAAAGACCTGCTATAATTATCGGCAGAAGGGCCATCTCTCCAAGGATTGCAAGAATCCGAAGGTGTTGTTGAAGTGCTACAACTGTGATAAGCTGGGGCACATTAAGAAGAACTGTCCGGAACCGATAAAGGACAGGCAGATTGTGAAAGCTTATGCTTTAGGGGCTGTTCCATCATCTTCGAAAGCTCCTACTGCTGAAGAGAAGGGGAAGAGTGTGGTGGTTCAAGTTACTCTTTCCATTTGTGGTGTTCCAGTTAGGGTGTTGTTTGATACTGAGCGTCTCATTCTTTTGTTTGTAATGAGTTGGTAGACCGGTTGGGTTTGGAACCGGATATTGTTGATAGACCATTGGTAGTGACTAATCCAGTTGGGGGTTCGTCTTGTTTGTGTATGCTATGTCGTGGTCTAGTTATATCGAGTCATGATTGCTCTTTTGTTTGTGATTGCTTTGTTCTGAACTTTGCGGGGTTCGGAATTATTTTGGGTATGGACTGACTTAGGAAGTATGCGGCAAAGGTTGATTGTGAGAGATTGGAGGTGACAGTCGAGAATGTGGAGGGGAGAAAGGTTGTGATACGATGTAAGCATGAAGAAGGCGTCTTCATGAGCTTCATGTATTCGCTGGTTGTTCCACGGGATGGACTGTCATCGATGCCAATCGTGAATGGATTCGAGGATGTCTTTGACGAGGTCAAAGGGTTACCGCCGCATAGGGAGATCGAGTTTCGTATCGATCTAGTTGAGGGAGCCAGACCTGTTGTGATGCCTCTTAGGCGGATGGCGCCTAGAGAACAGCAAGAGTTGAGGGTGCAGGTTGATGACCTTTTATGGAAAGGATTCATTCGGCGTAGTGTGTCCGAATGGGGTGCACCAGTTGTGTTCGCAACCAAAGCGGATGGATCGTTGAGTTGTGTGTTGATTATCGTGAGCTGAATAAGGTGACGAAGAAGAACAAGTACCCATTGCCGAGAATAGATGACTTGTTTGATCAGCTTCACGAGGCGAAGGTGTTTTCTCAGATGGATTTGGCAACGGGATTTCACCAGTTAAGAGTGGCGAAGGATAGTGTGCCGAAGACTGCTTTCAGGACACCATCCGATTTTTATGAGTGGCTGGTAATGCCGTTTGGATTGACGAATGCACCAGCGTATTTTGTGGATCTTATGAATAGAGTGTTCAGTGATCAGTTGAACTAGTTCGTACTTGTGTTCGTGGATGATATTCTGATTTATTCCAGAACTGAGGAAGAGCACAAGACGCACTTGACGATTGTTTTGGAAATCTTGCGGAAACATCAGCTGAAGGCTAAGTTTTCGAAGTGTCACTTCTGGAAGGGTGAAGTGAGGTTCTTAGGCCATGTCATTTCTGGAAATGGGATAGCGGTTGATCCCGCTAAGGTGGCAGCAATCCAGGATTGGGTTAGACCTAAGAATGCATCCGATGTGAGAAGTTTTCTTGGATTAGCAGGATATTATCGTCGGTTTATCAAAGACTTTTCCAAGATAGCTGCACCGTTAACAGGATTGACGAAGAAAAACCAAGTGTTCAGTTGGGATGCGAAGTGTGAACAAGCCTTTGGAATCCTGAAAGAGCGACTGACGAGTGCTCCTGTTTTGACTATTCCGAGTGGAAATGATGAGATGGTGGTTTACACTGATGCATGTGGTACTGGACTTGGAGCAGTGCTAATGCAGAAGGGTAAAGTTGTTGCGTATGCAAGTCGACAACTGAAGCCGCATGAAAGGAATTACCCGACTCATGATTTGGAGTTAGCGGCGATTGTTTTTGCTCTGAAGATGTGGAGACATTATCTATTGGGAGTTCGATTCGAGTTGTTTACAGATCATAAGTCGTTGAAGTATCTTTTCTCCCAAAAGGATTTGAATCTTCGGCAGTAACGATGGCTAGAGTTTTTAGCATCATATGATTTTGGTATAGCCTATACTCCGGGAAAAGGTAACGCAGTAGCTGATGCGTTAAGTCGAAGACGTGCAGGATTGGGAGCCATGTTTTCGGAATGGAAGAGTCTCGAGTTTTTAGCTAGATTTGACTTCAGGCCCAGATGTGAATTGGAACCTGAAATGTTGGCAAACTTACCGATAAGGCCTACTCTTGTGGAAAGAATTGGCGAGAGCCAAAAGCGAGACGATAAGCTTGTCAAGATTATCCGTGATTTGGAATCTGGATTGGACCCAGAGAAGGATAAAAGATTCGAAGTCGATCGAGAGGGTTGGCTTCGGAAGCAAGGACGACTGGTTGTTCCCGATATAGATGAGTTGAGAGATGAAGTTTTGAAGGAAAGTCATCACTCGAAGTTGACAATTCATCCAGGAGGAAATAAGATGTATCGGGACATGAAGAGAACCTATTACTGGGAAGGTATGAAGAAGGATGTTGGAAATTTTATTTCCAAGTGCATGAATTGCCAGTTGGTTAAAGCAGAGCAGAAGAAGCCCAGTGGATTGCTTCAGCCGTTAGAAGTTCCTACATGGAAGTGGGAGCAAATATCGATGGATTTTATCGATGGTTTACCTAGAACCAGAACGGGAAATGAAGGGATTTGGGTCATTGTAGATCGTTTGACTAAGAGTGCAAGATTTATTCCTGTTCGATCAACTAGGACTGCATCGAAGTTGGCTGAATTGTATGTTAAGTGGATAGTTCGATTCCATGGTATTCCGAAGAGTATAGTGAGTGATCGAGACCCATTATTCACTAGTGGATTTTGGAAGAGCTTCCATGAGGTTTTGGGAACCGAGATGTGTTTGAGTACAGCTTATCATCCTCAAACAGATGGTCAGACTGAGAGAGTCAACCGAGTTTTGGAAGATCTTCTGAGGGCATGTGTTTTGGATTTCGGAGGATCATGGGAAGATCATCTTCATTTAGTGGAGTTTGCGCATAACAACAGCTACCAGTCAAGTATTGGTATGGCACCATATGAAGCCTTGTATGGAAGACCGTGTAACTCTCCGACATGTTGGTTGGAAGCTGGAGAAAAACTGATGCTTGGGCCAGAGATGATTCGTCAGACTACGGATTTCATAGAGATCATTCGGCAACGAATGAAGGCAGCCCAGGATCGGCAGAAAAGTTATGCAGATAAACGTCGAAAGGATTTGGAGTTCGACGTAGGAGATATGGTTTTTGTGAAGATTTCTCCACTGAAGAATGTTATTCGATTCGGGAAGAAAGGAAAGTTGACTCCGAGATTTGTTGGACCATTCCCGATTATCGAGCGAATTGGAAAGCTCGCTTATAGATTGGAGTTACCAGAAAAGATGGTGGGTGTGCACAATGTTTTTCATGTATCGTATCTACGGAAGTATGTGCACGACTCGAGCGCAGTGGTTTCTGCTGATAGCTGTGAAGATTTGGAGTTTGATCCAGTTGTTAGAAGACCTCGTAAGCCGCTTCGTATTGTTGAAACCGATACGAAACAGCTTAGGAGGAAGACGATTACGTTGCTCAAGATACAATGGAGTGATGATGTTAACGACTATACGTGGGAGGAGGAAGAGAGGATGAAGGCAGCTCATCCTGAACTCTTCGAGGTATGGCCCTAAGGTGTCGTGACATCTCATGAATTTGTAGCTTGCTCTAGTCTTAGAATTCTGCATGCTAGGTTAGTAATTGGATGCATGGTTTGTTGATTACTATGGATGGTAGGCATACGGAATAATTTTGATTGCTCTTGTTTGTTTGGAATTTCAGGGGCGAAATTCCTAAGGAGGAGAGAATGTAACGACCCGTATTTTTACGGATCGAAAGATCGTAAAACTGTTGTTGTCTTTAAGTCGTTAGTGCTTAAGTCGTATGGTAGTTAACTCGTGTAGAGGCTTAGGTTGAAGGGTAGCCTAGGTCGTTCGGAGTTGAGTCGTGACCGACTTAGCGTCTTAGGTCGTGTGATGTTGAGTCGGTAGGAGCTTAGGTCATGTGGCCGAGTTATAATAGCTAACGAGTTAACTAGTGGCCGAGTTAGGATGTGGGACGACTCATAGACTTGGACGGGTTAACATGTTAAGTATTAGGTCGTAGGCGACCTATAGATAAGAGCGACTTAAGGGCTGGGATGAGTTAGTGACCTAGAAATTTGGACGACTTAAGGTGTGGCCGAGTTAGTGTGTTAGACCGAGATAACGACCTAAGAAGGCTACGACTTACGGGTTAGCAAGTTAGGAGATAGGTTGTGAACGACCTATAGGGGTAACAACCTAAGTTAGGTCGTTGAGCGACCTAAGGGAAGTGTTAGGTTGCTAGGTAAGTTAGGTCGTTTAGTAGTTAGGGCGAGCGACCTATAAATTAGCAGCTTAAATTAGTTAGCGACCTAATGTAGTTAGCGATTTAAAAGTGCGAGCGACCTAAGGAGTTTAGCGACCTAATAGTAGGCGGCATAAGTTAGGTCGGGAAGCGACCTAAGATAGGTCGCAGTGTATATTTAGGTCGGAGGCGACCTATGTTGAGGTAGGATGTCTGTGTAAGGTCGTTAGGTCGTTCTGGCGACCTAGAGAGGGATATAGCTTGGTTATGATAGTTCGCGCTTTGGCATAAGGTTTAGGTCGTTGGAGAGTTAAGTCGCATATGCTTTAGGTCGTTGGGTCGGTAGGTCGCTATATCATAGAGGCGAGTATGCTTTAGGTCGTAGGTCGTTGGGGTCTAGGTCGTAACTCGTATGTCTCTGGGTGGTTAGGCCGTTAGGTCGTTGGAGTGTATAGGTCGGCAGCGACCTATGTTAGGTCGGAGTTTTTAGGTCGGCAACGACCTAAGTCTGGACGACCTAAGGGTGATTTCAGCCTATAAATAGAGGGGTTTGGCTCACTTTTTGGCACCGATTTTTGAAGCGACGAAGTGCTGCCATTTTGGAAACTCGACTACAACATCTTCTTCACTTCTTTCTCTACTTCAATCTTGTGCTAGTACGTCAAGATCGAAGATCAAGATCGAAGATTGAAGAGCCAAAGTTGAAGATCTTCATCCGACGAAGCTAGATTTCTCCATTTCAAGCGAGATTTCGACGAATCGAGCTTGAATCCTTGCTGTCCAGATCTTTAGTTGATAGTTGTTGAAGTGTTTGGGTGATTCGGTGAGTGGTAGTTATCTCTCACGCGGACCCAAAGGAGTATATTGGATTGGTGGCTTGTTTGAGTGTTAAAGTTAGAGATTTCATGCATTTTTCTTAGTTCCAAGACTAGATTCATTACTTTTGAAGATGTTTACCTATGCAAGTTCAATTAACAAGTTATAGAGACAAAACCCATGTTTTATATTTGATAGATCTATGCTAAATCCATGATTTCATATATGTTAGACTTATGCTCATTTATTTACGAAATTGCCATTATAGTTGATATTGCTTGATTAGATCTTGTTTGAATGCTTGATTTTTTGGATGTATGATTGATTTGATTGTCTCGAGTTAGCTTGTAGTTGATTTGGGACAAGATGGTTGAAGATGATTCAAAAGCTAAGTGGAAAGGCTCTTGAATTGTGAAAGCTGCTGTGGCATATGAAGCGGATGATGAAGCTCATATGGATGGGTTCGAGGACTTTGCTATAGTTAGAGGAAGCGAAGTATGATGACGAAATGGACTTTGCCATGATATGTTGAGGCGAAGTATGATGATGAGATGGACTTTGCTAAGATGCGTTGAGCAAAGCATGATGTGGAAGCCTTGGTTTAATCCAGACGGGATCATCCCAAGCATGTTGATTACTCGATGATGCGGTTCGAGTTGGTGGATAATGGTGGGCTCGAGAGGTGCTTGAGCTATAATGGGAATAGTCATCGAGGAGGATGACTAGAAGGCTGAGATCTTATCGTTATTGAAGGTTCTAGCAAGCTCAAAGCAAGAGTACGTTGGGTAGATACGTTATACCCAGGCGCGGGTCATGATGACGTGCTAGTACTCTGGGTAGATCCGTTATACCTAGGCACGGGTCACGGTGACGTGCGGAGTTATGTCTAGAACCGGGGTTGCCATTAGCCCTTGACGGATGGTTGAAAGATGAGTTGGTCATTCAATTAACGATAAAATCAAGGCAATGATAACAGTGATAGCCAGAGTCATGGATGTTTGGTTGTATCATCATTCGGTCTCAAGAGCGGTGTTTTCTGGGTGCTTATCTGATCTTGGTTTAGGCCTTTGGGGTTTGTATTTGGAAAACATCGACCTTGACTCGAGTGATTATTGCTTTACTTTAATTATCTGCTTTGCTATGCTTGCTTCTCCTTAGTGTGTGTCTGGGGGCTATCACTGTAGTATGAGGTGGAGTGGGATGATTTAGGTTCCTATTGCCTTTATCCTTTATGTTCCTTTGGTATGTTTGATAGTTGATTTACTGCTCACTAAGACTGTTGTTTGACTCAAGGTTTTATGTCTCCTCTTATTATCTTGGGCTGTTCATCCATGTTTGGGATGGGCAGACTAGGTGACAGGTGGCAGATGCTGATCTTAGTGGCTCACGCTGATGATGACGAAGACGAGTAGGAGGCTTTACATATTATTTTCATATTCTATGTACTGGATATTCCGCTGATTGTTGATTACTCTGAGTGCTGTGTAGTGAGGCTTCTTGTATTCATGATTCAGACCATGTATAAAGCTATTATGATTAGATGATGATATTCTGTTCTATGGGAGCTTCACTATATTATATTTCTCTATTGTATTTTATCCATGCGCTGTGAGTTTTACGATAGAGTCTGCGATGTTTATTTTACCCTTGACGGTCACTCATGGCTGCCTGGCACACTTTCAGCGCACCATTCCCTTGTTTCCGTGCGGGAGTCATGGGCGATCGTCACATTACCTCATTAATATATTGTTCAATAATTTTGTCTTATAAGTTACAATTTTCAACTTGCTGGTAATTTCATTTATACCTAGCATCTAATTCTTTTATTTTAATTAGAGGTTTCAATTATTAATTAGTTACATTCCATTTCTCTACAATAATTGAAACTATTGATTAGCGGAAATTTAAGGACTAGATACCGGGTTAAATTTCAAATCATTTAAAATAATAGATAAATGTATATACTTAAAACCTATATATCCAAATATATTTAAAACATTTTGAAATTTAAATTTGTTCATCAAAATAAATCTGCAGTAAAATACTACAATGGCCTTCCCTCTTAGAAACTCGAAAATGGATGTCGATGATACGTGCACTCATCACCAAAATTATTTTCTAGCGACAGAGAGGGCAGTACATAACTTATTTCTTTCCAAAGTTTCTTTTAAAATAATTCTTTCAAATCATATTGAAATATTTGTATCAGAAAATACTTCTAAAATATTATTATTATATTCCAAAATCATTTGAAAGAAATTTTCAAAACCCGAGGCTCAAGTTCTAAATTCCCAATTTTCATTTATTTTATTTTCAATCTCATTTCAACTATTATTTATAAATTTCATTACCTAACGACCAACCAAATATAACCTTTATAAAAATTTATTTTATATAGTAAATATAATAGGCAAAATTATTTCATTCACCTATATTCAAAACAAATATTGTGTTGGTCTATCCTATTAAGTGTTTAGATATCCCTATTGATGTCATAGCGTCCCATGCACCAACCAGAATTTATAAATACAAAACAGAACAAATTAACACAATATTAAAACCCTTTTATAACATTAACAAATACGCTCTCATATATATACGCTCAGCAACTCATCATAGGGTATTACTACCCTATTAATAAAGAGTCAAACCCCACAAAGCTAAGTTTAATCGCTAAACCAAAGCTCTGATACCAGATGTAACATCCCGTCTTTTTGTACGCTTTAAATCGACGATAAACCACACACGTCAGACTTAAACTATATAGAAGGGCGGGTTGTTATGGGGTAAATAAGAATAACAGAGAAAGAAATAAAACAAAATAGAATCTTGGAGTGGAACGATAAAATATAATAATCAAATAAATAGTTCATGAAGCTGTTTTACAAAATATTCGATTTTCATTATACAATACATATCAGAGTTACACATATCAGTGAATGATAAATAACAATGCAGCGGAACTATATGAATGTAGTGGACTAATATGATAAATAATAGTAATACAATCTTCGTCTTCGTCCTCCATAAGTAAGGTTTTCAAATCCTGAAATGCTCGGGCTGACACGAATGAAATGAAAAGACAAAACACTCGAGTCAGAACTAAAAGATCTTATGTAAGTTAAATCAACGGAATAAATATGAGTGGAACGGCGTCAGAGATGTTTACGGGATTTGACATCTCCTATATAGTGTGTAACATGAGTGTAGTAACTTAATAGATGCTCGTGATTCACATCTTCTAAGGATCCGTTAAACTATTTACTATATAGTAATATTTCGCTATTATAATAATGTCTATAGTAAAATAAACTTACTTTTAAATAGCGTTAAGGAGTTACCCAATCTTCCCCTTAACACAATAATAGTCCCAGTAGTCCATCCAGTATCAGCGCATCTCCAGATCGGAAGACTATCCTAAATACTCCATGGGCTACGGGAGAAAACCAAACTCGTACCAGGCGCGCTAGGGTAAGTGACACGGCACATAAGGCAATGCCAGGGTAGATATACCAATTACGTATCCGGGCTGGTGGTAACGCGTAGCGCGCAGCTACCGCCCACCTCGAGCCACACCCCAAATAAAAAAATCAAAAGTGGCCACCGAATCAATCCAAAAGTCAGAGTATAATATCGAAGGGATGTGTCTGATAAAAGGGGCTACCTCCTTGGCCCAAGAATCGCTCCTGTTTTAGCCACCTTATGCCAACTCACGGGAGTCGGGTCCACGTATATACCTTAATAGAATGTCGCCACCATCCTACTTCATTCTGGAACCTCCACCGCATATAGGTTGTAAAAGTGGTTTTCCGAGTTAGCAGAGAGTATGACAACTTCCGATCCCCGTTTCTTCAACAACCAACGTTATTATAACACCACGGTCATTTCAAAATAATTTATACTTCCAACCAGAATATAATATCCATTTCGAAACCATATAAATACGATGTCCTTTCCATTTCAAAAACCAAATCATTATGATTTCATTTTTATAAAAACCCAAATCAACATTATATTATTTTATTTCAAATATATCTCTTTTCCAAAATCATAGCACTTTCAAATTTATAATATCTCGAAACCGAACGCTTGAAATATACTTTCAAAAAATAATACTTCGAATTTCATAGCTTCTAAACCAAAACTTCCAAAACTTAAATGGTTTGGATATTCAAACAGTATATAAAATAAAATAGTCAAAATTTCAAATTACTTTATGAAGTAAAAAAAATTCCTCGACCTTACAATTTTATTCACTTTAAATTTAATCTCAATTCATAAATTTCACTCACTTCCAGTTTCAATAAACCATTTCAATTTTAATATATTTCAAACTTTGACTATTCAACAATTTCAAAACTAAGGTTGGTAATTACGATTCAACAATTCAATGTTCTATTATTTAGTTATAATAAATCCATTATCATTTAAATAAAACTCAAATTACAAATAATTAAAAATTTCCTTCAATTTATTTATACTTGGAATATGCGTTTAATTAAACTTAAACCAAACTCCAGTTATAAAAAAAATCGTACTTTTAAAATCTCAATTTTATTAAATTTCAAACCCATTTCATATTTATCTTCCCAAATTATTCTCATTTGAGTCATCATAAACTCTAGAAATATAATTTAAATAAATACTTAACCATATTATAACTTAATAAAATCAATTTTATTATTAAACTTATTTTATACTTTAAACCAATTTTATGCATAGCTTAAAAACAAGAATTTAACTATATAAAATAACATTTATAAAATATCCAAATCAATATCTCATAAACCATATATTTCTTTACGAAACCATAGGAATCATTTCAAAATATTTTTATATATATAGACCACGGTGTCTGTATATAATTTTCTACCCTATGGTCAAGTGATATTGATATTTATCATTTCAATCCGTAACTTGAAATAAAAAAACACGGTTATATATCATTTCAAACTGCAATCCCGAATGAAATAAAAATACATAATAACTTGCAGTTTATAACAATATAAAATACAACATCCATTCATCCAATATCAATCATCAACCATTTATCACAATCATCATCCAATTCAAACAATAACATCAATATATCATGATTTACTGGCATTTTATATTCAGTAATAAATTAAATAACAATTTAACTAGCCGTTTATAAGCAATGATAAATTAAATAACAATTCAATTAAATAAATTCAATTTAAGTGGAATGATGATAAAAATATACCAAACAGCCATAAATAAATTTCTATTCACATCAGAAATTAATTTAACACACATAAGAAAGTTGTGAGTGGGTTGAAACACTCACCTTTTGAATTTCAATTGAATTCAAATCCAATTTAAACCCAACAATTGAATGGTCTTAGAATTTGTCCAAACTAGTGCCAAAATGTCCGAAATTTCAATCTGATCTTAACAATAGAAACCGCGCGTAAATCAGACATCGTATGCACAAGTTACGCTAATTAGAACTTTAGAAATCAAAATTATATTAAATTAAATCAAAATTTGCAATACTTCTCTGTTGAATATGCACTTATATGATTTTTGTTTGATGATAATAAACATATATACATTCGTTTAAATGTATTTGTTAATGTACTATTTTATTTTTTATAGATTAAATAAATATTTGCTGAATAAAATTAAATAACACAGAATTTTAATTCAAACAGAAATTTTATTCAAACAAATATTTATTACAATTTTGAATAGTACAAATTCAAGCTCTCACTATACATATACAATTTTGATTCTAATTACATGACAATTAAATTTACATAAATTCCTCACTACATATCGCTCACACTCGTAGTTCATCTTCAACTTCATTCCAGTTAGAATCCAGCATCTGAGCAATCTGCAAAAATATTCTCTAACGCAGTAAAATTGAAAAAGAAATATTTTTGCAATATAAAATAAAATGTGAATTTTTGAAAATAATATTTGCCTCAGTTATTTGGGTTGTTCGTCATGATTTATATTTGAATTCATCACACACGAACAATGTGACATGCACAGTGTATCACTGTACATGCCACAAGGCCGTGCACACCGATATACACTTGATAATGTTACAGGGACAGGTGAGCATAAGGTCAAACCCAAAATAAAAGGACGGGTTCAACTCAGGTGCAATATAAATAAAATCACAACTTTCAGCACAAGGTCAAATCCGAGCTACAAGCTGGATTCAACTCAAGTGTAATGCATAGTCCAACTAAAAGTCAAAATGCTCACAAAAGACTGAAAAATTCAAGAAGGCACCAAACCACAAACAAAATGCAAAGCCTCGACCAAAATCAAAATAAACCAGACTCAAAGAAGCAAAAATCCAAACCAAAAATATCAAGGGAACATCAAAATACAGACTCGAGCTCAAGACAGTACAACCGACTATAAATATTAGTGCAGACAAGCTACAATGAAGTGGCTATAAAAAAATACCTATATAGGCAGTGCAAACAGAGTTCAATGCATATGAGACCAGCAATGCTCAAGTGAAGTTCAGGTCTGACCACACATCAAATATGCGGTAGCAAATCAATCCAGACCAAACAACACAATGCAAATGAATTCGACAAAGTATGTACACAAGTAACCGAACTATAACAAGCACAGGCACACATGTATATGAAGTACACAAGTGCAACAAGCAGCAATATGCAAGTGCAGACCACAAAGACAAATGCACATGTCAACAGCACATGAAGGCAACAAAGAACACAAATCCAGACACAATGAATTCAGTGACAATATACATGAATCAAGATGCAAGACCGAACAGGCAAATACAACACGAATGAACACTGCAACATGCTCAAATTAAACACATGGATACAACTCGACTACAGTAAAACATGCAGCTACCAGTGATACAAATGAATGACCAGTTTCGACCAACAATAGGCAAGTGAAACCGAGATGCTACAGAGAACAGTGACTCAAATCAGACTTATACATGAATGCAGACTGAACAACAAAGTGTGCATTTGACAATAAACAAATAAGCAGTAAAAAACAGGCAAGCTCAAATCAATACAAAGGCCAAGACCAGTGAATTGCAATGGTCGACCAGGCAGCAAATAATAATCAAGTGGAGATGAAACAATGTCCAAAATGCAACATGCCTTGAAGACCAATGAACAACCGGACAACATCAAGTATACATGAAAACAAAGTATAGACTGGCATCAAAACCAGTTCAGCAATCAAGTACAGCATGCACAAAAGCATAATCCAGTCCAAATGCAACAATCACGAAACAAATACCAAGTCAAAGCCGTGTTTTTAATCAAACAAGTCAACAGAAAAAGGAACGGAGTCGAAGCCGTGGTCATCACGAAAAGAAATCAAAATTCCATTTTGACCAAATATATCGCAATTTCAAAATCAAAGCCGTGACCATCAAGTAACGAAGAATATACGATTACGAACAAGTCAGGAATAATCACGAGCATCCAAGCAACATCAATCGGCCAAGACAAATTCAAACATATTTTGTACGAACGAAACTCAAGGGTTACAAACCCTATATAAACAATCATCATCGGCAATTTCAAAACCATCAAGTTCAAGCAAGCCAAAACTAGTAAAAGCAAAAGAGAAAATTAACATACCAATTATAATTCGAACTTGATCGAATTGAAGTAGCCGATAGAAATTCAAAGAGACAAACGATCGGCGAACGCAAGGAACTGGAATATATTTATCTCAATCGAAGCTACTGGAGATCTCGATCGAAGCTATTGGAGTCGGCGACTTCAATCATACCACAAGCCCTAATTCAGTTGCAAAGAGGAACGAACGAGTTTAGCAAAGCCGCCATTCTCAAAGAAAAAGGAACGGGCTAGAACAAATGAAAAAACAAAAGGGCCAGCCTTGTTAATAGGATTTTGTTTTTAATTAGGGCTTTATTTTTAAATTTGTTTTCTAAATTTAAACTCCTTTTTAAATCGTTGAATTTTCTAGTCGTGTGACTAGGGGACAAACTACGTGGCGTAGTTTGAGAATTCGCAACTCAGTGGTTGAGTTGTGGCAGGGTTTTGAGCGTACAGTTAGGTTTAGTCGATAACGGGTGTCGCGAGTTTACGTGTGTAAGCGTCCGACTATCTAATTTCTAGTAGAAACCATGGTGCAGCACATAGGCAGGGTTTTGCCGAAGCTGGGTAAATTCTGTGTCGTTCTATTTCTGTATTTTATTATTCTGCTATTTTTTCTGTGCTGCTATTATTCTGCTGTGAACTGTGAATTAAATATTTTATAAGCTTCCGCAATTAATTTTTATAATTAATACCATCACCCTATTCACCCCCCTCTAGGGTGAAATCGATCCTACACCCTCACCCATGCCACATCAGCATCTTCATCCTGTACATCATGAAATATGCCTGCTATGCCTTCACATGCGCTTATCCTCACACGCATGAGGCCGGTAGTCACGCCTTCGGTGCCACCGTCCTAAGAGCCAGCCGTGACCGTGACCAAGCTCCTCGTCGCCTCCACGTGGCACGCGAGAAACCCTGACCACCGTGCCTTGCCTAGAACGTAGCAGCCACCACAAAATCCCAACCCTAATCAAATTTTTGCCGTAGATCTAGCTGTCGATTCGTTAAATAAACTACATAGATGAAATCCCCTCGGTCCACTCTACAATACCCAGAAATAGATTCGAAGATCGGACGATTTTGGTCGCGGCGTGATGAACGACCATGGATAGTTCATTGATTTCTAGTCACACTGAAACCTAGATTGAAAATTGAATCATATATTTGACTTGCGCTCGTCGAGAGCTTCAAATCCATATATAATTCTCTAAAGTTTATGGAGTTTGAATTTTTGATTTGATTTTGAATTGCATTGGATTTGGAATTGAGAATTGGTTTTTATGCCATTGAGGAGGAGAGAGAGCTAAACTGTACATACAGAGATGAGAAATAAAATGGCTAGGGTTTACAAAAAGGTATATATAGGCAGGGTTGAAAATAAAAGAACGGATCAGATTGGTTTGGACCGTTGAACGATAAATGGCCCGAAAAACTCATTCTGCCTCCGGAACGAAATTGGTTCAACCCTTATATCAATACAGATGTCTTAAAATATTTTAAACTCAATGGAATAGGTTTCAGGTCCAAATTCCATCATATGAAGAAGTTATGCTAAAATCAAATTATTTCAAATTAATTTCAATTGGTTTCAATTAATCGATTTCAAGGCGCTTCAAGCCCATACGATCAAACGACAGGCCCGATCGTTATGAAACTTAAAATACTACTATTATTCACCGTTACGGATCCGATGAAACTGGTTTCGTGAAAATCCGAACTAGTGGCCAAAATGGCTATTTTCCAGTCAATTAAATAAATTAATATTAATTAATTAAATCACATTTCAATTTAAATTCTATAATTCATAAATTTTACCATCTTGTATTACTTTAGAAATTTATAATCCCTTATAACAAATTTCCATATCAATTTAAAGTTAATCAATTTACGAATTATAATATTAAATTCCAATTCCAATAAATTCATAAATCATTGATTGAAATTCCAATGAAATCTATTTATTTGATTTATAGATTTTGTTATTGAATCAATTATCATTTTCTCAAAAGAATTATTATTGGCTTACTTTTATTACATTAATAATTCCCATTTCCTCCTAGTTTCAATTATTATAGAATTTAATTCTACTTACTTACCATTAAATTCATTTATTATTGATTACATTCCAATTAAATGAAAATTGATTCCAAAAATTGATTTGACTTAATTGCCATCTTTACTAGGTCCATTATTACTTAATTTACCTAATTACAATAATATACGCCTATTTACATCTTACATTTGTATAAATATTACCTTAATATATTCAAATCCCTAACTCCTTTGTATTGAGTGCCCTTTTTCCAATTATTATGTTTTTGCAAATATATACATTATTTACAATTAATATTCTCAATAAATTTATTTACTAGGTCTCATGCTTTCCATTACACTAATTACTACCTTATAAATAAATTTATGTTTCTATTAAATTTACATTCACACTTTCCGTTATTATATTAATTATCATTAAAGTACATTTAATTATCTTTATTTGTAATTGGTGAATTAACTGGTAACAAACATTTGTCACCATTATACCCATTATAATACTTGTATGTTCATTCTTCCCAACCAATTACCATCAATTATATTATTTCACACATTAATTCAATAATTACATTTGCTTCATTATAAATTAAAAAAACTATCTCTTTCTAAATTTAATTACAAAGATCTAACTACATTAACCAATTTATTTATCAAAATTTACGGGTCGTTACACCTAGTATAGCTCTTCTATCAAGCTTGCCACGCTTACTCTGTGGAACATGAGTGAAACACAAGAAACCAAATACTTTAAGGAATTTCAGAGATGGCTTATAACCATAACATGCCTCAAATGGTGTCTGTTCCTTTACTGCTTTTGTGGGAAGCCTATTTTGAAGAAATAGAGTCGTATTTGCTGCCTCTGCCCAAAACTACTTTGGCAAATTCTTCTCATGCAACATGCATCTTGTCATCTCCATGATGTATCTATTTCTCCTCTCACTAACTCCATTTTTTTGAGGTGTGTAAGGAGGTGTAAGCTGATGCTCTATGCCTGAATCTTCACAGAACTTGTCAAATTCTACCGAAGTGTGATCCTTCCCATTGTCAGACCTTATAACATGAATTTTGCAGCCACTTTCATTCTCAACTTTGCCTTAAACTTCCAAAAAACTTGAGCTACCTCTGATTTAAACTTCAAGAAAAAAATCCAGCACATTCTGGTGAAGTCATCAACAAAGGCAATATAATAAAGACTACCTTTTAGAGAAGGTGTTCTTTGAGGGCCTGCAACATCCGTGTGGATGAGCTGCAATTTATGAGTGGCTCTCCAGGTTGACTTCGGGAATGGCTTCCTATTTTTCTTTCCAAACTGACACGCTTTGCAACTTGAAATTTCATCACTAAGTGTGGGAATATCAAGTGCCAATTCCTTTTCTCTTAGTTGCAGCAACCTTTGATGATGATAGTGTCCGACTCTCTTATGCCAAATCTATGTGACATCTTCTTTGAGAGGAAAAGCAGATTGCTCCTCCTCTAAATGATTGAGTGGAAAACTCTTTCCTTTCATTCTTACTTTGAAGATATCTTGATTAGCTGCATCCTTAATCAAGCAATATCCATCTTCAAAAATAACTTTAAAGCCTTTTTGTAATGAACGGGATTTTTCGCGCTCGAAAATCAACATCCATACTTCATATCGTATTCGAATGCCATAGATTCGACCATTCAAATCCGATTCGCCGGAGCTTATAACAACATTAAGTAAACAACATAGTGGAATATAAGAATAATTCATTGATATACAGCTTTTATACAATATCTGATACAACAGATGATCCAATAGATATCAATATACATCAGAGATATGATACAATAAAATAGCAGCGGAAAATGAAAATGATAACACCAGCAGCGGAACAAATAACTCTAAGATAGTCTTCAAGGAAGAACTCCAAAAACTGCAACTCCATTTCCAAGAACCAATCTGGCAATAGCTCGAGCTCCCAATAAAGATGCACCAAGCTAAGCAAGTACAATCCATATCCAAAGACTGAACTAGCTCCAGATAATTCACCGAACCTAACTATCTGAAAAACCCAACTCTAAACTGCTCGTGTAGAAAAAAATTCAGCACCCAGAGTTTAGGAAAGAAACAATAAACTCCGGATCAGTCATGGGACTGGTGTGAGCAACAAAAACAGTTTATCTTTTAAAACAATCAACAAAAGATTTTAAAGTCAATTCGCAATGCTTTTTGAAAATGAAACTACCATAAGACCTCCCGCCATACACACAATGCAAACGCAGAATTGGAGGAGATTTCTTCTTATGATAGTCAAAGATGCTTGATACATGAATTTCTTTGATATTATTACTAAAGTGCAAAGTGCAGAAAACATTTCGAAAGTAGAATATAAATCTTAGCCAACATACGACCATCATCGTATGCCTACTATAGCTACCATCTAAACAGTGGTGACTACCATAAGTAAATGGCAGGTTCTACAACTAAAACCGTACAGGGTTTCGTATTGGGAATTGGATTTCCAACAAATGGTTAGGCCAAGGAACTTCCCATTGCCACATGAGAACGCCTCTGGAAGGACGTTCCCGAGAACCTAACCGGATCTCTGCCAACACAAGGCCGGGTTACCCCTAACTGGGTAAATACTGACACGAGTATGCCATTTCTCGGTTGTAACCAACCTTTAACCGGGGCCCCAGCAACAAATCACAAAGTAATACATATATATATCTGCGATATCAACATAAGTTAAGTATCTGGGCTCCATACCATGATACCACTTCTATCCAGAAGGAAATGCACATACCCTAAGGGGTGCTACCCCCAATAACCTTGCTGCATCTTTCCTGTTCTGACCATTTCGGGGTGTGATGTCCGACGAAGTGTCGTCCACAAAGCTACGCTTTTCACAAAGCCATGCTTCGATCAACAAATGATCAGCAACACTCAGCATGCCACATTACCAAATTGGGAATATATCACTGATAACCTTCAACTACATAACCTCTAAGGGTGTTAAGCTAAGAGAATAAATTCTCCGCCACCAACAGAAATATATTTGAAAGAAATCTGCTTTATATCTCAATTTGTAATGTCATGCATACCATCCATACAAGTCTGTTCTGGGTTCGAACAGAACCGAAGGCACTTCCAAAGAAGTCCTTGCAATCCGGGTATTCACAGTCCCGATCGGACTTCCCATCACTTAGGGAGTCTCTATACTGGCCCGACTCGGTGCAGAGACAATCGATAGGTCATCCTATCGCTCTCGCAAATACCCGGTCTTCATCACCGGTCTTCAAATGCTATCCATAACGTCGAATCACATATTCGGAATGAGTTATACGACACAAAGGTCCTTTCTCGGCTTACTCGAATAGTGAGCGCAACATTTAAAACATATGGATATGGGATTTCAATTAAGTCACAACTTAAAAGTTCAAAACTTACTTTCAAATGGTTTAAACCAATTACCATTTCAATTAACTCGTTAAATATTTAAATCAAGATTTAACTTATAGCTTTCATACTTGTTTCTAAAGATTCATTCATAGCCTTTCAAAAACAATTCCAATTCAAGTTGGATTAATTCATTCGGTCTTTGAACCAAAGACTCATTTCATAGTTTTCAAAACATTTCGATTCCATTTCAAATTTGAAACCTTTTTAACACAATTTGGAAATCCTTTCTTTAAAATGAAAGTTATTATTATTTGAAAACAAGTAGTTTTCGTTTCGGGGAAATTCGATCTCATTTATACAAGTTAAATCTTTGGGTTAATTCAAATTCCCAAAAGAACAATACTTTAAAAATGGTTTGACTCATATATATAACTAGTATAATATCGTCAATCTCTAGTTTCAAATCATAAAATTCAATTTCAAATCTTGAATCTAAGTTCAAATCAAATTATTTAAATTCCAAAACTTAATCAAGTAATTTAAAAATAAATTTTATCTTGAAATTCCATTCCAAAAGCTTTTCACATTTATTCCGATTCCATTTCCAAAACATTTAATTAAAATATTCAAATTTAAAACTATTTCAAACATCTGTGACTTAACCGATTTCCTCATGAAATCCATAATTGTGTGTGTATGGTGTGGTCCAGGGATTTAACACAATAGTGCAACAACATTCAACCATCACAGATTAAAACATAGAAAAATAGTTGATAGGCGATATAACTATTACGCTTATCGTTCATTCACGGATTCACAGATAACATACAGATGTATCATCAAATAAATGAATAAATTATACATAACACAATCTACAGAACAAATATCACAAATCAGATAGGGCAGTAAATTCAAGGCATCTCATATAATACAATCATTCATAAGTAAGGTCAAGCATTCAATAAACATTTATAAGTAGGATTAATTAATCATTTAATCCTAATTAATTCAATTTATTCCTAAGTAAATTTAATACTTATAAATTAATTATCAAATTCTAATTAATTAATTACAAATCATTTGATATAAATTTATTTATCAAACACTTTAATAAGTAAAGTTACTCTTAATTCATCACATTAATTAAATTAACCTTTAAATAAATTAATTACTTTACTAATTTAATTATCCTCAAATTAATTACCAAATCAATTTATCACATTATCCTTAAATTTATTATTGCTTAATCACTTGATAAATCAACTTTAATCATTGATTAATATTTTATTAAAAATCCTTAATTCACAAATTCATTATTCCTTAATAAATTAATATTTAAACCTTAATTAATTAATTTAAACCTTTAATTACTTATTTAATTAGTCCAATTCATCAATTAATTAAATAATAAATTAGCCATCTTGATTAACATAATTTAATGAATTTCAAATCGTTAAATCTTCCTTGACTTTAAGATAAACCTCATTCATATAAATGATTACATTATTATTATAAAAAGGGTTTTAAAACAATTTCCATTTCAAGTTTACTTTTAAATTTCAACTTTATCGAAGTTTAAAAACAATTCAAAAATCCTTTTAAATTCTCATATTAAAGATATACTCATTTTATAAAGAAGTTTAGAAGAATTTAAAACCAATTTCCTTTCATTTTAAAACTAGAATACATATTTAAAACTCAACTCACATACCCGAGCCTAACCCTCAGGCAACTCGACCTATCTCTCGAGTCACTCACAAGCCCTCACGAACCCAGAATCCTTCGAGTCACTCATGCTAAAACTCGAGCAACGTCCCGAGCTTCCTTCTTCTTCCCCAAAGACGCAACCCACAGCCAAAACCCAACAACCCAAACGTGCACGTGCACGTGTACGTGTAAAACATCGGCCATCACCACCGGTCTTTGCCACCTCCTCCAACGCATTAAACATCATCGTGGCAACACACTTCAACCATCACACCATCACCATCGGTCAGAAATCGAAATTCGAACAGAAAGTCGAAACCTGGAACGTGCAAAAACCACCAACCCCAAACCTATCAACGTCACGTTCTCCGAGCTCCTCCCACCGTTAAGTCTAAAACTTCGGCGTCGACTCCCTCTTCACGTCAACTTCCACCTCCCAGAAGCCCACTGCACTCGATCATGTCACGGTGGAGAAATCAAATTCTTACAGAACACGAAAAAAATTGGAACCTAAACCCTATATGTATCTCGAACTCAAAATTATTGCAACAGATAATTTTTTTGATAATTTTCCTAAACTCCATGATGTTCAACCCTGCTTCAAACCAAATCTTAGCATCCAAAAATGATTCGATCACCAGAAAATGGTAAAAATGCATAATTTGTTCGACTATTAACTGCAACTAGGATAGTTAACTAAAAATCCTCGTATTAGTTTTAAAAATCCTATCTTTTAGTGTAGATTAAATTTATATAATCGAACTAATATTTTACAAAATTCGAATTTCCCAGAGTTTCAAGTTTTGACTGTAAAAGTTCTGATAATTCCTTCTATATGCATTTATACATCATGAAACTATTTTCAAATTGTAACTCATACATAAATACAACTACTTTGCTTTGAAACCAAGGTCTGATGTTGATTAGGAAACGAGAAATAGAATTTCTTGTTATTTGATACTCTGTAACTAAACAAAGAAGAGATGCACTGGCATATGTATATACAACAAAACAAATAGCAATATAGATTCAATTTAAATTGCTATATGTTACTCACTTTCCAGATCATGACTTAGAACTTTCAAATGGATGTTGAAATTGTAATCAGGTTTTGAACTTGATAACTGAAGCTAGAAGTCTTCACTTGATCTCAGGCTTTTCTATATTGCTTAATGTTTTACTGAGATGTTTGATGATATTATTTTGGATTTCTTTAACTCAGTTTAATAGTGAACGAAAACTGAAGTGGTATGGTTGATATATGTAGAGAGAAGTTTACAGTGTATATATATTTGTTTAATGCTGAGATGAAAATTATTATCCCTGAGTTGTACTGATATGTTATATATTTTTTTGTTTATACCTTTGGCCAGAGACTTTTCTAGCTTTGGTGACTGATAGGCATCTATATTGTATGCTAAGATGTTTTGCATTAATTACTTGTACAATATATATATACTTCCCTCCTTTATTCCAGCTGCAGAAAGTATGTGAAGGTATGGTTTTGATTATTTTGTATCTTATTTATTTTGGTTTCACACTTGAATATTCTTTGATGTCTTGTATTTTGTTTGTATTTCCTTGCTTTGCTGGTGTATATGTTTATATATTTTGTTTGGTCATATACTTTGAAATCTAATGAAGTTCTTTTATTATTATATTGTTAGATTTTATTTTGTTGTTAAATCTTATCTAATTTATTTACTTTATAGTTATCTTATATATATATTTTTTGTTCCCAATTTAACATTTATTATCATTTAACTCTAATACAAATTATTTCATTTTTGAAATTCAAATTGACATCAATTTTAAATCTTTTATTTATCTGGTATCCAAAGTGTATATATATATTATTATTATTATGTTTATAATTTAATATAGAATTTATTTGAATCGGGGAAACTCGCATCACTTTATTAATTAATTTCACAAATTTTTCATTTAAAAACTAAATTAATTAGCAATTTAAATTCATAAAAATCCGGGGTCGTTACACTTTTTTAATAAGTTGACCCACACTCAACAGATTTTGGTCAATGTCAGGAACAAAGAGAACATCCTTTATATATTTTGTACCTGTACAGCTTGTAATTGCTATAGTCCCCTTTCCTTTGACGGAGATGTAATCCACATTGCCAATTCTGACTTTGGGAATGTTAGTTGGCTTCAAATCTCTAAACAACTCATTGTCATGGGTCATATGGTTGGTGCAGCCACTGTCAATTAGCCAGCTTTCATTTGATTCATTGACCACGAAGCATGTAGCCACAATTAGTTGATCCTCCTCCTCCTAATCAGCAATCTTAGCCTCTTCACCTTGCTGTTGATTCTTGCTCCTGCAAATTACCGCTTCATGCCCCATTTGGTTACATTTGGTGCACTTTGCATCTGGTCTTCTCCAGCATTTGAAAGGAGAATGACCCTTTCTATTGCAATGTTAACATGGAGGGTAGGACCCCTTCTTAACTCCTGCTTTGTTGTAGGCTGAAGACTCTCCAATAGAGTTTTGATTTTTCTTGAAAAACTTCTTCTTGTTGTTGTTCCTCCCATTCTCATGATGCTTGGCTGGTAAGGCTCCTTCAACTGCACCTTCTTTCGTCATGGCTCTTCCTTGCTCCTATGCTTGCAAAGCATTGAGAATCTCTACAAGAGTGATCTGATTCAGATCCTTGGTATTTTCCAAGGCTAAAATAGATGCATCAAATTTTTCAGGCACTGTTACAAGAACTTTTTCAACAATTCTTGAGTCCTTGGACGTAAAACCAAGTAATCTAATTTGGTTTGCAATGTCCAATAACCTATCAGAATACTCTTTGATTGATTCTGTTTCCTTCATCTTCTACGACTCGAATTCTCGAATCAAGTTTAGCACACGCATTCCTTTGATTCTTTCACCTCCCTCATACTCTGACTTGAGATAATTCCATATCTCATATGTTGAATTTAGAGTCATAATCCGAGTGAAGATAGTAGATGAGACTACAGCGAACAAATAGTCCTTTGCCTTAGATTTCTTTGTCTTTTTCTCCTTCTACGATTTGATCTGCGCTATGGTCGGATTGTTTGGAAGAGCAGGAATTTCATAATCCTCATCCACTACTTCCCAAATATCCAGAGCTTCCATATATGTCTCCATACGAACTGCCCAAATTTGATAGTTGTCTCCATCAAACACCGGCGGAGTAATTGAAGAGAAACTGGAACTTGCTCGACGTCCATGACACAGCAATGTCACACATTCACTACAGATCCCTTAAGGAGAAAGCTCTGATACCATTTGTTGTCAGGCAAAAATGAACAAAGTGCTTCATTCTAACATAATCAAAACATTACAATATTTAAAGTTTAAAAAATAACTACCCACTAAAAACATGATCCTAACTTTGCTCCACGATACAAAGCACTAATAATAAAATAACTAATTCCTAAAAAATAGGAATAAACTTTGACACAATCAACTTCAAAACAAACGTGGACATGTTTTAGTCCTAAAGCATTTTCTTAACACAAACTACAGTCAGAAGCTATAGCCTTGAAGGATTTCTCCTTAGTACTATTCATGTTCCACCTATGTTCATAACTGATCATGAAAACATGACTGTTGGTAATGAAGATTTCATAAAGTATCAAAGACAAGATAGCTTGATATGTTCATGGTTATTATCTTCCGTAAATATGAAGTTACTACCTCAAGAGATAGGAAGCAAAACTATAAAGGAATATGGAAAACGGTTGAGAGAATATTCAATTCTCAATCTGCTGCCAAGATAATGCATTATAAAAGGCAATTGCACAGTATCAGAAAGGACAATCGATCAATGGGAGAATACTTAACAAAAATCAAAGCAACTTGTGATTTGCTTAAGGCAACTGGATACAAAATCTCAGATTCAAAACAGTCTTGATCATATTAAGTGGTCTAAATGATGAATATGAGGCAGATGTAGCGTGATATCATCTCGGAGAACTACACCACCTAAAGAAGATGTGCATTCTATACTTCTTGTACATGAAGGGAGAATAGATTTCAAAAAACCCATTGACTCAAATGTGTCCATTAACTATGCAGCAAACTACACGAGTAAAACTCAATACAATAACAAGACTAAACAAAAAAAATCAAAGAGGTAATCAGAAAGTCAGAGGCAAGGGCAAGGAAGGTGGATAACAATAATAGACCAAAATGTCAAACATGTGAAAAGGTTGGTCACACTGACCCCAAAGTACTTCTTCAAACTTAACTTGAATTATGTTGCAAGATAGAATTCAAGTAAACAAAGGAATGGTAACTACAGTGCAAATATGACACAAGTGCAACCAGATTCAAGTAATCAAACAGAAAACAACAAAAGTCAGATTACAACACCTGAACACATTTAAGATAAAGCTTGGTATCCTGACTTTGGAGCAATAAATCATATAACAAGCAATCTTGAGGTGAATATTGGGAGTAAAGTATAAAGGTGCACGTGAATTTGCATAGGAAATTGTGAGTCTATTAATATCACTCATTCTGGAAAAGCCATATTAGAGGTGTAAGGCAGTTATTTTTGAATAATTTATTGGGAGTGTCAAAAATAAAGAAACATGTTATCAGTGTTGCTCAATTTGCCAAAGACAATAACATCTATTTTGAATACTTTCCTAAATACTGCTTAGCTAGAGATATACTAACTAAAAAAATTCTCTTTTAGGGTGAAGCAAATAGAGGGTTATACGGTTTCAAACTAATTAACCGCATCAAACATGGAAAACAACAACAAACTTGTAATCTGTCTAAAGTCACTCGGACGAAAAATCACAAAAGAATTTTGGATCTATGGAACTACAAGCTTGGGTATCCAAATATGAATATTGTTAAACAAGTACATAGTGATAATAAAATTGCTTTTGCTGATATTCCATTATCATATGTTTATACTTACTGTCAGATGGATAAAAGTCACAAGCTAGCATTTAATAATTCTCTCGCCGTGTATTCAAATCCATTAGATTCGTTGCTACAAACGTATGGAGTCCCGCCCCAATATGTTCAGATTATGGCTATAAATATTATATATCTTTTATTGATGCACATTCTAGGCATACTAGGATTTATTTCTTAAAGGCTAGATCCAAAACATACAATGCTATAATTCATTTTACATCTGTAACATCCCGCCTTTTTGTACGCTTTAAATCGACGATAAACCACACACGTCACACTCAAACCATACGGGAGGGCAGATTGCTATGGGATAAATAAGAAAAAATAGGGAAAGAAGAAAAACAAAACAGAATCTTGCAGTGGAACGACAAAATATAATAATCAAATAAAGTTCATGAAGCTGTTTTATAAAACATTTGATTATACTTATACAACACAGATCAGAGTTGCACATACCAGAGAATAATAAATAGTGCAGCGGAACAGTATGAATGTAGTGGAATAATATAATAAATAATGGTAATACAATCTTTATCTTCGTCCTCCAGAAGAAAGGTCTTCGAACCCTGATGTTTGGGCCAAAATTGGTCACAAACCCCAAATACCGTGAAAGCACCAAAGTATGAATATAAATCAGCAATATCCCAAACACAAATCACAGATCACGGCAAATTACAAGCACTAATCCAAAAGTAATGAACAGAGACAAAAGATTTATAGTGGTTCGGCTATCTCCGGCATACGCCCACTTCAAAGTTTTATCCTTTTATTGATTATCCTTCCTGGTTACAGATGATTACAGCAGTAATAATGAAGAATTTCGAGTATAACAGTTGTATTGAAGTGTAGAAATGAATCCGACAGAGTCTGGGCATCCAATAGCCAAAAGGTCCCCTTTCTGTAGGCTCCAGGGTGCTATTTATAGGCGTAGGAGTCTTAGATCTCGCTCAAACTTCGGGAGACTTTTTCTGGCACGTGAGTGGGCCCACGCGACCGACACCACCAAGTCTCGACTCGAACTATGTTCGATACGAAGTGATTTCGTATCCATCAAAAAATGATCCAATCGAGCTGAAACTTGGCAGGAACATTCTTTATCTTGTATGCAAGCTGCTATGGAAATTTCGTTGCATTTGGATTAGCGGATTGTAAGCTATGATCGATACGAAATCACGATTCCGTGTATGATGTCCTGTTCGAATCCATGCTTTCGCATCCATCTTCTTCAACTCCGTTAGGCGCACGTGCGCATCGATGACATGGCGCTACTTCCAAGGCTCGATCCATGATCTTTGCCGCTTTGACCACTTCTTTCCTGGAGATGCGTTCGTATCCACTCTCCACGCTTGTACGTGTCCACCGTTTCTCTAGAACGTTGACACCCGACTGTTTGCATCGATTGCTCTCTCGTATCGATTGTAGGTGGTCGATACGAAAGCAAGGCCAACAGATGGGTACAAAAAAAAGCTCAATGATGGACACGAGCATAGCCTTACCTGATGGATACGAACAAGATTTTACCTGATGGAGTCGAACAAAACCTTTACCTGATGGATTCGAAAGTGCCAGACCCTTCTGCCATCGATACGAAAGTATCGATTCGAGACATGCCGCCTTTTCCCACCTTGACCGATACGAAACCATTGAGCCGTATCCACGTTGATCGATACGAACACTATCGATTCGAAGCCCTTCACCCTATTCTACCTTTGATCGATGCGAACTCCATCGAGTCAAACCAAAACCGATCGATACGAAGCCAATCGATACGAACAGTATCGATACGAAATCCTCACTTTCTGACTGATACGAAGTGTATCGATTCGAACCACCATCTTCCTGATCGATGCGAAATGCATCGATACGAACCAATCCCTGTGCGCCGATGGATACGAACAACACGTCCTTCCCTACCTTGCATCGATCATATCTCCTTCATACGAACTCCGATTAACCTGAAATTTGAAACGTGGCCTATCCTAGTCCTCATCATCATCTCCAAACGATTCCGTCCCGATCGGAGTTCAATCAAATTTTGACGACATCGATTGCAGCCTTGATTCCAATCGATCTCCAATCCCGATATCCATCATTCCTTGCCAATTTGTTGATATTCCAGCCTTGACCAAAAGGTGGGATAACATTTGCCTCCCAAAACATGCCTTGTGATAAGAAGGCATGTTTTGAATAGTTTCGAATTCGATATCCAAAGTCCATAGCAAATTCCATGTCCGTCCGAACTCGATGACCGAGCTTTTAATACATCCTTATCCAATAGCCAACAACCGAATCCAGGACCTCTCCGGGTCGATATCCAAATCCATAACCTTTCCGGGCTCTTTCCAAGCGCAATCCACACCTGACGACCATGGTCCAGTGTCCCTAGACGTTGAGCTAACCTCTCCGGGTTCTTGCCAAGCGCAATCCACCCCTGACGACCATGGTCCAGTGTCCCTAGACTTTGAGCTAACCTCTTTGGGTTCTTGCCAAGCGCAGTCCACACCTGACGACCGTGGTCCAGTGTCCTTGGACGTTGTACAATGCCATGGCTTAAGTCCTAAGCCGACTCCTGATCTCTACGGACCCTTGTTGAGCATAGTCCATACTCAACGACCTGAAACAATAATCAATAATATGAGGCCTAAGTCCTAGGCGGAATCCTGGTCACTCCGGACCTTTGCTGAGCATAGTCCATACTCAGCGACCTGAAAATAACAATTGATAATACAGGGCCTAAGTCCTAGGCCGAATCCTGGCCTCTCCGGACCCTTGTCGAGCATAGTCCATACTCGACGACCTGAATGAGTCAATTTACCGCGTTCGGGCAAAGCGACTCACCCCTTGCCAGGCATAATCCATACCTGACGACCTTTTATCAAAAACCAGATAAAAACCCAATCAAAATCCAATCCAAAATCCAAATCATAACCAGAAAATCAGAAATCCAAACCAGCATCCAAAATCGAAAACAATCATCCAGAGGAAAATCCAAATCAGAAAGCAAACAAAACCAGGAGTTCAATCCAAACTCCAAAACCAAACCAAAAAAAGAATCAGTGCCCAATCCAAAACAAAAAACAAATTTCACAAACCATGGCATCGCGGTTTATCGCCATTCAGAGCATGCCTAAGGGCTATCTCCGTCCCCGTACATGTGTAAATGACTTCGCCGTTTGCCAGTAGCTTGTTACTTATTTCATATTATCCTGGTCAACGAATAATCAATCGACCGTCATTCCTGGGCCTCACATCGTCATGGTGTGAGGTAGATGGTGGTTGCTGCTGTTCCACTACTGCATTCCGAGTTCCGATATTGTCGCAACTGTCCATTCCTTACATGCTCCTCGATTACATCCTTTAAGTGCCTGCAGCTGTTGGTATCATGTCCATCCAAAACATGAAAGAGACAGTGCCTTCCTGATGTCCTCTCCCGTTCTGATGGTTCTCTCCTAGCCGGCCTTCGGTAGGGAAGGCGATTTCGAGTATCCAGGTATATCCGTTCCAACGTCTCGTTCAATCCTGTGTATGTAGAAAATTTTGGATCCTTCCATCGCTTCCTATTTTTTCCAGTATCATCATCCAACTTTCTTTTTCCTTTGTCTTTATCCGAACCTTTGCTGGATGATCGTCCACCCTCAGTTGCATTTACCTCCTTCAACTTTAAATCTGCACATGCATCCTCTTGTCGAAGGAACCTCTCAGCTTCATGAAAGAATTCCCCGAGATCCAGTGGTGGGTCTCGTATCAAAGATACCTTGAAATCCGAATCCTCCCTGACTCCTGATACTGCCGCCATTAAAACCATCGATGGATCAGGTCGATCCACCGAAGCAACCGCCGCATTGAATCGAGTTAGAAAAGCTCTAAGCGATTCATCCATCCTTCGCTTCACCGATGTCAATGTCATCACGTTCTTCGACCTCTTGATATGAACCCGAAACTGTCCCAAAAACTTATCCACCAATTCCCTCCAAGTCCTGATAGATTCTTCTCCCAGCTGCCTAAACCACATTGCAGCTAAGTCCGTCAAATACAAAGGGAAGCATCGGGCCATTACTTCCTCCGATGCCCCCAACACCTCCATATGTCTGGTGTACCTCATCAAGTGATCCGTTGGGTCTGCCTTGCCATCATATACCTCTACGCTAGGTAACTAAAACTTAGGTGGATTCTGAGCCATCCTTACTTCCCGAGCGAATGGACGCCTGTTCACCCCTTCCAAGTCTCTATTGGTCAAGCCACCTCGTACAGTTTTCCTGATGATCTCCACTAATCCAGTATTGTCTGTCAGGCGTAGCCCCCGAGGGAACTCCGGCACATATTCTTCATGTGGCTCACTAGCAGCAACGTTAGCTCTGGCCTGTTGAACTCCTTCCAAAGGTCCTCCTGTGTTGGATCCTATGGGCCTACCCCCAAGCCCTTGTTGATTGCCTTCTGGCTCTGTATCCTGTCCTCCAATGGGTTCCACAACCTTAGTCCCTTGTCCTGCATCCACAACCGCTGTAGCTGTTCCTAAGTTCTGCATCCCCGCAGCTCTCATTTGCTCAAAGAAAGTCTGCATCATTTCCTGTTGACTCTTCAACAACCTCTCTTGCAGTGAATTTGTTATAGCTTCCATTTCGTTTCTGGTGATGTAGATGGAAGCTTGCCCTTCTCCAGCTCCGGAGGATGCTTCCTGGCTTCCTCCTTGTTTGCTTCTCTCAGCCCTTTTCCTTCAACTATTTTTCCTAGTCATTACCTTCAAGTTAAAACTCCTCAAACTCTTCAAATCTGAACTTCAAATCCGATGTAGCGGGTGCTAGTCGTTCTTAGTGAAAGCACCAAAGTGTTTGTGCCAAAATTGGTCACAAACCCCAAATACCGTGAAAGCACCAAAGTATGAATATAAATCAGCAATATCCCAAACACATATCACAGATCACAGCAAATTGCAAGCAATAATCCAAAAGTAATGAACAGAGACACAAGATTTATAGTTGTTCGGCTATCTCCGGCCTACGTCCACTTCAAAGTTTTATCCTTTTATTGATTATCCTTCCTGGTTACAGATGATTACAGCAGTAATAATGAAGAATTTCGAGTATAACAGTTGTATTGAAGTGTAGAAATGAATCCGGCAGAGTCTGGGCGTCCGATAGCCAAAAGGTCCCCTTTCTATAGGCTCCAGGGTGCTATTTATAGGCGTAGGAGGCTTATATCTCGCTTAAACTTCGGGAGACTTTTTCTGGCACGTGAGTGGGCCCACGTGACCGACCCCACCAAGTTTTGACTCGATTTGTGATCGATACGAAGTGATTTCGTATCCATCAAAAAATGATCCAATCGAGCTGAAACTTGGCAGGAACATTCCTTATCTTGTATGCAAGCTGCTATGAAAATTTCGTTGCATTTGGATCAGTGGATTGTAAGATATGATCGATACGAAATCACGATTCCGTGTATGCTGTCCTGTTCGAATCCATACTTTTGCATCCATCTTCTTCGACTCCGTTAGGCACACGTGCACATCGATGACATGGCGCTACTTCCAAGGCTCGATCCATGATCTTTGCCGCTTTGACAGCTTCTTTCCTGGAGATGCGTTCGTATCCACTCTCCACGCTTGTACGTGTCCACCGTTTCTCTAGAACGTTGACACCCAACCGTTTGCATCGATTGCTCTCTCGTATCGATTGCAGGTGGTCGATACGAAAGCAAGGCCAACAAATGGGTACGAAACAAAGCTTAATGATGGACACGAGCAAAGACTTACCTGATGGATACGAACAAGATTTTACCTGATGGAGTCGAACAAAACCTTTACCTAATGGATTCGAAAGTGCCAGACCCTTCTGCCATCGATACGAAAGTATCGATTCAAGACATGCCGCCTTTTCCCATCTTGACCGATACGAAACCATTGAGCCGTATCCACGTTGATCGATACGAACACTATCGATTCGAAGCCCTTCACCCTGTTCTACCTTTGATCGATGCGAACCCCATCGAGTCAAACCAAAACCGACCGATACGAAGCCAATCGATACGAACAGTATCGATACGAAATCCTCACTTTCTGATCGATACGAAGTGTATCGATTCGAACCACCATCTTCCTGATCGATGCGAAATGCATCGATACGAACCAATTCCTGTGCGCCGATGGATACAAACAGCATGCCCTTCCTACCTTGCATCGATCATATCTCCTTCATACCAACTCCGATTAACCTGAAATTTGAAACATAGCCCTCCTAGTCCTCATCATCATCTCCAATCAATTCCGTCCCGATCGGAGTTCCACCAAATTTTGACGACATCGATTGCAACCTTGATTCCAATCGATCTCCAATCCCGATATCCATCATTCCTTGCCAATTTGTTGATATTCCAGCCTTGACCAAAAGGTGGGATAACACCTGAAATGCTCAGGCTGACCTAAGCGAATTGAAAAGGCAAAACACTCGAGTCGGAACTAGAAGATCTTATGTAAGTTAAATCAGTGGTAAAATGTGAGTGGAACGGCGTCAGAGATGTTTATGGGATTTGACATCTCCTATCCAGTGTCAAACGTGAGTGCAGTAACTTAAGAGATGCTCGGGATTCACATCTCCTAAGAATCCGTTAAACTATTTACTACGTAGCAATATATGCCATTATAATAATGTCTATAGTAAAATAAACTTACTTTTTAACAACGTTAAGGGGTTACCCATATAGCCCTTACCATGTAATAGTCCCAGTAGTCCATCTAGTATCAGCGTATCTCCAGATCGGGAGACTACCCTAAATACTCCATGGGCTACAGGAGAAATGCAAAATTGTACAAGGCGCGCTAGGATAGGTGACATGGCACATAAGGTAATGCCAGGGTAGATATACCAATTACTATCCAGATTGATGGTGACGCGTAGTGCGCAACTACTGCCTACTTCGAGCCACAGCCCCAAAATCAAAATCAAAAGTGGCCACCGAATCAATCCCAAAGTTAGAATATAATGGAATGGTATCGAAGGAGTGTGTCCGATCAGAGGAGCTACCTCACTGGCCCAGAATCGCTTCTGTTTTAGCTACTTTATGCCAACTCATGGGAATTGGGTCCACATATATACCTCAAAGAAACGCCGCCACCATCCTACTTCATTCTAGAATCTCCACCGCGTATACGGTTGTTAAAGTGGTTTTCGAAGTTGGCAGAGAGTATGACAACTTCTGATCCCAGTCTCTTTAACAATACATCATCTTAAACCGAAACCTTATTATAAAGTCAGATTCTTACATCTTTAATTTCAATAAGTTCCAAATCAATATATATTTAAAGACAAATCTTAATTAAATGCAATTTCAAATAAATTGATTTCGAAAATCATGTTATTTCAAAATTATAACACTCCGAAACAAAACACTTTAAAACCATAATATTTTGAAATTCATAACTTCGAAACACTTCAATTTGGATAAAATATTTCAATTTAGATATATTTCAAGGCTTTAAATATTCCATAATTTCAAACTAAATCCGATAATTTCATATATATCTTAATTTAATTTACTATTATTTAGTTTTGAAATATTTATTTAATAAATCCAATATTATTTAAATAAAACTTAAACTTGAAATATTCGTTAATCGCCTTAAACCATCATCAAGTTATAAAATCATGCCCTTTAAAATCTCAAATTCCATAAGTTCCAGATTGCTTTAATTAAATAACATTCTTAATTAAAAACAATTTTAAACCGATTTCAAATCTATCTTCTCAACCTTAATTTATCAATATCATTGTAAACTATATATACATATATATATATATATATATATATATATCAAAATATAATTTAAGTAAATACTTATCCATATTATATTTTAATAAAACCAGACTTTATTATTACTCTCATTATATAATGAACAAAATTATACATGGCTTAAATTTAAGAATTTAATTATATATATATATATATAATTAAAATATTTATATAATATCAAAAATAAATATTTATATAAACCTATATAGTTCTTTCCAAAACTATAGAGATCACTTCAAAATATTTTTATATATAGACCACGGTGTCTATATATAATTTTCTATCCTATGGTCAAGTGATACAGATATTTATCATTTCAATCCGTAATTTAAAATATAAATATGGTTATATATCATTTCAAACCGCAATCCGGAATGAAATAAAATCCGTAACAACCTGCAGTTTATAAATATCAGTCATCAAACACTTATCGCAATCATCATCCAATTTAATCAATAACATCAATATACAACATATAATAAATAATAGGTATTCCTGGCAGTTTATATTCAATAATAAATTAAATAACAATTTAACTGGCAGTTTTTACGCAAAAATAAATTAAATAACAATTTAACTGGCAGCTTATATGCAATAATAAATTAAATAACAATTTTACTAGCATTTTTTTATGCAATAATAAATTAAATAACAATTTGATTCAATAAATTCAAGTTAACCGAGACGATGATTAAAAATATGTCAAAAAGTAATAAATAAATTTCTAATCACGTCAAAAATTAACTTAGCACACATAAGAAATTTTTAGAAGTTGTGAGTGGGTTAAAACACCCACCTTTTCAATTTAAAATGAATTCAAATCCAATTTAAACTCATAATTTGAATAGTCTCAGAATTCATCCAAACTAATGTCAGAATGTTCGGAATTCAATACGATCCCAACGCAAGAAACCGAGCATAAATTTACCTCCTACGAAAAAGTTACGCAAACTAGAACATTGAACGATGAAAATTTAAAATAAAAAAAAATAAAACACGTCAGCAAGAAAACTCACGCTACTGTATCTTACCCAGCACGAACCCTAACCCGCACCTTCAGCCACCAAATTCGCGCGAACTTCCACTGCCTCCTGACACCACATCGCGATGATCGGTCCTCGCCTCTGGCCTCGCTCCCAGAGACGCCGCCACGCCTAGGAGATGGCAAACTCCAGTCGGACCTAACACATTCATCGCCGTCGATATTCCAAGCCATTTCCTAAAGAACTCCGAGCCTCTGACGATGAACAAAGGCCAGAACTAGGGCCTGCTCGGCGTCCTCTCCCAAACCCCACTTCTCGATCGTCGTATCATCGCGAATCCGCCGTTGGATCAAACTCCAAAATGGATGGTCGGAATTGATTCGCAAATTCAGGACAAATGATAATCCGATTTGGGAAACGAGTTGCAAATCTGAGTTACGCTGATCGAGAGTTTCAGAGTAATATATAATTTGATGCTAATTGAGGAGTTTGAATTTTTGAGGTGGAATTTTGAATTGAAATTGCAATTAGGGATTTGGATTTGTCTGCCATTAAGGAAGAGAAGCAGCAGAAATTTTGTACGTGCAGAAATGAGAAATAGAAAGGCTGTTAGGGTTTATAACTGGATATATATAGGCAGATCTGAAATTAGAATGGACCGGATTGATTTAGATAGAAAGTTGAACGATAAATGGCCCGAAAAGCCAATTTCAACTCCGGAACGAAATTGGATCGACCCATATATCAAAATAGATGTTTTAAAATATTTTAAATCAGTGAACAGGTTTCAGGTCCCAATTCTATCGTATAAAGAAGTTATGCTAAAGTCAAGTTCAAATTGATTTCAATTGATTTCAATTAAATTAATTTCTAGGCGTTTCGAGTCCGTACGATCAAACGACAAGTCCAATAGCTACGAAACTTGAAATCCTATAATAACTCATCGTTATAGATCTGATGAAACTGGTTTCATCGAAATACGAGTCAGTAGCCAAAATGGCTAAATTTTCATTAATTAAATTAAATTAATATTTAAATAATTAAATCACTTTTTTGTTTCAAATTTAATAATCCACAAATCTCATCATTTTGACTTCTTAGACAACTACAATAATTTAAACAAACTTACGTATCAATTTAAAATAAATAGATTTACCAATTACAGTGTTTCTTTAATTTTAATTAAAGTCAATTAATTCATAAGTAATTCCAAATGGAAAATTGGTTTGGTACAAATTTCAACTCTCCTATTGAATCCATTATCACCTTATAAACATATTTAACATTTGTTTTACGTTTCATTACACCGATACTTCCAATTTCATCTTTACTCGTATTAACTATTTTATTTCCACTTATTGTGTAATAACTACCATAATTCAATTATATTGGAATTTGTCAATTTCACCCATTAAATGAGATTTTAAATTTAATTAATTAATTTACCTTGGTTCCATCCTTTATTACATCAATTGTTACTTACATAATACCGGATTTATTCAATCACCAATTATTAGATCATTTCATTAATTTATTCCATATTTATATTTGTTTTCATATATAAAATTTATAGCCTAGTATAATATTTACACTAATCCCATTAATTGTAATTTCATTCAAATAGTTAATAAATAACCTAGGTTAGCATTATTACATCTCATTTAAGTTATTATTTCATAAATGAAATCACAATTTCTATTTTTTCCAATATCAGATAAAAACATTTAATGAAATTTAACAATTAAATTATTGGAAATTTACGAGTCGTTACACTCTTCCCCACTCAAAACTTTTCGTCCCCGAAAAGGAAAAAGAAGGGAAAAGAAAGAATTAAGTAAACAATACATCTTATTCAAAAATATTAACTTTATAAACAAATAAATTTACAAAATTAATTAACTTAAATAAAATATACCAATTTATAACCATTAAATCTTTTTATACCCCAATTAACAAAGTTTGGAAACCTTTTTTCAAAATTTTCTAAGTCTAAAATTTTCGAAAATTTTCGGCAGAGTCTCCTTTATACGGGGAGGCTCGGAAGAAAAATATAATATTAAATATAACAGTATATATCACAATATCTCAAAGTAATATATCCCAACAACAGGAAAACAATATAATAACGTTATAAACCGTAACCCGAAAACGTACCTATTTGTCGGGCAATTTACACTTATTTTATGAAACCAAAAACAGTAGCAATTGCTTCCATAACCTGTATTTCACTTATATAATCCAAAAGAGCTAATAATTATATAAAATAAAATATTTAAAGTTGTTTCAACAACTGAAAAACAATCAATATAAACAACAATCATTCGCAACCAACAGCATACACATCAAATACAATCAACCATTCAAGCAAGACAGACAATTGGTTTGTTCGGTTTAAGACACTTTAAATCACATAGAATGATAAATAGCTATGAAGTATTCCATTTACTCAACAGTCTTAGATAAAACTAAATAGACTATTCATGCGTCCGAATAAATTTAAAGTATCCTTGTCCAAACAACCATAAACCAAAACAAACAAAATATTCTAACCTTACTTAGGTTTATTCTTATAAACTTCTTTCATAACATTTATTTATTACTAAATTTTATTCCAATTCATTCATATCATGTAAATTTTCTTGCAAAATTTTCAATTCCCATTCATTCATTTATTTCTTAATTTCACTTATTCATTTATTTATAGTATTTACCTTTCAATTTATTTAATTAGTAGCCTTTCAATTATACTTAAGTTTATCACAACTACAACATCAAATTCTTATTTATTAAAGAATTTCATTGAGTTCATTCATTACCTCAAGTTTTACTCATACAATGTCCATTACATTTTCTTATAAGCATTAGAACTTCTAATATTTGGTAATTTATATATGCTTTTAAGGATGTAATTGAAAGTTATACAAGTTTTTCACATTTCTTCTAACTAATTTAATGTTCAATACATCCTTTGTTTTATAGGTTACAATTTCAACTTCCTTGAAATTTCATTTATAACCTAGCATTTAAATCTTTTATTTTAATTAAAGGTTCCAATTATTAATTAGTTACATTCCATTTCACTATAATAATTGAAACTATTAATTAACGAAAACTTAAGAACTAAATACCGGGTTAAATTTCAAATCATTTTAAGATAATAGATAGATGTATACACTTACAATTTATATATCCAATTATACTTAAAACAATCTGAAACTTACATTTGCTCATCAAAATAAATCTGCAGTAAAACTGCTACAGTGGCCTACCCACTTAGAAACTCGAAAATAAATGTCGATGATGCGTGCACTCATCATTGAAATTAGTTTCCAATGGCAGAGAGGGGAGTACATAAGTTATTTCTTTCCAAAGTTTCTTTAAAATGATTCTTTCAAATTATATTAAAATATTTATATCAGAAAATACTTATAACTATATTATTATATTCCAAAATCCTTTGAAAGAAATTTTCAAAATCTCGGAACTTAAGTTCTAAAATTTTCGATTTACATTTATTTAATTTTCTTCAAATTTTGTTTCCAATCAATATTTATAAATTTGACTACCTAACAACCACTATATTTTAACCAAATATAACTTTTATAAATGTTTTATTTTATATATAGAAAATATAATAGGCAAAATTATTTCATTCACCTATATTAATAAATAAATATTGTGTCGGTCTGTCATATTAAGTGTTTAGAAATCTCTATTGATGTCATAGCATCCTATGCACCAACCAGAATTTATAAATACAAAACAAAACAAATTAACACAATATCAAAACCTTTATAACACTAACAAATACGCTCTCTCATATATATATATATATATATATATATATATATATATATATATATATATATATATATATATATATGCTCAGCAACTCATCATAAGATATACTTCCCTATTAATAAAGAGTCAGACCTCCACAAAGCTAAGCTTTATCGCTAAACCAAAGCTCTTATACCAGATGTAACATCCCGCCTTTTTGTACGCTTTAAATCGACGATAAACCACACACGTCAGACTCAAACCATAGAGAAGGGCAGATTGTTATGGGATAAATAAGAAAAAGAAGGGGAAGAAGAAAACAAAACAGAATCTTGCAGCGAAACGACAAAATATAATAATCAAATAATAGCTCATGAAACTGTTTTATAAAATATTTGATTATACTGATACAATACAGATCAGAGTTGCACATACCAGAGAATAATAAATAATTCAACGGAACGGTATGAATGTAGTGGAATAATATAATAAATAATAGTAATACAATCTTCGTCTTCGTCCTCCAAAAGTAAGGTCTTCAAACCTTGAAATGCTCAGGCTGACCTGAGCGAATTGAAAAGACAGAACACTCGAGTCAAAACTAAAAGATCTTATGTAAGTTAAAGCAACGGTAAAATATGAGTGGAACGGCATCAGAGATGTTGACAGGATTTGACATCTCCTATCCAGTGTCAAACGTGAGTCCAGTAACTTAAGAGATGCTCGGGATTCACATCTCCTAAGGATCCGTTAAACTATTTACTATGTAGTAATATACGCTATTATCATAATGTCTATAGTAAAATAAACTTACTTTTTAATAGCGTTAAAGGGTTACCCATATAGCCCTTACCACGTAATAGTCCCAGTAGTCCATCCAGTATTAGCGTATCTCGTGATCGGGAGACTATCCTAAATACTCCACGGGCTACGGGAGAAATCCAAAATCATACAAGACGCGCTAGGGTAGGTAACACGGCACACAAGGCAATGCCAGGATATATATACCAATTACTATCTGGACTGGTGGTGATGCATAGCGCGCAGCTACCGCCCACCTCGAGCTACACCCCCAAAATTAAAATCAAAAGTGGGCACCGAATCAATCTCAAAGTCATAATATAATGGAATGGTATCGAAGGAGTGTGTCCGATAAGAGGAGCTACCTCAATGGCATGGAATCGCTCCTGTTTTACCCACTTTATGCCAACTCGCGGGAGTCGGGTCCACGTATATACCTCAAAGGAACGCCGCCACCATCCGTCTTTATTCTGGAATCTCCACTGCGTACACGGTTGTTAAAGTGGTTTTCGGAGTAGGCAGAGAGTATGACAACTCCGATCTCGGTTTCTTTAACAACCAAACGTTATTATAACACCGCGATCATTTAAAAATAGTTTATACTTCAAAATCAAAATATCATTGCCATTTCAAAACCAAATATGATTTCATTTCCATTTCAAAACCAATAAAATATGATATCGTTTCCATTTCAAAACCACATCAATAATATAATATTTCCCTTAAAAACCAATGACTTTAGAGCAAGAAACATTTGATCAAGCCGCAAACGGAAAAAACTAGAAAGTAACAGTGATGAAGAGTATAATGCTCTCATAATGAATAAAACATGGGATCTAGTCTATCCATCAGAAAACAAAAATATAGTAGGATGCAAGTGGACTTATAAACTAAAAAAGAATTCAAATGGAACCGTGTCTAGATATAAAGCAAGACTTGTTGCTACAGACTACACTCAACAATTTGGATCCGACTTCATTGAGACATTCTCTTCATAGTCAAACCAGCAACTATTAGAATTATTCTTACCATTGCTCTACACAAAAACTGGAATATCAGACAGCTTGATGTCAATAATGTCTTCTTGAATGGCATTTTACATGAGGAGATTGATATGGAACTGCCATAGGGATACAATCAAAATATAAATTATGTGTACAAATTAAATAAGGCAATATATGGCCTTAAACTAGTATTGAGAGTCTGTTTTGATAGACTGAAAACCACTTTAATTAAATTAGGCTATTAGTCTACCAAATCAGACAATTCACTTTTCATCAAAGATAGCAAAGAATCCATGATATATACTCTATAATGTGTTGATAATCAAATTATTACAGGTGACAATGACGCAGAAATCAACAATCTTATTCAATATCTGGATAAGAAGTTTTCAATCAAGGATCTTGGAAACTTAAGCTACTTTTTAGGCATAGAAATAATAAGAAAATCAAACCCAGAAACAATTCTAAGCCAGAAAAAGTACATTACTGAATTGTTGCACAAATCAAAAATGAATGATGCAGATCCTTAGCTAACACCTATGATAAGCAACCATCGGCTCTCCAAGAACAGTGGAGAACCAATATTTAACATTAAACAATACAGAAGCATTGTTGGAGCCTTATAATATGTTGAATATGCGCTTATATGATTTTTGTTTGATGATAATAAACATATATACATTCGTTTAAATGTATTGGTTAATGTACTATTTTATTTTTCACAGTTTAAATAAATATTTGCTGAATAAAATAAATAACACAGATTTTGAATTCAAACGAATATTTTATTCAAACGAATATTTATTAGAATTTTGAATAGTACAATTTCAAGCTCTCACTATACATATACAACTTTGATTACAATTACATCACAATTTCATATTTACAAATGTCCTCACTACATATCACTCATACTCATATTTTATCTTCAACTTCATTTCAAATTGAATCCAGCATCTGAGCAATCTGCAAAAATATACACTAACACAGTAAAATTGAAAAAGAAATATTTTTGCAATTCAAAAATAAAAGATAATTTTTGAAAATATGATTTGCCTCAGTTATTTGGGTTGTTCGTCATAATTTAAATTTGAATTCATCATACACGAACAACTTGTGACATACACAGTGTATTACTGTATATGCCACAAGGCCATGCACGCCGATATATACACTTGATTGATTTACAAGGACAGGTGAGCACAGGTCAAACCCAAATAAAAAGCCGGGTTCAACCCACGTGCAATAACATAAAAGTCACAACTCTCAGCACAAGGTCAAACCCGAGTTTTAAAACTGGATTCAACTCAGGTGCAACTCAAATGTACACATGAATGCTATGTTCAAACATGACACAGCCTCAAACCAGCAGTATACAAGTACAAGACCACCAAGCAAAACCAGTGACAATATAGATTCAAGTACTGCAACAAGTCGATGCAAACATACATGAACAAGCAGTGCACCAATGAACCATCAAAGAGTGCAACACAGTGAAGAGACCAAGTGCACGACTAAACTGACGATGAATAAAACATGAAGCACTACAACTCAAGGAGAGAGGGTCGGCCAAAAATCCAAATGCACAAATGAACAGCTAAGGATAAGAGGTCAATACAACATAAAGAGTGCAACAGGTTATACTACAGAAATGAACACAGTAGACATGTGCAGCAACAGTGAATGGCAATGCACCAACCAGAAATTCAATGAAACAAAGACACAGCAGTGTCAAGTGAAACAGTGGATAAGCCCAGACGTTCAAATAACCAGAAGTGTGCTCAAAGCAAAACTAGTGCCAACATGAACAAAAACATGAAGCAACACATACAACAAGTACAATGTAACAAATGTGCAAATATATACAAGTTCAATATCTTGCATTCATGGTTAAAAACTGTATCAAACAGTGGCAAATGCATAGTGAATGCAGATGGTAAACTAGAGATCAGACAAGACCGAACGAGCAAGCTAACCGGCAAATGAACAGAGGCAACAAGGTCAGAGTACAATGCAACATTTTCAAAATGCACAAATATACTATGCAATGAATATCAAGCGATACAACTGCAAGTATCAAAACCAGGTTGAACAACTACAAGTACAGGTTCAAGGCCAGAATGACAAAGTGTATGCAACAATGCAGACTCGAGCACACAAACAAAAGACTACAAGTTAATGTCCAGTCACAACAAAGAAAATGTAAAGTCGACGTTCACAGTGAAGATCAATTTCAACAGTATGACCAAAGAAAATAAACTGGTCAAAGCAAATGTCAGTGCAGTGATGAACAAGGTGTCGAATAATTCACAAATCAGAAATCAAGTGTGTGTCAAATTGAAACAGTCAATGCCAAGTCGAACCAGCAAAATCAAAACCGTGGTAGCAAACATAATTGACCAAGTCACGAATCAACAACGTGACTATCAAGCAAAGAAAGTATATTCATATGAACAAGTCAGAAAACATCTCAATCATCGAAATGAAATCAAGTGGCCGAGGTGAATAATATGACAAATTCAAATAGAGAATATACGACGCAAATCTAGGGTTACAAACCCTATATAATCAAATTCACATCATCGGCAATAGGTATGGAGTTCAATGAAGCATAACAGAACAGCATAAACAAAAATCACATACCGAATCAAAGTTGAACTCCATCAACTCGAAGTAGCCAGAGAGAGGGCAACGAGAAATCGATCGAGCAAGGCAATTCTCGAACAACCATAGATTCGATCGAAGCAATAACGGCTCTTCGAATAACCCTAAATTGGATCGCATGAAAGAAGCGCTAATTGAGTTAGAGGAACGGCCGCCATCATCATATGAACGAACGAGCAAGTAAAAGAGGAGAACGTGTTATATTATAAAAGGGGGCCGGCCTGTTTTGTTCTCTCAAGGGTTTTTTAATTTTTAAATTAGGGTTATTGTATTTAAATTGTTTTTAATTGTATTCTTCTTTTTAAACCGTTTAAATTTACTAGTCGTGTGACTAGGGGATAAGCTACGTGGCGTAGCTTGAGAATTCGCAACTCAGTGGCTGAGTTGTGGCAGGGTTTTGAGCGTAGAGTTAGATTAGTCAATAGCGGGTATAGCGAGTTTACGTGTGTAAGCGAGGGGCTATCTAATTTCTAGTAGAAACCTTGGGGGCAGCACGTAGGCAGGGTTTTGCCGAAGCTGGGTAAATTCTGTGTTGTTTTGTTATTTATATTCTGCGATATCTGTGCTGCTATTCTGTGATCTGAATTGAATATTTTATAAGCTTCCGCGATTAAATTTTATAATTTACACTATCACCCTATTCACCCTCCCCTCTAGGGTGAAATCGATCCTACAAGTGGTATCAGAGCTAGGAACAAAAGCCGTTTTTGTTTTAAATTTTTTTTTTTTACAAAAATCAATTTTGTTTTAAAAATTCGTGTTTTAAAAATTGGTTTTTGTTTTAAAATTTTGAATTTTTGAAATGGCTTCTTTTATTAATACTTTTGTTGAGGGTCGCTCCAATATTATTCCTTCTATTTTCGATGGAACAGATTTTTTGAATTGGAAATTAAAAATGGAATTTTATTTAAAATCTGTTAATATTAAATGTTGGGATATTATTGAAAACAGATAAGAAAATTATCTCGATTAATGCTATGGCTATGCATTTATTATATTCTCATATTAATCAAGATAATTTTAATTTCATCTCTCATTGTGAAAATGCACAGGAAATCTGGAATACTTTAAATGCAATATATGGTGCAAAAGTCAACAGCAATGAGAAATCCTCCACAACCAACTCAGTTAAAGAAATGTGCTTAACAGGATTTGTTAAAAGCAGTTGAGATGAGGATGATGATGATGGAGCAGCTGAGCTGGCGTTAATAATAAAGAAATTCAAAAGATGGAACAACAAATACGGAAATCCAGCTCTAAATCAACAATTGAAAAGTAGAATAATTAAAGCACTAGACAACTCTGAAGAACACAGGATCATCTGCAACAAACCCGGTGATATCAAGCTCAATTATCCCCGATTTCAACGCGATTTTGAAAAGAAATCAAAACGGTGTTTTGCAGCCACGTGGAATAAAAGCGATAGCAGTGAGAGTGAGAAAGCAGATATGTGCCTTCATGGGAATATAACCGATAGCGACGATGACGAGCCAAGTGAGGTATCAAAACTTACTCACTCTGAATTACTTATTTATTTCCACGAAGTAAATGGCTGTTTTGAACGACTTAGGGAAAAATACACCAAACTTGAATCTCAAAAGGATACTTTGATAGAATGCAATGAACAACTTGATCAATTAGTTAAGAACTATCAACGTAGAATCCCTAAGTGTGATAAGTGTCCAACATTCGAAGTGGAAATTAAAAAATCAGAAATCAATATAAAATCACTTGAAATGAAATTCTGATTTTAAAGGAGAATGAAAATACTAGGAGAGAGAATTCTATTAAAAAGTGCACACAATTGTTAAACGAAAATGAATCTCTCAAATCACAAGTCCAACAACTGTCTACTACTTTAGATAAATTTTCCAAAAGTGAAAAATCGTTGAATATGCTATTAGGAAAGCAAACGGTTAATTCGGTTAGACAAGGACTTGGATATAATAGTTCGAAAATTGTTGAAAGCAATATTAATCAAGTTAATTCTATGTGCACAATTTGTAGAAAATATGGACACAATCACAATAATTGTTGGTATAGATCCAAACATGTGAAAACTATACCGATTTGGGTTCCAAAAGGCACAAATATAAAATCTCTCAAAGTTAAACAAATTTGGGTGCCGAAGGGAACAATTATAAATAGTTTTGGGTCATTACAAAATTGTTTTCCAAAATTTTCTGCCACTAACAACCATGGACTTATAAAAACAAATAGGTCACATAAATCCTTTTCCGTGTAGGTGTGGTGGCAGGCTAAGGAACAACAATAGTGTTCTCTGGATTTTTGGTTGTTCCAGAAACACAACGGACGACAAAGCAAAGTTCCTTAGCCTAGTTCAAAGGTGACAGAATCACAATAGACAACATCGAAAAATATCGTAAAGGTAAAACAGGTAATGGTATGTTTTTAAACGATATATTAAATGTGATAATCTGCACCATATTCTGAATTAAAATCAGTCAATATTGAGATTGATGAAAAGATGATGATTTTTATTCTGACTTATTCAAAATAGTTGGCCAGTTATAATTCTTATGCCAAAAACACTATAATAATCTCTAGATTCTTTGAATTACTTCATATATATCATTTTGGATTAAAAATAGTGTTTTGTTGGATAATAATACAATTGGTTATAATTCGGCTAACTCTATATTCACGGTTTTTGATTATTTACATGGCTTCAATTCAATTTCAAAAGAATGTCATTTAAATTGTTGTTAAAATTGAATTTGAAATTTTTGGTGCACACTTCATGGTTTGGTCTATCAAATTCAATTGATGATAATTTTGAGTGAAAGAGAAATTCAGATGCAGATTGCACTGGTAATCTAGTTGGTAGAAAAATTACTAGTTGAACGTGATTTTTAAGACATGTAGTAACTGCATCGTTTTTCAAAGAAAATATCTGCATATTCTTCATTTCAAATAATTTTCAAATAGCAGAAAATTTTCTTTTAAAACCCCCTGGAGAAAATCATTTTTGACCATATCTTCAGATTAGTCATTTTGAAAAATTAATTTCATAATTATTTTTGAATTTGATTTTAAATGACTATTTTGACTAATCTGACTCCCAAATGATTATCGAAAAGAAAAATAGTGATTGAAAAAGTGATGAGTGTTAATATTGATCAAATATTATGACTTGAGACGGTATAATTAATAAATTTCTTTAGAAATTTAAACAAGAGTTATAAAACTTTTTGTTGGTAAAAATTTCATGACCATCTCTATATCTATCATATTTCTAACGACCATCACTCATCAAAATTCTATATAGTTTGTCGATATGTGGTACTTTAAACAGGAATCGTTCGTTTTTCATTTTTCACATTTTTTTTGAAAAAAAGGGGTAATAATAATAATAATAAATACCAAAGTATTCACTCTCATTTAAAAGTCCTCACGGTTATGCATGGGTGAATTACTTGGAATTTGTTATGTGCTTCCATGCTCATTTAAAAGTCCTCGCGGTTATGCATGTATGGAACACATATCAAACGTTGATTTTTAAAATAATCAAGTTGATTCTAATCCCATTTAAAAGTCCTCACGGTTATGCGTGGTTAGAAGATACTTGAATTCATTTTTTTTAAAATAAAATTGGAATACTACTAATCTCATTTAAAAGTCCTAACGGTTATGCATGGTTAATAGATATTCAAATTCCTGATATAAATATACCACAAATAGACACAACTATATGGTTTTATATGATGACATAATTTCCATCATTCTAAAAGTTGAATATGCGCCGAACAAAATATTTATGATTTTTGTTTGACTTTTTATTGAAATTTAATATTTATATTCAATTGAGTTTTAATGTTAGATTGATATCGATCACTTTGTCTCTATTTTCTCTAACACTATTATTCTTTTGCTGATAACAAATGGGGGAGAGAAAAGTTAAGATTTTGTCAAATAAAATCAAGCAAAGGTCAAATAATTTTCCATTTGCATCTAGGCTCATTTGCATATTTTTATTTGTATGCATGTATGTAGGGGGAGTATTGTGTAGAGAGGGAGCATTCAAATAGGGGGAGCAAATTAGAGCATATCAATGATCAAATACATTTAACATATTCAAAATCTTAAATATATGTTTGTTATCATCAAAAGGGGGAGATTGTTGAATATGCGCTTATATGATTTTTGTTTGATGATAATAAACATATATACATTCGTTTAAATGTATTTGTTAATGTACTATTTTATTTTTCACAGTTTAAATAAATATTTGCTGAATAAAATAAATAACACAGATTTTGAATTGAAACGAATATTTTATTCAAACGAATATTTATTATAATTTTGAATAGTACAATTTCAAGCTCTCACTATACATATACAACTTTGATTACAATTACATCACAATTTCACATTTACAAATGTTCTCACTACATATCACTCACACTCATATTTTATCTTCAACTTCATTTCAAATTGAATCCAGCATCTGAGCAATCTGCAAAAATATACACTAACACAGTAAAATTGAAAAAGAAATATTTTTGCAATTCAAAAATAAAAGATAATTTTTGAAAATATGATTTGCCTCAGTTATTTGGGTTGTTCGTCATAATTTAAATTTGAATTCATCATACACGAACAACTTGTGACATACACAGTGTATTACTGTATATGCCACAAGGCCGTGCACGCCGATATATACACTTGATTGATTTACAGGGACAGGTGAGAACAGATCAAACCCAAATAAAAAGCCGGGTTCAACTCACGTGCAATAAAAGTCACAACTCTCAGCACAAGGTCAAACCCGAGTTTTAAAACTGAATTCAACTCAGGTGCAACTCAAATGTACACATGAATGCTATGTTCAAACATGACACAACCTCAAACCAGCAGTATACAAGTACAAGACCACCAAGCAAAACCAGTGACAATATAGATTCAAGTACTGCAACAAGTCGATGCAAACATACATGAACAAGCAGTGCACCAATGAACCATCAAAGAGTGCAACACAGTGAAGAGACCAAGTGCACGACTATACTGACGATGAATACAACATGAAGCACTGCAACTCAAGGAGATAGGGTCGACCAAAAATTCAAATGCACAAATGAACAGCTAAGGATAAGAGGTCAATACAACATAAACAGTGCAACAGGTTATACTACAGAAATGAACACAGTAGACATGTGCAGCAACAGTGAATGGCAATGCACCAACCAGAAATTCAATGAAACAAAGACACAGCAGTGTCAAGTGAAACAGTGGATAAGCCCAGACGTTCAAATAACCAGAAGTGTGCTCAAAGCAAAACTAGTGCCAACATGAACAAAAACATGAAGCTACACATACAACAAGTACAATGTAACAAATGTGCAAATATATACAAGTTCAATATCTTGCATTCATGGTTCAAAACTGTATCAAACAGTGGCAAATGCATAGTGAATGCAGATGGTAAACCAGAGATCAGACAAGACCGAACGAGCAAGCTAACCGGCAAATGAACAGAGGCAACAAGGTCAGAGTACAATGCAACATTTTCAAAATGCACAAATATACTGTGCAATGAATATCAAGCGATACAACTGCAAGTATCAAAACAAGGTTGAACAACTACAAGTACAGGTTCAAGGCCAGAATGACAAAGTGTATGCAACAATGCAGACTCGAGCACACAAACAAAAGACTACAAGTTAATGTCCAGTCACAACAAAGAAAATGTAAAGTCGACGTTCACATTGAAGATCAATTTCAACAGTATGACCAAAGAAAATAAACTGGTCAAAGCAAATGTCAGTGCAGTGATGAAGAAGGTGTCGAATAATTCACAAATCAGAAATCAAGTGTGTGTCAAATTGAAACAGTCAATGCCAAGTCGAAGCAGCAAAATCAAAACCGTGGTAGCAAACGTAATTACCAAGTCACGAATCAACAACGTGACTATCAAGCAAAGAAAGTATATTCATATCAAGTCAGAAAACATCTCAATCATCGAAACGAAATCAAGTGGCCGAGGTGAATAATATGACAAATTCAAATAGAGAATATACGACGCAAATATAGGGTTACAAACCCTATATAATCAAATTCACATCATCGGCAATAGGTATGGAGTTCAATGAAGCATAACAGAACAGCATAAGCAAAAATCACACACCGAATCGAAGTTGAACTCCATCAACTCGAAGTAGCCAGAGAGAGAGCAACGAGAAATCGATCAAGCAAGGCAATTCTCGAACAACCACAGATTCGATCGAAGCAATAACGGTTCTTCGAATAACCCTAAATTGGATCGCATGAAAGAAGCCCTAATTGAGTTAGAGGAACGGCCGCCATCATCATATGAACGAATGAGCAAGTAAAAGGGGAGAACGTGTTAAATTATAAAAGGGGGCCGGCCTGTTTTGTTCTCTCAAGGGTTTTTTAATTTTTAAATTAGGGTTATTGTATTTAAATTGTTTTTAATTGTATTCTTCTTTTTAAACCGTTTAAATTTACTAGTCGTGTGACTAGGGGACAAGCTACGTGGCGTAGCTTGAGAATTCGCAACTCAGTGGCTGAGTTGTGGCAGGGTTTTGAGCGTAGAGTTAGACTAGTCAATAGCGGGTATAGCGAGTTTACATGTGTAAGCGAGGGAATATCTAATTTCTAGTAGAAACCTTGGGTGCAGCACGTAGGCAGGGTTTTGCCGAAGCTGGGTAAATTCTGTGTTGTTCTGTTATTTATATTCTGCGATATCTGTGCTGCTATTCTGTGATCTGAATTGAATATTTTATAAGCTTCCGCGATTAAATTTTATAATTTACACTATCACCCTATTCACCCTCCCCTCTAGGGTGAAATCGATCCTACATAATATGCAACCATAACTACACCTGACATATCATTCAATGCTAAGAAAGTGTCTCAATTTATGCAGAAACAGATGAATGAGCACTGGAGAGTTGTAAAGAGGATTTTAAGATATCTTAAAAGGAAGGGCAACCTATGGACTATCTTTCAAAAAATGCAATAGTCTCAATGTGGTTGGTTATACCGATGTAGATTGGACAATGGACCCAGGTGATAGAAAATCTATTTTTGGATAGTGCATTTATATTGGAGAAAATTTTATACCATGGCGTTCAAAAAAGCACTCAACAATTTCCAGATTCAGCACCGAGACCGAATACAGAAGTGTAGCCAGTACAACAACAGAAATATTATGGATTCAATCTTTGCTAAGTGAACTAAAAATCAAATCAGATCTCAAACCGTTATTATGGTGTGATAATCTAAGTACCATGTACATATCTACAAATCCAGTTCTACATTCAAGGATAAAACATATTGAAATAGATCTATATTTTGTACGAGAACAAATACTTAGTGGAAAACTACAACTTAACCATATACCTATTGCCTACCAAAGAGCCGATGTTCTTACCGAAGACCAAATCTACATCATACTTGAGTTGGAAATTAGGCTATGAAGAGATTCCAGTCTCATATCTGAAAAAATCTTTCTTAGATCTGAAGATCTAGATGATTTGAAGATCAAATCAAACAAGTATATATGCCTCACTGAAGCTCTCGTACAAATGATTTATCAATTTTGAAGTATAGTTGTGGATCTAGAAGGATGTGGCAAATTTTTGAAAATCACATCAAGCCCTAATCTAGGTTTGAAGGGGGAGATAAAAGATGAAATGAAGTATCATCTCACAAGCAGTTGCATGTCTTTTAACCAAATACCGCACCTTATAATTCAAGTGGCCTTCATAAGGCCCAACAGCCTGTATTTGCTTTATAAATGAATGTACGTGTTGTGTGTGTATGTCTATATATATTGTACAGTATTGTATTATTAGAGGTTGATAGTTTGAAAAACAAATCATTCTCTTCAATCATTCTCAAATCTTAACATGCACATGAATGACCTAGATAATAGAACCTGAACACCGTTTAATCCATGTAACTAATTAACAAGCATCGGCTCTCAAACAACGGATGCATCAGTTGATCTTGAATTCAAACATTAATAACTCAAAACTGACTGAATTTATTTGACATGTGCTAGAATCAAAATCTACAACTAAAGATAGACAATTTAAGACTAAATACACCAATTTCTGCACTTCATTTAGACCATAAAATATGCTTCATACTACCCAGTAATAAAAATATACAAATGCACTTCTTTTTATCAAATAATTTTCACTGTCAGCTCTCTCGGTTCACAATTATATCGGAGTCGAAAAAAAAAAAAATCAGGTCAATATTTTTAGGTCTGTAAACAGCAAACAAATCGCATGTATTTTAGGTAAAAACATCTAACTCAGTTATACAGAGAAGAAATGTAACAGCAAAAGGAAATAAGACAAGAAGAATGAGTGTGTGCATGTTAGGTAAAACCATTTGCTCTTATTTGTAGTGTTGTTTCCATATCTGTACTTAATAAGATCGGTATTGACCATTTAATTATAGTCTATGCAAAATGGAGTTTAGCAGCATCAGCTAATGTTAACAACAACAACAACAACAATCCAGGTGTAAGTAAATGATTTTCTCCAAAGCTATATCTATTATTTTTCCACCAAATTAAATTTATAAATTTGCACTGTATTATAATTTGATGTATTTATTCATTGCCAAGATGACTGCTTAATAATGCAAAAACCAATCTTACTTTGATAACAGTATCCAATAAAAATATCATATGTTAATTGACATCAGATAAGTCATACTTCATAGCATACATAACACAACTCTAGCTTTTAACAGAATTTATTTGCTAGGCAATTTAACAAGCAGAAGCAGCATTGTTCAGTATTATGGTAAAGTTAAAGTAAATGATCTAAATAAATCAGCGAGTAACTTAGAAACAATCTGTTCGTTATGGACATTAATGAGTCAGTGCATACAACCTTCAATAGAATCGAAGAATTTAAAGTAGAAAGAATAAATAATCGACCTGTTCGTTATTGAGAGAGTTATAGTCTTCAAGATGTAGCTGCCTAGCCGGAGAAGGGAATGTTAGGCCGGCAGAAATATCATCGAACAGTAACAAGAGAAGACTGTGAGTGGCATTTTAGCGAACATTTGGCAGCATTTAGTGGAACAAGGCAAATAATCGAACAGTTTGGTTCAAGACACCACCACATACATCGCCGATGATCTAGGGCATAAGAGGACCAAATACCAACATTAGTTGAACAAGATTGATGAGACAACCTCATCTATACCAGCCACGACCCCCAGTTAGGCTCAGGAAGCATGTGCATGTGCACACATGCACAGGCAGTGCACACATGCACAGGCAGTGCACGTGACCATAAGCAATAGGCAAATCCAGAATTGTTGGGGTTTTTAGTTATATCTGCTATGTATTTTGATGATGTGATGATTACTTTACATGCCTAATGACTTGTATAAACGTGCAGCAAGTGAACTTGTAATTGCATTGAGTTGAAAGTTCAATAAAATTGTATCTCTTTTTTCTGAAATCTGCTACTTTTCTTTGTGCACTCTTCTTTTCTTCCTGTTTCTAAGCAATTATATCCTTTGTAATTAAAATTGTTGCTTCCCTTTCCCATTGTCTTCTTTACCCTATTACTTCTCTGAAAAAACCTCCTTCAACCATGCCTGCATCATTATTCCACCTCCTGCTTTCCAGAATTCTTCTACATGATGACAAGATCCATGTCAAAGCAAATGAGGCCTGACAACATACTGATTTGGGAACACAGCTAGAGTTTTCTGATGGCGAAAATCTTGCCAATACTGGTGAGACCTTTACTGACAAAGACTCTAAAAGTGTAAGGCAATAGCAAATCAATTTTAAGGCTGCAGTGGCCATCAAAGAACTTAGAGAATCAAATCTGAACTTGCAAGAAACCACTCAAAATTTGCAAGGCGCAACTCAAAACTTGCAAGAAAGCACTCAAGATTTGATGTCAAAATGGATATCATCAGTGAAGTCCTTAATAATGTGCCTAGACGGAGAAGGGAAAGACGATGACCGCTGTTGGAGTAATTGTGAATATGGGACACGAAGTGTCTATGTTTTTGAGAGAATCGAGATATTGATTTTGTTCATCTTGCAATTTGTGAACAAGGCGCCGAGATTTGAACTCTGGTGGTTTGCCACACAATCTTACCATTACACCAAACACACTTCTATTAATCTATAAGATGAGATGCAATATATATAAACCAAATACAGTTATATATATGTATAAATAAAATTTGTAATTTTGGATCCTTGAAAATCGGAGGGCTCAAGCGATGGCCTTAGTGGCTTTGAGCTAGGGCCGTCCTTGCATTGGGACTTGTGGGATATTGGTACCTTAGGATTTTGACACAAATGACTCAACAATATTTTTAGTCACAGGAGCATAGTGTAAGGTAATTTCCTAGGTCACCGTGACGCTATACAAAGTATAAATATAAATAAAAAATGGCATCATTATGGCGTGGCTAAATACTTTTGACATCGAAAAAGCGTATGATTTGCGACGTATTTTGTGACGATATTCTCAAAACAATGTAACAATCTCGGCGTCACAAAGACGTAGCTAATTAGCGACATCTTTGTGATGCCATAGTGAGTGTTAAATTTAGTGACGTCATCGGGTCGTTATGGCATCTCTAATTGACGTATGTTGCCCTAACCAAAACATGTAAATCTGTATATTGCCAATCACATATGTAATTTTATTTGAAGGTTCGAATTTAAATTTTGAATTGTTTTGCTAAAACTATATAAGAATTACAAATGAACAACGTTTTTTATATATGAATGTATAAAATTAAATATGACCATTGTTCATATTATATATATGTGCCCGTGTACGCGCGCGCATGCATGCATGCATGTGTGTTGTGTGTTTTAAATCAAATATATTTCACGAATATTATATATATATATATATATATATATATATATATATATATGTATATGTATATGTGCGTGTATGTGTGTATATTATATCAGCCATATTTCTTTTATATTATTAATTTATTTTTGGCTTTTTTAAAAAAGGTTTTGACTAAAGGCCAAGTTGAAAAAAAACTCAATTTCGACGGAACTTAATTTTCAAATAAATAATAATATTTTATGTAATTTATAAAATATTTATCACATATAATTTTGCTGATATATGTATAATCAAATTTATTATAGGCCAAACATAATTTTATGTATGCATATGTAAATTAGCAAAATTAATTATTCAAATTCTAGCTATTCATTACAAAAGTTTGAATTTAAGTTATTTTGAATCATCAGTAACTACTATTACAACGGATCGATAAATCTAAACTTGTAGAAAAAACCCAAAAAAATCTTTCTTACGAAAATTTCTTTCAACTTAAATTACGTATTTAAAATTGGAATTAAATGTTAACACCGAGGACAAGACTACCTAGACGAATGAACCTTGGTTATCCTCCATAGTCCTGAAACACGAACTTCCCAATCTATTTTTGGTAGCTAATAATAAAAATGATCTAATCAAAAAAGTATTCATACTCCAATTATCTTTCAACTGGAATATCTCATTTAGTCAAAATTTAATAAGGATTGTTCTTAGTCAGTACATAAGATTAATTAAGAGGAATTTCACTAGAAGGACAAACTTTGCAGTTCAATTAGTTTCTAAGACACACATCCACAGAAATTAATTTCAAGGCCAAAGTCATCGGAATAATTACTTTTAAGGACAAAGTCAGCAATCCAATTACTTCCAATGACATAATTTCATCGGTTTTTAGGCCTTAAAAACTAATTATTTTTCATTTTGTCCTTAAAAGTAATTATTTCAATTGTGTATCCTAGAAACTAATTGCACTTGCTAAAGAGACGCTTTTGGCTAATTTCCACATTAATTAATATAATTGAAAACTATAATATCATAAACAACCTTGATAATTTTATAGGTGTTGGGATAAAAAGGAATGCTCTACCTCCAAACCTACGTATAATTTTTGTTTGCACAAAAAATGGGCATACACCTCCAAGTCGTGTGAATTAGTTGATTTTAGGTTGTTTCTAGTGGTTTGGGTGATTTATGCAAATATATAAAAAGTAACTGTAAATGACACACAGATTTATAGTGGTTCGGCCAGAACATGCCTACGTCCACTTTATATGTTATTCTTCTTTTTCTTTCAGATTACAAGTACAAAGCTTTGTATACAAGTATATGAAAGTTGTTTGAAAGTTCCTTCCGTGCTTGAGCTCTCAAACTTGTCCTCCATTGTTGTACCCCTGCCCCTCTATTTATAGAGTGAGGCTGGGGGCAGGGGTCTTGGATGTATATAGCTGCTGGTGGGCCTGGGTTGGAGAAATCCAGCCTGGCACATCTGGTTCGCTCTACCTTGGTTCGGTGGTAGGAGAAGAGTGGTCCGGTCTTCCTTGGTTCGGTGGTAGGAGGCGAGTGGTTCGGTCTTCCTTGGTTCGGTGGTAGGAGGCGAGTGGTCCGGTCTTCCTTGGTTCGGTGAGTGGACCGGTGGAGCTTTGGTTCGGCAAGGATGGTTCGGTAGAGAGAAGGAGGCGTGTTGGTTCGGCTAGGCACCGGTCCGGTAATGCCTAGGTGAAGTTAGTTCGGTGGGTTGATGGTATCGGTCCGGTGGGTGGTCCGGATGTAGGAGATTCGGTGGCTCGTCCCTTGCTTCCCCATCATGATTCGGTGGTGTAGAATCGTACCCAACATTTGCCCCCCAAAGTAGGGCATATGTTAACATATGTCGTGCTTTGTTTTAGGTTGAACAACATATTCGCCCCGAGACCCGAACCGGCTGGTCCGGCTATTCAACCCTCTTTCTATAAATAGGAGCCTCAGGCCTTCGTTTTTACTCATCGAACACGATAGCCGAATTAGAATTCTTTGCCGAATCGCCGAACCACACCTGACTACCGAATCAGGTGAATGCCGAATGACATTTCATGGTTGTATTTCTTCGTTTTTTCGAATGAACTTACAGACTTTTAATGCCGGATGGATATAATGCCGGATAAACTCGAAAGCCTTCGGTGCCGAATGATCTTAACACCGAATGTGTGCAAAAACTTTAATGTCGAATGAACTTAACATCGAATGTGTGCAAAAACTTCTAATGCCGAATGAGCCTCGTGTTCGAAGCACCGAATGGGAACGGGAACGCTGAATGAACTCACTTTTGAATCACCAGATGAACCCCGAGCTCTGAATACCGAATGAAATTTTACAATTGCTTTACCGAATGACACTGGGAGCTTGAGCGTTTTGACTTATGGGTGAAATTCCAAACCACAGTGTTCGTATGTTTTAACAATATATTTTCTTGTGTTGCAGATAAATGTCTCAAAGAGTGGAAACCCGATCAGATAAGAGGAAATCAAGGGACAGAAGAGAGTCTCCTGCCATGCCCCCAGTCCAGCCGGAACCAGCGTGACATGGACCTGCCCCGCGGTCATTAGTGGACGGATATGGTCCTCAAGATCTTCTGAATTATCCTCCTGATTGCTTTCCGAGCTCTCTCAGGGTGGAACAGCTTGACGTTATCTCTCGCTCCTTTGGGATTGACAGAGCGAGTATGCTGTTGCCGGGGGACGGAGTGATGCCGTACAATCCTCCTGAAGGATATTTCGCGTATAGACGATACCATTGCATGTGTGGGGCCATTCCTCCGATCAATGCGTGGATAGTCAGCTTCATTACCTACCTGAAGGTGGCTCCTTTCCAGCTTCAGCCCAACTCCTATGCTATCCTGGTGTGCTTGTTCATCATTTTTCAGAGGAAATATGGGCGCCCCCTTCTAACCGGGAAATCCGATATCTATATAATCTGAGGGGCTACAAGAAGGGGTCTCCGTACATTAGTTTAGAGTCGGCCGTGTCCTTCAAGCCGGTCTTGGACTTATACTCAAAGTTTACCATGTTTAAGAAGGAATGGTTCTTCGTCAAGGATGACTCTGTTTCTTTTCGTCTTTTCACTTCTGGCTGTAAGCTGAATTCCATTCGTAATTTCTTTGTCCTGACTACAATGCTTCTTCTTATGTGCTTTTATTTCTTGCTAGCGACAGGTGGCTTTGCGGTCGTGGAGAACGATCACCTTGTACAGATGGCTGCGGAGGTAGAGGCTATCTCAGGAAGGGATAGGTCTGCTTCTTACCTGATCCGGAATGCCACTCTCCTGGAGCACAACTTGATTTTGCCACATCAATCTGTGGTTAAGCAGAGAGATACAGCCGAGGAGAGGGCTGCCAAAGCCAAAGACGGGGCCACTGCGAAGACTAGTAAGAGGAAACCCTTCTCGGTACCTCCAGTCGTCGGGGGGAAAAAGCTTAAGAAGTCTGATGGACCCTCCCCTAGCACGTGTCCAGATATTCCGGAGGATGAAGGTGGAGAGGAGGAAAGAGGCAAGGGTGAAGGAGGAGATGGACAGAGCGGTAGTGGCGTTGGTGCCTTAACCTCCGGGCAAGCGGAAGAGATTCATGAGTGGACGGACGATGCTTTCCGTCAATCTTTTGGGGAGTCGGAGGAAGGATCGGTTTTGGTTGAGAAGGCAAAGGAGGTTGACAAGGCTGGGGCTGGCGCTGATCCATTCTCTAAGAGTTCTTCAGCTAGGGCGACTCCAGCGATCCAAGGTATTTTTTGACTTCTACAGACTCCATTTATGATAAGGACTTAGAAATATTTTATGGTTCGCTTCCGTCCTGGAACGAGATTCATGACTTATTGCAGTATCCTACTCCTCCGCAGGGTTTGTATAATAGATGTGCCTTCTCACTCTTTTTATCTTAACATATTTCTTGAATTGTGGATCATTGTATGTTCGTAACACTTGGTTTTTATTCCAGAAGCCGGTAAGGCGGCCAAGTCATCAGATATCCGGCACCGCCTTGAACAGTATAAGCTACTCAAAGCTTCTACCAAACCAAAGCCTCCAACTGGCCCTCCTGGGGATGTAGTTAGATATCGCCCCCTTCTTGGATTTATTGAGGAAGATATGTAAAAGAGGAAGAGGGACCGATCTTCGTTTGAACCTTCACCTGGCCCTCAGCCTCCAGTCCATCCCATCCATGATATTACCGAGGAGGACACTGAGTTTATACCTTCCCCCCATCCGTCCGAAAATCCAACCATCACTCCGATAGACCGTCCTGGTTTGGATCGCAACCCATTTGCCGGTCACCCTGATCTGGATCCGAGTTTCCAGGATATTTCATTTGATGAGACCACTGGTGAGCACCTTCTTCCCCGCAACCCCATGGTATAAGTGCTTGATGAGGCCAAGTCCCTAGACCTTGATTTGCTTACTACTCGGGTAGTTACCATGGGGGATGAAGCCAAGGCTAACATTGACCGGGTTGCGGAGGAGACCAGGAAGTTGATGGGGCATCATGCCCGTCTGGTCAAGGCTGGAGAAGAGATTGGGAGTGCTAATATTCGGTTGCGGCTAAAGGTTGCTGATCAGGCCAAACAGCTTGCCGATCAAGCCATTCAGATTTCTCAGCACGAGGAAGCCTCCAGGCGGTTGAAGGAGACTATGGAAGAGTCTAGTAAGGCAGAACTACGAAAGATGGAGGCCGCCTGCAAGGAGCGGATTGACATAGCCATTGCTACGGTGGATGAGGTTCGGAGGGCGGATCTCGAGCAGGTAGAGGAGTTATATGGGAGGCTTGAGGCCGCAGAGCTTGCTCAGGCCAGGCTAAAGGAAGAGATGGAGGAAATGAGGAGGTCCCTCTAGGCTGACCGTCTGAAATATCGATCGGAGAGGGATGTTGCCGTCGCTAAGTTGCTGTCCTCCAAGGCCCGGGTGAGGGAGTTTGAGGAGAATGAGGGGATGATGGATGAGATGTTGCAGGACATGTACTTCCGTACCTGGAAGCAGGGTAATCTATCCTGGATGGATGACTATCCCCGGATCATGGCTAGGATATATCTCCGGGCTTTGGAGGAGGCCAAGGCCGATGCGGATAAGGAAGGTGGAGCGGCATTCAGGATGGATACGGTTACCGCCCAGTTCTCGAAGGAGGAGAAGGTAGCGGTGAAGGAGGGGATGCGGCTACTTGCTGCGGAGGAAGCCGGTGTGCAGTTGGGGGATGAGGACCAAGAAGCGGATGTTGGTGAGTTTTCCCTTTCTAGCTTTTCATAACTTGATCGTTCGCGGTTTATCTGATGGATTCTTTTCCTGAATTGGACAGGTGGGACCTCTGGTCAACATGCTGGGAGCTCCGATCCTGCAGTCAAGTAGATTCGAAGAGCTAGTAGGATGAGGTCGGAGCACTGATGCAGTTGACTACTTGATCCGTCCGTATAGTTTTTGGTTTTCTTGACTTTCCTGTCTATACTTAGTCAAAAACATTAGTGTATTTTTGGATTGTAATTATGTCATTGAACGACTCTACGTAGTTTTATAACACAAGCTGATTCTGTTATATTTTGAATGTTGTCACTGTTTTGATGTGTTGTATAAGAAATATAACCATGCATATGCCTGTGATTTGACTATGTTTGACACTAAGCTTCTGCTTGTAATATAATTTAATGTTTCGCAATGTTACGAACAAGTTATAGCTACACGCTTATGTACAAGAGAAGAGAGTACCGCCCTTCATGTTTCAGTTGCAGGGGGTAGATTTGAACGTCTGGTGTAACTGACCACGGTTGCGGCTGAGTGCCATGTCACCCAGTTTGTGGGCTCAAATCTTCATGAGCGAATGCCACCTATTTTGCGTCCTGTACTTTGGGGACCGTTGTATAGGATAGGAGAAAAGTATTTAAATGAAATGAAAATATAGGAAAAGTAAAACTTCCAATCACGGAAGGCCGTCGATGTGCTTAAGTTCGTGGCAAACGGGTTTTGTAGTCACTTTCCCTAGCTGTGGGTCTTGGAGACATTTGTCACCCATCTTACGCCTCCGCGGGGAGTTTTCTTTTTTACCACAGCCGCACTTAAGACACACCGGAGCCGAGATCGCGCACAGTAACTACCCGGGTCATTATGGCCCGTAATCGTGGGTATTATTCGATTTACTGTGGCCGGCTAGCGTGGGTGTCGTCAACCATGAACTACCCCTGGCTGGCCACACCTTATGTTAGGGCTTAAAGTAGGTTCACAGTTGCCGGTGAGCCGAACGCCGTAATGAGCTGCCATCGGCTATAGTCGGCCTTTTTTGATGACTTATAATCGGCTCATTACAGTTGGCTTTGAGGGCAGTGGCGAGCAATAAGTTAACCCGCAGCAGAGGGATGCTGGAGCAAAAGTGTCTCATTGGCGAGTGCATAGAATCACATAGTACCTGTTAGGCCTTGTCCAGATGAGGCCATGCCCTGATGTGGCTTGGATGGAGGTGCCATTACACAGAATTTTGTTCAACAGAAAAGGATACATTTAACAAGTAGCCAAGATATAAAGGAACAAGTTAAAAAGAGACAAGATTTTTAAAGTGGTTCGGCACGAAAATGCCTACGTCCACTGATTCTCTTTGTTAATTCACTTCATATGGGCAGTACAAGTTAAGAAAAGTATCGATGAAGGTGTTGGATGTTCCATGCCCTCTGGAACACCTCTCCGTCCACTGTTGACAAAATATAAGCTCCGTTGTGGAGATCTTTATGGATTACATATGGTCCGTCCCAAATGGGGTCCAATGCCCCGGGGCACGGAAAGATTCGCTTGAGGACAAGGTCTCCTTCTTGTAAGCTGCGATGCTTGACTTTGGAGTTGTATTGTGCTGCAACTTTTTGCTTACGAGCTGCTGCTTTGAGTGCTGCATCGTTTCTTCTCTCCTCGATTAGATCCAAAGACATGAGGATGAGTTCTTCGTTCTTCTCCGGGTTGTAGTGGATCTTACGGTGAGAGGGCACTATAGTTTCAACTGGGAGCATGGCCTCCGATCCGTATGCCAAAGAGAAAGGAGTATGCCCTGTTGAGGTTCTGTAATATGTGCGATAGGCCCAAAGTGCCGTAGGAAATTCGTCCACCCAAGCGCCTTTCGACTTTTCAAGTTTCTTCTTGATTAAGGTTTTGAGAATCTTGTTGACAGCTTCGACTTGTCCGTTTGCTTGAGGATACGCTACAGATGAGAAGCTTTTGTGAATTCCGTGCTCTTGGCACCAATCGGCGAATTCTTTGCTGTCAGTCCGTTGTCTGATATGATCTTGAGTGGGACTCCGTACCTGCACAGAATATTTTTGATCAAGAAGTTGATAACTTTTGCCGAAGATATTTTATTTAGAGGTTCCGCCTCCACCCATTTGGTGAAATAGTCAACTGCCACTATAGCATATTTGGCTCCGCCTCGACCCGTTGGCAGTTCGCCAATCAAGTCAATTCCCCATACTGCAAAGGGCCAAGGGCTGGTCATTTGAGTAATCTCATTTGTGCGTAGTCGAGGAATCTTGGCGAATTTCAGACATCTGTCGCATCTCTTGACGAAGTCCAAGGCATCTTTGTTTAAATTGGGCCAGTAATATCCATATCGGAGTATTTTCTTTGCCAGAGTCTGCCCTCCAGTGTGATCTCCGCAACTTCCTTGATGGATGTTGGATAAGACTTCCCTGGCTTCCTTTCCAGCGATACACCTTAATAAGGGATTAGAGAAACCGCGCCGATAGAGGATGCCTTCTTGTAATCTATAGCGAGAAGCCTTCCTCAAGATTTTCTTGATTTTGTTACGCCTGTCGGGCAGTGTGCCATCTTGTAAGTATTTCCGGATAGGAGTCATCCAAGTTTCTTCGTCGATCGCAGCTATCAGATTCACTTGCTCGAAACTTGGTGCCAGCTGTTTTGGGATGGTTAATGCTCCGAAAATAGGGATGTTCTTCATACTAGCTTGTTTTGCTAGTTCGTCGGCCTCTTGATTTTCTTCTCGGGGAATGTGTTTGATTAAATAGTGATCTAATTGATTAAGCAGTAGCATGGTCTTCTTTAGATACGCTGTGAGTCGTTCTCCTCGAGTCTGGAATTCTCCAAGTATTTGATTTACAATGAGTTGAGAATCACTATGGAGACATAAAGAGCCGACTCCAATCTCCAAGGCCAGTTCTAATCCAGCTATCACCGCTTCGTATTCTGCGTCATTGTTGGTGGCAGCGAATTCCAACCTTAGGGCGTAGTGAAGCTTCTTTCCCCTGGGGGTGATTATCACAACACCTGCCCCCGAGCCTTGTTCGTTTGACGCTCCATCTACGAAGAGATTCCACTTGATATCTTTTGCTATTTCAGATTGCTCCTTACCTTCGCTAGTAGTGAATTCGGCAATGAAATCAGCTATGGCTTGCCCCTTGATAGCGGTGCGAGGATGGTAAGTGATATCATATTTACTTAGTTCAATGCACCATTTAAGTAACCGCCCAGAAGTGTCGGGGCGATGGAGCACTTGCCTTAGCAGTTGATTGGTTAAAACTCTGATGGAATGAGACTGGAAGTAGTGTTGCAGTTTCCGTGACGTGATTAGCAGACAGTATGCTAGCTTCTCAAGTCTAGGGTACCTGGCTTCTGCCCCTGTAAATCTCTTGCTTACAAAGTACACGGGCCGCTGTACGCGGTTGTCTTCTCTCACCAAAGCGGCGCTTAAAGCATGAGACGATACAGCAAGGTATAAGTACAGTTCCTCGCCTTCATTTGGAGTTGAGAGCACCGGTGGTTTCTGGAGATGTCCGATTAAATTAAGGAAGGCTGTCGAGCATTCGTCAGTCCATTCAAACTTTCCTTTGTCCTTCTTTAAAGCCTCGAAGAAAGGGATGCATTTGTCGGTTGCTTTAGAGATGAACCTACTTAGGGCGGCCACTTTCCTGTTTAGGCTTTGCATCTCCCTTCGAGTGGATGGTATCTTGATATCTTGTAAAGATCGAACTTGTTCGGGGTTTGCTTCAATCCCTCTGGCATGAACGATGAATCCGAAGAACTTTCCTGACGATACTCCGAAGGAGCACTTTAAAGGGTTCAGCTTCATTCCATATTGGCAAAGTACTTGAAACATCTCGTCCAGGTGGTTTATATGGTCGTTGGCTTTCCTCGATTTTACTAGCATGTCATCCACATAAACTTCCATAGTTCATCCTATTAGTTCTGCAAACATCTTGTTGACGAGGCGCTGATAAGTAGCTCCGGCGTTTTTATGTCCAAATGGCATTACCTTGTAGCAGTACAATTCTCGGTCAGTGATGAAGCTAGTGTGGTCTTGATCGGGGGCGTGTATAGGGATCTGGTTATATCCTGAGTATGCGTCCATAAAGGATAAGAATTCGTGCCCGGCAGTGCTATCCACAAGTTGATCAATTCGGAGGTGTGGGAAGCAGTCTTTCGGGCAAGCGTCGTTTAAGTTGGAGAAATCGATGTATGTTCACCACTTCCCGTTAGCTTTCTTTACCAGTACCGGGTTGGCGATCCATTCTGGGTAGATGGCTTCTCGTATGAAGTCATTGGCAAGTAGGTTCTTCACTTCTTCCTCTAGGGCTACTGATCGTTCTGCCCCCATGCTTCTCTTTTTCTGCTTTACTGGCACCTTCGTGGGATCGATGTTCAGTACGTGGCATGCTACATCTGGGGAGATTCCTGTCATATCAGCGTGCGTCCATGCAAATACATCCGTGTTGTGGCGAAGAAAATCAATGAGTTGATCCTTTAACTCTTCTTTTAGTTGAGATCCGATTTTCAATAGTCTACTCGAGTCGTGTTTGTCTACAGATACGAATTCCATAGCCTCTGCAGGCTCGGCGGTGGCCTCCTCCTCTTCGTCCCTGGGTCTAATTCATTGAAAGGATCACTGGTATATCGAAGAGGAGGGGCCTTCTTTAGTTGCTATGCTTCCAAGCTTTTCATGCAGAGAGTAGTCTCCGCATTTTTCCTTTTATCTTTTCTGCGATTATTGCGAAGTTCAGTCACATAGCAGTCTCGAGCAGCGTCTTGATCTCCCTCCACTTCTCCTATTCCGTTATCTGTTGGAAATTTCATCTTCAGGCACCATGGGGCTAGGACAATTTGGAAGTCGGACAAGGCTGGTCTTCCCAAGAAGGCGTTGTAGGCCGAATGGTTCTCTATTAGTACGAACGTTTGTTTTCGCACAGCGGAGCGGGGATGACTGCCTATTTCGACAAAGAGGTCCAGTTGCCCGAGGGGTAACTTTGCATCTCCAGTGAAACCATGTAGGGGTTTGTTGCAGGGAGATACATCCTTCATTGACAGCTTCATTTTGTCAAAAGCATGCTTCAATAGGATATTTACTGAACTTCTAGTGTCTATTAAAATTCGAAAAACTTTGGTTGGACCGAACCAGGCAGAGATGACCATAGGGTCCATGTGTGGGTACTGTCTTCCCTCTAAATCACGCCTACTGAATGTGATGTCGTCACTCTCTTTCCGTTTTGGGTGGCGTTCTTCTGTAACAGAGTTAACGTAGCCTTCATTGTCTTTAAGTGACTTGACGTATCTTTCCATCTCTGCCCAGCTTCTGTCGGCGATGTGTGGTCCTCCTGAGATGGTATGGACCACTATCTTCTCTTGACTAGAGCCGCTGGTGTTGCGATTTCCCCCACCTGCTTCTGGAGGGGGGGTAGCCCAGGATTCTCATTGGCCGGAGTTGAAGTCCTGTTCTGGCCTTTTACATAGCGCTCCAGTCTCCTCCTTCTGATGTGTTCTTCAATCAAGTCCCGGAGATGGTGGCATTCATTGGTATCATGTCCGTGGGATTCGTGGAAGCGGCAGAACTTTCCTGACTTGAGTGCGTTATCTGACTCCTTGTGCGGGGGGCGCTTGTATCTAACTTCGTCTTGAGTGGCCAGGAAGATGTTTTCGATCGTTTCATTCAAAGGAGTGTAAGAGTCAAATCTTGGTCCTAGTCGATATAAGCGCTTTTCTCCCTTTTTTCCCCCAGCATTGTCTCTAGAGTCATTTCTTCGAACATCCTTTGCTGCAGCGAGGAACCTGTCTGGAGCCGTCTTGGCCTGTTGCCCTGATTGCCTCTCAGTGGCGGCGTCTTCAAGTCTCACATACTTTCCAGCTTCATGAAAGAAATCTGGTAACGTAGCTGGTTTTTCTTTGGTTAGTCTTCTAGCAAATTTAGTATCTAGATGTACACCACTGCAGAGGGCCATTAGGATGAGTTTCTCGTCGGCGTCTTGGACTGCGGCTGCCGCGGCGTTGAACCGGGTTAGATATTGTTGCAATGTCTCTCCGGGTTTCTGTTTGATATTAGATAAGGAATAAGCGTCCTTTGGTTGCTCCACATGAATGCGGAACTGACTGATGAACTTTTCTTTCAACATTTCCCATGAGCTGATGGACCCTTGGGGTAGGTGGCAGAACCAGGAGGTAGCTAGATCTGCCAAGAATAGTGGGAAGCATTTACATAACACTCCCTTTGTTGCTCCGCTCATGAGCATATGCTGGGTGTACCTCTGTAAGTGTACGATGGGGTCAGAGGTTCCCTTGTAAGGTTCCATCGTTGGCATTTTCCATTCTCGGGGGGTGATGGCAGTTTCGATATTGCGGGTGAAGGGGCTGGTTACCCTAGCACCTATCCCCCGATCCCTTTGCTCCCGTTGGACGCACTCTCTGAACAATCGCGCCATCCTTTCATCAGAACTTGGAGCGGACAAAAATGAGTTTGGTTCTTCCCTGCGGGATTGATTCCGTCCAGATGACTTGTAGGGATGGTATCGTCTGTCACTCCTAGCATTCTCCAGAGGCTGCCTCTGGTCTTCTGGGGGCATGCTGGGATTAGCCATAGTTGGCCCTTGCCTTGATCTTCCTCTACTGGGTTCTGTTCTCAGCACTTCCTCGGGTCCAACTTCGGGCTGGACCCCAGCTCGGCCCCGTCTACTGGTGTTTTCATGGTTAGGTAGCATGACAGGCTCAGCTACATCCGACCCCTGCCTGGCACCTCCCCCGCTGGGTTCGGTTCCAAGTGTTTCCTCGGGTCGGAATTCGGGCAGAGTCCTGCCTCGGCTCCTACCATGGCTGTTTCTGTTGTTAACCTCTTCGAAGAACAAAGGTCTTTGTTGCCTCCCAGATCCTCCAGATTGGGACTCACCCCATGATTCAGTGTTGCGGTTGGATTCCTCAGCATCCCTTAGGCATGACATAAGTTGGTCCACCAGGGCTTCTTGTTGAGATGCGAAGCGGTTAGTTACTTCAGCCACAACCCTGTCTAGATCCGCCCTAGTAATTGGTTGTTCCGCGGTAGGGGCTGTTGGAATTGCATGATTTTCATCTGGTATCGCTGTTAAAACGGGATGATTCTCTTGATTCGGGGCCACTGGATCTGGGATACTGCTAGTTGCGACGTTCTTTCCTTTGTTAACATCTCTCCTCTGCCTGGAAGTCATGTTGTCGGAGCAAGGAACGATGCTGTGAGGAAGAAGGTTGAGTAGGAGAGGCTGTAGCTTCCAGCTCGGTTCTCAGTGAAAGCACCAAAAATGTTTGCACAAAAAATGGGCAAACACCTCCAAGTCGTGTGAATTAGTTGATTTTAGGTTGTTTCTAGTGGTTTGGGTGATTTATGCAAATATATAAAAAGTAACTGTAAATGACACACAAATTTATAGTGGTTCGGCCAGAACGTGCCTACGTCCACTTTATATGTTATTCTTCTTTTTCTTTCAGATTACAAGTACAAAGCTTTGTATACAAGTATATGAAAGTTGTTTGAAAGTTCCTTCCGTGCTTGAGCTCTCAAACTTGTCCACCATTGTTGTACCCCTGCCCCTCTATTTATAGAGTGAGGCTGGGGGCAGGGGTCTTGGATGTATATAGCTGCTGGTGGGCCTGGGTTGGAGAAATCCAGCCTGGCACATCTGGTTCGCTCTACTTTGGTTCGGTGGTAGGAGAAGAGTGGTCCGGTCTTCCTTGGTTCGGTGGTAGGAGGCGAGTGGTTCGGTCTTCCTTGGTTCGGTGGTAGGAGGCGAGTGGTCCGGTCTTCCTTGGTTCGGTGAGTGGACCGGTGGAGCTTTGGTTCGGCCAGGATGGTTCGGTAGAGAGAAGGAGGCGTGTTGGTTCGGCTAGGCACCGGTCCGGTAATGCCTAGGTGAAGTTAGTTCGGTGGGTTGATGGTACCGGTCCGGTGGGTGGTCCGGATGTAGGAGATTCGGTGGCTCGTCCCTTGCTTCCCCATCATGATTCGGTGGTGTAGAATCGTACCCAACAATTTTCTAGTTTGGTCTGGAACTAAAGATTTTAGTTACTTCAAACCCATATGAAAAATCAATACCCTTCCAAATTTAAATTTCGTACTTGGATTATTTTGCACGTTAAACTAAACATCATAACCATGCTTAACTTGAAAATAGCCACCAATAATAATCGGCATCCATGTTACCTATGTACTTAGATGCCTGAAGACAATTTCTCATTTGTTCTTTGACCGTCACTTCTCTCAATATATAATTTGTAAAATTCTAGAGATTTTTAATATAAATATTACTTCCTACATGTCCTTACCTAAGATTTACTGGACTAGCTTTTGATTAAACTTTACTCAACCGACCAGGAAAAAGCTAGACTCAATTTACTCTATCACACGTTGAAGCTTATGGTTTGAACATAATCAACACATCTTTAGTGATACCTATATATAACAACTCCACTTCTTTTCTTTATTTTATTGCTTGGTATATTTTCATTTAACACTGATCTAAGACAGACACACTAGCCTTCTCGGGTCGAAAGGATTGGAGGAGTCGATCGCTCTACAACAAATGAGGCCTAGACTTAGATTGCACCATTCTCTGATTATTTATATTCTTCTAAAAAAGTTTAAAAGATATTATGATATACCTACCTCTTGTTTATTTCCAATTATATTATAGTCGTCTTTTAATAATTTTAAAAACCATTTACCATCATAAATCTAACATAAATATGTACATATATGACTAATATTATCATAAACACATCAGGCAATTTTTGTTTACGTGTACACGCACACATACAAACACATGCATGCATACATATATGTGTATATACATACATACATATACATATACATATACATACATACATACATACATACATACATACATACATACATACATACATACATACATACATATATATATATATATATATATTATATACAGATAATAAATAGCTTTTGGACTTTAGCTTAAAAGATAGACATCTATATGTATAATACAATAGGTTTTATATATACACATGTGTGTACTCATATCACCTTAATCGCAATAAATTTAATATACCTATATCTATATCTTGACTATTTTATACAAAGATTTAACTAATAATTATGTAACTATATATATTGCATACATACATACATACATACATATATATATATACACATGTGGAAAATTTTATTTGGACATAAAATATAGACAAAATTGGTGATATAATGGATCTTCATCATTGGATTGCCCTTGATTTTCACATTTCTGTAAAGATAAAAAAATATTTAACGGTCCAGATCTTTTATGTCATCAATTATGTTTTTATTTTGCGTCCAAATAGCCAGCTTATGCACACACATATATACAATAAATAGCTTTTGGATTTTATGCTTAAAAGATAGATACCTTTATGGATAGATACAATAGGTTTTTAGACATACACTTATATGTAGGATCGGTTTCACCCTAGAGGGTGGTGAATAGGGTGATACTATCAATTATGAAAATTTATTACGGAAATTTATATAAAATAATCTTAACACCGATATACCAAAATTATAGCAGCACGGATAATAGCAGAATAATAAATGTAGAAATAGAACAACATAGAATTTACCCAGCTTCAGCAAAACCCTGCCTACATGCTGCCCACAAGGTTTCTACTAGAAATTAAGCAGTCGGACGCTTACACACGTAAAATCGCGACATACGCTATCGACTAACCTTAACCCTACACTCAAAACCCTACCACAACTCAGCCATTGAGTTGCGAATTCTCGAACTAAACCACCGTAGCTCGTCCTCCAGTCACACGACTAGAAATTACAATTGTTTTAAAGGAAAATACAAATTTAAAAACAAATAAAAATCAAAATCCTAATTTTACACTAAAGCCCAATTAATATAAGTTGGACCAAAATAAATTATCACTACAAAAAATGCGGCCCCTTTATCTCTTTTATTTCGTTGCTCTATTTTTCCCTGTAAAAACGTCGGCTTTGTTCCTTTGCTCGTTCCTCTTATTCTTTTCTCGAAATTAGGCTTTGGGAAATCTTTGAAGCCGCCGACTTGTATTGACCGATCAAATAGATGATTGTACGTTGCTAGCTCTGTCAAATGATTGTCTCCTTGTAGCTTGCTTCGGCTGCTTCGATGATCGAGTTTAATCTTGACTACCGTATGTAATTATGCCTTTTGCTTTTTTGATTTGCTTGCTTGAACTCGATCTTGATTCGAGTTGAATGATTATTGTTCTCTGTTTAGCTCGAACTCAAATGGATTTTTCGACCGGTGATGATTTAGGTTAAATAGGATTCTAATTCCTATATTCTCGTTCGTTTGAATTTGTCATCTAATTTAACTTGGCCATTCGATCTTGTTTTGATGCCGGTGATGATTTCTGACTTTGTCACTTTGTATATTTTTTATTTTACTTGATAGTCATGGCTTTGAATTGCCTTGCTCACCACGGTTTTGATTTTGCTAGTTCGACTTTGGCACTGACTTGTTCAATATCGGCTTTGACACTGCTGTTGACATTATTTGAAACTGCTACCTGATGCTTTGTTCAAAATCGCTGTTGCATTTGAATCTCTGACATTTTTAAAGTTAACTTTTGTATAAAAAATTGTATTTGACTTGTTCCACTTGAATTTGTGTTCGCACTGCATACATATGTGCTAATTGCTGTGCACATTGTTCTGATTCTATATAAAGTCACATCTGTACACTTGTTGTTGCATTGAACTCTGTTGACATGTGCATTGAGTTATCTCTAATCGATGTCATATATATGAGTGCACTAGTATTTCATAGTGTTTGGTCTTCAAGTTGAGTTGCAGACTTGAGTCTGTTGTACTTCATGTTGCCTTGAGTTCATATGTGAGCATGTTGACCTTATGTTACTGTTATACTATGCATTACACTTGAGTCTTGTTCATGGATTGATTTTGACATTGTTTCTCTGACGTGGTTCATGTTGACTCTAGTCATTTGAATTTATGTCATTCGACATGTATGTTCATGACTGTAGTTTGGTTTGGACTGTCTTGTAGTCTTCATTTTCACACTACTGTGTTTTCACTGGTTTTCATTGGTGATTCTATGTACTGTGTAACTGTTAACTTGGTTCTGGACTTGTACATGGTCTTGTTGACATTGTTAGTTCAACACTTGTGTCCACTGCTAACATGTACATATATGCACTGTATGTATATATCTGGTTTCATTTCTGTAGCATATATTGCTTTGAGTCTTGTATTTAGTTGCATGCTGTTTTGAACTACTGTACTATTTCGTCCACTAGACTGAGCAGTTGAACTTTTCTTGTTTGTCTGGTCTGGAACATTTGTGGCCAACTGATTTTTTGAACTTTGTCTAGTTGTATTTGAATTGAGTCAGTGTGGCTCATGTATGAATGCATATATACTGGAAGTCGCAGCCTTACCTCTTTGTAGTTTGATGTACAAGTTGATCTGGGTTTGCACTTTGTTCATTTGATGATCTGGTTTACTTTGACCCGATCTGGTGCATGTACATGCGATATGCTCCATTTGTATATCCACTTGAGTCTGAGTTTCTCCCGACTGTTATTGCAGTTGTACATTTGGATTTTTGGTCGAGTCTTGTTTTAGTTGTCTTGATAATTTTCATGAACTTGCACCTGTGTTGAATCCAGCTTATAGCTCAGGTATGACCTTGTGCTCGTGTCATAACTTTATTTGTATTGCACTTGAGTTGAACCCGGCTTTTCATTTGGATTTGACCTTGTGCTCACCTGTCCCTGTAATTTTATCAAGTGCATATATCGGTGTGCACGGCCTTATGGCATATGCAGTGATACACTAAGCATGTCACAAGCTGTTCGTGTATGATGAATTCAAAATGAAATGATGACGAACAACCCAAATGACTAAGGCAAATAATATTTTCAAAATATATTTTATTTTACACTGTAAAAATATTTCATTTTCAATTTTACTGCATCAGTGTATATTTGTTCAGATTGCTCAGATGCTGAATTTAAACTGGAATAAAGTTGAAGATAAATACGAGTGAATGAGCGATATATAGTGAGATGCAAATGTAAATGATAAATTGTGATGTAATCAAATTAGTATTGTAATTGAAATTGTGTATATATATAGTAAGAGCTCAAATTTATACTATTCAAAATTATAATAAATATTTGTTTGAATAAAATATCCGTTTGAATTTATACTCTTTGTTATTTATTTTATTCAGCAAATATTCATTTAATCTATGAAAATAAAATAGTACATACATTTAAATGAATATACACACACACACACACACATATTCTCAACAAACAAAAATCATATACTTGCATATTCAACAATCTCCCCCTTTTGATGATAACAAATATATATTTAAGATTTTTTATTTGATCATTCAATTTGCTCTCTCTATTTGAATGCTCTCTCTCTACACAAAGCTCCCCTTCATATATGCATGTAAATAAAAAATATGCAAATGAGCCTAGATGCAAATAGAAAATATTGGACCTTTATTTGCCAAAATCTTAACTTTTCTTTCCCCCTTTTGTTACCAGCAAAAGAGTATTGGTGTTAGAAAAGTAGAGATAAAGTGATAAACATTAATACAATATTAAAACTCAATCGAATATAAATATTAAATTTCATCAAAAAATGAAACAAAAATCATAAATACTCTGTTTGACGCATATTTCACTTTAGAGTGATATGGATGATGTCATCATACAAAACCATGTAGTTGTGTCTATTTGTGGTATATTTATTTCAGGAATTTGAATATCTACTAACCATGCATAACTGTTAGGACTTTTAAATGAGATTAGTAGTATTCCTATTTTTTCTTTTTAAAAAATAAAAAAAATTGAAGTATCTTCTAACCACGCATAACCGTGAGGACTTTTAAATGGGAAGAATCAACTTGTCTATTTAATTAATCAATTTTAATATGTGCTCCATGCATGCATAACCGTGAGTACTTGTAAATGAGCATGGAAGCATATAAAATATTCAAGTAATTCACCATTGCATAACCGTGAGGACTTTTAAATGAGAGTGAATACTTTGGATGTTTTTATTTAAAAAAATAATAAAATGAAAAACAAATGATTCCTGTTTAAAGCACCACATATTGACATACTATATTGGATTTTGATGAGTGATGATTGATAGAGATATGATAGAAATAGAAATGATCATGGAATTTTTACCAACAAAAAGTGTTTATAACTCTTGTTTAAATTTCTAAAGAAATTTATTAATTGTACCGTCTCAAGTTATAATATATGATTAATATCAACACTTACCACTTTTTCAATCACTATTTATCTTTTTGATAATTAGTAGGGGATCGGATTAGTTAATATAATCATTGATGCTCAAATTCAAAAATAATTATCAAATTTTCTAAAAATGAGTAATCTGAAACAAGGTCAAAAATGATTTTCTAGAAGCGATTTTATAAGAAAAATTTCTGCTATTTGAAAATTATTTGAATTGAAAAATATGCAGATATTTTCTTTGTAAACCGATGCAGTTACTAATTGTCTCAACATAAATCACGTTCCACTAGTAATTTTTCTATCAACTAGATTACCAGTGTAATCTGCATCTGGATTTCTTTCACTTAAGATTATTGCTCGTTGAATGTCATAGAAAAAATAGTGAAGCGTGCAACAAAATATCATTTTTAACAGCTTTTAAATGAAATTCTCTTGAATTTGAATTTGAATTGAAACCGTAAAAACAGCGATCATAGCGTCAGCAGTAAAGTAACCAAATAAATTTGAGAGTAATAATCAATAAACCGCCATCATTAATTCAAAAAAATCTATATAAAATGGTTCAAAAATGATTGTTCAACATTTTGAATTAGTCATAATCATTATCAACATTAATAACTGGCCGAATTAAATAAAATTATGGTGCAGATTCACATTAAATATATCGTTCAAAATAAATGTACTGTTACCTCTTTTACCTTTATGATAGTTTTTCGTTATAGCCCATTGTGATTCTGCTACCTTTGTATTAGGCTAAGGAACTTTGATTTGTCGCCCATTATGTTCTTGGAACAGCCAGAATCCAAGTAACACTATTGTAGTTCTTTAGCCTGCCGCCATACCTACACCATGAAAGATTTTTGTGACCTATTTGTTTTTATAGGTCCATGGTTGTTAGTGCCAAATGATTTTGCTAAATATGTTTGTGGAGACCCAAAACTATTTATATTTGTTCCTTTTGACACTCAAATTTGTTTTACTTGGAGGGTTTTTATACTCGTGCCTTTTGTAACCCAAATTGGAATGGTTTTCATGTGTTTGGGTCTATACCAACAAATATTTTGACCGTGTCCAATTTTTCTACAAACTGTGCATATGGAATTGACTTGTTTAATTTCGTTTCTAATATTTTCAGATTGATTATATCCAAATCTTGTCTAACTGTATTAATAGTGTGTTTCCCTAATGGCATATTCAATGAACTTTCACTTTTGGAAAATTTTCTTAATGTCGTTGACAGTTGTTGGACTTGTGTTTTTGGTGATTCATTTTCATTTAATAATTATGTGCACCTTTTAATAGAATTTTCTCTTTGAGTATTTTCACTTTGTTTCAAAATCAGAATTTCATTTTCAAGTGTTTTAATTTTAATTTCTAATTTTTTGATTTCTTCTTCAAATGTTGGACACGTATCACACTTAGGGATCCTATTTTGATAGTTTTTAACTAATTGGTCAAGTTGTTTATTTGATTCTATCAAAATATCTTTTTGTGATTCAAGTTTGGCGTACTTCTCCCTAAGTCGTTCAAAACAACCATTTACTTTGTGGAGATATATAAGTAATTCTAAGTGAGTAAGTTTTGATACCTTACTTGGCTTGTCATCATCGCTATCGGTTATATTACCTCGAAGGCACAGATCAGCTTTCTCACTCTCACTACTAGTGCTTTTATTATCATCATCACTTGTATTCCACGTGGCTGCAAAATTTCTCCTTATTGATTTCTTTTCTAGGCTGTGTCGAATTTGAGAACAATTGGGCTTGATGTGTCCGGGTTTGTTGCACTTATGACAGATGATTTTTTGTTGTTCTAGGTTATTTATAACTTTGATTATTCTGCTTTTTAATTTTTGATTTAGAGCTTATTTTCGTATTTGCAGTTCCACTTTTTGAATTTCTTCATTAATAGTGCCATCTCTGCTGCTCCATCATCATCATTATCATCATCACCTTCAGTTGTTCCTTTGAGAGCTATTGATTTCTTTCAAGTATCTCGTCCTTCATGCTCTTCCTTGAATTTCATTTCTATAAGTGGTGAGATTTTCAATGAGTTCTTCAACTTTGATTTGTTTTAAATCTTTCGATTCTTGAATGGCAGTCGCTTTTGCTTAAAAACTTCACGGAAGGACTCTAAGAATTTTTCGAACTATTTTCAATTATATGTATGATTTTTCAAGAGCTTTTGATATGTATACGATGTTCGAAAGCCGTTCATACATCTCTTTGATATTTTCTTCCTTGGCCATTGTAAAATTCTCGCATTCGCTACTTGTAACAACCAGGTATTTTCAACCATTCGCATCTATTATAAGTGTATAGGTAGACACTCATGTCGGAATTGAATTGCTCAAAATACCGCGTTGTAAATAAAATTTTGGTAAACCTCAGAATATACAGTAAATAAAATCACAGATCACAGACAGAGAGTAATAATAATGCAGCGGAAGAAAAAGAGATAGTAGTTCATGAAGCTACTATATAAAATATAAGATACATCAGGGTTAAATAAGATACAACCGAAGAGTAACAAGATACATCAGGTACAAATCAGATACATCACTGAAACACTGGATACTGAAACAAAATAGATTGCTGGATCTTCAAGGAAAGCTCCAACTCCGAAGGCGAATCTTGAATGCTAACTCAATCAATCTGACCCGAGCGTAAAGCAAAACACAAAACCCTCGAGTCAGGACATAAATACTTATAAGCTGTAAATCAACTCAAGTGAACAGTAACAAAATGCATCAGTAACTTAAAGGATGCTTGGGACCGCCCATCCTCTAAGGATCCGTTAAACTATTTACTATGTAGTAATATACGCTATATACGGTAGTGTCTAATCAGTAAAGTATAATCATATAGAAAATAGCGTTAAGGGGATGGTGAACCTTAACGCGGTCGGATCTTTAAAACCAAAATCGTAGTGGGCTCGATATAAGGATATGACACGGCACGCGAGGCAATGCCAGGGTAGATACACCGTTTGCACTCCCAGACCGGTGGTGACGGCAAGCCAACAGCTTCCGCCCACCTCGAACAATACCTCCGAATCAAAGTGGCGCCACCGAATCGAATCACAACAGTAATAGAATGGTTTCTGATGGAGCATGCTCGATGAAAGGGTGCGACCCTTTGTGTAGCCCGGTATAGCTCCTGTTTTAGTCATATATGCCAACTCACGGGAGTTGGGTCCACGTAATATATACCTCGAGAACGTCGCCACCATCCTACTTCATTCTGGAATCTCCACCGCGTACACGGTTGTTAAAGTGGTTTTCGGTATTGGCCGACTATAAGACAATATCCGATCCCGGTCTCTTTAACAACCCATCGTTATTGTAACCCATAGTTATAACTTTAAAAATATTTTATACTTCAAAATAAAATATCCTTTTCAATCCAAATCTTTATCAAAATAAAGATTAAATCATTTCCAAAACCATTTCAATATATCATCGTAGAATATCTTTCAATTCAAATATTTATCAAAATAAATAACAAGTCATTTCTAACCATTTCAATATATTAAATTTTCATACCCTTTCAACACTACCTTTCAGTTCCAAAATATCATATCTTTCAGAACTTCTTTTTAAATCAAGTTAATATCAAAATGTCCTATCTTTCAAACTCCGTTTTTCAAACCATTTAATATCAAAAATATCATATCTTCCAAAACTTCATTTCAAATCATTTTAATATATCAAAATATCATATCCTTTCAAAACTTCGTTCATTTCAAATCATTATTCATTTTATTAAATCTAAAATACCATTTCAATTCATATTTCAAAACAGTTTATATTCCAAAAATTCTTTTTTTATCATTTCAATGAAGTTATTATGTTTAATAATTAAATTATTAAATTTCCAAAAATTTCAACTTCCAAAGTTTATTTATTCACTTAAGTTTATCAAAACCGTGAAAATTCACTTTTCACATCATTTAGAAAACTTGTACGGAAAGTTACATTCAAAACAGTTCAATGTAACAAAAGACAGCATTTTAAAATGTTATAATAGGTTTACTTAAATTCGAATAACTTAGTTAAATTCAAAAATTATAGCACTTACAAAGATTGCTATAATAGCTTTTAATTCAACTTAGCTTTTTAGTTCATTATCATCAACTACAGCATTTACAAATGCTGTAATATCATTTACATTGTAATTAATAGCATTTCAAAAATGCATTCAATTAACTTCAAATATTCAATAAAATTTCTCGACCAATTATATTTTTATTAAAAACATTTTTAACTTATAAAATCATACATTTTCACATTTATAAACATCATTTAATTTTCCTCAAGTTCATGATTTTATAAAGTTGAATTTCCATTCAAAAATCAAGATTTAATAATAATTCACTTATTAAAATGCAATGTTGAATTTTTAAAATCCATTACATTAAATTTCAACTTAACACTTAAGTTCAAATTCTCAAATATAACTTTTTTTTATTTTTATTTACTTAACTAAAAGTTCACTTTTACGTCAATTTCATAAATTTCCTGTTTTAGTTATATTTCAAAATTTCAACTTACAATATTCATTCATTTCACATTTCAACTTTATTAAAATCATTAATATGATATAAAAATCACTTTAAATTCATTTAAATTCAAATTATCATAAATTTATCATAATTTCATATTCAATTAAATTTCCAATTATAATTAAATCAAAATTTCCAAAATAACTTACGTTCAAAATTTCTAACTTTTTCATTAATTCATTTCACTTACAATTGTTCAGAAAATCAATAATATTTTACAAAAATCCCTTTTTTATTTAAAATCAAAATATTATAATAATTAAATTTCTAAAATATTTAAAATTTTAGAAAAACATATTTTAACTACGGGCCTGTATATAATTTTCTACGCTAGGTAAAGTGATAGAGGTAATATATCATTTCAACCCGTAATTTACAAAGAAAATCCGGGTTTTATCATTTCAAACCCGCAATCCCAAGTCAAAATGAAAAATTTAAAACCATTCAGGCCTACCATTTCAGCCCATAACATTTTTTTTCTAACAGGGAACTTGCAGTATGATCATATGCAGAAATAATATAAACAAGGTCAATATCACAATATACAGTCATATATCAGATGTCAGGTGAAAATTAACAGTTTTAACATGGTAATAATATGGTAATAACATGGCATAGCATATCATATGATCATAATTAACTTGCATAAACATTTTTTATTACTAAACACTTGTCATCAATTCACTTTTCATAAGTATAAATGTCAGAGTGAGAAAGACTCACTTTTTCAAGCTGAAGACCAAAACAACAAACACAAGTGCGATTCCAAAAGCACGATAAGCACGATATAACATGACTTTTGATTTGAATGAATGGAGAGCCTTGATATTTGTCTTGTAAATTGTTCTAAAATGCCTTGATTCATATTATATCTGAAGACAATCAAGATCTGATTGTATACACAAATGCTTACGGGACAGGTCCCTCTCCTATATCGATGTAGTGTGATAAAGTCATAACATACACATCTAGATAACTCAAGCCGAATAAGGTTCGTTATGCCACTCATGATCTTGAGTTGGCAGCGACTATATTTGCATTGAAGCTATGGTAACATTACCTTTTAAGTGAGCAATTTCTTCCCCATACAGACCATAAGTTCTTAAAATATTTTTTTCTTAGAGAGATTTATCTATTCGACAATAATTATGGCTTGAATTATTAACTGCATATGATTTTTAGATTTAGCACTCCACGAAAGGGGAATATAGTCATAGATTCTCTAAGTAGGAGGCATAAGGCCATAGGTTCTATGATGCTGGCAGAATGGATGGATTTAAATTTATTATCCTATGTGATATTCAGTTTAGAAGAATTGTTGACTCAACAACTATATTATACAGTTTATAGGTTCGACCAAGCATGCTCAATCAAATCCAGGATACTTAAAAGGAGGATCCCATTTTAGTAGATCGAACCAGGAAATTGTATAGTGGAAGTATTTTTGATGATCTTAATAGTTTTGAGTTTGACTCATAAGGAAGATTGAGGTGTGTGGAAGGCTATATGTTCCAAACATAACTGGTCTGAAGAAGGAAATATTGGATGAGTGTCATTATTCCTTTTTTGTTGTACATCCAGGAGGGACGAAGATGTAAAAGGATTTAAAAAGGATGTATTATTGGAAAGGAAAGAAACGAGACATTGTCAAGTATATGGAGCAATGTGTTACACGCCAATTAGTTAAGGGAAATCATCAGAAGTAGGGGTGAGCAAATGGTCGGTCCGGTTCGGTTCTTGCTAAAATTTTAGAAACTGAATTTCTTTATCATAAACAATAACTGAACTGAACCGATTTTTATTTAAAACCAAAAAAGTACTGATTTAATTCGTTCGGTTAAACCGGTTACAGCTAAATAATTAAGCCTTCGTAAATTTCAAAACTAAGCTATTAATATAAGTTATATTAATATACCGTTGAAGACTAGATGAGAAACATTATTACAATCTAAAGAGGTAACAAAGGTTCTCTTATGTTTGCTTATTTTGGAGAAATAGACAACTAAACGTAAAGCAAGAAAATACATAAATAAAAATAAAGCAATTCTATTACATAACATGTAAGCAAAGAAAATTAAACAAGATGCATGCAAATTGAAAACACAGAAAATCTAAAACAATACATTAAAGCACAAGCCATACACATTACAAAACTCCAATATATTACATGTATAGCCAATAAAATCTCCTTCGGTAAAAATTTATCTTTGATTCTAAAGCATGTCCAAAGATGACTTCACTTACCTGTAGATAAGAAGAAACATCAAACATGTTAAAAAATAGATAAATCATATACTTAAATTGCTTTAGACAATAAACTTCATGCACAGTAATCAACATAATCAATAAACGTTTAGAGTATGAAAACTGCAAAGTATACATTTATATGTCTAGTACAAAATCAGAAAGTTAGAACTATAAAATATGCATTAAATTTAGGATTAGATAGTTTGGTAAGGTACTTAAGATTAATATAATTAATCAAAATTTATATTATGGAAGTGATACATTGATGCATTTATACAAAATTAGAAAATATGTAATGATTCAAAAATAGAATTTTGAAAGTTATTATATTGAATCTATAGAATTATTAAAGTTTAAATTAGTAATCAAAGTGCATTTGTTTTAATTCCATGTAATTGAATCGTTGATGAAATTTTAATCAAGATCTAGAAATATATGACAAAATAAGCATGATTACTAATTAATGCATACAAAGGAAGAAAGAAGGTGGAGGAAATAAAAGATGGATGGAAATTGCATTGATTAAATTGCATTAGATTACTTGATAATAAGATATGAAAAAACACTTACTTAAATTGCATTAGATGATGAATTACATAGTCAGTAATCCATTTAATCAAAAACATTAAGGAATTAGGTATTGAAATTGGAAAATATACATTGATATATCCAATACTAAATTAGGAAGTTAAAATAACAAACATGCAACAAATTTAGAATTAAATAGTTTGGTAAATTACTTTAACATTATTTGTTCAGTTATTAAAACAATTAGTAGACCTTTAGAGTACAGGAAGTATACATGGATGCAACTTATACATACTTAGAAAGTTTATAATAATTCAAACGTAAAAATTTGAAAGTTATTATACTAGCAATCCCTAAAATTAGCATAGAAGAATTGATATATCATATATATATATCATATATATATATATATATATATATATATAGTACTGAATCATGAAGCCAAAATTGAAAGGAAATGGTGATGAACACATAATTGAAAGTTTGACACTCTAATGAATTAATTACAAGGAAATTTATTTACTAGCCGTATTGAGTAACTTCATTATGAGCATGATTGCTAATTTGAAGTAGGTGTAACTTATGGGACATTTCAAAAAAATTATGGCTAAAAATGCAAAAGATATATGAACATTAAATTATTAATATACTGTTGCGGATCTGTTGAACCAAATGTTACATTTCTATTATAGGATCTAAAGCTAATTTCTTTACATCTGCAAATAAAAAGAAAAAAAATCATGTCATAGTGTTATTTGAAAAAAAATCGAAACATAAAATAAGAATGTGAACAAATAAATTGTTTCATATTTCATACACGATTCTAATTGTTCTAAGCTTGGCAAGTCTTCTTCTACGAGAAAGATGCATGAAGCCAATCTTAAATGAATCAAGAATATGACCTCCGGTGCTAAACGTAGACTCTGAAGCTACAATGGATATAGGAACAGCCAATACATCATGAGCCATCACTAGCAAGGATAGGAAATCTCGAACAATTAACTTTTCAAAATTCCAAAATGTCAAATCCCGCCGAATCAAGTTCATTCCCCTCATAGAGATACTTTTCCAACTCTAATTTATTTCCTTTAGTGCTATTCAAAGCTTTCATTCTTTTAAAACGAGCTATTAAATCAACCTCATCATCCTCCTTAAATGTATCATCCATATCGTTAGATTGATGGCAAATTCTATTCCAACCCATGTTTTTACTTAGTAGTCCCCCTTCAAAAAAATAATTTTCCGAAGACAAAAATACCCTTAAGAAAGTGGTTGCCGAACGTGGATTGTAAGGTAACCCCGTTGGCGCTTTACGTTGTAATGTACTGAACCACGTGCTGCCTCTACGTGGTTTTTTATCTAACCTCGTCTTACCTCTACGTGGTTTTCTATCTAACCTCGTATTGTCAGTGCGTGGTAACCACGTAAGGAAGAAATCACGTGAGGGGTAATTATGGAAGAAGTTGGGGGTTATTGAGTATCTTTAGAGGTTTACAAGATTTTTTCAAAAAACAGGGGGCTACTAAGTGAAAACCGGGGTTGGAATAGAATTTGCCTATATTGATTTGAGCCTCCATATTTTTTTTATAATCATCAAATAATTGAAAGGTAGCATCTTTAACAAGCTGTTTTTTTTCAACGCATGTATTGCATAAAACATTTCTAATGAAAACTCAATAAAGTTTATTTTCCAACGTGGATCAAGCACAACAACAATATATGTCAGCATATTCATATTATCCCAAATACCCCGGTACTTTTCATATTTTTCTTTCATTCTTCTTGACAGATTGCGTAAATTTTCATCACTACTTAACTGCAGTTTTTCTAAACTTTCAGCAACTTTACTTATTTCATGCAAATGATAGTTGCTAGTAACATAAGACGAACTTGATACAAGTAATGTAAGTTCACAAAATTTGTTTAGAAAACTACATAATTTTCAGTCATCTTCCCAATCAATTTTAGTACGTACTCCTAAATTCTTTTCAAACTCCATTCTATAAAAACGATCTTCAATATCAACTCTTTCAAAAGCCTTCTCATATTGTTGTGCTGCATTAAGCATTAAGTAAGTAGAGTTCCGCCTAGTTGGTACGTCTAGGCATAATCTAGTTTAATATTCTAGTTTTTCAAGTGCAACAATTTTTTTGAAGTTTTCACATCTTAAAGGAGACTGTCTAACATAACGCGCAGCACGCATACGAGTAATTGAATCACCCATATCTCTAAGTCCATCATTAACAGCTAAATTTATTATATGGGAAATACAATGCATAGGTAAACATTTCCCTTTAAGCATTATTCCTTTTGAATTGTTAAGTCTACGTCTCATGTAAGCAATCATAGTGTCATTTAAACTAGCGTTATCTATAGTAAGCTTAAATACTTTACCAATACCCCATTCTAATAGGAAACTTTCAAGTGCTTTACCTAAATATTCACCTCCATGATTTGATATAGGGCAAAATGTTAAAACTCTCCTTTTCAAATTCCATCCATTATCAATTCAATGAGCAGAAAGACACATATAGTTCATTCTTTGTATTGAGGTCCACGTATCAGTTGTAAGACACGCCATTTGACAAGTATCTTGCTACACTAATTTTAGTTTAGGCTTTTCGGTCAAATAAGTATCAAAGAAATCTCTTTGAATTGTAAATCGAGAAGGACAATGAAACTAAAGTCCAAGTGAGGTGGATAGCAAATACTTAAAACCAACACCCTCAATAGCTTTTCTTACCTCATTCGCATCAAATTTCCAATTACCTAGGCGCTTCCTTTACTAGTTTCACCAACTCTAAGATTTAATTGTGTTTGTTTAGTGTCCATGTCACATGGAATGTCCTTGCAATTATTAATATAAGTTTTCAAACTTGAAGTGCCATTTCTATTTGGATCAGAAAAATACTCCTTATTATACTGCTTGCATTTAGACTTTATGCACCTTCTTCCTCTGTAAATGGATCAAAATGGTCCCAAACCTCTGACCTTTTCTTAGCGGGCTTTCCTTTTGCTCTAGCATTCACTTCTTTTCTATTGTCATCCTTTGTGGCTCCCAAAGTGGAATTTTCTAGTGAAATAAACTACACAATAATAATAAATATTAAGATTTATGGACATATTGAAATATGAATAAATTAGTCGATTTTAACATAGTTATATTGAACTGTAATGTACAGGTAGTAAATTTTTGTTTTGCTATTTACTATAAATAATAAGATAACTTAACACACATTATACTTGTTTTAAGGGATCAATTTATATTTTCTTAATCATTCATTTCAAGTAAATAATTTTGGTACCACTGAACTAAATATTTTAGCTCACTTGCCAAACAACATACTTAATCATAGATAGTAAAGGTCTGGAAATACTAAAATAGAAAGTAAATCAAATTTCATAATAATCAAGAAATCAATCAAAATTTTCTATTTTACTTCCTAAAAAATAACATAAAAATTAACTATTCTATATACATAATTCCTAGAAATATACTAACTTTTAGTAGGTATCCTCAATAATTTAAAGATGATTTAATAATCTTGTATGCATAAAATAGCAAGTAAGCTTAACTTATATGTACAAATAAGAAGAGGATTAAAGTAATAATTGTTTGTCTACTATAATTTCATGTAAATACCAATCTAAATACCTTTTCAGAATCTCGAGTTGCAAAAATATCTTTTGAAGCTGAAATTGTCGTAGGATGAGTCAATGGCTTCTTAGTTGTCATGGTTGTTGAAACAAATCAATTTTTCTTTAATCATGTGAGAAAAAATGAAATAAATTATTGATTTCTGATAAAATAAGCGATGTTGGAATCTTATAATATAGAGATAAAATGAGGATATGTGATTTTGATTCATGATTATACCAGATTTGGATTTAAGTGATTTAGGTTTTGGAACTATAGAAAAAGCTGAAAAGAGGGGAATGCTTAGGAAGAGAAACGTAAAAATGAATAGGACAAAAACATGAAATAGAAATGGCAACTATATGAGGTGGACATAATTCATTAAAATTTAAATTATTAATAAATGACATCTTTTCGATACGATGGGTTGAGGTACATTAATTACTAATTAATTACTAAAAATATGGTATGTGAATCATGATTACATTACATACACTTTTATAGTGAGAATGATAAATATATAATTATTCAGTTCAATCGGTTCAACAAAAAATTCATCGTTAGAAACTAAAACCGAACAAATTAACCGTTTTGTTCAAAAATAATAACCACAAAAAGAACTAACCGAATAAACCGAACCAAATTAACCGAATCTATTCAGTTCGGTCGGTTTTTTCGGTTTGAACCAAGAATTGATCACCCCTAATCAGGAGCCCAATAAATAACTTCAGGATCTTAAAGTATTGAAGTGGAAATGATAATAGATTCCTTTGGATTTTATCGACGGGCTCTCTAGAACTAGCCAAGGTAACGAGAGCATTTGGGTGGTGGTCGATCGACTCACCAAAGTGCTTACATATTCCACTTCAGTCTAATCGAACAGAAGAGGGTCTTGCCTAGTTGTTTATTAAGAATGTAGTTCAATTGCATGGTGTTCCAAGTACTATAGTCTATGACCGTGATCCTATATTACTAGTCATTTCTGGCAAACTCTATAGAATGTGTTGTTTGTTCAACTCAATTTTTAGCACAACATTCCATCCTCAAGTAGATGGGCAAATGATGTGCACGTAAATGTGCATATTTTTACCACCGTATTTAATTTATTTAAATTAAATAAATGATCATATGGGTATTTTAACTTGTTTTAACCAAAATCCATATTAATTTCAAATTGTCACATATCCATCTTCATATAGGGGCAAAACCGTCATTTGTGTGCATATATTTCTTTGAGAAAAATTAATTGGAAATTTATATATATTTTTGTAGGAATTTTATCTCAAATAGGAGTGGTTTCATGAAGGAATATGAATGCACAAAGAAGATACAAAAGAATGAAAATGTATATAATTCAAAGTGAAGAACATGGAGGACACCACTTACCTACCTACCTTAATATATAAATTAGAGGCTAATGCACAGCTTATGGAATTAATGGCTTATACACTTAAATGATGGTTAGTAGAAGCTAACGATTACTTGACCTCCACACTACCTCAAGGGCATTTTGGGCATTCCCCAAATTATGGATTAGAGTTCCATGCTTGTATAAATAACCCATTATGTTCATGCAACCTCCTCTTCCACTTCATTAGTTTAGGCTCAAAATAAAAAAAAAGCTTCTCTTTTTTTTTCATGACTACTTAGCCATTTTTATTTCATGTAATTTTTTTAATGCAACTTTAAATACATGCTCTTTTCTTCTTTTCACATTTATTTTTTTTCATGTTGTAATGTAGATTTCTTTTATTTTTCATGCAAGTAGAATAGTAGTTATCTTTTTCATTAGCTTTCATTTTCATTTTCTTTTCTTTTTGCGTTCATGTTGCTAGCTACATTTGTTAATCAAATGACATACCCTTCAATTTAGGGGTAATGAAGGTCTCTAATTATGTAGCTTCAACTATTTGTTAAGTCATGCTCTCTTTTTGTGCTTAATGATGATGATAGAAATGGTTTACTAGTTGTTTTTGCTTTGAATTTGATAGCCTATATTGTTGACACCAAATAGGCTATGCTTAAACAACCAGTAACACTAATTGCCTCATCATCAAAATATGATTATGGCAAAAGAAAGTGATTTGAAATTAAAATTTGATGGTCTATATTTCTAATCAATAGTTGATAGGCCGTACTTAAAATAGATTTCATTTTCATTTTCTTGGTCAAGTTTCATGAAAGTTAGTAAGTGCTTTAAGAGATGTGTTATAGTTTGATGGTTTATGTTGGCTAATCAATAGCATAAATATGACATGCTTATGATAAGCACATCAATTAAAACACTAATGACCATAAAAGATATATCATGATTTCATATGTGTTGAACTACATGATCTAGAGAGTGGATTTGTTCCTTAAATTGTCACTCAACTCTTATATTTGCTTCTCTTCTCTTTTAATTAGTTAGTTAATTCTCTAATTCTCTAGCTTAACTTTCATTCGACTTTGGTTTAATTTGATTGAATAGAATTTTAAAATTTATAATTCCCTGTGGATCGACCCGTATTTGCCACGTACTACAAAGTGTACGCCGTGCGCTTACGGTAAAATTTAATTTAAAATTTTTCGACGAATTTCTAAACCGATAGAACATTTGCCGTTAAACAAGTTTTTGACACCGTTGCCGGGGAATTGTTTTGATTTCAATTTCTATTATTCGAATTATTTTTGTTTGTGTTTTTGTTTTGTGTGTTAGTTTGCATTAAAAAAATATCGTTTGTATCATGTGTTTGTTGTTTTCATTTTTTGTTTGTGTGATTGTTGTTTTTTAGTTCCATTTGCATTGCATTTGCATTTTAAAAAACTCACAATGACAATTAAAAAAAAAATTATTGCATTTCTGTTTTATGTTACAATTTCTGTTTCAATTTTCAAAACAGTGCTACAAAGCAAAACAAAAGTCAAAACATTAATTACAATTTCTGTTTTTATTTCCTCTATGTTTTCAGTTCTGTGCACAGTGCACACCTGAAACAACCCCTTCATACTACTGTCATCTTTCACCCCTGCACACCATCTTCAACTCAAATCACTGCTTTCTCATACGCACAGTCTTCAACTTCCTCCTCTACAAACCACCTCCTTTAACCACATCATTGTCACTGACCATCTACAAACAACCACTGTGGCCATCAATAGCACAACACTGTTACACATTTAACTTGCATCTGTCACTACAATTCCTATTTGTAGATACACTGCATATATCTTCAGACTGCTGCAATTCAAACTGCATATATCTCAAAAACTCAACACTTCAAGCTGTCGATTCCCCACAGCAAGCACCGTCCTGACTCGACCACAGTTCCACTTCCACATCAAGTCAATCGATCAACTTGCAAGTTCGACAAACCACCAAACCATACCAGAAACTAGCATCACACCCCACTGTCTACACTAACCCAGTCATAATACACTGTCAAAGCCACCTCCCCACACTATCTCAAAACCACTGTCCACCATCTACATCCCACACTTCGCTGATACACAACATTCAACATCATCTCCACAAAGACACTCCACAATCCTACTACCGCAAATAAGCATTCTGCCGCAAACACTCCAATATCATCATACCACTCCTCCAACACCGGACTACAACATCAAACCAGTGCACAAACATCCAACACCGGACTATAACCTATCATAATTCTCCCACATTTCATCAGTAACAAAACAGTTCACAACCATTCAAACTACTGCCTTTCATCCTACAGTTTTCCACACTGATCAAACTACATACCACAAATTCACATCCTCCACCAACCTTCAACTTCACATCCCCCTCAACCACCTTACTGTTTCAACATAACTACAAACATCACCAAAACTTCCACTGCCTAAGACTGCACCACTCCTTATTTCCCACTGTCATTTACTCACTACTCACTCTACAATCCCCTGAACACACTGTTACTTCCCAAGCAAACCACTTCCTTCACCATTTCGCCATAGGCTTCCTTCCACACCACCATCTACAGTAGTTTTGACAGCAACCAAATCAACACTTCAACCATCCACCAGAAATAAATAAATAAATAAAAAAGACTGCTGCTTTACCTGTCCACGAACTCCGCCTGCATCTTAGCACCAGTCTACAGCAATCGTTTCAATCACTCGAAATCACCGTGACAAGCTTCCTTGATCGCCAGAACTCCTCCTCTACACTCACAGAACCACCACAGAACTACAGCAGTCGCAACTCAATCACCCTGAGTTAGGAACCACCTTCGCTCGTCCCAAATCGCTAAAATTTCAAACCGCTACTTCCTCCAACCACGACCACCAAGAATCGCCTAAACTCATTGCTTGAACTAATTTTTTTTTGATTTTGTGGAATTCGAGTATTTGAGAAATTGATTTCGTGAATTGTTTAAGTGGGTGGAGCTTTCTGTTTCTGTTTGAACTAATATAGTCGATGGGCCGGGTTGTTTGAAGTAATAACAGTAATTCGAGTATTCGAGAATTTTTATTCTGTAGGTTGAGTTGAATTGCTTTTAAATTGTTTTTGGTTAAAAAAAACAATTTTTTTTAAGTAAAACTTCACTTTTAAATTTTGTTTCCATTTAAAAAAAAAGAAATTTTGTTTAGAGTAGTTTTCTTTTCAAAACTTTTCCTTTATAAGAGAAAAAAATAACCAAATAATAATAATAATAACAACAACAATTGTATATATCTTGTTTTTAATTTTTAGGTTGCCAAAGCAGGAAATAAAGGAAGAATAACTTGCTGAAAACTGCCGCTCCGCTTTCCAAAAATTAATTGCTAGCTTGCTTATATAAGAAAATTTGTTGCTTTTAACCTCATCACTAGCTTTATTTGAATTGCATTGTTGGTTATTTGCATTTACATTTTATTAGAAAAAAATTCAAAAAAAAAAAAAACAAATTCAAAAAAAATTGATTCGTAGTTGCATTGTTAATACACGTTTAATTTCTGTTTTGCATTTCATTCTAGATTTTGATTAATAATAACGGTTAGAAATCAATAACACTTAATTGTATATTGATGATTTGTCTTTTTTGAACAATTTAATTTCTTCGTGTCTAGGCTATGGCAGAGTAATAACCATTTATAAATATTACGGTAATTCGTGAATATTATAGTGGTTTTTCCTCTGAAGGTACTTAAACCTTCGACTACATTGCTACGGTGATTCGTGGTGCACCAATAAATCCTGTCTGTTACCTGGCTGAGAACTATCTTGTTTATCTAAGACAATGTGCGATTATACAATTTTGAATTAACTTAGGATAAATCATTTGTAATTAACCCTTGCATTCATTTAGTTGCATTAGTTCCTGCATATTAAAAAACAAAAAAAAATTCAGAATCCAAAAATAAAAAATTGTAAATATTCCTTAATTTTTTTAAAAAATTCTTTCTTTTTTTTAAAAATCAAAGATCCAAAAAAAAATTAGAAAATCCAAAAAAATATAAAATCTTTTCAAAAAAAAGTTGAAAATCCAAAACCAAAACAAAAAAAAATCAATTTCCCTTTTGAAAAATAAATTCTATTTGTAAATATTTTTCCTTTATAAATAAAAAAACCAAAAACATTCTTGAAAATGTCTCAATTTCCATATGAATTTTATAATAGTTGCGAAAATCAACATAATCCATACGATTTCACTCCAAATTCGTATGGATATTTTAACACCAACTATTGTTTAAACGATTCAAATTTCAAACAACAAATTTTTCGAAACAATGAACTACCCTCGACTCTTGAAAATAGCATTTCATCTTCACTTGAACTCTCTATACAACAAAATCAAAGTATAAATGATTTGTGTAATTCATCTTTGTGTAATAACTCGAGTCAAGGATTTCAAAATTTGAGTTTTATTCAAAATTCAAACGATTTCGATTATAACCCGTACCAGTTCAATTTCGATCACCAAAATGAATTTCAAACTCAAAATGAAAATGAAAACAACTTTTCAAACGAATTTGATAATGGGAATAATCTTAACCACGTTACGATTGAAAATCTTTGCTCTCAACAATTTCAAAGTGAAAAACTCATGTTAGTAACTATAAATTTGATTTTGTTGAGCAAATGAATGAAATTTATGATGATCACACAGATTTGTTGTTTGGAACTTGTATGAAACAATGTGAAAAACAAAACCAAATTCCATCGTGTGATGAGTCAAACGATAATCCATCTTTTCCCAAAATTGACGATTTTCAAATAACAACTTTTGAAACTGAAAATGTCGATCTTAATGAAGTTGTTGAAAAATTGGTAATTGAATTGGATTTCAATTCTTTTGAGGGTAAGAAATACGATTTAAATTTCGATCTTCCTTTTCTCGATTTTGAAAATTTGAATACAGCGACTTTGGATTTTGAACATGAGATACGCAACGAAGTTGTTGATACTCCATTAAAGGGAAGACGAATTCAATGAACAAGATTTCTTTGGACTTTTCGAAAATAAGTTGTTAAGTTATGAAGGGGAAGATTTAAATCACCATTTCAATTTTGAAATCAATAATTTTGAAAAATTTGTTGATGATGAGCTTGACTTTCAATTTAGTGAAAATAAACTTGAATTTCAATCAATTGTTTTATTGACCCCAAAAATCATCGAAACCAAAACAACTCGTACAATTTTGAATAAAACAACATTCGTTTTTCCAAATCAACGTCCAACTTTGAAATCTTTTACGGTTTGGTTTTCTGAGCTTGAGCTGTGTCTCGCATACTTGATGAGACAAATAAATCGATTTTTGGAAGACCGTTTCATTTACTCTTTAATGGTATACTTTCTGCTGTCTTGTAAATAATCATCTTTTCATTTAAATGAAGGTTATGTTTTTATTTTTCTCCTTCCATTTAGGTTGACTGTGGGGACACAGTCAAAATCAAGTATGCGGGGAGTCTCATCTTCGTTTTCGATTTTTCATGATTTAATTTTACTTTTTCTTTGCAAAAATAATCTCAAAAAAAAAAACAATTTTATTTAAACATTTTTGATTTATTTTTAAAGAAACACTATAGGATAACTATATGGTTTTGGCTTATTAAATTGAAAATTTTGAAATTTCATTTATCTTAACAAAAATAAAAATGAAGTTTGATTACAAATAACAATGGTTTAACTAGTATATAGGAAGATTCATACGTGTTAATTATGAAATACATCCTAATTGAAAATCTATGTTTTAAAATGTGGTCGATTTAAAGTAAAGATATAACGTTTTTTTGTCTTCTAAGTTATATGGTGCTAAGATGATTTTGCAAAACTCTCTCTCGCTTAAAATAATAATTATTATTATACTATCCAAAGTATTCACTCTCATTTAAAAGTCCTCATGGTTATGCATGAGTGAATTACTTGGAATCTTTGATTATATGCTTTCATACTCATTTAAAAGTCCTCACGGTCATGCATGTATGGAATACACGTTAAAAAAAAGAGAAAAAAACAAGAACAGACTTAATGAAAACCACCTATGGCGATAGGTGTATACATGGAAGTGTGTGCACTCGCCATGCTCTGTACTCCCCTTACATAAGCCCGAAAGGCAGTGCATGAGTGGTATATCTAGCCTCAGTTTACCTAAGCTAGGTGTGTAATTTTTCTTGCAAATAATGAGAGAGCAGGCAATTGAAATCCTAGCACTATTTTTACTTATTTGATTTGATTTGTTATTGAAAAGAAATGAAAATACCACTTTGATAAACTATGATAATCCACTAAGGATGCACTTCATAGTTACACTGTTTTATTAACCAAAAAAACGAGTTAAACTATAGTCTATTTGTTATGATAACTTGATTTTTGTTGGAAATTTTGACGATTAAATGACATAAATTTTCAAGATAATAGTCGAAACCTATATTTAACTTATTCATGTCAATTTAAAATTAAATCATTCATTTGTAAATATTTTCAAAAACTTGCATTCATCTCTTTGTAAATAAATCTTGCATTTTGTGAATATTTTCATCCTACATTTGGATTTTATGGGTAGTATCCGCTGAAAACCCTCACGAGACAACACTCGTCCTACTGGGGACACCCAGAGGTTTAACGGCTTGTAGCATACGCTCAATGCAATCGTGCTTCCTACGAAAACAGATTTATCTTAGTTTCCCTTTATTAGAGAACGAATAAAAAGATAAGTGAGTGGATATTTGATGTACACGTAAATGTGAATACTTTTACCACCATATTTAATCTATTTAAATTAAATAAATAATCATATTGGGTATTTTAACTTGTTTTAACCAAAATCGATATTAATTCCAAATTGTCACATATCCATCTTCACATAGGGGCAAAACGGTCATTTGTGTACATATATTTCTTTGAGAAAAATTAATTGAATATATATATATATATATATATATATATATATATATATATTTGTAGGAATTTGATCTCAAATAGGAGTGGTTTCTTGAAGGAATATGCATGCACAAAGAAGATACAAAAGAATGAAGAGTAAATAATTCAAAGTGAAGAATATGGAAGACTCCACTTATCCACATACCTTAATGTACAAATTAGAGGCTAATACACATGCTTATGGAATTAATGGCTTCATGTATACTTAAATGATGATTAGTAGAAGCTAATAATTACTTGGCCTCCACACCACCTCAAGGGCATTTTTGGCATTCCCCAAATTATGGATTAGGGTTTCATGCTTGTATAATTAACCCATTATGTTCATGTAACCTCCTCTTCCACTTCATTAGTCTAGGCTCAAAATAAAAAGAAAGCTTCTGTTTTCTTTTCATGGCTACTTAGCCATTTTTATTTCATGTAATTTCTTTTAATGCAACTTAAATACATGCTCTTTTATTCTTTTCTTTTTTATTTTCTTTCATGTTGTAGTGTAGATATCTTTTATTTTTCATGCTAGTAGAATAGTAGTTCTCTTTTCCATTAGCTTTCATTTTTCTTTTCTTTTCTTTTTTACTTTCATGTTGCTAACTACATTTGTTAATCAAATGACAAATATAAGAGGCTAAACCCCTTCAATTTAGGGGTAATGAAGCTCTCTAATTATGTAGCTTCAACTATTTGTTAATTCATGCTCTCTTTTTGTGCTTAATGATGATGATAGAAATGGTTTACTAGTTGTTTTTGCTTTGAATTTGATGGCCTATATTGTTGACACCAAATAAGCTATGCTTAAAAAATCACTAACACTAGTTGCCTCTTCATCAAAATATGATTATGGCAAAAGAAAGTGATTTGAAATTAAAATTTGATGGTCTATATTTCTAATAAATAGTTAATGGGCCATACTTAAAATAGATTTTATTTTCATTTTCTTCATCAAGTTTCATGAAAGTTGGTAAGTTCTTTAAGTGGTGTGTTATAGTTTGATGGCTTATGTTGGCTATCAATAGTACAAATATGTCATATTTATGATAAGCACATCAATTAAAATGCTAATGACCATAAAAGAGAGATCATGATTTTATATATGTCGAACTACATGATCTAGAGAGTGGATTTATTCACTAACTTGTCACCTAACTCTTATATTTGCTTCTCTTTTCTTTTAGTTAGTTAGTTAATTCTCTAATTCTCTAGCTTAACTTTCATTCGACTTTGGTTTAATTTGATTGAATAGAATTTTAAAATCTACAATTCCTTACGGATCAACCCGTATTCACCACGTACTGCAAAGTGTACGCCGTGTGCTTGTGGTAAAATTAAACTTGAAATTTTTTGACAAATTTCAAAATGATAGAAAATTTGCTGTTAAACAACAAAAAAAGAGAGTACATTACGTGGTTGAAGACTTCTTAGAGTATATGCTTTGAAATTTAGTGGTTCATAGGAAGACTATTTTCATTTCATTGAATTCTCCAACAACAACAGCTTCCAATCTAGTATAGGCATGGCCTCTTTCAAAGCCTTATATGTTTATGCTATGTTAATCTCCATCTTTTTGGCCAGAGGCATTAGATAGATTAGTTTTGGTTCCATACTTGGTTAAAGAGACGACTAAGAAGATAGGAATCATTAGAAACAAGACGAAAATAGCTCATTCTAAGATAAAGAGTCACGTGGATTAGCGTTGAAGAGATGTAAAGTTTTCAATAGGAGATTGGGAATTCTTGTAGATATCTTTAATGAAGCGCATAGTCAGATTTGGAAGAGTGAGCAAGCTCGCTCCTTGATATATCAATCCTTTTCCTATTGTTGTGCGAGTTGGTCCTTTAGTATATCGATTGAAGTTGCCTGGTTATTTATCTTAAGCCACCCCATATTTCATGTTTTCCAGCCAGGTAAATGTATATAAGATTTAGATATTATTTTAGAGCCAAGGCAGATTAGAAATTTGGATTTATGGTCTAACTTGATATACATAACCGAGCCTTCTTGCATAATAGACTCAAAAGTAAAGAGGTTGCGGAATAAGAGTGTTCCGTTGGTGAAAGTTCAATAGTTAGATAGCTATAGAGATTGCACCTGGGAGACTGAGTTGTTCTTGACTCATTCCGGGTTAGGTATAGATTTGCTTGTTTAAATTTGGATGTTATGTGCTTGCTTGTACAGGTGAGCGTGTTAGGATATATAAAGTATTAGTAAAATTGTGTGTATGTCTATTTGCACTGATTTTGTTGGTATTGGTTACATTTGTTACTCTCCTTAGAAATTGCAAGGATGTAATTTTTTTAACGAATGAAACCAATAACGTCCTGGTCAGGATCATTATAAAATAATTATAATAAAAGGTTTTTTAAGATTAAATTTGGAATTTCAAATATGTAAAATGGAACTTTTAATCTAATAAGGAGGTTTTTTGGATCATTAATGTTTTAAAATTTTGAAAATGATTTAAATGAATAAAAAGACTGAGATATTCATAATGAGATAAAAATATTATTTTGGGATTTTATTTGAAAAAAGTTTGGGAATATTTTAGGGGAAATTAGTAAAATTATGTGTACCACCATATCAGTATCTGTTATCCAGCCTTTTAACCAGGCAATATTCGGATGGAATGGACAAATCGAACTGGGGAGTTATCAAGGTAGGAAACCTGAAGAAATTACTTCAGAGTCCAAAAACCAATTACAACAAAGAATTCACAAGGGATACTTTAGAGGGCAAGTGTTATGGTCAAATTTGCCATAATCTTCGAACATACTTAAACGATTGAATCAGATGAGCGACCGATGGAGAAATGACCCATGGACTTTAGGAATATCGTAAAATGTAAGAAAAAGGAAATATCAAAAAATGAGCCAAAAAAGTTGAAAATTTGGAAGTTCAAGTTTTTGGAAGAGCCAACTCAGAGAAAACCCACAAAATTCTCAAATCTAACTCAAAGTTGGATAGCGTTGGAACAACTCTTAGCGCGACCCAAAGCAATCCATACAGAAAACCCAAGCACGACTCGAAGTTGGTTCGGTACTGATCAAAGTAATTGGTGCGGTACCAACCCAAGTGGTTGGGTGGGTACCAACCCAAGAAAACTCGAGTCGGACATAGAGAAATCTCGGGTCTGACTCCAAGCAAGCGAAATCGGGTCTCACACAGAGAAGTCTTGGGTTGGACAAATAAAATTCTCGGGTCTGACTCCAAGCAAATGAAGGAAAACTCCGAGCATAAAAATCTCGACAAATCTTCAAGTCAAGCCCAAGCAAACACTCAAATTTCTCAAGTCAGACTCTAAGTCAACTATGATAGAGGAAAGTATGGGTCAAGCCAAAAATCCAAGATCCTACAATGCATAAGTGTTGGATTGGTACTGACCCAAGACCTTAGGTTTGTACTGATCTAGGAATCTCCATCGGTGGGTCCCATCTTCTATGTGCATAATCTACTCGAGCTAAAAGCCTATTCCAACCGTTGTTTTGTTGATTCAATTTAATTCTCTATTGATCTGCATGAACTCTTAAATTAGCAATTCTTTTCTTCCATGATTTTGTCATTTAGACTCCAAAAAACGCTAATATTGGTGCAGACAACTATGGAGTCATGAAGTTAACCACAAGACAAGCCAAATCAAAGAGTTCAAGGTGGCCAGATTGGCAATCTTATGGAGTAGTACCGACAGATGCTACTAGAATTGTACCCATGCATGGCATAGAGTCGTACCGACCGTACAAATTAATGAGGCAACATCTTACTTTTTTAGAGAATCGGTCCACAGTGTGGAAAACGAGGTGGAGAACTTTTGGACGAGATTTTGAGGTCCTACCTCTATAAATAGAAGGTTATGGCTCAATTTTCAGGATCTTTTGGCTTTTGTACTTCTTACTTTATTTCTTGTAATCATAGCTAGAGTTGTACCAAACCGTAATGAGTTATACCGACCCATAAGAACTTCTGTCTCCAAGTCAGAATACAAAAAATAAAATAATTAAGTGGATGCAGTCCTTGATTTGCGAACCATTATAAATTATTGTGTGCTATTTTTCTTTAGTCGTTTTTCTTTTTTTTTCTTTACTTTTTATTCTCGACTCATTCTATTGGATCTTTGTGCTATTTTTGGTTCAAACATTTTGATGCTTTCACTGAGTATTGAACTCGGATTACTTAGATCCATCACCTACGATTGGATTTCTTAATTACCAAAGATGCATCTGATTTTCCTACCTTATTTTCTAATATTCGGATTTTCCATAATCTAAGTGAAGCTAGTTGTAATGGCGCTATCAAGAAGAGACAGTTCTACCAATTCCAGATCTACTACTAAAGCTGAGAGCCAGAATGCTCAGTGTAACGACCCAGAATTTCTGTTAATTAAAATTTGTATATTTAATTGATTTTAAATATCAATAAGTGAAATTTATAAGTCGAATAAATTTTATTTCGAATATCTAGATTTAATTGGATAATTAAATTGATTATTTAATAGTTGAAATCACAGAAATAATTGAAAATCGGGTTTAAAATGATTATAAATGATTTGTAAAATTTTATTATATCATGTTGGAGTTAGAATGATGTTATAGAACTTTTAAAATCGAATTAAAAGTTAATTTGTGAAAATTGAATATTTTAATATTTAAAATGACGAGTTAAAATAGCCATTTTTCAAACAGTCTTGGATTTTGACGAAACTAGTTTGATCGGATCCGTAATGTGATATTATTATATGGTTTCAAATTTCGTGTCAATCGGATTTATCATCTGTCCGGGGGAAGCCAAAACGCATAGAAAATCGCTTAATCGGTTTAATTTAAATTTGATCGTTTAATTCTGTAACTCGCACAGATGATCGAATTAGCCTTCGAAACATGTTCCATTGTGTTCAGAACGCGGGGTAAACCTTAGAAATGCCAACCGGCATGCTTCGTTTGGAGTTCGGAAAATTTTGGATGAATAGTGTTTGCGTAAATTTCTATAAAAGGACCCCTTAACTTCATTTTTTCACAAAAATCAAAACCCTAGGGTTAAACTTCAGAGCCACCACCTTCATCTTGAATGGCCGAAAATGTTCTTCTCTTTCCCCTTCATTTTCTTCAAATCCGTTTACATTTACAAGGAATCGTCAACTAACAAAATGAAGAGCAATATGTGATCTATCGATCGAACGGTCGAATTTTGTTGTAGTGGCTTAGATCGACGGCAATTGGGGCTGGAACAGTGGCCGTTTGGCCTCGTTTTGCATGCAGGGGGTGCAGCCGAGTGGGGTCGGCCTCTGGGCGTTGGTGGCGTTGTGTGTGGGCTTCGTTGTAGGAGTGCCTGATCGATGTAGAAGTGAAGGAGGAAGGCTCGAAAATTGCTTCATGGTGGCGGCCGTTGTTGGGTTATTTCGTTCGAACTAACGTGAGGGGAGAAGAAGGGATGGCCGGCCTTGATCTGCAGGAAGAAAACGTGCGGCCCAGATTTGCCTAGGGTTAGAAATTAAAACAGAAATTGTAAATTAAATTATATATTAATTTGTTCAATCTTTAAAATGCAATATCTTTTTCGTACGAGGTCGAAAAATTACGAAACTTTTTGTGTTGGAATCGTTTCGACGAGCTCTATGCAATAACAGCGTATAATGTCCGTTTAATTTTATTCGAAATAAAACACTACAAATTTCTATCGGAAATTCACGGTGAGAACTTCTCACTCAATCAAACTGTTTCGATGTTAATTTTAAATAGTCAGATTTAAAATTATTGATTGTATGCCTGGATGATAAATTTTATCTGTTATTGACTGAAATAGACATTATACGCTGTTATTAAGCAGAGGTTATTTATTAAAAACATATACCGCGAATATTTCTCTGCAAAGTGAAATTGGTATTATTATTGTACTTGGAGTTGATTTCCCGCATTATATAGCGGATGAGACCGTATTGCGCCGTCTATTAAGCGGATAATATTTTATAAATCCCATATACCGCGATATTCCGCTTTGAACGAAATTGGTATTGTGCTAATGTTTGTGGATGCAGGGAAACAGGTTGGAGGGATCCAACTGGATTCCTCACCAGTATTTGTTTGATTACAGATATTTTGAAGTTTGTTGATTTTTATATGATGATATATGATGTTTGTTGTCGTGATTGACTATTGGGTGCTGTTGCATCATTGGATCCATTTTTAAAGTTTAAAAATAACGATTTTGATTTTAAAAGGATTTTAAAATGATTTTTCAAAGTATATGTTTATTAAAATTTTGAATTGATTCATTTTAAATAATTAAAACATTATAAATTTTTATGTTATAAAAATTAAGATTTTTGTGAAATATAACCAAAAGGAGATTTTCAAATAAATAGATTTATAAAATAGTTTAAATTTGGATTTTTGAATTATTATAAAGGATGTATATAAAAGATTTTTTACATTGATATTTATAATAAAAAAATATATGTAAAATATTGGAATTAGAAAACGAGTTTTTTTATAAGTGTTAAAATGAAATAAAAATTGGATTTCATAAGTGAACGAAATTTATAGATTTATAAATTGTGAAGTTATAAAATGAATAGATCTCGTAAAATAAAAGATTTATAAGTAATTATCTTATAAATCGGACTTTGGCATTTAAATGGGATATAAATAGAAATTGTTAATAAAGGGATTTTTTTATAAGTTGAAGTTGTTATAAAATATAAATGAATCTTAAAAGTAATAAGATTATAATGTGTGAAGTTTTTTTTAAAAGAACGATTATGTAAATAAATGGATTATAAGTATTTAATTTATATGGACTTTTGGTATATAATTGAGTTATATAAATTGAATTAGATTAATAAAGGAGATCTATAAATCGAAGCTTATAAATAGAAATGGAATTTATAGACATTGTTTATAAATTCGAAATCAATGGAATTTGATAAATTGAATGTTGAAATTGGTTAAGGAAGTATATTCACGATTTTGGACAATGAATATATTATTAAATAAAATGGATAAGCTTGGGAAAATGAATATTATAAAATGAAGTTAATCATTTTAACGATGTTTTAAAATGTATTAAACATCGAAAACACAGATTTCAACATTCATTGTTGAAATAGACATTTTCGAGAAATAGTAGGAAATGGTGGACTATAACACTGTTATTATAGTAAATGATTTCCGAAAGGAAATGTTTTATATAGTATTTGGATTTATATTTATATTTTAAGTTCGAATCCCTATACTAGTGATTTTGAGTTGTCCTAACGATGTTTTACACAACATTCGTTTTGACTCAAATAAATATGTTTAAGTGAACATTTTCCTTAAAGAATGAAATATATACTTAATTTCGATTTAAGTATATTGAATATCTACCAAGTGTTAAAAATAAATGGATTTGTGAATTACTTATTATTAAATAAGTATGGAAATGTTTTCCAATATGAAGTGAATATTTTGAGATTTTATCTTTTAAAGATAAATTGAAAATGAATATTAGAAAATCGATTTGGAAATCGTATATTCATAGATATTTTGGAATTGTAAATTCACTATGGAATTTATAAAAGAAAGGGAAATTTGTTTAAAAATAAACGTTGGTTTATTTTGAAATGTGGGAATAAATTTACGGATTTAGAACGTAAATATAAAGTAAATCGGTAAGGATTTATTTAATTGGTAAATGAACCATGTTGAAATGAAAGTATTTCGCATAAGGAAAATGATTGAAATTTGTTTTCAAAAGTAGTAAAGGTGAAAAGTGATTAGAAAATTTGTTTTCAAATGTTGAAGTGTGGAAAATATATATCTTGTAAAGATATTTTGGAAAATAAATAATTTGACAAATTATTTGGAATCTGGTGATGTGGTGCATGCCTGTTGATAGTTAAATAACTGACTATCAATATTTACCTTTAAATAGGTATTTGTTGTGATTTGCTTGAATTTGAATGCCACACTTATTTTTAAAATAAGCGCTCACTATTCGGTTTAGCCGGGAAAGGACCTTGGGGTCGTATAACCCATTTCGAATATGTGATACGTCGTTATGGATTGCATTTGATGACCGCTGTTAAAGACCGGATATTTATGAAAATGGAAGGATAACCGTCGAATGTTTCTGCATCGGTTGATCTCCGATATAGAAATTTATTACCCTTTGTGATGGGAAGTCCGGTCGTGATTAGTGAATATCCGGATTGCAAGGACTTCTTTGTAAGTGCCTTCGGTTCCATTCGATCCCGGAATGGACTTGTATGGATGTGTGTCTGACATTACAATTTGAGATGTAAAGCTGGTTTCTATCAAATATATTTCGTTGGTGGCGGAGAATTTATTCTCTTAGCTTAACACCTTTAGAGGTTATGTAGTTGATGGTTACTAGTGATACATTCCAAAATTGGTAATGTGGCATACGAAGTGCTGTTGAGCATTTGATGATCAAAACACATCTTTTGTATAAAGGGTGGCTTTGTGGACGAGACTTCGTCGGACCTCACACCCCAGAAATGGTCAAAACAGGAAGGATGCAGCAAGCTTATTAGGCGGTAGCGCCCCTTTAGTGTATGTCATTCCTTCTGGATAGAGGTGGTATCATGGTATGGAGCCCAGATACTTAACCTACGTTGTTGCTCCAAATTTATTGCTTTGTGGTTGTTGGAAATCGAGGATCCTCGGATATAGATCGGTTACGATCGGGGAATGACATATTCGTGTCAGTAGTTACCCAGTTAGGGGTAACCCGGCCTTGTGTTGGCAGAGATCTGGTTAGGTTCTCGGGTCGTCTTTCCAGAGGCGTAACCATGTGGCAATGGGTAGTTCCTTGGCCTGACCATTTGTTGGAAATCTAAAGAAACAATACGAACCTTGTACGGTTTTAGTTGTATAACCTGCCATGGAATGTGGCGGTAACCTGCTATTGAACATGGTAGCTATAGTAGGCATAAGTGCGAAATGTCTATGCTAGCTAAGATTTATATCATTACTTTCGAAATGATTTTTCCTACACTATGAACTAATAATAATATCAAATGTTTTTTTTATGCGTATCAAGTATCTTTGACTATCATAAGGAGAAATCTCCTCCGATTCTGCGTTTGCATTGTGTGTGTGTCCGGGAGACCTTATGGTAGTCTCATTTTCTAAAAAGCATTGCGAATCTATTTTAAAATTATCCTGTACTTTGTTTTTAAAGATAAACTGTTTTAAGTTCTCACACTAGTCCCATGAATGACTGGAGATTATTGTTTTTCCTTCCAAAACTCTGGGTGCCCACCAATTTCCACACGGGCAGTCAAGAGTCAGGTTTATCAGGATATTCTGGAATTCAGAAGTTGCAGGAGGCAAGCTAGATGGCATGGCGTATTCACTAGTATATAGTATTTCTTTTTCGCTGTTTGTTGTTGTTTGTTGTTGTACACTCTGATGATGTAATGTAATGTAATGTGATGTAATGTAATAACTGATATAGTTCTTTGTTAAAGATTATTCATTTATCTATTATATGTTGTTCCGCTGCGATTGTGAGATTCTGATATTGTTATGTTGTTTCTTTCTGTTCTATTCTATCTTTTTCTCTCTTCTTCTATCTTCTACCTCTTCTTTAACCCTAAGGGTACGGTTTTCCGCCCTTCGATTGCTCGGCAGTTGATACAGTGGACATATTGATGTCGGTTTTGAGCGTCGAAAAGTCGCGATCGTCACATTTGGTATCAGAGCATATGGTTAAGCGACCACCATGGCTCTGTTGGGAATTACTCATTAGAGATAGAGTCAGTAGTACTCTAAAATGAGTGTGAGTGTAATAATAGATACGAGCGCGTATTTGTTAGTGAATATGAAATTGTTTTATTTTGTGATGATGGGTTTGTTGAGTGGTATATGGATTTTGTCAACACGAGTAATTAACGTTGTTGATAGGGATATCTAAACACTTGTACAGAACAATTTGACACGATATTATTTAAAATAGGGTAAATGAAATAATTTTACCTTGATTATATTTTATATATAAAGGAATAATTTTTCAGAATTATTAAAGTGTATATGAATTGATTGTTTGGTTGTTGAAAATGTAAGAATATATATATAAGTTAATTGAAAGTTGTTTGAATAAGTTAAATGAAACATATTGTAAAAGAATAATTGTATAAGCGATGAATTATAAGTATGGAACTATAATTAATGTAATTTACAATTGTGAAATAATATTATATATAAGAAGTGAAATTATATAAGTAACAGATTTGTAAATGTGATTTGTAATTTGAAGTAAAATTCCAGAGGAATATCTGGACATGTTTTGAAAGGGTTTGCAATTTGGAAAAGATTAAATTCCTTTTTGAGTTTGAAAATGTTTTTCAAAGGTTGGAAAAAAATTGTTTCGGAGAAATTTAAGCTCTAAACTCTTTTCAGTCGCTGGAAAATAATTCCGATGATGATCGCGGCATCATCGGTGTTCATTTTCAGGTTTCCAAAAGAGGAATTGCTGCCAGATTATTATTAGTAAAAGTTGTTTGGAAAATTTGAGTTTGGGTTTTGAAATTCAAAGGATAATTGAATTGGTTTCAAAAATGGTTTTGAAAGGTTGAAAAGACTCTGGAATCCTATTTAAAATATTTATGGGAATGATAAATGAGTTGATAACTTATACAATTTGAATTTTGATAGAATAAATTTAACTTAAAGGATGGAGTTAAACTAAAGGAAAGTATAAGTAAATCAATAAAATCCAAGTTGAAATAAATTTGAGTTGTCATCAAAGACATGAGATTTGAAATTTAACAAAAGGAAAGTTAAATAAATTGATTTGGATTTGATAAGATGTTTGAAATGGAATATAACTTAAGTGATGTTGAATGAAGTTGACTTTTGGTGTCAAAGTAAATTAATAAGTGAACTAATGAATTGAACTAATGAATTGAACTAATGAATTGAATGTTAATCAATTAAATGTAAATAAAATTGATATGGGATAATGGATGAAAGTGTTAATTCATTAAAAACTAAAGTTATTGGAAGTTAAAAAAAATGAATGGGAATCTATTTAATATAAACCAATTGGAATTAAAAGTGTTAAACCAAATTGAATGAATGTAAGCGAAGTAAATAATTTGGTTATGTTGAATATACATTGGGTGTTATATGAATGTTGGATGATTGTATATAAATTCATTAAATGTTAATGAAATTGAAAGCTAAAGTAATTGAAATCAAATTGGAAGTTAAGTGAACCTTAAATGGAATTGAAATTTGATTTGGAAATGAACCAACTAGAATGTAAATTAGTGAATGCAAACTAATTGAAATTGAATATGAATGAATGTTAGAAAATCCAATGTAAACGAATCAAATATGATTAAAATGAAAACCAATTCATTGAATATTAATGAGAATATGAATGAATATTTATTTGGTTATGGATGATAGTTGGATGATAGTTGTTTGATGGTTGCATTTGTTGTTTTGTTGCATTGCTATGTTGGCACATGTAGTTGTTATGTTACTATACGTTGTATATTGATATTATTTTCATATATACATGTTTCTCATTGTTTGTTGAGTGTTTAGTAGGTGCGGATTGTGCTTGCTTCGCATTTGGAGCTCGCTTTCGCGCTATATTAGCCGTATATGCTCGCTAAAAATAAATAAGGTACATATCTCGGATTAAATATCGTACTTTTACACTTTTTTCCCTACGGGATGCCTCATCACTTGATGAGATGTATATTTGTGATATATATACTTCATTTTTTTTCGGATCGAGCCGCGCAAAGGAGACTCTGGCGAATTTTTCCGAAAAGTTAAGGCGTTAGAATATTTTTGAGAAAATTGAAATTTTTTGTGAAAACTAAAATTTGATTTGGAAATGGAAGTTAAACAATTGATTTTGGTTTGAAAAGATAAATAAGTATGATTTGAAAACTTAGTAAAGTTATTGTAAGAAGTTTAACTATTGTTTTGGAAAGTTAATGGATTCTGTAACTTTTTCTTACTTGGTAATTTCGAGGACGAAATTCTTTTAAGGAGGGAGTTTGTAACGACCCAGAATTTTTGTTAATTAAAATTTGTTTATTTAATTGATTTTGAATATTAATAAGTGAAATTTATAAGTCGAATAAATTTTATTTCGAATATCTCGATTTAATTGGATAATTAAATCGATTATTTAATAGTTGAAACTACAGAAATAATTTAAAATCGGGTTTAAAATGATTATAAATGATTTGTAAAATTTTATTATATCATGTTGGAGTTAGAATGATGTTATAGAACTTTTAAAATCGAACTAAAAGTTAATATTTAAATATTTAAATCGACGAGTTAAAATAGCCATTTTTCAAACAGTCTCGAATTTCGACAAAACCAGTTTCATCAGATCCGTAATGTGATATTATTGTATGGTTTCAAATTTCGTGTCAATCGGATTTATCGTTTTTCCGGGGGAAGCCAAAACACATAGAAAATCGCTTAATCGGTTTAATTTAAATTTGATCGTTTAATTTCGTAACTCGCACAGATGATCGAATTAGCATTCGAAACACGTTCCATTATGTTCGAAATGCGGGGTAAACCTTAGAAACGGCAATCGGCACGCTTCGTTTGGAGTTCGAAATTTTTTGGATGAATAGTGTTTTTGTAAATTTCTATAAAAGGACCCCTTAACTTCATTTTTTCACAAAAATCAAAACACTAGGGTTAAACTTCAGAGCCGCCACCTTCATCTTGAATGGCCTAAAATGTTCTTCTCTTTCCCCTTTATTTTCTTCAAATTCGTTTACATTTACGAGGAATCGTCAACTAACTAAATGAAGAGCTATGTGTGATCTATCGATCCAACGGTCGAATTTTGTTGTAGTGGCTTAGATCGACGGCAATTGGGGCTGGAATAGTGGTCGTTTGGCCTCGTTTTGCGTGCAGGTGGTGCGGTCGAGTGGGGTCGGCCTCTGGGCGTTGGTGGTGTTTTGTGTGGGCTTCGTTGTAGGAGTGCCTGGTCGATGTAGAAGTGAAGGAGGAAGGCTCAAAAATTACTTGATGGTGGCGGCCGTTGTTGGGTTATTGCGTTCGAACTAACGTGAGGGGAGAAGAAGGGATGGCCAGCCGTGATCTGCAGGAAGAAAACGTGCGGCGCAGATTTGCCTAGAGTTAGAAATTAAAATAGAAAATTAAATTATATATTAATTGGTTCAATCTTTAAAATGCAATATCTTTTTCGTACGAGGTCGAAAAATTACGAAACCTTTTGCGTTGGAATCATTTCGACGAGCTCTACGCAATGGAACCGATTTGGAGTCGTTTGGAGCTAGCGAAAATTTCGAGTAAAATTAAAAGTCCGTTTAATTTTATTCGAAATGAAACACTACAAATTGCTGTCGGAAATTCACGGTGAGAACTTCTCACTCAATCGAACTGTTTCGATGTTAATTTTAAATAGTTAGATTTAAAATTGTTGATTGTATGCCTGGATGATAAATTTTATCTGTTATTGACTGAAATAGACATTATACGCTGTTATTAAGCAGAGGTTATTTATTAAAAATATATACCGCGAATATTTCACTGCAAAGTGAAATTGGTATTATTATTGTACGTGGAGTTGAATTTCCGCATTATATAGCGGATGAGACCCTATTGCGCCTTCTATTAAGCGGACAATATTTTATAAATCCCATATACCGCGATATTCCGCTTTGAACGGAATTGGTATTGTGCTAATGTTTGTGGATGCAGGGAAACAGGTTGGTGGGGTCCAACTGGATTCCTCACCAGTATTTATTTGATTACCGATATTTTGATGTTTGTTGATTTTCATATGATGATATATGATGTTTGTTGTCGTGATTGACTATTGGGTGTTGTTGCATCATCGGATCCATTTTTAAAGTTTAAAAATAACGATTTTGATTTTAAAAGGATTTTAAAATGATTTTTCAAAGTATACGTTTATTAAATTTTTGAATTGATTCATTTTAAATAATTAAAAGGTTATAAATTTTTATGTTATAAAAATTAAGATTTTTGTGAAATATAACCAAAAGGTGATTATTAAATAAATAGATTTATAAAATAGTTTAAATTTGGATTTTTGAATTATTATAAAGGATGTATATAAAAGATTTTTTACATTGATATTTATAATATATATATATATATATAATATTGGAATTATAAAACGAGTTTTTTTATAAGTGTTAAAATGAAATATAAATTGGATTTGATAAATTTATAGATTTATAAATTGTGAAGTTATAAAATGAATAGATCTCGTAAAATAAAAGATTTATAAGGAATTATCTTATAAATAAGACTTTGACATTTAAATGGGATATAAATAGAAATTGTTAATCAAGGGATTTTTATAAGTTGAAGTTGTTATAAAATATAAAAGAATCTTAAAAGTAATAAGATTATAATGTGTGAAGTTTTTTTTAGAAGAATGATTTTGTAAATAAATGGATTATAAGTATTTAACTTATATGGACTTTGGTATATAATTGAGTTATATAAATTGAATTGGATTAATAAAGGAGATTTATAAATCGAAGCTTATAAATAGAAATGGAATTTATAGACATTGTTTATAAAGTCGAAATCAATGGAATTTGATAAATTGAATGTTGAAATTGGTTAAGGAAGTATATTCACGATTTTGGACAATGAATATATTATTAAATAAAATGGATATGCTTGGGAAAATGAATAGTATAAAATGAAGTTAATCGTTTTAATGATGTTTTAAAATGTATTAAACATCGAAAACATAGATTTCAACATTCATTGTTGAAATAGACGTTTTCGAGAAATAGAAGGAAATGGTGGACTATAACACTGTTATTATAGTAAATGATTTCCGAAAGGAAATGTTTTATATAGTATTGGGATTTATATTTTTATTTTAAGTTCGAATCCCTATACTAGTGATTTTGAGTTGTCGTAACGATCTTTTACGCAACATTCGTTTTGACTCAAATAAACGTGTTTAAGTGAACGTTTTCCTTAAAGAATGAAATATATGCTTAATTTCGATTTAAGTATATTGAATATCTTCCAAGTGTTAAAAATAAATGGATTTGTGAATTACTTATTATTAAATAAGTATGGAAATGTTTTCCAATATGAAGTCAATATTTTGAGAGTTTAACTTTTAAAGATAAATTGAAAATGAATATTAGAAAATCGATTTGGAAATCGTATATTCATAGATATTTTGGAATTGTAAATTCACTATGGAATTTATAAAAGAAAGAGAAATTTGTTTAAAAATAAACGTTGATTTATTTTTGAAGTGTGGGAATAAATTTACGGATTTAGAACGTAAATATAAAGTAAATCGGTAAGGATTTATTTAATTGGGTTAAATGAACCATGTTGAAATGAAAGTATTTTGCATAAGGAAAATGATTGAAATTTGTTTTCAAAAGTAGTAAAGGTGAACAGTGATTTGAAAATTTGTTTTCAAATGTTGAAGTGTGGAAAATATATATCTTGTAAAGATATTTTGGAAAATAAATTATTTGGAAAATTATTTGGAATTTGGTGATGTTGTGCATGCCTATTGATAGTTAAATAACCGACTATCAATGTTTACCTTTAAATAGGTATTTGTTGTGATTTGCTTGAATTTGAATGCCACACTTATTTTTAAAATACGCGCTCACTATTCGGGTTAGCCGGGAAAGGACCTTGGGGTCGTATAACCCATTCCAAATATGTGATACGTCGTTATGGATTGCATTTGATGACCGGTGTTGAAGACCGGATATTTGTGAAAACGGAAGGATTATTGTCGAATGTTTCTGCATCGGCTGATCTCCGATATAGAAATTTATTACCCTTTGTGATGGGAAGTCCGGTCGTGATTAGTGAATATCCGGATTGCAAGGACTTTTTGTAAGTGCCTTCGGTTCCGTTCGACCCCGTAACGGACTTGTATGGATGTGTGTCTGACATTACAGTTTGAGATGTAAAGCTGATTTCTATCAAATATATTTCCATTGGTGGCGGAGAATTTATTCTCTTGGCTTAACACCCTTAGAGGTAATGTAGTTGATGGTTACTAGCGATACATTCCCAAATTGGTAATGTGGCATGCGAAGTGCTGTTGAGCATTTGATGATTAAAGCACAGCTTTTGTATAAAGCGTGGCTTTGTGAACGAGACTTCGTCGGACCTCACACCCCGAAAATGGTCAAAACAGGAAGGACGCAACAAGTTTATTAGGGGGTAGCGCCCCTTTATTGTATGTCATTCCTTCGGGATAGAGGTGATATCATGATATGGAGCCCGGATACTTAACCTACATTGTTGCTGCAAATTTATTGCTTTGGGGTTGTTGGAAATCGAGGATCCTCGGATATAGAACGGTTACGATCGGGGAATGACATATTCGTGTCAGTAGTTACCCAGTTAGGGGTAACTCGGCCTTGTGTTGGCAGGGATCCGGTTAGGTTCTCGGGTCGTCTTTCCAGAGGCGTACCCATGTGGCAATGGGGAGTTCCTTGGCCTGACCATTTATTGAAATCCAAAGAAAAAATACGAACCTTGTATGGTTTTAGTTGTATAACCTACCATGGAACGTGGCGGTAACCTGCTATTGAACATGGTAGCTATAGTAGGCATAAGTGCGAAATGTCTATGCTGGCTAAGATTTATATCTTTACTTTCGAAATGATTTTTCCTACACTATGCACTAATAATAATATCAAATGTTTTTTTTATGTGTATCAAGCATCTTTGACTATCATAAGGAGAAATCTCCTCCGATTCTGTGTTTGCATTGTGTGTGTGTGCGGGAGGCCTTATGGCAGTCTCATTTTCTAAAAAGCATTGCGAATCTATTTTAAAATTATCCTATACTTTGTTTTTAAAGATAAACTATTTTAAGTTCTCACACCAGTCCCATGACTTACTCGGAGTTTATTGTTTTTCCTTCCTAAACTCTGGGTTCCCACCAATTTCCACATGGGCAGTCAAGAGTCAGGTTTATCAGGATATTCGGGAATTCAGAAGTTGCAGGAGGCAAGCTGGATGGCATGGCGTATTCACTAGTATATAGTATTTCTTTTCCGCTGTTTGTTGTTGTTTGTTGTTGTACACTCTGATGATGTAATGTAATGTAATGTGATGTAATGTAATGACTGATATAATTCTTTGTTAAAGATTATTCATTTATCTATTATATGTTGTTCCGCCGCGATTGTGAGATTCTGATATTGTTCTGTTGTTTCTTTCTGTTCTATTCTATCTTTTCCTCTCTTCTTCTATCTTCTACCTCTTCGTTAACCCTAATTGTACGGTTTTCCGGCCTTCGATTGCTCGGCAGTTGATACAGTGGACGTATTGATGTCGGTTTTCGAGCGTCGAAAAGTCACGATTGTCACACTCAGCATGTGGATGATGATGCTCAACCAACGCAACTGGAGATCTAGAATCTAGCTGAAGTCATGACCAAAATGGAGATGGATAGGATGATGAAGCAGATGGAAGATAGATTCCAAGCTAGTCATAATGAGATGAATCATATGATGCAATAGAGCTCAATACTGCTAAATGAACTGACTCAAAACAGCCGTAGGAGGAGCATGAGAGACTCTAGTTCAAAGTCAGAAAGTTCCTCATCATCCGAGTAGAGACAGAGAAATAGGAAGCAGAAGAAGACTCTAGCAGAAGAAGACTCAAAACCCTGCTAGAGTATCACATCAAGGAAGAAGGCAAACCTATGGCTTAGATTTCTAGATCGGTACCAACCCAAGTGAACGGGTCCATATTGACTTAACCAATGGTGGGCCCAATACTTGCCCTTTGGATGGAAGTATGGATCTAAGTTCTGATCGTGCCATGGGTGATCAGAATCTAGAAAATCATGCTACTAATGATGAAACAATTCATAAGAATCGAACATGGGGATTGTTGGACAAATGGTTCTTGTATGGTTTAGGGAACCTATGTATCGAGTGCTAAACCAAGTGTTCATCTGGCCAAACACTTAGGGCATATCCAAATCACCACCATTCTGCCAAAACTATGGACCCATAATACTTAGAAGATATGCCCAGGAAACTTGTAAGTGAAAACTACATCAGAAGTAATGATGAGTACGGTTACTCTATAGGTCAAAATCCATTCACTGAACACATTCTGCACGAGAGATATCATTGAAGGTTTACAATCCCGACTATACTATTGTACAGAGGAACATCGGATCCTAGGCGGCAATTGATGAGATATGAGTGGCATACGGATTCCTTTAGAGCTTTCGATGCCATGAAATGCTGCTATTTTTTGATTTTTCTACAAGGACTAGATATGATGTGGTTCACTTGACTTCCCCCGAGGTCCATATCATCTTTTGTTGAGTTTTCGAAGAAGTTTATGGAATAATTCTGTTTATATATTGCACATTCGAAACATGTAATATCCTTATCAAACCTCTTCCAAGCCGATGTAGAGTCGCTAAAGGATTTCTTAAATTGGTTCCATATGACCATGGCAGAAATTACGAATCCCAATGATGACATAGTGCTGATGGCATTGATTAGAAGGATTCACCTTGGTACAAATTTCAAGGAATGGTTAAAAAGGAAGTCCCCATCGACAATTGATGCTTTCTATAGAAAAGTCAATGAGTACTTACGATTAGAGGACGCACGTAGACGTACATGGAAGACTGGTGCTGGGAACTAGATGCAGTGATACAAAGCAATGTTGCTATGAAGCAGGCTGAAGGAAATTCTATGAACGCAGTGGCTAATGCTTGGGATTCTAATAATAAAAGGGATCTAGCAATACAAGAAGCTGCCCCGAAGAGAGGCGATTGATGAATAGAAGTGCTTAGGGAAATGCTGCCATTTCCATGAAACTTACGGACATAACACTAGTGAGTGTCGACATCTGAAAAGTCTGATTGCGGAGATGATAAGGGATAACAAGCTCCAACAATACGTTAAGGAACCATCTAACGGTGGGGAGACTGCAAGACCCCAGGTTCTAGCTGCTCTAATAGAACTTCCTGAATCCAACAGTCAGGGGCCAAGATGAGCTGATGAAAGACTGGTCATCAACTAATCGGTCACCCATGGATAAGGTCGCAGCCTATGACAATGCTGCCATATTCTTCATTATCAATTTCCTTTCGCATATAAGCTTCCCAATGATATTGGGGGCACTGTAAATAGGCAAGAGTTGCCATTTCTTCTACTGATTAATAAATTTTGCTTCTTGAGTCGATGGAACCATGCTCCTGCAAGTAACTTCCATGCACCATATGGCAAGCCACATTACACTTCTTGAACCGGTATAACCATCGGGTCCATGGTAACATTCAGCTCCTAACCTTTTGAGAATTGGTAATTGCTCGAGCAACATCGAGAAGGTCAGAATCATGGGGCCGGTGGTCACATTTGATCCCTAGACTTCTAAGAATTGGTGTTGCTTCGGCAACATCGGGAAGGTACGAACCACTAGATCGACAGTCATATTGGATCCTTAACCTTCTAAGAACCGATATTGCTCCAACAACATCGGGAAGCTTCGAACCATTAGGTCGACGATCATATTCGATCCTTAACCTCTTAAGAACTGGTGTTGCTTCGGCAACATCGAGAAGGTTCGAACCACCGGGTTGATAGTCACATTTGATCCATAACCTTTTAAGAACTGATGTTTCTTCGACAATATCAAAAAGGTCCGAATCATCAAGTTGATGGTCGATCCCTAACCTTCTAAGAACTAGTGTTGGTTCAGCAACATCGGGTAGGTTTGAACCGTCGGGTCGACGGTCACATTCGATTCCTAACCTTTTTAGAATTAGTGTTGCTCCGGCTGCATCAGGAAGGTCCGAAGCATTGGGTCGACGATAACATTCAATACGCAACCTTCTGAGAACTGGCATTGCTTCTCAATGTTGGGAAAGTCCAAGATAGAACTTGTCATTTCCCATCTATTATAGAAAAAAACGTTTTTCCAAGTCAGAGATTTTCTTTCCATTACTTAAGAGTTATGACCTGACCGACTTAAATGAATTTGCACGTGTATAGTGTGGGTATGTAGGTACCCAGAGATAGGTCCCAACCAAACTTCTACAATTCATGATCTGACCCCTGAATTTCTTCTCGATATCCAAAGATTGGTACCAGCCAACTCTTGTCCTCGGATTAGGGGCAGTAGTATAAATTAAAGGTGGATATGACACGACCATCCATCAACCAACTCTTGTCCTTGGATTAGGGATATGAGTATAAACGAAATATGGACATGGCACGACCGTTCATCAACTAATTCTTGCCCTTGATGTGGTAGCAGAAGTATAAACCTTAAAACGGATATGACCTGACTATCAGTACACTAACTCTCACCCTTGATGTGGGAGCAGGAGTATGAACCCAAAAAAATGTGATACGACCATATACTCTCTTAACTCTTGTCCTTGGATTATGGGCAAGAGTATAAGCCATAATGGACTTGATAAGACCATTCAATCGTTGACATTTTTTGCCTGGGGTAGGCAAAATGAAAAATCCATACCCGACGTAAGGTGGAATCTTACCTATGAACTTTGAACTGATGCCCGGAGTTAGGCGCGACAGGAAATAAACATCCTGGTTGAGAATGTACAGCTACGTTCTTAAGTAGTTAACTTATACTAGCACCTAAAGCTTGGCGCAATTGAAAATCACTATCCCCAAAAGGGGTACCTTAATTGCTATCTAAATTGGTTAATCTCGATTAACGCTTGGAGGAAGGTACGATCGCACTTAGAATTCCATAGTGGAAAATGAAAAGTCCAATTCAACAGCTAATTTGGCTAGTTTCAGAGATGCATAGATCATGGGCTTAGTTCTGATGAAAGTATTATTAGCCCCCTAGCATTGACCAGATGGATGTCGACTGGATCTCGGAGGCTAAACCGGAAAAGGAGTCATGTATGACTTCAATAAAAGACTACTATCATAGAGGAATCCTTTCACATAGAAGGAACGAGCAACGAAAGCTCCTTTCCAAGTTTGAAGGTATATCCTTCGACAAGGAGCACTTTATAGGAAGGGATACTCAGTCCCAATGTCGCGGATTGTAGCCTGCGATGACGCCAGACAAGTACTACGTGAAGTTCATGAAAGGGCCTACGGGGACCACACCTGGGGGCAAAACCTAGCAAAGAAGATCCTCTACTATGGATACTTTCGACCAATTGTCAACCGAGACATAGCTGGTTACACCCGAAAGTTTGACATGTGCTAAAATTCCGAGAGCCCTACCAACAAAGATTACTCAAATGGTCAGTCCTTGACTATTCATTGTTTAAGGTGTTGATATTATCGATGCATTATTGATATCTAAAGGCACTGCGAAGTACACCGTCATCGCAGTTAACTACTTACCAAATAGGCTGTGGCAGGGCTGTCAGCCACGATCACCATAAAGAAAGTAATCAACTTTGTTGTTTGAAGTATCATTTATCATTTTGGAGTTCCATAAGAAATCATTACCAACAATAGAAACCCAATTCAATAGTACATAATTAAAAGATTTCTACCGCCCACGTCATATAAAGAAGAGATTTGCTGCAGTGGCACACCACTAGGCGAATGCATAGGTTGAAGCTGTAAACAAGATTATCAAGTCCATTCTTTAGAAGAGTTTGGAAAAGGCTAAGGGCAAGTGGGTCGACGAACCTCCATTAGCACTATAAGCTTATCGGATGACCCACAAGTCAGCAACTAGCCATTCTCCATTTGCCTTAGCCTATAGATCAAAGGCTATGATTCTAGTTAAATTGGAAGTACCTTCTCATCGAGTAATTCACCACAATCCTAGGACGAATGAGCAAATCTTGCATTATTCCCTTGATATGATCGATGAGAAGAGCGATAAAGATGACTTGAGAGAAGCCGCACACCGAAGCTGGGACGCTCGATACTACAACATTAGGAATCAAACGTTTGAAATTGGCGACCTAATCCTCAAAAAAATCTTCCCAGGCCCTCGGAACTTGTGCTTGAGTTGGAAAGGTCCATAGATAATAGAGCAAAAGCTTGGAGATGCAACTGTTAGGCTTGCAGCAATTAATGGGATTTTGCTCATGAGGGCATGGAATAGCGAACACTTACGACGCTATTTCACTTAGAAATAAATTTATGCATAATTGATTAAAACCATTGTAGGTATGTAGGTACCCGGAGTTAGGTGCTGACCGAACTTCTACGGTCCATGATCGAACCTTTAAAGCTTAACCTTCCTTGGCATCCAGAGATAGATGCAAATAACTCTTTCAGCCCTTTGACATAGGGGCAAATCAAAGTGGGCGTGACATGAACGTCCACTCATTTGCTCATCCCCAGAGTTTGGTAGAGCATTAATGTCTTGCCTAGAGGATGGCAAGGTTGAAGAACCCTGCTCGGAGTAGGCGTGGCAAAAGATTCATGCACGGTGAAAGCGGGATCTTACTTATAAACTTTTATTGATTCCCCAAGTTTGGTGCGATCAAATGTTACTACCTTATAAAAGGATACACAAACCTCAATTTTAATTAGTAAGCTTTGACTAATGCTTGGAGTTTGGCATGGTCGAAACATGCATCTAGGAGAAGGATTTCTGACTAGTTATTTAAGGAAATTAACTTCAATCGATGCTCTAAGGCAAGCACGATCTCATTTAAAGTGCCTCCAAAAGGAATACTTGAATCACCTTTATAGGTGATCGAAGTTCGACCAAGTTCTAGAATTAGATATGGTTACATCTAAATGCTAAGAGCTTAGCGCTTTAATAATTTCTTTATGACGAAAAGCTGGCAAAGCATGGAACAGGCTAATGACTTAGTCCGACAATAACTGTGATAAGAAGTAAATCGCAAGTACGTTGAACGGAAAGCGCATTTCTCAAATATTTAGAAAATTTCACACAAAGATTGGAAGAAACAAAAGTCTTTGTTAGTCACATTCGAAATAAAAATTGGAAAGAAAAGTATAGGTTCTATTTACACCTAAGCTGCAAACAAAAGCGAGGGCCGTACCACACAACGTCGGCCTAAAATACAAACAAACTCCTACAACTGCAAACCAAAAGCGAGTCTAGCTACACAAAACAAACAATAACAATGAAGATGATGACCTATATATTGCTATATGAGTACGTGCATAAGACCGAGAGCTTCTACAGGGGAATGTACGTGTATATTGTACATAGTCATATTTGACACCCAATAACTAGACTCAAAGAAAAGCAGACTCATACCGTGAAAATCCATAAGAGGAACTAATTCAAATTTACTAAGCTTGGAACAATAGATTGAAAGGGTACACTCTAAATTCATAACATTAGACGCTGGTCAAGCATCTTGATGAATAGTTCATGGACATAACTTTTTGAAGAAGTAATCTACAGAAAGGATCATGACCATTCTAAGCATAGGGTGGAATCCTTTACAACAATTTTGATTTGTCTCCATTCAAAGTACATCATATTTGGAACAATATGTATTTTGGAGGGCAAATATTATCCAGCCTTTTGACCAGACAATATTTGGATAGATTGGGCAAATTGAACTTGGGAGTTATCAAGGCAGGCATCCCGAAGAGATAGCCCCAGAGTCGAGAAACCAAGTATAGCCAAGAATTCACAAGGAATACTTTGGAGGGCAAGTGTTATGGTCGAATTTGCCATAGTCTTCAATTAGACTTATACGGTCGAATTGACGAGCGAATGATGGAGAAATGAACTAAGGACTTCAAGTTTTGGAAGAGCCGACTCGAAGCGAACCAACAAAATCCTCAAGTCTGAATCAAAGCAGGATAGTCTTGGAAAAACTCCTAGTGCGACCCAAAGTCGGTTTGGTACCAACCTAAGTAGTTGGGTCGATACCGACCCAATAAAACTTAGGTCAGACACATAGATGGCTTGGGTCCAACTCAAACTAAGCAAACTTGGGTCGGACACACAAAATTGTCGGATCTGACTCCAAGCAAACGAATGAAAACTCAAAGCATGAAAATTTCAGAAAATCTTCAGGTCAGGTCCCAAGAAAACACCCAAATTTCTCAAGTTGGACTCCAAGTCAACGAAGATAGAGGCAAGTATGTGTCCACTCTAAAATCCAAGATCCCAACATGCAAAGTGTTGGATCGGTACCGACCCAACAACATAGGTCGTTACCGATCTAGGAAATCTCCACTGGTTGGTTCCATCTTCTGCCTACATAACATATTCGATTCTAGAAGTCTATTCCAAGTGTTGTTTTGTTAATTCAATGCAATTCTCTATTGATCTCTACAAATTCTTTAGCTAACAACTGTGTTCTTCCACGACTATGCCATTTGGACTCCAAAAATGTTAATATTGGTGCAAACTAATATGGAATCATGAAGCTAACCGCAAGACAAGACAAAGCGAAGAGTGCAAGATGACCAGGATGAGAATCCTACAAATTCATACCGACCGATGCTCTTAGGTCATACCGACCCATACAAATTGATGAGGTGGCGTCTTACTTTTTTGGAGAATCAGTCTACGATGCAGAAAATTAGGTGAACATCTTTTGGGTGGGATTTTTGGGTGCTACCTCTATAAATAGTAGGATAAGGCTCATTTATCAAGATCTTTTGGCTCTTTTACTTCACACTCTTATTTCTTGTAATCACATTCAGAGTTGTACCGACCCATAATGGAGTTGTTCAGACCTGTAAGAAATTCTACATTCAAGTTAGAATACAAGCAATAAAATCATTAAGTGGACGTAGTTCCTGATTTTTTGAACCATTATAAATTATTATATGCTCTTTCTTATTCTTTTTTCATTTATTTCTTCACTTTTTATTATATACTCATTTTGTGCACTATATAGGCCTTGATTTTATGTGGAATAAGTTTGGAGAATCATTTTAGGGGAAATCAATAAAATTATGTTGATTGCCCTACACCTCCAGTATGCAATATACTTATGTAGTGCATCAAGGATACCCGACCGGTGTAGAGCGATAGTCAGTGTATAAAGTAGTAAAATCCAAGGAAAACCTGTCCTATATCTCATAGCACATCAGATAGTATATAACAATCACATAGACATAAAACATACGAGATGTTAAATAAAACTAGATGAATCAAAATCAAATCAGAGTGTAGAAGATCCATCATAGTTATACAAAAAATAGCAGTACTATGTTATTATTACTTAGAGCTAATGTGTAGCAGAAATATAAAGATAAGCTTCAAAAGTAGGTATATGAAAACATTGCCTCCTGCTTGTCCTTTGAACAGTTCCATGCACTATCTCGTACTTTCTATCTAGTCTAGCTACTTAGGAGTACCTGAGATAATAAGAAGAAAAATATAAAATCTCGAGTCAGATAATAGTCTGACATGAGTGATCTACAATCTCAAAGTACTAAAGAAATTTCAAAGTACTAAAGAAGTGTAAGTACCTTAGGTTTTGTTTTTGGTGACAACAACTATGGGACATTGTACAAAATATAGATACTAATATTTTATCAAGATATATATAGTATATAGTGCAAGATGTTAGATATGTGTTGATTAAAAAGATGTATAGTTTCAAGGGTAGATTCAAGATGCTGATATAGAGTTTCAAGAGTTCAAGAATAAAGACTCGTAAGTATTAAAGAGTTCAAGGTTTCAAGATATTCTAGATAAGTTATAGAGTCATAGAATTTATGTTAAACCTTGATAGCACTTTCTTTATCTCACTCACCTTCTCTAACTTTGTTTTAACACTTTGGTTTTAAAATAATCTTTCCAAAATATTTTCCAAAATTATTTTCAATCTCTTATGCTTATAAAGATATTATTTTAGTGTTTCTAAGTTTATATATAATGAATTTTTGTTCATACTTTAATAAGTTATAATTATATTAATTTTATATATTATTATTAAATCTTTAAAAATTATTTTATAAAGTTTTACATAGTTATATTTTGATTAAAATATGTATTAACTATATTAAAATAATTCTACAAAGTATCAAATTATTTTACCAAGCAACGAATTTTTAAAATAACAATTTTAAAGTGTTTTTTTCAAACACAAATGGACATGTTGACATATCCCTATCCATATATGTCGACATAGTGGCCGTAAAATTCAAAATTTAAATTTGAATGGAAGTGTCTTTTCGTCGAATCTCTTCGCGAATGGACAAGACCTTTGTTTCCCTTAATATACGATACTTCCAAATGAATTTTTATCATCCACTTTCTTATTCTTCTCTCCTCTTTTCACTCTCTTGATTTCTAAACCAATTTCTACCCATACTCTGCCGAAATTTAACCAGAATCAAATTCAATCATCACTAGTTTGATTATCCTTTATCTACTCTCTGATTTCTCTCATCTCTCTCACTCAAACCAATATCGAAGTGCTACTCAAGAGTTATAGGATCAATTATAATCAATATCGAAGATCCGAGTCTATAAAACTCTATCAAATCATACTGCGATACTTATGGGTGTGATTGTAGCCTGAAATCAATTGGGTATGCTTAATAGCCAGTAAATCTAGTGGGTGTGCTTGTAGCCCAAAAATCAATTGATTATACCCGAAGGTCGAAATTCTCGAGGTTTGTCCCGTAGCCTTGAAATTGAGATTGTATTTGCATTTACTAGTTGAAAAGGAATCCGTGTAAGGAATTGTGTGAGATTGGATGTCGGATAACTTCAAACCAGTATAAAATCTTGGTATCTACTTTTCTTTTTTACTTTTACTAATTTTACTTTTATTTGCGTTTTTGTGATTGTTAATTACATCATTCTAACTAGAACCTTAAAGAATTTGAAAAATATTCATATAATCAATTAAACACTATTCTCCCCCCTCTATTGTTAATTTAACCTTAACATCCCTATTCCACTGACTCACATTTTGTATTAGAGCACAAATTTTCAAAGTATTCATCATCTGATTTTTGAAAAAGTTTAAATGGCTACCAACACTGGTAATAATACTATTAGTAACACTGTCAATGCACTTGTTAGTAACTCATTTGTCAATAGACAATGTACTGCTAGACCTCAACCTTTTAATGGCGGTAATTATAAATATTGGTCATGTAAAATGAAAATTTATTTACAGCAATTGGTACAAACACTTGGAATATCACATAAATACTGAGTACACTGAACTTGAAACCAATTTTGCATAGTGGACAGCTGACTAAAAGGCAATTGCACAAAGTAACTCTACGGCTATGAATATATTATTTTATTACTACAGAGAAATGAATCTAATAGAGTGTCTATATGTAAGTCCGCATTGGAAATTTGAAGAACATTGCAACTTACACATGAAGGCACAAGTAAAGTTAAACAGGCCAAAATTTCAAAGTTAATAAGCTAGTTTCAGTTATTCAAAATAAGTCCAAATGAGTCCTATCTGATATGTATAGTAGATTCCAAGTTATAGTACACTCACTTATTGCACTAGATAAAAGTTTTTATTAGTAGGATCAAGTTAGAAAAATCCTCAATTCACTTACTCCTGAATAGGATCAAAAGACTCGTGCAATCGAAGAGGCTAACGACATCAGCACTCTATATATTGAAGAGTTAATTGGCAATTTAATGCCTTTTGAAGCACAAATGTAAAGCAAGAGAGAAAAAGGGCAACGACGAGAAATCTATAGCTTTTAGTGCAATGACAGAATTCAAACAGGGATGACAATGAAGAAATTGTTCCCATGACTAGGAATTTTAGAAATTTCTAAAATATAACAAGATGAACTATTTCAAAAGAAACAAAAAAATAAAATCTAGGAAGCGAAATTGGAAACGAAAATGGCATTTGATGGAATAACTACAATGACCTTGGCCGTTTAAAATGAGACTGTCCACATTTCAATAAATTGAAAACTATACTAAGCACTAATTCATCCATAAACGGAGAAGAGTCTATACGGCAACATTAGATGATTCATACACATCCTTAAGTGATAATGAATCAGATATATAAATTTCTAACATGTGCTTCACAACAATACATAATTCAGAACAAAATGGTTAAATGAATCAGAAAAATGTACGTTAATAATATATCAAAAGTTTCAAATTTCGTGAATGAATTTTTGTTGTTGTTTTGGTTGCTTTATTGGTTGTTAGGAATATCCTATAGATCAATAATATTAGTTGAATATTGCATGATTATATTTTAAATTTAAATATTTTAATAATAATAATATAAGATATATTTAAAATTATTTTTCTGAAAATAGAATATATATATATATATATATATATATATAATAAAATAGGATATAGTTGAACAAAAATCATTTTTGAAAATTTTGACCTATATGTCGACATACCCCATGTGCATATGTCAACACATGTAGATAGATTTGAATTTAGAATTCAAATTCGAACTTTTAATTTTCCTCCATCTTTTCACCAACTTCTATGTTCTGAAAAGCTATCCTTTGACAAGAGAACATGTCCTTTGATTCTCCATTTACTTACTCTATGTCCATCTTACTTTTATTTCAAATTCAAAAATCATAAACTCTCTAATCTCTTCAAACTAATCTTCCATGGCATCCTCAAGTAAGGCAACCACGATGCTTTCTATGAAAATATAAGAATGTCCTTTTAACGATCAAGAAGCCATGCAATCCTACATTGAGTATTTATCTTTCGAAAAAGTCTTTCTTGGAAGATTTGTAATTTTTGAAGATTTTCTTTCTTATGATCTTTTCAATCTTTGTTTGCAAAATAAAATTCTTGGTTTAATCGATGCTTCTTAAAATGATTTCATTTTGCTGAAGATGTTTTATGCAAATTTAAAAGGAAAGTTTTACGATGCAAGAGAAGGAGAAGTTTGTAGTAGTGTCAAAGGGACACAAATTGTTTTAAATTGTGAAGTTTTGCGTCACATTCTTGGATGCAAATCTAGTGGAATGGACCTTTCAACTTTTCAAATTAGTTTTCAAAATCATGAAGTAATTCATGACATTTTCCAAAGTGATGATGATATTGAATTTAAAAACAAAAACCTGCATCCAAAAGCCATAATTTTAAGCCTTTTTTTGCAGCAAAGTATCACTCCTAGATGGCTAATTATAATAACCCAACATAAAAAGTTTTCAAAGCTCTTTTCACAGTTTATGGTCAATACAACATAAATTGGTATCAAGTCATTTTGGATGAACTTTTTTCCTCAGAATCTTTCTAAATATGAAAACACGTTATTTCATGGTGTGTATCTTACTCGCGTTTTCAATTATTTTGATGTTGACCTTAAAGAAGAGGAAACAATTCGTCGAATTTTTTTGACAAGGCCAACATTTCACTTATGCATATTTCACCCTTTTTCGAGCCTTATAAAACTCTTATAAAGAAGGAATAGAGATTGTCTTGGGAAGAGGAGTAAGAAATAAGAGAAGAGGAGGAAGAGGAAGACGAAGGAGAGAAAAAGGAAGTCGAGGAGGAAGAACAAGAAGAGGAGGAAGAACAAAAAGAGGAGGAGGATACTCTTTAAAAGTATCAATATGCCACATAATCCATCCAACAAAGATCTTCTCGAAAATCAAGAGAAGATTAAATATATCCAAAGGAAGCTTAAGAAATTATTTTCAAAGAGATTCACCTCAATTTCAAAGAAAAAGGATAAAGTCTTTGGAAAGATTATCTGCAAGCTTGGTGGTTCTTCTTCGTCCTCATCCACATCTTTCTAAGTTGTTTGTTAAACTATCTTTGTATTTGGATTTTCTAGTTTTAGTTTATATTGAATCTCATGTATCTTTCTTTTATTTCTTTTACTCATACTATCATTGAAAATTACAATGCATATGTCAACATATAACGACCAATTTTCAAAAAAATTTAAAAAATAAAAATAATAACAACTACCAAACACCAATTTATTTCAAATGACTTCTTATCCCTATATATACATATTCGCTCCAGAAAATTATTATTTTTAGTCTTTATCTTCAGTCCTTTTCATTCCTTAACTTAATAAAAATCAATGGATTCTCCCGTCTAAAAACTAACCGAAAACCTCGAACAAACTCTTGAATTATTCAAAAACATTCTTTCTTTCATCCTAAAAAACAAAGGCGCTTAGAATTGAGTCAAACGTAGATGATCAAGGAGCAAGAAAGGCATTTCGATGCAATTTGGTGGATGATTTCTTCTTGAACAAAGAAGAACCAACCACCAATCCAGAGTGAACCATCAACAAAGATGATGAATATTGGGATGCTATCAAAGCAGATCTAATCTTTAATGCTGATGGATGGGATGAAGTTCCTCGAAATGTCGAGTTTAAATAGGTTTGATTATATACAAATAATAATACTTGATTTGGTTTGGATTTGATTGGTTTGATTTGTATGGATTTGTGTGAATGATGTATGACATTAACTTTGTTGGGTTGAATGAATATTTGGATTGATTATGATAATTTCATGATTATCTAATTTTACATATCACTTATTAGTTTTATACATTCTTTCTCATCATCGTTATATATAATTCTTATATATATAGTATTTAATTTAGGGGGATTTAAGTTAGAATTAGATCAAGAATTAGTGTCAAAGTTCTAGTTTTAGTTGGCTATTTTTATTAATGATAAATGGGGAAAATATACAAAATCTAGGCGTATAAGGGGGAGTTTGGAAACCCGGGCGGAGGGGGGTTATGTTATATTTTATATACAGAGTTGCCATCATCAGAAAGGGGGAGATAATTATTACCTAAGGTTTTGGTTTAGATGATAACAATAATAGGACATTATATAAAATATACTTACTAATATTTTATCAAGATATATATATATATATATATATATATATATATATATATATATATATAATGTATAGTGCAGGATATTAGATATGTGTTTATTAAGAAGACTATACTGTATCGAGAGTAGATTCAAGATGCTGATATAGAGTTTCAAGAGTTCATGAATGAGGACTTATGAGTGTTAAAGAGTTAAAGATTTTAGGTATTCCAAATAACTTATAGGGTCGTAGAATTTATGTTAAAACCTTGATAGTACTTTCCTTATCTCTCTTGCATTCTCCAACTTTGTTTCTATATTTTGGTTTTAAAATAATCTTTCCAAAATATTTCCTAAAATGATTTTCAATCTCTTATACCTATAATGATATAAGCTTACTATTTCTAAGTTTATATATATTGAATTTTTGTTTATACTTTAATAAGCTATAATATATTGAATTTTTATATATTATTATTAATCTTTCAAAATTATTTTATAAAGTTTTATTAAGTTATATTTTGATTAAAATATATATAAACTATATTTAAATAATTCTATAAAATATCAAATTATTTTACAAAGAACCGGATTTTCAAAATAATATTTTTAAAGTGTTTTTGAAAATACAAATGGATAAGTCGACATATCCTATCTGTGTATGTTGACATAATGGCCGTTAAATTCAAAATTCAAATTTGAATAGAACTTTTCATCGTATATCATCGCGAATGGAATAGACCATTGTTTCTCTATATAGACCCGACTTTCAAACAAATTTTTATCATCTACTTTCTTATTCTTCTCTCTTCTTTTCACTCTCTTTATTTCTAAATCAATTTCTACTCAACTCTGTCGAAATTTTACGAGAATCAAATTCAATCACTACTAGTTTAGTTCTCCTTCACCTACTATCTGATTTCTCTTGTCTCTTTTACTCAAACTAAGACCAAAGTGGTATTCAAGAGTTATAGGATCAATTAATCAGTATCGAAGATCCGAGTCTATAAATCTTTGTCAAATCATACCGCTATACTTGTGGGTGTGATTGTAGCCCGTAAAATTATTGGGTTGCTTAGTAGCCTGTAAATCTAGTAGGTGTGCTTGTAGCCCGAAAATCAAGTGACTCTACACAGAGGTCGGAATTATGGAGGGTATGTCTCGTAGCCTTGAAATCGAGATTGTATTTGCATTTACTAGTTGAAAAGAAATCCGTAGAAGGAATTGTGAGGGACTGGATATAGGGTAACTTCGAACCAGTATATATCCTACTGTATTGTTTCCTTTTTTACTTTTACTACATTTACTTTTATCTACATTTTGATTTTGTGATTGTTCATGTGATTATTAATTGCGTCATTCTAAGTAGGATCTTAATGAATTTGAAAAATATTCATATAATCAAGTAAACAATATCCATCTCTCTCTTGTGTTAATTTAGTCTTAATATCCCTATTCCGCTGACTCACAAAAATTATATTTAGTAAAATAGGAACATAAGGTATGAAAAATTGTACCTGACATATACCTACTTCACAAGAGTCAGCACGTAACAGTATATGATATCTACTATAATAATGTGGTTGTACTACACAGTATAAATGTCAAGACATCTAAGTCAACTATACCTACATCATGTGACATCCCAGTAAAATAAAGAAAGAATAGTAACCATCTATCATCCTCACATCACTCACTTAAGTGCATTGGATGTATGATAGCTCATGTGACCATTTCAATGGTTGGAGACTATGCAACATCTCAGTTTAACAGTGCTCGACTCCATGCCACTTCAAAGGCTAGGAAACTAGACTCAACAGCAAAAAATTCTATGGTACATAGATCTGCGGCCAGAGTTGTGGGATACAATCAAATCTAGGTGAGTGTCCATACATACCCCACTTTACCAGCATACGTTGAAACTTTCAAGTATCAACAATCCCTTACCACAAGTCTCCATAGTAGAAAACATTTGTGTTCAATAAGCTTACACCAACAAACTTTCCTTCATGGATAATCATGACAATTCCATCATTAATTCGTCAAACTTTGAAACACCATTGAATACCCATCAAAATTTTGCAGAGTACCCTTAGCATAGACCCAAACCTTCCCTGCTACTTCCCTACATTAAACCCGAAGTAGAATTCAAGAGTCCATCGGTAGACATCGCATTACCTCTCCCAAATCCAAACCGATCGTTGGTGGCCCGAACTCTCAAACCATTCACCATAAAATCGTGCAATCATTTATCGCACAGCCCCGTAGACAATCTCATCATTTTCCCGAAATACGTAAGAGTCGATACCGACCGGTATAGGTTGATACCGCTCCATTGCATTGTACTTGGCCTAAACTTGGCTAAGTACAAATGCTTTGGACCATCTTCGTAGCCTTACCTGAAGTCTTTCTTATGCATCTAAGTCCCTAGCTCGAAGACATAATCAAAATCCACTAAGTTCGAATTATTAGGGTCTTTATCCATTGAATGGATCGATGGTAAATTATCCATGTGTTTTCCACTACTCTAGCTTGAAGTCTCCATTACCCAAGCCCGAAATAAGTCCAATGTCCCCCTACATCTCCACCTAAGTACATATTTGCATTTTACACCCCAAATATGGGTCGGTATCAATCCATATAACTTAGTTAAAAATTTGCCTAAATAATTTTTACGATTTTCCCCCTTCAACCCTTCAACGTTTTGACATATTGTTTCGCTTGGAGTCTCTATATTTACATCGATACACCTTTTACAACAGTAACACTACTCCTTACACTTTGTTCCATTGATCATGTCTCCATCATTCATGTAATCACCTTGGATGACCCATATCAAAACCAATCCACATGCACTAGAATCCATCACATAGAATATTTTCCTCTCAAAATAGCCTACAGATTAGCGTTTCTACCAAAACAACCATGCATACATACATACATACGTACGTACACATATACGTCCAAGTGATACAATACATGCACCATATGCATACAATAAAATTGAATTCCACCAGTAATAAAATCTAACCTATTTTCTAAAATAGAGTATCCATATGAACATGTGCATGTAATCAAATAAAATACATTTTAAGACATTTTAAATTCATTATCAAATCATGGTAAAGTTTGATCAAGTTGAAATCACAATTTAGCTTCGAAAAGATATTAGAAACATCATTTTTAACTATATAAACAAGTATATTAAAGTGGGAGATATAAACCACTCACCAAAAGAAAATATATAACCAAAAAATAGAAATGTACAACTAGCCAAGCACAAATACTAAGTTGTTAACTTTTGAAATTGCCAATGCTCTTTGCGAATCCCTACGATAATCACCTTCTAATGCTTTTATTTGGCTAATGATAGCAAGGAATAGGTTTTTAGCTAAGAATGATTAATCGTTTAGAATAATTTTTAGAAAGCATGGAAATGAATAGCGGTTGTCCCATCGGTTTTATTAGGTACAAATCCCAAAATGGGTTAGTGGCTTAATTTGGGTTTAGTCTAGTTACCCACTAATCTATCTAAAAACTATCTTACTTCAAATGATTATACCTCATAAATGTATGGCTAAATATCTATTAGGACCACTCCATGAAAAGAGAAACTATATATTTTTCATTTGGAAGTGGTTTTAGATTATAATTCGAAGTCCGCGGGTGCGGCGTAGTGGAAAGGAGGCTTGGTTTTTGGTAAAAAGACCCAGGTTCGATTCCTACCATGCGCTTCCCTATCTTATATAAGTTTATCTAGGTATATGGGGGCTTGGATCAGCGAACGACTTTACTATATCCTCCTCGGGAGTTTATCGGCCCGTCGGGTTCTCTTGGGTTTAAAAAAAGAATATAATTCAACAACTATCAAAAATTATAGCCCTTACAAGTTTTCAAAGTCAAAACTATCCAGTAAATTTTCTAAAGGTTAAAAATATCAAATTCAATATTTTCTTAACTTAAACCCTCATATGATCTAACTTAGATTTTAAAAATGATATTTATCATCCTCTGATGCATAAAATATAGGTCACTACATCTCTTCCCTCTTATAGAAAATCCTCCCTGAAATACCATTAGACAAGGTAAGGTCATAAAATATAGTTATCCTATATGCCCGACAACCATAGTTAAGCCTATCAAACATTAAACATGCACAAATGAGTAAGAAATAAAATCTACATCTACTCTAGCATGCAAGGTACTAAACTAGTATCATAGAATATCTAATGTAAAAGCTAACGATAAAAATGAATTTTTTACTAGAAAGGAACACCACATTAGCAGCCCTCATGCTCTCCTCAGTCTCCCATGTGCTGTCGCATTCGCTCAAAATACACTAAACCCTTACCTACTACACCATATTCATTCTAAGCTACATCTTACTTCGACTAACTACACGAATCAGCTTAAAGGCCTTGATGCTTTAGGTCTAACTTCTATATCATCTAGTTAATATGATGACACACTCATGCTTGAGCCATGCACAAACATCGTAAGATGAGAACCATTGCACACATTGTGCATACCCACCATCTTCTGAGGTAAGACAACCTTGTACGCTAGGTCCCTAAACCTCTTAAGTTTCGAAAAAGAACATATTAATCTCGATGACAACTTACCCTCAGTATCAAATCGAACTACATTCTTCAATGGATAAACCCTCATAAATACCATACCACTGATAGATAACTTCAAATCTCGACGTCTCTTATCAACATAGCTCTTTTATCTACCTTAATCAGCTTTCAACCATCGCCTAATTATCCCGATCTTATTTGATGTTTCTATAATCAAAGCTATGCTATTATCAGTTTCTCTTCCTCTTCCCACCAACAAGAAGGAGCGTTGCATGGACGGCCATATGATTCCATAAATAATGCCATACTAATGGTAGATTGATAACTTTTGCTATATGCGAACTCAACAAGATGCAAATGGTCGTCCCATAGCCCCTAAAATCAAGAATGCAAGCTTGTAAGAGATCCTCTAAGATGCGATTCACTCTCTTAGTCTGCCCATCGATTTGTGGGTGATAACCTGTACTAAAATGTAGCTCTACCCCAACACCTCTTATAAGCTCTTCCAAAATCTTCTCCTAAATAATGGCTCTCAATCAGTTACAATGTTCTTTGGCACACTGTGGAATCATACAATCCACTTCACATACAACTTATCCAAATTTGATGTCATCCTACTGGACTTCGTGGTCATGAATCGAGCACTCTTTGTCAATCTATCAACTATGACTTAGATGCAATCGTACCATCCATTGCCATCAGCAAACCATTGATAAAGTCCATCAATATCCATTCCTCTTTTCATTGTGGAATTTCAAGTGATTGAAGCAAACTAGTTGGCTTTTTCCGCTTAGCCTTTGCTAACTGACAATTCATACACTTCGATATGAATGTCTAGGCATCCTTTTTCATACCTACCAAATAAAATTTCTACTTTATATGACAGTACATCTTATTACTTCTAGGATATATACTCACTTTCAATGATGACACTCACGTAATACCTCGTCCCTCAACCTATCAACATCGGGGACTAAAAACCTTCCATACTTATGGAGCCAACCATCGTGTTCAAGCCTGTACTGCCTTATATCGTCAGACTTGACTCCCTTCTTGATCTTCGCTGTGATATTTGCTAAGCTAGCATCTCATCTCTAACTAGTAACAATTCGCTCTATTAATGTAGGCTTGGTTGTCAAGCTTGCCAACACATCCAGCTCTAGCTTGCATCTTAGTCAAAAATCATAACCGACAATATACTCAAGCTACTTCCACTCTAGAAAGAGCATTCCAAGATGACATGTCTTATACTCAAAGCATGAATGACTGCATTTCCTTTCAAGCCATATAGGAAAGGACAAAGTCAGGAAGCCAAGAACTTTAACCTTCTTTACTGATGAAGGGTTAAGATCCTTCTTATGCTCAATACCTTTTCTTATTTTGAATACATCATTTTGTTAATCAAACCATCGCATAACATTTTCTTCTAATGAAGATATCTCTTTGATTAGAAATATTTATTTTACTTACTCAAATTACCATGTGATATCATCATTTGGATTCTTATAGGTTATACTTACATAACCAATTACAAGGTTAATCATATTCAATTTCACAAGTTTAAAATAATTTAATAGCATTGCCCCTCCATTAATTTATAGAGAATACCCTCATTGATAGGCTACAGAGTTGACCAAACGATCAAAACTGCATCGCCACTCATCGAACAATCTCTATGGTTTAATGGCCGCACTAGACATCTTAAATTAATACTCAAACCAATTTTAATTTATATTCAAACCTTAATTTATTACAACTTAATTGTTATCGTGACTGGCTATCACATCATAGCTTTTAGGAAATTTCTATCGATAACGTTGCTCAGGCGCATCAACTAGAATTCTTAAAGCACTCGATGGACAATCCAATACAAAAACCATTTTCTAAATGATAAATATAATTTTACCAAACATTCTTTGCCTGTCTCAATAAAAGTATTCATGTATGTCCATAAGATATCTTCTATTAAAAAGATTTGCAATTTAAATTTATTGCTTATACTCATCATCACTGAATACAAGAATAACTCATCGAGATATTCCCAAAATACTCAATTTCATAAGATTGACGAATTAATCTGGAGCATTCGTTAAACCGAATGGTTTAACGAGCCACTCATAAGAATGATAATGAGTTCGGAATACGGTAAGAGGAACGTTATCCTCTGCAACTCATAACTGATCAAATCAATGTAAGATCAAGTTGAGAAAAGACCCTAGCACCACTCAAATGATCAAACACGTCGTTGATTCACGATAATGGATACTCATTCTAATGGATAACTTGTTAAGCTTAGCAAAAATGGATGCAAAGTCTAAGAATACCTTCAGATTTCTTAACAAGATGACCGTGGCACCCCACGGTGAAGACTGGACTAAATGAATTGCTTAATTTCAAGCTTCAGCAATTACTTTTAGAGTTCCTCATTTCCTTAGTGGACATCCTCGTAGGAGGATGACTAACAGTCTGAGAACTAGGAATGAGGTCAAAACAAACTCAATTACCCGCTTGGTTGGCAAACCCGAAATGAACTCAACTACATCAACGAAATCAAAAATGATTGGAATATGAGATACTTCATCATCATCTCGAGATCAAGAGCAATTAAAGATACTTTGAAATCTCCATCAACATTTCGAAGAACAAGGGACAACATATCAGCCGAATTAGGATACCTAAATATAGGATCCTTTCAAAAACATAAGGTTCGGGCTTGATAACATGCAAGCCAATCCATGCCAAATTCACAACAAACCTAAGGTAGTAAATAACGTGCAATTCTACACGAAAAGAAAACTACAAAGAACAATCTCACTATTCTCACTCAACAAGCCAAATATTGCGGATCCCCTTAATAGGATTCACAATCCTCTTAGAAGTAATAAAACAAAAACATCCAATAGCATCAACAAATATCTTCGATATAGATGAGTGTCAAGCACCCGTACCTAAGAGAACTCGAATAGAAAAATCACAATAAAGAACATTCATAGGGTAAGATATTATTAATTTAATTGTGGAATACTATGAAATTAAACTACAGTCCTAGACATATCTCCATATATCAACCTTCAAAGGACTCGACAAGGTTAAGGGTAAGATTAGAAACAACTTCGAGTAGGGAAGATGTTTTCACTCATATCATAATTGATGTATCGTAGTATGTAAACTAATATGTGTTTATTACATTTTGTTCCGAATTCAGCTCTGATACAAAGTTGTGACTCCCATCCTGAGACCCACACTAACAAAGAGTATTGCTAGGTAATATTGTCTGATAGTGTGGAGAATATGGCAGTTTAGGAGCGACCATCATGGTCTTGTATTAAATAAGTATTAAGCATGTCGATAATATGGATCATTTTTTTTCATTTCATCTTAAGTGGTTCGACATACTCAATTCTTACCTAATACAGTACCATGGTTGCTACACGATCGATTCAGAGCAAAACACAATATAAATAATGAACACGGATTATAAAACAACAAACACAGTTATATACATACATACATCAAGTACAATACATAGTGTCATATATTAGTGGTGAAACACCACTATATAAATATGCATCAAGTCCCACACAAAAGAATATACATAATCAAGTCAAACTACTACAAGATAACTACTCTAAAACTAGGCATATATCCAAAAGATCAATAGATGGATCCACAGAGAACAGCTAAGAAAAAGCTAAATAGTCCAACCTGCAACTTGGTCTGACCTGAGTAATGAATACACGGGTCAATCTAACTTGAAAAATATGATTAGCAATGATAAATTGGATATAACTCTCATAAGGGAAACATTCCTTTAATAAAAAAGGAATGGTATAAACTCCGATTTACACAAATTCGAAGAGATGGAAAACTCTAAAATATCTCAAGGGTTAACTCATGGATAACATCAATTCAATATGAACGTTTCTTCTTAAAAGCTACTAGAAATATAAATTCCAACAAAATCTTATAAAATCTCAGAAGGAAACCACAGAAATCGTAAAAAATGTTATAGCTTGAGGAACTCAATTAAGAGTTCAAAATTCAGAAAATCTCATTACCCATGGAACTCAATTAAGAGTTCAAAACCTCATAAATGAAATCATCATATGTGAATAAAATCTCATATAGCTCTAGGCTATAAAATATATAAAACAACATCTTGAAAATGATGAAATCATAAAACATCAAAACTCAGAAAAATCCCGAATTGGATCCAAATCCTCGATTGCATGTTGAAGCAATGCTGCATGTGCTAAACTCTTGTCCGGTACTATGTATTAGGTACCTATCTCATAGACTCGAAGTCATATAACTTGTGGCGACTGAAGTCATCTAACTAGTGGTGACCGAAGACACATAACTCGTGGTGAACAAAGTCACATGGTCAACGTGATGACCCGAAGGTCTATAGTACTGGATAACTCGTGGATGAGTCACAGACTCTTAGATTGGAACCTGAAAAGTGTTAACAGTGCATCCTATACCACACGTTCTCACTTAACGGTTTACTAACCGTTAGCCATTTCCACATCAGAAAACAACATCATTAAAAAATCATAAAACTTAGAAAGCTCATAACTTGCCTCATGTCATCGACAAGTACAAAAGACATCGTGATGGTTTTCGTAGACCACAACTCCTAAAATAGGAGATATGAAACCTCAAAACTCGCCAAATAATGGCAATCTCAAATAATTCCTAAAAAAAGGAATTCACAATCTCAAAACACGCCATGGAATGGAAATTACAAATAACAACTAGAAAGTTCAAAGCTTCAAATGAAAACGTCTAGAATTAACCGAAATAGTAAATGCATGTGTCCCATACCATATGTTTTACTAAATCGTTTATTTCACTTTCTTATACGTTCGAAGAGTGCAAAATAGTGTATTTTATATATAAAATAATTTACTTGAGAAAACTAGTTTTAAAACAATTTTTGAAATCATTTGTAAAACAATTCTCTGAAAATTTCTGTTTATTATAGAGAATTCGTGCTCCAAAACAACAGAAATCATTTGGAAAATCCGTGCTAGCAACAGAAATCATTTGAAAACACTAGAAATTCAACATATAAAAACATCTCAAAAACTCATCAACCTGGAGTTCAGATCAACCAAAATATTGGCTTACCTATTGATAGGTTAGAGCCCTTAAAAATCATCACAAAACATCACCAAAAACAAGCATCGAAACTGTTGAAACAAGCAGGAGAACACTAAAGAACATAGGGAAGAAGTAGCAAAAGCATGCATACTTAGGTCAACCTATAGGTTGACCCCTGTATGGCATAGGTCGACCCTATGGTCGACCTATGAAGTGCTTGAGTCGACCTTAAGGTTGACCTAGGTAGGTTTTTGGTCAACCCGAAATTCGTGATTTCTACAGGTTGATCTCTCTGTTTTGTTTCAATTTTTGAGCAATGTTTTTAACTATCTACAAGATGAATTTGATAGTGGAAATTTGCGTGCACCAACTACAACACTAAAACTACAGTTTGGATAAAATCCGGCATGATTGCATGACAAGAACAAAGAGTTATAATCACAAAAAGAAGTAATATAGAGAAGATTTACAATATAACAAGTCACAACCAACTATTCGTTACAGTAAGCACAGATTCAATAAATTTTCAGCATATAACTCATTCGAGTTAGAAATTGTGAGATTTTACTCACCTTGGCATGAATTTACGCAAATTTGAGTAGAAAGATATAAACTTTCTGGATCAAAGAGGCTCTACAGACCTATAAAAGCTTAGAAGTACAACATGTAGGCAAAGAAAACAAGTTATAGATGTATCATTTTCAAACAGAAGATCGAGGAGATGATTTTTAGGGTTTTGGTTTTTGATTGCCTGTTTATAATCTATAATTTGCAAGCTTTCTCTTTAATTTTAGCTAGTTAGAAACAAGGTTTTTAATTTGTTAAGGAGATGGCCATTTTTCTTTTAATGCATTTTGTTTTTGAGAAAGAGATGCAAATGAGAAGGGAGAAGGGAGAAGGAAAAACTATGTACAGTTTCTCCCTGATGATTCAAGAATTGGTTTTGGGCTTTCACCCTCAACCCATTAGCCTAATACAACACTTAATGAAAATTTGGTTAAGTATATTCATGTTACACTCTTTTTTTTTCAATATTTACACAATATTTCGCATTTCTAAACCAAACAAATTTCATACAACAATTGTTTGTGTTTTACAAAAATGTTACACAACATAAATAAAGCTATTTTAGTTAAAAAAATTAATTTCCACCATTAAAATTCCATTTTTAATTAATTTCATCAAATTACATCTTTTATTACATAAAACACCGTTTTAAACATTAAAATTTACACAAAAAATATTTTCTTGTCAAATTAAATACAACCAATATTAACTTCATTATTACATTCAAAAATTATTTTAGATCAAAATTCCATCGTTTTATTTTATAATGCATTGCAGTAATTTCGAATACTTCATTTAAAATTGATAACACATTTGGCAATAATTTGCAAAGTTATTGCATTTTACCAAATTAAAGCTATAAAATTCTCATTTTCTCTAAACTAATATAATAATGCTTTTTATAACTTTATTTTCATCATTTTACATTTATTTTAACAAATTATTATTGAATTAATTCCTTTATCCCACTTAATTAATTCAATTAATACCTAAATCAAAATATTTCCAATATTCACCATTTCTAACCAACACTATAATCTTAACTCTATTTTATTCTTTCCAAATTTTATGTTTGTTCAAAATAAACAATTTTAAATCTTTAATTTATTTTTATTTTTCAATATTAAGTTGTAACCACCGTTATAATTTAACATTACAAGTAATCACGAAAACTAGGGTTGTTACATTTTCTATGTTTTAAGACACCTATAAAACTTCCTTCTTTTAGCAGATTAATTATATGGAGGATCTACTAGTTAGTTTCAGTACACGTAAAAGGAAATTGGTCCTTGGTTGTATTACTAGCGTTTGTCGATGATAGGTTGCGACTTGATCCAATAACGTCGCAGATGGTAGGGCGATAATGAGTTTTGGGCTTGATCCCAATAGTGTTGCAGACCATTTAGGGATGGCTAGCTTGGACTTTACCTTAGTAGTCACGTATGATTTGGCATGCGAGTTAGGACTTTAGGCTCAATCATGTGCATAAGATTTGGCAGTAGTTGGATGAGACAAATCATTCCTCAGTAGTGAGTTTATTATGATTTGACGATACGATACATTCGGAGGAGTTGGGTCCTCATTGTACAATTATGTGATAGTGGACTAAGACACATAATTCCTCAGTAGCAAGTCGCTTGCGGTTTGGTGATAGTAGGCCAAGACATATAGTTCCTCACCAGCGATTCTCTTACGATATGGTGATATGGTACATTCAGTGGAGCTGGGTTTCGGATGTATGATTTCACGTTAGCAAGCTGAGGCATATAGTTCCTCAGTAGCGAGTCACTTGTAAATTAACGATAGCGTCTTGAAACATGTATTTTCTCAGTAGGGAGCTGCATAACTTTTCGATGATAGCAGGTTGGGACTTTGAGCTCAATCGTATCGCAATTGATTTCTATGTGCAAGTTAGGACTTTAGGCTTAATCATATGCAAACATTTTGGCAATGGAAAGTTGGGATTATGGGCTTAATCATGCCATAATCGATTTCAGCATGCGAGTTGGGAATTTGGGCTCAATCATGTGCTTGTGATTAGGAATGGGGTGGATCTTAGTGAGACCATAGCATATGATGTCACTATAGCATTATATTGCCTTTAGCTTACTTGTTGGGTGTAGATGACATAAGTTGGAAGTGTGATTTATGAGCGCAAATGTTGTTTTACAAGCTTATTAGTATTATGCACTAATATGGTATGTTTCACTTACCAGACATATGTCTAACCCACTCTATCCTCTTCTTCCTTTTTTTTTACTGTGGTAGGTAGATAGAGAAGATCGATGGTGATTTTGGAGATCCGATGGTGCAATAGAGACATGCATTTTTTTACCTATTAATTATATAATATTTTTTATCCAGTTATTTCAAGATATTGTATGTTTTCTGATTAATAGTTTTGAGAGATTATGTAGTTGGAGTGTTATGTGATATTCCCTTATTTTATTTGTTTGAGATTATAATATTAATTATCATATTTTATTCCTTTCGCTATGAGTTTCATAAAGTGTAGATTTTAGTAGATAGCTCTATAATCTATTTTGTATTTTACCTCAAAATGATCCATCATTATTGTTATCCACAATGTCAACACCACTTTTAGTTGTGGATAGGGACGTCGTGGAAGGCAGGTTGCAATATATTATATCAAAGCTTAGGTTAAGCGATTCCTACCAAATTACGGTGTATGAGAGAGAAAATTTGTAGTTTTATATTATAGACACACACATATACATATATACACATATACACATGCCATATATTTTTACTTGTAGAGTTAGTATTTGGCTTATCCCATATATAAGTAAACAATTGTGAGTAAAATAAATGTTGAGATTAAAAACAGTTTTGCAATGAAAAATAAATTCATCATATTTATTATAATTTACGCAATAAAAATTTCTAATAACGGGTCTCTATACCAACTATTACTAGAGTTTATTGTGGGACTAATGATGGATAAGAAGAAGAGTATTACCTTTGAGCCCATAGAAATTAAGTGTGAGGTTAAGAAGGCATATAGAGGCACTTATGCATTATTAGATTGCATGACCAAGGTGGGCTTGTCTAGGGTAAGTTGTATTATCAACTCTAATTAAAGTATTTTACGTATTAATTTTTTTTCCTCAAAACTAAAAAACAATATTATTTGAGATTTTTTGAAAAAATAGGAGTTAAAATTTGTTTAATGTATTGAAAAAAACACTAAATTTAATAAGAAGAAATTTCCCATGGTTATTTTAAATGTTTTATTTTTGTAAAAAAAGTTTAGTATAAGGCACATTGTTGCAATTATATTTTGATATGTGCTTTTCTTTTAACAAAGAAACATTTGAAAGTAAGTTTAATTGTAAGTAATATGCATCTTTTGAATGTATTTTATTTTTTAAATATATTTGTCATATGTTGAAAAAAATTATTACGTTTTATTTACACTTTTACGAAAATTTCTATTTATAAAGTAAAATTTAAAAATATATGATTTACATGCTAAATTTTCTAAGTTAAATATAAGGATTTGTGATATAAACTCTTGAACATATGCATTAATAAATGATTAAGCATAGAAATTGTGTATTATTTAAAGGTGTTGAAAAGGGCCGATTATAAACTAAAACGATTTATGGTTATATATATGATAAAAGAGATAAATTATACAAAATACTATTGTAAAAATGAAATATTTCAAAAAATAACCAAAGTTATCTGAAATTGAATTATATGTAGAGTGATGATAGAGGACGACTCTACTTGCTTATGGAGAGCGTCGATTAGCATTATGGTACATATGTTTGTTTTGGCTTATAGTACGCCAATGTATTGGTAATTATTTCACGGTAAATGCACTTAGGTTATTGTTATGCTATGATATACATAGGTCGCCATTACAACCGCAAGTATGATGCCCTTATGTTATGATTCGTATAGAATACTCAAGTTGTGAAAATCTTTTATGTAGAAAGTTTTAGCATCTAGATGTGTACCATTAGGGTTTGATCTTGATATCACTTATAAGTAGTTTAATGTAATAGGTGCTCAACATCATGTTTACTATATTATGGCATCGATCCATTCTCCTAGATTCCTAAATGAAATTCGTTGAATTTATGGAGGCTATATTTGTAGGATCGATTTCACCGTAGAGGAAGGGGGTGAATAAGGTGATACTATTAATTATAAAAATTTAATGCGGAAGTGTATAAAATAATTTCAACACAGGTATAGCAAAATAATAGCAGCATAGATAATAGCAGAATAAAAGCAGAAAATAGAACATACAAATTTACCCAGCTTCGATAAAACCCTGCATACGTGCTGCTCCCAAGGTTTCTACTAGAAATTAAGCAGTCAGACGCTTACACACGTAAACTTGTGACGCCTGCTATCGAAAAACCTAACTCTACACTCAAAATCCTAGCACAACTCAGCCACCGAGTTGCGAATTCTCAAACTACACTACCGTATTTCGTCCCCTAGCCACAGACTAGAAATTATAAACGTTTAAAAGTAAATTACAAACAAAAACAGTCTAAAAATAACACAAAACCCTAATTTTTAAACTATAGTCCAAAATAGAGAAAAAAAACCAGCCCAAATGAAAATTAAAAAGGAAACCCCCTTTTCTTTGTTTCTTCGGCCCGATCCTTTTCTTTTGTTTACGATTATGGCTGCTTCGTTCTCCTTTTCCTTTGCTCAAAAATTAGGGCTTTTGATAAATTAAAGAAGTCGACTTTGTTCAATGATTAAGTGGATGTTCTCGTGATTGCTTAGACCATCGATTGTTTCTTCACTTTGCACATGATTGCTCCAATTTAATCAAGTTCGACTAATATGGTATGTGATTTATTCTTTTTGCTTTACTGCTTAGCTTGCTTTAACTCGATGATTTTAGTAGCCGATGATGAGATGGGTTTAAATATGGATTGATTCCCTAAATTTACGTTCGAATAAATTTTCGAATTCGTCTGATAATTTCTGAGTTCGGCTATTCGATTATGCTTGAATGCTTGTGATTTATTTAGACTAGTTCAATTCGTATTTTTCGTTTCTTGAGTATCACGGCTTTGATTTTTAATCGTTCGATTCCTTTCCTTGGTCACCAGGGTTTTGATTTGCTTTTGAATTTGTTTTCGTTCATTTTGCTATGAGTTCAGATTCTCTGTCTTTGTTCAAAACTATTGTTTCATGACTGAACCTACATTTTGGTTTGACTTGAAACTTGTAAAACATGCTGTGTCATTTGCTTATTTTGGTTCAACCTATTTCAGTTTCATCTATATATATATATATATATATGCATATATACGCATATATGTGTACATGTATTTGTATTGCTTTGACAAATGTCTTAAACTTGTGCTTATTGACTTCGACATTTATGTTAAAACTGGACCTAACATTGGTCATTTGAAAATATTTCCTTATAGCTTCATGGCTTTGCTTTAAACTGCATAGGTATTTATGTTGTCTTTGACTTGATTTGGTTCCAATTTTTGCTGGCTTGAACTGTATGTAAGTTGGTGACACTGTTTTCATTTGAAGCTGCATTGTCATTTCGAAATATTATCTGGACATTTCGTCACTCTGATGCATTCCATTTTCACCATGCCTGATTAGGCATGTGAACCCTATCCTTGGTATCCTCTAATTATGTACATGTTGTACTTGAGTCTGTGTTGTATTGTGGTGAGTTGCTTGCCTCGTTTATGTTCTGTTCACTACTCGTATACATACACACATTTATGTATATATGTGTGCGTTCACATGGCCATTGTATTTGATTCTGCACTTGATTGCTTGCATGTATATGTACATGTGTGTTCACTCATGTATATATGTATGTTTGTGATGCTCTGTCCACACTGACTATCTTGTTGAGTTGATCGTGCTTTGCATTGCACTGTTTACTATTGTCATGTGATTCATTTACTATTTCATCCATGTATGTATACTAGTGCTCTCGTCTATATGCATTAATGTTCATCCATGCTTCTATTTTGTGCTGAGCCTTGTAGCCTTGAGTCAGTTTGCATTTGAACTTGACTGTCTTTCTTTATCAAAATAGCTGCTATCTCATATATATATAAGTGCATGTGGTATTAAGTTGCATTTATTACTTCAAACCAGTTACATATTATAACTGGGCTTGCCCTTGGTCATTGCATTCATACTTCATGTTTTCTGGATTTGAGTTGGTACTTGTTTTCTTTGTGGACTGGTATAGATTGAGTTGAACCTGAACTATTGAGTTGCATATGACTTGCTCCATTTGGTTGGTCTTTCCAGTCAAGTAGATTGCTTGTAGTTCTGCATGCCTCTGATGCAACTTGATATGATTGTTATGTTGAAGCTTTGCTCATTAATCTGGTCGAAGATGTTTCATGACTTTACTCTGTACATATGAGCATGTTAAGCTGTTGTTGATTTTGGACTTCATATATACATCATTTTATTCCGGTCTTCATGTGTCTCGAGTCTTGTTGGACTGTCTAGCCTCTGTTGTTGCTGGCTTCTTATGTACATCACTTAATTTTTGGTCGAGGCTTGTTTTAGTTGTCTTGACCATTTTGTTGAACTTCTACATTTGGATTTCACCTGTGTTGAATCAAGCTTATAGCTCGGATTTGACTTTATGCTCGTGTCATGACTTTATTTGTGTTGCACTTGAGTTGAACCTGGCTTTTGATTGGATTTGACCTTGTGCTCACCTGTCACTGTAATTTTATCAAGTGTATATCAGTGTGCATGACCTTGTAGCATGTAGAGTGATACACTGTGCATATCACAAGCTATTCATGTCTAATGAATTCAAATTTAAATGATGACGAACAACCCTGAGGCTAATAACATTTTCAAAATATACACTTTATTTTTCACTATAAAATATTTTCTTTTCAATTTTACTGTATCAGTGTTTATTTTGCAGATATTCAGATGCTGGATCCAATCTGGAATAGAGTTGAAGATAAATACGGGTGGGTGAGTGATATGTAGTAAGGTGCTATTGTAGATGATAATTGTATAGTGATGTAATTGAGATTGTGATGTAAACGAGATTGTGATGTAATGTGTGTGTGTATATATATATATATATGTATATAGTGAGAGCTCAAATTTGTACTATTTAAAATTGTAATAAAATATTTGTTTGAATAAAATATCTATTTGAATTTAAATTTTGCGTTCTTTATTTTATCCAGCAAATATTTATTTAATTATGTGAAAAATAAAATAGTACCATAACAAATATATTTAAATGAATATATATATGTTATTATCATCAAACAAAAATCATATACTTTCATATTGAACAATATTTTATGACCAAGTGTTATATTTTTAAGTTAGCAGGGCCAGGCACTGTTCGATATTTGGTTGGACCATTTGTTATATTTTGGAAGTGAGTGAGTAAGGGCCATTTATTAAATAAGATACTATTAAGCAATTAAATATATAGTGTTTCTGGAGTACGTCGATGCACATAAAGGTACTTTAGTCGTGTGTTAGTACAGACTTCACAAGTATGTGGACTTAATATTATTTTTGAAGTACCAAGTGTTGTATGATTTCAAGAGATGAAGTAAATAAGGTACGAAGGCAATTTTTCAAAGAGGTGAGATTTTGCGACTTGGAAGAAAATCAACAAAGAGGTGAGATTAATTCTTTCCAGTCATCATTTGGATTGAAAGAAATAACTTATTAAGTCATTCTAAAATAGTAACTTTTTATGCATATCCCATTTTCAGTGCCAAAAGCACATAAAAAATGCGTTAGCTAATCTTAGAGTTTGTTATAACAGTTATTAATTTGAATTTAGGGGTAATATAGATATGCAACTTAGATTTTTTATATGTAGGACTTATTAGGTTCGTTATTAGTTTTATTTACTTTTTCCCATTTAGTGTCTTAGTTGGTGTAATATTGTGTCCATCGAAATTTTGGCATCAATCATTTGTTATGTTTATAAATTAAATGGTGATGGGGTATGGGCTTTACCTAAGAATCCTAAATGTTTGTCCACCTAGAGGGAAAAAACTTCCAAGTGATCATGCCTCTATATTTAAAGAGAAGCTTAGTGGGGTATTTGAAAGAATGCAGAGTTGGTTCGTATTTTCAGTAATTTGTGAAAGACATCAAATCTACTCTTTTGGAGCACTATTCCATTGACCATGAAGGAAGGCCAAGGCTGAATGGAAGGTTATATGTGCCAGTGGTGAGTAATGTGATGGATGAGATACCTAGTTCATATCATCATTCTTGGATGATTATTCATCTAAATGGTGATAAAATGTAATAAGATAAGAAGAGGAGTTTCGATTGGTTGAGAATAAAGAAGTAAGCGGAAGTGTTGAAAGGTATTTGACGAACATGATATTCTACTAGTGCAATCTAGTTATACTTGGACATTATATTATTAGAAACACCTGGGTGAAATTTAAAGTGTTACACAATGGAATGGAAAGCATATAGGATAGGAATACATAAATAGTTCGCAATGGTTGACGTGGTGTAAATGGACTCGCTATTGAAATATGTAATATGAGAAAGCTAACACTATAAGATGTTATGCCTTTCCTATTTATATAGAGAGTAGTGAAATTGTTGCGTTGAGTGGGCTTCTTAAAAAGTTGGGTGGTGTTCAAGCACATTTTGTTCAGCTTCATGAGGTGAATGATGCAGAGTCCAGAATACTTGGTATGTACTTTACATCTTAAAGCTTGAAGTGAGGCATAAATTGGAAAAAAGAAATCACTCCGAGTATTGCAAGGAAAAGGTTCCTAAATAAGTACATGGGAACTCAAAAGAGAGAATCTGAATTTCCCATTATGAGATTTCTTCCAATAAGTTCCACTTTTATTTAGTTTGTACGTTAGTTTTATCGTTAGGTCGTCGGTATATTTGCATAGATGATTTATCTAGCTAGTTGGCATAAGCATGGATGTATGGATGTTAGGATTGGTTGTATGCATGTCTTTATGACATATTTTGGTTGCGATGATTGCCTTATTTGAGTTATACCAATTTAGTTCTTACTATGTTAGATAAATATATTTATGTGTTTTCTAACTTAGGTTAGAAGATTATATACGCACATACTCTCTTCCCCTATATATGCACGCACATACTCTCTTCCGCTATATATGCTGGTATACATACATACATACATACATACATATGCATATACATACATACATACATACATACATACATATATATATATGCATAATTAGGATGTTTGCATAAAATTTTGGTTGTCACTACATATGCATTTATGCAGGAGGCTAATTTAATTGCATTTGCACTCATCTCACATCGTATCATTCTACTTTATTTATCACATGTGCTATATACTCTTGGTTGTTTGCGCTTGTTTTATATGATGGATGCTAGATGAATGTTGTTATGTTTGTTTTATATGTATGTATGCAATAAAGCGAGTTGCATTTTCTATGTCATGGAGTTTTGAGGACGAAAATCTTTTAAAGGGAGAACAGATCGCCTTGTAATTTTATGTAACTAAATAATTAAATTAAAACAGTAAAATCTAATTTTATACAGAGAGCAAAATTTTACATTTTTGCAAGATCTCAAAATAGGCTATGGGAATATTCCATCGTATTTGGAATGCCATATACACTCAGGAAATATGAGTAGAACTTGCTGATTTAGATTAAACGGACTCAAAAAAGAATTCAAAACCAGTAGCATTTTCATAATATAAAATTTTTGGGATTTTAGGCTAAATATGTGTTATTTTTAGCCTATAAATAGAAATGCAAACCATATTTCCTAATCGTATTTTAACCTAAAATTCCTAACACTAATCTCCATCATCTTCTTCCTCTAATCTCAAAACAAAATCAAACCAATTCCACATCAATCGAAAGCCAATAATAAAACATACCAAGCAACCAAACTATGAAAATTCATGACTTCTCCATTTTTGAACATATTACGATGAAACTAGCAAAAATTAAAGGATGCAAAGAATAATATGAGCCTATAATATTTTATAGGAAGAATTGGGAAGATCGGAGGCACAATGGACCCGAACACAAAGAACAATGGTGGAACCCTATGTTTGTATCAAAATGGACACAACACTTGTCGGTTGTAATTGAAGAGACTAGAAAGAAGAAGATAAATGAAAAATGAGGCTTATTTAACAATCACACCAAGAAAATACACAGTAACAGAAAGAAAATAAGAATTTATAGTGGTTGGGTGTTATTGCCTACGTCCACTTCGAAGGTTTTGATTTTTATTGTTGATTAGAAACTATTTTACAACAATACAAAGCTAACACTGGAATTATCATGGAGTTCCACTCAAGCAGCAGCATAAAAGTCCCCTTTTAGTTGCAATGGAGGTGATATTTATAGGTGTGGAGCTAGAAATATCTACCTTAGATCTCGAAATACTCTTTCACAGGCCGAGGTGGCCCACACGATCGATCTAGAGTCATTTGAGATCGATCCTTGATCGATACATAGTGAGTTTGTATCGATCATAAACAGCTCCAATTGAGCTGCGATCGATCATGGATGCCTTATGTGTTGTGCAACTTGCCGTGTAAATCTCATTACATTTAGAGTTGTGGTTGTGAAGTTATTGATTGATAAACGTTGTAAATATGGAGTGGCTGAAGCCCTGGTATCGATACCTTCATATCGATCCTTCACATAGATGACGTGGCATGCGCGTTATGTGGAAATCCTTGATTTGTGGATAGTGGTGAGACCGCTTCCTTTGAGTTGACTACTCCTTTTGGAGCTTCAGATATGCGGCTTGCTACGTTCATATCCATCCACTGCTTCCTTTTCTTACCAATGCCTTGCTTCCACCTTCGTATCGATTGTAGATCTTCATTTCGATCAAGTAGGTGATCGATACGAAAAGGGTAGTTGCTGGCTAAGTGAAGCGTGATCGATTTGGGAAGTGCCAAAGTCCATCAGCATGAGTTTGAACCATATGGATACTAATGATGGATGTCGGGTGCTTGAGTTACGTTCATTTTGTATCGATGCTAATCAATATGAAATGGTGGATACGAATGATGGATATGAGATTGGCATGTTTTCCATAGATCTTGATCGTTCCATGAGCATACGAACTCCGATTGACCTGAAATTTGGAATGTCGCTTAGCATAGCTCTATTTGTCATGTCATGTTGATTGTGGCCCGATCCAGACTTGGACCAAGTTTTCCTGTATCCGTCGTGAACATGCAGATAACTGATCTTCAGAGTGGGTTGTCTTCAGTCTCTATCAAATCCTTGGTATCACGACCTTGCCAAAAGGTGAGATAATATTTACCCCCCAAAGTACATCCTATGTGAACATTATGTGCTTTGAAAAGCTGCTATCTTCACTCTGAAAAGACTCTATTCAATCCACTGATTAGTTGTCATCAAGAGATGCAATTTTTAGTAGATATGACTCTTGGTCGATTTCCAGTAGTAATGTAATGACCCGTAATTTCGCTACTTTGGAAATGAGAAATTTTGTTTGTTTTAAATTTAAAATGAATCTAAATCTTAAATGAAAATGTTATATATAATATATAATAATGAAGAAATCATTTATTCTTATAGTTAATAATTTAAAAAGTATAAATTTGGATTTTAGAACAAATCAACAAAAGCTAAGTTCTGTTAAAATTAAATAAAAGCTTAAATACATAGGTTTAAATATTTATTTGATAAGTTAAATCTTATTTAAAACATCTAATAAAGATAATAAAAGTACATTAAAAGGTTTAAAAACATGTTAATAACCGTTTTACAAAAATAACCAAATTTCGTCGCATTTTTTCAGTTTTACATACACTGTAAAATTAGAGATTTTGATATTAATTAAGTATGATTTTAAAATATAAAGAGACATGTTTTATTTTATTTAAAGAATTAAAAAGTTCATTTTAAAGTTTTGTTTACATCAATGTATAGCTTAACAAAAACGTCAAATTTTGATTGTAAAATTTGTCGACAAAAACAAGTTGTCACCAAGTTGTTGCAACATGATATGTTTCCTAACACATGTGTGAAATTAACAAACTATGTTACATATTACATTTAACAAATGCACTTTGAAAAGTCAAAGTTCACAAATAATTCAAAAAGTAACATGATTTGACATAAACCTATAAACAAATCTATACTAAACAACAACATTACTTTATCTCTTATCTCATTAATGCTTAACTCTTATCAATTATAGAGAAGGACCAAAAGGATATATATGTAATTTGAAAAGTAAGAAAAGAGGAAAAATCATTTCGTAAGTATGTAAATCAAATCCTAACATCATTTCACATCTAATACCATTTCTTCTCGATTAAGAAAAGTTAAAATCAAGGGTAAAAAGGGTAAATTAAAAGTCAAAAAGTAGAGAAGGGCATTGTAGTCATTTTCCATCCAAAGCTTATGTATAAATGAGCATCCATACCTTCCATTTTTTCACATTTCAGTCTCTACTTTCTTCTTCACTTTCTCTATCTTCTTTACCTCCATTTCCATGGCTTCACACCTCTCCATTCTTTTGAAAAAAAAAATATAAAACCAATTCCATCTTCCAAAACACCACCCACCACCTCCTCCAAGCCAAACACACCTCCACCCGAGCTCCACCTCCACCCTACACAGCCATACTTGTGTCCACCATCCTCCACCCCCTCGACCAACCACCTACCCACCTCCCAAACCCATGGCCAAGGCCATCTTCACCAAGGCCGAGCCTCCCTACCCCCTTTACCCACCTCCATCACCACCTACCCTATTTAAAACCCAAGCTACTTAAGGTCGTACCCTCCTCCCTAGGCCATATCCCCTCCTCTTAACCTCATGGCAAAAAAAAGAGAAAGGATGAAAAATAAAAAGAAAAGAAAAAGAAAAGAAAAAGAAAAGAAAAGAAAGAGAAAAATAAAAGGAGAAGGAAAAGAAAGCGGAAAATTCAAGGACGTTGGAAATAGCACATTAGCTCAAGAGACGCGTATCTCACATTATAGTTTGACGGAATGGATATAAACGTGAGAAATTCTCATCTCTTTTGAATCCATATTTTGGTTATTCTAAAACAATCACATTTATACCCTTATGACATATGAATGTTATGCCAATTGATTGTTAATATGGACGATTCGATAGTTAGTTAGATAATTGAATTTTGATATATATTCCGGTATGGTATTAATAGTGAATGTTAGATTTGAAATCATATGTTATGTGATTGGTTGAATGGATGTCATGTCAGTGGTAAATATGGATATTGGTTATGTTCATTTTTGAATTAATAATCCGCTGTTAATAAGACCATATCTTGGGGATATGAGATATTTTGAAAAAAAATAAGTTTCTTTTCAATTATAAGTGAAATTAAAGTAAAAATAAAAGATAATTTGAAATTTGAAGTGAAACGAGTTTAAAAAGGATAGTTAAATTGAAATTGAGATGAATAGTGAAATTGAAATCAATTTTGAAAATTAAATTTGAGATTAAGGTTTGAAGTTTAAATTGAAGTTAAATTTGAAATCTAAGTTTTAATTGAGTTTAATTTGAAGTTAGAATTGAAATTGAATTGAAATTGGAATTTAAAATTTAATATTAAAATAATGGGAATATAACAATATTATAATATGGTAATAGTGAAAATACATTTTAAAAGCTTTAAAAAGTGAAAATGTTTATTTAAAATGATTTGTAATGATTTCATAAGTGATAAAGTCCAATTTGAATAGATTATTTCAAATGTTGGAAAATAAGTTAAAACTAGGTGCGTCGCGCAATGTTAGTTCGCGATTTCGTGCCCAAAAGTTCAAATGAATGTGTAGAGTGGAATATATCTCGGAATTCTTCAAGATAAGAAAATTACAGATTATTATTTCCATATATTCTAAAAGAAGAAAGAAAATCAAAATTTCGTTGAGTAGATTTTGAATTAAGTCCAAATCAATTTTTCAGAAAAATCACACTGGTGCAGTTAAGGACCATAACATAAAATCTGTTTAAACGGACATGGAAAAATATGGAATAAATTTGGTAAATCTATTTAAATAATTTTGGTTTGGAAAATATGAATTATCGAATGTTTAAAAGTTGTTTAAATCAAATAATCTTATATAGCACTTTCCACAGCACTTTTATGCTGCGAATTGTATAGTTTTTTTGAATATGTGTTTAAATGTAATGATTCTTCATGGAATCAATTATGAATGTTTTTTAAAAGGGAAACTAAGTGTTCGAAAGATAATTTGGAATATTTATTATCGATCCAAAATTAAGTTGATAACTGAATATGCGGAAACGACTAGTACATTTATCCCGCCTATGAGATCTAGAAAGATAAAACAAGATGTTTAACTAAGGTTAGGGATGGAGCAACTAGTGCCCTGAACTTACCTAGCCTATAGTTTCTTTTCTTAGGCGAGGGGTAGAACAGATTGAAAGGAAAGCCCGGATGCTCTAAGATAAAAAGATTGTTTTAAGTTTCTGAAATAAAAGAAAATTAGTATTATCAAAAATTTAAGCAATCCCCAAAATGAATGATTTCTATGATCCTATTTACTCAAAAATGTTTTGCTAAAATTGATTTAAGGTTTATCATAAACGATGTCTTAAATAACATTATTTTTGACCTGCCTAAAAGTTAAGGAATTTGGATTGAGAGTTAAGTAAGGAAATTTGAGATATTATCCAAAGCAAATCAATGAATTACTTAGAATTATTCTAAATCAAAAGAAGGGGATTTCAAAATCATCTGAAAAGAATTAAAGTGGAAAGAGACTTAATAAATCCTGTATACTCATATCCATTTTTGATCGATAATTGTATTTCAAAGGAACCGGGGTCGGATTTGGGTGATTCCTATCTGAAAACCACTTCGAATCAATGTATACATTCGAATGTGAAGACATGTTGAAGATGATGATTATTGAATACCGTAGATCTTCGTAACGTGAGGACCGCTTGTCGACTTGCTCTGGGTGGCTCCCATTATAGAGTTATATATACCAGTGGCATCCTCGTTGTGGATATTTTTTGGATTCCAAAAACTACTCGCTGCAAGTGATAGTAGAAGAGTGCCTTCGGTTTGTCCTGTTCCTGGACAACTAGTATGGATGTTTGTCTGATATTGCATTTATAAACATTATGTACTTTGGTTTTTACAAACGTACATCAGTGGTGGCGAAGAAGACAACTTCTTTTAGCTTAACGCCCTCCTTGAGACGTACGAGCTCAAGGGTTGTATTTTTGTGGAAGCAATTAGTAGTTAACAGAAATGGCAATGTAGCATTCAAAGATGTGATATATGCTATGTGAAAAGGTAATCGTTTGCCTCAAGCCTCATCAAACCGAAAATCACCAAAATAGGATTAGGTGCAGCAGGGCTAAGTGGGTCATTCCCAATTAGTGTATGATCATCCCCTTCTAGATATATTTCTTTTCGCTATGACGTTCTGGATGTAAATTAATATGGTGTATGGAAATCGAGCGCTCGAATATAAGTTCGGTAATGACCGGGGGATGACCGGTACTATATAAGTTCGGTAATTACCTTGGAGTTAGGCCAACATCGCTAGCAATTAGTATAGTAGTTAGATAGCGATGTTTCCAAATTCTTAGAATTAATATTATGAGATCCACTATTCATTCATTTTAAATTCCGGGCCCCTTGAACCAACTGGTCCAAACTATTCGCCCCAATTAATATACTGGCCTTGTTGGTTGTCTAAGTATACCTACGGCTTGGTTTCTTCTGGTGGTGCGAAACAACATGTTCCTTATTGGCTTGGCTTACCTCTTCTTCGGCTCTACCAATAGTCGTGGAACTCTTGTCCATTAACATTCTAACTCCCTATCGGTGAGGTAGCGTAGCTGTATAATATACTTCGAGCGAAGCTCAGATGCTACGCACCTATTGACTGCCGTTAATGAATGCGAAATTCCCGGCCTTACCGTATTCCTCTTTCCTTTAGAATCCCTTCTTCTGCCTCTGGAATTCCTACCAAATGGAGATCGAGGTGCGTAGCGACCAGGCAGCCCCTTCAAAAGAACCAGTGGCCAAGCAAGCCACCAATTCAAAAGAATGTTTAAGACGGTTCCGGATTCTATTAATAGCTAACTAAGTCCCGATTCATCACTATCCAATTATCAAGCTCTCAAACCAGCACACTCGCTCACCAACCGGTCTAATATACTGGATCATTCTCCTAACTAACTTTACTAAGACTAATCCGGCTCGCTTCTTCATTCCCGCCCCTCCCTCTTAAGCTTGCCCTTCTCAAGCTTGTGGAGGTTTAGAGAGCTCTTTCCGAATGACTTCGCTCCTTCAAATGGAGCCATGATGCAGGTTTGAATGTGTAGCTCAGTAGGGGTTATGCCTATGCGGATGAGGGAGAGAGAGCGGTAAGGGATAATTAATTGGAACAAGAGGAGCGTAGCTCTAAGGAGCCGCGTCCTTCGGAGCGTAGTGGATCAAAACTCATAAACAAAAGTTCCATGGACGTCATTCCATAGCTTGAAACTGCGTTCCCATATAAACGGGGGCTACTGACAGATCTCTTCCATTTGATCGTGACTAGTAGAAAAACCTGGTCGGAACCATTGACATATAATGGACATAGCTCCCGAATACGCTGCTCCAGCAGTCATGACTATCTATAATATTGACGAGACGTACTACTTTCTTGCTAAATCAGCTAGATATGGTTTAGTGCTTTCGAGCCCCATCTTTTTGACTATGACTGTGACCTGTTGTCTAAATCAATAGGACTACTACTGTGGGGCATAGCTTCTATCCAAACTGTTAGTTAGTGTCTTTCCAATCGATCTCTCATTCAAAACTGTGCAATCACTCATTCCAATTGATCCAAAATTCGGAACCTTACCTCCTTTATCACTGCAAATTCGAATGGAATTACATGGGGATGAGCATAATGGTAGCTCTATGGGCTTATAAGCACATCTTGTAGGTTCAACTCCTACTCCCGTCTCAAGAGAGAAGGAGTCCTTCCTCTTATGATGCCATACCTCCTAAAGGTAGCACTACCCATTAGTTTAAACCATTGGGTGAGCTTGGGTAGGCTTAAAGGAGAGGTTAGCAGAGCTCTTGTAGTGCTAAAGTATAGCTCAGATAAGGAGACCTACTATTAATAGTACCAACGGGAGGGCTTAACGACTTATCCAAACTATTCGTAGAGCAAATTTCTCTCTCAAGGTGCGTAGCCTTGCTAAAGGAATGCTTACCGAGGGGCATAGAAAAAAGGTAGGACTAGTTCTAATTCAATTGCGAAAACTGCTGATTCGAGAACAAGAACAACTTCTTCCTTGGCACAGCTACCAGCCAAAGCAAATCGATTGAATGTCGGGGTCTCAACGAGCCTTTCCGTTAATTCAATATCTGTCTGGGCCCTCATGTGTTAAGAATCTTAGGCCAATCGCACTTAAGCTCTTCTACGTCGTTACGTTGGTTCAGCGCCACCACTCATTCCATTTCTCACTACCTTTAACCGGACGGTTGAACTCCTAAGAAGATCAAAGCGAATAACAATTCGAGCTACGAGTTTCTATATAATAGACTACTTGGGATGGGAGTCAAAGTGAAAGGATTCAGTCAAATCACGGATCTTCAATCAGCGAGGGACTCACAACTCCTCCATCAAAATCAGAAGAAAGAGAAAAAAGGAAACTATCTATGGTTCGTAAAGCACCTTGAGGGATCATCGCCTACTTCTCATGGACTAACCCACTTAGCTATTTAACGATCTCAAACCTTGGAGAGGAGACCGAAAGCCATCTTTATCATTTCAACTAGGGAATTCAGATTCAAGGGTTCACTGCTCAATCATCGGGTTTTGGGGATTTCCCAATGGCAAAAGGTCGTCTCAGGGTAAAGTCCCAACCAAGACAAGAGGACGAAGCATGAAATGATAAAAAAATCAAGGCCCGGGCCTGTGGGATTCACATCGTAGTGTAATCTCAACTAGATATTAGGTCACCGGAAACTACCCAACCAACATTCTCGGATCAAGTCGATGAACTCTGCGATCCAAATCCAATGTGAATGTTGATTCCCAATCTCGAACCTAAGCGACCATATAAATGTTAGATCCTGGTTTCCATAATTATGTTAGATCCGGGTTTCCCAAGGTTGTTTTTGCTTACTTTTGACCTATGCTGGATGAAAAAAGTCAACAAAATCGGCCCGAAATTGACAGACGGACTTCGATAAACTGCCGGGAAGCTCAGTGTAACTTCTTTGGAACTCAGGGAAGAGTAAGAGCTACTTTAAGAAAAGAAGCAGGTAATTGATTGAAGAAGGGCGCTCAAACGGATATCAATTATAGGTCAACTATCCGGGGGCGACTAAAAGACAACCGGGAGGAGCCTAGTATACAAAGTCCAAACTATTCGCCTCAATTAATATACTAGGCCCCGTTAATAGTCTCTCTTTCGGGGTGATATTCCAATAATAGCTTTGATCTTGAGAACCAATGAGATAAAGAGGGGGCTCTAGATGGGGGAAATGAAAGCAGCAGAATTCGTTATCTCTCGCTACGCACCACATGTTCAACCTTTTTTTAGCGGTTTCCCCAGAGATCTTTATCATTAACACAACCTTCATTTCGCTCATTCATGGAGTTGTATTTAGTACCTCTAAGAAAGATGATTATCCACCGTTAGTCAGTAATGTGGGTTGGTTTGGATTACTTAGTGTTGCGCGCCTAGGAGGGCAGCGCGCTTGGGGATGCGGAGGAGCTATTATCGTATCGCCCAGCTCCCTAACCTAATGCGGCCGGACCGCAGGGAACCTTAGCATGGGGGGATGTCAGCTCCTTTTTCCGCCACAAGGCTGGCTAATCGTACGCAGCAGGAGCAAGGGAACTCCCCTGGTTCTGGAAGGCACATGAGTCCGAACACTATTATGAATGTGCGACCTCCCGTTGGTCTCCTTGTTGGTTGTCACCTGTGCAGGTGAGGCGAGCGAAGTGAGCGGGGACAACCGGGATGGTCCCTTCGTCGGTCGGTCCTAGAAATGGTGATAGCGGCGCGAGGCGCCCGAAGGAAGACCAGACGTGCTTCAACCTAGGGATCACAAGTCTTTCTCTCTATAGGGATCTCGGGGGGGGGGGGGGGGGGGCATAGCACAATTCTTCTTGGAGGAGGGCGCCAGGTGATTGATCCTGCCATAATTTACTCCTGCCTATTCTATTCCACCGGCAACCGAAGTCGAACATACATACAACGATCTTCATGCGTGAAGGGATGGGAGGAAATAAAGGGCGGTAGATGATAATGAGAAAGGGCGCCACGTCTGTACGGGCAGGGTGAATGGATGAGCGAAAGGTGCCATGGAGTGGCCCAAGTATTTAGACAACTAAATGCACCTCGAGGTGCAGCCCAGGTGGGGGACCTTATCGAGCACAGGATAGGCAATTGAGAGATAGGGTTAGCCTATTAGTTATGGGGAATCAATGCTCCGGACCGAATAGAGCTTACCTCCATAAGCTTTCTGCATACATATTAGCTTAGCAGCGCTCAATAATCCCTGGTTGGTTTGGCTTCCTCTCTCAGGCCACCGCTCCTTCCTTCGGGCTAAGAGCCGGATCCTTCCTCCCGGTTGTCTAAGTTCCCGCAAGGCGACCAGCAGGCGTCGCCGGTCTAAGAATAGTTTGGATCGGTCCCACTCACTACGCTCGCCTGGCTTCCGCCCGGATTAATATACTTGGCCTCCCAATTAATATACTGGCGTCCGGAATTAATATACTGGGTGTACTGGACCTTTAATTAAGATACTGGGTCCTGCTGTTAGTCGCCTCTCTATCGGTCGCCTCGCCCCAATTAATATACTGGCCCCCCAATTGATTGGGGTCGCCAATGAATATATGGGCCTTCGGGCACCTGCTGAGCAAGATGAATTGCGATTTCCTCTTCTGTGGACGCACCTCCGCCTCACTATGACCCGGGAAGAGAATTTTCGGGCTTGATCGAGTAAAGCCAAAGACGCCACAAGACAAGGCCGCAGGCTGTTTGGAAGGGGACATGAAACATAGAACCTGGCTGAATCTGGGCTGGGATAGTGGCGCCCATTCCTCACCAGTTTTGGTTCGATCATGGCCCACTTAGTGATCGGTCTGCTAGTTCACGCAAACCCGAAGAAGTTATCACGGACGAGCCACATGCAGGGAAACTTGCACGCGTGGTTCTGGCTGCCTTCGGTATTTAATAACCTTGCTTCTGCTCGCCGCTGGCGCACCTCTCCTAACTATTGCCCATTTATTCTGGAATCATTTTTTGAGGAGGGACAATTTTACATATTTCTGCCAAATCCTTCCATTGTTAAGTACGGGAGGTACCATTTCGATGTGTTTCGATTTTTCCAAACAAGAGAGGTTTGATGCTTTTGAATCCATTGTATTAATTCCACTTCCTACTCGCAGTATGCTCTTAATGATCTCGGCTCATGATTCAATTGCCATGTATTTAGCTATGGAGCCTCAAAGTTTATGTTTTTACGTGATCGCAGCATCAAAAAGAAAGTTTGAATTTTCCATGGAAGCCGGCTCGAAATATTTGATCTTAGGTGCATTTTCCTCTGGAATATTATTGTTCGGGTGCGACCGGACTACTACTGATACCGATCCATTTCTTTTTTACTTCTTTTTAGACTGGTTTGTTCCTCTATTTAGTTGTCTATCTAGGGCAGTCGATCTACTTCCACATAGCCCTGCCCTGAGGCTATGTCTCGAAGATAGAGTTTAGCTATACAGATTTACATCCTTTCATAGGTGTACTTATTCGAAAGATAGATCATTCACCTGGTCATTTGTATGGAAATTCATTCTCCAATAAGAACCTACGGTTTTGCTTGTAGAGAAAATATGCTGGAATTTAATAATTGTAACAATTTAGGCTAAGATTAATAAGTTTATTTGCAAATGTTTTCAAAGAGATGTCATTAGAAATAATATCAAATGTTTTGATATAAAAGTTTTTTAGTTATCGTAAGGTAAAAACCCGTCCGTGTTTATATGTGGACGTGGTCTTATGAGATACTCTTTTTTCAAAGGATTTTTATTCGAAGGCTGATATATGACACTGTCATTAATTGTTGAGTTTTTCTCATGCTGGTTTATAAAACCTGATCCGGGTATTTTCAATACTCGGCTCAGATCCGAGTATTTTCAGGTTTAGTCGAAGACGGTTGGAGTTTCCGGAGGAGAGCTGGAGATGTTCATCTATGTATGGACATACTCTATTATTCAATATACTTAGTTTGTTTTAGTTTGATGTTTATCAGCAAATTATAAGGACATATGTTTATAACTATCCAAGCTGAATTTAGGTTAGACTCTGATATATGTATTTAAAAGTTTTCCGTTGTAAAGATATTTGTTCAGTATTATATGTTATTCCTTTCATGTGAGATTCTGTTCTGTCTATTTTTCTTTATCACCCTTCATGTTCCGTATTTTCGTGCAATTTGAATTGGACATGTGTGGTTTATTATCGATTCAAAGGGTACAGAAAAATGGGTCGTTACACATATAAATGTTGATTTGTAGACTGCTAACGATAACGCATTTTATGTTTTAGATGAAGACTGAGTGTTAGTGATGCAGCGCACTGTGATAAGTCGCGTGCCTTAAGTCTCGAACGACCTAGCGACTTACGACCTAAGGAGATACGAAGGTTGGAAGATATAGTGCTACATGATATACCAGTGACCCAATCACTTTATGCCGCTTTCCTTAGGTCGTTACGAAGTACTGAGCTACGACCTACCAAGATAAGCGACCTAGTCGCTGAAGCTGACCTTTCTTATGCCGCATTCTCACCTATGCCGCGACCCAACGACCCAACCACCTTATAAGATAATGATCTAGCGACATAGCCTTAAGTCGCTCACTGAATGCCGCATTTCTTAAGTCGTTTAACTCCTTAAGTCGCTGATTGTCTTAAGCCGCTGATTCACTTAAGCCGCATTCCTTAGGTCGTAGAAGCTTATGTCGCTGAAGTAGGGTCTCATTTTAAGTTGCTTACCTACGTTGATTCTGTATGTCGCTTAGGTTGTATTGTTCTTATATCGCATGAAGGACTGCCTTATTCTTAAGTCGCACGAAGCTTATGCCGCATCTCTATAAGCCATATTGTTCTTATGTCATATGAAGGATGGTTCTCTTAAGTCGACGAAGCTTATGTCGCATGAAGCCGTGCTTCTTCTTATGTCGTTAACTCGTGAGTCGTTATGTCGCATGTTGTATGTATTATATTGTTAAGTTGCATTTGGTTAAGTCGTAGGTCGCATGTGCCGAGATGTATGTTGTTAAGCCGGCTGTGTTGAGTTGTAATCTCCTATAAATAGGGGTGTGTGTCATTTGTAAAAAGAGTTGATTTTGAATAAAATTGATTTTGTGCTTTTGTTGAAGTTGAGTGTGATCTCCTTCTTCTTCGATATTCGGATATTCGAGTGTGCTCGAATCAACGAATTTGAAGCCGATTCACGGAATTTCGTGCACGAGATCAACGTCGAAGAATCGTAGATCTTCTAACACGGAATCGTGCGCGATCAACGTGTTGAAGATAGCTAGAATCCAGTATCTCGAGAGATCAACGGATTAGGGCATTTATCGTTCTATCAGGATTACTTGACACGAAAGCATTTCGTGAGGAAGAAAGTTGTGCCAAATTGATATCAAAACATTATTAGCACATCGAAGTAAAATCTGCGGCGTCACTTATTTGGTATCAGAGCCTAGTTCGAATCCTAGTTCAAAGCTAAGTAAGATCAAGTTGAAGATAAGTCGGAGCCGAGTTAAAGCAAGTTAGGTCGGAGCCGAACCAAAGTTAGAGCCGAGTCAGAGCCAAGTCAAAGAAACGAGATTGTTTGAAGATCATGCCTCCGAGACGTGCTAATCACTATCATAATGTTGAGAATGTATATAAAAGACAAGAAGTTGAGCAGATGGAGCAGCGTATCAATGAAAAGTTCAATGAGGGTATTGAAAAGTTAGAGAAATTGACAAACGACATGAATCGAAGTCAAAGGAGAACGTCACCAGTTTCGAACCATAGTAGAAACAGGGTTTCATCATCAGTTTCGGAAGAGAGGAGAATGTCACCCCAATCCTATCGAGATAGAAGAGAATCTTCAGTTTCAATGAGGCGAGAACCCCATGAGTATCGAAATGAAGAAAGAAGAACTCAACGTGGATTTGAAGATGATCCATATCGTGATGCTGAAAGAGATGGTAGAAGGGATATGTATGATCGTAGAGATGTAGATGGTCGAGATCGATATCGAGATACATATGATTTTGAAGAATATGGTGATAGAGGCAGTATTCATTATCGAGATCGAGGCCAAGTGCGAAATCACTATCTTGATTCAGAAAATGATCGTAAATGGGAATCAAGTATGAGGATGGAAATCCAGAATTCAAAGGTGGTATGCAAGAAGAAGAATTCCTTGTCTGGTTGTCTAGTGTTGAAGAAATTTTGGAATTCAAAGATGTGCCTGAGAATCGCAGAGTTCAATTAGTTGCTACAAGACTAAGGGGAAGAGCTATGGCTTGGTGGCAGCAAGCTAAACTAACTCGGGAGAGAATGGGAAAATCAAAAGTTGTTACTTGGGAGAAGATGAGAAAGATGATGAAAGCAACTTTCTTGCCGTACAATTATCAATCTATTATGTATCAACGATTGCAAAATTTGAGACAAGGGACGAGGACGGTGAATGATTATGCAGATGAATTCTATCAATTGATTGCAAGGAATGATATTATGGAAACGGAGGAACAGCTAACTGCTAGATATATTGGAGGGTTACGAATGCAGATTCAAGACATAGTGAACACGTTTAATCCAATATCTGTTGCTGAAGCACATCAGAAAGATCTAGCTTAGGAGAAACAAGGGAGACGAGGAGGTGGTTTGTTTACAAGTTCTAACAACCAGAATAAGGGTGCTAGTAGCAGTGCTAATGTTTCCTAGCAGTCAGTAAACCAATTGTCAAAGAAGTCGCTAAAGCAAAGGTCAATGACAGTATAAAGTGCTATAATTGTCAGGAGTTTGGCCATAAAAGTAATGAATGTACTAAGCCAAAGAAGAGAGCATTGGTTGCAGAGGAATGTGAGTATGAGGATGAGGAAGCTGAAGTTGATTATTCTCAACCATCGAAGTTTGATGAAGATGAAGAAGTTGTGTTAGGAGGTGAAGGATGTAAGTTGATGATGAGGAGGTCTTGTTTAGTGCCAAAGCATGAGAATGATTCTAGTTGGCTAAGAAGCAATTTTTTTCAGTCTACATGTACTATCTTGGGAAAGGTTTGTCGATTTGTTATTGATGCAGGAAACTGTGACAACATTATTTCTGAAGAAGCTGTTACGAAGCTAGGGTTAAAGACTGAAAAACACCATAGACCTTATAAACTGGCATGTCTAAAGAAAGGTGGAGAAGTGACAGTGGGAAGACGAGCATTTGTTACATTTTCTATTGGAAAGAAGTACAAAGATGATATATTGTGTGATGTTGTGGATATGGATGTGTGTCATCTATTATTGGAAAGACTATGGCAATATGATAGAGCTGTGCAACATAATGGTCGCACCAACAGCTACAGTTTCATGTGCGAAGGTACTAAATTACTTTGGTTCCTAAGAAGCGTGAACAAAGTGAAAGCAAGTCAGAGAAGAAGGTGGAATCAACTAGCCGATTATCTTCGAAAGAATTTGCTGAAGAGGTGAAAGATAGTGCTGAATTATTTATGTTGATTGGGTATGAAGCAAGTGAAGATTTTGAAATTCCTACGGAGGTTAGACCGGTGTTGGATGAGTTTGAAGATGTCTTTCCTGCGGAATTTCCCAAGGAGTTACCGCCATTGAGGGACATACAACATCAAATTGATCTAGTGCCAGGTGCTATTTTACCGTATAGGCCACATTATCGTATGAGTCCGAAAGAGCATGAAGAGTTGAGGAGACAGGTTGAGGAGTTGCTTGAGCAAGGGCGTGTTCGAGAGAGTCTCAGTCCTTGTGCTGTACCAGCTTTGTTAGTGCCGAAGAAAGATGGTTCATGGAGAATGTGTATAGATACCAGAGCACTCAACAAAATAACTGTCAGATACAGATTTCCTATGCCAAGACTTGATGATCTATTGGATCAAATCAGTGGGTCTGTAATCTTTTCAAAGATTGATCTTAAGAGTGGTTATCATCAGATTCGCATTAGACCAGGTGATGAATGGAAGACAACATTCAAAACTCGGGAAGGATTATATGAATGGCTGGTCATGCCGTTTGGTCTATTTAATGCACCAAGTACATTTACGAGGGTGATGAATCAAAATTTCAGACCTTATATCGGGAAGTTTGTTGTTGTTTACTTTGATGATATCTTGATCTATACTTCTTATCATCCACAGACGGATGGACAGATAGAGGTTGTGAATAGATCCCTAGGTAATCTATTGAGATGCCTTATGAATGATAATTTGAGGAGTTGGGGTTCCAAGCTGAGTTTGCACACAACCATGCAGTTAATCGTAGCACAGGTTTCAGTCCATTCCAGGTTGTTTATTCAACAATTCCGAAGGGACCATTGGATTTATCTATAGTACTACAGCAGAAAGGAGTGATCAAATGAGCTAGTGATTTGGTGAATGAGTTGCAAGAATGCCATAAGGTTGTGCAGGAACGATCGCTTAAGGTGAATGAGAAATATAAGCAATCCGCAGATATTAAACGACGAAATGTTGAATTCAAAGAAGGAGATTTTGTGTATGCAGTGTTGACCAAGGATCAATTCCTGTTGGAACTTACAACAAGCTAGCTGCTAGAAGGATTGGTCCTTTGGAAGTCGTGAAGAAGATTAACGAGAATGCTTATCAGTTGAGATTGCCGAATCATATCCATACTGCTGATGTTTTCAATGTCAAACACTGAGATGACCTGACTTCCTATCTCCAGGAAATCACATCATCTTGGAGAAAGAAAGGGATAGAAGAAGAAAATAAAGAGAAAGAACACAAACAACATCAGATACTCACAGCGGAACGAATGAAATATAATAAATAACATATAAAATATTACATAGTATCCTATTACATCAGAGTATACAACTTAAAACAACAGATATTAGACAGTTATAAACATCTATCTAATTATACAACTCAAGATACTGATACAGATACAACAAACACATCGGAATCAATATATATCTACACGTCGAAGCCTCTTGCTCCATATCTCCTCCAAAATTCGTCAAGAAAAACCGAAACACTTGACTACTCATACATAATATGAGTACCCAAGAGTTTAGTAAAACAGAAAATAAACACTCGGGTGAAACAGGGGTCTGGTGCGAGTAAACGGGTTAAAGTTGCTTAACTTTAGAAAAACCTTTGAAAAGAAAAAGGTATCACGTAAGACTTCCCACACATAAACATGGAAAAGTTTTTACCTTACGCTAACCAAAACATTTGATAGGAAATCCAGTGATATTATAATACTGTCTAGGGTTTTCAAAATAAAATACAGAAATAGCTGGAATGCTTACATCTCACGTTCCAACATAGTTGGGCACAATCAAAACCGTACAGGCACTTATAGGTTTGGTTTCCATCAATGGCAGGGCTATTGGGGTACCGCTCATCACAGTTGTGGCCTAGATCAACGTACCGAGGAGTATGCCCACTCTCCTACAACATAAGGCCGGAACCATTCCTTACTGAACAGTCCCGAACAAGACCACCCCGTAGTTGGCGCGACCAACCACACACTAAGCCGAAATAGAAGGGACCTCTAGACAGGGGTAAATCTCGCTCTCAAGTAGGGGCTACCCACGAAGCCTTGCTGCACCTCCCCTATTTTAGCCATTCCCGGTTGATGAGGCTTGAGGCTGCGATTACCTTTATAGAACACATCTATCTTAGAATTCTCATCGTCCACCTGACGATGTTCTGAAAGCATTCAATCCATACAAGTTCGTTCCGGGTTCAAACGAAACCGAAGGCACTATCTCGTTGCACTCATTATTGGAATCACCCTCAGAGTCAACGACCATAGCCGTTTCACTCTAAATCACCATCTCGAATCTATAAGCACTATTCCGTCAAACTCATTACGGAATCACCCACAGAGTTATGCTAACGTACAGCCCTTACATCTCGAGTCTTCACTAGCTCCACTTGGATTCACGACCTAACGTTTAATTGGAATCGATGTGGTTTTCGGACCCCAAATATGGAAACGCGATCCCGGTCTCACCGAAACCAAACGCCATTTTAACGTCCAAGTTGTACTTAAGGGTTTAAACAGTTTAAACTCATATTCAAGATGAAACAAACAGATAGATGAATCATATTATCACAATAGATAATTCATATCACATAACAAAGATATCCAGTATCAACCAGAATCAACCAATATCAAACATCCAATATCAATCAATCATCCAATATCAATCTCCAAATATTAATCATCCAATATTAATCATTCATCCAATATCAATCTCCAAAGATTAATCATCCAATATTAATCAATTAACCAATATTAATAAATCAACCCATATTAATCAAACGTCCAAAACAGAATTGATTATCTCTTAATCAATTGAATTACCATAACCCTTATTCATTAATTATTATTCCAGATAAAATAAATTAATCATCTCTAATGATTTTCCTTAATTAATCTTCCTTGATTAATTATACTTTAATTACATTCAAGAAATATTCGTTAACCATATTCAGTAATTAAATCTTTAATTACTATCATTGATTATAATAATTAGTGATTCTACATTTTCTTCTATTATTAATCAATCATAATTAATTACATTAAACCTTAATTAATTACAATTAATTAATCACTCCTGAAAAAAATCACTTATATTAATCAACCTTGATTAATATCATAAAATTCAATAATTAATGATCTTATTAATTAATAATTACTTCAATTAATTAATTAATTAATTTATAATTAATCATTCTATTAATCATATTCAGTAATTAACAATTTGTAATTACGTAACTAAATTAATTAACTTCTAAATTAATTATATTAATTCTTGATTAATTAATCCAATTAATTAATCTTTAATTACTTCATTAAGTAACTGTTAATCAATTACATTAACAATTAATTCGTAATTAATTACTTATTTATTTATTACATTTTAATTAATTACCCTTAGTAATTAATCTTAAATTAATCTCATTCATTAACTAATTAATCATATTAATTAATTAACTAAAATAATTAAGTAATTAACTCTTAATTACTTACATAAGTAATTATCTCTAATTACCTCATTAATAATCTTGATTACTTCCTTAATTAATTACTTAACAAGTAATTAATTCCATCATTAAATAATCCTTAATTAATTAGTTAGTTAATTAATTATGTAACGACCCGAAATTTTCGAAGCCGAAAATTCCATATAGTTATGAAAAAAAAGAAAGAGGTAGAAGAAAAAGAAGAGAAACACCAAACATCTCACATTCGCAGCGGATAAAATATAGTAAATAATAAATGTCTACAAAAGAATACTATATCTGTTGATTACATTTAATATGCATCAGAGTTCCACACATATACAGTCATTGAATAAATACAAGTATCATGTCTCAGATTAACGAATATATATAAATATAGCGGAAATACTCTACTTGTTACTGTCATCCAGTTTGCCTCCTGAGCTCCAGAACGTCCCTACCTGAAAATCTGTAATACTCGGTCTGACTCGAGTATTACACCAAAGTAACACCCGGGTCAGGCTGGAAACCAGCGTGAGTAAACCCAACTAACATGGAATGAAAAAGTTTACAACCCATATAAACCCGGGTAACTTATATCAATTTCCACTTCATAAGTTGTTATAGACATCACTTATTCCACACATCAATTTCTAAGTGCTAGAACTTAGATTTTATGGTCCAATTCACTTAAAATCATTCCAATATACACTATTGATTCCACGTATCAATTTGTAAAGAATCGAAGTGATTTCTGGTATTAACTAATACCCGACTCCATTCTCTTCGAATTCAATGTTATTAATTTACCTTCCCTTTTCACAATAATCACATCTATCCTTGATAAGTTCTCAGATTCATTAACTTATAATCACTTACATTGATTAAAATCCGTGAATTAATTATGCTCATAAATTTACTAACCCTCCATAAATTTTGTTACACTAATTAAACAAGTAATTAATCCTCAATTAAGTAATTACCAATAATTACTCCCTTTGATTTATGATATTAAGTAATTTTTCTTCGATTGCTTTTATTAGTAAATTCTATTAACTACATTGATTAATTACCTTAATCAATCATTGATTATTCCAAATTATTAATTACTCTAGAATTAATTAACCTTTAATTGTTTATATTATATTAATTGTTCACAATCATTAACTACTCATCTTAATTAACTTCTTAGTTTCCATTAACAAACTCACTAAATTATCTTGAAGTTAAATTATCATTAACTATAAAAACAACACCTTTATTAAAAATATTGATTTAAGTGAAATAATAGAAAAAAATTATTAATGTTATCTTTAACACCTAAAACATAAGCAATTATACCTGAGGAAAACCAAACATTACTCAACAATACCCAAGTGTCTTCAGCTCTTCTGACATTTTTTTAACTTTACATTTGTATGTACAATTTCAGCTTATATTACAAGCATATCCAAATTCGATGATTTAATTTTCAAGTAAATACTTATATCTCAAATTCACGTTAAAATTAACTTTTAAATGTTTAAAATCAATTCAATTATCCCATTCTACATTGTTAAAAATTCTGGGTCGTCACATTCCTCCCCCTTAAAAGAATTTCATTCCCGAAATTACTAGTTAGGAAGAATGGACTAATACCCGTTTACCTTTTCTCCAACATTCACAATTCAACACTCTACCAACTATCTTTTATTAAAAGCTCACTATCACCTTAACTAATTTCCTAAAACCTTCTATAGTTTCAAACAACGCCCCTTTGCTCAATCATCTAAATTTCAATTTTAAATCAAATTTTGAATTATCAAACTTTCTCCAAATTTTTCTAACTCTCTAAATTTCCGACAATTTTAGCCAGCGTCTCCTTTGTGCGGCTAGCTCGGTACAACTACAAAAGGCCTCTACGGGCTTCCAAATTCCAAAAGAAAATAAAACGCCAATTGGCTGGATCAAAAACCCAATCCAATTTCATACAGAAATTTAAATACATACCTTTTTGTCGGGCAATTCACATTTATCTTTTGGAAACAAATCCAATTTCTTTTCCCTTTAATACTTGCATATCTTACTTAGCAACAATATTCAATCGCAACCTTTCAAATTATTTTATACAACTCTTTACAGAAGTTTTCACATCTACTTCTATGCAAATTAGTTTTTCCCGTTTTCATACGAATTCAATTTATTTTCAATTTTGAATATTGGATTTTAACTTCCATTTATAACTGATACATATTAGTTTCATCTACTAATTTATATTAATTTCCAATTTGTGATCATTTCATCGCTAACGAAAATTTTTCAAAAATCTATAAAAAAATTCTAACTCCCAAAATTTTCGGAAAATTTTGGCGTAGTCTCCTTTGTACGGAGGAGCTTTTGCAATTTGACAATAGATATAAATATGTATACATCGACCCACACGGTCGGAAAAAGAAAAAACAGTTCATATTTCCTATTTTTATTGCGTAGGCGTACCTTTATTTAGCATTTTAAGCAAGCAGCTTATAAATTTAAGCAATTAGCGCAATCCAAACCAACCAAACAGTCTTCAAGTACCTGCACTATGTCAATTTAAATATGTAATGCCACATATAGAAATTCTATTGGCTTTTCACTTACTTTTAAAGGCTAAACACAAGCATTTTAAAAGCAACAAACACCAAACGCTTACCACAAGCGACTTATATAATTTAAAGTTAATCCAATTGCTTCCACCCAAATTTATATGCCATTACATTCAATTTTAATGGTTTACAATGCAATTGCTTACATTCAATTCATTTGTAAGCAAAACAAACTCCTATTGATATCAATTGATTCAAAAAGCAATTATATTTGCTTCCACTAATTTCATAGAATTTAATTAAATCTCGTTTACGTTAAACGACAATCATTTCTATGCAATTTGATAATATCCATGTGAATAAATAATTACTTAAGTTTTATAACCAATTAAAATTGATTCCAACTCAATTTTATTTAATTCAATTCCTTTTTAATTTATTCACAATCATTTTATTTAGCTCGACACATTCCATGCTTGTGTACTACTAACCATTCCCAAATTAATTTAAACCGAGCTTTTATTTAATGGCTTTTACCCTTATTCGAAGGCAAGCTTCCTTAAATTTAAACTTAAGTTACTTTACTTTAATTTATTCCAACATCAAACTTAAGTTTACTTCTATTTGATTCTCATTTAATCAAATTCCATTAAACTCAGTTAGCCTACCATTTCATTTTAATTCACCTCCATAATTTATCAAAATAATATCCAAGCGTATGCTTAACTCATTTATACTACAAATCAATATGCCACCGAACTTAAGTTCAGTCTGATAATCCAATTTCAATCACAACCTTGATTTAGTTTTTTTATTCAATCAGACTTTGTCCATTTATTATTTAATTCCATTAACTCATTTTATATTTCACTTTCTTAATTCATTTGCGAATTTATTTTATTTATACAAAGCCATTCTCAATTTACTTGCAACTTTCGTTAAATATTATTCATATCACGTTTGAATTTTATTTGTAATTCAAACCATCACTTTTCCAATCCAACTCTATTTTATTTCTACAACATCTCTTCTTATATAATTCATTGTCAAATCCAAGTCGAATTCTATTGACAAATTCGAATTCATTTCCAAACTCCATTATTAATTTACAATCCATTTGTTTAATCGAGCTAAATTTTATTAACATACTTTATCAAATAATTATTTATTAGCTTACTTCCAAATTTTATTACAAAGAAAATTACTTCATTAAATTTTCCTGAGTTCAAAGTTATTTTTATAATTCCAGTTTCGAGTTTCCCTTTTATTTTCCAAAAAATTCAACACTTCTATTTTAAAAATTTAGAAATGCTTTTAAGCCCACCTCATACTATTAAAATAGCTTTTATAAAAATATTTCTTATACCTTGATGTCTCATCCAGTCCACCCTTGTTCTCACAGAAATTCAGTCATACGTTGATCAGGCGTAGGACTGAAAATCTATAAGTACTTGGTAAACCCGTTTGCAACATCCAGTGAAAATACTTGGAAAATAATTTTATTGAAAATATAGGAAATGGATTTTAAAAGTAGAGGAAATATCTTTGGTGACAATGCTCTGAAAATCATCACCCCCATCCATGGTCACTGTTACATTCCAGAGTTATGTTGCCGTCGCAGCAAAAGTCCATGTAACTGCAGGCTCTCCGCGGCCTCTCGATTACGCCATGGAACCCACATAACATATCACAGTTACATCCAGGGTTACGTTGCCGTCACATCAAAAGTCCATGTAACTGCAGGCTCTCAGCGGCCTCTGCTTTTCGCTGTCGAAATGAAACCTCTCCACTCCTACATAGGTCGCAGTCTGTCGATATAAAATCAAACACAGACTGTTCGCTCTCATCGGCACACACGACTTTCGCTATGTTATACCATAGGTCGCAGTTACATCCTGGGTTACGTTGCCATCGCAGCAAAAGTCCATGTAACTGTTGGCTCTCAGTGGCACACACGACTTACACTATGGTATACTCAACTCATAATCCTCAGAAACTAGTTTTGTCCGGACTCCTCACAGGATCAACTTTAGAACCCCCCCCTTCGGGCTCAAGGCAGCACCACCCGGTGGCACTCCTGAGAAGTTCATTCCAAGGGCACGCCTTTTTCCCCAGAGCCATCATCAAAACACTATATACTATACACATATAGTATCTTTCAAATCATACACCTAGTATGAATTTTATCAAAGCTCCTTTACACAAAATCGATTATCCCAAAATCGATAATTCTCAAAATAGGCTTTCCAAATTCCATAAAATGATTTTACCCAAAAATCCAAAGCCTTTCCAAATCCAAAGGTTCCCGAAACCGTTTCCAAAATCCTCATAAGATCCTTTATATACATACAGATATATATAATTTTTAAAACTTTGGATCACTTTAAACTCGTATAAAATTCCTTTTATACTTCAAACACTTTCAAAATCCTTTTTCTTCCAATAATAGATTCAACAAGAGGATAATATATAACAAAGATATAACTTTGTTAACCCAAAATCAAATATTCAAATTTGATTACTCTTTCCAATATCAATTTCCTTTCTATTCACATTCACCTAAAATTTCATTCACTTATTCACATTTGCCTTAATCCCTATTTGGATTATTACCTCAATTCTTATCCCAATTGGGTATTTAATCAATAACAGTTTGAACTCTGACCAGTTTATATTTAGAAAATAGCTTAAAAATTTTAAAAATAGAGAAGTAGTTGAAAAATAATTATTAGTTTACAAAATATATATAAAATAGTTGGAAAATAGCTAAGTAGTTATTGAAATCTTAGATAATTGCAAAATAGTTGTAAAATAATAATTAATTCGTAACTTAGTTGAAAAAATAGTAACTAGTTTAGAAAATAGTTGAAAAATGGTTAAATGGGTCCAAAAATAATTGTAAAACAAGTATAAAATAATTTGGCTTTAAGAAAGAAGGGTTATATATATATAATATCTTGGAAAATTAAGTTTATATTAAAACAATTTATATTGAAAACAATCCGGAGTCAAAACTGTTCACTGCCCCCAACATTTCAATTTAAATGTCCACTCCCATTTAAGTTGACCCAATTCCAAATTGAATAATCTTCAATTTCCATTGAAATTGATTTAATCCCAATTCAAGTTGAATTGATTCTCAATTTCCTTCCAACTTCAAATCAAATTCTGTTTGATCTTTAAACTTGTACAACTTTAATTACAATTTCTATCTTACAATTTCTATTTATAATCAATTACATTCACATTTTACTTTTAACTCAGAATTATACATTTTATTTAGCCAATATATTATTCCATAAACATTTTAAATCAAGATTCCATAGTTTAAACAAATTTTCAAGATTTCAATATTACCTTAGAATTCAACTATATCCAAAATTCTTTGGCAAATTCAATTATCCTTTTGAATTTCAAAACCAAACCCAGTTCACAAACAACTCCAATTTGAAACAATTTGGTAACAAGTTCTCTTCTAGAAACTCGAAAATGAACATCGATGATGTTGCAGTCATCACCGACATTATTTTCCAGTGACCGAAAGAGTTCAATGCTTTTATCTCTTTAAAAACATTTCCAAATATTTTTAATTTCAAATCTCCCAGATTTCCAATTCAACACAAAAACATATTTTTGAAATAATACTATTATTTTTCAAAACCTTTGGAAACCAATTCCAAATCCAAAGGAATTTTAAATTTTCCCAAAAATTCCAAATTCCCAATCCATCCAATTCATATTTAAACATTACTCTGGAATTTTCATCATACTTTATTTCCAAATATTCTCTAGAATTCTATTTCAAATTATAATCTCATTTATTATGAAGTTTATTTCAATTTATAAATTACATTCACAATCTATAATTCAAATTCCATTTTGTCATATAAGTTTATTCTTCAACTTTGGTTATAAGTTTCAATTTTTTCGTATTTTATATTACTTCTTAACTTAATTCTAATAACTTAACAACCAATCACCTAAATATTCATTAGAAGGGAATATTGCTTTATATATACATTTAAAATCTTCATAAGAAAATAACAAGTACGCCCTCATATATATATATATATATATATATATATATACATATATATATACTCAACTCATTCTAGAGTACTACGGACTCTATTCAATGAGTAATCCCCACCAGAGCCAAGGTTCTCGCTTAACCTTCAGCTTTGATACCAAATGTAACGACCCGAAATTTTCGAAGCCGAAAATTCCAGATAGTTATGAAAAAGAAGAAAGAGGTAGAAGAAGAAGAAGAGAAACACCAAACATCTCACATTCGCAGCGGATAAAATATAATGAATAATAAATGTCTACAAAAGAATACTATATCTGTTGATTACATTTAATATACATCAGAGTTCCACACATATACAGTCACTGAATAAATACAAGTATCATGTCTCAGATTAACGAATATATATAAATATAGCGGAAATACTCTACTCGTTACTACCATCCAATTTGCCTCCTAAGCTCCAGAACGTCCCTACCTGAAAATCCGTAATACTCGGTCTGACCCGAGCATTACACCAAAGTAACACGCGGATCAGGCTGGAAACCAGCGTGAGTAAACCCAACTAACATGGAATGCAAAAGTTTACAACTCATATAAACCCGGGTAACTTATATCAATTTCCACTTCATAAGTTGTTATAGACATCACTTATTCCACACATCAATTTCTAAGTGCAAGAACTTAGATTTTATGGTCCAATTCACTTAAAATCATTCCAATCTACCCTATTGATTCCACGTATCAATTTGTAAAGAATAGAAGTGATTTCGGGTATTAACTAATATCCGACTCCGGTCTCTTCGAACTCAATGTTATTAATTTACCTTCCCTTTTCATAATAATCACATCTATCCTTGATTAAGTTCTCAGATTCATTAACTTATAATCACTTACGTTGATTAAAATCCGTGAATTAATCATGCTCATAAATTTACCAACCCTCCATAAATTTTGTTACACTAATTAAACAAGTAATTAATCCTCAATTAAGTAATTACCAATAATTACACCCTTTGATTTATGATATTAAGTAATTTTTCTTCGATTGCTTTTATTAGTAAATTCTATTAACTACATTGATTAATTGCCTTAATCAATCATTGATTATTCCAAATTACTAATTACTCTAGAATTAATTAACCTTTAATTGATTATATTATATTAATTGTTCACAATCATTAACTACTCATCTTAATTAACTTCTTAGTTTCCATTAACTAACTCACTAAATTATCTTGAAGTTAAATTATCATTAACTGTTAAAACAACACCTTTATTTAAAATATCGATTTAAGTGAAATAATAGAAAAAAATTATTTATGTTATCTTTAACACCTGAAACATAAGCAATTATACCTGAGGAAAACCAAGCATTACTCAACAATATCCGAGTGTCCTCAGCTCTTCTGACATTTTTTTTTAACTTTACATTTGTATGTACAATTTTAGCTTATGTTACAAGCATATCCAAATTACTTAATTCTTGCTTTTATTTACATTTGTATTTTATATTTTGACTATCAAGATTTGAATTGCATTCAATATGGTGTACTTATATTTAATACCCATCTTTTCTATGGTCGTATACCGCATCCTCGATTAATTCTTCTGTGTGAAAATACTTCTTTAAAGTAATTTACTTAGTATACTCAACCACCATGAAAAGAAACCCATCAAATTGTTTATCAAATCGAAGATAAAAATCTAACAAGTAAGGCATTTTCTTAGAAACAAACATGTTCATTTCGGGCAGAAATTTAACCCGAGCTTGCACCTCAAATTCATATATATAGATTGCCGAATTTTACAAAGTGATACAAATGAAAGTTATAGGCCTTTCCGTTAGCTATCCAGAATGGCCAAGATCGTCGAATTTGGATCAACGGTTCAAATTTTATGACCATTTTACTAAAAACATTAAGCTTAGCCTGAACTTATGCATTTGCAGGACAGCGGCCACAATTGCAATTTTAGCATAGAAAACTTCGAAATCAGGAAAAATGAATAAAGAAAAAGTTGTAGCTTAATTTCTAAGCTTTCCGAAACATTAAAAATTACCGAATTCCGATAGGAATCGTAAAAGTTATGGACCAAACAATTCTAAGATTTAAATTTCACAACTTCTGTCATTTTGTCTCGAGACAGCGATAAACAATTATAATTTTGGCCAAAATAACATTGAAATTTTGAAAAACTCAAAACTTTAAAGTTTTAGACCAAATTCTAAGCTTTTTAGAACATCTAAATTTATCGAAATCGGTTGAGGAACGAAGAAGTTATGGCCAATTTAGTTTCAGCCTTAAACACAGAGCTAATATTGGTTTTACTCTCGGGATTACAGTAGAAAAATTCAATTTTTTCATAGATAACATCCAAAATAAAGAAAGCACAAAACATAAAAGTTGTAGAATATGAAATAAGCTTTTCAGAACATCCAAGAAATCGAAATTTTATTAAGTATTGAGAAAGTTATGGTCAAATTACAAAGCTGCGTTTTTGATAGAACCTAGCCACCTTTACTTACAATTATTATCTCTTCAAGAATAACATGAATACTAGAAATTTAAATAGTTTTTCTCACCTTACACTTGTGTATTTGACTTGACTCTTTTTCCTTAGCTTTCTCCAAGCTTTTTCACTTTATCCTACTTTTGTTTTTGCTTTGTGAAAGTAAGAAAAATAAGTGAACATTTCTACCCTTTATATAGTAATTTTCAAGGCTAGTTTGGTAATTTTAGTTTTGGACACTTGTCTACTTCTCTTTGCACAATCTTTAGAATGTCGACACATGTCTACTTAAGTGTCTTAAGATGTTTCTACACATGGGCACCTAATGGGCTTATGTGTCACTATTTTATTTAATCTTGTGACACATGTCCTTCATTTTTTTATTCAAGCCTTATTTCATGACACATACCTTATTTAGTAATCATTTAAGGTGTTCTAGAAGTGTACACCAAAGTGATATATTTGTCATAATTCTATTTCATCTTAAGATAGGTGTATGGTCCATATTATGCCACTTGTCTTCACCATGTCATGCCACTTATCCTATACTTAAAAATGTATACATACTTATACCTTTTGTATTATTTAAAAGCATACATAAATATAAATAAAATAGAGATGGTGTAGATAGTATATTTTCAAAACCGAACAAATCACCTTTAAATTAAATTTCTACCATTCTATTATCTTCAGTATCATCATTATAAATTTTATAAGCCTTCAAATTATTTTAAACAGGCTTAAAAATTTCAGATTCAACAATTTACCCAATTTCAATTATTAAATACAATATTTAAACTTATAATTCAATGATTTAATTTTCAAGTAAATACTTATATCTCAAATTCACGTTAAAATTAACTTTTAAATGTTTAAAATCAATTCAATCATCCCATTCTACATTGTTAAAAATTCTGGGTCGTCACAAATTAATTACTCCATAATTAATTAGTTAATTAACTAATTACTCAATAATTAATTAACTTTAAAACAATTAACTTAATCAATTCTTAGATTAAATAACATCAAGTGATTATTCTTTGATCACTTCCATTTAATTACTCTCATGAGTAATTTCTACTAATTACTTCCATAAGTAATTTTCATTCTTAAATACATTCAATTATTAACCATTAATTACTTCATTAAGTAATTACACTTAATTAATTCAAATCAAGTGATTATTTAAAATTAAACAAACAATTAATTCAAATGGACAGGTTGACCTATGCTAAAGCTTTGGTGGAAGTGACCCCCATCACCGAACTGGGTGATAGCTTTCAAGTACTGTGTAAGGATGGTACAAAACAAACTGTTTTCGTGGATTATCAGTGGAGGCCACAAGCATGTAAAATATGTAAAGTGTTTGGGCATGACATTTCTAATTGTAAAAATACTGACAGGTCATATGTAGTTAAAATAAGGGTATCAGATACTTTGCCTAATCAAATTCCTGAAGGAGTCACCATGGTGAAAAATCAAAACAACAAATTAATGCATAATAAAGCCCCAAGTGTTTGGAGGAGAGTTGAGCATGGAAGTAAACGAAAGAGTGTATTATTGAAGACTAAAGTAGATAGTGGGAGTGACAAACATGGAATTGGTAAAGAGCATGAAGTAAGAAAAGAAGGTATTGCAACAGATAATAACAGGGACAATGTGGTTAACTTAGTTGAAGAAGGTGAAGTAGTTGAGGATTTAGATATGAATATTGGCAATAAATTTCAGGTGCTTAACTACTTGACTGAAGATAATGGGGATTTAAGTGTTGAAGGAAGCAGAGATAAAAATAACTGTGGAGGGTCTGATAGTGCTACTGATCTGTTTAATGATGAAACAACAATGGATATTGAAAGTATAGAAACATGTCAGGAGAAGAACTTGGAGGTACCTAGTGATGTGGCAGATGTAGAAGGTAATATACAACTAGCAAAAAATTATGGTATGCTAGTTCAAGAACTGATTGGGGTCAGAATAGCAAGAGAGCATGAATTGAGTAAGCAAGAACAAAAGCATGATGATGCTTTTTTGCATACAGAATATAATGGAAAAAAAGACTTCTTGGATGGGATGACATCCCAATTAACCAGTGAAAAAACTCATATTTTAACATCCAAAGCATCACAGCCTAGTAAGATGAACACTCTTCCTGAGCAACCTAATCATACACATGCACACAATTTCTGTGTACATGTATCTGAAGTACCCTTATCCCCTGGCCATCAAACAAATCTTCCTTATTCACATATACCTCCCCCTCCTGGATTTTTGGTTAATCAAGTGATCCATCCTCCCTCTAAACCCATAACTCCAATCCTTATTCTTAAGCATCACAGCAGTTTTAAGAGGAAAAAGGAATGCAACATGTCAGATTTTGACAAAGGCAAGAATATTGATTTTGCTGAAACTTTACCTGAAAAGGATATAACCCCTAATTCAGGCCTCAGAAGGTCTATGAGATTACTTACTTCTCTCCCATAAGTTAATCCATGTTACAAAATTTTGGGTTTTGGAATATTAGAGGAGCTCATACGGAAATAAAACTTGTGCAAGCAAAACGTATTATCTCTAACAATAATCTTGGCATTTTGGCATACTGGAAACCAAACTCAACCACGACCTTACCCACAAAGCTGCAAAGCTAATTAATCCATTATGGAGTCTTCATCATAATCTGGTTGAGGCACCATATGGAAGAATTATGGTTATGTCTGACCCTTCCATTTACACCCTCACCCCTATTTTATCCCACAAACAATTTATCCATTTCCATGCTATACATATTCCAACTGCTACCACATTCTACCTTACCTTTATTTATGGGGATAACCCTGTTGCTGCTAGACAAGAAATGCTTAACTACCTACCACATTTTAGACAGAAAACACATTCGTGGTTTGTGTTAGGTGACTTTAATTGTATGTTAGCTGATGACGACCGTTGTGGTGGCTCTCCCCTTACAATTTCTGATATCACTCCTCTCAATCATGCTATCTCTTCCTCCAATTTAAATGAAGCTGCCTTTGTTGGACCTAAATACACATGGAACAATAAGAGTAGATCTGGAGTGAGAACTATGAGCAGACTTGATTTAACTTTTCTCAACACCAAAGCCATTACCCTTTTTTCCATGTCCCTTAACCATATCCTCCCCCCTTCTCTCTGACCATTCTCCTGTCTTTATAGCCTTGGAATGCAATGCCATTAAAAGGAACTCAATTTTTAAATTTTTTAACTCATGGATCAATGATCCAGAATTTATGCCTTTAGTGGTTACTGTTTGGAAACAACCTAAATTTGGAAATAAAATGTCTATTTTGCAGCAAAAATTGAAGGCAACCAAGGTGGCTTTAAGGATATGGGCTAGAAGAAAATATGGTGATGGTGACAAGAACTCAACTAATCTGCAGAACCAACTATCAGCTATTCAATTAAGTATGATTGATGACCCTGGTAATATTAGCCTTTCAGAGAAGGAACATGAGCTAACACAACTACTATCTGAAGCTATGGACATTGAGTTAAGTATGAAGAAACAAAAGTTGAGGAAGGAGTGGGATTTGTTTGGTTACAGAAATTCTAGTATGTACCATTCTACTCTACAGGTCAAAAATGCCAACAGGAACATTCATCAGCTTCTCGATGATGAAGGTAGGATTTTAAACAAGCAGGAAGACATTAACAGTGCCTTCATTCACCTTTGTACCAATCTTATTCCACCAATGATGCTTGGAACCCAGACTATAATGAACTCTTGTCAACTCCTTTGCCTATGCTTAATGAATCTGACATACAACTCTTATCTTCTAAAGTCACTGATGAGGAAATATATAATGCTATGTTTGGTATGAAGAGGGATTCCTGTGGTGGACCTGATAGCTTTAATGCCTTTTTCTTTATTCATTATTGGGATGTCATTGCTACTGACTTCAAAAATGCTATGCATAATTTTTTTGAGCACAATAAATTATCTTCTTCCATTAATGCTACCAACTTATGTCTGGTGCCTAAAGTAAAAGAACCGGGTACTCTGCATGCTTATCGTCCTATTGCATGCTGTAACATAATCTACAAATGTATTTCTAAAGTTATTGCTGCTAGGCTTAGGCATGTGCTTCCCACTGTAATATTTGACAATCAAGCTGCCTTTTTGAATAACAGAATTATATCGGATAATGTGCTGGTTACTCATGAGCTTCTTAATGGGTATGGTAGAACTCATGTTTCCCCTAGAGCTATGATGAAGCTTGATATAAGAAGAGCTTTTGATACTATTAGTTGGGAAGCTTTGAGTGGTATTATGGGAATAATGGGGTTCCCTGGTCACTTTGTCAGTTGGATCTATACATGCATTTCTACTATTAACTACTCCTTATGCTACAATGGGGTACAGTTGGTTATTTTAAAAGTCAGAGGGGCATAAGGCAAGGTGACCCAATGTCTTCATATTTGTTCATTGTTGTGATGGAATTTTTTACTTAGCTTGTTAATCAACAGGTGGTAAACAATAACTATGAACTTAATCCCAAATGCAGTAATCCCCTCATTACCTCTCTACTTTTTGCTGATGATGTTTTACTTTTTATTAAGCCTACCGTGTCTACTATGGAATGCGTCAATAGTATCCTTCTCACCTTTTAGAAATGCACTGGTCTGCAGGTCAATAGAAGCAAGTCTTCCCTTTTGGTGGCTGGTCTCACTGATAGTGATAATCATAACATCCACAATTATATTCAACTACCAAATCTGCCTGTGGGTACTATGCACCTTGGTATCCCTTTGTGCACTAGAAGAATTGGTGTTACTGCTTGTCTGCCTCTGTTTGAAAGAATTACCGAAGCAATGAATAGATGGGCCAGCAATAAATTATCCCAAGCAGGCAGAACCACCATCATCAATTCTATAATCCATGCTATGACTGTTTATTGGTGTAGATGTTTCATCTTACCTGCTTCTCTTCTATCTAGTATTAGAAAAGCTATGAATCATTTTTTATGGACAGGGAGTATGTATTCTAAAAAACTAATTCCTGCTGCCTTTGCTAAATTAGAGAAACCACGAATATATGGTGGTTTGGGAATAAAATGTATGAGAACCTGGAATCAAGTTGCCTTCTCTAACCATTTTGACAACTTGATTAATGATAAGCCAAATTTGTGGGTTAAGTGGGCTAGGCATCATCATCTTGTGTAACGACCCAGAATTTTAATTATTTAAAATTTGAATATTTAATTAATTTTAAATATTTATAAGTGAATTTATAAGTCGAGTAAATTTTATTTCGAATAATTGGATTTAATTGAATAATTAAATCGATAATTTAATATGTTAAATTATGGAAATAATTGAAAATTGAGTTAAATATGATTGAAAATGATTTGTAAAATTTTATTTTATCATATTGAAGTTAGAATGATATTTTAGAACTTTTAAAATCGAATTAAAAATTAATTTGTGAAAATTGAATATTTTAATATTTAATCGACTAGTGAAATAGTCAATTTTTGTACAGTCTCAAAATTGGATGAAACTAGTTCCATTAGATCCGTAATAGTTGGTTATTACCGGATTTCAATTTTCGTAGCAATCGGAGTTACCGTTTGATCGTAGCAGCTCGAAACGCATTGAATTGTTTTTAATATTAATTTAGCGAGTTAAAATAGCCATTTTTCAAACTGTCTCGGATTTCGACGAAACCAGTTTCATCGGATTCATAATGTGATATTATTGTAAGTTTTCAAATTTCGTGTCAATTGGATTTACCGTTTGTCCGGTACAAATTAAAACGCCTAGAAAATCGTTTAAATCGGTTTAATTTAAATCGAACGTTTATAGCCATAACTCGCACAGATGTCCGAATTAGCTTCCGAAACTTGTTCCACCGTGTCCGGAACGCGGGGTAAACCCTAGAAACGCTGGTTACGGCGCGTGAATCGGAGTTCGGAATTCTCGGATGAATAGTGTTCATAAATTCCCTATAAATAGCCCACCATCACAAATAAAAATAAAATAAAATATCAAAACCCTAATTTCATCTTCAGCCGCCACCCCAGAAACCAATGGCCGAAATACACTTATCTTCTCCCCTCGAATTCTTCCAATCCAAGCAACGATTCATAAAACTTTCAACTAACAAATTGAAGAGGGCATCAAGATCTACAAGTTCAACGGTGGAGATCGCGTTTGGAGCTTTAGATTAACAGAAATTGGCTTGAGAAGGAAGCACGTTCGGCCTCGAACTGCCTGTAAACGAGATGACCGAGTTTCATGTTGTCATGGCCGAGTATTGTACTTGTCATGCTCTTCGAGATGGAGTATCTTGATCGAGTTTTAGCGTGGTGTGGTGGTTGCAAAGTCGAACCCTAATATTGATGTAGTGGGTTCTTTTGCACGGCTATTGTCTGTAGTTTGCGTGAACGTGAGAAGAGGGAGTGGAGGGAAGGAACGTGCGGCCCAGATGCGTGACTTCAAAATGCACGGTGATGATAGTATTAGGTTTAAAATACAAAGGTTAATTTGTAAATTATATATATAAAATTTGTGTAAACTTCAAAAATTCATAACTTTTTCATACGAGGTCGAAAACGCGCGAAACTAATTGCGTTGGAATCGCATGGACGAGAACTACGCGATGGAATTGGACTGGTGTCGTTTGGAGTTAGTGAGAATTTCGTGTAAAATTAAACGTCCGTTTAATTTTATTCGAAATAAATCGCTAAAACGAAATTGAAATCAAGGTGAGAACTTCTCACTCAATCGAATCGGTTTTGATTTTTATTTTAAATAGTTAGATTTAAAATACTTGGATGCATGTTTGAATGATGATTGATATCTATTTATTGTTAAAATAGACATTATGCGCCGTTAGTAAGCGGATGTTATTTATTAAAAACATATACCGCGAATATTTCATAAACAGTGAAATTGGTATTATATATAATAGCAATATATATATATATATATATATTGGCATATATATATATTGGAGTTGTTGATTTTCCGCATTTTTTTTAGCGGATGAGACCCTATTGCGCCGTCTATTAAGCGGATAATATTTTAAATCCCATATACCGCGATAATTCCGTACTGGAGCGGAATTGGTATTGTGCTAATGTTTGTGGATGCAGGAAAACAGGTTGGAGGGATCCAACTGGATTCCTCAACAGTATTTATTTGAATTCAATATTTTGATATTTGATGGATTATCATATCGATATATGATATCGTTGTAGTCGTGATTGACTATTTGGTGTGTAGCATCATTGAACCAATTTTTGGGATTTTAAAGTGATTTTTGAAAGTATACGTTTATAAAATATTTTTGGAACTGATCCATTTTAAATAAATAAACGTTATAATTTTTAAAGTTATAAAAATTATGATTTTGAGAAATACGGTTAACGATTGATTTTTGAGAAATATGGGTTAATGTTTTTATAAAATAATTAAACTGGATTTTTGAATTTATTATAAAAGTTTAAATATAGGATTTATAAATTTGATTATTTTATAAATCAAGAGAATGGTGAAATTATAAAGGAGATTAAAGACGTTTTAAAAGAATAATAGTATAAATTGATTTATATAAGAGATTTATAAATTGATATTTATAAATTAAAATATTTGGAATTATAAAGCGAGTTTTATAAGTGTTAGAATGAATTATGAATGAATTTCATAAATGAATGAAATTTATAGAATTATAATCGGTGAAGTTAGAAATAGAATTTTATAAGCAGTAGGTTTATAAAATTTGCAAAATTATTAAAAGAATGGTTTTGGATAAATAATTGAATCTTATAAGTTATAAGATTTATAATTATGAAGTTTAAAGGAACGATTTTGTAAAATAATCGTTTTATAAGCATTTAACTTATAATATGAACTTTTGTTATATAATTGAGTTATAAATTGAATAGGTTAATAAAGGAGATTTATAAAAAGGAAGTAGCTATAAAATAAATAGAAATGGAATTTATAAACGTTGTTTTATAAATTCGCAAACGACTTATTTTGATAAGTAAATTGTTGAAACCTAGTAATGGAGTTATATTCACGTTTTTAACTGTGAATAATCCTTTGAAATAAAATGTATAGAAAGGATGAAATTGATTAACGTAGTATATTCACGTTTTTGAATAGTGAATAATATGTTAAAGAAAATGTTTAGATTTGATGTTTTAAATAGAATTAAAACGATCTAACGATGTTTTAAAATGTGTTGAGATTCGAAACCATAGATTTCAACATTTATTGTTGAAATAGACGTTTTCGAGAAATAAAAGGAAATGGTGGACTATAACACTGTTGTTATAGTAAATGATTTCCGAAAGGAAATGTTTTGTATAGTATTGGGATTTATATATCTATTTTAATTTCGAATCCCTATACTAGTGATTTTGGGTTGTCGTAACGATGTTTTACGCAACATTCGTTTTGGCCCAAATAAATATGTTTAAGAGAATGATTTCCTTAAAGGATTAAATATATACTTAATCTCGATTTAAGTATATTGAATATTTTCTAAGTGTTGAAAATAAATAAAATTTGTGAATTACTTATGAATAAGTAAGTATGGAAATGTTTTTTTAATATAAAGTGAATATCTTAAGAATTTATCTTTTTAAAGATAAATTGAAATGAATAATTGAAATCGTATATGCATGGATATTTTGAAATATAAATTCACTATGGAATTTATAAAAGAAAGGGGAAGTTGTTTAAAAATAAATATTGATTTATTTTTGAAGTGTGAAAATTTTATATCTTGTAAAGATATTTTGGAAAATAAATAATTTGGAAAATTATTTGGAATCTGGTGATGTTGTGCATATCCATTGATAGTTCAATAACCGACTATCAATATTTCCCTTTGAATGGGTAATTGATGTGATTTGTTTGAATTTGAATGCCACACTTATTTTTGAATAAGCGCTCAATATTCGGGTTAACCGGGAAAGGACCAGGGGGTCGTATAACCCATTCCGAATATGTGATACGTCGTTATGAATTGCATTTGAAGACCGGTGTTGAAGACCGGATCTTTTTGAAAGCGAAAGGACAACTCGTCGATTGTCTTTGCACCGAGTAGCTACGGTATAGAGACTCCCTATGTGGTGGGAAGTCCGGACGTGATTAGAGATTATCCGGATTGCAAGGACTTCTTTGTAAGTGCCTTCGGTTCTGTTTGAGCCCGGAACAGACTTGTATGGATTGTATGTCTGACGTTACAAATTGAGATATAAAGCAGATTTCTTTCAAATATATTTCTGTTAGTGGCGGAGAATTTATTCTTTTAGCTTAACACCCTTCTCTGAGACGTATGAGCTCAGAGGTTATGTAGTTGAAGATTATCAGCGATATATTCCCAATTTGGTAATGTGACATGCTGAGTGTTGCTGTGAAATGATCATTGTGTTGATTATTTGTGATAGGATCATTTATTTGATCGTCTATCTTGGTGATCATTTCTATGATCATTTGTTGACCCAAAGCATGGCTTTTGTATAAAGTATGTTTTTGTGGACGTGACTTCGTCGAGCCTCACACCTCGGGAATGGTCAAAACAGGAAAGATGAAGCAAGGTTATGAGGGGTAGCGCCCTTTAGGATGTGTGCATTTCCTTCTGGAAAAGGGTGGTATCATGGTATGGAGCCCAGATACTTACTCATGTTGAAAACACTTTATGATTGTGTGAATTGATTGCGAGCGCTCGGTGAAAGGTCCCAAAGGACCGGGGGATGGCATATTCGGTCAGTTGTTACTCAGTTAGGGGCAACCCGGCCTTGTGTTGGTAGAGATCCGGTTTGGTTCTCGGGGATGTCCATCCAGAGGCATTCTCATGTGGCAATGGGAAGTTCCTTGGCCTGACCATTCGTTGGAAATCCAAAGAAACAATACGAGACTTGTACGGTTTTAGTTGTAGAACCTGCCATCTAATATGGTAGCTATAGTAAGCATACTATAATGGTACCTATGCTGGCTAAGATTTATATTCTACTTTCGAAATGATTTTCTCTACACTATGCACTAGTAATAATATCAAATGTTCTTTTTAATGCGTATCAAGCATCTTTGACTAACATAAGAAGAAATCTCCTCCAAGTCTGCGTTTGCATTGTGTGTGTGGTGGGAGGTCTTATGGTAGTCTCATTCTTAAAAGCATTGCGAATTGACTTTAAAAATATTCCTATATTTTGATTTTAAAGATAAATAAACTGTTTTGAGTTCTCACACCAGTCACATGACTGACTCGGAGTTTATTGTTTTCCTTCCTAAACTCTGGGTGCCCACCAATTTCCACACGGGCAGTCAAGAGTTAAGGTTTATCAGGATATTCTGGAGTTGCTGGAGGCAAGATGGATGGAATGGCGTATTACTAGTATATATTATTTCTTTTTCCGCTGCACTGTTTGTTGTTGTTGTTGTACACTCTGATGATATGATGTAATGAAATGTAATGTATAAAATGTAATAACTGATATAGTTCTTTGTTTAAAGATTATTCATTTATTTATTATATGTTGTTCCGCTGCGAATCGTGAGATTCTGTTGTTGTTCTGTTGTTTTCTTTTCTCTCTATTTTCTATCCTTCTCTCTCTTCTTCTGCCTTTTTTCTATTTCTTAAACATTGAGAATTCGTATTTCTGTTCATCTTGAGTTAATCTATGGAGATTAGTGTATATTCAAGGAGTACGGATTTGCGGGTCTTCACAGGTGGTATCAGAGCATATGGTTAAGCGACAACCATGGTTCTGTTGGGTATTACTCATTAGAGATAGAGTCAGTAGTACTCTAGAATGAGTTGAGTGTAATAATAGCTATGAGTGCGTATTTGTTAGTGAATATATAAAACTGTTTTATATTGTGATGATTGGTTTGTTGAGTGGTATATGAACCTTCGTCGGCGCAGCCTCGAAACTGAATCGAAGGGGTTTCTAAACACTTAAATAGAACAATTCGACACAATATTGTTTTAAATTGGGTAAATGAAATAATTTTACCGTGATTATATTTTATATATAAATGAATAATTTTTCAGAATTATTAAAGTATATAAGTTGATTGTTTGGTTATTGAATAAGATGTTTGAATAATCTAAATAAAAGAATACTTGTATAAGCAAAAGAATTATAAGAATTGAATTATAATTAAAGTGATTTACAATTGAGAAATAAACTTATATATATAAGAAGTGAAACTATATGGATATATTTATGAATATGAATTGTAAATGAAAATGAATTACCAATTGAATATGAATTAGTGAAGTGATAAATGTGAACTTGAGTTATGAAAGGGAATTCAACTTTTGTAATTGAATTGAATGAATGGATTGAATAATAATCAATTAAATGTGAATTAAGTTGATATGAAATGATGGATGTAAGTGTTAATTCATTAAAATCTTATGTTATGGAAAGTTGGATAGTTGAATGAAAATCAATTTAATTAAACCAAATTGAATGAATATATGCAAAGTAATTTGGTTGTAAAGAATATACTTTGGTTGTTATATGGTTGTTAGTTGATTGTATATAATTCATTAAGTGTTAATGAAATTGAAAGCTAAAGTAATTGAAATTCAATTGGAAGTTAAGTGAATCTTAAGTAGAATTGAATTTGATTTGGAAGTGAACCAACTTGAATATGGATTAGTGAATATAAACTAATTGAAAATGAATGTTAGTAAAAACATCCACTGATAATGAATCAAATGTGATTTAAAATTGAAAACCATTTCATTGAATATTAATGAGAATATAAATGAATATACATTGGTTATGAATTTGTTGAATGATAGTTGGTTGATGTTAGCATTTGTTGTTTTGTTTCATTTGCTATGTTAGCATGTATAGTTATTATGTTGCTATATGTTGTATATCGATACTATGTTCATATATGCATGTTCTCATGTGGTTTGTTGAGTGTTTAGTAGGTGCGTATCGCGTTTGCTTCGCATTTGGAGCTCGCTTTCGCGCTATATTAGCCGTATATGCTCGCTAATAAAATATAAGGTACATATCTCGGATTAAATACCGTACTTTTATACTTTTTTCCCTTCGGGATGCCTCATTACTTGATGAGATGTATATTTGTGATATATATACTGTCATTTTTTTTTCGGATCGAGTCGCGCAAAGGAGACTATGGCGAATTTTTTCGAAAATTTAAGGCGTTAGAAAAATTTGGGAATTTTTGTGAAAATTTTGAAAACTAAACTCTGATTTAGAATTGAAAGTTAAACAATAATAATTGTTTTTGAAAGATAACTAAGTATGATTTGAAAACTTAGTAAAGTTATTCTAAGAAGTTTAACTATGGAATTTTTGGGAAAATTAATAGATTCTGTAACTTTTCTTACTTGTTAATTTCGAGGACGAAATTCTTTTAAGGGGGGAAGATTGTAACGACCCAGAATTTTAATAATTTTAAATTTGAATATTTAATTAATTTTAAATATTTATAAGTGAATTTATAAGTCGAATAAATTTTATTTCGAATAATTGGATTTAATTGAATAATTAAATCGATAAATTAATATGTTAAATTATGGAAATAATTGAAAATTGAGTTAAATATGATTGAAAATGATTTGTAAAATTTTATTTTATCATATTGAAGTTAGAATGATATTTTAGAACTTTTAAAATCGAATTAAAAGTTAATTTGTGAAAATTGAATATTTTAATATTTAATCGACTAGTGAAATAGTCAATTTTTGAACAGTCTCAGAATTAGACGAAACTAGTTCCATTGGATCCGTAATAGTTAGTTATTATCGGATTTCAATTTTCGTAGCAATCGGAGTTACCGTTTGATCGTAGCAGCTCGAAACGCATTGAATTGTTTTTAATATTAATTTAGCGAGTTAAAATAGCCATTTTTCAAACTGCCTCGGATTTCGACGAAACCAGTTTCATCGGATCCGTAATGTGATATTATTGTAAGGTTTCAAATTTCGTGTCAATTGGATTTACCGTTTGTCCGATACAAATTAAAACGCCTAGAAAATCGTTTAAATCGGTTTAATTTAAATCGAACGTTTATAGCCATAACTCGCACAGATGTCCGAATTAGCTTCCGAAACCTGTTCCATTGTGTCCGGAACGTGGGGTAAACCCTAGAAACGCTGGTTACGGCGCGTGAATCGGAGTTCGGAATTCCCGGATGAATAGTGTTCATAAATTCCCTATAAATAGCCCACCATCACAAATAAAAAAAAATACATCAAAACCCTAATTTCATCTTCAGCCGCCACCCCAGAAACCAATGGCCGAAATACACTTATCTTCTCCCCTCGAATTCTTCCAATCCAAGCAACGATTCATAAAACTTTCAACTAACAAATTGAAGAGGGCATCAAGATCTACAAGTTCAACGGTGGAGATCGCGTTTGGAGCTTTAGATTAACGACAATTGGCTTGAGAAGGAAGCACGTTCGGCCTCGAACTGCGTGTAAACGAGATGACCGAGTTTCATGTTGTCATGGCCGAGTATTGTACTTGTCATGCTCTTCGAGATGGAGTATCTTGATCGAGTTTTAGCGTGGTGTGGTGGTTGCAAAGTCGAACCCTAATATTGATGTAGTGGGTTCTTTTGCACGGCTATTGTCTGTAGTTTGCGTGAACGTGAGAAGAGGGAGAGGAGGGAAGGAACGTGCGGCCCAGATGCGTGACTTCAAAATGCACGGTGATGATAGTATTAGGTTTAAAATATAAAGGTTAATTTGTAAATTATATATATATAATTTGTGTAAACTTCAAAAATTCATAACTTTTTCGTACGAGGTCGAAAACGCGCGAAACCAGTTGCGTTGGAATCGTATGGACGAGCACTACGCGATGGAATTGGATTGGAGTCGTTTAGAGTTAGTGAGAATTTCGTGTAAAATTAAACGTCCGTTTAATTTTATTCGAAATAAATCGCTAAAACGAAATTGAAATCAAGGTGAGAACTTCTCACTCAATCGAATCGGTTTTGATTTTTATTTTAAATAGTTAGATTTAAAATACTTGGATGCATGTTTGAATGATGATTGATATCTATTGATTGTTAAAATAGACATTATGCGCCGTTAGTAAGCGGATGTTATTTATTAAAAACATATACCGCGAATATTTCATAAACAGTGAAATTGGTATTATATATAATAGCAATATATATATATATATTGGCATATGTATATATTGGAGTTGCTGATTTCCCGCATTTTTTTTGGCGGATGAGACCCTATTGCGCCGTCTATTAAGCGGATAATATTTTAAATCCCATATACCGCGATAATTCCGTACTGGAGCGGAATTGGTATTGTGCTAATGTTTGTGGATGCAGGAAAACAGGTTGGAGGGATCCAACTGGATTCCTCAACAGTATTTATTTGAATTCAGATATTTTGATATTTGATGGATTATCATATCGATATATGATATCGTTGTAGTCGTGATTGACTATTTGGTGTGTAGCATCATTGAACCAAATTTTGGGATTTTAAAATGATTTTAAAGTGATTTTTGAAAGTATACGTTTATAAAATATTTTTGGAACTGATCCATTTTGAATAAATAAACGTTATAATTTTTAAAGTTATAAAAATTATGATTTTGAGAAATACGGTTAAAGATTGATTTTTGAGAAATATGGGTTAATGTTTTTATAAAATAATTAAACTGGATTTTTGAATTTATTATAAAAGTTTAAATATAGGATTTATAAATTTGATTATTTTATAAATCAAGAGAATGGTGAAATTATAAAGGAGATTAAAGATGTTTTAAAAGAATAATAGTATAAATTGATTTATATAAGAGATTTATAAATTGATATTTATAAATTAAAATATTTGGAATTATAAAGCGAGTTTTATAAGTGTTAGAATGAATTATGAATGAATTTCATAAATGAATGAAATTTATAGAATTATAATCGGTGAAGTTAGAAATGGAATTTTATAAGCAGTAGTTTTATAAAATTTGCAAAATTATTAAAAGAATGGTTTTGGGTAAATAATTGAATCTTATAAGTTATAAGATTTATAATTATGAAGTTTAAAGGAACGATTTTGTAAAATAATCGTTTTATAAGCATTTAACTTATAATATGAACTTTTGTTATATAATTGAGTTATAAATTGAATAGGTTAATAAAGGAGATTTATAAAAAGGAAGTAGTTATAAAATAAATAGAAATGGAATTTATAAACGTTGTTTTATAAATTCGCAAACGACTTATTTTGATAAGTAAATTGTTGAAACCTAGTAATGGAGTTATATTCACGTTTTTAACTGTGAATAATCCTTTGAAATAAAATGTATAGAAAGGATGAAATTGATTAACGTAGTATATTCACGTTTTTGAATAGTGAATAATATGTTAAAGAAAATGTTTAGATTTGATGTTTTAAATAGAATTAAAACGATCTAACGATGTTTTAAAATGTGTTGAGATTCGAAACCATAGATTTCAACATTTATTGTTGAAATAGACGTTTTCGAGAAATAAAAGGAAATGGTGGACTATAACACTGTTGTTATAGTAAATGATTTCCGAAAGGAAATGTTTTGTATAGTATTGGGATTTATATATCTATTTTAATTTCGAATCCCTATACTAGTGATTTTGGGTTGTCGTAACGATGTATTACGCAACATTCGTTTTGGCCCAAATAAATATGTTTAAGAGAATGATTTCCTTAAAGGATGAAATATATACTTAATCTCGATTTAAGTATATTGAATATTTTCTAAGTGTTGAAAATAAATAAAATTTGTGAATTACTTATGAATAAGTAAGTATGGAAATGTTTTTTTAATATAAAGTGAATATCTTAAGAATTTATCTTTTTAAAGATAAATTGAAATGAATAATTGAAATCGTATATGCATGGATATTTTGAAATATAAATTCACCATGGAATTTATAAAAGAAAGGGGAAGTTGTTTAAAAATAAATATTGATTTATTTTTGAAGTGTGAAAATTTTATATCTTGTAAAGATATTTTGGAAAATAAATAATTTGGAAAATTATTTGGAATCTGGTGATGTTGTGCATATCCATTGATAGTTCAATAACCGACTATCAATATTTCCCTTTGAATGGGTAATTGATGTGATTTGTTTGAATTTGAATGCCACACTTATTTTTGAATAAGCGCTCAATATTCGGGTTAACCGGGAAAGGACCATGGGGTCGTATAACCCATTCCGAATATGTGATACGTCGTTATGAATTGCATTTGAAGACCGGTGTTGAAGACCGGATCTTTTTGAAAGCGAAAGGACAACTCGTCGATTGTCTTTGCACCGAGTAGCTACGGTATAGAGACTCCCTATGTGATGGGAAGTCCGGACGTGATTAGAGATTATCCAGATTGCAAGGACTTCTTTATAAGTGCCTTCGGTTCTGTTCGAGCCCGGAACAGACTTGTATGGATTGTATGTCTGACGTTACAAATTGAGATATAAAGCAGATTTCTTTCAAATATATTTCTGTTGGTGGCGGAGAATTTATTCTTTTAGCTTAACACCCTTCTCTGAGACGTATGAGCTCAGAGGTTATGTAGTTGAAGGTTATCAGCGATATATTCCCAATTTGGTAATGTGACATGCTGAGTGTTGCCGTGAAATGATCATTGTGTTGATTATTTGTGATAGGATCATTTATTTGATCGTCTATCTTGGTGATCATTTCTATGATCATTTGTTGACCCAAAGCATGGCTTTTGTATAAAGTATGTTTTTGTGGACGTGACTTCGTCGAGCCTCACACCTCGGGAATGGTCAAAACAGGAAAGATGCAGCAAGGTTATGAGGGGTAGCGCCCTTTAGGATGTGTGCATTTCCTTCTGGAAAAGGGTGGTATCATGGTATGGAGCCCAGATACTTACTCATGTTGAAAACACTTTATGATTGTGTGAATTGATTGCGAGCGCTCGGTGAAAGGTCCCAAAGGACCAGGGGATGGCATATTCGGTCAGTTGTTACTCAGTTAGGGGTAACCCGGCCTTGTGTTGGTAGAGATCCGGTTTGGTTCTCCATCCAGAGGCATTCTCATGTGGCAATGGGAAGTTCCTTGGCCTGACCATTCGTTGGAAATCCAAAGAAACAATACGAGACTTGTACGGTTTTAGTTGTAGAACCTGCCATCTAATATGGTAGCTATAGTAAGCATACTATAATGGTACCTATGCTGGCTAAGATTTATATTCTACTTTCGAAATGATTTTCTCTACACTATGCACTAGTAATAATATCAAATGTTCTTTTTAATGCGTATCAAGCATCTTTGACTAACATAAGAAGAAATCTCCTCCAAGTCTGCGTTTGCATTGTGTGTGTGGCGGGAGGTCTTATGGTAGTCTCATTCTTAAAAGCATTGCGAATTGACTTTAAAAACATTCCTATATTTTGATTTTAAAGATAAATAAACTGTTTTGAGTTCTCACACCAGTCACATGACTGACTCGGAGTTTATTGTTTTCCTTCCTAAACTCTGGGTGCCCACCAATTTCCACACGGGCAGTCAAGAGTTAAGGTTTATCAGGATATTCTGGAGTTGCTGGAGGCAAGATGGATGGAATGGCGTATTACTAGTATATAGTATTTCTTTTTCCGCTGCACTGTTTGTTGTTGTTGTTGTACACTCTGATGATATGATGTAATGAAATGTAATGTATAAAATGTAATAACTGATATAGTTCTTTGTTTAAAGATTATTCATTTATTTATTATATGTTGTTCCGCTGCGAATTGTGAGATTCTGTTGTTGTTCTGTTGTTTTCTTTTCTCTCTATTTTCTATCCTTCTCTCTCTTCTTCTGCCTTTTTTCTATTTCTTAAACATTGAGAATTCGTATTTCTGTTCATCTTGAGTTAATCTATGGAGATTAGTGTATATTCAAGGAGTACGGATTTGCGGGTCTTCACATCTTGGCAATAAAATTTTTTGGTCTATGGAACCATCTCCTCTGTGTGGTTGGGTTTGGAGATCTATTCTCAAGATCAGAGACATATCACTCCCTCTTGTTCAGCTTGTGCTTGGCCCTCATAGCAATGCCAAATTTTGGTACCTTCCATGGGTTGGAAGAGGAATAATATTGTACAATCTGCTCTCCTATGACCAGAGGTTTCAAACTGGCATACCTTTGAATGCCAGTGCCTTAGATTATTGTCATAATGGTCAAATTACTCTGCCATACACATCCAATCCTATCATCCAGCAGCTGTGGGCTGAAGTGCAGTGCATGAACATCCCCTCTGGTGATCATGGGTATGTTTGGTTTACTGGTCATGGTCAGCACTCCATTGCTGGGGTTTATAAGGCTTTGAGACTAGATGACAGTAGCCCCATTTTTAGATGGCATGCTAGAGTTTGGAACTCTCTTACCTCACAAAAACTGAATTTCCTTCTATGGAAAGTTCTTCGTAATGCTCTCATGACTAAGGCTAAATTGTGTGGGAGAGGTTATAATGTTGACCTGATATGTGCATACTGTAATAACGTGATTGAGGATGGTGCTCACCTCTTTTTTGATTGTTTGATTACTAATAGAATCTGGAAAACTAGTCTTATCAGTTGTGGTTATACTGAGATGGTATTACATGGTGATGCTGAATGGAACAGACTGTTTACAAGAACATGATGGAAGAATGCTACTACTTACAAGCTGCTACTCATTCTGAAGGTGTTTGTGCATGTGATATGGGAAGAGAGAAATGCCCGAGTCTTTGAAAATAAGATGAAGCTTGAAAATTCTTTAATAAACAGAATCATTTCTAGGGTTAAGGAAAAGTCTGATCATCACATTGCTTAGGGTTCTCTGGTTTAGGGTCTTGTTTTTCCCTTTCCTGTCTTTGGTTTTTATATTTTCTGGTTTTAGTCTTTCATTTCTTCTTTCTTAGTCTTCCCTGTTTTCTCATTTGTGTGCTCTAGTATGTTAGTGCTCACTTGTAACTTGTGTTTTTCTGGTTAATAAATATGGTAAGGGTCCATTCAACCCTGCTTGCTTTTCAAAAATAAATAAATAAACAACTAACTAATTATTTAAAATTAATTAAATAATCAATTAATTAACTTATTATATTTCAAAATCCTTAAATAACATTTATCTTAATTAATCTTTACTTATTAACAAGTCATATTAATTAAATATTCTTATATTCAAAACAAAGATAAATTAACCTATTTATCTTCATAAATAAATTATTTGAAATTAATCAAATTTTATTAACCTTAAGGACGAATTTATTCAATTTGGTTTACTTAATTATAACTTAAACTTTATTTGGGAATAAAGTATTTAGAAACAAATTTCAAATTTAAAACACTTTAAATTATCTAATTTCAAACCTATTTATTTACAATATAAATTGAACTTAGTTTTTAACATTACTTAAAATTTTATCTTAAAACTTTGATTCAATATTTAAATTCAAAACACTCTTTTAAATTGAATTTCAAAATTTATTTAAGATAATTACTTTCAAAGTAAACATCTTAAGAATTTAAATTTGAAATAAATTCAATTATCATCTTTAAAAGTTTGATGAACTTTTGTTCAAAGGACAAACTTTTAACTTTGTAAATCTATTTCTTTTTTATAAAACTTGTTTAAAATTTAAAGCTTACTTTTATTTATCAACATCAAGTTCTAAGCTGCAACTTCATCACTTAATTTGGTTATAGTACTCACATTATACAGAACTAACAAAAACAAACAACCCTAAAATCTCGAGTCGAACACTGCAAATACTCGAGCCTGCCCCGAGTAAACCCAACTACGTCCCCTCTTCGAGTCAATATCAGGAATACACGAGCATTACTCCGAGATACACTTCGGCTGTAACTAATCTTCCCCAAACTCGTTCTTCAGTGCACAAACCCGTGCACGGTGTACGTGTCCCGCTGGCTCCTGCCGCCGTTGATCGTTGTGACCATCCCCATCGATCTCACGAACCCACGAGAGTATGAATTCGAACCCAGATCGATCAAACAACATGCGAGTAAAAATTCAACCGTACGCTCGAAAAACTACGAAACAACGCCTTCAATCCAAATCCAATGCCGTCCGTCCCAACATTGATGAACTTCGCCGTGGCCACCAAAGGATCGTCACGCTTTGCCGAACAATCCTCAACCCTTGCCACGCATTCCGGTTCCCAAACCAAGTCGCGACAGTCACGATTGATAAGCCCAGCCGAAAACAACCTTAAACCCTAATTTGATCCCATTCGAACAATTTACTCAATAGAAATATTCTTATGCATTTTTCCCATCATCTACAATTCATTATCTAGCTTCAATCAAAATTTCAAACTAAATTATAGCATGGATAATCGGCAATCACTAAAACTCCCTAAAACACACAAACCCAAAATTCTCATAAATTACCAAACTAAAAATTACAAATTGCATACCTGAATTCATGATTTATCATCACGATTTCATGCATGTAATCAAATTTTGAATTTGAGATAATTAATTTTTAACAAATATTCAAGTTTTACTGTAAATCCTTCTTTTATAAATATTTGTTGCATTCGAAATTATAAAACTATTTTTACAATTAACAAAAAACATCAACACACAACTTCTCTTCAATCCTTAAGGTCAAGTGTTTATGTTATTGGGAGATTTGGATTTTTGAAGTAAATCTGTTCTTTTTAAAAAATACAGAACAGGATGTTTACAGGCATATAGAAATATAACTATAAGTTCAATAAATAAAACTGAATGATTTCCAGCCAATCATCAAGGTAAATTTTCAGATCTTCACATGCATGTAGCACAACCCCGATCAAACTGTTTTTAAAAGTAATTTACTCACTTGTTTTTATATGCTGAACAGACTTTTAATTTTGCAGGCCTTTGAAATCTGAAGAAACTTGAATGCATGCCTCAAAATCCTAGATTTTAAAATGTTGAAACTTCAGAGTTGAATTGCTGAATTGATCTAAATTTGAATTGCATGTTGAAGCTTAAATTTGCAGGTTGGTTTGAACTTTGAAATGCAGCTTGAAGTTTGCAGATTCCATCTTTGATTTGCTTTTTGATTGATAATTCTTTTGCATGCAGATTTCAATTTGCAGTTTTGATTTTATCTTACTTTTGGATTTTATTTTCAAATTTTGGAAATTTTTTTCTGATTTTGCCATTCATGTTTTGAAAGAATGAAAATGTTTTGAAAGAAACTTGTTTTCTTCTAAAAACATTTATTAAAAATTAAAAATAAAATAGTGCCACATGTTTATTTTGCCAACATTTGTCACCAAAGTATTTAATCTTCTTACAAGTGTTTTAGAGATGAGATAACATATTTACAAATGTTACTTAAGTATTATAAATTTTCATTTAATTAAAATTTAAATATAAACTTACATTATTAATTTATTTTATAAATAAATATAGGTTTACTTTTTAAATAAATATTCTAATACTAATAAAAATGCAAATAATTCTTATACATATATTTTAAAGCCTAAAATATTTATAATTACATTTATAACCATTTTAAATCTAAGCAATTTAAAAGGTACAAAACAAAGCTTTTAAAACTTATTTAAACTATCATATTTAAAATAAATAACAATCTCATATTTTAAATACTTTTAAAGAAAGACAAAACAAAACTTAGTTTAAAATCTTTTTTAAATTATCTTATTTAAAAACAAACTGATTATCTTATATTTTAAATGAATTAATCTTTAAATTAATTTTTGAAAACATTGATTCTAAAACAAAGCTTCAATCTACAATATTCATACATTATAGATTATCAATTGATTAAATTAAATTTCAAAATAACTCAAATTATAACATATGACAACATATATATTACAATTTGAAAATTCATCTTTAATTTAAAACAAAAGATCTTCTATTCACAATATATACCAGATATATATTGTAAACAGAATAAAATTTGATTAGCTTTGAAAAATAAATCTTATCTATTTTAAATTGTTAAAAAGATATTGATCACAATTATCAGATTAAATATTTGTTATCCTTTAAAAAGAATAAATTACTAATTTAAATTAAAATCATAAAGAAAATTATCAAACCTGTTAAATTATTTATACAGATTATTAAACTGATATTGCCCAAAATTCCGGGTCGTTACAATCCTCCTCCCTTAAAAGAATTTCGTCCTCGAAATTTAAAAGAAAAGGTAATTTAATAAACCAGTACAGATTTTAATTTCAATTGCAAAGCATACTTAACAACCAGTAACTAACAATCAAAGCAATCAAACAAACAAACAAACCTAACTAATTCTGACACACAAATCAGAGTAAATCTCTAATACTATCTCGAGTTTCCTAAGATAAATCACCGGGAGACTCGCTCTACAAAAGCCAACAAAACGACTACACTACCAACATCCAAAGCTCCCCTTATCTCTAAATCCATCAATCTGAATAGAACGTCAGTCTATAACCAAGTCTAGCACAACTTCCAAATCCAACTAAACTGCAGATTCAACAACCGATGATGAATCATACACGTATTTCCTCAGAGATACGTGATACACAATGAATTCCAGCTATCCAAACTGGCAATTCAATCATATCCTATCAAACATAGATAAGAAATCTCAAATGCCTCCGAACTATCCAACCAATCTTATCCAATTTCAGCTCTCTTAACCAGAGCATTTTAACAACACTGAAGTCTCCAACTTCGATTTTCAAACTCCTTATTTCATATGTATAACTCAACAGATAATCCTGGGCTGCCAAATTTTTTCCAATCAGCTCAATCTATGCTGATAATCCCAGAAACAACTAGACCAAAGCAAACAGTTCCTAGATCCTATTCAACAGAAAAGTCTTCAAAAATCCGTCGAAATCTAGAACACAAGCTCTACTACTCAAGCAATAGCAGACAGAACTTATTTCCTTCCTTGCACAACTGCTACCTTGCTTCCGCTACACAACTCTGATTCTGAAATAGATAAGAATACTGCTGATGAACACAAGTATAACTTATCCAATATATCCGGGAAAACTTTGTTCATCAAATCCATAAAAATCTAAGTGACACATCAGACTTGGTCACACATCCTCAAAACAGAATCCTATTCCAAAAGCTATATCAGTCCAATTCCAATTCCAAAAATTTCTGAGCTGCTACACCAACTCTTTTCTCTCCAAAAACCATCCCACTATCATGCTAACTACCAAAATCACTTCTGGAACCAAAACAAATATGGAACTCAACTCCAGATGCAGAAAAACTCCTGATTACTCCAACAGCTACTATCCACATTAGAATCCTCAGGCTCAACAAATGATTGCCCAGATAAATTCCCAAACTAATCGCAAGTCACTTTTGCGATCCAACCTAATTCGGATTCCAAAGAAACCATCCTCAGTTTACCAATTAGAACAGCTTTAAGCTCCTCCAAACAAGGTTAATCTTCCAGAAAACATTTTACCACTCGCCCGGGCTGCTGGTAGAAGAACCATAAAGATTCCTGAACCATCGGAGAAACAACCAACACTGCTGCTTCCAAGCTCTACCTCGATGATACTGTGAAGCCAAAAGATCTCCTCGCCAGCACACCGAACACTTCGAGTTGCATTGCTATCATAACTAACCCAAGACTCTAATCCAAAGGCTTCTCCAAAACCAGAACCACTAAAAACCCACATAACTGACTTCCGAGATGGAAAACCTCTCTTCAAGAAACTCGGACTCCAAGCCAAGCATCCATATCTCACTCTCCTTAAAGAATAACAAATGAGACTATGCCAAAGAAAATAACTTATAGACCTTAGTCTCATATTCCAAAACAGCCAACCTCCATGCTAAAGATCCAGACAACTTCTGCATAGACGAGTCTTCCCTGCGGCACGTAAAGACTGCTCCACAACTACTTCTAGAACTGCTTCAAGAGAAAACTTCTCCGGAAAATATCTAAGGATACTACATCTCATCAGCAGTTATCAAGATATCATTTCTTACTTCTGCACTTCCAACAGATCCAAATTCAAGAAAAATTCGCTCACCCGAGCGAAATCCAAATTTACACTTCAAAGATGGACTCCGAATCTTCAAAAGATTTCATTCGGATATCTGAGAAATCCTTACTCCAAACTACAAATCTCACTCGAGACGGTATTAGGTCTACAGTCTCAACAAAAACTTCCAACCTCTTCCATCAGTGGTAGTCGTGTTACACACACACACCACTACTCCATCCACCTCTAAAATTTATGTTGGAAAATACGAACAGATAACCCAACAGACTAGGTAGATATATATAAATATATATATAGTTGTATATAAAAAATTACAAGTACGATCTCTCTAGAAAGAGACCACTGTAGAGCCTAGGTATTCACTCAACCTAACGCTCCCTAAAGAAAGACATACTTCATAGCCTAGGTATTCATTCAGCCTAATGCTCTGATACCAAATGAGACGACCCGACTTCCTATCTCCAGGAAATCGCATCATCTTGAAGAAAGAAAGGGATAGAAGAAGAAAAGAAAGAGAAAGAAGAACACAAACAACATGAGATACTCACAGTGGAACGAATGAAATATAATAAATAACATATAAAATATTAAATAGTATCATATTACATCAGAGTACACAACTTAAAACAACAGATATTAGACAGTTATAAACATCTGTCTAATTATACAACTCAAGATACTGATACAGATACAACAAACACAGCGGAATCAATATATATCTACACGTCGAAGCCTCCTGCTCCATATCTCCTCCAAAATTCATCAAGCAAACCTGAAACACTTGACTACTCATACATAATATGAGTACCCAAGAGTTTAATAAAACAGAAAATAAACACTCGGGTCAGACAGGGGTCTGGTGTGAATAAACGGGATAAAGTTGCTTAACTTTAGAAAAACCTTTGAAAAGAAAAAGGTATCACGTAAGACTTCCCACACATAAATGTGGAAAAGTTTTTACCTTACGCTGACCAAAACATTTGATAGGAAATCCAGTGATATTATAATAGTGTCTAGGGTTTTCAAAATAAAATACAGAAATAGTTGGAATGCTTACATCTCAGTTCCAACATAGTTGGGCACAATCAAAACCGTACAGGCACTTATTGGATTTTGGATTCCATCAATGGCAGAGCTACAGGGGTACCGCCCGTCACAGTACGTGGCCTAGATCAACGTACCGAGGAGTATGCCCACTTCCCTGCAACACAAGGCCGGAACCATTCCTTACTGAACAGTCCCGAACAAGACCACCCCGTAGTTGGCGCGACCAACCACACACTAAGCCGAAATAGAAGGGACCTCAAGACAGGGGTAAATCTCGCTCTCAAGTGGGGGCTACCCACGAAGCCTTGCTGCACCTCCCCTGTTTTAGCCATTCCCGGTTGATGAGGCTTGACGCTGCGATTACCTTTATAGAACACATCTATCTTAGATTGCTCATCGTCCACCTGACGATGTTCTGAAAGCATTCAATCCATACAAGTTCGTTCCGGGCACGAGGAAACCTAAGACACTATCTCGTTGCACTCATTATTGGAATCACCCTCAGAGTCAACGACCATAGCCCTTACACTCTAAATCACCATCTCAAATCTATAAGCACTATTCCGTCAAACTCATTACGGAATCACCCATAGAGTTATACTGACGTATAGCCCTTACACCTCGAGTCTTCACTAGCTCCACTTGTATTCACGACCTAACATTTAATTGTAATCGATGTGGTTTTCGGACCCCAAATATGGAAACCCGATCCCGGTCTCACCGAAACCAAACGCCATTTTAATGTCCAAATTGTACTTAAGGGTTTAAACAGTTTAAACTCATATTCAAGATGAAATAAACAGATAGATGAATCATATTATCACAATAGATAATTCATATCACATAACAGAGATATCCAGTATCAACCAGAATCAACCAATATCAAACATCCAATATCAATCAATCATCCAATATCAATCTCCAAATATTAATCATCCAATATTAATCATTCATCCAATATCAATCTCCAAATATTAATCATCCAATATTAATCAATTAACCAATATTAATAAATCAACCCATATTAATCAAACATCCAAAACAAAATTGATTATCTCTTAATCAATTGAATTACCATAACCATTCTTCATTAATTATTATTCCAAATAAAATAAATTAATCAGCTCTAGTGATCTTCCTTAATTAATCTTCCTTCATTAATTATACTTTAATTACATTCAAGAAATATTCCTTAACCATATTCAGTAATTAAATCTTTAATAACTATCATTAACTATACCAATTAATGATTCTACATTTTCTTCTACTATTAATCAATCATAGTTAATTACATTAAACCTTAATTAATTACAATTAATTAATCACTCCTGAAAAAAAATTACTTATATTAATCAACCTTGATTAATATCACTAAATTCAATAATTAATGATCTTATTAATTAATAATTACTTCAATTAATTAATTCATTAATTAACTTATAATTAATCATTCTATTAATCATATTCAATAATTAACAATTTGTAATTACTTAACTAAATTAATTAACTTCTAAATTAATTATATTAATTCTTGATTAATTAATCCAATTAATTAATCTTTAATAACTTCATTAAGTAACTATTAATCAATTACATTAACAAACAATTCTTAATTAATTATTTATTAATTTATTACATTTTAATTAATTACCCTTAGTAATTAATCTTAAATTAATCTCATTCATTAATTAATTAATCACATTAATTAATTAACTAAAATAATTAAGTAATTAACTCTTAATTACTTACATAAGTAATTATCTCTAATTACCTCATTAATAATCTTGATTGCTTCCTTAATTAATTACTTAACAAGTAATTAATTCTATCATTAAATAATCCTTAATTAGTTAATTAGTTAATTAATTAATTACTCCATAATTAATTAGTTAGTTAACTAATTACTCCATAATTAATTAACTTTTAAAACAATTAACTCAATCAATTCTTAGATTAAATAACATCAAGTGATTATTCTTTGATCTCTTCCATTTAATTACTCTCATGAGTAATTTCTACTAATTACTTCCATAAGTAATTTTCATTCTTAATTACATTCAGTTATTAACCATTAATTACTTCATTAAGTAATTACACTTAATTAATTCATAATCAAATGGTTACTTAAAATTAAATAAATAATTAACAAATTATTTAAAATTAATTAAATAATCAATTAATTAACTTATTATATTTCAAAATCCTTAAATAACATTTATCTTAATTAATCTTTACTTATTAACAAATTATATTAATTAAATATTCTTATATTCAAAACAAAGATAAATTAATCTATTTCTCTTCATAAATAAATTATTTAAAATAATCAAATTCTATTAACCTTAAGGACAAATTTATTCAATTTGGTTTAGTTAATTATAACTTAAACTTTATTTAGGAATAAAGTATTTAGAAACAAATTTCAAATTTAAAACACTTTAAATTATCTAATTTCAAACCTATTTATTTACAATATAAATTGAACTTAGTTTTTAACATTACTTAAAACTTTATCTTAAAACTTTGATTCAATATTTAATTTCAAAACACTCTTTTAAGTTGAATTTCAAAATTTATTTAAAATAATTACTTTTGAAGAAAACATCTTAACAATTTAAATTTAAAATAAATTCAATTATCATCTTTAAAAGTTTAATTAAATTTTCTTCAAAGGACTAACTTTTAACTTTGTAAATCTATTTCCTTTTTATAAAACTTGTTTAAAATTTAAAGCTTACTCTATTTATCAGCATCAAGTTCTAAGCTACAACTTCGTCACTTAATTTGGTTACAGTACTCACATTATAGAGAACTAACAAAAACAAACGACCCTAAAATCTCGAGTCGAACACTACAAATACTCGAGCCTGCCCCGAGTAAACCCAACTACCTCTCCTCTTCGAGTCAACATCAGGAATACACGAGCATTACTCCGAGCTACACTTCGGCTGTAACTCATCTTCCCTAAACTCGTTCTTCATTGCACAAACCCGTGCACGGTGTACGTGTCCCGCTGCCTCCTTCCTCTTGCCTCCGTTGATCGTTGTGACCATCCCCATCGATCTCATGAACCCACGAGAGTATGAATTCGAACCCAGATCGATCAAACAACACGCGAGTAAAAATTCAATCGTACGCTCGAAAAACTACAGAACAACGCCTTCAATCCAAACCCAATGCCGTCCATCCCAACGTTGATGAACTTCGCCGTCGCCACCAAAGGATCGCCATGCTTCGCCGAACAATCCTCAACCCTTGCGACGCATTCCGGTTCCCAAACCAAGTCGCGACAGTCACAATTGATAAGCCCAGCTGAAAACAACCTTAAACCCTAATTTGATTCCATTCGAACAATTTACTTAATAGAAAAATTCTTATGCATTTTTCCCATTATCTATAATTCATTATCTAGCTTCAATCAAAATTTCAAACTAAATTATAGCATGGATAATCGGCAATCACCAAAACTCCCTAAAACACACAAACCCAAAATTCTCATAAATTACCAAACTAAAAATTACAAATTGCATACCTAATTTCATGATTTATCATCACGATTTCATGCATGTAATCAAATTTTGAATTTAAGATAATTAATTTTTAACAAATATTCAAGTTTTACTGTAAATCCTTCTTTTATAATGATTTGTTGCTTCTAAATTATAAAACTATTTTTACAATTAACAACAAACATCAACACACAACTTCTCTTCAATCCTTAAGGTCAAGTGTTTATGTTATTGGGAGATTTGGATTTTTGAAGTAAATTTGTTCTTTTTAAAAAAAACAGAACAGGGTGTTAACAGGCATATAGAAATATAACTATAAATTCAATAAATAAAACTGAATGATTTCCAGCCAATCATCAAGGTAAATTTTCAGATCATCACATGCATGTAGCACAATCCAGATCAAGCTGTTTTTAAAAGTAATTTACTCACTTGTTTTTATATGCAGAACAGACTTTTAATTTTGCAGGCTTTTGAAATCTAAAGAAACTTGAATGCATGCCTCAAAATCTTAGATTTTTAAATGTTGAAACTTCAGAGTTGAATTGCTGAATTGATCTAAACTTGAATTGCATGTTGAAGCTTAAATTTGCAGGTTGGTTTGAACTTTTAAATGCAGTTTGAAGTTTGCAGATTCCATCTTTGATTTGCTTTTTGATTGATAATTCTTTTGCATGTAGATTTCCATTTGCAGTTTTGATTTTATCCTACTTTTGGATTTTATTTTCAGATTTTGGAAATTTGTTTCTGATTTTGCCATTAATGTTTTGAAAGAATGAAAATGTTTTGAATGAAACTTGTTTTCTTCTAAAAACATTTATTAAAAATTAAAAATAAAATAGTGCCACATGTTTATTTTGCCAACATTTGTCACCAAAGTATTTAATCTTCTTACAAGTGTTTTAGAGATGAGATAACATATTTACAAATGTTACTTAAGTATTATAAATTTTCATTTAATTAAAATTTAAATATAAACTTACATTATTAATTTATTTTATAAATAAATATAGGTTTACTTTTTAAATAAATATTCTAATACTAATAAAAATGCAAATAATTCTTATACATATATTTTAAAGCCTAAAATATTTATAATTACATTTATAACCATTTTAAATCTAAGCAATTTAAAAGATACAAAACAAAGCTTTTAAAACTTATTTAAACTGTCATATTTAAAATAAATAACAATCTCATATTTTAAATACTTTTAAAGAAAGACAAAACAAAACTTTGTTCAAAATCTTTTTTAAATTATCTTATTTAAAAACAAACTGATTATCTTATATTTTAAATGAATTAATCTTTAAATTAATTTTTGAAAACATTGATTCTAAAACAAAGCTTCAATCTACAATATTCATACATTATAGATTATCAATTGATTAAATTAAATTTCAAAATAACTCAAATTATAACATATGCCGACATATATATTACAATTTGAAAATTCATCTTTAATTTAAAATAAAAGATCTTCTATTCATAATATATACCAGATATATATTGTAAACAAAATAAAATTTGATTAGCTTTGAAAAATAAATCTTATCTATTTTAAATTGTTAAAAAGATATTGATCACAATTATCAGATTAAATATTTGTTATCCTTTAAAAAGAATAAATTTACTTATTTAAATTAAAATCATAAAGAAAATTATCAAACCTGTTAAATTATTTATACAGATTATTAAATTGATATTGCCCAAAATTCCGGGTCGTTACAAATACTTGATTCCATATCATGAGGATAAGCGTGTCGAAGAAGAGGAAAGTGTAAACTCGGGGACGAATTCTTTTCAGCCAGGGGAGGATGATGCAGCGCACTGTGATAAGTCCCGTGCCTTAAATCGCGAACGAACTAGCGACTTACGACCTAACGAGATACGAAGATTGGAAGATACAGTGCTACATGATAGACCAACGACCCAACCAATTTATGCCGCTTTCCTTAGGTCGTTACGAAGTACCGAGCTACGACCTACCAAGATAAGCGACCTAGTCGCTTAAGCTGACCTTTCTTCTACCACATTCTCACCTATGCCGCGACCCAACGACCCTACCACCTTATAAGATAACGATCTACCGACATAGCCTTAAGTCGCTCACTGAATGCCGCATTTCTTAAGTCGTTTAACTCCTTAAGTCGCTGATTGTCTTAAGCCGCGGATTCACTTAAGCCGCATTCCTTAGGTCGCATGAAGCTTATATCGCTGAAGCAGGGTCTCATTTTAAGTCACTTACCTATGTTGATTCCGTATGTTGCTTAGGTCGTATTGTTCTTATATCGCATGAAGGACCGCCTCGTTCTTAAGTCGCGTGAAGCTTATGCCGCATCTCTATAAGCCGCATTGTTCTTATGTCGTATGAAGGCTACTTCTCTTAAGTCGCTGAAGCTTATGCCCCATGAATCTGTGCTTCTTCTTATATCGTTAACTCGTGAGTCGTTATGTCGTATGTTGCATGTATTGTATTGTTAAGTCGCATTTGTTTAAGTCATAGGTCGCATTTGCCAAGCTGTATGTTGTTAAGCCGGCTGTGTTGAGTTGTAATCTCCTATAAATAGGGGTGTGTGTCATTTGTAAAAAGAGTTGATTTTGAATAAAATTGTTTTTGTGCTTTTTCTACTTTTGTTGAAGTTGAGTGTGATTTCCTTCTTCTTCTATATTCGGATATTCGAGTGCGCTCGAATCAACGAATTTGAAGCTGATTCACGGAATCTCGTGCGCGAGATCAACGTCGAAGAATCGTAGATCTTCTAATGCGGAATCGTGCGCGATCAACGTGTTGAAGATAGCTAGAATCCGGTATCTTGAGAGATCAACGGATTTGGGCATTTATTGTTCTATCAGGATTACTTGACACGAAAGCATTTCGTGAGGAAGAAGTTGCACCAAATTGATATCAAAACATTATTAGCACGTCGAAGTAAAATCCTCTGCGTCAGTTAGCAAATTGTTGTCATTGTTCAAGTTGTCACCATGTAGGCGTTCAATTACTGTTAACTTCAAGAATCAAATGTTAGTATAGCATGTAGGTGCATGTATGTATTTGGACCTGACCCACATTCACGCTTGCATGTTCGCAGGTCGTTGCCAAGTTTTTTTTTCTTAAGAAAGGATTTTGGTGAAAAAAGTTCTTGCCATTAATTGATGGTTCCTTTTGGATCGAGTTTCGTATTGATCCTCTCCAGGATCAATGTGAAATTCGAGTTGTAACAAAGATTGATGGTTTTTTTTACGCCCCTCTTCGTATCGATCCTCTCCTGGATCGATCTAGGGTGCATTAGATTGGATTTTGTATCGATGGTGATCGATACGAAATGAAGTTGCAAAAGGCTCGTTACATAATGATGGGTACATATTAGTTTTGTTGCATAAATGTGCTCTTCAGATCGATTGATACGAGAGTTACAAGCACAAACGTATTGGAACGCTACGTATCGATGGTACTTGATATAGGGATCTAGACGCACTTTGTATCAATGGATATGAATGATCCGTACACAAGTACATGGTGCATTTCGTACCGTGGGCATTTAATCGATTCAATTGGTGAGAAAACTGGGATACGAATCATTTTTTTACGTTGGATACGAAGGAGTATATATATACCTTTCTGTACTTAGCATATTTTCTCGCCTTGCTATTTCATATCCAATTAGAGAAGAGGAAAAAATGAATAAAGAAGGACTATTCTCCTGCTCCAACTATAAACCGATTACCCGATCCAAATCCCCTTAAACCTTAGGTATACCACCGATTGAATCATGCTTATAATGGTGAGATTCGATTTTCATGCTCCCTCATTCATCATAATCGTTATCTCCAGCACCGTTGCCGTCGAAGGATAGCTGAGGTGGAGTGCAAAGCATTGCTAATGGCGATTTGGAGATTTAGAGAAGAAGGAGGGTAGCTGGAGAGGAAAGATGGATATAGAGTCACTGACTCTTGATTTGACTAACTCAGTTGGTGATTCCATAATGATTTAAGGGGATGGATGTGGGATCGATCTGGATGTATGAAGTTTTAGAGATAATGGATGTGAAGTAATTATCATGGATCGATTCATCGGATCATGCATGCGATCGATGTAAAAAAGCGTGTCGATGGATGTGGTGGAAAGCAGTTTTCACGATCGAGGCGAAAAGTAGGCATCTGGAAAGGATGTGGAAGGAATAGTTAGATGATTGATCCGAGGTGAAGCAACTTGTATCGATATGGGGTGAGGCATCTTCTAATCGATCTGAAGCCAAATCACATGGATCGATACAAAGTGCTCGATCGATATGAACTGGTGATCGGTCTAACTGTTTTGGTTGATACGAATGTTAGCTTTAGGGAAACGATCCAAAATGAATTATGATGGATACGAATTTCATGACTTTTACATACTCGAACACTTGACTCCTACGGGCTTTAGCCTTGCATATTTGGATTCGACCGTAGAACTGCATATATGTCTATCATTCAAGGCTCGCCGATGGAATTGTAACTTGTTGAACATAAATTACTTTTAATATGGATTGTTCTTCGAAGTTAGAATGGAACAACTGAGACGGTCAGCAATGACGGCTGCTTCGATCGGATCTCGAAGTCTCATCTCTTTACCATCTCTTAACCTTATAGAAATTTAGAATACTATGCAACACTTCATTACACAATATGATAACTCACTTTGCACTGGGGGGATATGGGTTTTCTACCATCTAATAGTGGTTTTTACCGAGTTCAATAGCTATGGAATCTAGAAACTCAGAACAACATGAAACTCAAAGTATTCCGTTCTCCAGAATAGATTGATCAGACGTCCCGGCTGATATAGTGAATCCCACTTCGGATGAGCTGTTGGATGCAGTGGTGATAATGAATTCAGTAGACTCCATCCAGTCAAAGATAACAGAAGAGGTGCTTGGTAAATTTTCCTTAGGCATGGGTTGTCTTTTGAAGAAATTCGACTATTGGGACCGAAAGATGGAGCATACCATCTCCCGGAGGGATTCACTGCATGCAACAGATTTATGTGCTTGGCTGGAACAATGCCCTTATTCAACCAACTCATTAGGAACGTGTTGTTTTATCTGAGGATTGCACCCTCTCAACTTCTTCCGAAAAAATATGCGCTACTCAATAGCATGTACAAAATATTTATGGAACATCTCCTCCATCCCTTGACTGTCGCAAAATCAGATATTTATGCAATGTTAATAGTCGGGCGGATGATCCATCATTCACCTTCCTAGAGGCGGGTAGGAACTGCCAAATGGTGGCAGGCACATGGAGCAAATCGAGCTGCTTCAAAACGGAGTAGTTCGACTAGAGATGCCCACTAGGGTTCGCCATGCGATGGATGGCCAGATATAAGTGTTATTGCTTGTTTTGTTATTTAACCATAACTGGATAATATAAATTGATGTCGACATTACTTTTTTTCTTTTACAACTTTTATTCCACAACCCAAAGGAGAGCAATATAAAGAGATAGTGATAACACTCTAGGCGGTGCTTGCTAAACTAAGAGAAATAGATGAAGTTCTCATCGACGATAATTTGATCGCCACCGAGCTTTTAGAGAAAGGACAAAGCATAGGGCTTGCGGGGATTCCAAGAGTGGCCCCAGCAAGTCACGGTGGAAGACGAGCTCCTGTCGTGCCCGCAGTTGAGGGAGCTCAGGCAATGCCCAACATAACAATCATCAAACCTCACGATGATGAGGGTACAGAAGCTGGTCACGAGCCCGCAGTCGTGCCTTTGTAGGGCCCTCGGCCGTCCGAATTAAAAGAAAAGGCAAAGCTCCTGTCTATAAAATCAAAAGGAGAAAAAATACCGAAGCAACTCAATTCATGACTACTTCCATAGGTCCGGAGACCTCTACCCAGCAGATAGAAAGATCATTGAAAGGGCTATCAGATATTCCCATCCCCGAGGACAAACCACTATTCCCTGATCTTAGGTTAGAGGGGCTCCCCTCGCCTTCAAGAAACAACACAGGCTTATCTTCAATAGATATAGGGGAGTCAACTCCAACAAGCAAAGCTGCTACAACTGGTCGGTTGGGGGGTTTACACATGCATACATGCACTCCATGGCATTACATGACATTTCATCATGTGCTTCTCAATATCTAGCGATGACTGATTTCCTTCTTCTTTTTTAAGATAAAATTGTGAAACAAGGTTCTATGCTTGATAAACTCCGCTCTTCGCACCAGTTGTCGAGATCGCATTTCGAATCACATCGTCACAAGAGGGAGAGAGATTATAACCGTAGCTACCATTCTAGTCGGGAACATGAATGCTACGACAGGGAAAAAGAAAAAAAATACCAAAGCAAGCACTGGTCCAATACCATTCTAGTCGGGAACATGAAAGCTACGACAGGGAAAAAGAAAAAAATACCGAAGCAAGCATTGCTCCAAGCCGCGATCCCCGTCACCGAAAGAGCCTTCTAAATCTTCTGGCTCCAGCAGGCCTTCTTCTTAATCTTTGCACTAAACAATGCCATCTCATGCTCCAAAAACCGGTAGACAGCACTGTAGAAGTGAAACAGCCACTCCCGTTGTCGTAGAACAAATTATTATAGAGCCAACGAGGCAGGAGCCATTTGCATTGCTAATCTGAAGAAGGATTTCCCAAACATATGCTTCGATGGTTTCCACTTTCCTCCCAGCATGAAGAAAACCCCAAACGATATAGGGAAACTGGTGCAAGACTATGTGCATGATGCATACAACCAATACCTTTAGTGGGTCAAGATAGCTGAGCAGGTCTCGGCTATGTCCTTTGAACGAGCCAAGGCGATTGAGAAATTGGTAGGCGATCTTTTTTAGAAGGATATGATAATAGAGGTGTGCTCCAATGGGAGCTTGAGTCCTCAAGAATAGTTGAGATAGAGGCTAGCAAGGGAACCGAGGAAGCTAAGAAGTCCATGGAAGAAATGAGAAAAACTCATGCGGACTTGGTGCAAGAGATGTGGCACCACAACATCATAATCATTCAGGGAAGGGATGTCGCACTAAAAGAAGTTGCCAAATTAAAGGAAAAGCTAACTGAGGCAACCAAAGAAAAAAATGAAGTTGATAAGGTTGCTTAAGAAGCAGGCGAGGAAGTTGTAAAATTGCAAGATGAAAGGGACAAAGCAGAACAAAAGGCCGTGGTGGTTGATGCTAGAATTAAAAGGGAAGGCAAAGCCACCAAGGCCAAGGCGGACGCTGAATTCGAAGACTTTTTGCTCACTTACAATGTCAATGTTATCAAATACTGCAATCTAAACTGGCTCAGTGAATATTACCACTTTCACCTGTACAAGGCCTGGAATTGCTTAGTTGAAGAAGAAAAGAAGATTCAAAAAGTCGATACTATTGATGAGTTTATATTGGAAGCTTAGTGCTAATTGGAGAAGAGCTCAAAGTCCTTCATGACACAACAATCTCGCTTGAGAGAGAAGCCCTGGCTACTAAATACCAAGAGGCTCGAGAAGGATCTGAGGGAGAACACCATGACTCTGCTTCTGAAGTGCCTACAGCATCTGAACATACGCCCACAACTTCTGCTGACCCCCCATCCGTCCTAGGGTATGATCCCGACATGCCACATCTCTCTCCAATCATCGACTACGGCTCAGAAGGCATGTCAGCTCAACCAAGGAGCCAGTCTGGGGAACGTATTCCGGACACTTCTCATGTTCTTCAAAATGTAGGAATGTTATCAGAGGATATTACTAATATGTTCTCTTATCTTTATTTAGTCTTAGATTTTTCATTGGCCAACCCTCCCACAACTCAAAAAGTCCATCACGAGCAAGAGGTGCTAACAATTGAGGCCACAATTGTGAAAATTACTACTTCGGCTAGAGAGACGCATGGTAATGGTTGTATATTTGACGAACAAATGATGGAAGCACTTCTCAGTTGCCAAAGCGATCCTAGCCTTGAGATGCCCTTTAATGTGGATAAAGACGTTATTATTAGAGGCTCTTTAGGTCCGACTAGCATTATCTCAATGAGTGAGCACATGGACCGGAAGGAACCAAACAATAAGGGAAACCAAGGTCGAGATTGAATGGATCTTAGTGCCTATGGTGGTATGACGCATCCTCGCCCAACCTCTATTCTCATGATTTCTCCAGGTGGCCCATGATTGAGACTAGCATGACTTATTCTTTTGGTATCGAAAGTGTCACTATTCCACCAGCTTCACACATAGGGGATACTTCAATCCTCGCAAGCTCCCAAGGGGAGACCGCATCGATTCCCTCCACTAGAGACAAGCCAACTAAAATGAGCCCATGATGCAACGGCTCCAAAAGAGGTCCAATGGTAGCTTGAGCAAATCTATGCCAAAGAAAACTAAAAAGGACAGGAATCCGAAGGCGTAGATTTGCATTTTGACTTCCTTTTTTGTAGATATTTAGAATAAGCTTCATTTCTTTTTCTTTTTGCAGGCTATGTATAGATGCGAGCTTGGCCCTCTGCTTAAAGGAATTCCTTGGACAGATTTTGTTCTTCTTTTATGAAGAATAGTATAAATAAAATTCCTTTTTTGTTTTTGGCATAACTTTGTGTTATTTGTTTAAGTACTCAAGCATTCACATTTCCATTAAATGTACTTATGAAGCTTTATTCTCCGAGTCAAACCTGAGTTTGGTCTTTAAGTCCTAAGGTCATGGCCTTTGGTCATAATCAAACATTGAGTTGAGTCCCAATGTTGCGTTGTCTTAGTCAATGGCCGGAACTTGAGTTATGCCTCCAGTTTTGTGGATAATTGAAGTAGGTAGTTGGAAGTCATCCTTCATCTTCACTAACTTTTATTTAACTTAGTCGGAACCAAATTAAAGTAACATGGGCTTGTGCGTTTGGATTACACTCACTCATTTGCTAGCATTTTCATCCACACTCTGGGCATTAGATTTGCATGCCGGTGGCTGATCACGCCTGCTTATTGTTTAGGATTACTTCCACACTCCAAGGGCATAAGTTTTTTTATGGGTGGTCGATCATACCTGTTTAATGTTTATACTCTAGTTCACACATCAGGAATCTAGAGTCAGTTGAAGATGGTCGATCACATATGTCTAAGGATTAGGATCTTATTCATGCTCTGGGAATAAGGAGTTGGTTAAGGTCATAGATGGTTGATCACATCCTCCTTGATCCAGTATGCGAAGTCGTAGGTAGACGGATCCAACCACTTCGAGCTTGGAAAAAAGTGAGGTCATGGATGGACAGATCCATCCACCTCGATCTATGTAAGAAGGTGAGGTCGTAGATGGACGAGTCCATCCTACTCGAGCAGGACGGTCAACTTACATCCTGGTTTTGGAGTTTGCACTTCAGCTCGCACTGTAGGAGCTGGAGTTGTTGGAGAATTTTCATGTTTCAACTCTCGTTTAATTAATTGTTGTTTGACCCTGAGATCGGGGTTTCATTTAGAAAGTAACCGGCCAGATCGCGATCACTCTCTAATTGAATGAGTCCCACAGTAAGATGGAACTTATCTCTTCATACATCATGCTGGTTGCAAGATGCATTTGGAATCACTAATCTGGCTTAAAGAGTCTGCGCTTTATTGTTGAAATAGGAAATCATGGCAAAGTCAGTTGCCTTATTACAAGTACAGATTCCCTAACTGTATAAACAAACATCAAAAGGAAAACAGACCAAATAAATGAAAGCCAGTTATATGTAATAGCGACAGAGACTCTCGCTATTCCATGCCCTCAGTAGAGCTAGACCATTAGCGGTCGATAGCTTGAATGAGCCTCTAAGCCTCGGTTCGATGATATACAGTCCTTTCCATGTCAGTTTCTTGTGCGGAGGGACTGGATTTTGCTTAAGTATGAGATCGTCAATTTCAAAGGTTCTTGGTCAGACCTTAGCATTGTATAATCGGGCAACTCGGTTACGATGTTTGGCTACCCTCAAATCAACCTCTTCACACTTTTCATCCAATAAATCCAGAGATTCTGCAAATAGGATGACATTCTTCTTCAGATCATAATAAGTGACACAGTGAGAAGGTAGCTCTAGCTAAAACGAAATAAGTGCTTCAGAAAAGTAAGAAAGTGAAAATGGAGTATGGTCGGTCGTAGACTTGTGGGTAGTTCAATATGCTTATAAGGCCATAGGGAGCTCATCGACCCACTTACCTCGACCCTTCGCCAATCGTATCTTCAAAATGGACTTGATGACCTTGTTGACAGCTTCAACTTGTCCATTCGCTTGAGGGTGAGCTACTGCCAAGAACTTTTTCTCAATGGGATATCGTCGGCAGAAATTCTTAAACTTGGCAATATCAAATTAGGCCCCGTTGTCAGTTACAATTTTTTGTAGGAGTCCAAAGTGACAGATGATGTTGCGCACAACATAGTTGATTACTTTCTTCGTCCTCAACTTCCGCCCATTTGGTAAAGTGTCAATTGCAACGATGACATACTTCGCACCACCGTTGGCTAGAGGCAAGGACTCTATTATATCAATACCTCATGTGGCAGACGACCATGGACTAACCATTTGAGTAATCTCGGTTGGTGGGGCTCTCAGAATTCTGGCATGTTTCTAGCACCTATCACATCTCTTACCATAATTATATGCGTTTCGATTACGGTTGGTCTGTAGTACCCGTATCTGAGTATCTTCTTTGCAAGAACTTGCCCCTTAGTGTGGTCGCCACATTCTCCTTTATGCTCTTAATGCAACACTTGCTTGATTTCATCATGAGCAATACACTAGAGTAAAGGAACGGAAAATCCCCTTTTATACAGGACTCCATCTTGGATAACAAATCGTGAAGCCTTTTGGAGAACCTGTCTTTTCTCACTCTTACACACGGGTAATGTTCCATGCTCAAGATAGTTTCTGATTGGATTCATCCAGAACTCCCTCTCAGGTGTTGCCTCATGAACCCAGTCTGTCTCTATATGATCAATACTTGGAGCAATAAGTGTTTCCGTGGGGACGATTCCCATCTGCTGTGCTTCGCTAGTGCTGGCTATTTTTGTTAAAGAATTGGCCTTTTGATTTTGCTTTCGAGGTATACAGTGGATAGCTTAATAATCAAACTGATTTAACACTTCCTGGACCCGCATGAGGTAGGAGGCAAATCTTCGGTCTTTGGCTTGATACTTTCCTCGAACTTGGCATACCACCAGTTGTGAATCATAGTAAATCTCTGCAGCAACAACTCCTAAATCTTTGGAAAGCCTCAATCCAATAAGCAAGGCTTCATACGCAGCTTCGTTGTTAGTTGCACGAAAGTCAAACTTCAAAGCATAGCATATGGATCGCCCTTCTAGGGTTTCAAGTACCACTCCAGCGCCTGAGCACCGGTCGTTTGGTGCACCATCAGTGTGTAACTTCCGTACATAGTTGAGAGATTAACTGGTTTCGAGAAAGTCCTTTGGTATGGTGAATTCAGCTACGAAGTCCACCATAACTTGTCCTTGAATAGCTCGCGTTAGGATATAAGTGATATCAGATTGACTTAGCTCGATGTTCCACTTGAGCAACCTACCAAACGTCTCAAGTCATGTTAGGATCTGTTGTAATGACTGGTCGGTGTAAACAGTGATCGGATGAGCCAGGAAATATGGGCGAAGCTTTCTTGAGGCCACAACAAGACAATAAGCCAGCTTCTCTATCTTTAGGTAGTTTCTTTCGATCCCTGTCAATATCTTACTGACCAGTCGTTGGATTTGATCCTCTTCTCGAACTAACGCAGCACTGATTGCATATGCTGATACGACCAGATAAACATATAGCTTCTCATGATCAATCGGCTTTGAAAAGATGGGAGGTGTTGCCAAATGTTTCATTAGTGTTTGGAATGTGCCCTCGCACTCCTCTGTGCACTTGAAATTCCACTTCCCTTTTCTAATCAGATGGAATAAGGGAATGCACTTGTCCGTGATTCTGGAAACGAATCAGCTTAAGGCTGCCACCTTCCCATTAAGACTTTGCATCTGCTTGATGGTTTGGAGAGTTTCAATATTCCAAATCGCCTAGATCTTTTCGGGATGAGTTTCAATTCCTCTGGCGTTGACAATAAACCCAATAAACTTTCCAAATGCAACTCCGAAATGACACTTCACTGGGTTGAACTTCATTCCATACTATCTGAGTATGTTGAACATCATCTCCAAATCACTGATGTGGTTATAGGATAGCCGCAACTTCACAAGCATATCATCCACGTACAGTCTTCTCGACCTGGTTTGCAAACATTTGGTTCACGAGCCTCTGATAAGTCGCACCAGCATTTTTGAGTCCAAACATCATCACCTTATAGCAATAAAGTCCCAGATCAGTGATAAAGCTAGTATGCTCCTAGTCAGTAAGGTGCATCAGGATTTGATTGTAGCCGAAGTATGCATCCTTGAAAGATAAGTGCTCATGTCCGATTGGTGAATCCACCAGTTGATCGATTCTGGAAAGCGAGAAACTGTCTTTGGGGTAGGCTTTGTTCAGATCTGGGTTTTCCCCACATATCCACCATTTTCCATTTGACTTTCTGTCAAGCACTGGATTGATAGCCACTCTAGGTATAAAGCATCACGAGTAAACCCATTAGCCTTAAGTTTATCCACTTCTTCCTTCAGGGTGACAAATCTCTTTGGTCCCATACTGCACCTTTTCTGTTTCACCATAATGTGCCACGGGTTGATATTTAATGTATGGCTCATGATGTTCGATGAGATCTCATACATGTCTGAATGAGTCCAGGCAAATACATCAAGGTTTTCCTAGAGAATATCAACCGGTTCCTCTCTCATCTGTGGGCCAAGATGAGATCTGACCTTTACCACTCTGGAATCATCATCATCGTTGACTGCAACGTCAATCGTCAACCCCACCGGGGAAGCTTGGTATTCTTTGACTTCTCTTCATCATTATTGTCTCTAGGATCAAGATTCTCGAGAAATTGGTCATGGATATCGAGCCTAGGCCTAGGCGTTAATTGTCAATCCTCCAAAAAACGGACGCAAGAAAATTCCTCTACGCCCTTACCTTTCTTATTTTGCTGCACATCCCGCAGCTCGATGACATAATAGGCACGTCAAGCTGCCTAATCAACATGTATAACCCCAACTCCATTATCCGTGGGGAATTTCAAAGTCAAACACCAAGGGGCAATCGCTGCCCCGAACTCCGTAAGGGCCGGGCAGAATAGAAAAGCATTATAAGAAGAATGAATATCCAACAAAACAAACTGTAACATCCAGACCCTCGGGCGATCACCAACACCCAAATCAACAGGTAACCCTACAACTCCAGCTGGTATGGTTGCACTTCCATTGAAACCATGTATTCGTGACTGGCATGGTTTCAGATCCTTTGCTTCTATCAGCATTTGATCGTAAGCATGCTTGAAAGGAATGTTTACAGAACTTCCCTTGTCAACTAAGATCCTCTTCATCCAACCAGGACCTGTTTGGATAGAAATAACCAATAGATCAATAATAGAGGCCTCGACTCTGTCGGTATCAAGTTTTCTTACAACGATCGTGACGACCCGCAAATCCATACCCTTTGAATAGACAATAATCCACACATGTCCGACCCAAAAAGCACAGATTGATGGAAAGTCAAGAGAAAGAAAAGAAGAGAGAAGAAGAAAAGAAAGAGAGAATATAGAACCAAACAGAAAAATACAGAATCTCACATCATGGGGGAAAATATATAATATCATATCAATGATCTTTACAAAATAGAAACTGTATATATACATACAACAATCAGAGTTCAACAACCAAACCATAATATCTGCATGGACAATTATAATAAGATGTCCTCACAATTGCCAATAACATACAACTAAGCATCGAATAATCAATAATCAAAACAGATACGTGTATACGAAATGTAGATCTCCAGCTCGCCTGCTGAAGCTCCAATAGCACCAATCTAAACCAGTAAATATATTCGGTCTGACCCGAGCATTGAAAGGGAAGAAACCTTGAATCAGCCTGGTAAACCAGGGTAAGAAACACACTCAACTGAATTTATTAAATTACCAAACTTATCCTTTATCAAAACAAAAGTATCTCGTAAGTCAAGCCCACACATAAACACGAACATGTTTTTACCTTACGATAACTAAAAAATTTCATATCCAATCCTTTTATATTATAATAATGTCTATTGCACAAATAATATTCAAAATAGCTGAAATTGTTACCATTATTAAATTCTAGCATACTAGGCTCTACAAATAAATTGGCAGGTATGTAGTGGAGTTTTGGATTTCCATACAAATGACTAGGTGATGCGAATACCTTCCGATGTTTACACCTCTAGATGGATGTCCCGAGGCCCAGAACATCTGTCCTTTACTCAGCTCATCTCTATAACTAGATGTTACTGAATATGTCATCCTTCGGTCGTTATCGACCTTTTTGGAGGGCTCTCTAGCATACAAACCATATTAATCAGATACACAATGTCATAGCGTGTAAAGATATATCTAGAAGAGGATGATCATACCCTACTTGGGAGCGACCCACTTATCCCTGCTACATATAACCCTGTTTTGGTCATTTTTAGTTGATGAGGCCAGAGATAACGATTATCTTTCACATATCACAATCACATCACTTTAATTGCCATATGCCATTTCTGTTAACTACTAATTACCTTCCATAAAAATACAACTCTTAAGCTCATACGTCTCAAGGAGGGTGTTAAGCTAAGAGAAGTTGCCTTCTCCATGACCACTGATGTACTTTTGTAAAAACCAATGTACGTAATATTTAGAAATGCAATGTTAGACAAACATCCATTCAAGTTGCCCAGTAATAGGACAAACCGAAGGTACTTTCCTACCACATCCTGTCGGGAAATCCCTAGGATTAGTAGCGAATAGTCCTTGCATCAGATATTTCATAATGAAGAGACCATTGCTACTATATGTATATTAGGAGTTTAAGCCCAAACGATCAACAAGTAGCCCCCCACTATGAAAATTTGGAATATCAATATCATCACAATGCAACCTAGACAATCGTCGCATATACGTTGGTCCGAAGTGGCTTTCAGATAAATCTGATCCCGGTTTCTTCGCACCAACAACGCAAAAGCGTTTCTCAACCTCACACGGAAACTAAGTCTCATAGACTTATCACACCTTCAACTTTCGACTTGCTATCCTTTGGGCCAAGAAGGAAGCTCGATAGATTAGAGTAGTACTCCGCACTATACGAATCAACATCCTCAACACAAACGATAATCAAGCCTATACAGAAGGCTACATACTAAGTGACGACTAAATAGTTCCTACATCAAGTCGATGAACTAAAATTTGGCCAAATTTGATAGTTAGTTATTTAACTATCATAGCAAACAAACAAATATTCAACACATAACAATCACTAGACCCTTTTAATTAATCTTTTATTGATTAAATCTCTTACCTAATATTCACTTCAAATTATCTTTAAAAGAATATAATCTCAAAAACATTTCAACTTTTCAACAGTGGAAAACATTTCCATATACTTATTTCGAATGTATAAGCATATTCACAAATCTCATTGTTTTCAACACTAAGAAAATATTACATATACTTAAATGAGAATTAAGTATATATTTTATTCTTTAAGGAAAACATTCTCTTAAACATATTTATTCTGGCCCAAACGAATGTTGCATAAAATATCGTTACGACAACCCAAAATCACTAGTGTAGGGATTCGAAAATAAGATAGACATATAAATCCCATATACTATATAAAACATTTCCTTTGGAAAATCATCTACTATAACAACAGTTTTATAGTCCATCATTTCCTTATTTCAAGAAAACGTCTATTTTAACAATGAACGTTAAAATCTATGTATTTGATAATTAACATATTTTAAAACATCTTCAGGCCATTTTATTCTATTTAAAATATCACTTCCCAAAAATATCCATTTTATTTAATATATTATTCACTGTCGAAAATCGTGAATATAGTCCATTTACCAAATCCAATATTTCTATACATTTATTAAAGTATAATTCACTGTCCAAAATCATGAATATATCTCCTTTACCAAATTCATCACTTCTACATATTTAATTAAAGGGTTATCCACTATCCAAAATCATGGATGAAATTCCTTCAATAAACTATAATAATTAACTTATCAAATTCAATTGATTTCACATTTGTAAAGCAATGTTTACAAATCACAATTATATTTTAATAAAAACTTCCATACACAAGATTCCTTTATTTACCAATTCCATATATATTTCAGTTACATGCCAAAATCCAATTTATAAGTTAATTACTCATAAATCATTTATTTAAAAAATCCATTCATTTTATAACTTCATAATTCGTAAATCTTATTCGCTTATAAAATCCATTTATAACTTCATTTTAACACTTATAAAACTCCTTTATAATTCCATTATTTTGATTTATAAAATATCAATTTTATAAATCCTATATATAAACCATTTATAATAAATCAAAATTCTCATTTTATACCATTTTACCAAATAGTGACTTCATATTTCAAAAATCATATTTTTATTATATTTCACCAAAATCATAATTTTTATAACATAAAATTGTCACATTTATTTATTTAAAATAAGTCCATTATTTTAATAATTAAAAATAAACAAAATATACAAATTCAAAATCACTTTTAGAACCTTTTTAAATATGGAAATCATCACTTAAACATTTTTAAATTTCCAAAATAGGCTGAATGCTGCAATAGCACTAAATACATCAATCACAACATCCAAAACATCATATATCATATGATGTCAGCATATATCACAATATCTGTAAATAAATCAACAGTGGTGAGGAATCTAGTTGGATCCCTCTAACCTGTCACCTACAACAAATATACATAATAGAAAATATGTAAAATATCCGCTTTGAGGCAGACACGCGTACAAAAAGGTCATCCGCTCATACACGAGAACGTATAGGGTCTCATCTGCTCCAATAGGCAGGAATATATCCAAATACCAATCAATATATAGATAATATATCATATATCATCCAAACAATCATCAATCATCATTGAATAAATTTATTCTAACTCATATAAAAATATCAATGAGTCAGAAAGAGTGAGTTGTACATACATTGATTCCAATAGAAGTTGCAGTGTTTTATTTCGAATAAAATTAAACAACCATTTAATTTTACCCAAATTTAAACCATCTTCAATCAACTCCAAACCAGCTCTAAAATGTAGTTCTCGTCGATACGAACCAATGCAACTTGTTTCGTCAAAAACGGACCTCGTATGACAAAGTTACAACGTTTTAAAGTTTATACAATATATATATATATATATATATATATATATAAATCAATTACAATTTTTTATTTACATGAGTTAAATCTGGGCCGTAATTTTCTGATACAACAGAGTTAGGCTGCTATTTTTGCTTTCTTCTTCATCCAGGTTATAATCGCGTCGAATAACCCATCATCATGCGACAAAAAATTAATGGTTGCACCATCTATTTTGCATTTGAAGTCGATCGGCGAGCTTCACGTCGAAGCCTATTGCGAGTGCCACCATTGACCATGAGCACGACAAGCTCGGTCACGCTATTGCCTCGATAAACGCGTGCAAACATCGACCGTTCAAACGGAAATTGCCATCACGACATTGCTTGAAAACTCATCATTGCCATATGGATTTGTTGATCTCGCTTAGCTCTACAATTCTCGTGTTGAAGGTTTCTTGAATTAGTTGATGGATTGGAAGACATTAAATGGAAAAGAATCGAACAATTTCGGCCTTCAAAATATAATGGTGGCTGTGAAACACTGGTTAGGTTTTTGATGAAAATAGTGAAACTATGTGGCCTTATATAGAAAATTCGCAACACTATTCATCGCCAAATTTTTCGAACTCGAAACGAAGCATACCGCCTGGCGTTTATAATGTTTTACCCCTATTTTGAAAACAATGGAATATATATCAGAAGCCAATTTGATCATATTTGGAAGATAGGTATTCGAATCAAATTATTTAAATTTAAAATTCACTTAAACAAATTTCTACGCGTTTTAGGTTGCCACGACTAAACGTAAATCTGATTGACATGAAATTTGAAATCCAACAATAATATAACATTACGAATCCAATGAAACTGGTTTCTTCGAAATCCGAGACTGTTAAAAAATGAGTATTTTTACACGTTAATTAAATATTAAAACATTCAATTTCTATAAATCAACTTTTAATTCAATTTTAAAAGTTCTCTGTAATGACCCTGACTCGACCTTCGAAAATCGGTACCAAATACATTACCCGTGTTCGAATGCCGCAGATTCAAACGTCGAATCTGGTTTACCGGAGCTTATAACACATTAAGTACAACAACACAGCGGAAACAGAAATGTATATATCATTGATATACAATATTTGATACAACAATTTGATACAAATGATATCAATGTTATTAGAGATACAACAATGGAAAGATAATAGCACCAAAAGAAGAGATAACACCAGCAGCGGAATAATATCACCAATATGATCTTCAAGAGAGAGAGATAATCCAACACAATGCATCATCACTCCAAAGATCTCCAAGCTAAAAGAGTGAACCACCATCATCACGTTGAATTGTAGGACCTCCAATCCTAGAGAAACAAATGCGATTGCCAATCCAAAGGCCAGATGCTACCGAATCTATACCTATTATTTGATTATATGAAAAACCTAACTTTAGGCTAGGCACCCAGAGTTTAGAAAGGAAACAATAAACTCCAGGTCAGTCATGGGACTGGTGTGAGCAAACAAAAATAGTTCATTAAATAAAACATACAAAAAGAATTTAAAAGGAAATCCGCAATGCTTTTTGGAAAATGAAACTACCATAAGGCCTCCCGCCACACACATAATGCAAACGCACAATTGGAGGAGATTTCACCTTACGATAGTCAAACATGCTTGATACACAAAATCCTTTTTGATATTATTATTAGTACATAGTGCAGAAAACCTTTCGGAAGTATAATATTAATCTTAGCCAGCATACACATTTCGTACTGCCTACTATAGCTACCAATTAAACGGCGGGTCACCATCATAAGTAAAATACAGGTTATACAACTAAAATCGTAAAGGGCACGTATTGTTTTTTTGAATTTCCAACAAATAGTCAGGCTAAGGAACTTTCTGGGCCACATGGTATGCCTTTGGAGGGACGCCCCTAGAACCTAACCGGATCTCTGCCAACACAAAGCTGGGTTACCTCTGTAACTAGGTAACTACTGACACGAGTATGCCATCTCTCGGTCGTTACCGACCTTTATCCGAGGATCCTCAACACCAACAACCACAAAGCACAAATTTGCAGTAACTACATAGGTTAAATATCTGGGCTCCATACCATGATATCACCTTTTTCCAGAAGGAAATGGACATACCTTAAAAGGCGCGACCCTCATAACCTTGCTGCATTCTTCCCGTTTCGACCATTTCCAGGTTGTAAGGTCCGACGAGGTCTCGTCCACAAAGCTACACTTTTCACAAAAGCAATGCCTTGATCAACAAATGATCAACATTACTTCATATGCCACATTACCAAATTGGGAATGTATCGCTAGTAAATATCAAGTACATAACCTCTAAGCTCGTACATCTTAGAGAAGAGTGTTAAACTAAGAGAATAAATTCTCTGCCACCAAACAGAAATGTATTTTATAGAAACCAGTTTTACATATCAAAGTGTAATGTCAGACACACATCCATATAAGTCTATTCCGAGTTCAAATAGAACCGAAGGCACTTCAAAAGAAGCCCTTACAACCCGGGTATTCGCAATCCCGATCAGACTCCCATCACATATAGAGATCTCTATACCGTAGCTACTTAGTGCAGAGTCATTCGACTGGTAATCCTTTCGTTCTTGAAAATATCCGGTCTTTACCACCGTTCTTCAAATGTTATCCATTACGTCGTATCACTATTCGGAATGGGTTATATGACATAAAGTCCTCTTTCGGCTAAACTGAATAATGGGTGCTTAATTTTAAAACTATATGGATATAGTGGGATCTTAGTTAAGTCACAACTTAAAGCCCACAACCTTTCTTCGGATGGTTTAAACAAATTACCATTTTCAAATCTTTTTAAACAAAAACCCTTTAGAATCCACTTCAAATAGAAACCAAGATTCACCAATCTTTCACAAAGATTAATTCATAGCTTTCAAAACTATTTCAATTCCAAATCTTTTATACAAAAGATACACATTTAAGATCCTCTTCAATTTGAAAACAAAGTTCACTAACCTTTAACAATGATTCATTCATAGATTTCAAGATGATTTTCAGCTCAAACTTGAAGTCCTTTCAACACAAATTGGAAATCCTTTCTTTATATGAAATCTATTATCATTTGAAAACAAATATTTTTCGTTTCGGAAAAATCCGATCAAATAAGCACAAGTTATAGCCTTCAAAGTATAAACTTGGGTTAAATTTGAATTTCCGAAATAATACTTTTAAAATACTTTATAGATGGTTTAGAAATCTATATGTATATTATATAACTTGTATCACCACTTTTCAAACCATAGTTTCCAAAATAATTTCTAAACTTAAACTAGATATATTATATTCAAACTAAATTTCAAATTTCAAAACATCCTTTTCAAAAGCTTTTCATTACCCAATTCCATTTCCAAACCATTTTGGATTTAAAATTCAACTTTAAAACAAATAATATTTAAATTAAAAATATTTGTGACTTAACCGATTTTCTCGTGCAAATCCATATCTGTGTGTGTATGGTGTAGTCCAGGGGTTTTATACAATAGTGCAACATCATTAATCATCATAATACATACACAGTAATATTGATAAGCTTCATTCACAGATTCATAGATAAATATGTAAATTCATCATAGATAAATAAATAACATTCATCACAGCTCAAATCAAGACAATTTATAACATAGAGCATCACACATCGGGGATATCAAACAATTCAAAGCATTCATTATGATCCAAACATCCACAAGTAAGATCAATTAATCATCTGATTAATTTAAACCAGATTAATCACTAATCTTGGTTAATTAACATTAATTAATTACAAATCATATTGACTAATTATTCTTTAATCATTTATTAATGAAACTTAATAATAAATTATTTAACCTTTAATTATTTAATTATTTATTAATCACATTAATTAATTAACCCTTAATTAGTTACCATTTAATTAATTATCCTTAATTAATTACAATAAGTGATTACCCTAATCACTTATATAAATAAATCACAAATTAATTACATTGGTTAATTATTATTTAATCCCTTGATTAATCAACTTTTATCATTATTTAATTGCTTTTAATTAAGTAATTATCTTTAAGTAATTAATTACCTTTTATTACTTACATTAATTAAATAAACCTTTAAAATTACCTAATTATTCCCAAATTAATTACCTTAATTAATTAATCACATTAATTAATAAATCTTTTAGAAATTTAAATAATTAATCCTTTTAATTACGTTGGGCAATGGTCTTCTTAAATTACTTTTATTAAGTAATTATCTTTAATTACTTAAATTAATTACCATATACTTTGCTAATTAATTAATCTCTAATTGTTAATTAATTAACTTTAAATTATTTTCGTAAATTAATTTTCATTAATAAATAAATTAACATAGATTTTAAATTTAATTAACAATTAAAACATTTCTTCTTAATTAACTTTTTAATATTAGTAAGTTTATTTCAAATAAACTTTAAGATAAATGTTATATGTATCTTAATATTTTTAACTTAGTTAATTTAAAAATAATTTTACTTAAAAACCTTTTAACAAATTCAAAACTTGAATAAACATTTAACATTTACAAAAAAATTGGTTTTTAACAAATTTGTTTCAAAAAACTTGATTTGTTTTAAAATTTAAAACTGGTTTTATATTAAATTCACAAACGAGTCATTTCCTAATTTTCCTGAGCCTAACTCCGGGTTCTCACCCCCTTCATTTGCTTCGAGTCAAACACTCAAATGCACATAATCAAACCCGAGAATATCTTCATCTTCCTAAACCTTTCAACAGCCATCAGATATAAATGTGCACCGTGTACGTGCACCAGCCATCTACCAACTTCCACCATCGCCGTGTCCACCCATACATCTTCGACAACCCGCCAACGAACCTGACAACCCAGCTCCAATGATCTCGACCAGAATCAAAATTTAGCTGCTCGATCAACTTGGAATTAAACCTATTGACCAAATTGCCTCGCACCGATCTGCACCGATCGCCTGAAATGATGCCGCCTGTCCAGATGTTCGCAAGAGTCTCCTCCTCTTGTTCCCCCACATGCGATCGCTTCCAGTGCCTTGACGAAGTCGCAGCGATCCTGAACTTGTCATCGACCAAAAGGGGTTTTTAACCCCTAAAATCTTTCCGTACTGCCTTCCCAGTGATCGAAAAAATCACTGATCATTTTTCCTGTAGCCTTCATCACCTAAACTTCCTCTAACATCAAGATCGAAGCTCAAGTCTTCATTGATCATCATAAATCGACGTGTTTACCTATTCCGTTTAACATGAAAATACCCATTTTATACAGATCTAAAAATCTTGAAATTCGCATTAAAATTCATCGTTTTACAATTCGAGTCTAGTTATGTAATCGAAATCCCATTTTACGGTCATCAAATTCTTGACATATATATGATTCTCACTGTATATTTTAAATTTCTAGATAAACTTACTTAATTTTTCCTCAAAAATATTTTTAAGCCCTAGTTCTTGATAATACAAACACATTTCATTTAGATTATGAAGCCTAAAACGAATCAGAGAAGATGGATTTTTTTCTTTAATAGGTTTAAAACCTTTTAAACTTGGAACAGTGACATTTATGTCTGTTCCCAGGCATGCACAGTTACACCTATACAAACAATTTTCACAACAACTTCAAGTACAACATCAACATACATAACAGATTCAGATTCAAAAAGGGTAGTTTGCTCACCTGACAATTTAAAACAGAGAGGCTTTGAACAAAAATCTGGAAACTGGAAATTCTAATTGCTTTTGTTCTGAAGCTTTGCATTGATTTGCACTTTGATCTGCTTTGATCTTAATTTGATTCAGGTTGAGGTCGTAAAAGATTGAGTTGCATGTTGCTTTAGGATGATTTCTGCTTTGATACTGATCTGTACTTGCTCCTTGATCTGAAACTTGATATATTTGAACTGCTTTGCATTGCATTTCTCAAGTTTGAAGATGTTTGGTTTGATCAGGTTTTAATTTTGATTGCTTTTGTTTTCCAGGTTGAAGATTGTTTCAGATTTTCGTTTCCAAGTTTTATTTTGTTTTGATTCAATTTTGTTTTTCTGGTTTGTGATGTGGAGAGTATTCAAGCCTGGTTTCATTCTTTTGATATTTTCTATAATTTCAAAATTAAAAGGAAATGTTAATTTGCCACTTGTTTTAACTAACCCAACACTTGTAAATGCATGTTTTAAATATTTACATATGTCAAAACCCTTTACTAATAGTTTACAAATGTTAAAAGTATTTATTTTTATGTTATATTTACGTTTGTTTGCACTTTGTATATTTAAGATTAATATTTTTTATATTTTTATTAACTAAGTATTATGAGATAAATGTACAAATTATATTTATTTTAAAAGAAAGAACGATAATTTTTTTAATCAAATCTTATTCAAATTTTAAAGTTAAGTTAAAATATCTTTATATAAACATTTTACTTCAAAAGATATATATGTATGTTAAAGCTTTTATTTATTTACATATATACTAACTATATTTATTTCCAAGTATATAAAAGAGAATTATTCTAAATCTTTTATTTAAATATCATTTAAATTTTCCAAAAGGATATATATATATATATATAATTAAATCTTTTATAACTTCTTAAATAACTTAGAAAAATGATTTGAAATTAAATTATACATTACTAATAAATAATCATACATTCATATATATATATATATATATTCGTTTCTTAAAGTATAAAGCTTTTCAATCCAATTTATTTCAACATATATGTATTTGAATTTTAAATTCAGATTTTAAAATATAATCTATTTATAAAATATTTAGATTTCCAAATCAAATCCTTTATTTAAAATCTAATATATATATTTTTATTCCCACATTTTCAAATTAATTCACAACTAATCCCAAAAATTAATAAAAATTACTGAATTAATTTTGGCTAAAAACTGGGATCGTTACAAATTTCCCCCTTAAGAAAATTTTGTCCTTGAAATTTGCTAGACAGGGAGACAACAGATAGATCAAACTGAATATCTATTCTGCATTTGGCTTACTAAATCAGAATATCATCAATAAATATGAGATCAACTTATTCTATACTTCACGAAACACTCGGGTCATCTAGCCTACGAAATGTGTGGGGCCATTGGTTAGTCTGAAGGGATAACTAACCATTCATAGAATATATCTGGACCTAACAGAACAAACAATGGATACTCAATCCAGGTTGGAATATCCCAAAGTATACACCAACTTGTCCCTTTACGGACTTTGATCCTCACAATAAATTACAACAAAATTTTCAAACTTCGGTTTTGACCGAAATCGTTTTATTGATACAATCCAAGTTAACTTTATATTTGTTAATCAATTTAATTCAACTAGAATTTTAAATTCGTTAAAGTTAAAAACGAAAAGTTGATAAAGAACTGATGAAGAGAAATGAGTTAGGAACTTTAGAACCTTTTCTACCACGATTCATAGGGCCACCATTACACCAAACCTTCTTCTTGGAGTTGCCACAAAGCCACCAGAGAAATGAAATTGGACGATGATCAAAAGAGATTGGTAGAAAAAAAGACTGTTTTCTTGTTGTTGTAGGGTATTGACCATTTGTAGTGGTACTCCCCTGTTCCCTATTCGTCCTCTTCTTGCACTCATACTCACTATTAATGGATAGTAAGATAATTACCGAGCCATACAGACAGATATCTTAGGGATATACTCATTCAGTAATTGTAATCCTATCTCTAATGAGTCGCCTAATGTGTTATACTCCTGAGCTAAAGTTCTTACTCAACCTTCAGCTAACCAATTGTAACGACCCTGATTCAACCTTCGAAAATCAGCACCAAACACATTACCTGTATTCGAATTCCGCATATTCAAACGTCGAATCTGTTTCATCAGAGCTTAAAACACAATAATTGCAACAACACAGCAGAAACAGAAATGAATATATCATTGAGATAGAATATTTGATACAAAAATTTGATACAAATGATGTCAATATTATCAGACATACAACAGGGAAAGATAATAGCACCAAAAGAAGAGATAACACCAGCAGCAGAATAATATCATGAACATGATCTTCAAGAGAGAGAGAGAGAGAGAGAGAGAATCCAATACAATGCATCATCGATCCAAATATCTCCAAGCTATAAGCTCGAACCACCATCATCACGTTGAATTGTAGCAACTCCAATCCCAGAGAAAAAAATGCGATCGCCAAATCCAAAGGCTGGACATTATCGAATCTATACATATAATTTGATTATTTGAAAAACCTAACTCTAGGCTGCCTGTGTGGAAAATTGTGGGCACCCAGAGTTTAGAAAGGGAACAATAAACTCCAGGTTAGTCATGAGACTGGCATGAGCAAAAAAAAACAGTTGTTTAAATAAAATAGACAAAAGAATTTAAAAGGAAATCCGCAATGCTTTTTGGAAAATGAAACTACCATAAGGCCTCCCGCCACACACACACAATGCAAATGCACAATTGGAGGAGATTTCTCCTTATGATAGTCAAACATGCTTGATACGCAAAATCCTTTTGATATTATTATTATTAGTGCATAGTGCAGAAAACCTTTTGAAAGTATAATATTAATCTTAGCCACCATACACATTTCATACTATGCCTACTATAGCTACCAATTAAATGGTGGGTCACCGCCATAAGTAAATGGCAGGTTATACAACTAAAACCATACAGGGCGCATATTGTTTATTTGGACTTCCAACAAATGGTCAAGCTAAGGAACTTCCTGGGCCACATGGGTACGCCTTTAGAGGGACGCCGCGAGAACATAACCAGATTCTTCCAACACAAGGCCGGGTTATCTCTGTAACCAAGTAACTACTAACACGAGTATGCTACCCTCGATCGTTACCAACCTTTATCCGATGATCCTCAACACCAACAACCACAAAGCATAAATTTACAGTAACCACATAGGTTAAAGATCTGGGCTCTATATCATGATAACACCTTTTTCCAAAAGGAAACGGACATACCCTAAAGGTAGCGACCTCATAACCTTGCTGCATTCTTCCTGTTTCAACCATTTCCGGGTTGTGAGGTCCGACGAGGTCTCGTCTACAAAGCTACGCTTTTCAAAAAAGTTATGCTTTGATCAACAAATGATCAGCAGCACTTCGTATGCCACATTACCAAATTGGGAATGTATCACTAGTAAATATCGATTACATAACCTCTGAGCTCGTACGTCTCAGAGAAGGGTGTTAAGCTAAGAGAATAAATTCTCCACCACTAAACAGAAATGTATTTGATAGAAACCAGTTTTACATCTCAAAGTGTAATGTCAGACATATATTCATACAAGTCTGCTTCGGATTTGAACAGAACCAAGGCACTTCAAAAGAAGCCTTAACAATCCGGGTGTTCGCAATCCCGATCGGGCTCCACATCACATATGGAGATCTCTATACCGTAGCTACTTAGTGCAGAATCATTCGATGGGTAATCCTTTCATTCTCGAAAATACTCGGTCTTCAGCACCGGTCTTCAAATGCTATCCATTATGTCGTATCACTATTCGAAATGGGTTATATGACATAAAGTCCTCTCCTGGCTAAACCAAATAATTAGCGCTTAATTTTAAAACTATATGGATATAGTGGGATCTTAGTTAAGTCACAACTTAAAGCTCAAAACCTTTCTTCAAATGGTTTAAACAAATTACCATTTTCAAATCTTTTTAAACAAAAGATTCACCCTTTAAAATCCACCTTCAATTAGAAACCAAGTTCACCAATCTTTCACAAAGATTAATTCATAGTTTTCAAAACTACTTCAATTCCAAATCTTTTATACAAAAGATACATTTTTAAGATCCCCTTCAATTTAAAAACAAAGTTCACTAATCTTTAACAACGATTCATTCATAGCTTTCAAAACGACTTTCATCTCAAACTTAGAATCCTTTCAACACAAATTAGAAATCCTTTCTTTATATGAAAGCAATTATCATTTTAAAACAAAGTTTTTTCGTTCCGAAAAAATTCGATCAAATACGCACAAGTTATAGCCTTTAAAGTATAAACTTGGGTTAAATTCAAATTTCCAAAATAATACTTCTAAAATACTTTAAAGATGGTTTTGAAATCCATACATACTATATAACTTGTATGACCACTTTTCAAACCATAGTTTTCGAAATAATTTCAAAACTTAAACCAGATATATTATATTCAAACTAAATTTCAAATTTCAAAACATCCTTTTCAAAAGCTTTTAATAACCCAATTCCATTACCAAACCATTTTGGATTCAAAATCCAAATTTAAAACAAATAATATTTAAATTTAAAATATCCATGACTTAACTATTTTTTTCGTGCAAATCCATATTTGTGTGTGTATGGTGCAGTCCAAGGGTTTTACACAATAGTGCAACATCATCAATCATCACAATCCAGACACAAGAATATTGATAAGCGGCATAATCCTATAACACTTATCTTCATTCACATATTCATAGATAAATATGTAAATTCATCACAGATAAATAGATTACATTGATCATAGCTCAAATCAAAACAATTTACAACACAGAGCGTCACACATCGGGGATATTGAACAATTCAAAGCATTCACTACGATCCAAACATCCATAAGTAAGATCAATTAATCATCTGATTGATTTAAACCAGACTAATCGCTAATCTTGGTTAAATAACATTAATTAATTACAAATCATTTTGATTAATTATTCTTTAATAATTTATTAATTAACATTAATAATAAATTAATTAACCTTTAATAATTACCTTTAATTATTTAATTATTCTTTATTAATCACATTAATTAATTAACCCTTAATTAATTGTCATTTAATTAATTATCCTTAATTAATTACAATTAGTGATTATCCTAATCACTTAAATAAGTCACAAATTAATTACATTGTAATTATTTTTTCATCCCTTGATTAATCAAATTTTATTATTAATTAATTACTTTTAATTAAATAATTATCTTTAAGTAATTAGTTACCTTTTATTGCTTACATTAATTAAATAAACCTTTAAAATTAATTAATTATTCCCAAATTAATTAATCGCATTAATTAATAAATCTTGTAGAAATTTAAGTAATTAATCCTTTTAATTACATTGGGTAATGGTCTTCTTAAATTACTTTCATTAAGTAATTATCTTTAATTACTTAAATTAATTACCCTATACTTTGCTAATTAATTAATCTCTAATTGTTAATTAATTAACTTTCAATTATTTTCATAAATTAATTTTCATTAACAAACAAATTAACTTAGATTTTAAAGTTAATTAATAATTAAAACATCTCTTCTTAATTAACTTCTTAATAATATTATGTTTATTTAAAATAAACTTTAAGATAAATGTTATATGTATCTTAATACTTTTAACTTAGTTAATTTAAAAATAGTTTTACTTAAAAACCTTTTAACCAATTCAAAACTTGGATGAACATTTAACATTTACAAAAAAAAGGTTTTTAACAAATTTGTTTCGAAAAACTTGATTTGTTTTTAAAATTTAAAGCTGTTTTTATGTTAAATTCACAGACGAGTTATTTCCTAATTTTCTCGAGCCTAACTCTAGGCTCTCACCCCCTTCATTTTCTTCGAGTCAAACACTCAAATGCACGCAATCAAACCCGAGAATATCTTCATCTTCCCAAACCTTTAAACAGTCATCAGATACAAATGTGCACCGTGTACGAACACCAGCCATCTGACCAACTCCGGCCATCGCCGCGTCCACCCACACATCTTCGACAACCCTACCAACGAACCTGACAACCCAGCTCCAATGATCTCGAGCAGAATCGAAACTTAGATACTTGATCAACCTGGAATCAAACCTATTGACCAAATCGCCTCGCACTGATCTCCACCAATCGCCTGAAACCACGCTACCGTGTCTAGAAGTTCATCAGAGTCTCCTCCTCCTGTTCCCCCACATGCGATCGCTTCAATTGTCCCGACGATGTTGCAGCAATCCTAAGCTTGTCATTGACCAAAAGAGGTCTTAAACCCGAAAATCTCACCGTACTGCCTTTCCAGTGATCGAAAAAATCACTGATCATTTTTCCTACAGCCTTCATCACCTAAACTTCCTCTGACATCAAGCTCGAAGCTCCATTCTTCGTTGATCATCAGAAACCGGCGTGTTTACCTTTCCTATTTAAAACAAAGATACCTATTTTATACCGATCCAAAAATCTTGAAATTTGCATTAAAATACATCATTTTACAATTCGAGTCTAGTTATGTAATCAAAACTCCATTTTATGATCATCAAATTCTTGACATATATATGATTTTCACCGTCTATTTTAAATTTTCAGATAAACTTAATTAATTTTTCCTTAAAATTATTTTAAGCCCTAGTTCTTGACGATACAAAAACATTTCATTTATATCATGAAGCCTAATACGAATCAGAGAAGATGGATTAATTTTTTTTCTTTAACATGTTTAAAACGCGTAAAACTTAGAATAGAGACATTTATTTCTATTCCCAAGCATGCAAAGTTACATCTATACAAACAATTTTCACAACAACTTCAAGTACAACATCAAGATACGTAAAGTTCAGATTCAAAAAGGGTATTTTGCACACCTGACAATTTAAAATAGAGAGGCCTTGAAAAAAATATGGAAACTGGAAATGCTAATTACTTTGGTTCTGAAGCTTTGTATTGATTTGCACTTTGATCTGCTTTGATCTTAATTTGTTCCAGGTTGAGGTTGTAAAAGATTGAGTTGAATTTGTAAATCTTAAATTGCATGTCGCTTTGGGATGATTTCTGCTTTGATACTGATCTGTACTTGCTCCTTGATCTGAGACTTGATATATTTGAACTGCTTTGCATTGCATTTCTCAAGTTTGAAGATGTTTGCTTTGATCAGGTTTTAATTTTGATTGCTTTTGTTTTCCAGGTTGAAGATTGTTTCAGATTTTCATTTGCAGGTTTTATTTTGTTTTGATTCAATTTTTTTTTTCTGGTTTGGGAAGTGGAGAGTATTTAAACCTGGTTTCATTCTTTTGATTTGCCACTCATTTTAACTAACCCAACACTTGTAAATGCATGTTTATATATTTTACATTTTCCAAAACCCTTTACTAATAGTTTACAAATGTTAAAAGTATTTATTTTTATGTTAGACCCTTACTTAAATTTTATTTAATTTTACATTTACATTTGTTTACACTTTTGTATATTTAAGAATCATATTTTTTATATTTTTATTAACTAGGTATTATGAGATAAATATACAAATTATATTTATTTTAAAAGAAAGAGCAATAATTTTTTTTAATCAAATCTTATTCAAATATTAAACTTAAGTTAAAATATCTTTATATAAACCATTTTATTTCAAAAGATATATATGTATGTTAAAGCTTTTATTTATTTACATATATACTAGCTATATTTATTTCCAAGTATATAAAAGAGAATTATTCTAAATCTTTTATTTTAATCTCATTTAATTTTTTCAAAAGGATATATATATATAAATCTTTTATAACTTCTTAAATAACTTAGAAAAAGATTTGAAATTAAATTATACATTACTAATAAATAATCATATATTCATATATATATATATATATTTGTTTCTTAAAGTATAAAGCTTTTAAATCCAATTTATTTCCAAATATTTATTTTCAACATATATGTATTTAAATTTCAAATTCAAATTTCAATTTATAATCTACTTATAAACTATTTATATTTCCAAATAAAATCCTTTATTTAAAATCTTATATTTATACTTTTATTCCCACATTTTCAAACTAATTCACAATCAATCCAAAAAATTAATATAAATTACTGAATTAAATTTGGCTAAAAACCGGGATCGTTACAGATTCCCCTTTAAGAAAATTTCATCCCCAAAATTTGCTAGACAGGGAGACAACATATAGATCAAACTGAATATCTATTCTGCATTTGGCTTACCAAATCAGAATATCATCAATAAATACGAGATCAACTTATTCGATACTTCATGAAACTCTACGAAATATGCAGGGACATTGGTTAGTCCGAAGGGATAATTAACCACTCATAGAATAAATCTGGACCCAATAGAACAAACAATGGATACTCAATCCAGGTTGGAATATCCCAAAGCATACACCTACTTGTCCCTCTTCGGACTTTTATCCTTACAATAAATTACAACAAAAATTTCAAACTTTGGTTTTGACCGAAATCATTTTATTGATACAATCCAATTTAACTTTATATTTGTTAATCAATTTATTTCAAATAGAATTTTAGATTCATTAAAGTTAAAAACGAAAAGCTCATAAAGAACTGATTAAGAGAATACGAGTTAGGAACTTTGGAACCTTTTCTACCATGATTCGCAGGGCCACCATTACACCAAAGCTTCTTCTTGGAGTTTCCACGTAGCCATCAGAATTGAAATTGGACTATGATCAAAGGAGATTGATAGAAAAAAGGTTGTTTTCTTGTTGTTGCAGGGTATTGACCATTTGTAGTGGTACTCCCTTGTCCCCTATCTCGTACTCTTCTTACACTCATACTCACTATCAATGGATAGTAAGAGAATTTACCAAGGCATACAAACGGATATCTTAGGGATATACTCATTCAATGGAATTGTAATCCTATCTCTAATGAGTCACTTAATGTGTTATACTCCTGAACTAAAGATCTTACTCAACCTTCAGCTTTGATACCAATTGCAACGAGCCCGACTCGACCTTCGAAAATCGGCAATAAATACATTACCAATATTCGAATGCCGCAGATTCAAACGTCGAATCTGGTTCGTCGGGGCTTATAACATATTAAGTACAACAACATAGCAGAAACAGAAATGAATATATCATTGATGTACAATATTTGATACAACAATTTGATACAAATGATACTAATATTATCAGAGTTACAACAACGGAAAGATAATAGCACCAAAAGAAGAGATAACACCAGCAGCGGAATAATATCGCCAATATGATCTTCAAGAGAGAGAGAATCCAACACAATGCATCAACGCTCCAAAGATCTCCATGCTATAAGCTCGAACCACCATCATCACGTTGAATTGTAGGAAACTCCAATCCCAGAGAAACAAATGCGATCGCCAAATCCAAAGGATGGATGCTATAGAATCTATACATATTATTTGATTATCTGAAAAACCTAACTCTAGGCTGCCCGTGTGAAAAATTATAGGAACCCAGAGTTTAGAAAGGAAACAATAAACTCCAGGTCAGTCATGGGACTGGTGTGAGCAAACAAAAACAGTTCATTAAATAAAACATACAAAAAGAATTTAAAAGGAAATCTGCAATGCTTTTTGGAAAATGAAACTACCATAAGGCCTCCCGCCACACACACAATGCAAACGCACAATTGGAGGAGATTTCTCCTTATGATAGTCAAACATGCTTGATACGCAAAATCCTTTTTGATATTATTATTAGTGCATAGTGCAGAAAACCTTTTGAAAGTATAATATTAATCTTAACCAGCATACACATTTCGTACTATGCCCACAATAGCTACCAATTAAACGGCGGGTTACCACCATAAGTAAAATGGCAAGTTATACAAGTAAAACCGTACAGGGGGCGTATTGTTTCTTTGGATTTCCAATAAATAGTCTGGCTAAGGAACTTCCTGGGCCATATGGGTACGCCTCTGGAGGGACGGCCCGAAAACCTAAACGGATCTCTGCCAACACAAGGCCTGGTTATCTCTGTAACTAGGTAACTACTAACATGAGTATGCCATCCCCCGGTCATTACCCAACTTTACCCGAGGATCTTCAACACCAACAACCACAAAGCACAAATTTGCAGTAACCACATAGGTTAAATATCCGGGATCCATACCATGATACCACCTTTTTCCAGAAGGAAATGGACATACCCTAAATGGCGTGACCCTCATAACCTTGCTGCATTCTTTTTGTTTCGACCATTTTCGGATTGTGAGGTCTGACGAGGTCTCATCCACAAAGCTACGGTTTTCACAAAAGCCATGCTTTGATCAACAAGTAATCAGCAGCACTTCATATTCCACATTACCAAATTGGGAATATATAACTAGTAAATATCAATTACATAACCTCTAAGCTCGTAAGTCTCAAAGAAGGGTGTCAAGCTAAGAGAATAAATTCTCCGCCACCAAACAGAAATGTATTTGATAGAAACCAGTTTTACATCTCAAAGTGTAATGTCAGACATACATCCATACAAGTCTGTTCCGGGTTCGAACAGAACCGAAGACACTTCAGAAGAAGCCCTTTCAAAATAGGTATTCGCAATCCCGATCGGACTCCCCATCACATATGAAGATCTCTATACCGTAGCTACTCAGTGCAGAGTCATTCGACGGGTAATCCTTTCATTCTCGAAATTACCCGGTCTTCACCACTGGTCTTCAAATGCTATCCATTACGTGTTATCACTATTCGGAATGGATTATATGACATAAAGTCCTCTCCCAGCTAAACCGAATAATGAGTGCAATGATTTTAAAACTATATGGATATAGTTGGATCTTAGTTAAGTTATAACTTAAAGCCCAAAACGTTTCTTCAAATGGCTTAAACAATTACCATTTTTAAATCTTTTTAAGCAAAAGATTCAGCCATTAAAATCCACTTCAATTAGAAACCAAGATTCACCATTCTTTCACAAAGTTTAATTTATAGTTTTCAAAACTATTTCAATTCCAAATCTTTTATACAAAAGATACACCTTTAAGATCCTCTTCAATTTGAAAACAAAGTTCGCTAATCTTTAACAAAGATTCATTCATAGCTTTCAAAATGATTTTCATCTCAAACTTGAAATCCTTTCGACACAAATTGGAAATCCTTTCTTTATATGAAAGCTATTATCATTTGAAAATAAATTTTTTCGTTTTGGAAAAATCCGATCAAATATGCACAAGTTATAGCCCTTAAAGTATAAACTTGGGTTAAATTTAAATTTCCAAAATAATACTTTTAAAATACTTTAAAGATGATTTAGAAATCCATATATATTATGTCACTTGTATCACCACTTTCCAAACCATAGTTTCCAAAATAATTTCAAAACTTATACGAGATATATTATATTCAAACTAAATTTCAAATTTCAAAACATGTTTCAAAAGCTTTTCATAACCCAATTCCATTTCCAATCCATTTTGGATTCAAAATTCAACTTTAAAACAAATAATATTTAAAATTTAAATATCTGTGACTTAACCGATTTCCTTGTGCAAATCCATATTTGTGTGTGTATGGTGTAGTCCAGGGGTTTTACATAATAGTGCAACATCATCAATTATCATAATCCAGGCACACCAATATTGATAAGCGGTATAATCCTATAGCGCTTATCTTCATTCACAGATTCATAGATAAATATGTAAATTCATCATAGATAAATAAATTACATTCATCACAGCTCAAATAAAAACAATTTATAACACACAGCATCGCACATCAGGGATATCAAACAATTCAAAGCATTCACTACGATCCAAATATCCATAAGTAAGATCAGTTAATCATCTGATTAATTTAAACCAGATTAATCATTATTCTTGGTTAATAAACATTAATTAATTACAAGTCATTTTGATTAATTATTCCTTAATCATTTATTAATTATCCTAATAATAAATTAATTAACCTTTAATAATTAACCATTAAATATTTAATTATTCTTTATTAATCACATTAATTAATCAACCCTTAATTAATTACCATTCAGTTAATTATCCTTAATTAATTACAATAAATGATTATCCTAATCACTTATATAAATAAATCACAAATTAATTACATTGAGTAATTATTCTTTAATCCCTTGATTAATCAACTTTTATCATTAATTAATTACTTTTAATTAAGTAGTTATCTTTAAGTAATTAATTGCCCTTTATTACTTACATTAATTAAATAAACCTTTAAAATTAATTAATTATTCGTAAATTAATTACCTTAATTAATTAATCATATTAATTAATAAATCTTTTACAAATTTAAATAATTAATCCTTTTAATTACATTGGGTAATGGTCTTCTTAAATTACTTTCATTAAGTAATTATCTTTAATTATTAAATTAATTACCCTATACTTTGCTAATTAATTAATCTGTAATTGTTAATTAATTAACTTTGAATTATTTTCTTAAATTAATTATCGTTAACAAATAAATTAACTTAGATTTTAAAGTAATCAACAATTAAAACATCTCTTCTTAATTAACTTCTTAATATTATTAAGTTTATTTAAAATAAACTTTAAGATAAATGTTATATGTATCTTAATACTTTTAACTTAGTTAATTTAAAAGTAATTTTACTTAAAAACCTTTTAACCAATTCAAAACTTGGATAAACATTGAACATTTACAAATAATTGATTTTTAACAAATTTGTTTCAAAAAAATTGATTTGTTTTAAAATTTAAAACTATTTTTACATTAAATTCACAGACCCAAATCATTTCCAAATTTTCCCGAGCCTAACTCCGGGTTCTCACCCCCTTCGTTTGCTTCAAGTCAAACATTCAAATGCACGCAATAAAACCGGAGAATATCTTCATCTTCCCAAACCTTTCAACGGTCATTAGACATAAATGTGCACCGTGTACGTGCACCAGCCATTTAACCAACTCCGGCCATCGCCGCGTCCACCCACACATCAGCCCCGCCAACGAACCTGACAACTCAGCTCCAACGATCTCGATCAGAATCGAAATATAGCTGCTCGATAGAACCTGGAATCAAACCTATTGACCAAATCACCTCGCACCGATCTCCACTGATCGCTTGAAACTATGCTGCCTAGTCCAGAGGTTCGCCAGAGTCGCCTCCTCTTGTTCCCCCACATGCGATCCTTCAATTGCCTTCACGACGTTGCAACGATCCTGAACTTGTCATCGACCAAAAGAGGTCCTTAAACCCTAAAATCTCGTCGTACTGCCTTCCTAGTGATCGAAAAAATTACCGATCATTTTTCCTATAGACTTCATAACCCAAACTTCCTCTGATATCAACCCGAAGCTCGATTCTTCATTGATCATCAGAAATCGACGTGTTTACCTTTTCCGTTTAACACGAAAATACCAATTTTATACAGATCAAAAAATCTTGAAATTTGCATTAAAATTCATCGTTTTACAATTGGAGTCTAGTTATGTAATCAAAACCCCACTTTACAATCATCAAATTCTTGACATATATATGATTTTCACTGTATATTTTAAATTTCCAGATAAACTTAATTAATTTTTCCTTAAGCCCAAGCCCTAGTACTTGATGATACAAACACATTTCATTTAGATCATGAAGCCTAAAATGAACCAGAGAAGAAGGATTAATTTTTTTTCTTTAACAGGTTTAAAACCTGTAAAACTTAGAACAGAGACATTTATGTCTCTTCCCAGGCATGCACAGTTACATCTTTACAAACAATTTTCACAACAACTTCAAGTACAACATCAAGATACATAACAGATTCAAATTCAAAAATGGTAGTTTGCTCACCTGACAATTTAAAACAAAGAGGCTTTGAACAGAAATCTGGAAACTGGAAATGCTAATTACTTTGGTTCTGAAGCTTTGTATTGATTTGCACTTTGATCTGCTTTGATCTTAATTTGTTTCAGGCTGAGGTTGTAAAAGATTGAGTTGAATTTGTAAATCTTAAACTGCAAGTTGCTTTGGAATGATTTCTGCTTTGATATAGATATGTACTTGCTCCTTGATCTGAGACTTGATATATTTGAACTGCTTTGCATTGCATTTCTCAAGTTTGAAGATGTTTTCTTTGATCAGGTTTTAATTTTGATTGCTTTTGTTTTCCAGGTTGAGGATTGTTTCAGATTTTCATTTCCAGGTTTTATTTTGTTTTGATTCAATTTTATTTTTCTGGTTTGTGAAGTGGAAAGTATTCAAGCCTGGTTTCATTCTTTTGATATTTTCTTTAATTTCTAAAATAAAGGAAATGTTAATTTTCCACTTGTTTTAACTAACCCAACACTTGTAAATGCATGTTTTATATATTTTACATTTGTCAAAACCCTTTACTAATAGTTTACAAATGTTAAAAGTATTTATTTTTATGTTAAACCCTTACTTAAATTTTATTTAATTTTATATTTACATTTTTTTACATTTTTATATATTTAAGAATCATATTTTTGTATATTTTTATTTACTAAGTATTATGAGATAAACATACAAATTATATTTATTTTAAAAAAAAGAACAATATTTTTTTTAATCAAATCTTATTTAAATTTTTAACTTAAGTTAAAATATCTTTATATAAACCATTTTATTTCAAAATATATATATGTATGTTAAAGCTTTTATTTATTTACATATATACTAACTGTATTTATTTCCAAGTATATAAAAGAGAATTATTCTAAAACTTTTATTTAAATCTCATTCAAATTTTCCAAAAGGATATATATATATATATATATATATATATATTTAAATCTTTTGTAACTTCTTAAATAACTTAGAAACATGATTTGAAATTAAATTATACATTACTAATAAATAATCATATATTCATATATATATATATATATATATATATATATTTGTTTCTTAAAGTATAAAGCTTTTAAATCCAATTTATTTCCAAATATTTATTTTCAACATATATGTATTTGAATATCAAATTCAAATTTCAAATTCAAATTTCAATTTTATAATCTATTTATAAAATATTTAGATTTCCAAATCAAATCCTTTATTATATATATTTTTATTCCCACATTTTCAAATTAATTCATAATTAATCCCAAAAATCAATATAAACTACTGAATTAAATTTGGCTAAAAACCGGGATGTTACATTCTCTAACATTATTCTAATTCAAATAGAATTTAATTCAACATTATAGATCATATTTATTCATATTTAATTCAAATTTCAATAATTTACACAATTTCAAATATTAAATGAACAATTTAATTATCCAATTAAATCATTATATTCGAAATATAAGTTATTCGACTTATAAAATGAAATTTTAAATATTTAAAATCAATTAAATATATGAATTTCAAATGATTAAAATTCTGGATCGTTACATTCTTCCCTACTTAAAAAAATTTCGTCCTCGAAATTACCAAGTAAGGAAAAGTCACAAAATCCATTAACTTTTCAAAACAATTAGTTGAAATTTGATATCAAATCTATTTAAACTTTTTGACTTCTCCAAAATCATCCATTAAACTTCTTATAAAATCTTTTCTAGGTTTTCAAGTCTATTCATAGTTATTCTTTTCCAAAACAAACTCATACCGTTTAACTTTATAACTCCTATAAAAGTTTCTCTAAAATTTTCAATAAAAATTTTAACACCTCAAATTTTCAACAAAATTCGCCAGTGTCTCCTTTGCGTAGTTCGATCATAATAGGATCACAGCATATATATGTATGTATGTATGTATGTATGTATGTATATATGTATACCATAAATATACATCTCGTCTTCGAGGATGAGGCATCTCGTAGGGAAAACGTGTAAATGTACGTTATGTAATTCGAGATATGTAAATTATATATTATTAGCGAGCATGTACGGCTAATATAGCGCGAAACGAGCTCCAAATGCGAAGCAAGCGCCATACGCACCTATTAAACACTCAATGTCAAAGGAGAAACATGTATGTGTGAAAGCAATATTAATATAAAACATACACCAATACAACAACTATAAATGCCAATATAGAAAACGCAATCAATAAGCTACAAATCCAACCATCATACAACTATCATCCAACTAACATCCATTGTAACAACCCGATATTTTCAGCCATTCGCATCCACACATGTCGAACTTGAATTGCTCAAAATACCGGATTGTAAATAAATTTGGAGAAAGTGAAAAACAATTACAGAATCATAGACATTGAAATATCAGAATAACTCGCAGCGGAAATTAAAATAACATAGTAATTCATGAAGCTACTATAACAAACTCTCAAAGAAAAATACATAGTATCATTCTGAAACATATACAATAGAAATCCCAAATACATAGAAGTTTAAAAATACAAGAGCTGAAAGAGACAACTGAAACTGAAAGGGAATAGATAACTAGATAAGCAAAATCTCCAGCGATTCCTAGCTCCAGAAAAAGAAATCCAAAGTTAAGCTGTAAATACTCAGGCTGACCCGAGCATAAAGTAAAACACAAAACACTCGAGTCAGGACATACATACTTATATAATGTAAACCAATTCAAGTGAAATGTAGTAGTAATGCACAATAACTTAAAGGATCCTTGGGATCGCCCATCCTCTAAGGATCAGCTAAACCATAAATTAAATTCATCCGTGGTTATGATTCCAAAATGGTATTTTATACTTCGAAATCATCATTTCAAAATTCAATATTATTTCAAATTCATTTCAAAATATCAAAATATCATATCCTTCCAAAACCTCATTCATTTTTATTTAATTTAAATACCATTTCAAATCACATTCCAAAATGGTTTATACTTCAAATGAAATATTCCATTTAAAACCAATTAAAATGAAGTTATTATTATACTTTAAAAATCAAATATTTAATTTCCTAAAATTTAGTCTTTTCGAAATTCATTCATTCACTTAAATTTATTAAAACGGTGGAATTTCAGCTTTCGCAGCATTTAGAAAATGCTACAGTAAGTTACATTTGAAAACAATTCAATTTAGCAAAGACAGCATTTACAGAAATGCTGTAATAGTTCAGGTTTCAAATACAAGCTTTAGTTATATTCTGCAACTACAACACTTACAAACTGCTGCAATAGCCTTATTTCATTTTTGCCTTTTAGTTTATTTGTACCAACTACAGCACTTAGAAATGCTGTAATATCCTTTACTTCAGAAATGGTAGCATTTCTGAAATGCTGTTAAATTAAATTTCAAATTTCAATACAATTCCATAAACCATTAAACTTTAATTTAAACCATTTTTAACTCATAAAATTATATTTTCTCACTTTAAAAGCAATCATTTAAATTCCCATTAATTTATGATTTTATAAAGTGAGATCTTCATACAAATCAAATTTTAATAATTTACTTATTAGGTTAATGTACAATTTTATAACATTCTAATGATTTACTTATTTAAATAATGTACAATTTTATAACTTTCATTTATATTACATTTTAATTAAGTTTACCATTTCATAAATTAAATTTAAATTCCATTTTATTTCCTTAACTTAACTTTTATTTTTAAAACACATTTTCCAAGTTAAGTTATATTTCAAATTTCAATTATAAACATTTATTTATTTAACTATTTTTAATTCATAGAAAAATCAATAACACATAAAAATTATTTTAAATTCAAATGAAAATCAAATTATCATATTTTCTTACTTAATTTAAACTACATTTATAAACAAAATCATAAATTCGAAAATTAATTTATATTTTAAATTCTACTCTACCATTTAATTATTTCACTTATTTAACTTGTAGAAAATCAATAATATTTTAAAAAAATCATTTTTAATTAAATTTAAAACAAAATATCATAATATTTACATTTTTAAAATATTTAAAATTTTAGAAAAATATATATATTAACCATGGGTCTGTATATAAAATTTTCTAACCTAAGTCAAGTGATGCGGATAACATATCATTTCAATCCGTAACTTATAAAGAAAATTCGGGTTTTTTCATTTCAAACCTGCAATCCCGAGTAAAATGAAATAAATAAAAATCGCTTTGGCCTATCATTTTAGCCCATAAAGATTTTTCCCTATTCTAAAGTCCGTTCGGGTATGTAACATTTCAACCCATAGTGATTCTTTTCTACAGGGATCTTGCAGTGTGATAAACTGATATAAATGAATAGTATAGCATTATATAACAGTAACAGATGATATGACATGTGTATAAATAGGGTGAACATCATATGATCATATCACAGGCAGTTATAACATGATAATAAAATGTACAGATTCAAATGGTGTCAATATACTAATTATATAAGTACAGATGTCGTGTGAGAATTACTCACCTCTACAAGCTGGAGATAACAGATTCAGACACACATAAAGACCTGGAAAGCACGACTACGTATTCAAGTGAGGGGAGAGCCAAAGTGATTGTCTTGTACATATCAAACAAAACAAAATATTGAAACATGAATTACAACCCAAAATATAACATTAAACAGCCTAGAAATAATGCACAACAAAGAACCAAACACAGGACCATGCTTTCACCCATCATATGCTCATCCATATGGTTATAATGCTCGGCCACGGTGGTGTGAATGGGTCTGGTATGGTCCAAAGGGTCCGCCTAGCTTGGATATGTAGGAGTTAGTTGCTTATGGCATGAAGCAAAACAAATCAAGGAAAAAGTGATTTTTGTCACAATTACAAGGCACGGCTATGGCTCCAAGTGGCTCGGACATGCTTGGTGGAGGTCGAATGATGGTGTAGCAGTGGCTTAGGGTCAGTTAGTGGCTATTGCAAGTGGTGCAAGTGGTGACCGAGAGGGTATGTGGAGTGGAGAAGGCCAATAGGGTTCGGCTAGCATGCATTCAAGTGGAAAATGCAATCTTTTGTGGAACTTTGCAACATAGTGGTGCATGGCCTGACTGGATAGAGGTGAAAGGTGATGGTTGCAACTGAGGAAGGTGGTGGTGAAGGTGGTGGTGTAGGAGGAGGCTATAGGCCGAGAATCATAGGTGAAACAAGGCAAACAAAATGAATAAAATAAGAAGAAAATGAGTAAGAAAAAGTGAAAAACCGTTACCAATTTTTATTTCAAAGATGATGGCCAAAAAATTTTAGGATGAGAAACTTTATTTTTTGTGTGAAAAATGAAGAGTGCTCGGTTGAGAAAGAAGATATGGTCGGTCATAATGAAGGCAAGTGGCTTTTGGAGTGAAAAGGCAATGAGATATGAAAAGTTTATAGTAAATGAAAGGTTCAAAACTCTTCATATTTCTCATTTTCTTTTCTCATTTTTAAACGAATGGAAATGTATGTAAATAAAAAGAAAAACAAAACAAAATAAAGTAAGAAAGAAAATAAATAAATGAACTTTAGAAAAATATAAATTAATTAAGAAAATAGCATAAAAAAATTGAAACTAGGATTTAAAATTGAAACATATAATAAACATTTAAAATTTATAACTGCATAAAAAATGTTTTAAAATAAAAATATGTACCTAACATGTCATATAACAAATATTTGAACATGATATAACAAATAAAAATATTATTTATATAAATTAAAACCAATAATTTTATTAAATAAATCAATTTACATACAATATTATGAAAAGCATAACTTCCATAATATAAATCAGATTTCAACGAAACGAAAAGAAAAATTCTTGAAATGTAATTCATTTTCATAATGAAAGGTAAAATTCAAGAATTCAAATATTTAAAATTTTAAATTTGAAAGTCAAAGTTTGACCAAATTGACCAAAATCCACATTTTCTGGAAATATTCTATTTATTCAGGTTTGGAATTATAATTCACACAAAAATCAAAATTTATGTTTTAAAATAACAAAATTTATCCAATTTAATAAATATAATAAAAATTTTAAATCAGAAATTCAAATAAACAATTGATAAATCACAAAATTCAGGTTTGTTACACTCTCCCCCACTCAAATCTTTTCATCCTCGAAAAGAACGAACAAGGAAAATAAGAAAAAGCAAGATAGAAAAAGCAAATAGTACCTAAAAAAACAATAGTTCCAAATTCAAAGCATAAATGCCCTCCTCCGTCTCCCAGGTACAACCTCGATCATCAGTACTCCATCGTACTTTGATCAGACTAACAAATTTCCTTCTTAGCTGCTTCGTACCTTTGTCGACAATACGAAATAGCTTACTCTTGTCAGTTAGATTAGGCTCAATACCCAAACTATCAAGAGCAGAAGGCTGTAAAAAAGAGATGGGTAATGAAGATACCAGAGAAGATGTGAGACATGAAATGCATCATGCACTCAAGGAAGTTTCTTGGGCAAATCCAAACGATAAGCCAAAGAACCAACTCTTTCCACAATGCAGAAAGGACCCTCGAAGAGGAAGAAGGTAGAAATAACTAGAAGGGAAAGTAGGTTGAAAGACAAGGATGAACCACTATTTTATAACCATATAAAGTTCAATTTAAAATTTTATATTTATAACATTTTATAATATAATAAATAGTCATTTGATTCAAATTCGACAGTTCGAAGTAAACAATATTTAAAACATTTTAAAACTATTTAGACAAGTAAAATAAATGAACAAAATATCCTTTATATAATACTTTATCAAAATACTTTTATAACTCGATGTCTTAACAAGTTTACTTTCATTCCTGCAGACTTTGGTAATGCGTTGATCAGGCATAAAGCTAGAATTCTCCAGGTACTTTGTAGACTTGTTTCAGCACCCAGTGAAAATACTGGAAAAACTTTTAAAAACAGATATGGAAAGTACAATCCACACAAAACAACCAAACCAAAACATGTCGATCATGGATCGCGGATACACATGGTTATGCTTGGATTCTCGAGGAAACATCCGTACCCATAGGCTGGCTACCGCAGTCTTGCGATTACGCCATGAAGACTGGTAGTATCGCAGATACATAATGGTTACGCCTGGATCCCCCAGGAAACATCCATACCCGTAGGCTCTCGCAGCCCCTACGGATTACGGTACCAAATACGACCTACATAGATCGCAGATACACAATGGTTACGCCTGAATCTCCCAGGAAACATCCGTACCTATAGGCTCTCACAGCCCCTGTGAATTACACTATGTAGTCGTGCTCGTAAGACCATGGAGATGGCCATGGAATTCGATGGACACCCAAGTATCATATCCAGAAAACCCAAATCAGAGAGAATAATATTGATAGAATGAATCCATAGTGTGACCACAAAGCGGATATCAAGCAGAAGGCACTTTCCATATCTTTACTTCGAAAATATGTATCATGTAATACCTTTGAAATCACTTTCAAATATCATACTTGTATAAAGTCCATTATATATAAGATTCTATTTCAAATCGAATACTTTCCAAATCAATAGTATATCAAATCACACTTATATAGACTTCGATTATATAAGATTTCTCTTTTCAAATCGAGTACCTTACCAAATCAGTAGTTTCCAAATCAACTTCATACTTATACAAGTCCATTTTATATAAGTTCGATAACCCCCAAATCAAGTATTTAATAAAACAAGGTTCTCAATTTCAATTCCTTTCGATAACGTTTCAGTTTCAAAATCATATATGATTTCTCCAAATCATTTATTCCACATTACATACATTCAGTTTCAAAGTTTCTTAAAAAGATAGATTTAGAAAATAATCCAAATTGACAAAATTCAGGTCAAACAAATTCATTTCAAAAACCATCACATAAATACTGGGTTTTACTATCCAATTTATTTTCAAAACCAAATATTTTCTCAAAATCAATTATACCCAAAATGATTTCTAAGTTACAACCATCCCTTTAAAACCTTTAAACTATTTATTTCTATTCAAAAGATCAATTTACCTTTTTCAAACTATTTAAAACTAAATTTTATTCAAAACATTCCAAAACTAAATATCATATCGGTATAATTCAAAATAGTCTTATTCATTTTCTTAACAAAACAGTTTCAACTCACTTACCTAACGAATGATTTATATTTTTCCATGATTACTTAGCTTTGAAAATTAAACCTTGATTTGGAAGTGCTAGAACTTTTAAAAATAGTCGAAGAAACCAAATTTTCAAATCCAAGAATTGGAAATTAGCAACAAATCAGTAAATCAATTCCAATAGATAAGGTTATACCGAAAAAAATTTGGAACTCGAGGATTGATCACTGGCTTACTTTAAATCATTTCAAATATATATACACATATGTCTTTCGAAAATCAAATCATACATCAAAATCTGAAATAAAAATTGGTTTAACAAAATCACACGCATAGCAAAGCTACTAGAGTGGCCTCTCCCCCACTCAGAAACCCGAAAATCAATGTCGATGATCCATGCATTCATCACGGAAATTATTTTCCAGCAACATAAGTGGGTTTTGCACTTTTATTTTCTTGAAACTTCTTTGAAATCTCTTTTGAAATCATTGGAATTAATTCGAATACATTTGAAACATTTCTTATTCGAAAAAATATCTTTAAATCATATTATTATTATATATTTTCCAAAATCTTAAAACCGATTTCAAAACTTTGGAGTTCGATTCCTCGAAATTCAAATTTAAAACCCTTCAGTTATAAATCATTTTTATAAGAGTCAAATATAATAATTTCGATGTATGCACAATTTTAACATACAACGAAACACAAATTTCCATGGGATGATTCAAGGATGGGTTTCAAACAAACAAAGATTCGAATTTAGAGGAACTATAATCAAATAGAATCCTGATTCGAAGATAAGCTCGAACTAAGACGAGATAATTTAGTTACCCAATAGATGGTGGATAAGCATATATAAATCGCGGGCGACCATAACCGGTCAACCGCGACTTTAAAAATATAATCAATGCGAAAATCGAAGGCAAATCGACATTCGATCACCAAAGATAGAATCCAGGTAGAGCAGGAGATAGTTAGCATCGTAAACCGAGGATATAGAAATCTCCGGTGAATCAATGCCAATTGTAAAGGAGCTTCACCCCTTTATAAATCATTCAAAGATTTACGGAATCACCGATCTTTAGAGGTCATTTCAAAGTGAAGTTATGGAATGCCCCAGTATCAAAAGGATAAAAATAGGGAAGATAAGACTGGATTTCAAAACAAGTGGGAGCGTTCCAAAGTTCAAGGAATCCTAATTTATAAGAATCCTAACCAAGAGATTACTAACAAGGTGGATACCGAAGGGATGAAGTTTAGAAAATCTTGATTTCAAAATAAGAACTTTTTTGTACCAATATAATCTTTGAAAATCCTTTAAAATCATTTGGAAATCATTTTATACTTTGAAAATACGTTCTCTCACAAAGAAAAGATTCTGAGATTGATTTCACTCATTATAGCGTATTTCTACCCTATCTCTAATGAGTTTTTGCTCCACGGGCTAAGGTTTGCCTAAAAACCAAAGCTTTGATACCAACTGTAACAACCCGATATTTTCAGCCATTCGCATCCACACATGTCAGACTTGAATTGCTCAAAATACCGCATTGTAAATAAATTTGGGGCAAATGAAAAACAAGCATAGTATTATAGACACTGAAATATCAGAATAACACGCAGCGGAAATTAAAATACCATAGTAGTTCATGAAGCTATTATAACAAACTCTCAAAGCAAAATACATAATACGAGTCTGAAACGTATACAATAGTAATCCCAAATACATAGAAATTTATAAATACAAGAGCTGAAAGAGACAACTGAAACTGAAAGGGAATAGATAACTAGATAAGCAAAATCTCCAGCGATTCCTAGCTCCAGAAAAAGAAATCCAAAGTTAAGCTGTAAATACTCAGGCTGACCCGAGCGTAAAGTAAAACCCAAAACACTCGAGTCAGGACATATATACTTATATAATATAAACCAACTCAAGTGAACTATAGTAGTAATGCACAATAAGTTAAAGGATGTTTGGGACCGCCCATCCTCTAAGGATCACTTGAACCATAAATTAAATTCATCCCATGGTTAAGATTCCAAAATGTCATTTTATACTTCGAAATCAAATATCATTTCAAAATTCAATATTATTTCAAATTCGTCTCAAAGTATCAAAATATCATATCCTTCCAAAACCTCATTCATTTTTATTTAATTTAAGTACCATTTCAAATCACATTCCAAAATGGTTTATATTTCAAATCAAATATTCCATTTAAAACCAATTTAAAGAAGTTATTATTATACTTTAAAAATCAAATATTCAATTTTCCAAAATTTAGTCTTTTCAAAATTCATTGATTCACTTAAATTTATTAAAACGGTGGAACTTCAGCTTTCTTAGCATTTATAAAATGCTACCGTAAGTTACATTTGAAAACGATTCAATTTAGGAAAGATAGCATTTACAAAAATGCTGTAATAGTTCAGGTTTCAAATAAAAGCTTTAGTTCAATTCCGCAACTACAGCACTTACAAAGTGCTGTAATAGCCTTAGTTCATTTTTGCCTTTTAGTTTATTTGTATCAACTATAACACTTAGAAATGCTGTAATATCCTTACCTTCAGATATGATAGCATTTCTGAAATGGTGTTAAATTAAATTTCAAATTTCAATACAATTTCATAAACCATTAAACTTTAATTTAAACCATTTTTAACACATAAAATCATATTTTCTCACTTTAAAAACAATCATTTAAATTCTCACTAATTTATGATTTTTATAAAGTGAGATTTTCATACAAAATCAAATTTTTATAATTTACTTATTAAATTAATGTACAATTTTATTACATTCTAATGATTTACTTATTAAATTAATGTACAATTTTATAACATTTCATTTACATTACATTTTAATTAAATTTACCATTTCGTAAATTAAATTAAATTCCATTTTATTTCCTTAACTTAACTTTTATTTTTAAAACACATTTTACATTTTCCAAGTTAAGTTATATTTCAAATTTCAATTATAAACATTTATTTATTTAACAATTTTTAATTCATAGATGAATCAATAACACCTAAAAATTATTTTTAATTCAAATTAAAATCAAATTATCATATTTTCTTACTTAATTTAAACTACATTTATAAACAAAATCATAAATTCCAAAATTAACTTATATTTCAAATTCTACTTTACCATTTAATTATTTCACTTATTTAACTTGTAGAAAATCACTAATATATTAAAAAAAATCATTTTTAATTAAATTTAAATCAAAATATCATAATATTTACATTTTTAAAATTTTTTAAAATTTTAGAAAAATATATATTAACAACGGGTCGGTATATAAAATTTTCTAACCTAAGTCAAGTGATGCGGATAATATATCATTTCAATCCGTAATTTATAAAGAAAATCCAAATTTTATCATTTCAAACCCGTAATCCCAAGTAAAATGAAATAAATAAAAATCGTTCAGGCCTATCATTTCAGCCCATAATGAATTTTCCCTAAAGTCCGTTCGGGTATGCAACATTTCAACCCATAGTGATTCTTTTCTACAGAGAACTTGCAGTGTGATAAACTAATATAAATAAACAGCATAGCATTATATGACAGTAAAAGATGATGTGACTGGTGTATAAACAGGGTGAACATCATATGATCATATCACAGGTAGTTATAACATGATAATAAAATCTATAGATTCAAATGGTGTCGATTTACTAATTATATAAGTACAGATGTCGTGTGAGAATTACTCACGTCTACAAGCTGGAAATAATAGATTCAGACACACAAATAAAAACCCGAAAAGCACGAAAGCACGACTAGGTATTCAAGTGAGGGGAGTGCCAGAGTGATTATCTTGTACATATCAAACAAAACAAAATATTGAAACGTGAATTACAACCCAAAATATGACATTAAACAACCTAGAAATAATGCACAACAAAGAACCAAACACTTGACCATGCTTTCACCCATCATATGCTCTGCCATATGGTTATAATGCTCGGCCATGGTGGTGTGAATGGGTTTGATATGGTCCATAGGGTCGGCCTGACTTGGATATGAAGGAGTTAGTGGCTTATGGCATGAAGCAAAACAAATCAAGGAAAAAGTGATTTTTGTCACAATTACAAGGCACGGCTATGGCTCCAAGTTGCTCGGCCACGCTTAGTGGAGGTTGAATGATGGTGTAGCAGTGGCTTAGGATCAGTTAATGGCTGGTGGAAGTGGTGCAAGTGGTGGCCGAGAGGGTATGTGGAGTGGTGAAGGCCAATAGGTTCGGCTAGCATGCATTCAAGTGGAAAATGCAATCTTTTGTGGAACTTTACAACATAGTGGTGCACGGCCTGACTGGACAGAGGTGATGCGTGATGGTTGCAACCGAGTAAGGTGGTGGTGAAGGAGGAGGCTATAGGCCGAGCGTCGTAGGTGAAACAAGGCAAACAAAATGAGTAAAACAAGAAGAAAATGTGTAAGAAAACGTGAAAAACCATTACCAATTTTTGTTTCAGAGATAATGGCCAAAAATTTTAAGATGAGAAACTTTATTTTTTGCATGAAATATGAAGGGTGTTCGGCTGAGGAAGAAGATATGGTCAGTCATAATGAAGGCAAGTGGCATTTGGAGTAAAAAGGCAATGGGATATGAAAAGTTTATGGTAAATGAAAGGTTCAAAACTCTTCATATTTCTCATATTATTTTCTCACTTTTAAACAAATGAAAATGCATGTAAATAAAAAGAAAAGCAAATAAAAAAAATAAATTAAGAAAGAAAATAAATAAATAAATAAGTCTTAGGAAAATAAAAATTAATTAAGAACATAGCATAAAAAATTGAAACTAGGATTTAAAAATTGAAATAATACACAATAGACATTTAAAATTTATAACTATACAAAAAAACTAGTGAGTGGCCCGTGCTACGCACACGGATAGTTATTAAATTAATATAATCATATGCGTGTTGGTTTTGTTTAGTGGTGTGCTATTGTTAAATTATGTTATTTGTTCTTCGATTTGCAATGCATTCGAAGTACATTTGTTTTTGTCATTATTTGCTATAACTATTTTTTTCCACTACTTAAAAAGAATGAGCTTGAGAAGAAATAGTTTCCACAAATGATGATAACAAACAGTTTTGAGCAATCAATATGCATTAAATGCATATAATATAAACTACCAACTTAATATACCAGTTCATACATATATTTCATTGTACTAAAATGTGATATCCCGGAAATTGGGCAATATAAATTTAATAATCTACGTTTAAAAAATTAATTTGATATGATAATTCTTCGTAATAAAATTTTAAATTGATATAATAATCATCTTATAATAAATATTTAAATTGGTAGATTCTATCTTTTCAAACTAATAAACTATTTTCTGTTTATAATATATATAATTGTATATATTGTAATTGATAAACTTTGATTTTGAACTTAGTAAATAATTTAATTTTCTAATTTTAATTTATATTTGGTAAATTGGAAATTTGATTTAAAATTAACATTTAACTTTTCAAAACAACTTAGTAGATAATTATATAGTTTATATTAAAGGAAGATTTTATTTGTTTAAATTTATATTTAATTAACATAAATATGAATTTAAATTAGATTAACATTAAAAGCTTGGTTTTATTTTATTTTTAAATATTGTTTGAATTTATATATATAAGAATTTAAGATAAATTACAAATGATCTTAATTTGTTTATAATCTCTTTTATAAATTATTTAATATTATTTAATTTGTTATTTTCAAATGACAACGATAATACTTAGTTTTTATAAACATAAATAAATTTTGTTAGAAATAGGATTTGTTATTTTAAAATTTAATAAGAGTTATATATGCACACATATATAACTTGATTTTTATTTTGAAGTTTATAATATAATTTTTATTTGAATTTGATGTTTTGAAATTTAGAAAGAATAAATACATAAAAATATTTGGGTAAGCTTATATTCATAATTTGTTTGTTTCATTTCTTTTTAATAATTTAAAAAGGGAGAAATTCATTTATATATACATAAGAATTAAGGTTTTAAAAAAAAAATTTACAAACAATTTAAATTAAAACTAAAATACTTAGATTACATGTGTAAGTCTCTAAGACATTTAATTTACATGTCTAATCTCTTAAAGCACCTTAAAGACATGTGTTAAGTTATAAAGCTATTAAAATGACAAATGTTAAAGATTTAGAACAAGTGTATTATTTAATTTTCTTTTTCTTTTATTTTTAAAATTTAGATATATAAACACTTCTTTTTCTCATTTCATTTTCTTTTCCCTATTCTTCTTCATAACTTAAGAGAAATTTTCAGATCCTAAAATCTGAATTCATCTTCACAAAACAGAAAATCTCTGTTCAATATAACATGTCAATTTCCCTCTCAAACAAATTTGATAAACTATAATCTCCTCTAACCAAAATTAACCAAAGCTATCTGAAATCTTCATATTTAAAAAAAAAACAGAAAACCAAGAATCTGAAAACCATCCTCAAAACAGCAGCCTTCAATTCAAAACCTGAAATCACTTTGTAAAATCTGGGAAGCCTGCATTTTTCACCTGAATAAATGAAGTCTGCATTTTTGTTTAAAATCAACCTGGAAACATGCATTCAATCAAGCATGCATAGGAATTCAAGTCATTTGCAGTAAATTAAGGTTTAAGTTTGTAAAATAAAAAGGAGAATCTTGAAGTTTTAAAGCATGCATACAAATGGAATTGGAAGCATGCATCAGGAAAAAGCAAATCTGAAACTTTTCAAAATTTGGATGCTCTGCTCCTAAAAAGGAAACCTGTGAGTAACATTTTAATTTAAACTAATTTAAGTTAATATAGTTGCTTGATTGTTTCTGATATGGTCATGAATGGTGAATGAATATGGTAGAATTCTCTGTTTATATGTACGGATTTCTAAATTTATTCTTGCTGTTGATTTATTTTTGCTTGTTCTAGATTACAGGTTCTTGTTATGTTCAATAATCATGAAACTCAAAATTTAATCTTTGTTAAGGTTAAATTTTTTTTAAAAAAACAATATACGGTTGAGTAATATAAGTTAAAGTTTAAAATTTTATTTAATATGTGAACTCAAATTTTCTTGAAGAAAATGAACCTGTAATGTATTTGGAGAATGCAAAGTACAACAGAAACAACTTTCTGAAAATAAGAATTTGACCATCCTGATTCTTTAATTTAAGAATATAAACATTTTACATTATCAAGGATATGAATTTTAAAACTAAAATTTGAATTTTTAGTTTGAAAAGAATTTGGTATTTCTGGTTTAACTAGAAATTCTGTTTTAAGTTGGATCTATCGATCTTGAAAGTTGGATTGGCCAGAATCATTTTTGGTGATAGAGAGATGATTGTAGTTTAAGGGAAAAATAGTTGATGGTGGTTTAAAGCATGGGGACAATGGAAATTTGGGGTTATTTTCTTTCAAGCCTATCTGTTAGCAAAAGAAATTTGTCACCACGATCAAAATATGTGATCGAGTTCTTCGTGGTTCTAGTGAGAGGTAGTTGGGGTATGGGAGAGTCCATGGTCGGAGGCAAAACCATGCTGGTGACCGGTGGTGTGCGATGTTGGTGGTTTACAAGTTTTGACATTTCTATATTTTTGAGCTCGAATGCTCAAATTCGATTTAGGGCTTCTGCAGTTTCTCTGTTGGTCAGAATAGCATTGGGAGGAGATCGCCGACGTGTGTGGGTGGTTGCGAGGGGTAGGTGGTGGTTGTTGCGGCGGTGCAGGTGCACGAACTTCTTAGTGTATATGCTGTTGATTATGGTGAAGAAGGGGTACTCGAGATGTATCAGATTGAATCTTGGATTGCTCGAAGTCGTGGTTTGTTTTGCTCGAAGCTTTGAGAATTAGGACTCGGGGAAGTTGTTGTAGGTTTTTGTTATCTGACAGTGATTTGAAGTTTAATAATTTCAAAATGAAAATGTTACTGGAGTTACTCGAGTTGCATTGAGTCCTGCTCGAGTTAGTTGTTGTTGCAGTTGAAACTTGTCTTGTTTTCAAAATTTAAACTAAATTTTAAAAGTGTAAGCAAGATTTAAAATGAGTTTTAAATATAAGTTTAGATTATGAATTCAAATTTCATTTTGAACCGTGGCTGTAAATAACTAAGTTTCTAAATTCAAATTTGTTTAAAATAATTTTAAAGCAGTTTATGTTAAAAATGTTTTAAAGAAATTTGAATTTGAATTGGGAATTAAAATATAAAGTAATGTTTTAACAAAGTTTAAATTTGATTCAAATCTAAATTTGAATCTTTGTTTTCAAAATAGATTTAAGTTTTATAAATTTAAGTATTTAACAAATTTGAATAATTTATAAAAATTTAAATGTTTTAAATTTAAAAAGAGAATTTGATATAAACTTTTGTAAAATTTCTTTATAAGAAAAGTATTATTTATTATTTAAAGTTTTAAAAATTGATTTTAGAACTTGTTGAAGTTAAATTAAATTTAACAATTTATATTTCATTTAATTATTAGGGTAATTAAATGAATAATTAATTTATTTAATAAATTATGGAAATGGATAATTACTCAAAGTAATTAAGGGTTCAATCTGAAAGGTTTAAGATTAGTTATTCTTAGAATAATTAATTTGTAATCAAGAAAAATTAATTAAATAAGATTGGTTATTAATTAATGATTAATAATTAATTAATCAAGTTATAATGGATTAATTAAGTTTTAATTAACACTTAATTATTTAATTAATTAGGGATTAATTAATGAGTTGCTAATGATTAATTAATTTGAAATTAATAATGATTTAAAATAAGTTAATTATTTCAGATAAGTAATTAATAAATTGTTTAATAGTTAATAAAGGTCATTAACTAAGGATTATTTAATAAATTAATTAATGTGATTAATTTTAATAATTAATTAGATTAATTAATTTAAAGATAATCATTTGAGTAAATTGTTAAGTATAATTACCTATGAAAGTAATTAAGGAATTAATTACTAATTGTAATTAATTAAGTATAATTTGATTTGATTGAGTTAATTAATTCAGTTTAATTAATTTAGAACAATCAATAAAGGATTTGTGAAGTATAATTACTTAATGTAATTAAATAAAGAGAAATTACTTAGAGAAGTAATTAATGGGTAATTACTGGATGTAATTAATTGAAGGTGATTTGAAAATTTAAGTAATTTAAGTATAATTACTTTATGAATTAATCAAGGAATTAATTTGAGACAATTAATTATGGAGCAGTTGATTTATTTGGTAAAGTAATTAAAGGTAGTTAATTACTAAATGGGGTTAATCAACAGTGATTAATAATTATGGGTTAAATTAAGATTAATTTCTTAATGTAATTAATTTAAATAAGGTAATTAATTAAAATGTAATTAGAGATGATTAATCAAGATAATTAATGATGTAATTAAGATTAATTAATTAAGATTAATTAATCAATAATAAGTGATTAAAGGTAATCAATTAATGTAATTAATTAAGGAAGTAATTAAAGATTAATTACTGTATTTGGTTAAGTATAATTAATTTGTGAAATTAATTAAAGGATAATTACATAAATGTAATTAAGGAATAATTAGTCAAAGTGATTAATTAAGGTGATAAATTGAAAGATGATTAACTAATTAAATTGTAATTAATTAATGGTAATAAGCAAGATTTTTATTGATGAAGTAATTAATTTAATTCACTTTAAATTAATTAGGAAATGATGTAGTTAATTTAATTCACTTTAAATTAATTATAAATGGTGATTATAGATCATTGCTTATATGGATGGATGATATTGTTTGCCTTGATTGGTTATCATCTATATGGATGAATGATATTGTTTGCCTTGATTGGTTTGAATCTCAGATATGAGATAAATAATGTTGAGTGATATGGATGCATTGGTTGCATTGTGATGATGATTTGAACTATCTTTTGATAATGATAATATAGATTATCTATTGTGACGATAATGTTGATTACCTATTGCGAATCTATGATTTATCTATCTGTGTGTATATAGATAATTGTATTGTTTTAAAACTTTAAAAAACAACTTGGCCTTAAAAGACACGCTTTGGATTTCGATGAGACCGGGATCGGGTTTCCATATTTTGATATCCGAAAACCACATCGATCCAAATTAACATTAGGTCGTGAATCCAAGTGGAGCGAGTGAAGACTCGAGGCATAAGGGCTATACGTCAGTATAACTCTGTGGGTGATTCTGTAATGAGTTTGATGGAATAGTACTTATAGATTCGAGATAGAGATTCATAGTGCAAGGGTTATCATTTAACTGTGAGGGTGATTCCAATAAGAGTGTAACGAGATAATGCCTTCGGTTTCGTTCGAACCCGGAACGAACTTGTATGGATTGAATGCTTTCAGAACATCGTCAGGTGGACGATGAGCATTCTAAGAAATGTGTTCTCTAAAGGTAATTGTAGCCTCAAGCCTCATCAACCGGGAATGGCTAAAACAGGGGAGGTGCAGCAAGGCTTCGTGGGTAGCTACCACTTGAGAGCAAGATTTTCTCCTGTCCAGAAGTCCCTTTTTTTTTCCGGCTGTGTGGGCGGTTGGAACGTACGCCAACTGCGGGGTTGTCTCGTTCGGGACTGTCCAGTAAGGGATGGTTCCGGTCTTGTGTTGCAGGGGAGTGCGAGTACTCCTCGGTACGTTAATCTAGGCCACGTACTGTGACGGGCAGTACCCCAGTAGCCCTGCCATTGTATGGAATCCAAAATCCAATAAGTGCCAACGGTTTTGATTGTATTACACACTTTTGTGGCTAGTAGCTGGAATTTAATCATGTAACAATTTCGGCTATTTCTTATTTATTTGAAAACCCTAGACACTATTATAATATCACTTGGTTTCCTATCAAATGTTTTGGTTAGCGTAAGGTAAAAGCTTTTCCTTGTTTATGTGTGGGAAGTCTTACGTGATACTTTTCTTTTCAAAGGTTTTTCAAAAGTTAAGCAACTTTAACCTGTTACTCACACCAGACCCATGTCTGACCCGGAGTTTATTTTTGTTTTTCATAAACTCTTGGGTACTCAAATTTTTACGAGTAGCCAAGGGATTCAGGTTAGCTTTGACGAATTGTGGAGGAGCAAATGGAGCAGGAGGCTTCTGCGTTAGATATATAATTCTGCTGTGTGTTCTTTGTGTTAGTATTGTTCTGTTGAGTTATATTGAGTTGTATAACTAGACAGGTGTTTATAACTGTCTAGTATGTGATGTAAATTCTGTGTAACTCTGATTAGTGTTGTATACTATGTAATATTTATGTTATTAATATAATTTATTCATTCCGCTATTTAGATTCTGGTGTGTTGTTTCTTTCTTCTTCTCTTTCTTTCTATTCTCTATCCCTTTCTTTCTTATTAACGATGTGACTTCCTGGAGTCTGGAAGTTGGGTCGTTACAGTGGTATCAGAGCATTAGGTTGAGTGAATACCTAGGCTCTGTAGTGGTGTCTATGTTGAGAGAGCGTATTTGTAATTTTTATATATATATATATATAGATATATTTATTTCTACCTATCTGTTGGGTTACCCGTTCAGGTTTTCCAACGTAAGTTATAAAGGTAGAGGCAGTAGTAGTGTGTGTAACACGACTACCATTGGTTGGAATTTGGTGTTTGGTGTTGGAAGTGTATTTGACGAGACTGTAGACCTAATACCATCTCGAGTGAGTTTTGCTTGGAGTATAGAATTTCATAGATCTCTGAAGAAACCTGTAAAGGTTCAAAGTTCATCTTTGAGTTGGATGAGTAGAGTTGGATCTGTCGGATGGGCAGAAGTGAGTAATGGTATCTTGATACCTCAGGAATTAGTAGTTGTGCAATGAGATGCAGTGACTATAGATGTTTCCAAAGCTTTTTCTTTGGAACAAGTTTTAGAAGTATGTTTGCTTCGATGTTGTGGCTGGGTTCAGCAGGATGTTTCTGTCTAGTTTGAGACTCGAGTTTCTCGAAGAGCTTTGGATTAGGAAGTCTTTGGCGTCGTTGTCAGCAGTGTAGCTCAGAGTGTTATGTGCTGGCAAGAAGATCTTCTGGTTAGCAGTTTCTAAAGATAGAATTCAGAAGCAGCCGGGTAGATTCATTTCTTTGATGGGTTGGCTAGTTAAGCATAGACTATTTTGATTGGTAATGAGAGAACAGTTTTCTTTGGATATTTGACGGGTTGAACGCAAAAGTGACTTGCGATAGTTTGAGTGTTCTCTTGAGCTATGAGAAGTTTGTCCGCACCTGGAAGCTGAGATTTCTTATTGACTAGATTCCCGGAGTGCTACTGGTGGTTCAGTTAGTAGAAGGATCGGATGAGACATCTGAGTTTACTTTTATAGATCTGTTGAACCATATTTCTGAGATGTGTTATCCAGTTTGTGCTCAAGTTTTTCTTCTACTTCAGATCAGAGTTGTGCAGCGGAAGCAGATGGAAATCCTTTTGTTTTATCTTTTCAGGATAGGAGAAGTATGTTAGTCTTCTGATATTTGTGGAATAGAGTTGGTGTTCTTGGTTTGGAATTGATCTTGAGGAGATCATTCTGTTGAGAAGTTTTGGTTCTGTTTGTTTCTAGAGAACATCAGCGAGAGTTAAGCGGATCGAAAGAGATGAAGGCAGCCCAGGATCATCAGAAGAGTTCTGTGGGTAAGAGACGAAAGAATTTGGATTCCTGAGATGGAGATTTGATTTTGGGTAAGTTTTCTCTGATTTAAAGAGCTGTAAGATTTGGGTAAGTCTGGGTAAGTCAGCTCCGAAGTGTTCTGGATCTTTTCTGTGTTCTTGTGAGGATTGGTGCCTGATTTTCAAAGTTGAATTGTCAGTTTGGATAACTGGGTTTCGATGAATTTCACGTATCTCTGAGGGAGTACGTGTATAGTCTATCTCTGGTTGTGGAGCTAGCGGTTCAGAAGGATGTGGTTGTTGTGTCAGACTTGTCTGTAGTCTGATATCTTGTTTAGTTTAGTAGATCTTGTTGGATAGGAGCTCTGTAGCCTAGTAGTATAGATTGTTTGGATTCTATAGAGTGAGTATCCCGATATTTATACTTAGGAAACTCTAGGAAATCCTATCCAGAATTTTGTCTGGATAGTTAGATTTGTTTGTTTGTTTGAATTGGTTGCTATGGTTGTTAGCATATTTTTGATAATATATGCTTGTTTTTTTTAAAAAAAATTAAATCTTAGGATAGATTATTAAATTACCTTTGCTCTTAAATTTCGGGGACGAAATTCTTTTAAGGGGGGAGGAATGTGATATCCCGAAAATTGGGCAATATAAATTTAATAATTTGTGTTTAAAAAATTAATTTGATTTGATAATTTTTGGTAATAAAATTTTGAATTGATATAATAATCATCTTATAATAAATATTTAAATTGGTAGATTCTATCTTTTCAAGCTAATAAACTGTTTTCTGTTTATAATATATATAATTGTATATATTGTAATTGATAAACTTTGATTTTGAACTTAGTAAATAATTTAATTTTCTAATTTTAATTTATATTTGGTAAATTGGAAATTTGATTTAAAATTAACATTTAACTTTTCAAAATAATTTAATAGATAATTATATAGTTTATATTAAAGGAAAATTTTATTTGTTTGAATTTATATTTAATTAGCTTAAATATGAATTTAAATTAGATTAAAATTAAAAGCTTGGTTTTATTTTATTTTTAAATATTGTTTGAATTTATATATATAAGAATTTAAAATAAATTACAAATGATCTTAATTTGTTTATAATCTCTTTTATAAATTGTTTAATTTGTTTAATTTGTTATTTTCAAATGATAATGATAATACTTAGTAAACATAAATAAATTTTGTTAGAAATAGGATTTGTTATTTTAAAATTTAATAAGAGTTATATATGCACACATATATAACTTGATTTTTATTTTGAAGTTTATAATTTAATTTTTATTTGAATTTGATGTTTTGAAATTTAAAAAGAATAAATACATAAAAATATTTGAGTAAGCTTATACTCATAATTTGTTTGTTTCATTTCTTTTTAATAATTTAAAAAGGGAGAAATTCATTTATATATACATAAGAATTAAGGCTTAAAAAAAATTTTACAAACAATTTAAATTATAACTAAAATACTTAGATTAAATGTGTAAGTCTCTAAGACATTTAATTTACATGTGTAATCTCTTAAAGCACCTTAAAGACATGTGTTAAGTTATAAAGCTATTAAAATGACAAATGTTAAAGATTTAGAACAAGTGTATTATTTAATTTTCTTTTTCTTTTATTTTTAAAATTTACTTATATAAACACTTCTTTTTCCCATTTCATTTTCTTTTCCCTATTCTTCTTCATAACTTAAGAGAAATTTTAAGATCTAAAAATCTGAATTCATCTTCACAAAACAGAAAATCTCTGTTCAATATAACCTGTCAATTTCCCTCTCAAACAAATTTGATAAACTATAATCTCCTCTAACCAAAATTAACCAAAGCTATCTGAAATCTTCTTCTTTAAAAAAAAACAGAAAACCAAGAATCTGAAAACCCTCCTCAAAACAACAGCCTTCAATTCAAAACCTGAAATCACTTTGTAAAATCTGGGAAGCCTGCATTTTTCACCTGAATAAATGAAGTCTGCATTTCTGTTTAAAATCAACCAGGAAACAAGCATTCAATCAAGCATGCATAGGAATTCAAGTCATTTGCAGTAAATTAAGGTTTAAGTTTACAAAATAAAAAGGAGAAACTTGAATTTTAAAGCATGCATACAAATGGAATTGGAAGCATGCATCAGGAAAAAGCAAATCTGAAACTTTTCAAAATTTGGATGCTCTGCCCCTAAAAAGGAAACCTGTGAGTAACATTTTATTTTAAACTAATTTAAGTAATATAGTTGCTTGATTGTTTCTGATATGGTCATGAATGGTGAATGAATATGGTAGAATTCTCTGTTTATATGTATGGGTTTCTAAATTTATTCTTACTGTTGATTTATTTTTGCCTGTTCTAGATTACAAGTTCTTGTTATGTTCAATAATCATGAAACTCAAAATTTGATCTTTGTTAAGGTTCAATTTTAAAAAAAAAACAATATCTGGTTGAGTAATATAAGTTAAAGTTTAAAATTTTATTTAATATGTGAACTCAAATTTCCTTGAAGAAAATGAACCTGTAATGTATCTGGAGAATGCAAAGTACAACAGAAACAACTTTTTGAAAATAAGAATTTGACTATCCTGATTCTTTAATTTAAGAATATAAACATGTTACATTATTAAGGATATGAATTTTAAAACTTAAAATTTGAATTTCTAGTTTGAAAAGAATTTGGTATTTCTGGTTTAACCAGAAATTCTGTTTTAAGTTGGATCTGTCGATCTTGAAAGTTGGATTGGCCAGAATCATTTCTGGTGATAGAGAGATGATTGTAGTTTAAGGGAAAAATAGTTGATGGTGGTTTAAAGCATGGGGACAGTGGAAATTTGGGGTTATTTTCTTTTAACCCTAGTTTCTGTTAGCAAAAGAAATTTGTCACCACGATCAAAATATGTGATCGAGTTCTTCGTGGTTCTAGTGAGAGGAAGTTGGGGTATGGGAGAGTCCATGGTCGGAGGCAAAACCATGCTGGTGATCGGTGGTGTGCGATGTTGGTGGTTTACAAGTTTTGACATTTCTGTATTTTTGAGCTCGAATGCTCAAATTCGATTTAGGGCTTCTGCAGTTTCTCTGTTGGTCGGAATAGCATTGGGAGGAGATCGCCGACGTGTGTGGGTGGTCACGAGGGGTAGGTGGTGGTTGTTGCGGCGGTGCAGGTGCACGAACTTCTTAGTGTATATGCTGTTGATTTTGGTGAAGAAGGGGTACTCGTGATGTATCGGGTTGAATCTTGGATTGCTCGAAGTTGTGGTTTGTTTTGCTCGAAGCTTTGAGGATTAGGACTCGGGGAAGTTGTTGTTGTGGGTTCAGGGGAGTATGTTGTTGCAGGTTTTTGTTATCTGACAGTGATTTTAAGTTTAATAATTTCAAAATGAAAATGTTACTGGATTTACTCGAGTTGCATTGAGTCTTGCTCGAGTTAGTTGTTGTTGCAGTTGAAACTTGTTTTGTTTTCAAAATTTTCTAAATTTTAAAAGTGTAAGCACGATTTAAAATGAGTTTTAAATATAAGTTTAGATTATGAATTCAAATTTCATTTTGAATCGTGGCTGTAAATAACTAAGTTTGTAAATTCAAATTTGTTTAAAATAACTTTAAAGCAGTTTATTTTAAAAATGTTTTAAAGAAATTTGAATTTTAATTGGGAGTTAAAATATAAAGTAATGTTTTAACAAAGTTTAAATTTGATTCAAATCTAAATTTGAATCTTTGTTTTCAAAATAGATTTAAGTTTTATAAATTTAAGTATTTAACAAATTTGAATGATTAAGAAAAATTTAAATGTTTTAAATTTAAAAAGAGAATTTGGTTTAAACTTTTGTAAAATTTCTTTATAAGAAAAGTATTATTTATTATTTAAAGTTTTAAAAATTGATTTTAAAACTTGTTGAAGTTAAATTAAATTTAACAATTTGTATTTAATTTAATTATTAGGGTAATTAAATGAATAATTAATTTATTTAATAAATTAAGGAAATGGATAATTACTCATAGTAATTAAGGGTTCAATCTGAAAGGTTTAAGATTAATTATTCTTAGAATAATTAATTTGTCATCAAGAAAAATTAACTAAATAAGATTAGTTATTAATTAATGATTAATAATTAATTAATCAAGTAATAATGGATTAATTAAGTTTTAATTAACACTTAATTATTTAATTAATTAGGGATTAATTAATGAGTTACTAATGATTAATTAATTTGAAATTAATAATGATTCAAAATAAGTTAATTATTTCAGATAAGTAATTAATAAATTGTTTAATAGTCAATGAAGGTCATTAACTAAGGATTATTTAATAAATTAATTAATGTGATTAATTTTAATAATTAATTAGATTAATTAATTTAAAGATAATCATTTGAGTAAATTGTTAAGTATAATTACTTGTGAAAGTAATTAATGAATTAATTACTAATTGTAATTAATTAAGTTTAATTTGATTTGATTAAGTTAATTAATTCAGTTTAATTAATTTAGAACAATCAATAAAGGATTTGTGAAGTATAATTACTTAATGTAATTAAATAAAGAGAAATTACTTAGAGAAGTAATTAATGGGTAATTACTGGATGAAATTAATTGAAGGTGATTTGATAATTGAAGTAATTTAAGTATAATTACTTTATGAATTAACCAAGAATTAATTTGAGACAATTAATTATGGAGTAGTTGATTTATTTGGTAAAGTAATTAAAGGTAGTTAATTACTAAATGGGGTTAATCAACGGTGATTAACAATTATGGGTTAAATTAAGATTAATTTCTTAATGTAATTAATTTAAATAAGGTAATTAATTAAAATGTAATTAGAGATGATTAATGAAGATAATTAATGATGTAATTAAGATTAATTAATCAATAATAAGTGGTTAAAGGGTAATCAATTAATGTAATTAATTAAGGAAGTAATTAAAGATTAATTACTGTATTTGGTTAAGTATAATTAATTTGTGAAATTAATTAAAGGATAATTACATAAATGTAATTAAGGAATAATTAGTCAAAGGTGATTAATTAAGGTGATAAATTGAAAGGTGATTAATTAATTAAATTGTAACTAATTAAAAGTAATAAGCAAGATTTTTAGTGATGAAGTAATTAATTTAATTCACTTTAAATTAATTAGGAAATGATGTAGTTAATTTAATTCACTTTAAATTAATTATAAATGGTGATTATAGATCATTGCTTATATGGATGGATGATATTGTTTGCCTTGATTGGTTTGAATCTCAGATATGAGATAAATAATGTTGAGTGATATGGATGCATTGGTTGCATTGTGATGATGATTTGAACTATCTTTTGATAATGATAATATAGATTATCTATTGTGATGATAATGTTGATTACCTATTGCGAATCTATGATTTATCAATCTGTGTGTATATAGATAATTGTATTGTTTTAAAACTTTAAAAAAACAACTTGGCCTTAAAAGACACGCTTTGGATTTCGATGAGACCGGGATCGGGTTTCCATATTTTGATATCCGAAAACCACATCGATCCAAATTACATTAGGTCGTGAATCCAAGTGGAGCGAGTGAAGACTCGAGGTGTAAGGGCTATACGTCAGTATAACTCTGTGGGTGATTCCATAATGAGTTTGACGGAATTGTACTTATAGATTCGAGATGGAGATTCAGAGTGCAAGGGTTATCGTCGTTAACTCTGAGGGTGATTCCAATACGAGTGTAACGAGATAATGCCTTCGGTTTCGTTCGAACCCAGAACGAACTTGTATGGATTGAATGCTTTCAGAACATCGTCAGGTGGACGATGAGCATTCTAAGAACTGTGTTCTGTAAAGGTAATCGTTGCCTCAAGCCTCATCAACCGGGAATGGCTAAAACATGGGAGGTGCAGTAAGGCTTCGTGGGTAGAAACCACTGGAGAGCAAGATTTTCCCCTGTCTAGAAGTCCCTTTTTTTCGGCTGTGTGGGCGGTTGGAACGTACGCCAACTGCGGGGTTGTCTTGTTCGGGACTGTCCAGTAAGGGATGGTTCCGTCTTGTGTTGCAGGGGAGTGGGAGTACTCTTCGGTACGTTGATCTAGGCCACGTACTGTGACGGGCGGTACCCCAGTAGCCCCGCCATTGTATGGAATCCAAAATGAAATAAGTGCCAACGGTTTTGATTGTATTACCCACTTTTCTGGCTAGTAGCTGGAATTTAATCATGTAACAATTTCGGCTATTTCTTATTTATTTGAAAACCCTAGACACTATTATAATATCACTGGATTTCCTATCAAATGTTTTGGTTAGCGTAAGGTAAAAACTTTTCCATGTTTATGTGTGGGAAGTCTTACGTGATACTTTTCTTTTCAAAGGTTTTTCAAAAGTTAAGCAACTTTAACCTGTTACTCACACCAGAGCCATGTTTGACCCGGAGTTTATTTTGTTTTTCATAAACTCTTGGGTACTCAAATTTTTACGAGTAGTCAAGGGATTCAGGTTAGCTTTGACGAATTGTGGAGGAGCAAATGGAGCAGGAGGCTTCTGCGTTTGATAGCGCTGTGTGTTCTCTGTGTTAGTATTGTTCTGTTGAGTTATATTGAGTTGTATAACTAGACAGGTGTTTATAACTGTCTAGTATGTGATGTAAATTCTGTGTAACTCTGATTAGTGTTGTATACTATGTTACATTTATGTTATTAATATAATTTATTCGTTCTGCTGTTTAGATTCTGATGTGTTGTTTCTTTATTCTTCTCATTCTTTCTATTCTATATCCCTTTCTTTCTTATTAATGATGCGACTTCCTGGAGTTTAGAAGTTGGGTCGTTACATAAAATGCACAAATATAAAATATATTATTGACAAAAACAAAACAGGTAATTTTTCAATGTGGATATCTTCGTATCCACATTCATATATGTTCTTCTAGACATCAGATATTTATACATTTATGAATATAAGTAAGGATGGATTTTAGAGTTTTTAAATATCGATTTATTGGCTTAACTATGAGTGCTCAAGCTACGTTTATTAACTTCATGGATGCTATAAATAGGAACTTGAAAGGAAAACATGATGAATTTTATCTCATTGACACAAAAATATGTCACTTCCGTTTTTCAACAATATTTGTTCATATGATCCACATCTACAATAAAGATAAAATAAATTTTATAAGATATTTTAAACCTTTCATTATGCTAATATTGCCAGATTCTCTCTCTTATGCTAGATGATTTACGATAATAATTTTATCATAAGCTATTAATTTTGCAACTATAATCCATAATGCAAGCTTTGTCATGATTATGTAGAATCATATGTCGGCTTACTTAAGTTAATGTAGATTACTTGAGTAGTTTCAAACTAAATTCTCTAATAACTCAATAAATTAAAATACAAACCCACTTAAAATTAGCTAATAACTCAATGATACTAGTCATCGTAAATATTTTCATCTTCTAAGTTAAAATCGATTGTTTCTTTTTTGAACTGGTACTTTATATACAACCAATCATTGGGACAACATATCCCATGTCAAATAAATGTTCGAAAGCAAGTTTCGAACTTGTGACATTCTGCACCAAAGTCGAATCAACTAACCACTTGGACAAAGGTACTTGTCTAAAATGTGTGCATGTCAACATATCAAATGATATGATCAAAAAATTTCATTATCCAATTATTATAATTGTCTTATGTTGTAAGTATAGTTCAATTTAAAAGTCTTATTTTAGATTAATGTATCTATATGTACAGCAGGAAAGGTGATATTGTTTATTTTGTACTTACAAAAGCAAATGACCATGTCTGGTATAGTTTGTTAGAAAACACTCATTTCACTTAAATGTTCTATTACACTGTCTTTATTGTTTTAAAAGATATGACAATGCTAAGTGGATGTTGAATTTGCATTGTTTTAAAAGATATAAAAATGGTGAACTATTATATCTGAAGTAACTTGAGTTATATTGCTAAAGCAATGAGTTTGTAACCGAATTGGAAATAGTTGTAATGGTCCTATTGATAAAATTTGTTTTGAAAAAATGAGATAATTCTTAAATGTAAAATACAAAACACTGTATATACCTGTTGAGCATGAAATGTTTTATTATTATCGTTTTCGATTAATTCGCTAAAATGAGGTTGAAAAGTGCTAAAAGGTGATACACAAACAGTTTACTAATAGAATTTATACCATCAATACATTTTACCTATCCACAAAGCTATAAATATAAAGCCAAAAGATACTCTAATTTGGACTCAATCTCAAGAATATTAGTCAATTATTGGAAAGACATAACTTATCTTAGTGTGAGCATGCTGAAAATCCCTAAAACACTACACAATCCAGCATTTTACAGAGCATCTTTCTAAAAGCGTCGATGGTTGCAACACAGTGTTTGATGATTACAAGGCATCCAACGTTTCATCATCAGAATCTTTTGACCATAAATCATTTGAGCACTCCTACCTACAGGTTAATTATCGATATTTAAATTACTTCATTAAATAAAATTTTATAGTAAACTAAAAAATGAAAAAACTGACATTTCTGATAATTTAAACAATTAAAACCCAAGAAAAGAGATTAAGAAAAATAATATTTCTCAAAGCCAAGTATCAAGCAATTACAGTTCTTTATATGTGGATGAGTTTAGGACCCAAAACTAAGCGGTTTTATCTTATGAACCTTTTTAAAAATAGTAAAAAAAGAACAATTTTGCGACGAAAAAGCTTCAACGAAGTGGAACATATTATAGGATTATATAAAAATGATCACAGGATCAATTACTTAGTGCAAAATTGATAGGAATATTTGTTGTATAATTCAAATAAGCACATGAGGATGCTAAATAAAATATAAAACAAATGACCAATGTATTAATCTATGATACACATGTCCGCGGGTGCGGCGCAGTGGAAAAGAGGCTTGGGTTCTGGTAAAAAGACCCAGGTTCGATTCCTATCACGCGCTTCCCTATCTTATATAAATTTACCCAAGGGTATAGGGGCTTGGATCAGCGGACGACTTTACTATACCCTCCTCAGAAGTTTATTGGCCCGTCGGGTTCTCTTGAGTTTTCAAAAAAAAAACTAAGATACACATGCATCATGAACAATTTACAACAGTCAACATAATATTCAATAGCTTCATGTGGTTTTCTCCATCGACTCCAAATGGTCTTAACTGGAAGTTATATGCTCTTGCGTCAGTCTAAGCTCAAACTCAAAGTATGTAGTTTTAGCTTTTTTATTCAATTAAACCAAAATATAATAGGAAAACTAAGGGCAAGACACATCAAGTAACCCGGTAAACATTGTTCATCAGCTCTTTAGCAAGAAGTAGTACAACAATAGATAGAACTGAAATCATAGGATTGTTTTATCTAAAGACAAATTAGGCATATTTCTATTTACAAAGAAGGGTAAATATATGGATAGTGAAAGGTATTCTGCGTATAGAATTATTATTATTATTATCAAAAAGGAGGTAGATGTAATTATGATTCATATATTATTGTGACATGTATCATTTTGCCTTACCAAGAGGAGGGAACTTAAAAACCACATACATCAAGAACGTCACTGCTAACTTGGATAAGATCTCTATCTACTGTCCCTTCTCTTGCGCTTTTTTCTTGGGTAGTAGTTATGCCTTTCTCTACTTTTTTGTGCTTCGGTTTTACATAGCTTCTATTATTTCTTATCTCTTTGTGCTTCTCTAGTTTCTTGTTTCATAATAGCCTATATATGACATGAACATCATAATAATTAGAATTTTGCAAGTGATGTATAGGAATATGCACATAAAATTCTAGATGATACACCAAAAATAGCTGTAAAATTTTAAAAAAATAACCAAAAGATTGGTTATAAGACTCCAATTTGTTACTGTCTGACTTATTGATCCTAAATTCAATGCATTATGTTCTTTTCAAGGTACAATAATCATAATATAGTTTAAAATTGTAATTGTAGAAAATGTATGTGTTGGCCTAAAACCTTTGAATATTACTTGGTTCTCTTTCTTTGCCTCCATTGTCTTTGAGTTTTGTATCCTATATTTCAATATTAAAGTTGCATTTTACTGCTTGCTTCCTGTGGTAAATTGTCAAATCCTTAGGAAATCTGAAATCCGTCATCTAGCCTAAAGCATATCAACAAATCAAATCATGTGATCCGATTTGTCATAAATATGAGAATACAATAGGTAGGTATCTCAATTCAACCAAAATATTTTTATACTTTAACATCATTAGCAAACTTGTTAAATTGATATAATACAGACGAAAACTATTTTCCATAAATTGCTACATTATAAAAAGGAGTTGCATGAATAAGCCTCTCCATTCTGTATTATTAGTTAAGATTGTTTAATGAAAATATTACCCAAAATGCAATGGTTGACCAATTATATCATTACAGTTCATCCTATTAAACACCTATGCTACTCCATCGAAGAAAAAATTAGCCCAACAGCGGTGTCTTGCGACATGACACACACAGACGCTTGCATCACTTATTTTCTAATTTGGATTTTGTACGATGAGAATCATATTTTTGTTGAGACATAGTGGAAACTAAATATAGTTCCTATATAGCTATTATTAGTTGCTTGAAAAACAAAGTTTTTGGCAGCAAAGATAAATATTATCTTCTAATATTATTAATCTATTTAAGTTTATATGCAACTTACTTGGTGGATAATCTGAGAATCAATTTAGGGGATTACAATGATGAAACAAAACTTGTAAATCATATAAAACTAATGTAGTAAATTATTAAATGTGTGGATTTGACCATATTTTTTTAAAGTGGCCTAAACTTGTTTTGAATTAGAAAAGTGATTACATGCAGCTAGCAGGTTTAGTTATATGCATACAGTGTTGCAAATTTGATTTTGACCAATGACAACTCAAAAACGTTTTTAAGAAACTTTATTTGTGTTGACTAATCATGAAACCAATCTCCCATAAACATGTTTTCTGCACTTAGATTCCTACATGAGGGAAGAGCACCTAGATTGAGTTTATTTCCTTTGTCAAGGCTTAATCACTCATCATTTACTCCAACATGAAAATAGTTATAATAAACTCAATAAATTTAAAAGTTAAGACAATAGTATTAATAGAACCATACAACTTTTATGTTATGCATAGTTTTCATATGGCAAAAAATATTCGCTAGATGAAACAATTGAATGGAATTTTTAAAAAAATTTGTAATGAATAAAGAAATAATGAAGAAATAATTGAGAATACCATCATCCCCAATCTGTCTAAGAAAGTCATTACCATTAAAAAAAGTTGATGTGATAAATTATCGAGCCCTATAGTTTGATAATATAAATAAATTGACAAAATATATTTGATGGACAGGATCACTTTACAACAAATGTTTACGCATACCCTTAATTGAACAAAATTTTTCAAATATATATATTTTGATTATATGTTTCTTATAAATTGTATCTACATCATCAAACCATATATAGGTTCATAAGTGCACATAGTTAAAAATGTCTAGTGGATTGTTATTGTTATTGTTAGCCTACCGTTATTTAACCATTTATTATCAGTAATAGTTTTTTTGAAAAGAATTAGGTTAAAACTTCTATGAATGAACACGAACTGCGAAAGTACTACACAACGGTATATTTATAAAATTTTGTTGCCAGCTTTTAGACACTAAGGTCTGTATTCTCCTTGCGGTCCTTATATGCATATAAGAGTTTCTTTGATATAAAAATAGCGTACTAATAGTGGGATAACCACTGCTAATGTATTAGAACTATCAATTTTATATCCTACAGGTATATTATTAATAATTTCCAGTAAAACATATTATGGAGTAGCGTTATAAGACATTTTACCTTGAAAAGTCTTGCAAACAAAAAAAAATTCAAATCGATTGTGTATGGTTGGTTTATCCATTTTCTTTAAAAGAACTATTTACAATAATTCCTTTTAGTAATCCTCTGACCAAACCTGTCAACAAACTATTTTGGGTAAGTAGTAAATTGTTACATAATAAACGAGAATATGGAATGAGTCTTCCATAATGACTATGTATAGCTTAAAATTCATATTCTTCAAATTCAAACATCGAATTATCAAAATGAACCATGTTTTTAATGGTATTGCTATCCCAATATATATTTATCTATAAGTTACCTAATCTAAATATTTATGTGGGGTAGATGGAACTATAATTATACATCTAAAGAGCAAAAGAATTTACTGTATAATATGATGATTTATTATGATCAATGGAGTGGTGCTACTATACTTTAGGACCAAAGAGGTCATTATACTGGTATATGCAGAGATAAGTTAATAGCAATTAATATTAAGTGGAATTAAACAAATTAAAACTTGATTTTTCTTTACATGTGCAGTTACAACATATAGGTTCCCCTTGAAATTAAGTTATATGGCAACGCCTAACTTTGAAAAATAAACCATGTTATAAGAACCATATACCCACCATGTTGGCCTTATAGACATCAAAATCAAAGACGGGTCTCTTGACAATGCATCATGGAAGGAATAAAGGGTATAAAGCGAGCAAAATAGCTTGTACAACACTAAAATGAAATCAATCTTTGAACACTATAATTCAATATTGGAGGTTTAGCTTAAGTTTTACATGTTTAGCTCTAAGGTAATATCTTATTATAATTTATCCTTATCCATAAATGATGGTGAAATAAACTTCTTTATCTTTAAGTAACTTTTAATCAAACTACTTACTACTAATATATTCGCTTCCTTCATAAACAATATATCAGTAAGATGGTTCACATGAGATTCTTTTCATTTCCAGTAGCAAATAAAGAAAAGTCCTATACCATGCATGCTGATGGATAATATTTACTCCATTGTTATTTGTTTTATCAAACTAATTGACTATAAACCTAAAGCATGATGCCATAAAAACAATTAATTCAGTAATATAAATAATATTAAACTATAAATATTAGCATAAAAAAGGTAGAGTAGTACCTCCTTAGTTACATGCCATTTTTTAGAGCTTTAGAAAACCAATTTGTAAAAGAGGAAGTCATTTTTATCAGCAATTCTATCATCTGATTCGATTGATATTCTCCAACCAACACCTACTTATACCTAGCGACCCTTTATGGATGTAAAGCACATCTATTCACAAGTATATACATTTGATATTAAATATATGGATGTACAATGTGGATCAATGAATCTAAGAATGTAAGAGAATATATTACATGAATTATGAAGTTGAAACCTTTCCCAAGCAAAAATGAAAATACGTGCACGTTAGCTATTATGTGAATGATGTTCCAGTATAGATCAACTGATAGCTAAGTGCACATTATTGAAAGAAATTATGTAAATGTTTATCTCATATACTTATTGTTGGATGAAATAAAGTTTTCTTACACTAGTGCAAGTTTCTCAAAGAACAGCCCAAAATAGAACGAACGAAAGTTAGCAAGCTATATAAGAGAGATGCAATGAAACAAGTTTGGGTTAGTTTTTAGAGCCTTTTGTTACCATTTTGGGAAAGTACTTTGTTATGCTTAATTCATTTGCTAAATTATACGATCAAATTGTTTAATAAGAAAAAAAATCTTTTTATTTAGCTCACAACCATTTTGTACTATGAGATGCAATAATTAAGGCACTTGAAGTTTGCTCGGTAATAATACTGAATTTCTACATCATGTTGTTGAGAAAAACAGTATAATTCTAACATTATCAAATAGATAATCACTAATAATTTAGAGCTTGAAAATAAAGCCAAAAATGATACTTGAGCTTGCGATTTGTTTAATGTGGAAGCCATCCATTACAAAAAAAGTTACCAATTTCTCATCAATCGACACCATCATATAAGCTTCCATGTTTAAATAGGAAACTAAAAGTCGTAAATAAGCGGTTTCTCTTTTACTCACTTCGCATTCACAAAAAATGATATTGAATTTCCAGATATTCAGTTTTGTTTAAAGAGGAAAATTCAAGATGGTTCCCACTTAAAAAATTAGTCGGAGCTACTTAGTGCATGAAAATTATTCCATTCATTTTCGATTTAGAGGAACATACTTCGAAAAATATATAGATATAATTTTTCGCACAATGCAGAGTTCAATATAATGAATTTAAAAAATTGAACTACAAAATGAACAACAAAGCAAAAATGGAAAATTATATAAATAAATAAATCAATGTTTAAATCGTGAAAACCGTGAATGACCTCTAACTCGAATCAAAGTGTAAAATCCACCTCATCATAGTCATGTCATGTTAAGATTAGAAAACAAATAGAAGAAAATTTAGTAAGTAAAAAGTAAATTGCAGTATAACTCATATCCTTTATTATGTGATGCATTGTTAAAATCATGAAAAAGTTGCAACTTCATAATCAACATGATTGTCGAATCATAATACTATTGTAATATGTAAAGAGCTTGATATAGGAAAAGAATATGTTTATGTATAATTAAAATGATGATTAGGCTTTAGTATTGGTTTCCAAGAAAATAAAAAAAAAATTAATAAAAGTTAAACTCAAATAAACCAAGACTAATTCCACTTGAACTACAAATTGTATCATAAACTCACAACTCATTTGTTATTTTATCAGGCTTTCAAACCAAAATTAAAGAAGTTAGAAGCAATGGGTAAGAAGATGATTTTTTTAAAACAGTTATTTAGAAATATATTTTAAAAAGGCGTTACCTTCAATAATATTAACAAAATTTGTGCATGAAAGAAAAAGCCGTTTTCCCCATTTAATGTTACCTAAATAAAATAATATGAAACCAAAATTATAAAGTAACGAACAAATGTACATTTTAAATTTTACGTGACTGTAATTAATAGTAATACATCAATCGCTCCTTATATATAGCAGTTAAATAATAATCCAGTCAGACAGCTTTACTAATAAAAGGGATGATGCATACTTTTTTTAACAACATTAAATAAAGAACTTTATTATAGAGATCAAAGGAAACTAATTAAACATTTCTTAATAAACAGTAAGCTAATTTACCTCTTTCTTTTCGCACCCTTTGTAACCATCAAATTGTGCACCCACAAAGTTTTGATCCAACAATCATTGTATATTGATCAAGTTTTTATGGAGCATCACCACCGTTAAATAAAAACAAAAGGATTAATACATAACGCATTAATAACTGAATCATAGAGTAGTTATTCTTTCTTTTTGTTTCTAGATTCAAAATCAGAAGCTAATTTACCTTTTTCTTTGTGAACCCTTTGTAAACATCAAACTTTTGCACGCACAAATATTGATCAAGTTTTTATAGAGCATCACCACCAACATATATAAATGAAAAGAGTAATATATAACATAGTAAAAACTGAATCATAGATCGGTCTTTCTTTACTTTTGATTCAAGATGCAAAATTAGAAATATGTTCCTTATTAAATGTCCATCTCACTAATCAAGCAATGAATATCCAGTTTTATGTTTTTTTTGGTGTACAATGATGTTAAAGCATATCCATATAATATATATCAAAAGCTAGAAAGCAAGTGAATGAACAAAATTTTAAAACAACATTCGTTGATGAATCTAAACTAGACCTTCTTGGTACTTAAAGCAAGAAAATTATTGAACAACTCATAGCTGGAGAGAATACCAATCGAAATTATCTTTTAGATAATTTTAGCCTTTTAGATTTAAAGCAGTAGTGAAGTGGAAGATCCAAAAAGGGTGAATAGAATAAAAGGTAGCGGGATAGGTAAGGAGGAGGTGATAGTAAAGGAGAAAATATGAGCCCAGACATCATCTTTGGGCTCATCTTCCATATCGTCGACTGTTCTCTTTTGTCGACTCATCCAAATTATCGTTGAGTAAAACCACTGCCTCCATTAATGAATTGCACATTTGAATAGAACAGAGGAAAAAAGGAAAAAAAATCCTAATTTAGAGTTGTATAGTTGAGGACAATCAAAAGATAACTGTGTAACCTTAATATTGTATAGAGATCAGTCGGATCCAAAATCTAATAAAATAGATTGGCATTAAAGAAGAAGATGGTAACCGATTAAGAAATATGAGTGGTCCACGGTCGTAATGGTTCTGCTAGATTAGAAGGAGTATGCTTTTGGTACTTTATTTTTCTACGCGTAAAATTTTAGGCCTCCATTTAAACAAAGGAAGTTATATAGAAGTAGAAAGACACGTGGCAAGCCATGATATCATGGTTTCCACTTTCCTATTTAAGTAGTAGATGTTTTAAAATAAAAATATATACCCAGCATGTCATATAACACATATTTGAACATGATATAACAAATAAGAATATTATTTATATAAATTAAAACCAATAATTTTATTAAATAAATCAATTTCATACAATATTATAAAAAGCATAACTTTCACAATATAAATCGAATTTCAACGAAACGAGAAGCAAAATTCTTGAAATGTAATTTATTTTCATAATGAAAGGTAAAATTCAAGAATTCAAATATTTAAAATTTTAAATTTGAAAGTCAAAGTTTGACCAAATTGACCAAAATCCACATTTTCTATAAATATTCCATTTATTCGGGTTTGGAATTATAATTCACACAAAAATCAAAATTTATATTTTAAAATAACAAAATTTATCCATTTTTTAAATATAATAAAGTTTTTAAATCATAAATTCAAATAAACAATTAAAATAAATCATAAAATTCAGGTTTGATACATCCAACAAATCAATATATATCCAATAAATCCATAACCAAATCAATATACATTTATTTCTTATTAGTATTCATTGAATTGGTTTTCAATTTATTCACATTTGATTCATTAACGTTGGTTTTTTTACTAACATTCATTTATCCATATTCAGTTTTTTTACATTCACTAATTTACATTCAAGTTAGTTCACTTTCAATTCAAATCAAATTCAATTTTATTCAGATTTACATACTTACAATTCGAATTCAATTATTTAGTTTCCAATTCATTAAATCAACTTCATTAATACTTAATGAATTTCTATTCAATCAACTAGCATCCATCTAACAACCGATGTATATCCAACATAATCAAATTTATTTACTTTACTTACATTCAATTTGTTTTAATATTAAGTTTGGATTGAATCCTAATATTCATTATATTCACATTTACAATTAAAGTTGAATTTCTTTATATAACTCAAATTCATATTCATTTAACTACTTCGGTTCATTAACTTCTTATTATTCAACTTTACTTTGCATATTCATCACTTCACTTTATTAATTCATTTTGATATCAAATTCAACTTCATTCAGTATTACTTAAGTTATGTTTCATTTCAACTCACTTGCATTTACATTCACTTATACAACTTAAGTTCATTTCAATTTTGATTGAAATTCTATTTCTCAACATTCATAATCAACAAATCTAAATTTTCTTCTAACTCATCATTTTATTTAACCTTTACTTAAGTTAAATTCATCACTTATTCAAATTCATTTCAATTTATTTAACCTTTCTTTAGTTACATTTCAAATTATATATTTATTATGCTACTCAAATTTATTTAACTCTTCTAAAGTTAAATTATCCTTCATTTCATATTATAAGTCCAAATTCATTTTACCTATATTTATTAGTTTCAACTTGGATTTTAAATTCAAATTCGTTCATCACAACAAAAATTCAATTTTCAATTTACTATTGGTAGCATATCAATCACATAGAAACTCGAAAATGGTACTGATGATGATGCAGTCATCACCCTTATTATTTCCCAGCAACAGTAATGAATTCAGTGCTTTTTATTATTTTAAAAAAATTCTTTTGTTTATAAATCACATTTATAAATCTTTTACTTATATAATTTCACTATTCACTTTGCTTATATAAGATCATTTCAAATTTATTTATATTACTTAGATTTATAACAATATAATCTCTTTAATTTTGAAAAATAACTTTCAAAATGAATAGGATTCAAATTTTCAAATAGTTGGTTTAAATTCATTTTTATTTACAACTCATATTTATAAATATACTCAGGTTGTTTCATTTCTTATATATAAGATTATTTCACAATTGTAAATCATATTAATTATAATTCCATACTTTATAATTCATATTCTTATACAATTTATTCTTTTACAATTGTTGTTTCCATTAAGATTATTCAAACAACTTTTATTAACTTATATATATTCACATTTTCAAACAACCAAACAATCAATTTGTATACACTTTAATAATTTCTGAGAAATTAATCCTTTATATATAAAATATAATCGAGGTAATATTATTTCATTTACCCAATTTAAAATAATACTATGTCGACTTGCCTCGTTTAAGTATTTGGATATCCCTATCGATAACATGACATCCCACATACCGACCAGAATTCACAAACAGCTCAACGGATAAGTAAATACAATATAAAACATTTTTTATCACTAACAAATACGTACTCATATATATAATACACTCAAACTCAATCTGCAGTGTTACTATCCCTATCTATACTGAGTACACATCAAAGCTTAGGAATATACAAAATCTAAGCTCTGATACCAAATGTGACGACTCGTAAATCCGTACCCTTTGAATCGACAATAATCCACACATGTCCGACCCAAAAAGCACAGATTGATGGAAAGTCAAGAGAAAGAAAAGAAGAGAGAAGAAGAGAAGAGAAGAAAGAGAGAAGATAGGACCAAACAGAATAGTGCAGAATCTCACATTGTGGCGAAAAACATATAATATTGTATCAATGATCTTTACAAAACAGAAACTATATATACATACATAAATCAGAGTTCAACAATCAAACAATAATTATCAGCTTGGACAGTTATAATTACATGTCCTCATAATTGCCGATAATATGCAATTAAGAGCGGATAATCAATGACCAAAACAGATGCGTGTATACGAAATGAAGATCTCTAGCTCGCCTCTTGAAGCCCCAAAAGCACCAATCTGAACCTGTAAATTTACTCGGTCTGATCCGAACATTGAAAGGGAAGAACGTCAGGATCAGTTTTGTAAACCAGCGTGAGAAACACACTCAACTGAATTTATTAAATTACCAAACTTTTCCTTTATCAAAACAAAAGTATCTTGTAAGATAAGCCCACACATAAACATGGACATGTTTTTACCTTGCGATAACTAAAACATTTCATATCAAATCCTCTTATATTATAATAGTATCTATTGCACAAATAATATTCAAAATAGCCAAAATTGTTAGCATTATTAAATTCCATCATACTAGGATCTACAAATAAATTGGCAGGTACGTAGTGGAGTTTTGAGTTTCGATACAAATGACCAGGTGAAGGGACTAGCTTCCGATGGGTACACCTCAAGATGGATGTCCCGAGGCATAAAACATCTGCCCTCTACCAACAAAAGACCGGCCCGCCTCTATAACTAGATGATACCAAATTTTTCATCCTCTAGTCGTTACCGACCTTTTTCCGAGGGCCCTCTGGCATACAAACCGCATTAATCAGATACACGACGTATAGCATGTAAAGATATATCTAGAAGAGCATGACCATACCCTACTTGGGAGCGACCCACTTAGCCCTGCTACATATAACCCTATTTTGGTCATTTCCGATTGATGAGGCTAGAGGTAACGATTACCATTCACATATCACAATCACATCACTTTGAATACCACACAGCCGTTTCCATTGACTACTAATTGCCTTCCACAAAAATACAACCCTTAAGCTCATACGTCTCAAGGAGGGTGTTAAGCTAAGAGAAGTTGCCTTCTCCGCCACCATCGATGTACGTTTGTAAAAACCAATTACGTAATCTTTAGAAATGCGATGTTAGACAAACATCCATGTCCAGGGACAGGACAAACCGAAGGTACTTTACTACCATATCCTGTGGGGAAATCCCTAGGATTAGTAGCGAATAGTCCTCGCATTGGATATTTCATAATGAAGAGACGACTGCTACTATATGTATATTTGGAGTTTAACCCCAAACGATCAACAAGCAGCCCCCCACTATGAAAATCCGAAATATTAATATCATCACAAAGCAACCTACACAATCGTTGCATATACATTGGTCCGAAGTGGTTTTCAGATAAATCTGAACTCGGTCTATTCGCACCAACAACGCAAAAGCATTTGTCAACCTCACACAGAAACTAAGTCTCATAGACTTATCACATCTCCAACTTTCAACTTGCTATCCTTCGGGCCAAGAAGGAAGCTCAATAGTTTGGAATAATACTCCGCACAATACGAATCAACATCCTTAACACAAACGATAAACAAGCCTACACAGAAGGATACGTACTAAGTCTATGACTAAATAGTTCCCATAACAAGTCGAGGAACTAAAATTTGGCCAAATTTGATAGTTGATTATTTAACTATCAAAGCAAACAAACAAATATTCAACACCATAACAATCACCGGGCCCTTTTAATTGATCTTTTATTAATTAAATCTCTTGCCAAATATTCACTACAAATCATCTTTAAAAAGATATAATCTCAAAACCATTTCAACTTTTCAACATTGGAAAACATTTCGATATACTTATTTCCAATGTATAAGCATATTCACAAATCTCTTTATTTTCAACACTTAGAAAATATTACATATACTTAAATCAGAATTAAGTATATATTTTATTCTTGAAGGAAAACATTCTCTTAAACACATTTATTTTGGTCAAAATGAATGTTGCGTGAAACATCATTACGACAACCCAAAATCACTAGTATAGGGATTCAAAAATAACATAGATATATAAATCCCATATACTATATAAAAATTTTCCTTTCGAAAATCATCTATTATAACAAGTGTTATAGTCCACTTTTCCTTATTTCTCGAAAATGTCTATTTCAACAATGAATGTTGAAATCTATGTATTCGATAATTAATACATTTTAAAAACATCTTCAAACCATTTTATTCCATTTAAAATATCACTTTCCAAAAATATCCATTTTATTTATTATATTATTCACTGTCCAAAATCATGAATATAGTCCATTTACCAAATCCAATATTTCTACACATTTGTTAAAGGATAATCCACTGTCTAAAATCACGAATATATCTCCTTTACCAAATTCATTACTTCTATAGATTTCTTAAAAGGATTATCCACTGTCCAAAATCATGGATGATATTCCTTTAATAAACTATAACAATTAACTTATCAAATTCAATTGATTTCACATTTGTAAAATAATGTTTATAAATCACAATTATATTTTAACAAAAACTTCCATACACAAAATTCCTTTATTTACCAATTCCATATATATTTCATTTATATGCGAAACTCCAATTTATAATTTAATTACTTATAAATCATTTATTTACAAAATCATTTTATACTTCATAACTTGTATATCTTATTCGCTTATAAAATCCATTTATAACTTCATTTTAACACTTATAAAACTCCTTTATAATTCCATTATTTTGATTTATAAATTATCAATTTTATAAATCCTATATATAAACCATTTATAATAAATCAAAATTCTCATTTTATACCATTTTACCAAATAGCGACTTCGTATTTCAAAAATCATATTCTTATTATATTTCCCAAAAATCGTAATTCTTATAACATTAAAATTATCACATCCATTTATTCAAAATAAATCCATTCCTTTAACAATTCAAAATTTACAAAACGTACAAATTCAAAATCACTTTTAAAACCCTTTTAAATTTGAAAATCACCACTTAAACATTTTTAAATTTGCCCAATACCGCAACGGCACCAAATACATCAATCATGGCGTCTAAAACATCATATATCATATGATAACAGCATATATCACAATATCCGTAAATAAATCAACAATGGTGAAGAATCTAGTTGGATCCCTCCAACCTGTCACCTGTAACAAATATACATAATAGAAAATATGTACAATGTCCGCTTCGAGGCAGACGCGCGTACAAAAGGTCATCCGCTCATACACGGGAACGTATAGGGTCTCATCCGCTCCAATAGGTAGGAATATATCCAAATACCAATCAATGTATAGATAATATATCATATATCATCTAAACAATCATCAATCATTATAGAATAAATTTATTCTCACTTATATAAAAATATCAGTGAGTCGGAAAGAGTGAGTTTTACTCACATTGATCCCAATAGCAGTTGCTGTGTTTTATTCCGAATAAAATTAAACAGCCGCTTAATTTTTCTCAAAATTTACACTAGCTCCAATCAACTCCAAACCAGCTTTAAAATGTAGTGCTCGTCAATACGGACCCAATGAAATTATTTCCTCAAAAATGGACCTCATATGACAAAGTTACAACATTTTAAAGTTTATACGATTTAAACATATATATATACGCATATATATATATATATATATATTAATCAATTACAATTTCTTTTTCTTTTTTTATTTACTTGAATTAAATATGGGCCATGATTTTCTGGTATAACAGATCTAGGCCGCTAGTTTTGCTTTCTTCTTCGTCCACGTTTTCATCGCGTCGAACAACCAATCATTACACGACAAAAAATTGACGGTCGCACCACCTAAGTTGCATTTGAAGTCGATCGGCGAGCTTCACGTCGAAACCCATCGCGAGTGCCACCATCGGCCATGAGCATGACAAGATCGATCAAGCCGTTACCGCGATAAACGGATGTAAACATCGACCATTTAAATGGAAATTGCCATCACAACGTTGTTTGAAAACTCATCATTGTCGTATGGATTTGTCGATCTCGCTTAGCTCTACAATTCTCGCGTAGAAGGTTTCTCGAATTGGTTGATGGATTGGAAGAGATTAAAGGGAAAAGAATCGAACAATTTCGGCCTTCAAAATATAATGGTGCTATGAAATCCTAGTTAGGGTTTTATGAAAATGGTGAAAATATGTAGCCATATATAGAAAATTCGTGACACTATTCATTGCCAAATTTTTGGAACTTGAAACAAAGCCCGCTACCTGTCGTTTATAATGTTTTACCCATATTCCCAACATAATGGAATATATATCGAAAGCCAATTCGATCATATTTGGAAGATAGTTTTTCGAATCGAATTATTTAAACTTAAAATGCACTTAAACAAATTTCTATGCGTTTAGCTTGCCATGACTAAACCCTAAATGTGATTGACACAAAATTTAAAATCCTACAATAATATAACATTACGGATCAAGTGATACTGGTTTTTCAAAATCTGAGACTGTTTGACAAATGACTATTTTTACTCGTTAATTGAATATTAAAATATTCTATTTCTGCAAATCAATTTTTAATTGAATTTTAAAAAATTACTAATATTATTCTAAATCAAATAGAATTTAATTCAACATTATAAATCATTTTTGTTCACATTTAATCCAAATTTCAATTATTTACACAATTTTAAATAGTAAGTTAATAGTTAAATTATCCAGTTAAATCACTATATTCGAAATATAAGTTATTCAACTTATTAAATTTACTTTTAAATATTTAAAATCAATTAAATATACGAATTTCAAATGACTAAAATTTTGGGTCGTTACAACGATGTCGTCTGTCATCATCCTTTGTTGCTTTGCCGGGGCCCATTCATCAGTACTGCTACAACATTCGAAGTCCACATGCCTAATCGAACTAGCATATGACTCCATTTCCTTTCAACTCTAATCAATTGGATGAGGACTACCACTCATAGTTTAATTACCAACTTCCCCCAATATGCACGGGGTCCCCAGGCCTTGCCTGGCCTTAATCCCAATTGGGGTTAAATGGGCCCACCCCACCATCCTGCGGCGCCCAAACAAACTGCTCTAACTTTCTTTCTTTGATCAACTTTCAATGATATCTTGCAAATGATGGTGTTACGGTCGTAACAATCATGGAACCGACAAAACTTCCTACTCTAAATCTACTTCTTCGATGAAAGTTTTGGAGCTGGCTTCTTGTACTGCCCTATATTACAGGTCTAAAGATAAACACTCTCTAACAAATTGTTCATAGGAGTAAATGGATCAAACATAGGAGCTCTACGTCTCCCATAATGAGGGTCTCTCTTTTTTCCTTGACCTCCATCACCCTCTTGCTAACTTTGTTTATTCTGAATATTTAACTGTACTTTACAGAAGCTCTCGTCGGTCTGCTTCACTAAAACACTGCTCTGGATACCTTCACCACTGGGCCCCATGATTTCCTACTTCCTAGATTGTCTAGCATCTTCCCTCTTCAAGACTGGGCTGCCTTTGCATAGAAGAAGTCCAATGAAGCGGGGGGTTTCCCAGCAATCAAACACCAAACTTGAAATCAGGATCGAACCCTTTAGTCAATACCATCAGAATAGAGTTGTCGTTGGGATCACTGACTTCAACCAAAGTAGCATGGATCCTTTCCAGATAATGCCTAAGAGTCTCTCCTGGAGCTTGAGTAACACTGGATAAGGTATTAACATCCTTAGGTCTTGCAGCATGCCCTCAACAAACTTAGTAGCTAACTAGTCGAAACATACAATAGATCTTGGTGGTAGATGGGTGAACCACATAGTGACAATGCCCCCACAAGGAGATACGGAAGCTTCTACACTTAACTGCATCGTCAGCCCGAGCGGCATTCATGAGCCATTCATATTTCAGGATATGTTGAATTGGATTCGAAAATTTTCTTCATACACAGGCAAGGTTGGCATCTGAAAACGGTGGGGGTGGCCCCGCATGTAAAATGTCATTGGTTAATGGGGTGTGACTACTAAAAATTCCCCAATCATCATTTGTGAGGCCTTGACTTTCTCTAATCATCTAGCGTATTATAGTTGGAATACCATGCATCTGGAGATTCGGGGATAAGGCATGGTCAGGGATCCATGTCATGAGAATGCTCTGGTCACTATCTACATTCCGTTCCATGCCTCCTTAGCTCTCAGGCTGTGACGACCGCCCATAACTCCTGCACTTAAACAAGGAGAGGCGCGCCCGACAGCCATGGATGATCATCAAGGTAAGGTAAACACAGAATAGTCTATCGTATTACTCACAGCGCATGGATAAAATACAATAGAAAAGTATACATAGCGAAGCTCCATAGAACAGAATCTCATCATATAAACTCATAATAGTTTGGTACAACAATCTGAAAAGTCAATACAGCAAGCCTCACTACATATCACTCAGAGTAGATACAAACAGCCGAACATCCAGTACATATAGTAAGAAAATAATATGCAAGCCTCCAGCTCGTCTTCGCCATCAGCGTCGTGGGTAGCAAAGAACAACACCTGTCACCTGCTACCTAGTCTGCCCATCCCAAAATGGATGAACAGCCCAAGGTAATAAGAGTTGAACATAAAACCTTAAGTCAGACAAAAGTCCTAGTGAGCAGTAAATCACCTATCAAACATACCAAAAGATCATAAAGGAAAAAGGAATAGGAATCAAACCCTCCCACTCCACCTCTTTCTACAGTGATAGCCCCTAGACCCACTAAGCAGAAATAAACATAGCAAAGTAGACATTTAAAGTAAAACAATTATCACTCGAGTTAAGGTCGATGTTTTCCAAGCACAAACCCCCAAGGCCTAAACTAAGATCAGATAAGCACCCACAAAACATCGCTCTTGAGACCAAGTGACGATACAACCAAAGCATCCAAACATCCATGACTCTGGCTATCACTGTTATCATTGCCTCGATATCACCGTTAATTGAATGACCGGCTCATTCTTTCATCTGTCCGTCAAGGGCTAATGGTAACCCCGGTTCTAGACATAACTCCGTACGTCATCGTGACCCGTGCCTAGGACTATCGAATCTTCCCAGAGTACTAGACCTTCAACTATTGGTCTTGGGACTATCGAATCTTCCCAGCATACTCTTGCTTTGAGCATGCTAGAACCTTTAACAACGATGAAATCTCAGCCTCCTAGTCATCCTCCTTGACGACTATTCTCATACTTGCTCAAGCGCCTCTTGAGCCAACCATTGTCAACGAACTCGAACCATATCACCGAGTTATCAACATGCTTGGGATGATACCGTTTGGATCAAACCAAGGCTATCTCACATCATGCTTTGCTTCATCGTATCATAGCAAAGTCCCATCTCAACATCATCATCAAATCTATCCATATGAGCTTTACCATCCACTTCATATGCCACGAGCAGCTTTCCTTATTCAAGAGCCTTTCCACTTAGCTTTTGAATCATCTTCGATCAACTTGTCCAAATCAAATCATCAATCAACTAATTTATAACAATCAATCAGATCGATCATTAATCCAAGTAATCAATCATTCAAATAAGATCTAAATGAACAGTTATAACAATAATAGCAATTTCTTAAATAAAGAGTCCAAATCTAACAAGTGTGAATTCTAAGTAATATCTTGATGAATGAACTAGCATAGGTTAACATGTAGTAAAGTGGATATCAAAACTTTATGAGCGATGGATCTACATGCAGACTTAAGGAAAATGCATGAAATCACTATCTTTAACACACAAACAAGCCACCGATCCAATATACTCCTTTAGGTCCGTGTGAGAGATAACCACCACTCACCGAATCACCTAAACACCTCAAAAGCAACAAACTCCAGATTCGGACAGCGAAGGATCTAGCTTGATCCGTCAAGATTCCGCTTCAAACGATGAAGTCTCTCTTTGAAGAATGTAGATCTTCAATTTTGGCTCTTGGATCTTCGATTTGATCTTCAATCTTGGATGGAAGAAAGCACTAGATTAAAGAAGAGAAAAGAAGTGAAGAAGTATAGTACTCGAGCTCTCAAAATGGCAGCACTTCGTCGCTTCAAAATCCGGATCCCAAAAAGTGAGATAAGGCCGTGTATTTATAGGCCAAACCCTTAAGTTGTTCGGCCCCTTAAGTCGGTCACGACTTAACAAGGCCCCACGACTTATGACTCATCAACCCCACAGCCTACCGACTCAAGCCTCTACGCGACCTAACACAAATACGACTCAACACACACGCGACCTAACATGCAAGCCGCATTTCTTCCTAAGTCGTCTGGACGACTTAACAACCTATCGACTCATGACTCAACGACTCAATGACCTAGCGACTCAGTAACTGAACACAGGAGACGACCTACCGACCTAACTACACTGCCGACCTAACACAAGAGACGACCCAGTGACCTAACTACATAGCCGACCCAACGACTTAACCTATTACCTTAAGTCGCTCGAACGACCTAACCATAACACGGCATAGCCGACCTAACCTTAACTCGTTCACGACCTATCCCAACACACAGATCTAACCACTAGGTCGTTGAATATTAGATCGGTCAAATCCTATAGGTCGTTCACTTTTTAAATCGGCCAATCTCTTAAGTCGCTTACTTCTATAGGTCGGCAAACACCTTAAGCCGTTAACCCTTAAGTCGGCAACCACTACCACTAACTTCTCTAAGTCGTTCACATGACTTGGGTTGCTCGGCCGACCTAAACTAACATACGACTTAGACACAGAACGACTTAAGCAATACTAACGACTTAATGGGAACAATTTTATGATTTATCGACACGTAAAATACGGGTCGTTACATTCTCTCCCTGTAACAACCCGCATATTTATCGATTATATATTTCAATATTTTATTTAAATATTTCACCGTTCATCGGATTTTGGTCCGAAAAGCTACTTTGTGCAAATAGTCGAATTGGGACTCGAGACCACCCCCATTGAGTTCAAAATGACGTTTGCGACCTTTTTGAGTATAAGCTTCGATATGTTTAGAGAAAGTTGATTTTTGCCACTTTTTCACTTAGGGTTTTGGTTTGGGCTGAACCCACTTACTAACTCAGTCCCAACCCCCTCTCCTCTTCACTTCATTCTTATTTTCCTAACACTCAAGCTTTAGCAAAAATGGTGGAAGAGAATGGGAAATAGAAATCCAAAACCCTAGTTCCTCTTGCTAGCTCAAGTTCTTGCTCCAAACTAATAGAAGAACCCATTGGTAAGCTTCTCTTCATCTTCCCCAACTCATTCTCTCTTTGATCTTAGAAATTTCCTAAACCTAACTTGGGGAATGTTCTTCTTTTAAGCTTAGATTCAAGCTTCTAGAGTTGGATTTGAAGAGTGGTTGATTCCCCTTTGCTTTCAAGCTTCATCTTCATAAATTTTAGTGCAAAGGTGAGTTTTAATCTCACATCTAAGTCTATGAATTATCTTCGATTGTTAGGTATAAATTCCTAACACTTATTCTTGTGCAATTGCTTTTGATTTGGATTGTTTTTGAGAATATTCCAATTTTAGTGTTTGAAAGCCAAATCCTTAAAAATCATAGCTTTGAGGTTCAAATGTGTTTTTGGTGATGCATCGAGGAGCCAATAGGGCCGGATAGCCGTTAGGCATAATTCCCTAGCGTCTGTGCTTGTTCGGTTGCGAATTGGTGGAGGTTGCACATCAATTTATGGGCCTCAATTTGCAGAGCATCAGGTTCGGCCGATCGACCCCCCTGGTCCGGTCGACCGACCTGCTAGTAAAAGTGCAGTTGCACTTCTCTGTTTCTGGTTCGGCCGACCGACCCCCCTGGTTCGGTCAACCGACCTGATGCCCGAGAAGTTTTCAAAACAGGGTTCGGTCGACCGAGCTCTGTAGCCGGCCGACCGACCTGATGCATTTTGCCTATTTTCGCCTAGTCGCGTGAATTTCCAACTTTGATCGATTGGAGTTGTTTCCTAGTTGTTGTTATGATCTATTATGACTTTGATGAATCTTTTTAGGGATTTTTGAATATCCATTTCGATGGATCCTTTATCGATTTCTTTGGATTTTATTCACGTCTTCGTATGTGAATTTTAGTGATTGATTGTTCTTACAATCTTCTTCGTGATTTGTCACTTTAAAAATATAAAGGTTTTCTATACTAGTAGTAAATATCAAAACTCTTTCCTCAAACGATTTCAATACTATTTTAATACCAAATTCGTTTATAAAACCGTTTTCCAATCTATTAGTATATACAAACCTTTACCTCACTCGTATGAGAAATCTAATTAAACGACTTAGTAAAACAAGTGGTATGAAACGCTTGCGTTCACTTTGTTGGTTAATTCTTGGACTTGTTCGATTGAAACTCTTGTGACAGTTTTCTAGTGGAGATCTACAATTTGTTCGTAAATATTTAAGTTAAGCTAGTGGTTATGGGACATGATGCTAAGCTCATATATTTACTAGCTTACTGTAATCGACACTTCTCGTTGATCATGACGATCATCTTTGTGATTTAGACTAGCAATGTGCGATGTCTCTTTGTCTGCGAGGGAGACTAAACCCCGTTTTGTGGAGTTTCGACTCAATTTGGTGGGGTAGCAACCCATGGTTTTCGTTTTGTTTGTGGAGCTTCGGCTCAATTTGTGATGGTTAGCAACCATGGAATTAGCGTTCCGTTTGTGATACACGTGTTGGTGGGCTTTATGCTCCCGTTTGTGATAGGCCTCCCCCCTTTTGTGATTTCTGGATTTCTTGAGATGATTTCTAGAATTTGTGTTTCACCAATTTTCGTGATTTCCATTGATAAGTTTTATCAATATTTGTGCATTGGTGAATTTGTGTGTCATTGACTTTTGTGATTGACATTGATATTATTGTCAATATTTGTGCATTGGTGAATTTGTGTGTCATTGACTTGTGTGATTGACATTGATATTATTGTCAATATTTGTGCATTGGTGAATTTGTGTGTCATTGACTTTTGTGATTGACATTAATATAATCGTCAATATTTGTGGTTTGATGAACGAAATAAGGAGTATGGCATTTCTTTGATTCTTGTGTAGATTTGGTGATATTGATTAATCTCTCGTTGATTTTCAATTACTTATATATATCACAGCTTGGAATTGTGATTATTATGTGTTTAGTCATATCTCTTATTCTATATCGTTTCATCTGATATCTATAGTTAGACTGATCCGTTTATTATTTTCTTATTAAATAATATTCGGGTCAGACCGAGATGTTACAGGTGCTTCTGCTTGACTTCTCTCTTGGGATTGATTTCTCTGACTTTTGGCTTACTACTTAGATTAGTAGTTTATTTTGGTGTATACATTCGAGATATAGACTCCATAATGTATACTTATTCTTTTGTGCAGTTCATGTAACTATTCTTTTGTGATATTGTGGATCTTTTTAGACCACTACTCTGATGTACACTTCCTAGTGTAATATTCATATCTATTTCCGCCTTTGTGATATGAATTGTCTGTGACTGATTTATGTTATGTTTATTTCTATATTTGTTTCCGAATATATTATAGCCACCGTGTGATATCTTTGAGTTTGTGTCGGCATGTCGGATTTCCACTTAAAAAGAATTGCATGTTATACTATTTGACATATCGATGTTCGCACAAAGCAATTACACGGATGGTCGCTCCTCAACAGCCTTATTCTCCGTGCTAGTTGACAGCTTTACTTCGTAGTGTTCTTGGCTAGCGTGGGTATAGAGGTGGGGCGTCACACTCCCCCTTAGGAATTTCGCCCCCGAAATTCCAAACAATCAAGAGCAATCATAAACTATTCTGCATGCCTACCATCCATAGCAACCAACAACCCATGCATCCAATTACTAACCTAGCATGCAGAATTGTAAAACTAGAACAAGTTACAAATTCATGAGATGTCACGACACCTTAGGGCCATACCTCGAAGAGTTCAGGATGAGCTGCCTTCATCTTCTCTTCCTCCTCCCATGTATAGTCGTTAACATCATCACTCCATTGTACCTTAAGAAATTTGACTACCTTCCTCCTAAGCTGTTTCGTGTCAGTTTCCACAACACGAAGTGGCTTACGAGGTCTCTCAACGATTGGATCAATCTCAAAGTCCTCACAACTATCAGCAGAAGCCACCATACTCGAGTTGTGCACATACTTCCGTAGATACGATACATGAAAAACATTATGCACACCCGACATCTTTTCTGGTAATTCCAATTTATAGGCGAGCTTTCCAATTCACTCGATGATCGGGAATGGTCCAACAAATCTCAGAGTCAATTTCCCTTTCTTCCCGAATCGAATAACATTATTTAGTGGAGAAATCTTCACAAAAACCATATCACCTACGTCGAATTCCAAATCCTTACGACGCTTATCGGCATAGCTTTTCTGACGGTCCTGGGCTGCCTTCATTCGTCGCCGAATGATCTCTATACAATCAGAAGTCTATCGAACCATTTCTAGCCCAAGTATCAACTTTTCTTCCATTTCCAACCAACATGTCGGAGAGTTACACGGTCTTCCATACAATGCTTTATACGGCGCCATACCAATGCTTGACTGGTAACTGTTATTATATGAAAATTCCACCAAATGAAGATGATCTTCCCACGATCCTCCGAAATCCAAAACACATGCTCTGAGGAGATCTTCCAAAACTCGGTTGACTCTCTCGGTTTGACCATCTGTTTGAAGGTGATAAGCTGTACTCAAACACAACTCGGTTCCCAAAACTTCCTGGAAGCTCTTCCAAAATCCACTAGTGAACAATGGGTCTCAATCGCTCACTATACTTTTCGGAATACCATGTAATCGAACTATCCACTTAACATATAGCTCAGCCAATTTCGATGCAGTCCTGGTTGATCGAACATGAATGAATCTTGCACTCTTAGTCAAACGATCTACGATGACCCAAATCCCTTCATTTCCTGCTCTGGTTCTAGGTAACCCGTCGATAAAATCCATCGATATTTGCTCCCACTTCCATGTAGGAACTTCTAATGGCTGAAGTAATCCACTTGGATTCTTCTGTTCGGCTTTTACCAACTGGAAGTTCATACATTTGGAAATAAAATTTCCAACATCCTTCTTCATACCTTCCCAGTAATAGGTTCTCTTCATATCCCGGTACATCTTATTTCCACGTGGATGAATTGTCAGCTTCGAGTGATGACTCTCCTTTAAAACTTCATTTCTCAATTCATCTACATCGGGAACAACTAGTCGTCCTTGTTTCCAAGCCAACCCTCTCGATCGACCTCGAATCCATTATCCTTCTCTGGGTCCAACCCCGATTCCAAATCACGGATAATCTTGACAAGCTTATCGTCTCGCTTTTGGCCCTCGCCAATCCTTTCCACAAGAGTAGGTCTTATCGATAAGTTTGCCAACATCTCAGGTTCCAATTCACATCAAGGCCTGAAGTCAAATCCAGCCAAATACTCAAGACTCTTCCATTCTGAAAACATGGCTCCCAATCCTACATGTCTTCGACTTAACGCATCTGCCACTGCGTTACCCTTTGCTGGAGTATAGGCTATACCAAAATCATATGATGCTAAAAACTCTAGCCATTGTTGCTGCCGAAGATTCAAATCTTTCTGGGAGAAAAGATACTTCAATGACTTATGATCTGTAAACAACTCGAATCAGACTCCCAATAGGTAATGTCTCCATGTCTTCAAAGCAAATACAACCGCCGCTAACTCCAAATCATGAGTCCGATAATTATTTTCATGCGGCTTCAGCTGTCGACTTGCATATGCAACAACTTTATCCTTCTGCATTAGCACTGCTCCAAGTCCAGTACCACATGCATCGGCGTAAACCACCATCTCATCATTTCCACTTGGATTAGTCAAAACAGGAGCACTTATTAGTCTCTCTTTCAGGATTCCGAAAGCTTGCTCGCACTTATCATCCCATCTGAATACTTGGTTCTTTTTCGTCAATCCTGTTAATGGTGCAGCTACCTTGGAAAAGTCTTTGATAAATCAACGATAATATCCTGCTAATCCAAGAAAACTTCTCACATCAGATGCATTCTTAGGTCTAACCCAATCCTGGATCGCTGCCACCTTAGCGGGATCAACCGCTATTCCATTTCCAGAGATAATATGACCTAAGAACCTCACTTCACTCTTCCAGAAGTGACACTTCGAAAACTTAGCCTTCAGCTGATGTTTTCGCAGGGTCTCCAAAACAATACGCAAGTGCGTCTTGTGCTCTTCTTCAGTTATGGAATAAATCAAAATATCATCTACGAACACAAGTACGAACTTGTTCAACTGATCCCTGAACACTCTATTCATAAGATCCACAAAATATGCTGGTGCATTAGTCAATACAAACGGCATTACTAACCACTCATAGAAACCTGATGGTGTCCTAAAAGCAGTCTTCGGCACACTATCTTTTGCCACTCTTAATTGGTGAAATCCCGTTGCCAAATCCATCTGAGAAAACACCTTAGCTTCGTGAAGCTGATCAAACAAGTCATCTATTCTCGACAATGGATACTTGTTCTTCTTAGTCATTTTATTCAGCTCACGATAATCCACAACAACCTCAACGATCCATCCGCTTTGGTTGCAAACACAACTGGTGCACCCCATTCGGACACACTACGCCGAATGAATCCTTTCTGCAAAAGATCGTCAACTTGAACCTTCAATTCTTGCTGTTCCCTAGGCGCCATTTGCCTAAGAGGCATCACAACAGGTCTGGCTCCCTAAACTAGATCGATGCGAAACTCGATCTCTCTATGCGGTGGTAACCTTTTGACCCCGTCAAAGACAACCTCAAATCCATTCACAATTGGCACCGATGACAGTCCATCCCGTGGAACAACCAGCGAATACATGAAGCTCATGAAGACGCCTTCCTCATGCTTACATCATATCACAACCTTTTGCCCTTCCACATTCTCGACTGTCACCTCCAGCCTTTCACAATCAACCTTTGCCGCATACTTCCTAAGCCAGTCCATACCCAAAATAATTTCAAACCCCGCAAAGTTCAGAACAAAACAATCACAAACAAAAGAGCAATCATGACTTGATACAACCAGACCACGGCATATCATACACAAACAAGGCGAACCCCCAACTGGACTAGTCACAACTAATGGTCTATCAACAATATCCGGTTCCAAACCCAACCGGCCTACAAGTTCATTACAAACAAAAGAATGCGACGCTCCAGTATCGAACAACACTCTAACTGGAACACCACAAATGGAAAGGTTACCTTGTATCACCACACTCTTTCCTTTCTCTTCCGCAGTAGGGGCTTTTGATGATGATGGCACAGCTCCCAAAGCATAAGCTTGCACAGTCTGCTTGTCCTTCCTCGGTTCTGGACAATTCTTCCTGATATGCCCCAGCTTGTCACAGTTGTGGCACTTCACCGACACCTTTGGATTCTTACAATCTCTGGAGAAATGGCCCTTCTGTTGGAAATTGTAGCAGGTCACTTTGCCCTTCGGCTTCTTCTGACCATCCTTACCCTTCTGTTGCTGCTGCTTCCTCTTCTTGTTTCCACCTTGCTATGGTTTAGAATCTTCCTTGGTCACAGCAACAACAGATCCTTCCTTAGGAAACAGATTCTCATGCCTGAGAGCCTTCTCCACAAGCTTCTCAAACGGATCGTCCAAATGATCCACCAACTGCCTCCCAAGATAAGTGTCCAAGCCTGTCACAAACTTCTCATTCTTCTGATAAGGAGATTCAATATATGACCGAGCATACTTGGACAAGGCTTCAAACTCCGAACATACTCAAGAACTAGTCTTCCACCTTGTTTGAGTTCCACAAATTTCTTAAACAGAACGGATTTCTGAGCTGTAGAAATGAACTTAGCTTCAATTACATCCTCGATTCCCAAATCACCAAAGATCCTTCTACAAGTATCTATCCATCTCTGGACTTCTATTGTTGATTCTGTTCCCAAGAAAACCTTTCCTCCAAGAGCAGTATAGTCTTTACACAGCTTAGCAAAATCCATTTGTTTTGGAGTTTGAACTTGAACTCCAACTTCTACCGTTGGCCCTGGAGCTGGCATCCTTCTCATGATCGAAGTCATCATGGCCTCGAACATAGCAGCATAATCAGCAGCCCCCTCAACAGCATGGTCTTCCCTAGCAGTTGGTCTCCCCCTTCGACTCATTCTTAATATCTATAAGAAAATGATTAATACACCTTGAGAGACAACTGCATAAGGAGTTCAAATCCTTCTAAGCTACTATATTATATGTAGTAATCACCCATCAAAATACAATTACGTCTCTCATACATAGTTACGTCAGCGAGCGTTGGCTAAAATCGATTAACCAAAGCTCTGATACCAAATGTGACGACCGCCCATAACTCCTGCACTTAAATAAGTAGATAGAGCGCTGAAAGGCGTGCCCGGCAGCCATGGACGATCATCAAGTTAAGGTAAACACAGAATAGTCTATCGTATTACTCACAGCGCATGGATAAAATACAATAGAAAAGTATACATAGCGAAGCTCCATAGAACAGAATCTCATCATATAAACTCATAATAGTTTGATACGACAATCTGAAAAGTCAATACAGCAAGCCTCACTACATATCACTCAGAGTAGATACAAACAACGGAACATCCAGTACATATAGTAAGAAAATAATATGCAAACCTCCAGCTCGTCTTCGCCATCAGCGTCGTGGATAGCAAAGAACAGCACCTGTCACCTGCTACCTAGTCTGCCCATCCCAAAATGGATGAACAGCCCAAGGTAATAAGAGTTGAACATAAAACCTTGAGTCAGACAAAAGTCCTAGTGAGCAGTAAATCACCTATCAAACATACCAAAAGAGCATAAAGGAAAAAGGAATAGGAATCCAACCCTCCCACTCCACCTCTTTCTACATTGATAGCCCCCAGACCCAATAAGCAGAAATAAACATAGCAAAGCAGACATTTAAAGTAAAACAATTATCACTTGAGTTAAGGTCGATGTTTTCCAAGCACAAACCCCCAAGGCCTAAACCAAGATCAGATAAGCACCCACAAAACATCGCTCTTGAGACCGAGTGACGATACAACCAAAGCATCCAAACATCCATGACTCTGGCTATCACTGTTATCATTGCCTTGATATCACCGTTAATTGAATAACCAGCTCATTCTTTCATCCGTCCGTCAAGGGCTAATGGTAACCCCGGTTCTAGACATAACTCCGCACGTCATCGTGACCTGTGCCTAGGACTATCGAATCTGCCCAGAGTACTAGACCTTCAACTATTGGTCTTTGGACTATCGAATCTTCCCAGCATACTATTGTTTTGAGCATGCTAGAACCTTCAACAACGATGAAATCTCAGCCTCCTAGTCATCCTCCTTGACGACTATTCTCATACTAGCTCAAGTGCCTCTTGAGCCAACCATTATCAATGAACTCGAACCATATCACCGAGTTATCAACATGCTTGGGATGATCCCGTCTGGATTAAACCAAGGCTATCTCACATCATGCTTTGCTTCATCGTATCATAGCAAAGTCCCATCTCAACATCAAATCTATCCATATGAGCTTTATCATCCGCTTCATATGCCACGAGCAGCTTTCCTTATTCAAGAGCCTTTCCACTTAGCTTTTAATCATCTTCAATCAACTTGTCCAAATCAAATCATCAATCAACTAATTTATAACAATCAATCAGATCAATCATTAATCCAAGTAATCAATCATTCAAATAAGATCTAAATAAACAGTTATAACAATAATAGCAATTTCGTAAATAAAGAGTCCAAATCTAACAAGCATGAATTCTAGGTAATATCTTGATGAATGAACTAGCATAGGCTAACATGTAGTAAAGTGGATATCAAAACTTTATGAACGATGGATCTATATGAAGACTTAAGGAAAATGCATGATATTACTATCTTTAACACACAAACAAGCCACCGATCCAATATACTCATTTGGGTCCGTGTGAGAGAAAACCACCACTCACCGAATCACCTAAACACCTCAAAAGAAAAAAACTCCAGATCCGGACTGCGAAGGATCTAGCTTGATCCGTCAAGATTCCGCTTCAAACGATGAAGTCTCTCTTTGAAGAATGTTGTTCTTCAATTTTGGCTCTTGGATCTTCGATTTGATCTTCAATCTTGGATGGAAGAAAGCACTAGATTAAAGAAGAGAAAAGAAGTGAAGAAGTATAGTACTCGAGCTCTCAAAATGGCAGCACTTCGTCGCTTCAAAATTCGGATCCCAAAAAGTGAGACAAGGCCGTGTATTTATAGGCCAAACCCTTAAGTCGTTCGCCCCCTTAAGTCGGTCACGACTTAACAAGGCCCCATGACTTACGACTCATCAACCTCACAGCCTACCGACTCAAGCCTCTACGTGACCTAACACAAACACGACTCAACACACACGCGACCTAACATGCAAGCCGCATTCCTTCCTAAGTCGTCTGGACGACTTAACAACATACCGACTCACGACTCAACGACTCAATGACCTAGCGACTCAGCAACTGAACACAGGAGACGACCTACCGACTTAACTACACTGCCGACCTAACACAAGAGACGACCTAGCGACCTAACTACGTAGCCGACCCTACGACTTAACCTATTACCTTAAGTCGCTCGAACGACCTAACCATAACACGACATAGCCGACCAACCTTAACTCGTTCACAACCTATCCCAACACACAGATCTAACCACTAGGTCGTTGAATATTAGATCGGTCAAATCCTATAGGTCGTTCACTTTTTAAATCGGCCAATCTCTTAAGTCGCTTACTTCTATAGGTCGACAAACACCTTAAGTCGTTAACCCTTAAGTCGGCAACCACTACCACTAACTTCTCTAAGTCGTTCACATGACTTGGGTTGCTCGGCCGACCTAAACTAACATACGACTTAGACTCAGAACGACTTAAGCAATAGTAATGACTTAATGGCAACTATTTTACAATTTATCAACACGTAAAATACGGGTCGTTACACAGGCTTTATGGAAGTGAGGATCTTGGGCATGAGCGTGGTGATGAGCAGTTGGATCTGGTTGGTTCTAGATCTTAGCAGCAGCTTCTTTGTCTTGAGCATTTTTGCAAGGAAGTGTCCCCCTTCGGGAGGAGGGTGCAGCTTCATGCCTTGCAGAAGGACCTATCCTGGTCTATCTAGGATTTGCAGCATACGGGTGCCTGGAGGTTTCCGCATAATTCTCATCTAATCGGTGACGCGTAGATCTATGATAGAAGTCAGATGATTCCGAGCTCTCAAACAATGAATAAGAGGTATGCTCCCTTCTAGTTCTCCCTCGGTTTTCTTCATTCAGCCGGTTTATAATTTCCATGTAGGCACGTATCTGTTAAGTGAGCTCTTGGTGGCTCTAAGTGAGCTCGTGCATGAGTATTTGGAATTCCTCTCTAGTTACTGGGCCGGATGAATCTGGAGCTCCAATTAGTGATTAACCTGCAGTATTCAGCTGAGTGGGATTTTTCCTACCCCTTCATTCAGTATCAGCGATGTTGGAAGCATTTTTGGTAGTGCGCACCATGTTGAATGTAGTTCTTCTTAGATCTGGAAAAATCTAAACAGAATAGTATCTGCAAGCCTCTAAGGACGAATCTAGATATTCTTTGAGAGATTTCTTTAATCTAGTAGCAACAAAGGTGATCCTAATAGCCCGAGAATTATCATTCTTAGTGAAAGCACTAAGTGTTTGTACTAAAAATGGGCATAACACTCATCGGGTGCAATTGAAGAAAGTAGAATGAAGAAGTAAAATGAAAAAGGAGGCTAATCTAACAACCACACCAAGAAAATAAGCAGTTATAGAAAGGAAACAAAAATTATAGTGGTTCATCGTTATTGCCTACGCTCAATTTTAAGGTTTCGATGTTTATTGATGATTAGAAACCGAGTCACAACAATACAACAGCTAACACTCAAATTATCATGTAGTTCCACTCAAGCAGCAGAATAGAAATCCCTTTTTAGTTGTAATGGAGGTGCTATTTATAGGTGTGGAGCTAGAGATACCTGCCTTAGATCTCAGAATACTCTTTCTCAGGCTGAGGTTGGCCCACACAATTGATCTGGAGTCATTTGCGATCAACATAGTGAGTTTGTTTGGATCACAAACTATTCCAGTTGAGCTGTGATCGATCAAGGATGTTCCCTATGTGTTATGCAACTTGTTATGTAAATCTTATTTCATTTGGAGTTATGGTTGTGGAGTTATTTATCAATCAAGGTTGCAACTATGGAGTGGATGAAGCCCTCGTATTGATATTTTCATATTAATCATTTCGCATTAACGATGTGGAATGCGCGTTTTGTGGAGATCCATGATTTGTAGGTAGTGGTGAGACCGCTTCCTTCAGGTTGACTACTTCATTCGGAGCTTCAGATATGCGACTTGCTTCGTTCATATTCATCCACAGCTTCCTTTCCATACCGATGCCTTACTTCTACATTCGTATCTATTGTAGGTTCCGCTCTTCATATCGATCAAGTAGGTATCGATACGAAAAGGGCAGTTGCTGGCTAAGTTAAGCGTGATTGATCTTGGAAGTTCCAAGGTCCATCATTATGAGTTTAAACCATTTAGATACGAATGATGGATGTTGGATGCTTGAGTTACGTTCATTTTGTATCGATGCGTGGCTATGAATGATGGATACGAGATTGGCATGTTTCCTATGGATCTTGATCATTCCTAACTTGAGCATACGAACACTGATTGACCTGAAATTTGGAATGTCGCTTTGCGTAGCTATGTTTGTCATGTCATGTTGATTGTGGCCTGATCCGAACTAGAACAAAGTTTAGCTATGTTTGTCGTGAACTTGTAGATAACTGATCTCCATACACCATTTTCCTCCTTCTGTACAAAACTTCAAAATGATGTATCTCTTAGTTCTTAATGAATTTTGGCGATCTTCCAATAAAAGTGACCATGGATATAAGTACTATAACGTGGTATAGAAATATGGGTAGATTATAGAGGTTTCTGGTGATAAAAGGACAGAACAATGTAAATAGTGTTGGGTTTTTCATCATTCAAGTGTTTTGGTTGGATAGATTCTTCCTATTTTGATAAATACCAATAAGTCATACTAATGCACCCCTTGTGGTCATAAATCGAATTATTAATAATGAAATCGAATATTAATCGTGTTAATTTGTAATAATCCATTATTAGGATTTGTATGCTATGATTAGTTAATTAAAAAATTAATTTTTTATTTCTAATTGGAAATGAGTTAAACCCTTTTTAATCATAAAAGTGTGAAATGTAAAAGTACTCCAAATTCAATATATTATAAACCAAAATTATATTTCTCGATGACAAAAATCCATTCGCGATATTCATTCGATGATATAAAGTAATATTAATTAATTAGTTAATTAAATTTAAAAAATGCCCCTATCTTTAATTGCTTATAAGTCACTCGTAGAACCTCCTTTCATGCACAGATTGTGGCATCATGATCATGGAGAGACATGGAATAATTTAATATAATGTTTAATATGTCTTGAGATGCTTTAGAAAATTACCTTATTTTAATAGATTAGTTATACGGAGGGTTCTACTAGTGTTTCCGTGCATGTATAAGAAAATTGGTTGGCAATGATGGGTTGGGACTTGATCTAGTAGCATTATAGATGGCGGAGAAATAATTTTTTATGGGTTTGATCCAATAATGTCATAGGCTATTTGGTAATGTCTAGCTTGGACTTAACCTTAGTGGTAACATACGATTTCAGCATGCGAGTTGGGACCTTTGTCTCAGTCACTTGCATATGATTTGTACATAGCTGGCTAAGACATTAGTTCCTCAGTACCAAGTCATTTTATGATCTGATAATATGTTTAGAGAAGCTAGGTCCTCCGTGTATGATTTAGTGATAGTGGATCGAGCATATAGTCCCTTGTTAGCGAGTTGCTTATTATTTGATGATATGGTGCATTAAGAGGGTTGGGTCCTTAGTGTATGACTTAGCAATATACGACATACAGTTCCTCAATAGTGGTCGCTTGAGGTTTGGCAATAGCAGGATAAGACATATAATTCCTCGAGTTATTTACTTGCATTTTCGATGATATCGAGTTAAGACTTTGGACTTAATCATGTCGCATTTGACTTTGCATGCAAGTTGGGACTTTGGACTTAATTGTGCACATATATTCCAACGATGGCAAGTCGTGACTTTGGACTTAATCATGCTGTGATGGGTTTTGTTATGCGGTTTAGACCTTTGGGTTTAAAATTTATGCATATAATAGGGCATGCGTTAGATTTTAGTAAGACCTTAGCATATAATGTCACTACAATATTATATTGTCTTTAGCTGACTTTTCAGGTGTAGGTGACATAGGTTGGAAGTATAATCTTCGAGTGTAAATATTATTTCACTAGCTTATTAGTATTGTACACTTATACAATGAGTTTCATTCACTAGGCATGTGTCTAACCCCCTCCATTGTTTTATCCTTTTTGTTTTACTTTGATAGATGGATAGAGAGAACCGATGGTGATTTCTTAGATTCAACGGCGCAATGAAGACATGCATATATTTGTCTATTAGATATCTACTATTTATTTATCCAATTATTTCTAGACGTTATACTTTTTTCCTATTAGTGGTTTAGAGAGATGTTGTAGTTGGAGTTTTATGTGGTACTCCCTTATTTTATTTTCTTAGGACTATAATATCAATTATTATAATTTATTACATCCATTGCAAGCTTTGAAAAGTGTAGATTTTTGAATATAGCTCTGTAATCTATTTTACTTTTTGACTTAAAATAATCTGTCATTAATGGCATCTGTGATGTTAGCACCACTTTTATACGTGTATCGAGATGTTGTGGATGGTGGGTTGTTACAGTAAAAATCCATTGCACTTTTTACATAGTCAAATTTTTGGTAAGTATAAATTATTTGGACCACCTTCATTCCTTATTAATGTCCTCCCCATGCACCCAAGTCCCTATCTCAAAGCCATCATCAAAATATAGCAAGTTTGGATCGTTCTGGAGTGTAATCATTGAATGGATCGATGGTAGTTTACCCCCGTGTTTTCCACTGCCCCCTCCCAGGTTTCCATCACCAAAGTCAGAAGTGAGTCCAATGTCTTTCCCACATCTCCACATAAGTACTTAGTTGCACTTTACACCCCAAATATGGGTTGATACAGATCCATATTGATCATTACAATCCACATAACATAGTCAAAATTTTCCTAAGTTATGTCTTACTTCTCCTTTCTATCTTTCTTTGTTTTGTTGCTCCGTTTTTTGCATGGAGTCTCCAAATCTGCATTGCTATGCCTTTTGCAACTTTATTACTACTCCACACACTTTGCTTCACCGATTAAATCTCCATCATTCACGCAATCACCTTGGATGACCTGTATCAAATCCAATTCATACACAGCGGGCTTTATCCCTTTGAATATTTCTCTAACTCTAACTCACCCATCGATAGGTGTTTCATCCGACCGTACATACATACATCCAAGTGATACAATACATAGATCATATAAAACACTTGCATACAATCAAATTCGAATTTCATAACCAATGACACTAAATCTAGCCTATTTTATAGAATAGGGTATCCATATGACATATGCATGAATCAAGTAAAATTCATTTAAAAAAATTTAAATTCATTTTTAAATCGTGGTAAAGTTATGATCGGGTATAAATCATATTTCTATCTTTGAAAATATTTTAAAAACGTCACTTTTTCACTATATAAATAAGCATAGTAAAGCGAGAGAGATAAACCACTAATCAAAGTTAAAATATCACCAAAAATGACAGAGAAAAAATCCAAACATCCAAGAACGAATCGCAAGATACTAATTTTCAAATTTCTAATGCTTCCTTACCAATCCATATGCTAATCACTTTCTAATCCCCTGATTTAGCTGATGAGATTGAGGATTTATGTTTCTTTTGGCAAAGGAGATGGTTAATAGAGGTTTAGAAGTTTTAGGGAAGTGAGGAAATAATTAACGCTTGTTCCATCAGGTTGGTTGGACACAAATCACGAAATGGGTGAATGAGCCTAATTTGGGTTAGTCTTATTATCCATTAATATATATGAAAATTATCTAACTTCAATTAATAATATCTCCTTAACTGTAAGAAAAAACATTACCAGGACCACTCTATGCACAGAGAACCATAATATCTTTCATTTTGAAGTGCTATGGGCCCTAATTCTACTACTATCAAAAGTTATAGACCTTACAAGTTTTTGGGGTCAAACCATCCAACAAAATTTCTAAGGGTCAAAAAAGCCAATACTCAACATACCCTAAAGTTATAGCCTTATACAACATGGATTTAAAAAAAACATTACAATCCTTCGATATGTAAAATATGGGTCATTGTAAAAATATTCAATTAATTTTTGGATACTAATTTTAATAGCAAATTAACAGTTCAATATGGGTTTTTGACGATTTAAAAGCTATTAAATTTGTATTTGATAAAATTAAATGTAATGTTGAAGTTATGAATTAATTTGATTGATGAATAAGTATTTAATATATTTCTAAGGGTTTAAAAGATATTTTTAGCCATTGGAAAATTATTTTGTGTATAATAAATTTGGGAAAAATAATTTATTAACTTGGAATTGTTTTTAAGTCTCAAAATTGTCTAGAATGCTATTAATAGGTTAGTAACTTTATATTAACAAATGAAAGCTATTTTCTTTGTATAAAATGGCTTAATAGGCATTTTGAAGCGGAAAACCCATTTGCTTAATCTAAATCTACAGGGAGATTCATTCTCACCTCTTCTCCATTTCATTTTCTAAGGTCTAAATCTTCAAAATACTTTAAAATGGTAGCATTGTTTTAGGGTTTGACCGAGTAGGCAAATTTCAAGCTCGTTTTAAGTTGAATTTCGAAAGTAATTGCTCCAAACCGCTTTTGATCAATACGCATCATCTCTATGGCTTGAATTTTGAATATATATATATATAAGTGTTTCACCTCAGATTGTTAAGTATTAGGGGGAATGAGGCATCCGAAGATGGCGAGGAGGTCTCTAGCTTCAAAACACAATATTTGTAAATGTAGTCCTCTCTTTTTTATTACATGCTTAATATATCATGTATTTTCGGTATGTTTGATTAATGCTTGTAATGTAAGATCAAAGTAGATGAGATATAAATGAAAGTATGTTTTTGAATAGAAATTACCATAACTATATGAAATATATCTAAGAACTTAACACAAATTGTAACGACCCATAAAATTTTAGCAATTTTTAATTGGTATTTAACGTATTGAATTGGATTTTGAGAAATTATTAATAATAAAATTTTGAAAAAAAAAAAGAAAATATGTTATGTATATTAATGATTTGTAGTACGAGCTGTGTACATATATTTTAAAGTTTGGTTGTGGTTATACATATAAGATCTAGTACAAAAACTTTATAAACTATTATTTATACTATAATATAAGTTAAGTTTGATGTAAATTTGGTAGCATAGTTCATTTCTATTGGGTATAAATATCAATAGCGTGGGTAATAAATTTACGGTCTCCTTTTGCTTTTCAGCAAGGTGTGTAAATTTTAAGTATGTTGAGTACGTTCCATATATAGTTATTTTGGAAAACCACTGTATATGTATGATGGTCTATTTGAAGTGTATATATAGTAAAGCGTATTTATACCAAGTTTTATTTAATTTATATGTGTTATAATAGCTATATATATATGTTAGTCTTGATACTAGTATATAGTTTTACTGAAGTTTGATTTCTAGTCATGTTAAATATATATATATATTTGATTTTGGGTTTTTGTGTCACCATTTCCAGTTTATTTTAGTGCATATTTAGTATATCTATACATATGTCGTCAGCTATAAATACGATAGTTAAGGGTTTCATATATCATATGAACCAAAGAAGAAGAGAAGTATATACTATATTTAACTACATATATGAAGTATATGTTTTAAGGGTTGATTTAAGGTCTGCATTAAAAAAAGTAGTTGTGATTACCATTATTTCATATTGTACCTTCTATATTCCTGACTGACTTTCAGCGTTCATTCATTCATTTTAATTGTGTGTTTTTCTTTTCTCTCTCTTTTCTTATAAATAATTGTATGCATTCATCTCTTTCCCTTTCTTATATTTTGTCCCTTCATCATCTTTTAGCCGTTAATTTTGTTTCGAAAATCAAGAAAATTTGTATACGTTTTATTCTTTTTGAACGTTTAATAATAAAGATAAATCTGCATAGTATAATCAGATATGAATTGAGATCTAGGAAATAAATAAATATAAAAACGTATAACATGCCACTAATAATAAATTGCTTTAATAGCTTCTCAATTAGCGTACAGCTGTTTCCATCCCATGCCATGTCAAAAGTTTGAAACGTAATAAATGCTATATGATTATTTCGCATTTATTTTTTTTTCCTTTATTATTTCCTGTACGTTTTCATTCCAATCTAAATTATAACCTTTTGATTTCCATGCCTTTTCGGATCTCAAACGCGCAGCCCAAGGAATATTTCTTTAATAATTTTCCTAAAAATCAGCTTTTGGCCGTTTTATTGCATTGATTTCAAATTGTGCCCGTTTGTTTTTCTCATTCCTCTCATACGTTACCACTTTTATTTATGCTCGGGACACAGCTCATTTTTTTTCCTTCGTTCCCTTTCTTTTATTTGCTTCCTTCGTTTCCATCGGTTCAATTATATAGATTTTTATATTCGTTGCACGTTTACATTCATTTATTTTGACCAGTCCTTTCCTTTGTTATTCCCCTAATTTTGTGCGTTACTTTACCATAACCAATGCTCCGTATTTATTCGCTTTAATCTTTTCAGCTGAATTTGACCATTACTATTCAAATCAATTCATATTTATTGTATACGTTTCGTATGCAACGGTTCTTTTCTTTATTTATTTTGCCTTTATAACCTTGTTTGACTTCGTTTCTTTCATATTGCAAACTGCTGTCACTTCCAATCTCATTCCTCATTTTAAGTTTTCTTCCTCCTCCTTCTTCCATTTTTCTTTCTACAGATCCACCTATTTTCTCCCTTCTTTTACCGTGCTTCCACCTCCCATCGCTTCGTCACCCACCACATCCAACTCATCCCTCTCCCTCCGCGTTTTTCTCTCCTCCTCTCATGCACATATCTCTCTACACGTGTTGTCATCGCCTGCATGCTCAGCCATCCTCAGAGCCTTCACCATCAACAATCATGCCACACGTTATCTTTGAGTAATAGGTTAGCATATATTTATAATATATATGTGTTATTGTATATTTTCTATAAGTCTGTATTTGGAATATGTGATCTGTCCTACATGATTTTAAATTCATGTTAGTTATGTATCATATGGTATTATATATATGAGTTCATAACAGTATTCTTTTTTTTTTCTTTTTTTTTTTCGTTCATAGTGTGTATGATATTATACTATGTATAGAGATTTGATAACTTGATTGTTTTATACTTTATGTGTCACGTTGGTATTCAATTTTAAAAGTTTGAAGGTTATATATTAGTTAATATATAGTTTAATATATGTCAGTAATGTATATCTATGCAGTAATATTGTATGTATTATAGCAAAGTAAGTTTTTTTTTTTTGATTTAAGATATCATATATACATCTTATAAATATAGTATGGTTCCAAGTATGAAATGTTTGCAGTTTTCAGATTCTATATAATATAAAATTTTGTTCGCATGTTATAAAATTTGATAAGTGTATATATAAATATTATATAAAAAGTTAGTACATATATGAAACGTAAAGCATACTCATCTTATCAGTCGATTGTATATGTATTTAAATATATGATATGTTTAAAGCTATGTATTTTGTGAATAACTGGTTATAAGTATATATATACACATTTGATTTAAAGTTATAAAGGTATGCATATTGTGAATTAGACTATATTAATGGTTAGCTTACAAATATTTATATAGTTTTATAGGGAAGTACGAGCTATGTGGGTTATATTTTTAGCAAGCGTATTGTTACCACTTTAAAATGGGTGAAGTTTTACAGTTTACGGTCTATTTGTGTAAGTGTGTAATGTATGTTTAATTTAATAAAGTTATGATAGTTTTGTATAAAATGTTTAACTATTTATATATCTGATATAATGATAGTTCATATCTGATATAGCTTATATATTATAAAGTTACAGGATACGTTAGTTATATACGCTAGTTAATATATATATTTAATAATTGACTAAAATGTTTTCAGTGTGAGTTTACTTTTTTTAGTGTTGGATTTTATACGGCATAGTATGTATACTTGTTCACAGTCTATATAAGTATATGAGTGCATGTGTCATTATAAGTATTTTGTTGTTTATAAATCTCGAGACATATATATGCGTTTAGGTGTTTGTTTCAGACTTACGTAATATATATATATATATATATATATATATATATATATATATATAACCGAATATAGGCTATGCATTTGGAATTTCTATATATACATTTTTATTATGAACATATATAGGTTGCTTTCATGGGTTTTTTTTTAAGTAATATATATTACAATAAGTGGTTATATTGTTTTTATAATAATTATTGACTATAAAATATAATACAATGATTTTTTTTTGGACGAATTATGTTTAAATTACATATAGGTATATATAGATTTTAAATATACATTTTTAATTTGAAAATTGGTTTTGGGAGAATTAATATCATAATAATTTATATTTTTTTCTGTAATATCAAAATTGATTCGATTCATTCTCATCGATTTCCCATTATCAGCCTTGTCCGTCGTGCCTATTTTCTGCATCAAATCTTGTCCATCCAGCGTTGCTTTGGATTTCGTAGCTTATTTCATCATCATATATCTCTAGCCTCGAAAGGTGAGCAATCACTCACGATTAACGTTCTTTTATTTATTAAATTTAATTTCAATTGAAATGACAATTGAAATATGCTGCTGTTAGATTTAAATTGTTATATATGCTTTTATCGGTAACTGTTCACTTATGGGATATGATACCATATCTTATTGTTTATATTTATTTTGATGATATATGCTTGTTGTTAATATTATTTTCATATCTGTTATCACTCTGCAAGTTCCCTATTAGTATAGAAATCACTTTGGGTTGAAAAGATACATACCCGAACGGACTTTAGAATAGGATAATTTCGTTACGGGTTGAAATGATAGACCCAAGCGATTTTTGATTTAATTTAAAATTTTGGATTTCGGGTTGAAATGATATCCACCCGAATATATTTAGTGTACGGATTGAAATGATAAATATCCGTAGCACTTGACTATATGGTAGGAAATATATATACAGACACCGTTGGTCCATATAAATATTTTGAAATTATTTCTATAATTTTGGAAAGAAATATACGGTTTAATAAATTTTGATTCTTAAGATATTATATAAATGGAAATTTTATATATAGATTTAGTCGTAATATTTGATTTAAATTAGATTGATTTAATACATATAATATAGTTGAGTATCTATGGAAATCTATATTTCAAATAGATCTTTCTCGTAATAAATTGAAAAAATAGGATTGGGAGGTACATTTGGGTTTATTAAAAATGGTATTTAAATAAGGATTTATTTAATTAAATCGACTTGAATTAAACTTGTAAATATTAAAGCTTTGAGCTATATTGGAATTTAAATGGCGATTTCGAGATTTAGATCTGTATTTGAAATAAATATAGTTGAATTTGTTATTTAGAAACTAAACTGAATTAAAATATAAATTTAGGTTGAACTAAATTTGAATTTATTATTTAGAAGCTAAATTGAATAAAAATTAGTTTGAAACGTTGAATACTTAAAGTTTGAAATATATTGGAATATAAAGGGGGTATTTTGTGATTTCAAATTTGAATTTGAGATTGATAAATTGGGATTTGAATTTAATTTGAATGGGAAGGTTGGGTTAATGTTGAAACGATTTGTTAAGTTGAGGGAATTGAAAATACTTTACTGTATAAATTATTTAATATATATAAACACTATTTGGGAAATATAGAGATATTTGGAGTGAAAATAATGTTTTGGTTTTGAAGTATAAATTAAGATGAAAGAACCACGGTGTTATAGTGTATATTTCTACCCTGTAGATAGTTCCATGGACCCTTAGAGGATGGTTATTCCAAACATTCTTTGAGTTAATTATATTTCAGTTGATATTTCACTTGAGTTAGATTTATAGATATAAGAATGTTAATCCTGACTCGAGTGTTTTGTGTTTTGCTTTACGCTCGGGTCAGATCGAGTGATACAGCATTTGAGACTCACCTTCGAAGTTGGAGCCTTGCTTGAAGATCCAGCTATCTATCCTTTCAGTCATCCTGTTGATTTGTTCAGAGAAGTCATCTGCGCATACTGGAGACTTCACTATATCTAAGATATTCAATTGTATTTATTTCTATCTCCAATGTATATAGTAGCTTCATAAACTACTATTCTTTATCTATTCCGCTGCATTGTATTACTCTGTGTAAGTGATCTATGATTGATTTATTTACTGTATATTTTAAGTTTTGCCAAATTTTTATTAACAATTCGTTATTTTGAATTATTCAAGTCGGACATGTACGGTTTTATTGTCGAATTTGAATGGTCCAAAATAGCGGGTCGTTACAGTTGGTATCAGAGCTTTGGCTCTAGGCAAAACTTAGCATATATGGTAAATTTATTTACAGAATCACTTTCGTTCGAGTTGAATCTCTTCCTTTTTGACTCAATTTCCTTTGAGTTTTGGAATGTCCCTCGGTTTCGAAATTCATTCTGTCTCTCCCTATTTATATTCGTTTGATTCTGGAGTATCCCATAACTCCATTGAATGATTTGTAAAGGGGGTGAAAACTCCTTTTCAATTGGCATTGACTCACCGAAGATTCCTGTATCCTCGGTTTACGATGCTGATATATCTTGTTATGCCGAATTCTATATCTCCGACGATCGAATGTCGAATTGCCTCAGAATTCTACACCGATCTAATTTTGGAATCACGGTTGACAGGTAAAGGTCGCCCGCGATTTATAGAAGTATATCCATCTTCTATTTTGTAACTTAATTATCTCATCTTCGATCGAGTCTATCTTCGAATCAGGATTCTATTGATTAGAGTTCCTTTAAATTAAATCTCTATCTTTGTTTTGAAATCCATCCTTAAATCATCCTTTGAAAATCGGGTTTTGTTTGTATTTTAGAAATTGTTTATACCGAAATTATTATTTTGATAACTATGATTTTATTCTATATATATAAAGAAAATGTTTTCGGTAGAGATTATATACCTATATATAAAGCAAATAAGAAATGTTATTCTATATAAAAAGGGTTTTGAAAGGATTTGAAATTTTGAAAAAATTATAAGAAATTGATTTATATAAAAATGATTTATAATTGAAGTGTTAAATTTGAAATTCGAGAATTGAATTCCGGTATTTTGAAATTGGTTTTAAGATTTTGGAAATTATATATAAATAATACGATTTAAAAGTATTTTTCCGAATAAGAAATATTTCAAATGAATTCAAATGAATTCCAATAATTTTGAAGAAATTTCAAAGAAGTTTTCAAGAAAATAAAAGTCCAGAACTCACTTATGTCGCTGGAGAATAATTTCGGTGATGAGTGCACACATCATCGACATTGATTTTCGAGTTTCAGAGTGGGGGAGAGGCCACTTTAATAGCTTCGCTATGCGAGTGATTTTGTAAAACCGTTTTTGATTTCAAATTCCGAAGTATAATTTGATATTTTCGAAAGATATATGTATATATTTGAAACAATTTGAAGTAAGACCGGTGTTCAGTCCTCGAGTTTTTGATTTGACTTAGAATAACTCTATTTATAAAAATTGATTTCCATCTCTTGGATTTGAAATTGATTTTCACCGACTATTTTGAAGGTTCGAGCACTTCCAAATCAAGGTTTAAAGGTTTAAAAACCAAGATATTTCGAAAGGTATAAAATATTTGATAAAGTATGCAAGTTTTGTTGTATGAGGTTAAACCTTTTATTAAGTAAGAGAATATGGCTATTTTAATTATACTAATATGGAATTTAGTTTTTAAATGTTTTGAAAGAATTTTAGTTTTAAATAATGGTTTTCAAAAAGGTAAATTGGATATTTCAAATCGAAGTAAATAGTTTAAAGGTTTTAAAGGGATAATTATAAATTTGGAAACCATTTTGAATATAATTGATTTTGAGAAAAATATTTGGTTTTGAAAATTAAATTGAAAAAAAAACCCAGTACTTATATGGTGATTTTGGAAATGAATTTGTTTGACTTGAATTATTTTAATTTGGAAACTGGGATAATTTTCTACACCTATTATTTTGGGAACTTTGAAATTCAGACATTTAATTTGGAAGAAAATTTGGTGAAATCATATATGATTTTGAAACTGAATTGGTATTGAAATAATTTGAAATTGAGAACCTTAGATTACTAAGCACTTGATTTGGGAGTGGTCGAACTTATATAAAATGGATTGTATAAGTATGAGGTTGATTTGAAATCTATTGATTTGAAAGGTACTCAATTTGGAAAGAGATTTTATTTAATCGAAATCTATATAAGTATGATTTGATCTACTATTGATTTGGAAAGTATTCGATTTGAGAAAGGAATCCTATATATATGGACTTTATATAAGTACAATATTTGAAAGTGATTTGAAAAGGTACTATATGATATATATTTTCGAAGTAAAGATATGGAAAGTGCCTTCTGCTTCATATCCGCTTTGTGGCCACATCGTGGATTCATTCTATCGATATTATTCTCTCTGATTTTCGGTTTTCCGGATGTAATACTCGATTGTTTCCCACCGTGGCGTAACCCATGGTTTTTTTTCTCTCGTGAATGCACAGCGCAATTGCCTGGCTGAGTCTTGCCTAGGGGTACGGATTGTTTCCTGGGGGATCCAGGCGTAACCATTGTGTATCCTGCAATCTGTGTAGGTCGCGAATAGTAGCGCAAGTGCCTGGCTGAGTCTTGCCTAGGGGTACGGATTGTTTCCTGGGGGATCCAGGCGTAACCATTGTGTATCCTGCACTCTACTAGTCATCATGGCGTAACTCGCAGGGCTGAGAAAGCTTACGGATATGGATTGTTTCCTGGGGGACCCAGGCGTAACCATTGTGTATCTGCGAACCATGATCGGACAAAGGTTTTGGTTTGGTTGTTTTGTTTGGATTGTACTTTCCATATCTGTTTTTAAAGTTTTTTTCAAGTATTTTCACTGGTTGTTGAAACAGGTCTACTAAGTACTTGAAGAATTCTAGCTTTGCGCCTGATCAACGCATGGCCAGAGTCTGCAAGAACGAGGATAAACTTGTTGAAACATCGAGTTATAAAAATATTTTTGAAAGAAAAGATTTATTTCGATATAAAAGGTATTTATTATAAAAGTATTTCCAACAAAGAAATTTTGTGTTAATATTTGAAATTGAAACTCTCATGGTTTGAAATGTACGATTCTTGCCCGATTCTATTCTTTTGAATCTACCTTATCTGCCCTGCTTTATTTATTCAACTATATTCTCTTTTCCGAATCTATCTTCTTTCCTTCTTTCCTTCTTTTGAATATATCCTTTAAAACATTGTTTATTTATATTCTACCTGGTTTAATAAGAGAGAAAAATTAGTGTTTTATAAATAATTGATCTCATAATTAATTGAATGGATTTGATAAAATGAGTAATCTATTAAATATTAATCAATTTAAATAATAACAAAAGAAAAAGTATATGGTTTTAAATAAATTTTTTTAATTTGTTTTTCAAAGTCTAAATTTTTCATCTGGTTGTTTCTATTCTCCTACTTTATTCCTTTTCGGGGACGAAAAGTTTTGAGTGGGGGAGAGTGTAACGACCCATAAAATTTTAGCAATTTTTAATTGGTATTTAACGTATTGAATTGGATTTTGAGAAATTATTAATAATAAAATTTTGAAAAAAAAAAAGAAAATATGTTATGTATATTAATGATTTGTAGTACGAGCTGTGTACATATATTTTAAAGTTTGGTTGTGGTTATACATATAAGATCTAGTACAAAAACTTTATAAACTATTATTTATACTATAATATAAGTTAAGTTTGATGTAAATTTGGTAGCATAGTTCATTTCTATTGGGTATAAATATCAATAGCGTGGGTAATAAATTTACGGTCTCCTTTTGCTTTTCAGCAAGGTGTGTAAATTTTAAGTATGTTGAGTACGTTCCATATATAGTTATTTTGGAAAACCACTGTATATGTATGATGGTCTATTTGAAGTGTATATATAGTAAAGCGTATTTATACCAAGTTTTATTTAATTTATATGTGTTATAATAGCTATATATATATGTTAGTCTTGATACTAGTATATAGTTTTACTGAAGTTTGATTTCTAGTCATGTTAAATATATATATATATTTGATTTTGGGTTTTTGTGTCACCATTTCCAGTTTATTTTAGTGCATATTTAGTATATCTATACATATGTCGTCAGCTATAAATACGATAGTTAAGGGTTTCATATATCATATGAACCAAAGAAGAAGAGAAGTATATACTATATTTAACTACATATATGAAGTATATGTTTTAAGGGTTGATTTAAGGTCTGCATTAAAAAAAGTAGTTGTGATTACCATTATTTCATATTGTACCTTCTATATTCCTGACTGACTTTCAGCGTTCATTCATTCATTTTAATTGTGTGTTTTTCTTTTCTCTCTCTTTTCTTATAAATAATTGTATGCATTCATCTCTTTCCCTTTCTTATATTTTGTCCCTTCATCATCTTTTAGCCGTTAATTTTGTTTCGAAAATCAAGAAAATTTGTATACGTTTTATTCTTTTTGAACGTTTAATAATAAAGATAAATCTGCATAGTATAATCAGATATGAATTGAGATCTAGGAAATAAATAAATATAAAAACGTATAACATGCCACTAATAATAAATTGCTTTAATAGCTTCTCAATTAGCGTACAGCTGTTTCCATCCCATGCCATGTCAAAAGTTTGAAACGTAATAAATGCTATATGATTATTTCGCATTTATTTTTTTTTCCTTTATTATTTCCTGTACGTTTTCATTCCAATCTAAATTATAACCTTTTGATTTCCATGCCTTTTCGGATCTCAAACGCGCAGCCCAAGGAATATTTCTTTAATAATTTTCCTAAAAATCAGCTTTTGGCCGTTTTATTGCATTGATTTCAAATTGTGCCCGTTTGTTTTTCTCATTCCTCTCATACGTTACCACTTTTATTTATGCTCGGGACACAGCTCATTTTTTTTCCTTCGTTCCCTTTCTTTTATTTGCTTCCTTCGTTTCCATCGGTTCAATTATATAGATTTTTATATTCGTTGCACGTTTACATTCATTTATTTTGACCAGTCCTTTCCTTTGTTATTCCCCTAATTTTGTGCGTTACTTTACCATAACCAATGCTCCGTATTTATTCGCTTTAATCTTTTCAGCTGAATTTGACCATTACTATTCAAATCAATTCATATTTATTGTATACGTTTCGTATGCAACGGTTCTTTTCTTTATTTATTTTGCCTTTATAACCTTGTTTGACTTCGTTTCTTTCATATTGCAAACTGCTGTCACTTCCAATCTCATTCCTCATTTTAAGTTTTCTTCCTCCTCCTTCTTCCATTTTTCTTTCTACAGATCCACCTATTTTCTCCCTTCTTTTACCGTGCTTCCACCTCCCATCGCTTCGTCACCCACCACATCCAACTCATCCCTCTCCCTCCGCGTTTTTCTCTCCTCCTCTCATGCACATATCTCTCTACACGTGTTGTCATCGCCTGCATGCTCAGCCATCCTCAGAGCCTTCACCATCAACAATCATGCCACACGTTATCTTTGAGTAATAGGTTAGCATATATTTATAATATATATGTGTTATTGTATATTTTCTATAAGTCTGTATTTGGAATATGTGATCTGTCCTACATGATTTTAAATTCATGTTAGTTATGTATCATATGGTATTATATATATGAGTTCATAACAGTATTCTTTTTTTTTTCTTTTTTTTTTCGTTCATAGTGTGTATGATATTATACTATGTATAGAGATTTGATAACTTGATTGTTTTATACTTTATGTGTCACGTTGGTATTCAATTTTAAAAGTTTGAAGGTTATATATTAGTTAATATATAGTTTAATATATGTCAGTAATGTATATCTATGCAGTAATATTGTATGTATTATAGCAAAGTAAGTTTTTTTTTTTTTTGATTTAAGATATCATATATACATCTTATAAATATAGTATGGTTCCAAGTATGAAATGTTTGCAGTTTTCAGATTCTATATAATATAAAATTTTGTTCGCATGTTATAAAATTTGATAAGTGTATATATAAATATTATATAAAAAGTTAGTACATATATAAAACGTAAAGCATACTCATCTTATCAGTCGATTGTATATGTATTTAAATATATGATATGTTTAAAGCTATGTATTTTGTGAATAACTGGTTGTAAGTATATATATACACATTTGATTTAAAGTTATAAAGGTATGCATATTGTGAATTAGACTATATTAATGGTTAGCTTACAAATATTTATATAGTTTTATAGGGAAGTACGAGCTATGTGGGTTATATTTTTAGCAAGCGTATTGTTACCACTTTAAAATGGGTGAAGTTTTACAGTTTACGGTCTATTTGTGTAAGTGTGTAATGTATGTTTAATTTAATAAAGTTATGATAGTTTTGTATAAAATGTTTAACTATTTATATATCTGATATAATGATAGTTCATATCTGATATAGCTTATATATTATAAAGTTACAGGATACGTTAGTTTTATACGCTAGTTAATATATATATTTAATAATTGACTAAAATGTTTTCAGTGTGAGTTTACTTTTTTTAGTGTTGGATTTTATACGGCATAGTATGTATACTTGTTCACAGTCTATATAAGTATATGAGTGCATGTGTCATTATAAGTATTTTGTTGTTTATAAATCTCGAGACATATATATGCGTTTAGGTGTTTGTTTCAGACTTACGTAATATATATATATATATATATATATATATATATATATATATATATATATAACCGAATATAGGCTATGCATTTGGAATTTCTATATATACATTTTTATTATGAACATATATAGGTTGCTTTCATGGGTTTTTTTTTAAGTAATATATATCACAATAAGTGGTTATATTGTTTTTATAATAATTATTGACTATAAAATATAATACAATGATTTTTTTTTGGACGAATTATGTTTAAATTACATATAGGTATATATAGATTTTAAATATACATTTTTAATTTGAAAATTGGTTTTGGGAGAATTAATATCATAATAATTTATATTTTTTTCTGTAATATCAAAATTGATTCGATTCATTCTCATCGATTTCCCATTATCAGCCTTGTCCGTCGTGCCTATTTTCTGCATCAAATCTTGTCCATCCAGCGTTGCTTTGGATTTCGTAGCTTATTTCATCATCATATATCTCTAGCCTCGAAAGGTGAGCAATCACTCACGATTAACGTTCTTTTATTTATTAAATTTAATTTCAATTGAAATGACAATTGAAATATGCTGCTGTTAGATTTAAATTGTTATATATGCTTTTATCGGTAACTGTTCACTTATGGGATATGATACCATATCTTATTGTTTATATTTATTTTGATGATATATGCTTGTTGTTATTATTATTTTCATATCTGTTATCACTCTGCAAGTTCCCTATTAGTATAGAAATCACTATGGGTTGAAAAGATACATACCCGAACGGACTTTAGAATAGGATAATTTCGTTACGGGTTGAAATGATAGACCCAAGCGATTTTTGATTTAATTTAAAATTTTGGATTTCGGGTTGAAATGATATCCACCCGAATATATTTAGTGTACGGATTGAAATGATAAATATCCGTAGCACTTGACTATATGGTAGGAAATATATATACAGACACCGTTGGTCCATATAAATATTTTGAAATTATTTCTATAATTTTGGAAAGAAATATACGGTTTAATAAATTTTGATTCTTAAGATATTATATAAATGGAAATTTTATATATAGATTTAGTCGTAATATTTGATTTAAATTAGATTGATTTAATACATATAATATAGTTGAGTATCTATGGAAATCTATATTTCAAATAGATCTTTCTCGTAATAAATTGAAAAAATAGGATTGGGAGGTACATTTGGGTTTATTAAAAATGGTATTTAAATAAGGATTTATTTAATTAAATCGACTTGAATTGAACTTGTAAATATTAAAGCTTTGAGCTATATTGGAATTTAAATGGCGATTTCGAGATTTAGATCTGTATTTGAAATAAATATAGTTGAATTTGTTATTTAGAAACTAAACTGAATTAAAATATAAATTTAGGTTGAACTAAATTTGAATTTATTATTTAGAAGCTAAATTGAATAAAAATTAGTTTGAAACGTTGAATACTTAAAGTTTGAAATATATTGGAATATAAAGGGGGTATTTTGTGATTTCAAATTTGAATTTGAGATTGATAAATTGGGATTTGAATTTAATTTGAATGGGAAGGTTGGGTTAATGTTGAAACGATTTGTTAAGTTGAGGGAATTGAAAATACTTTACTGTATAAATTATTTAATATATATAAACACTATTTGGGAAATATAGAGATATTTGGAGTGAAAATAATGTTTTGGTTTTGAAGTATAAATTAAGATGAAAGAACCACGGTGTTATAGTGTATATTTCTACCCTGTAGATAGTTCCATGGACCCTTAGAGGATGGTTATTCCAAACATTCTTTGAGTTAATTATATTTCAGTTGATATTTCACTTGAGTTAGATTTATAGATATAAGAATGTTAATCCTGACTCGAGTGTTTTGTGTTTTGCTTTACGCTCGGGTCAGATCGAGTGATACAGCATTTGAGACTCACCTTCGAAGTTGGAGCCTTGCTTGAAGATCCAGCTATCTATCCTTTCAGTCATCCTGTTGATTTGTTCAGAGAAGTCATTTGCGCATACTGGAGACTTCACTATATCTAAGATATTCAATTGTATTTATTTCTATCTCCAATGTATATAGTAGCTTCATAAACTACTATTCTTTATCTATTCCGCTGCATTGTATTACTCTGTGTAAGTGATCTATGATTGATTTATTTACTGTATATTTTAAGTTTTGCCAAATTTTTATTAACAATTCGGTATTTTGAATTATTCAAGTCGGACATGTACGGTTTTATTGTCGAATTTGAATGGTCCAAAATAGCAGGTCGTTACACAAATCATCTCATTTCATTACATATACATGATTGAACTCCTAATGACAGTCCAACACCTCTAGCACCTAATATACCTGAAGAGTGCACCGCTGCAGTGCTCGGTCGATGTAGGACAATGTCAAGGGTGAAAGGAGGAGTAATAATAAAAGTACCTATCATATATTTCAAAGCGCATCGAATAAAATATAATAATAAACATTATATATATAACATGCAAGATTATAATAACTAAATGAACCACAATATTATAGTGCACAGGTTCACAAAGTTATATAAGATAATGATAGAGTTTACACAACTGATAATAGACTCAATGATAAACTGTACCTATGTATAATAAGTGAACATTATCTATTCCCCATAATGTTGCATAGTGCAATAAGCAATAGTAAGTCCATATATAATAAGAGAAAGCCCCATTGCATGCCCTTCCTTTGTACAACAACTATGTACCACCTAAACCTGCTATCTAGTCTATTACTTAAGAGTACCCAACCTAATAAGAAGAAGAGTAAAAAACCTCGAATCAACCAATAGACTGGTGTGATCGATAAGAAATCTCAAAATACTATACGATTCGATATAGTAAGGAACAAAGGAATAAAAATCATACTTGACTTGCCCCTACATCCAAAGAAATACCCGCACCTAAGTGGGTCTAATTTTAGACTAAATTGAAACCTAGGTCTATTAGGGTAGGGATTGTTGGTTTTGGTAACCTATAACAAACACAAGTATATCTGAGTGCGATAAATGTAGACTCGTAGTGGAATAGAAAAATATAATCGAATATACGTACTAACTAAGGCAACTACCTTGGAATCAATATTATTCCTTGGTACTCTAGTTGCCTTATCAACATTGAGCATAAATAAGAAGACTTCTCCATCTACCGTTCCCATCTTGCTCTAGTAGCATTGTAACGACCCGTATTTTTAACTGTTTTAAATTCTAGAATTTGATATAATTACTGAATAAAGATGGTTAAAAATAAATTTAATGAATTTGTAGTGTAGTTATTGAATATGAACTTGGATAAAAATCTTGAATAAACCATTTAAGGAATTTGGGAATATTGATATTGAAATAAATTATATGTACCGATAGTATTTATGACAGTTACTAGAGGTGAATAAATGTGAATTATTTAGATAGAAATAAAATAAGATTGATAATAAAAAATTATTTGAAATTTGATAATTTGTTAATATCGATTTATTGGATAATTTAATTTGTTTAAATTTAATATTGGAAAATTTTCAAATAATCGAATCCTGTATTATGTATGAATGAAAATGGTTTTTAAAGTTGATTTAATTTTTTTACAACAATGAAGAAGGTTAGAAATTTAAATTGGATATAAAAGTGCATGATTAAAAATTAAAAATTTTAAATTATAGTTAACGAGTAAAAATAACCATTTTGGCCACTGTCTTGGATTTCAACGAAACCAGTTTCATCGGATCCGTAATAGTAAATTATTGTAGGATTTCAAGTTTTTTGGCGATTGGACATGTCGTTTGGCCGTGCGAGCATGAAACACGTAGAAATTTATTTCGGAATTTAATTAAAATAAATTGATTTGAAAAGCTATCTTGTGCATATGAACTAAATAGTCATCGAAACTTGTAACATCTCGCCTTTTTGTACGTTTTAAAATGACGATAAACCACACATATCAGACTCAAAACATACAAAAAGGAAAATTGTTATTGGGGTGAATAAGAAAAGAAGAGAAAGAAATGAAAAAAAATAGAATCTCATAGCGGAATGAAAAAATATAATCAAATAACAGTTCATGAAGCTATTTTAAAAATTATACAACACATATCAAAGTTACACATACCAGAGAATAATAAATAACAATGCGGCGGAACAATATAAACGTAGTGGAATGATATAATAAAAAATAGTAATACAATCTTTATCTTCATCCTCCAGAAATAAAGTCTTCAAATCGTGGAATGCTCAGATTGACCCGAGCGAATTGAAAATACAAAACACTCGAGTTAGAACTAAAAGATCTTATGTAAGTTAAATCAACGGTAAACAGTATGTGTGGAACGGCGTTAGAGATGTTTACAGAATTGACATCTCCTATCTAGTGTCTGACGTGAGTGTAGTAACTTAAGAGATGCTTGGGATTCACATCTCCTAAGGATCCGTTAAACTATTTACTATGTAGTAAGATACGCTATTATAATAATGTCTATAGTAAAATAAACTAACTTTTAAAAAGCGTTAAGGCTTTATATTTTCCACCTTAACATGTAATAGTCCCAGTAGTCCATCCAGTATCAGCACATCTCCAGATCAGGAGACTACCCTAAATACTCCATGGGTTACGGGAGAAATCCAAACTTCTACAAGGCGCGCTAGGGTAAGTGAGATTGCACAACTAGGCAATGCCAGGGTAGATATACCAATTACGCTTCTGGACCAGTGGTAATGCGTAGCAACTACTACCACCCCCTTCGAGCCACACCCCTAAAATCAAAAGGGCCCCAATCAATCACAACGTAATAGAATGGTATCGAAGGAGTGTGTTCGATAAAAGGTGCTACCTTCTTCGATCGCTCCTGTTTTAGTCACCTTATGCCAACTCATGGGAGTCAGGTCCACGTATATACCTCAAAGGAACGCCGCCGCCATCATACTTCATTTGGAATCTCCACCGCGTACACGGTTGTTAAAGTGGTTTTTGGAGTTGGCAAAGAGTACGACAACTTTTGATCCCGGTCTCTTCAACAACCAAACGTTATTATAACACCGCGGTCATTTCAAAATAATTATTACTTCAAAACCAGAATATAATATCCATTTCAAAACCATATAAATATATCATTTCCATTTCAAAAACCAAACCAATATGATATCATTTTATTAAAACCCAAATCAATATAATATCATTTTTATTTCAAATATATCCTTTCCAAAAAAATCATAGTACTTCCAACATTATAATACTTCAAAATCAAAACACTTGAAATATAACACTTTCAAATCATGATACTTTGAAACTCATAACTTTGAAACATAACTTCCATCACTTAAATGGTTAAAATATTAAAATATTATGTATACTAAAATAGCTTCTTCAATTTTACAAATCAATTCCAAAACAACCCGAATTTCTAAATATTAAGTTTAACCAAATCCCAAATCATAAATTTCAATTCAATTTAGTTTCCAAATAAATCATTCCAAATTATATCGATTTCAAAACAGATTGATCCACAGAGAAAACCATTCCAAATTCAATATATTTCAAACTTTAAGTATTCAACAATTTCAAATCTATGTTTGGTAATTTCACATATATATCAAACTCAATTTTCTATCATTTTGTTTTGAAATATTTTACTTAATAAATCCATTATCTTTTAAATAATTCCCAAATTAGAAATAACTAACTATTTCTTTCAATTTATTTATACTCGAAATGCTCATTTAATTCACCTTAACCCACAATCAAGTTACAAAAATCATACCTTTTAAAATTTCCAATCTAATAAATTTCACATCAAACTTATTTGAGTTTAGTTCTTAAACAAATTCAATTTCAAATAAGTTTCCACTTTATCTTTCAAACTTAATTTGTTTAAAAATTATAAACTCTATATTAAAATAGAATTTAAATACTTAACCATAATTTCTTCAATAAAATCAACTTATTATTAAGATTACTCTATATTGCAACAAATTATACATAGCTTAAAATCGAGAATAAAATAATATTATATAATATCGAAAATCATTATTTATATACAACCATATATTTCTATGCAAAACCATAGAAATCAGTTCAAAATATTTTATATATATAGACCCCGATGTCTATATATAATTTTCTATCTCATGTTCAAGTGATACAGATATTTATCATTTCCATCCATACTTTAAAATATAAATACAGTTATATATCATTTCAAACCGCTATCGGGAATGAAATAAAATCCATAGCAACTTGCAGTTTATAACAATATAAAATACAACATCCATTCATTCAATATAAATCATCAAACATTTATCACGATCATCATCCAATTCAATCAGTAACATCAGTATATAACAGATAATAAATAACAGGTATTTACTGACAGTTTATGTTCAATAATAAATTAAATAACTATTTAACTGGCAGTTTATATGCAATAATAAATTAAATAACAATTTAATTCAAATAAATTCAATTTAACTGAGATGATGATTAAAAATATGCCAAACAGTCATAAATTATTTTCTAATCACACCATAAATCAATTAACAAAAAAAGAAATTTTAGAAGTCGTGAGTGGGTTAAAACACTCACCTTTTAAATTTAAATTGAATTTAAATCCAATTTAAACCCAAAAATTGAACAGTCTCAGAATTGGTCCAAACCAACGCCAAAATATCCAGAATTTTAATATGATTCCAACGCAAAAAAATTCGCGTGAATCGGACCTCGTATGCACAAGTTACACGAATTAGAACATTTGAAACAAAATTAAAAAAACGTCACCCACTCGAAAGGCCACGTTACCCAGCTACCCTGTTCACGTGTTCCAGGCTTCGAGCTGGAACCCTAGCCAGAACGAAGAACACGCGCACGACCAAGGATCATCGCCTCCCCCCATCGACACGCCGCGCCGCCACCCTACGCCCACTCGACCAAGCTGCTCGTCGAACAACACCATATCATGCAGCCGCCGCCAATTTTGGTTAAACCCTAACGAATTATTGCCGACGACTAGCCGTCGATTCCACCAGCGAACACCATTGATGAACAACGCTCGATCCCCTTTATAAAACCACTCAGACGATTTGACGATCGGTTGAAGTTGATCGTTGCGTGATGAACGGTCGAGAATTGAACATCAATTTCTGGACAAATGGAGCTTCAAATCGAAAAATGAATTTCAAATCTGAGATATGCTGGTCTAGAGCTTCAGATCGATATATAATTTGATATGTATTGAGGAGTTTGAATTTTTGAGGTTGAATTTGTATTGAAACAGGGTTGTGAAATTTTAGGGCTTTTCTGCCATTGAGAAAGAGGAGCAACAGAAATTTATGTACGCATAGAAATGAAAAATAGAAAGGTTTCCAGGGTTTATAACCGGATATATATAGGTAGAACAAAATAGAATAGATGGGCTCAATTTAATTAAGAAAAATTGAATGATACATGACTCAAAAAGCTCGTTCTGACTCCGGAACGAAATTGGGTCAACCTATATATCAAAATAGATGTTTTTAAATATTTTCAACACAATGGAACAGGTTTCAAGTCCAAATTCCATCGTATGAAGAAGTTATGCAAAAATTAAGTTATTTCAAATTGATTTCAATTGATTTCAATTAATTGATTTCTAGGCGTTTCGAGCCCATACGATCAAACGACAAGTCCGATCGTTGCGAAACTTGAAATCCTATAATAATTCACCGTTATGGATCCGATGAAACTGGTTTCTTCGAAATTCGAGTCAGTGGCAAAAATGACCATTTTTCAGTTAATTGAATTAAATTAATTATTAATTAATTAAATCACTTTTCCAGTTTAAATCTAATTATTTACCCTTTCTATCATTTTTTATTTCTTAATCATTTATACTAACTTAAACAATTTTGGATGTCAATTTCAAGTTGATTATTCCATCAATTTCAGTGTTTAATTTCAATTTCATTAAATTCAGAAATTATAAATTAAATTTTCAAAAATCCATTTATTAAAATTTTAAACTTTGTTATTCAAGTCTTTTATTACAATAAGAATATAATTAACATTGTTTACAACATGGTACATTAATATTTCCCAATTTCATCTTAATCCCTATTTATGTAACATTTAAATATTAATTTTCATTTAATTCCAACTAATCAATTATTAAATTTAAATTAATAGATCTTGATTCTCGTTCTTTTTATTCAATCAATCATTATCCTAGTCATACTTTATTATCAACCAACAATTATTACAATTAATTATCTAATATTGATTTTTTCAAATTACAGCTTATTACGTATTATTTCGTCCATTAATATAGTTTTGAATTTTATTTCCCAATTTACTATTTACAATCAATTATGACCTTGCGATTATTTCAATTAGTTGGGTTTGCACTAAATTAGTTATTCATTAACTTACATTAACATTATTACCTTTATTTTAGTGATTTCATTATTAAATTATAGATTTTTTTATTTTCTTTCCCAATTAAATTACTAAAACTTATTAAATTAACAAAATTTAATTATCGAAAACTACGGGTCGTTACACTCTTCACCATTCAAAACTTTTCGTCCCCGAAAAGGAAAAAGAAGGGAAAAGAAGAATTAAGAAATCAAGGCCAGCCGGTTTTATAGTGGACCGTCCATTATTATTACGAACGTAATAAAAACTTGGAGTACAGGAGTAAGGTAAAAGCACCTTAACTACTAAGAAAAAAGAAAATACAGCACATGAGTGTGACAGACATGCCACAGCTACACAAATTACACCTGGACTAGGCCACCTCAGAAGTGGTAGAAGCACCAACATCCACCATCACAAGGGAAGATACCGCAGGGACATTCCCAAGAAGACCAGCAAAAGGGCGGAATACAATAGCAAAACAAGGATCATAATCCACTGAATCAGAGGAGTAAATAAATGAACGATCCCAGGTAGAATCAGATAGCATGACAAAATTCATCCTCGCATAATGGCCATCCATATCAAGAACTAAGGAACCACCAGAAGGTCGGTAATGTAGACATCTAAGGTCCAGATGATCATCAGAAACAAATCTAAAAAAGGAATTATTCACGGGGTTAAATCGCATATAATATTTGAGAGCAACCCAACACCGCTCGGACTCATCCCAAACAATAGGCAAACTATGAGGAGTAGAAACAGGAGCAGCAATAGGAATAGATGAAACATCGCAAGGAACCACAGGGGCAGAAGGGGAGGCAAGCCTATCAACAGAGCACAGAGGCAGACACGGGGGAGATAAAGGAACTGCCAGACTTCTCTTCATCGTTCCGCCCCCTTCTCTCCTCCCATCCTCTCCTCTACGCTTCCCTTCCATGCATGTTTCTCCTCCTCATCACCCATCTGTTTCGCTTTCCCCTTCTCCCTCTTCTACCAGATCTGGTCGCGTTTTCAACGACCTCCCGTCAGTGCCCTTGCGCCCTATGCCACTCCTCCTTTCCGCCTATGATTTTCCTCCCCTCCATGCTACAATTCCTGCAGTCCATGCTGCTAGCCCTAGCTCGTTTCCAGTGATTGTGTCTTCCAAGCCTAGATGAATCCCCCTTGGTTCTGTCTGTCAATCGGTGCTTGGGGTTATGCCTTCGTCAGCGTCCGGTTTGCAGCCTTCGTCTCCTATTGCTTGCAGTGCTTTGTCGAATACTGTTGTGGTTTCGAAATGTAATTTGGGTAAAACTGGTTCTAAATTTGATGTGCGAGAATCGCCTGTTGTGCGCGATGTGTCTGATGATGTTAGTGCGCCTGTTATGTGCGATGTGACTGATGATGTTGATGCGGAGGTTGATATTTCTGGTAGCGATATTCGAACAGATTTTGCTGATTTTTCTGGCTATAAACGATGCTTTCCAGGTGTTTATGTTAATTCCTCTGCGAATGTTGAACCTGCCTCTGTTGGTCTTCCCATTGCTTTGGAGCAGCCCGGTCGATCAATCCATAATTTTTCTGCTCCTTCCCTGGCGAGCACCAAATCATGGTCTTCACTATTCACTTCACTGCCCCGTAATGCGGGTGATTACAAACCGATTGAATTTGATATCGTTGAGGAGAATGGTGTGATGATCCCTCCTCCAATTGTTATGCAGGCCAATATGGACTACTGGTTAGAATATTTGGTTGGTTTCTTCTTGGATCCTAATCACCGCCTTCTTGAAGCGTCTATAGTTTGTCGTCGGGCTTGGAAGCTTCATGGTGATTTATGTGTTATATTTGTTGATTCCACGTATTTTCTTAAGTTTTTCTCCGTCAAGGAACGTCGTCGTATTCTTGAGGCCGAGCCTTATTTTTTTGATGGAAAACCTTTTATTATTACTCCTTGGTCTCCAACAGTCGCTAGTGCACGTGAACAAGTTTTTTCGATCCCCGTTTGGGTTTTTCTCTCTCAAATTCGCTCTGCTCTTCAACCTTTGCTTGGATTGAATTGGCTGGCTCGTAATGTAGGAAATTGAAATGTTTTGACTCTAATAATATTGCGCGTGAAAAATTGGTGTATGCTAAGGCTCTAATTGAGATTTCCCCTGATAAGCCTCTCACTTCCTCTATTCCCGTTTAGCTAGCTGTTGGGCATGTTGTGGATGTCCGTGTTCGCTATGGTTGGGTTCCAGATATTTGTACCTCCTGTCACTCCTTTGGTCGCTTGGCTATCACTTGCTCGCATTCTGCTGTCTCCGCGGTTGCTCCTAAGATCCCTCTTCCTCGCCCCCGCTTCGAAAATGGGTTCCTAAGGTTTCTTTCTCTGTCTCTCAATTTGCCCCTCCTCCGACAGTTCCTTTATCTCCCCTGTGTCTGCCTCCATGCTCTGTTGATAGGCCTGCCTCCCCTTCTGCCTCTATGTTCCTTGCGATGGTTCATCTATTCCTATTGCTGCTCCTATTTCTGTTCCTCAGAGTTTACCTGTTATTTGGGATGAGTCCAAACGGTGTTGGGTTGACCTCAAATCTCATATGCGATTTAAACCCGTGAATGATTCATTTTTAGATTTGTTTCTGATGATCCTCTGGACCTTAGATGCCTACATTACAGACCTTCTGGTGATTCCTTAGTTCTTGATATGGATGGTCATTATGCGAGGATGAATTTTGTTATGCTATCTGATTCTACCTGGGATCGTTCATTTATTTACTGCTCTGATTCAGTGGATTATGATCCTTGTCTTTCTATCCTATTCCGCCTTTTTGCTGGTCTTCTTGGGAATGTCCCTACGGTATCTTCCCTTGTGATGGTAGATGTTGCTGCTTCTACCTCTTCTGAGGTGGCCTAGTCTAGGTGTAATTTGTGTAGATGTGGATGTCTGTCACACTCATGTGTTGTATTTTCTTTTTTCTTAGTAATTAAGGTGCTTTTACCTTACTCCTGTACTTCAAGTTTTTATTACGTTCATAATAATAAGTGGACGGTCCACTATAAAACCGGCTGGCCTTGGCAAAAAAAAGAAATCAATATATCTTATTCAAAATATTAAATTTATAAACAATTAATTTACATCATAAAATAATTTAAATAAAATATGTAAATTTATAAACAATTAAATCTTTTATTTTCAAGTTAACAAAATTTGGAAAAAAATTCAGAAAATTTTCTAAGTCCAAAATTTACGAAAAATTCGGCAGTCTCCTTTGTACGGAGAGGCTCGGGAGACAATATAATATCAAATATAACAATATATAAAATATAATTTCCAAAATAATATATACCAACACGGGAAAAACAACACAATAACGCTAGAAAACCGTAATCCGAGAACGTACCTATTTGTCGGGCAATCAACGCTTAACGATGAAACCAAAAGCAGTAGCAATTGCTTCCATAACCTGTATTTCACTTATATAATCTAAAAAGAGTTAATAATTATATAGAATGAAATATTAATTTTGTTTCATCCACTAGCAAAAAAATTAATGTCAAACAGCAACACAATTCAATTATCCATCCATATGAAACAAAACAAATAGTTGTTCGGGTTCAAAAACTTTAAGTTGTACAGAATGGAAAATAAACGATTAAGTGCACCATTTACTCAACAGCCTTAGACGAAACTAAATAGATTATTTATACATCTAAACAAATTTAAAGTATCCTTGCCCAAACATCCATAAACTAAAGAAATAGCGATTCCAAACAATAGACCCAGTTAATTTTTATCAATTTCATTTCATAACATTTGTTGTTTGATTCCCTTTTCATTCATATAATGATTTATCTTTTTATTTTACATTATTTCTTGCAAATTTTCATTTCCATCCACTGATTCAGTGTTTATTTCATTTAATTGTACTTATACTTACATAAATTCATTTTTATTATTCATATCATGTAATTTTTTTTGCATTACATTTATTCATTCCTCAATTTCATTTATTTACTTTAATAATAAATGGTTTCAACATTAGCTTAAATTCAAAATCTATACTTACACTACTCATTTCCTATTTCATTTAATTAACAGTACTCAAATTTTGACTCAAGTTTATAACTATTTTCATGTCAAATTTCTTATTTATAAAGCAAATTTTATTGAACACTTTCATTATCTAAGTATTACTTGTATAATATTCTATTACATTTTCTTATAAGCATTAGGACTTTTAATATTTGGTAAGTTATATATATGCTTTAAGGATGTAATTGAAGGTTATACAAGTTTTTCTTATTTCTTTTAAATTAATTTAGTGTTCAATAACCTTATCTTTTGTTTTTTATAGGTTACATATTTCAACTTTCTGGAAATTTCATTCATAACCTAGCATTTCATCTCTTATTAAATTAGAGGTTCCAATTACCGGTTAGTTACATTCCATTTCACTACAACAAATGAAACTATTAATTAATGGAACTTAAGAACTAAATACCGGGTTTAATTTCAAATCGTTTTAAAATAATAGATAAATATATATACTTACAACTTATATGTCCAATTGTAATTAAAATAAAATAAAATTTATATTTGTTTATCAAAATAAATCTGCAGTAAAACTACTACAGTGGCCTTCCCACTGCAAAACTCGAAAATGAATGTCGATGATATATACACTCATCACCGAAATTATTTTCCAGCAATAGAGAGGGGAGTACAGAACTTATTTTGTTCCCAAAGTTTTTTAAAACAATTCTTTCAAACTATATTGAAATACTTATATCAAAACATACTTCTAAAAATATTATTATTATATTTCCAAATCATTCAAAAGAAATTTTCAAAAACCCCGGGACGTAGATTATAAATTTCCAATTTTCATTTATTTTATTTCATCAAATTTTGTTTCTAATCAATATATATATAAATTTCACTACCTAACAACAAATATATTACAACCAAATATTACCCTTATAAAAAATTTATTTTATATATATTGAATATAATAGGCAAAATTATTTCATTCACCTATATTCAAAACAAATATTGTGTCGGTCTGTCCTATTAAGTGTTTAAAAATCCCTATTGATGCCACAGCGTCCTATGCACAGACCATAATTTATAAATACAAAACAGAACAAATTAACACAATATCAAAACCTTTTATAACACTAACAAATACGATCTCTCATATATACACTGTCAGCGACACATCATAGGGTATTACTACCCTATTAGTAAAGAGTCAAACCCCACAAAGCTAAGGTTTATCGTTAAACCAAAGCTCTCATACCAGATGTAACATCCTGCCTTTTTGTATGTTTTAAATCGACGATAAACCACACATGTCAAACTCAAACCATACAAAAGGGCGAATTGTTATTGGGGTGAATAAGAAAAGCAGAGAAAGAAATGAAAAAAAAATAGAATATCACAATGGAATGACAAAATATAATAATCAAATAGTAGTTCATGAAGCCGTGTTACAAGAACATTTGATTATACTTATACAACACATATCAAAGTTACCTATACCAGAGAATAATGAATAACAATGCAGCGGAACTGTATAAATGTAGTGGAATGATATAATAAATAATAGTAATACAATCTTTATCTTCATCCTCCATAAATAAAGTCTTCAAAATCCTGAAATGCTCAGACTGACCCGAGCAAATTGAAAAGACAAAACACTCGAGTTAGAACTAAAAGATCTTATGTAAGTTAAATCAATGGTAAACAGTATGAGTGGAACGGCGTTAGAGATTCCTATGTGATTTGACATCTCCTATCCAGTGTCTAACGTGAGTGCAGTAACTTAAGAGATGCAAGAGATTCACATCTCCTAAGGATCCGTTAAACTATTTACTATGTAGTAATATACGCTATTATAATAATGTCTATAGTAAAATAAACTTACTTTTAAATAGCGTTAAGGCTTTAAGTTTTCCACCTTAACACATAATAGTCCCGGTAGTCCATCCAGTATCAGCGTATGTCCAGATCGGGAGACTACCCTAAATACTCCACGGGCTACGGGAGAAACCCAAACTCGTACAAGGCGCGTTAGGGTAGGTGACACGGCACAACTGGGCAATGCTAGGGTAGATATACCAATAACGCTTCCGGACCGGTGGTAACGCGTAGCAGCTACTACCGCCCACCTCGAGCCACACCCCCAAAATCAAAAGGGCCTAAATCAATCATAAAGTAATAGAATGGTATCGAAGGAGTGCGTCCAATAAAAGGTGCTACCTTCTTAGCCCGTCGATCGCTCCTGTTTTAGCCACCTTTTGCCAACTCACTGGAGTCGGGTCCACGTATATACCTCAAAGGAACGTCGCCACTATTTTGGAATCTCCACCGCGTACATGGTTGTTAAAATGGTTTTTGGAGTTGGCAGAGAGTACGACAACTTCCGATCCCGGTCTCTTCAACTACCGAACGTTATTATAACACCGCAGTCATTTCAAAATAATTTATACTTCAAAACCAAAATATAATATTCATTTCATAGACATATAAATACGATATCATTTCCATTTCAAAAACCAAACCAATATGATATCATTTTATTAAAACCCAAATCAATATAATATCATTTTTATTTCAAATATATCCTTTCCAAAAATCATAGAACTTCCGACGTTATAACACTTCGAAATCAAAACACTTGAAATATAGCACTTTCAAATTATGATACTTTGAAACTCATAACTTTGGAACATAACTTCCACCACTTAAATGGTTTAAATATTAAAATACTTTAAACAATAAAATAGCTTCTTCAATTTCACAAAACAATTCCAAAAGACCCGAATTTCTAAATTTTAAATTCAACCAAATCCCAAATCATAAATTTCAATTCAATTCAGTTTCCAAATAAATTATTCCAATTATATCGATTTCAAAACAGATTGATCCATAGAATAAACCATTCCAAATTCAGTTTATTTCAAACTTTAAGTATTCAACAATTTCAAAACTAAATTTGGTAATTTCATATATATATCAAACTCAATTTTCTATTATTTAGTTTTGAAATATTTTACTTAATAAATCCATTGTCTTCTAAATAAATCCCAAATTACAAATAAATAAATATTTCTTTTAATTTATTTATACTCGAAATGCTCATTTAATTCACCTTAACCCACAATCAAGTTATAAAAATCATACTTTTAAATTTTCCAATTTAATAAATTTTAAGTCAAACTTATTTGAGTTTAATTCTTAAATAAATTCAACTCCAAATAAATTCCACTTTATCTTTCAACCTTAATTTATTTAAATCGTTATAAACTCTATATTAAAATATAATTTAAATATTTAACCATATTATCTTCAATAAAATCAACTTATTATTAAGGTTACTCTATATTGCAACAAATTATACATAGATTATAATCGAGAATAAAATTATATTATATAATATCGGAAATCGGTATTTATATAAAACCATATATTTCTTTACAAAACCATAAAAATCAGCTTAAAATATTATATATATAGACCACGATGTCTGTATATAATTTTCTATCCTATGGTCAACTGATACAGAAATTTATCATTTCAATCCGTAATTTAAAACATAAATACGGTTATATATCATTTCAAACCTCAATTCCAAATGAAATAAAAACCATAGCAACTTGCAGTTTAAAAAAAATACAAAATACAACATCCATTCGTCAAATATCAATCATCAAGCATTTATCACAATCATCATCCAATTCAATAAATAACATCAATATATAACTGATAATAAATAACAGGTATTTACTGGTAGTTTATATTCAATAATAAATTAAATAACTATTTAACTGGCAGTTTATATGCAATAATAAATTAAATAATAATTTGATTCAAATAAATTCAATTTAACTATGATGATGATTAAAAATATGCCAAGCAGTCATAAATTTTTTTTCTAATCACATCATAAATTAGTTAGCAAACATAAGAAATTTTAGAAGTCGTAAGTGGGTTAAAACACTTACCTTTTGAATTTAAATTGAATTTAAATCCAATTTAAACCCAAAAATTGAACACTCCCAGAATCCATCCAAACCAACGCCAAAATATCTGGAATTTGAATATAATTCCAATGCAAAAAATGTCGCGTGAATCGGACCTCGTATGCACAAGTTACACGAATAGAACATTTGAAACAAAAAAAAATCCCTCACCCGCTTGAAAGGCCACTTCACCCAGCTACCCTGTTCACAGCGTTCCAGGCTTCGAGCTGGAACCCTAGCCAGAACGACGAATGCACGCGTGGCCAAGGATCAGCACCCCCCCCATCGGCACGCGCGCCGCCACCCTACGCCCACTCGACCAAGATGCTCGTCGAACAACACCATATCATGCAGCCGTCGCCAATTTTGGTTAAACCCTATCGAATTATTGCCGACGATTTAGCCATCGATTCCACCGGTGAACACCACTGATGAACAACGCTCGGTCCCCTCTACAAAACCCCTTTGAAGATTTGACAATCGGATGAAGTTGATCGTCGCGTGATGAATGACCGAGAATTGATCATCAATTTCAGAACAAACAGATCTTCAAATCAGAAAATGAATTTCAAATATGAGATACGCTCGTCGAGATCTTCAGATCGATTTATAATTTGATATGTATTGAAGAGTTTGAATTTTTTAGGTTGAATTTGTATCGAAACCGGGTTGTGAAATTTTAGGGCTTGTCTGCCATTAAGAACGAGGAGCAACAAAAAATTTCTGTATGTACAGAAATGAGAAATTGAAAGGCTTCTAGGGTTTATAACCGGATATATATATAGGTAGAACAAAGTAGAACAGATGGGATCGATTTGGTTAAGAAAAATTGAACGATAAATGGCCCGAAAAGCCTATTCTGACTCCGGAACGAAATTAGGTCAACCCATGTATCAAAATAGATGTTTTTAAATATTTTAAACGTAATGGAACAGGTTTCAAGTCCAAATTCCATCGTATGAAGAAATTTGCAAAAATCAAGTTATTTCAAATTGATTTCAATTAATTGATTTCTGGTCGTTTCGAGCCCATACGATCAAACGACAAGTCCGATCGTTACGAAACTTGAAATCCTACAAGAATTCACCGTTATGGATCCGATGAAACTGGTTTCGTCGAAATCCGAGTCCGTGGAAAAATGGCTATTTTCAGTTAATTGAATTAATAATTAATTAATCAAATCACTTTTCCAGTTTAAATTTAATTAGATTTTTTAATCATTTATACTATCTTAAAAAATTTTAGATGTCAATTTAAAGTTGATTAATCCATCAATTTCAGTGTTTAATTTCAATTTCATTAAATTCAGAAATTATAAATTAAAATTTTCAAAAATCCATTTATTAGAATTTTGAACTTTGTTATTCAAGTCTTTATTACAATAAGGATATAATTAACATTGGTTTATAACATGGTACATTAATATTTCCCAATTTCATCTTAATCCCTATTTACGTAACATTTAAATATTAATTTTCATTTAATTCCAACTAATCCAATTATTAAATTTAAATTAATAAATCTAGATTCCCATTCTTTTTATTCAATCAATCATTAACCTATTCATACTTTATTATCAACCAACAATTATTACAATTAATTATCTAATATTGATTTTTCCAAATTGCAGCTTACTACGTATTATTTCGTCAATTAATATAACTTTGAATTTTATTTCCCAATTTACTATTTACAATCAATCATGACCTTGCGATTGTTTCAATTAATTGGGTTTGCACTAAATTATTTATTTATTAACTTGCATTAACATTGTTACCTTTATTTTAGTGATTTCATTATTAAATTACAGATTTTTTTATTTTCTTTCCGAATTAAATTACTAAAACTTATTAAATTTAACAAAATTTAATTATCGAAAACTATGGGTCGTTACAAAGCTTGTTCGCTCGTGTTCGGAGTGTGTGTAAAATATTATAAACGCAAAGCGACATGCTTCATTTGGAGTTCGGATTTGCACGGTCTATTCGGGTGAGATATTTTTGTAAATATTAATATTTTATATTATTTATTATCTTTCTCTCAACCGTTCATACCCTTTATAGACGCACCCTTTTCTCATTCCCCTTTCCTTTTAAATCGAATCCGCATCATCCAAATTAATAAAAAGTGACAGCCAATCGAAAATCAAAACAAAAGGAAAAAAATCGATCGAACGGGAAAATTAAGTGAACAAAAAAATGGAGGCAAACAACCATGGCGACACGACGATGGTTGAAAGAGGCCGAAATGATGATTTAGGTTTCCTTGATTTTTTGTCTTTTTGTTCGAGCGCTCACGCTGATGTGGGGAACGAGGCAGGGGGAGCTGTGGTCGCGGTTGGTGGTTGGAAGCATTGGCGACATTGATCAATGGTGGCAGCACGATTTGTTCAGCGTAAAGAGAAGAAAAGAATATCACGATCGTGATTAGCTGGAGCTTGCGTGATGAGGAAGACTTTGCCTTGTTTTTTTAATTTAATTTAATTTTATTTTAAAGTATATTTAGTTTTAAATTGAATCGTCATTGTAATATAATCGTAAATCTTTCATACGAGGTCTGTGTTGGGTAAAACGAATCACATTTCGATCGTATCGAAGTCGTTTATAACATGGGATAGAGGTGGAAATTATTTAAAGCTGGATTATTTTTAGTTTCAAATCAAAGGTGAGTGTTTATACGCTTACAATTAACTGAATTAATTTTTAATGTAGTTAAATTTATGCCATGAAGTGATTGAAATTTATTGATTGTTGTTTGATAAATTTAATTAACATTTAAATTAAATGATAAATTTTGAATTGACAGTTAAATTGAGTTAGAATTAAATTGCCCGTAGAATACCCAATATTGATAATTATGAATTGTTGTGAATTTATTGACTGTTTGGATGATTGGTTGTGATGGATGCTATTGGTTGATATTTGGATATTTATTATTTGATATATAATTTTATCGTCCTGTATGTTATTTACAGTATATAAAACTGTTAATTGAATTATTTCGAATAAATTAAGAAATATGTTGAAATGATATATGGCTATGACATTTATTTTAGATTGAATGATATATGTCTATCCCTGGAATTTAATTAATTCACTTGGCCATAGGATAGAGAATTATATACGGATACCGGATTGGTTAAATTAAATGATTTTAAAATTTTGGTTTGAAATGATTTAAATGATTTGGTTTTAAGAAATAAAAATCAAATTTATGGAAATCGAATTATTTTCGAACTGGAAACCGGAATGTTGAAATTTAAATATGAAACAGGAATTGTTTAATTGAGATTTTTAAGTTATAATCAAAATATGATGTGAATTTCATAAATTGATTTGTTTTAAAAGATGGGACTTTCATTCGAACTTCAGATATTGCCAAGTAAAAGTGATATAAAATGATATTTCGGAATTGAGCTCGAAATTTATTTATATTTGAAGGTTTGGATTTTTAAATTGGATATTGAAGGAAATTTTGATTTAAGTGTTTTGAATCTATATTTTGGAAACCGAACTCGGAATTGATATAAATTGAAATGGTTTAAATTCTAAGAATTGAATCGAAATTAATTTGGAATTGGAATTGAAATTAATTTGAAATTGGAATTGAAATTAATTTGGAATTGGAGTTGAAATTAATTTGGAATTGATTTGAATTGGGAAATTTAGGTTTGAATCGATTTGACTTTGAAACTATTTTCAAATGAATATTTTAGTATAAATGGTTTAAAATCTATATCCTTTAAAATATCCAATTATTTTTATATTCCAAACCACTTTACTATATAAACCATTTTTATTGTTCAAACTATTTTCTATTAAACTATTTTAACAATTTAACTATTTTAAAACTATTTAAACTATTTTCTAAAAATTCAAATTAGTCAAAGGGTGAAATGTTTATATTCAAATCTTGGATTTAAATGGGAATTGGGTTAAAGTGAACCATAAACAAAATTGTAATTTGAATCAAGTTTTGAAGTGAAATCGATATATCGTATTGAATTAACATTTTGAAGTAAAATATGATGATTCCAAAACGGATTTGATTTTTGAAGCGAATATGATGATTTCGAAATGGATTTGATTTTGAAGCGAATATGATGTTTTGATATCAAGTATATATTGTTTTTGAAATATAAAAGAACCAACCGGTGTGTAAAATGATATTTGGTTGTTAAAGAGGCCGAGGCCACTTATTGGCATACTCTCTGTCAATATTGGAACTATTTTGACAACCGTGTATGCGCTGGATGATATCCAGAATGTAGTGGTTGAATTGGAGACATTTACTGGAATGAACTAAGAGAACGATTATGGATAGCCTTGACACTTGTGTCATAATTAAAATGACTAGAACAGGAGCCTATGTCTGGCCATTGAGGTTAGCCACCTCTAGCAACGTTGATCCCTCATATTACTACTGTGATTTCATATTCGATGGGTGCACCTTTTTCGTTTGGATTAATTGTCGCGGTCAGCCATGGATGGGTTGCGTTCTGCCAGAAAAGGTAAACTGTTAGAATCCTACATTGGACATTGCCTCACATGCCTTGTCATATTTATCCTTATACGATCCCATTACGACTTTGATTTAGTATTGTATCTGTAGGGGAATCACTGGCTATCGACATTACTAGTTGTGTTATAGGACCTGCATAGACTGCATGTTATAAAAATGTGTTAAGGCGGATAATGTAAAGCCTTAACGCTATTTTAATATTTATTTTACTGATAGACATTATCTATTATAGCGTGCACTATTACATATAGATAGTTTGACGGATCCTTAGGAGATGGAACATCCTGTAACAACCCTTAAGTTATTGCACTCATATTTCGTGATATTGATTTGACTTACATAAGAGTATTTTAGTCATAACTTGAGTGTTTTATCTTTTCATTACGCTCAGGTCAGTCCTAAGTTTTTCCAGTGCATTGAAGATCAGTTACTAGAGGATGAAGACGAAGTTGGTATATTATTACTATTATTATTCTATGCATCACATTGTCTGCTACATTATTTCTTTATTCCCGATGTGTGTATATATATATATAACTCTGATAAATGTTGTAAATAAAAGTCAGATGTATCTTAAACAGCTTCATGAACTGTAATTTGACTATTATATTTTATCGTTTCCACCGCGAGATTGTATGTTTGTTTTCTTCTTATTTTCTTATTTTTCTTAATTAACCCCATTGGTTATCTACATTCTGGATTGTTTAAGCTGGATATGTATGGATTATTGTCAATTTAATCCTTCCGAAATATAGGTTGCATAAACTTGTCCTTTTAAAATGAATCATATTGGTTGTAATGCGATGGGGGATTTAGAACAACATTCTGGTGTTTGAAAAAATTACACAATTCACCCATACATTAATTTATGCCAATTGATTTCCATATAAGTTTTATATCTATCATTTATGGCTGATCCATTAAGTCCTATATGCATGTATGATATGTCTAACCTCCTTTGAGTTTTTTATATATATATATATATATATATATATATATATATATATTGTGTGTGTGAGTGTATTTGTCTATCCGTATATATGTCTAACCATTTCACTACCCAACAACCTCAACCATTTAATACTTCTTAAATAGGGAGGATACTAACTCAACAGCTATTAAATACCTTAATCCCTGAAGCCGGCCCTCCGCAATATAAATGCTAGTCAATCGATTCTAGCTGTAGAGAGCGATAACCCCTGTATGCAGCTTTATAATTTATAATTTAATTGTCATACTACTAACATATCTCAACAGTTATATAAGGCTTAACTTGGCCATCTCTTGTAGACAAATTCATCTAACCATCTATTTTGAGGTCTATGTGTCTCTTATATGGATTCTACACTAGTAGGAAGTGAAATCCATCATGAATAACCCAAGTCTTTGCTATCGCTCATTCGGAACCACTGGTGATCATAACCTATATGCAAGACCTACTGCTAAAGATTGGGCCAAAAATATTGGCATAGCTTGCCGACCTTGCACAACTGACATCCCATTTAGACTAACCCAAGCAAGTCAAGGAAAAGTGCCCATTTTGGTTACTTAATACCTCTTATTGGAAATGAAGCAGACCCCATTTTCTCAAAAGTAATAGACCATTTTATATTTCAAATTCAAGGCAAACCCTCAATGTATTTTTCCCTCATATATCCGCAACACATATCCCTTCCCCATTGGGCCCTACAGTTAGAGATGTCTCACATCAGTAGTAAGTATACATAACTGTTGGTAGTCTTTAGGTGAAGGGCATACTTCTATTGTGTAACTCTACTGACCTCACATCACAAACCACTAAACCAAACCAATTACCTAAATCCTAAGTTTTGGGTTAGGCCTGCGGATTCACGCTCGTTCTAAATGTATAATTGAACCTATATAATCTCCTGTTACAAAAATTATATTGCCTTATATGTGTATTTAATAGTACTAATACTTACTTGCTCGCTACACAATTATTTCTATTTTATGTACGCTTAGGCTTCGGTTTCTTCATTTCCTTCTTATGTCTAATAAATGTCCATTGTCCATAATAATTGGTTATTAATGTCTAAATTAGACAATCTCTAATGATATTTTTCACCCATTTCAAAATCCTATTATGCCTATTAAAATCTCCCATAAATGTCAAATAAAATCTCTAATCGGCCCCCATTAAAAAAATTTGACTCTCTATTAACTAAATTTTCATTTCCCATTAAATTTGTAGTTGTTGTCCACAAATTTTGGAGTTACTATTCCTTCCTTTTTTAACCTCGTAGTCCTATAATTAATACATTATTAATAACTAATATGAATATCATCGTAAATTACGATATGTATATAAGTGTGTGTGTGTATGTGTGTAAATTTTAATTATTAAGTGCGATTATACGTATATATATTTTACTATTTCTAGCTACTAATTCCTAACTAGAACATTCCTTTCCACATTTTAATTTATCAGAGCTACCCTTCAAAAAAGGATTATCGTTATAGATTTCCATAATTAACCAAAAGTGATGCATCAATTCATTTGAAATTACAAGGAATTATTTCTCTTCTTTTAGTGAAATAGACAGTGTAAACTACGAAGAATAATATCCATACTTTACACAGCTCTTTCCTTTTTGGTATATTCCTTTTTAAGTCAAATGACAAACATTTATACATGTAACATCCCGCCTCTTTGTACGTCTTAAATCGAAGATAAGCCACACATGTCAGACTCAAACCATACAAAAGAGCGGATTGTTATTGGGTGAATAAGAAAAGCAGAGAAAGAAATAAACAAAACAGAATCTCACAACGGAATGATAAAATATAGTAATCAAATAACAGTTCATGACGCTGTTTTACAAAATATTTGATTTTACTTACATAACATATATCAAGTACACATACTAGAGAATAATAAATCATGCAGCGGAATAGTATGAATGTGGTGGAATAATATAATAAATAATAGTAATAAAATCTTCGTCTTCATCCTCAAGAAGTAAGGTATTCAAATCCTGAAATCTCAGGCTGACCCGAGCGAATTGAAAAGACAAAACACTCGAGTCGGAACTAAAATATTTATGTAAGTTAAATCAACGGTAAATAATATAAGTGGAACGGGGTCAAAGATGTTTACAGGATTTGACATCTCCTATCCAGTATCTAACGTGAGTGCAGTAACTTAGGAGATGTTCGGATTCACGCCTCTTAAGGATTCGTTAAACTATCTACTATGTAGTAATATACGCTATTATAATAGTGTCTAAAGTAAAGTGTAATATACTTGAAAATAGCGTTAAGGCTTTACATTTTCCACCTTAACACACTTTTATATTACCATAGTCTATACAGTACCGTAATCTCCCCCGTACTAGGCGTCGTCAGAGGGCGCTCCATAGGTATGGTGCAAAACAAAATCGTATAAGGCGCGCTAGGGTAGGTGACACGACACAACTAGAAAATGCCATGGTAGATATACCAATTACGCTTCCGGACCGGTGGTAACACGTAGCTGCTATTACCGCTCACCTTGAGCCACACCCCTAAAATCAAAAGGGCCCTAATTAATCACAAAGTAATAAAGTGGTGTCGAAGGAGTGTGTCCGATAAAAGGTGCTACCTTCTTAGCCCATCGATCGCTCCTATTTTGGCCACCTTATGCCAACTCACGGGAGTCGGGTCCACGTATATACCTCAAAGGAAACACTGCCGCCATCCTTCTTCATTCTGGAATCCCCACCGCGTACATGATTGTTAAAGTGGTTTTCGGAGTTGGCAGAGAGTATGACATTTATAAAATTTCTAAATCAATATTTATATAAAACCATAATTTCTTTACAAAACTGTAGAAATCATTTCAAAATATTTTTATATATAACCATGGTGTTTGCATATAATTTTCTATCCTATGGCTAAGTGATACAGATATTTATCATTTCAATCCGTAATTTAAAATATAAATACGGTTACATATCATTTCAAACCGCAATCTTGAATGAAATAAAAATCCGTAACAACTTGCAGTTTATAACAATATAAAATACAACATCCATTCATTAAATATCAACCATCAAACATTTATCACAATTATCTCCAATTCAATCAATAACACCACTATAGAACAGATAATAAATAACAGTTATTTACTGGCAGTTTATATTTAATAATAAATTAAATAACTATTTTATCCAAATAAAATTCAAATAAACTGAGATGATGATTCAAAATATGCCAAACAATCATAAATCAATTTCTATCAACATCGTACATCAATTTAACAAATATAAGACATTTTAGAAGTTGTGAGTGAGTTAAAACATTCACCTTTATAGGAGTCTAAAAATAATAGACTTCTAATCAATAGCTCCACTATATGTTTCCTTGGTCTCCTTCTTGATTGCTAGTTTTATTTCGTAATTTTTCTTTTATTTTGATTTACTTTAATTTTCCTCCTTATTATATTAATGTATATATGTATGTATATATGTATTTTTAAAAGGTTTGAAAAAAAGAAGATTTAAAAAAGAAGAGTTGAAAAGGAAAAGGATTAAAATAAGAAGAACTGAAAATGGAAGAGAAGATCAAGATTTGAAAAGAAAGAAGAAAGTTTGAAATAGAATAAAATTTAAGAAGAAGAATATTTGAAGAGGAAGGAAAAATTAAAATGAGAGATAATAAGGAGATTTGAAGAAAAAAAAAGAAAAAGAAAAAAAGAAGAATATTAGAATGGAGGATGGGGTTTCATTTGCATCGTATCTTATTTATAAGGTTAGAGTTTGGTTTAGGGCTAAAGAGATTTGAAAAGAGAGGCCGCTATTAATTAGAAATAAATGAAATGGTTTTTCAAAAAATGAAGTTGGAAAATGAACGAAAAAAAATAAAGTAAATATGAACAAACTTAGTATTGAAATATAGTAAATATGAACAGCCTTTTTAAAAGTAGCAGGTATTAAAAATTGGTAAAAGAAAGAATTAAAAATATGAAAAGTAGTCCATGTTTGCAAAATAGAAAAGCTTCACACAATGTAAACGGAATGGAGCAATGGAACAAATGGAGAAATAATGAAAAGAATGCGACAATTATTAATTAGAAAGGGAATGAATGGACCAGCTGTGTACTGTAAACAAACTTTTAGAATTCAAATTTCAAAAACAATCGTTCACTTATTTTATTTGTTAACCCTAGATATTCCAAAATTAACATCCTTCAAAGATTTAATTAACACAATAAATGAAAACAAATTCTCTACACAAATTTGCGTCATAAATTAAAAGAATATACAGCATTAAAAAAAACCATTTCTCCCTCTTTGGGATTAGATTGGGAATTAAACAAACATGTTAACATTTCGATTGAATGTTTTACAAGGAATGCATTAACATACATTCAAAAATATGATAGCATAAACAAGGTAATATAAACAGGTGTATAATAAATATATATATATATATATATGTGTGTGTGTGTGTGTGTGCGCGCGCGCGTGTGTGCGTACATCTTTATCGCCACTTACAGTTTACATTCATAAATAAAAGGTATGAAAATAATCCACATAAGGAGGTAGTGAATGTAAGAGTAAATTAGAAAAGTGAAGACGGAAGGGTAAGTTATGCTGCAATTAAGATCTAATAAAGTCTAATTGAAAAGGAAATAGCCAAGTGTAAATCTATTTTACCCCCTTTATCATCTCCTATTAACATTCAATTTAATAACGTATGAGATTTCAAATCCTAATAATCCTTTTTTTAATGATCTTATTGCATCTAAAACTTAAGTTTAAATTTTAGGTATAAACATATGCAATAAATAGCATTAAATTTTGAAACATGAACTGCATTAATTGGAAATAAATCACCCAATTTAAATTTATTTCAATATATGTTTACAATTAACGTCTTCCCACTTTTTAATTAAAATATTCCAACCACATTAATTTTCATTGATTTATAAGGTAAAAATAAATGAGACAATTCAATTCCTTTTTAGAGCAATTTAACATATTTACAGAATTATTATGTACAAACAAAAAGCTATTAATTTCTTATTTCCGTAATAAAATTTTCAGCTACCAACATTTTAAGTAAATAAACATATGAGTTTTTTATTCAGTAAAGAAACATATATTATTCTTTTTTTTTGCATTTATTATTCCAATCAATTAGAATTTACATTTCATACGGTTATTTATTTTCTTCCTTATTAAACTTTACAATTATTTCCAATTTAAGCTCTACAATTACATTCCGAATTATCTTTACCATTATAATTGATTGAAATAACATTAACAATTGTCAATTTCATTCAATCAGCATCAACAATCACATTCATACTTTATTATCAACCAAAAAGTATTATAATTACTTACCTATCATTGAGTTTATCAAATTACGAGTTATTTGAAGAGGAACTTTGAATACCTTTGAATTTATTTTATTACGTATTATTTAATCAATTAATATAACTTTGAATTTATTTCCTAATTTACTATTTACAATCAAATATAACCTTACAATTGTTTCAATTAATTGGGATTGCACTAAATTAGTTATTTATTAACTTGCATTAACATTATTACCTTTCATCCCCGTTATTAATTCATAATTTTTTTCTTTCTGATTTAGTTATCAAAATATTATTAAATTAATAAATTTAAGCATCATAAATTATGAGTCGTTCCACTCTCCCTCACTCAATACTTTTCGTCCCCGAAAAGGAAAATGAAGGGACAGAAGGAATCAATATATCTTATTCAAAAATATTGAATTTATTAACAAATTAATTTACACTGTACTTGTGTTATTCTTATAAAATATCTTTCACAACATTTACAGTTTTTTTTATATTTTTCTTTTCATTCATAAAAGGATTATTTCTTTAACTTACATTTATCTCTTACAAAATTTTATTCCCATTCATTCATTCGTTTATTACTTAATTTCATTTGTTTACATTCATTTTTTTATAATATTCATGTTCAATTCAATTACGTAGCATATCTATTCATTAACTTAATTTTATAATTACTTTCTTACAAAACCTACTTAATTCAGTGTAATGTTTATTTTATTAATTATAATTTGCTTCAGACATTAACTTAAGTTTAGATTCATTTATTTATAGTGCTCACTTTCTATTACATTTAATTAGTAACATTTTAGTTATGACTTAATTTTATAACAACTATAACATCAAATTCTTATTTATTAAAGAATTTCATTGAATACTTTCATTACTTTAAGTTTTACTTGTAAAATTTTCCATTACATTTTCTTATTAAACATTTCAACTTTTTATATTTCGGTAAGTTCTATATATGCTTTTTTTTAAGAATGCAATTGAAATTTATAAAAGTTTATCTCATTTCTTTTAAATTAAATTAATGTTCAAAAATCATATCTTGTGTTTTATAGGTCACAAATTTCAACTTTCTTTAAATTTCATTTATAACCTAGCATTTAAGCTCTTATTTAAATTAGAGGTTCCAAATATTAATTAGTTACATTCCATTTCACTACAATACTTGAAACTATTAATTAACGAAAACTTAAGAACTAAATACCGGGTTAAATTTTAAATCATTTTAAAATAATAGATAGATGTATACACTTACAAAATATATATCCAATTATATTTAAAACAATTTGAAATTTATATTCGTTTGTCAAAATAAATCTATAGTAAAACTACTATAGTGGCCTTCCCACTTAGAAACTCTAAAATGAATGTCGATGATGCGCAACTCATCACCAAAATTATTTTCCAACGACATAGAGGGGAGTACATAAGTTTTTTCTTTCTAAAGTTTCTTTAAAATGATTCTTTAAAATTATATTGAAATATTTATATCAAAAAATACTTCTAAATAATATTATTATTATATTCCAAAATCATTCAAAAGAAATTTTCAAAAAGCCCGGGACTTAGATTCTAAATTTCAACCTTTCATTTATTTTATTTTAAATCTTATTTCCAACCAATATTTATAAATTTCACTACCTAACAACCAATATATTACAACCAAATATATCATTTATAAAAAAAAATATTTTCTATATAGAAAATATAATAGGAAAAATTATTTCATTCACCTATATTGAAAACAAATATTGTGTTGGTCTTTCCTATTAAGTGTTTAGAAACCCCTATTGATGTCATAGCGTCCTATGCACCAATCAGAATTGATAAATACGAAATGGAACAAATTAACACAATATCAAAACCTTTTATAACACTAACAAATACGCTCTCTCATATATATACACTCAACGACTCATCATAGGGTATTACTACCATATTAGTAAAGAGTCAGACCCCACTAAGCTAAGGTTTATCGCTAAACCAAAGCTCAGGTACCAAATGTAACATCCCGCCGTTCTGTATGGTTTGAGTTTGACGTGTATGGTTTATCGGCGATTTAGACCGTACAAAAAGGCGGAATGTTACAATACATATTTTTGGAATTGGATAATTTATGGAAATTACACAAAAATGGATATAATTGAATTATAACCCACTCCAAATAAATTAAAATATAGAAATTCACATTCCAAGTCAACTGGGCAACCTAATATACAACTCAATTATAAATTTGGAATAAACTTTATTACTTCACAAATATTCTACAATAACAAATATTTAGGACTGAATTTAAATTTGCAGATTAGGTTATACATACTATTCCTAATCTATTTAACTGTTTTAAAAAATATATAGGTGGTAATTGTGTGAAATGAAGACAACAGATGTTGAGGTCGAAATAACGCTAGAGGGGGTGCGGTGAATATTGTTTTATGGATTTTCTGTATCTTTTTGAAATGTGTGTAATTTAGTTACTGACAAATGCAATTCACAGACACATTTATAATTAGAGAATCAGACACAGTTGCAAATACTAAATAAAAGCAGTAAAGGAAAGAACTCAACAGGATTTTATACTGGTTCGGAGTTACCCTACATCCAGTCTCGTACAAGCGTACAGATTTCTTTTCAAAATAATCTCCTAGATTGCACCCTTGATTTCATGGCTATGAGGTACGCCCTCCTGTATTCGAGTCCAGGGCAACTCTCTTGATTTAACCAGGCTACAAGATCACCTAATTGATTTTCGAGGCTACAATCACACCCAATTGATTTCAAGGCTCAACCGCACCTTTTACTCAATAGTTTGATTTATAAAAAATCCTATAACTCTGAATACCACTGAGATCTTATGGAGAGAGTGGCAGAGAATCAAACAAGAGATAATCAAGTTTGATTCACTTGGTATTTTGGCAGAGTATAGTTTAGGATTCTTTAGAATAAATGTAGAAGATGAAGAGGAGAGAAAACTAGTGAAATCTGATTAAAAATTCATTTAGAACTACTTATAGAAGATTAACGACCATATCTATTCGTGAAAGAATAGAACAAATAGAAATTTCTTTTGAAAATTTGAATTTTGAATTTAACGAGCACCATGTCGACATGGGGGGTTGAAGGATGTTGACATGCTCTAGGCAAAATTGATGATTTTGGTTTTCTTATTAAAATTGGTTACTATAATTTGTTAAAACAATTTCTAAACTTGATAAATATATTTGAATATTGTTTAAACATATAAAAGTAATTTTTAATATATAATCTTAATCTATAAAGTGATTTAAAATCTAAGTATATAAATATTTTAAAGCTGAATATTTAAAACAAGAGATGGTTTAAAAACAAGGACAATTTTGAAATCAAAACATCAAAAAGGATAAAATAGTTTTGAGGCTAAAATATTTAAAACCAAGAGAGATGTCTTTTTGAAAAGAAAGTTTTGAAAACATTTAAAAAACAAGAGATATATTTTTGAAAAGCAATTTTATGAAATTAGTGGATATCAAAATAGGACCACTATATGTTCCACTATATATTGTCGTGGGTTCCATCCCACTAGGGTTCCATCCCTTTAACAAGCTCGAAGTGGATTCTGTTCCATGAATAAATTTCGAATAATGATGTAAGTGCTTTCAATAAGTTTTACCATAATTCTGGACTCAATACTTATCTTGTATTCTTAAAATCTTGAACTCTTGATATCTTGATACTCATGAGTCTTCAGTCTTGATATCTTCAGTCTTAAAGTCTTCATTCTTGGTACTTGTATGTTTATATCCTGCATATATATCTAAACCATAACATTAGTATTTATATTTTATAACAGGTCCTAAGGTTGTTGTCATCAAAACCATTATCTCAAGGACTAACGGTAATCCTATAAGTTTGTTTTAAGCCTATAACTCATTTGATCTTATATAGGCATAACAATTAAACAAAATTTAATGATATATATTTCAATATTATAAATAAATTATACAATTTCCCACTTACCTTTCTAGCTTTCAAAATCTCCCAAATTTGAATACATTCCTTTACTTGACTCCTTTTCCATTCCAACCTAGAATAATATGTATAACATGGTATATGCATACTATTAGAATTACAGATCTGAGAATAGATTTGGGGTAAAGGGGAATATAGATTGATAATTATAAAGACTTACCTTTTTCTTTCACAATGTTGATTCACTTCTTCGCTTCTTTTAATTTCTGCCCTTCCCCAATTTCTATATATATGTTTGTGTATGTGTGTAATATTTTATAACTTTAGAAATAGTGGAGAAGAGAAATTGGTAGAGCTTCGTTGCCTTGATTAGAAAATATAAGAAGAGATGTGAGGGGTTAGGCCTGTATTTATAGGCGTTCGAATCGACTATAACCATTAGGTTATAATAATTAAATTTAGGTTGTCTGGCCAAGGTTCAAACCCTAGACGCCACCCATTGTCTAGTCAACCACTGCTATATGCTATTAATCACTAGCAGTCGACTAGTCCAAGTAAGGGGTCGACCTTGGTATACCGCATTGATTAAAATTTATTTCCTTTTTTATATTAATTATTTTTTGTTTTGGAAACTTCAAATGCTGGTAACTTCTTCGATTGAGCTTTGATCATGAAACTCCAAATATGAAAGTTGCTTAGAAAGCTGCCATGAACGCAATGATGCATGATTCGTGTCCAAATTTCATCGTTTGCTCAAATTTTGTTTTTGAAGCCTTATTAATTATTGTTAATTTCATGGGATGTAACATTTAACCTCCTTAAAAGTATTTCATCCCTGAATTTCCCTAAGGGTTGAATCCTGTAACATAGCACACAACCAATCTAAGCTATTTAACTAATTAGTGTACAACCATTTTTGCAGCCAATGTGTACAAGTGCATGAAGTATCACAACATATAAGACACGATAGTAGAAAGACCCTAAATCGGCATCTTCTATGTGAGTGCATTCTTTAGAAAACATATTGAAAATATGATGAACAAGCTAGATATACTGGAAGTTCTACATGTATGAAATTTTTCAAAAATTAGGGAATAAACATCATTTTTCACATGAAAGTTTCTTCACTCCCATAAGTAGAAGTGTAGTTCAGCCAATTTTGCACACAATCCTTACTATCCAAAACCCAGCACACAATTTTTAACATCTAAAAATTTTGAAAGTTAGATTTCTAATTCCATACTCCTATGCCGGAAAGGAATGTAGGTGAAAAATTCACATTCCACCCATCTTTTAGGTATTTATTACTTTGAAACCTTCTCTTTTGCCCCTAAAAAATTTTCAAATTTTCCACGTACAATTTGCATAAAGAAGTTTATTTTGGATCGTAAAACAAAATTATACTATGTGCAAGTTTTTATTTCGCTATTAACAAGGTATGAAAATGGAAATTACAAATCCAAAATAGGCTACATTCTTATTATCAATGTTTAGTATACTGTCACCTTGTCCAACGGCAAAATTTGTATCCATTAACACATCGAACCGCCCGAAATTAGGCATGTGGCCCTAGAAAACTGAAATTTTTTCATTTTCCATCGAAATTCGTTTTCCTTTTCCTACCAAACTTGCAAAATTGTTTGAAAGAAAACCAAATTCCCAAAAGCATTTTTTATAAAAGCATTTGAACAAAAATTTTACAAACATTTGAACTCAACTTCTCAAAAGCAATTTAAAAAAAAATTCAAAAGCATTTAAACACAACTTTTCAAAACATATGCCTCTCTATTCTTAAAACAAATCAGGCCATGTGTTAACATAATCAAGAGTTAGTCTATAAGTTAATGTATATGACTGACCCTAGTATTGGCAGTTGATCTTAGATTTGGAGAACCTATCCTTTTATTCTAAAATAACAAACTACATACAAGCTGATTTATAAAGTTTAGCTTTTAAGTTCAAGGATAGCGACTCGGGATTTCGAAATAATCTTTCCCTATCCTCCAGCCGTAAAAAGTTATTTTTCCCAAAATCATAAAGTTTTAGGGATTAATTCATCTTTAGTAAGTGCTTACTTAATTTCCTAATTTATTTTATAAACTCCCATTCTTACATCCATTTATCACTAGTTAAGTGTTCTCATGAGATTTCCTTATCTACACTGTTTTCCAATATGTTTATAAAGTGGTCAAAGCTCATCTGAATCATTAACACAATAAGAAAATAGTAACACATCTCATTTCATATCACACGCTTTTCCAATAACCTAAGGGAGATAACAAGCGATTAAACCCTAAAAATCTAAAATAAACTTTTGATGAAAGTTGCATTCATGATCAACCGGTGTTAATGGTGTTGTGGCGCTGACACTTTTTACTAAATTAAGGTGGATATTTTTAGTACATTATTCAACATAATCTACATGTCTTAGCTTACCTCCTTGGATCCTAAAAAATAAGGTCCATCCAATACTTCAATTATTATACCCGACTATGGGATAAATTATGCCTTCCCACACTGTAGTGGGTAGAAAATATTGCTATGCACAATAGAATAACTTATCAGAAAATTAGTTTTGTGGAATAACTTCCTAACCACCTATTATGCCTTTTACAACCTTGAGTTGACCAACATCCTGTAGGTGTGTTTGCTATCTTATTACTCTCTTCTCCAATCATACTACTATCTTCTCCCAATTAGAATATTTTGACAATATAATCAAACTTTAGTATTTACTTCCTCTATATCTTTGATCCTTCATGTGAGTATATCCTAGGACTCGCAATATTGTACCTTCATATCATTCCACACTCTCTTGACGGTTCTTCTTATGACTTCCATGCATCTCTAGTAAAATATTCCTAAGTTCATACCAACATTCCTTATATTCAATGGGGATTCCTTGTTACTACTTGTTTAGAACAAAATTGGTAGAAACACCCAGAAAAGTAAGTAGTAGAGATTAAATGAAGACATTAAATGAAAAATGAAGGAAATCTGATGAAACCGAGCATAAATAAATTTATAGTGGTTCCGCAGTCTTAGCCTATGTCCACTTGAATGATTTTATTGCTTTTGCACTAGTTTTTATGATTACAAGAGAGTGGGATCATAATAGATACTTGAATATAATAGAGTAAGAGTGTTGGTAGCATAAAGATCCCTAGAATAAACCATGCCTCTTGTATTTATAAGGGTAGATGACCAAATATCTCATTGATATTTATCCCATAGAATATCCTAATGAAGATGAAGTCCTTTAAAAAATCATGCCTTAGATACCCTATGGATGGGGATCGGTGTCAAACCTTATAAGGGATCGGTATAGATCCTTATATAAGAAGATAGGGGATCGACGATTCTCAAGGTATCACTTCCTGATATTGGCTTTGAGTTTCCAATACTGTTTTGCATAGTCGCCTAGGTGTTTTTTGGCCCAAGCGATGTATCTATAGAAGGATGAATTACAACTTTCGACTGCATATGAAGATTGCCAATACAAAGCATATCAATTCTAGAATAACAATTGAATCAGGCTCTATTCAGATAGAGAATAGTGCCATAGAAGTGGGGGTCCACTTAGAGTGTACCTTTAGGGATCGGTACCGATGACCTATGTACAGTGGAACACCGATCCATTCTTAGCTTATTCTAGGGCATTGCCCTTCTAAGCTTGTTCAACGGTCGTCTCGTGGTCCAGTCTGTACTTATTCTTTGAACTTTATGATCATCTCTTTGGGCTGCTTGCCTCAGTAATCATTAAGCCTAACTTGTCTGATTAAACTGATTATAGCCAGGCCAAAACGTTGTATAGTATTTGCCCCCAAAGTACATCTCGTTTAAAACGTGTGGTGCTTGGAATCGAAACAAGTTAGAATCACCGTGGAGGATTCCACTATGTGTTTCGAATGGTCGGTACCCTTCCTCTAAATTGTTTCCGTGGAATGTTATGTCCATAGTGATCCATTGTGGCATTCTATCGGCATTTGACACTATATGTACAGGAGTGCAGTCTCTTGATAATTGTTCAATGCTCGGTTCCATTAGGCTAACTGTTGAGTAATTGAATTCCGATCATTCGAACCAATTTCTTTTTCGAAAGTCTTAGGTAAAAATTCAATTCCATTGATTCAGGAAATTGAATGTTAAAGGTGCATATGTGCTCACATGTTCATATATTCACTATGGTCATTAGCTTCCTTGCACGTTTATATGCATATAGGTCATTGCCAACTTCCCTTGAGCGATAGTCACAAGTCCACCATATTTTCATTTTTTCATTCATCATTCATTATTTTGAAGTACATGGTGGGATTCAGTACCGATCCCTATAGGAGGATCTGGTTTCATCCAACACTTGCACATATTTCCATTTTGGACTCGAGAGTATTGGGCCGTGAAGGGGTATATAACAAATATTCTCCATTCTTTCGCCCTACTTGCTTTCATTTACTTGCTCACCAAACCCCATCTTCACTCGTTTGCCATTAAAAGCTTGAAATTGACAAAACTACCCAATCACTTAAGCCCATCATCAATTTGGTCGAGTCCCGCCTCCTACATTGTCGTCGCTTATCCACAATCCAAACCCATCAACACCCGTTGCAATCGCGTAGATTTTAAGGTCGAATCCTGAATTGACCATGCATAGTTGGGTTTTTGATCTCAAGTAGATGGTGAGTCATAGTACGGTGGAGACGAGGCTGGCTTGGAGACAATTTCTTATTGGTGGTCGGATTCGACTTCGGATTACTTCATGTTGATGGAGATAGGTTCAGGGATCAGTTGTAGGAAGATGGAATTTGATTTGCATAAGGGAAAAAAAGTCCCCTATGTATGGGATATGTATTGATCCCATACTTAGACAAATTTCATGTTTTTTCCTTGTACACTTACATATGGAATTAGACCCTTGGACATGAGCATTTATTTTCCTATATGAACTTATGCACATACATGAATGATCAATATGACTTGGACTTGAACTTTAACGCACATGCATGCGTGCACATAGCCGAACCAAGATGAATGCATATGTCATGATTACATACATCATACCCTTATATGCCAATAGCTGATCCCTTAACATGGACTAAATTCTTATGTATAACCATTGACGTGTTAACCAGTTGGAAGGGTTAGCGATGATGGTCACTCCAGTCGAGTTCCCAAATCACATCATCACTGTTGTATAATTTTGCTTTGTATAACACTACATTACACTACACAAAACTACATCGCACTAGATAACACTTATCACAGGGGGATAGGTTAATCCATTTGATTATGATTATTTGTTGAGTTTAAAGCCATAGTTCCAGATGCTCCAAGTGTTTAGCTGTAATGACTAGTGACCAAGTTCGCATATGCTGAAGAAGATGCTGGGACGATTTTAACGACACTTTTTTCTCTATACACTTTGAGTGAACAACCAGAACAACCCAAAAGCTCACACCATACCTCATCTAACTCTTCAAATCCAAGAGCAAATGATATTATAGAGCCAACTCCTAATATAATTGAGGATGTTGTATTCTTGGAAGATCCAACAGATTAATCCGCTTCGAAGGTTAATGAGAAACTTTTCGTCGAATTGGCATTCAGCATGGAATTCCATATAATATTATATTGGTGCCATCTCATCATTAAATAGCTTATCTCACTATGCGACAAAGCGAATCAGACAACAGTGATCATACAACACATGTGGACTTTCTGTTATTCCACTTTTTCACACAATACATGGAAAAATCATCTGACACAACAACGATCAGACAACATTTATTTTTAGAAAATACATGTTCATTGTTTGATTGAAATTATCAAAATTTGGTTTTGGCTATATATTAAAATTTGAGTTTCCCTCTCAATATTCACCATATTATATAATGGTCGCCTTTGTTCCAATTCATTCCCATTCTCAATTCTTTTGTTTATAAAAGAAAATAATGCCATTCTAATTAGTGGCCGCCTTCATTCCTCTCAAAACGCTTGCTTCTCCTTCTAAAAAAGTGGTATAATGAATTAGGGTTTCTTCCAAACGCTTGCTTCAGGTTACTCCTTTTGTCTTCGAGCTACCTTCAAATATTAGGGTTTCACAATCGATTGCTTTCATGAGTTGATGATATATGACTTAAACTACTCGTTATGATTTTTTCCCCTTGTTGATATGTTGTGTTCTCGACTTTTCATGCTACGAGTTAAAAATTGGTATGCCAATGATGATTCTGGGTTACTTAAAGGGATTAAAACCCTATACTTTATGGTTATAGGTATATTTGTGCGTTTGGTTGCTTTATTAATAGAAGTAGCGTACTCTCCGTCTAGCGAAGGGGACCGAAGGAGACCGAAGCATAAGGCGAGCGAAGTGAGCGGGAGGCCTCCTAGGTATCATGATTTCAAAATTTAATAGATGTTATATTATCTAATTTTCTAATTTTGTACTTGAGCATGCTATCTGGTTTCTAATTCCCCATGCTTATTTGATTTTTTGATATTGATTTTCTTTGATGCTGATTTTAACAAGGCAGTGTGCACGGCCTTAAACTCCATGTACTTCTTGGTTGAGTTTCATGTGAGTTCCACTCGAGTTCATGTGTTTATATGTACATATATGTGCATATCATGTCTGAGTTCCATTTAAGTTCATGTGTTTTGAGGTATATGTGTTTTTAGATTTCTGTTTTTAGATATATGTGTTGTGATGGTGAAAACTTTGGTCAGTGCTTTAATAGTTCATGTCTGATTAGTGGATGTTTTGAACTTCTATAAAGATCTCGGATTTAGACTATATTTTAATTTATAACTAAATTTATTTTCGAATAAAAATGTGTGCAATTAATTTGATTTGAAATAAAATCTTAAATAAATGGTTTTAAAAATAAATAGAAATAAAAGAAATAGTAGTCATGTAATAATAATAAAATAAATATAACAACTTTAAAATGATAACTTAAGAGAGGAAGAGTAAAAATAATATCCAAGTATTACTGTACAAACAAGTTGTAAACAAAAGTTCTTGCAAATGAAAACCTAAAGTACAAACAAACATATCGTGTACAGCCGAGACAAACAAAGTAGTAATGCAAGACACGATGTAGGTAAGTATAAACAAGCTGGGCAATGCAAAATAAAATAGCAAACAAATAAAAGAAGTACAAGCTTGAAAAGGATAAAAATAAAAGCATTTTCAGACATGCATATTTCAAAGTATGAAACCAGACTTGAAAACCAAAGCCAAAGCTTGTAAAGCAAGTAAGTATGCAAAAATTCATATCAGCCAAAGTTAATAAATATTATGCAAAGCAAGAATCACTTCAGCCGAGATAAAGGCAAGAACAAAGTAAGGAAAGGAAACAAAGTACCAAAGCATTTAATACAAACATCTTCAGCCCCAAAACAAGATCCTATCAGCTTATTAAACAAATGAAGGAAAAAGAATCTCTGATCTCCTCTTGTACAAAATAAAAAGAAAAACAACTCAGCCGTACCTTGGTACAAATAAGATTTTTCAGCCTGTACAAGATATTATCACTATTACAAATAATAACATTACCCTGTAAACTTATTTCATATATCAACTTCATCTCATTTCGTTCCATTCAAACAAAACTAAAGTAAATTTAACCCAAACTAAAGGAAAAAAAAAACTGAAGAAGCATTATCTACAACTTTAAACAACTCAAGCCAGAGAAGTCAAGAAACTTCAGTTAGCAAGTTTCAAAATCTGTTTCAACATAGCAGGCTCTGTTCATCTTCCCAAATCAAAGTGAGTAAACATTCTTTTTGAAATTTAATTCTAAATAATTTGTTCATGAGATATTTTGTTTGTTACATATTGGTTGTGATGCTGTTGTTGTTTTACTGTAATTTTTGCTAAGTGTCATTCTTCAATATTATCAAGTTTCTGGGAAAAGTATTGTAAAGAAAATTTAATACTCCTTCGTATAAAAACATCTTAAACTTAGATATTTAACTTATTAAGTTTGTATAAAAAAAAAATCAAGACCTGGAAATTGTTTAAATGTTATCAGAGCAACATAGTTACAGTGAGTTAAATATTACAGTAACGGGGGGAAATAAATTGATAAATTTGAATATTTTAAATTGTTGTTTTAATTATATATTTGGAATAAACACTCAAAGACAAGATTTTCAAAGAAAGTATGATAATTTTAAATCTAGAAATGTAAGAGCAGTTCTAATTCAAACAAAAATTTCATTTTTCTAAATCTCTGATTATCGAATCAATTATAAATGCTTAAAATTGTCATATAGCAAGTTTAATCCTTTACAAATCCAAGAAAAATGCTTAAAGATTTTTCGAATGCAAGGATTTTGAGGTTGGAATAAAAGTACGGTTTAAGTTTAAAATTTTCTATGCTCTGTAAATTGATGATCGCGTCGCCAATGCTCGATCGAGTTACGCGCGATTCTGAGTAAGGGTTAAGGAAGGTAGGGTCATGACATGGAAGGAGTTTCATCGCCTCTAGCGGTCGGTGATGGAAGAGCGTGGAGTTTTCTGTTGGGTATGCGAGTTTCTGGTTCGAGCAACTGACATTTTTTCAATTTCGAAAATTTTATGCTTAATTGGGTTTTGTTTTTGAATGTGAGGGTGATTTGTGGTTTGTGGGAGGCGATGGAGGTTGTCGGAGGGATGTCGAAACACCGTGCATGTGCACGGTGGAGTGGGTGTGCAGCGACCTTGTGGGTTGCTTCAACTCGAAGGAATTCTCGAACGAATGGGGTTTGTGACTTGGGTAGGACGCGAGTTCGAACGAAGTACCTGATGCGTGAAATTTTTACTTAGTTTAAAGTTTAACTTCGCTTCAGAGAAAAAAAAAAGAAGATAAAGAAAAGGAAAGGGAGAAGAAGAGGAGAGCACTGGGGAGAAAGAAAAAAAAGAGAGCACGGGGAAAGAACGAAAGGAACTCGAAGTTGGACTCGGGTCATCATGTTTACTCGGGTTGTTTCTATAATGATCTAAGCCCAAAAAAAAAAAAATTCAAGTTATCAATGTTAAGTTAATTTTGGCATTTACAAAGCAAGTTTGCTCCAGGATTCTCAACTTGAACCTGATCCTAGTTTCTGAAACTTAAAACAAAATTTTAAACTTATAAATCAAGATTTTGAATTGAGTCGTAAACCAAAATATAAATATAATTCAAGTTTGAATTGAAATTTAGTTTGAACATAAATAAAGTTTAAAAGTTTAAATTGGTTTAAATGACTCAAAAGCAATTAAATGTTTGAAGAAAAATTGAATTTAAAGTGGATTTGAAATTTGTAAATGAAGAATTTAAACAAGATAAATTAAAAGTTTAAAACTAAAATAAATTCTCAGATTTTGAAGTTAAATAAAGTATTACTTTAACTTGTAAATTTAAAGGTTTTAAAAGTTAGTTTTAAAATTTATTTAAAAGATCAATTCGTATTCATTTTAAAACTTGAAAATTTAGAATGAAGTCTCAAAAGTAAATTTAAAATGAATGGTTTCAAACATATTTGTAAGTGATAAGTAAATCAATATTAAAAATTAATGCTACTGTAAGTTAATGAAGATTTAATAATTAAAATCCATTAATTATTTAATAAATTAAAATGGATAATTTATTAATTTGGGTTAATTAAATAAGTAATTTAAAGTTTAAATTAAGTAAGAAATAATTAATTAGTAAATTAGGGATTATTAATTAAATATAAATTAATGATTAAAGTTGATTGATCAAGCGATTAAGCAATAAATTAAATTTAAGGGTAATGTGATAGATTAACCCAGGTAATTTAATTGAGAATAATTAATTTATAAAAGGTTAATTAACTAATGAAAGTGATTAAGGAAAAATCATTAATTAAGGAGTAATTAATAAATTAATTAAGAAAAAATTAATTAAGAATAATTATTAATTTAGGATAATTTAATGATTAATTAAAAGATAGTTTACTAAATGTTTTTAAATTAATTGATGAAGACCGAGTATTTGCGAAAGCGATAGGATGACCTATCGATTGTTTCTGCACCGAGTCGCGCCGGTATAGAAACTCCCTAAGTGATGGGAAAATCCGATCGGGATTGTGAATATCCGGGTTGCAAGGACTTCTTTGTAAGTGCCTTCGGTTCTGTTCGATCCCAGAACAGACTTGTATGGATTGTGTGTCTGACATTACAAGTTGAGATGTAAAGCCGATTTCTTTCAAATATATTTCTGTGGTGGCGGAGAATTTATTCTTTTAGCTTAACACCCTTCTCTGAGACGTACGAGCTCAGAGGTTATATAGTTGAAGTTATCAGCGATATATTCCCAATTTGGTAATGTGATATGCTGAGTGTTGCTGTAAATGATCATTGTGTTGATTATTGTGATAGGATCATTTATTTGATCGTCTATCTTAGTGATCATTGTGTTGATCATTTGTTGACCCAAAGCATGGCTTTTGTATAAAGTATGTTTTTGTGGACGTGACTTCGTCGAACCTCACACCCCGGAAATGGTCAAAACAGGAAAGATGCGGCAAGGTTATGAGGGGTAGCACCCTTTAGGGTATGTACATTTCCTTCTGGATAGAGGTGGTATCATGGTATGGAGCCCAGATATTTAACCTATGTGGTTACTACGAATTTATTACTTTGTGGCTGTTGGTTTTCGGGATCCCGTGAGAAAGGTCGTTTACGATCGGGGAATGGCGTGCTCGTGTCAGTAGTTACCCAGTTAGGGGTAACCCGGCCTTGTGTTGGCAGAGTTCCGGTTTGGTTCTCGGGGATGTCTTTCCAGAGGCATTCTCATGTGGCAATGGGAAGTTCCTTGGCCTGACCATTTGTTGGAAATCCAAAGAAACAATACGAAACTTGTACGGTTTTAGTTGTAGAACCTGCCATCTAATATGGTAGCTATAGTAGGCATAATATAATGGTACCTATGCTGGCTAATTTATATTCTACTTTCGAAATGATTTGTTCTACACTATGCACTAGTAATAATATCAAATGTTTCTTTTTAATACGTATCAAGCATCTTTGACTAACATAAGAAGAAATCTCCTCCAAGTCTGCGTTTGCATTGTGTGTGTGGCGGGAGGTCTTATGGTAGTCTCATCTTTTAAAAGCATTGCGAATTGAATTTAAAAATATTTCTTTGAATGTTTTAAAAGATAAACTGTTTTTGTTGCTCACACCAGTCCCATGACTGATCCGGAGTTTATTGTTTTATTTCCTAAACTCTGGGTGCTCATTATTTTCTACACGAGCAGTCTAGAGTTGGGTTTTACAGATAGTTAGATATAGTGGATTATCTGGAGTTAGTTCAGTCTTTGGATCGCACCAGTCTTGCTTAGCTTGATGCATCGTTATTGGGAGTTCGAGCTATTACTGGATGGATTCCCGAAAATGGAGTTGCAGTTATTTTTGGAGTTCTTCCTTGAAGACTATTTTAGAGTTATATTGTTCCGTATGTTAGATGTCATCTATTTTCTTTTCCGCTGCTATTTTATTGTATCATATCTCTGATGTATATTGATATCTATTGGATTATCTTTTGTATCAGATATTGTATCAAAGCTGTATATCAATGTATTGTTCTTTTATTCCGCTGTGTTGTTTACTTAATGATTGTTATTAGCTCCGGCGAATCGGATTTGAACGGTCGAATCTATGGCATTCGAATACGATATGAAGTATGAATGTCGATTTTTGAGCGGGCAAAATCTGAGCCGTCATAATTTGGTATCAGAGCTAAGGGTTAAACTTTAGCTCAGGAGTGTAACACGTTAAGTAGCTCATTAGAGATAGGGTGAAGTAAATCCTAGAATGAGTAATCCTTAAGATATCTGTTTGAATGCCTCAGTAAATTCTCTTACTATCTACTGATAGTAAGTATGAGTGCAAGAAGAGAACGAGATAGAGGACAGGGAAATACGACTATAAATGGTCGATACTCTGTAACAATAGTGGAAACAACTTTCTCTATCAATTTTCTTTGATTCGTTTCTAAATTCTTTTGAATTGCTTCGTGACAGCTCCAGAGAAAGAAGTTTCGGTGTAATGGCAGCCCTACGAATTGTTGTAGGAAATTTTTATTTCGTATCTTCATCAGTTTCTTATCAGCTTTTTGATTTAAAACCTTAAAGAATATGAATTTGCAAATTGAAATTGAGAATTTTAAATAAATTAGAAATTTTAAATTGATTTTAAATTGATTAATAGAATATGAAGGATAATCGAATTGTATCGATAAAACGATTTTGTTTAAAACAAAAATTGAAATTCTATTATAATTTCTTGTATCTGTTGTTGATATTCTGATTTGGTGAGCAAATGCAGAATTGATATCCAGTTTGATTTGAAAAGATATTTCTTCTATCTTTCGTCTATCTCTGTATTGTTTTTGTGCCTGCGAATTTCGAGGACGAAATTCTTTTAAGGGGGGAAGTCTGTAAAGATCTCGGATTTAGACTATATTTTAATTTATAACTAAATTTATTTTCGAATAAAAATGTGTGCAATTAATTTGATTTGAAATAAAATCTTAAATAAATGGTTTTAAAAATAAATAGAAATAAAAAAATAGTAGTCATGTAATAATAATAAAATAAATATAACAACTTTAAAATGATAACTTAAGAGAGGAAGAGTAAAAATAATATCCAAGTATTACTGTACAAACAAGTTGTAAACAAAAGTTCTTGCAAATGAAAACCTAAAGTACAAACAAACATATCGTGTACAACCGAGACAAACAAAGTAGTAATGCAAGACACGATGTAGGTAAGTATAAACAAGCTGGGCAATGCAAAATAAAATAGCAAACAAATAAAAGAAGTACAAGCTTGAAAAGGATAACAATAAAAGCATTTTCAGACATGCATATTTCAAAGTATGAAACCAGACTTGAAAACCAAAGCCAAAGCTTGTAAAGCAAGTAAGTATGCAAAAATTCATATCAGCCAAAGTTAATAAATATTATGCAAAGCAAGAATCACTTCAGCCGAGAAAAAGGCAAGAACAAAGTAAGGAAAGGAAACAAAGTACCAAAGCATTTAATACAAACATCTTCAGCCCCAAAACAAGATCCTATCAGCTTATTAAACAAATGAAGGAAAAAGAATCTCTGATCTCCTCTTGTACAAAATAAAAAGAAAAACAACTCAGCCATACCTTGGTACAAATAAGATTTTTCAGCCTGTACAAGATATTATCACTATTACAAATAATAACATTACCCTGTAAACTTATTTCATATATCAACTTCATCTCATTTCGTTCCATTCAAACAAAACTAAGCAAAACTAAAGTAAATTTAACCCAAACTAAAGGAAAAAAAAAAACTGAAGAAGCATTATCTACAACTTTAAACAACTCAAGCCAGAGAAGTCAAGAAACTTCAGTTAGCAAGTTTCAAAATCTGTTTCAACATAGCAGGCTCTGTTCATCTTCCCAAATCAAAGTGAGTAAACATTCTTTTTGAAATTTAATTCTAAATAATTTGTTCATGAGATATTTTGTTTGTTACATATTGGTTGTGATGCTGTTGTTGTTTTGCTGTAATTTTTGCTAAGTGTCATTCTTCAATATTATCAAGTTTCTGGGAAAAGTATTGTAAAGAAAATTTAATACTCCTTCGTATAAAAACATCTTAAACTTAGATATTTAACTTATTAAGTTTGTATAAAAAAAATAAAAAATAAAAAATAAAAAATCAAGACCTGGAAATTGTTTAAATGTTATCAGAGCAACATAGTTACAGTGAGTTAAATATTACAGTAACAGGGGGAAATAAATTGATAAATTTGAATATTTTAAATTGTTGTTTTAATTATATATTTGGAATAAACACTCAAAGACAAGATTTTCAAAGAAAGTATGATAATTTTAAATCTAGAAATGTAAGAGCAGTTCTAATTCAAACAAAAATTTCATTTTTCTAAATCTCTGATTATCGAATCAATTATAAATGCTAAAAATTGTCATATAGCAAGTTTAATCCTTTACAAATCCAAGAAAAATGCTTAAAGATTTTTCGAATGCAAGGATTTTGAGGTTGGAATAAAAGTAGGGTTTAAGTTCAAAATTTTCTATGCTCTGTAAATTGATGATCGCGTCGCCAATGCTCGATCGAGTTACGCGCGATTCTGAGTAAGGGTTAAGGAAGGTAGGGTCATGACATGGAAGGAGTTTCATCGCCTCCAACGGTCGGTGATGGAAGAGCGTGGAGTTTTCTGTTGGGTATGCGAGTTTCTGGTTCGAGCAACTGACATTTTTTCAATTTCGAAAATTTTATGCTTAATTGGGTTTTGTTTTTGAATGTGAGGGTGATTTGTGGTTTGTGGGAGGCGATGGAGGTTGTCGGAGGGATGTCGAAACACCGTGCATGTGCACGGTGGAGTGGGTGTGCAGCGACCTTGTGGGTTGCTTCAACTCGAAGGAATTCTCGAACGAATGGGGTTTGTGACTTGGGTAGGACGCGAGTTCGAACGAAGTACCTGATGCGTGAAATTTTTACTTAGTTTAAAGTTTAACTTCGCTTCAGAGAAAAAAAAAAGAGAAGATAAAGAAAAGGAAAGGGAGAAGAAGAGGAGAGCACTGGGGAGAAAGAAAAAAAAAAGAGCACGGGGAAAGAACGAAAGGAACTCGAAGTTGGACTCGGGTCATCATGTTTACTCGGGTTGTTTCTATAATGGGCTAAGCCCAAAAAAAAAAATTCAAGTTATCAATGTTAAGTTAATTTTGGCATTTACAAAGCAAGTTTGCTCCAGGATTCTCAACTTGAACCTGATCCTAGTTTCTGAAACTTAAAACAAAATTTTAAACTTATAAATCAAGATTTTGAATTGAGTCGTAAACCAAAATATAAATATAATTCAAGTTTGAATTGAAATTTAGTTTGAACATAAATAAAGTTTAAAAGTTTAAATTGGTTTAAATGACTCAAAAGCAATTAAATGTTTGAAGAAAAATTGAATTTAAAGTAGATTTGAAATTTGTAAATGAAGAATTTAAACAAGATAAAATTAAAAGTTTAAAACTAAAATAAATTCTCAGATTTTGAAGTTAAATAAAGTATTACTTTAACTTGTAAATTTAAAGGTTTTAAAAGTTAGTTTTAAAATTTATTTAAAAGATCAATTCGTATTCATTTTAAAACTTGAAAATTTAGAATGAAGTCTCAAAAGTAAATTTAAAATGAATGGTTTCAAACATATTTGTAAGTGATAAGTAAATCAATATTAAAAATTAATGCTACTGTAAGTTAATGAAGATTTAATAATTAAAATCCATTAATTATTTAATAAATTAAAATGGATAATTTATTAATTTGGGTTAATTAAATAAGTAATTTAAAGTTTAAATTAAGTAAGAAATAATTAATTAGTAAATTAGGGATTATTAATTAAATATAAATTAATGATTAAAGTTGATTGATCAAGCGATTAAGCAATAAATTAAATTTAAGGGTAATGTGATAGATTAACCCAGGTAATTTAATTGAGAATAATTAATTTATAAAAGGTTAATTAACTAATGAAAGTGATTAAGGAAAAATCATTAATTAAGGAGTAATTAATAAATTAATTAAGAAAAAATTAATTAAGAATAATTATTAATTTAGGATAATTTAATGATTAATTAAAAGATAGTTTACTAAATGTTTTTAAATTAATTGATGATTAATTTTCCATAACCAACAAATTTATTCATAGAAATAAATCTGATTATCTTAATCAGATAATTGAATTAATCCTACCTATGGATGCTTGGATTATATTGGATGTTAAACTGTTTGATATCCCTGTTATATGATGCTTTATGATTATCCTGATTTGTGTTGTGATCTGTGATGTAATTTATTATCTGTGATATATATATATATATATCTGCGAATCTGTGTATGAAAGATAAGTGTTATATTTTATATCGCTTATCGAATATATTGTCGTATTTGATCTGTGATGATTGAATGGTTGTGCACCATTGTGTTAAACCCCTGGACCACACCATACACACACAAATATGGATTTCACGAGGAAATCGATTTAAGTCGCAGATTTGTGAAATAGTTAAATTTGAATTTTTAAATTCAAATGTTTTGGAAATGGAATCGGAATAAACGTGAAAAGCTTTTGGAATGGAATTTCAAAATAGAATTTATTATTTTTAAATTACTTGATTAAGTTTTGGAATTTAAATAAGTTGATTTAAATTTAAATTCAATACTTGAAATTGAATTCTGTAATTTGAAATTAGGGATTAATTATATTATGCTAGTCATTATGAGTTAAACCATTTTTAAAGTATTATTTTTGGAAATTTGAATTTAACTCAAGGATTTCAACTCGTATAAATGAATCAGATTTCCAAAATGAAAACTGTTGTTTTCAAATGATAAACACTTTTAGATAAGAACTGAGATTTCAGTTAATTAGGGGAATTTCAAGATTGAATAGAAAAATGATTTTCCTAAGTTATGAATGAATTCTTTTTGAAAGCTATGAATTAAATCTGTTTATTTTTAACAGATTTAAATTGATGATTTGTTTAAATCAAATAGAAATGAGATTGTTTGGAAAGCTATAAGTTAAATCTTTGATTTAAAAGATTTAATGAGTTAATCAAATTGAAATGAAAATTGATTTGGAAAATCTGTGAATGAATCTTTTGTTTAAAAGATTAAAATGTGAGAATTGTTTAAACCGTTAAAGGTTGTGAAAATGAATCTTTTTGTTAAAGAGATTTGAAATGGTAATCGGTTTAAACCATTTGAAAAGAAAGTTTTGAATTATTAAGTTGTGACTTAATTGGAATCCCATATCCATATGTTTTGAAAATATTTTCGCTCACTATTCGGTTTAACCGGGAAAGGACCTTTGTGTCGTATAACCCATTCCGAATATGTGATACGTCGTTATGGATAGCATTTGAAGACCGGTGATGAAGACCGGGTATTTGCGAAAGCGATAGGATGACCTATCGATTGTTTCTGCACCGAGTCGCGCCGGTATAGAAACTCCCTAAGTGATGGGAAAATCCGATCGGGATTGTGAATATCCGGGTTGCAAGGACTTCTTTGTAAGTGCCTTCGGTTCTGTTCGATCTCAGAACAGACTTGTATGGATTGTGTGTCTGACATTACAAGTTGAGATGTAAAGCCGATTTCTTTCAAATATATTTCTGTGGTGGCGGAGAATTTATTCTTTTAGCTTAACACCCTTCTCTGAGACGTACGAGCTCAGAGGTTATATAGTTGAAGTTATCAGCGATATATTCCCAATTTGGTAATGTGATATGCTGAGTGTTGCTGTAAATGATCATTGTGTTGATTATTGTGATAGGATCATTTATTTGATCGTCTATCTTAGTGATCATTGTGTTGATCATTTGTTGACCCAAAGCATGGCTTTTGTACAAAGTATGTTTTTGTGGACGTGACTTCGTCGAACCTCACACCCCGGAAATGGTCAAAACAGGAAAGATGCGGCAAGGTTATGAGGGGTAGCACCCTTTAGGGTATGTACATTTCCTTCTGGATAGAGGTGGTATCATGGTATGGAGCCCAGATATTTAACCTATGTGGTTACTACGAATTTATTACTTTGTGGTTGTTGGTTTTCGGGATCCCGTGAGAAAGGTCGTTTACGATCGGGGAATGGCGTGCTCGTGTCAGTAGTTACCCAGTTAGGGGTAACCCGGCCTTGTGTTGGCAGAGTTCCGGTTTGGTTCTCGGGGATGTCTTTCCAGAGGCATTCTCATGTGGCAATGGGAAGTTCCTTGGCCTGACCATTTGTTGGAAATCCAAAGAAACAATACGAAACTTGCACGGTTTTAGTTGTAGAACCTGCCATCTAATATGGTAGCTATAGTAGGCATAATATAATGGTACCTATGCTGGCTAAGATTTATATTCTACTTTCGAAATGATTTGTTCTACACTATGCACTAGTAATAATATCAAATGTTTCTTTTTAATACGTATCAAGCATCTTTGACTAACATAAGAAGAAATCTCCTCCAAGTCTGCGTTTGCATTGTGTGTGTGGCGGGAGGTCTTATGGTAGTCTCATCTTTTAAAAGCATTGCGAATTGAATTTAAAAATATTTCTTTGAATGTTTTAAAAGATAAACTGTTTTTGTTGCTCACACCAGTCGCATGACTGATCCGGAGTTTATTGTTTTATTTCCTAAACTCTGGGTGCTCATTATTTTCTACACGAGCAGTCTAGAGTTGGGTTTTACAGATAGTTAGATATAGTGGATTATCTGGAGTTAGTTCAGTCTTTGGATCGCACCAGTCTTGCTTAGCTTGATGCATCGTTATTGGGAGTTCGAGCTATTACTGGATGGATTCCCGGAAATGGAGTTGCAGTTATTTTTGGAGTTCTTCCTTGAAGACTATTTTAGAGTTATATTGTTCCGTATGTTAGATGTCATCTATTTTCTTTTCCGCTGCTATTTTATTGTATCATATCTCTGATGTATATTGATATCTATTGGATTATCTTTTGTATCAGATATTGTATCAAAGCTGTATATCAATGTATTGTTCTTTTATTCCGCTGTGTTGTTTACTTAATGATTGTTATAAGCTCCGGCGAATCGGATTTGAACGGTCGAATCTATGGCATTCGAATACGATATGAAGTATGAATGTCGATTTTTGAGCGGGCAAAATCCGAGCCGTCATAACTTCCATGTATATATACATACATATGCATGTATATATGTGTGAATGTTCTTTTGATTCATGTTTATTTGGTTCTTGCACCTTAAAATTTAATTTCAATTTCATTGTTTGATTTTGGGAAGTTAAGTTCAACTTTGATCACTTAATTTGAGTTCTTACAACTCATTCGATCATTTGAGTTCATGTGTACACTTGTTCCTGCCTTGTACTTGTTGTATATATGTTTGAATGTTTGTGGCACTGCCTTATTTTAATTTGTGGCACTGCCCTTTTTTTAATTTGTGACAATTGCCATTTGTAGCACTGCCTTGTTTTAATTTATGGCACTTGCTATTTGTAGCATTGCCTTCTTTAAATTTATAGCACTTGCTATTTGTAGCACTACTGCAACAACCCTGGTTTTGGTGATTACCCGTAAAGTTAAATTAAAACGGTGGTTATAATTTAAAAATGGAGAAATAAAATAAAGTGGAGATATAAAATTTATTAAAACTGTTTATTTTAAATAAACAATGGATTTTGGTAAAATATAATGGTTTGGTTGATAATAAATTATAAATATTGGTAATATGTTAATTTGGGGATTTATTGAATCAGTTAAGTGAGATAAAAGAATTGATTCAATAATAATTTGTTGAAATAAATAATGTTGGAAATATATGTAAAATGTTGAAAATAAAGTTTTATAAACTTGGTATGTTAGATGTCTTAAAAATAAGCATTCCATGGTTTTATTTTGATAAAATGCAATAATTTTGTAAATTATTGCCAAATGTCGAGTTTTGTTAATTTTAATGAAGTATTAAAATTTTATATGGTAAATAATGTAAATCTAAAAGGTGCGATGTTGTTCAAAAATAATATTTGGATGTAAAAATGATATAATAAGGTTTGTTAAATTTAATTGAACAAGAAAATAATTTTTGTGTAAATTTTGGTGTTAAAATGATGATTTTTTGAGAGAAATGTGTGATCCTCTAATAAAAGAGGAGAGCACACATGAAGCTATATATATAACACATAATATGGTGCTGCCAACATGCCTGGCAGGTGAAAAGTCTATGTACTAGAATAAATAAAGAAAGAAGTACCCTTATAATGAGCTCCGGCAAAGCCACCGCCCATTATACCCTAATACCGAGCTCCGGCAAGGCCACCGTCCAATAATAGGGTGTTAGAGGTACCTAGAAAATTGAACAAGCATCAAAATCTAGAGATACTGAAAGCCAGCACCATTAAAAAGAGACTCTATGTAGCTGCCTCAGAAGAGAAAAGTTAATCTCGAATAAGAAATGATCCATAAAGAAAAACTCCAAGAAATGATCCAAAAAGAAGAACTCCACTCTGAAGACATAGTACATCAGAAAGAAATGCCTAACATAATCAGAACTCGTGGGTATGACTATCCTGCACACCTGTATAAAGACGCTAGCTATCCTGCTAACCTGAAAAGAGAAACTAGCAATCTACCTAAGCCAAACCTGTAACAAAACTAGGAAAACATATTAGTATGAATCAAATATATGTACATAAATAGAATTTATATACATATATGCGAGAATAAAATCTAATGTGAACAATAAAGCAAAGATAAACTAGTACCAATAACTAACAATTCTAAAAAGTAATGGAAATATGAACCAAACTGAAAAAGGTAAATAAATAAAAAACTAGGACTAAAAACTAAAATATAAAAACAAAAACATTACTGGAAACATCTTTAAGGACCTATAATAGGAAGAAAATTATTATGCATCATGTGAATATCATTTAAATTAGAAAAGGTATTAATATAAATAATATTAGTGTCAATGTTATGTTTAAATATATTAATATTATTTCTAACCTTGTTAAGATATTCCTTAAAACAATTATTATTGGCTAATTTACATTTAGGATTTGAGACCCAATTTAAGCAAAAAGATGAAATTAAAAATATCAAATTATTACAGTAAATATTGTTATTATTAAAAATTCCTTGATTTCTCTCAAATCAAATTTACCAACTAGATATAGTGAATAAAGTATCAAGCAAGTATCTATTATCCTTATTAAACCTAAATCTAAAATTGTTCCATAGAAAAAACAATCAGCAACTCTAGAATTAATTTTAAACTTAAAAATATTAAGGGTATTCATTAGAATAAAATGAGTATCCATGCATTCATAGTAAATATGATTAATATCTTCAGAATATGTATTACAAAAATAACATTTACTATCAATGTTAATATTTTTTCTTTTTAAAAATTCTGTGGTATTTAATTACCATGAATGATAAGCCACATGTGGATTTAGATTTTGGAGGAGCGTTAGACTTCCAAATAAATTTAAAACATTTATCAGTTACACCCAAAAAGTTAATAAATGTGTAAAAGGAATTAGTAGAATATTTCTTACTCTTATCCCACTCCCAACTAATATAATCATTATTGTTGTCAATATTATAAAGATTTAATCTAGCATAAAGAAAATTAAGTTGTCTAAGGGTTGAGCCTACTAAAATTCTGTTAAAACTGAAAATCCAAGGAGGATCATTTTTAGAATTAAAAACTTCAAATATAAATGCAAATTTAAAGTTACAGATATCATACAATTCTTTGAACTCATTCTTTAGAGGAGTAGCGGAAATCCAACTATCATGCCAAAATGATGTATTATTATCCGAGTGAACAATAATATAACACCTAAGTTAAAAATCTCATTACATTTTAAAATGGATTTCCAAAAATAAGATTATTTACGAGAAATCGAAGAACTAATTTGATAGAGATTATTACTCCCATTGTATTAATAATTAGAAATAATCTCCTTCCAAATGGCATTATCATTAGTATCTCCAAATTTCCATAACCATTTACCAAGAAGAGACAAATTCATATTTCGTAAATTAATGACTCCTAAACCACCATCTTTTTTGGACGTACAGACAGTTTCCCAATTAACTAAATATTTTATGCAACTGTTTGGATTTTACCACTCCATATGTAATCTCTTCTAATTTTGTCTATTTTATCTATCATCCAATCATGAAAAAGATGCATAGACATCCAATAGATAGGGAGAGCTGATAAAACAGAATTAATTAAAATCATTCTACCTGCTCTAGATAAAAATATCCCATTCCAGTTAGTAATCCTATTTTTGATTTTTTCTATTATTATTAACCAATCATCATGTTTAAGTTTTGCAGGTCTAAAAACAAACCAAGATAGTCAAACGGAAAATTCATAGTTTTACAATTTAATGTATTAGCAACTAAATTTTCAACTTTTTCAAAACCGTTTAAAACTAAAACAGAAATTTTATCAAAGTTTATTTTTAAACATGACAAAAGTTCAAAACTATAAAGAATAAACTTAAGAGCAATTATGTGTCTAGGAAGATGAGTGGAAAAGAGCAAAGTATCATCTACAAATTAAAGGACTGATAAACCATAACTCTAAATATCATTACCTATATTACCCAGAGAACTATTATTGACTGCATTTTTAATAATCTTAGGAAAAAAATCAGCAGCTAAATTAAACATAAGGGGCGACCCCTTTCCTTAATCCTATCTTAGATTGGATTTTATTACCTAAAACACCATTTATCATTATACTAGAGTTACTAGTTATAAGCAAAATCATAATCCAGTTAATCCATCTATTACTAAAGCCTCTAGATTGAAAAATATCTATAAGAAAATCCCAATATACTAAATCAAAAACCTTAGCAAAGTTTAATTTTGAAATAGCACAAGTAATATTATTCTTACAATAATGACTAATGTATTCTTGAAAAACTGCCACATCATCTGTGATATTTCTTCCTTTTATGAAAGCTGATCGTGAACAGTCGATTAGGTCATTCATTTTTATACTAAGTCTATTAGCTAAAACTTTAGAAATAATTTTAACCGAGCAGTTATTCAATGAAATGGGCCTAAAATCTTTTAAAGATTAGCACCTACTTTTTTATGTAGTAAAATAACATTAGCAAAATTAAATCTACCTAATTGAAGATTTCCATTATAAAATTCATTAAACATACTAATTAAATCTAATTTTATGACATCCCAAAAAGTTTTATAGAAGAAAATTGGAAATCCATCTGAACCTGGGAATTTATCACCCGGTAAATCAAAGATGGCTTTTTGGATTTCCTCTTCAGCAAAAGGAACGTCTAATTCAGAAAGATTAATATTAGAGACGGCCGGATAAAGATCGTTCCATCTAACACTAATTCTATGCTTATTTTTATTACCAAAAATATCTTTATAATAATTCGTAAAAGCCATATTGAGGTCTCTTTGATCAACTAATTCCACATTATTAACTAAAATGGAGTTAATTGTATTACTACATTTTCTACTATTGGCCATATTACAAAAAAATTGGTGTTATTGTCATCTTCATTGATCCACTGAATTTTTGATCTTTGTTTCCACATAATTTTCTCTTTTTCAGGAATAGAGTTAAGTTCCTCTTTTAAGTTATTGTGAACATTCCGCTCACCTTGACTTAAATGTCTAGTTTCTTTTAACTTATTAAGCTTAAACATCTTATTAAGAATACTTTCTTTTTTAATTTTAATGTTACCAAAAATGTTTTTATTCCAATTTTTAAGGAAAATCCTGAGTTCTCTAAGTTTTAGAACAAAAGCCTTGGCTGAATTATCCCTAAATTTAATACTATAAAAACTCATAGACGACCATTTATTGATAATTAAATTTGAAAGCATGGTTCTAGAAGCCACATTTTCTCAAATTTGAAAGATCTACTAATAACTCTATGGCGATCGCAAGTGAGGATAATGGGACAATGGTCTGAAAGAGTGTAAGGCAATCCAGACAATCTAAGTATATGAAATTTATCCTCTATTTCATCGCTAACGAAAAACCTATCAAAGAGAGCCACAGAGGGAGATTCCCCATTATTGCTTCAAGTAAATTTTGTATTAGAAAGAGGAATTTCAATCAAATTAGAATTATTAATAAAATGGTCAAATTCCTTCATTGCAGAGTAATCTCCCTCTCAAGGAGCACGCTTTCCAATAAAACGAGTAACGTTGAAATCTCCTCCAAAAATCCAAGAACTAGGCACATAAGATCTAAATTCAAGACATTCATTCCATAGAGTATGTCTATCTATTTTTAAGTTAGGCCCGTAAACATTAGAAATGTTTAGAAAAGAATTATCAATTAGATTAACTAGAATTATGTGTAAAGAGTGCTATTTGTAAATACATTGAAGTAGCTTAAAGAAATTATCCCTCCGACCAATCATTAAACCCCCAGAAGAACCCATAGAAGGTTTAAAAAACTCATTTTCTAAAATGATATCCAACTAACCTTCTATAGAAATAAAAATTAGGACAATCAATTTTAGTCTCTTGAAGAAGAGCAATATTGATGGAATAGTCTTTAAAAAAATTCTAACCTTATCACACTTATTTAAGTCATTCAAACCTCTTATATTCCAACTAACGATCCTCATATGCTAGCTGACTTAACCCTATCAAGTTCCTTATTTCTAATAAACTCGCGATCAACCTCAATATCAGTGAAAATGAACGCGTTGTCATTAGCTAATTGACTAAACTCAAAGGAATATAAAGTACCTAAAGCATAAGGTGAATAAATGCTACCCAAACCAAAAAACATATCTAAGCCTGGATTCGTAGTACCGCTCACGGTACTCGAATCCAGGAACTCACATGTAGACAGAGAATGGCTACCCTATATCCTAACATTGCGACGAACAAAATTAGAAGAAGGCACAATCTTCCAACGTCTACCTCTCCTCGTTGAGGAAGAAAAATAATATGTGGAAGCGGCTATAACAACCTCATGAATTGAAGGATATGGAAAGCCTTTACACGAACCACCAGAAACAACTTTTGTCAAATGACCCAGTGGTGACTCATCCAAATTAACAACTACACCCATCTTATCTTCAGAAAGTATTGCCAGCTTATTGCTTTCAGACATTTGAAATTTCTGCATAGACTGAACAGATAAACTATGTGCATTATGCACACCAGACACCATATCCATATCAGACATTGAAGGATGTGAAAAGCCTTTACACAAACCACCAAAAAAAAATTCTGTCAAATGACCCATTGGTGACTCATCCAAATTAACAACTGCACCCATCTTATTTTCAAAAAAAAAAAAAACTACCATCTTATTGCTTTCACCCATTTGACATTTCTAAGTAGCCTGATCCAATAAACTGTATGCATCATGCACACCAGACATCACATCCATAACATACATAAATTCATTGAAATCAATACAATCTTCTAAAACAGAAACCATCTCATCATTTAAGTGAGTGTGTGCAGATAATATCCACTCTTGAAAATCCCTAGACTGCCGCAATAATTTATCATCTTCAGAAACAGACTCGCCCATGGTTTGAGATACCTCAACCACTTTCATAAGCTCTTCTTCCCATTTACAATTATCAAACATGTCTATTTTAACCTTAGAATCAGCAACCATAGGCATATCAACATCCAAATCTTTCAGCCTCCAGTCATTAATGAATATCTCTTCGAACTTAAAGAACAGCTAAACATCACTTCGAAATTCAAAATCGCAATCTGGTATAGGATTTTGATGTTCATACGCAATAGAACTGTCTGTAGCATTACTACCCAGATTATCAATAGAGGAGCAAACTGCTACCTTACTTAAACGGTCACAATCATCAAAATTTACAATGCAATCTAAAGTGATCTCTGATTGTAGGCAAACAAATTTCTTGGAGGTAGAAATCTTAAAAGTTTCCAAATTGCGAGAAAAAGAATTACCTTTTTTAATCTTTGGTAGGATAAAGCCACTGTTCGAATCTATATCCATGCCCTTTGTCTCTGAATTAGACAATAAAACATCATTAATACAGAGAACAACATCTGGATCAAGCAAGATGGGATCCAATATTGAAGATCCTTCTCTTCTAACATTTTCAAGGCTGTCACTTTCACCTATATTCGAACAAAACAATTTTTCCCCTAAAATGACAGAAGAATCAGAATTTTCGAAAAGATTCTCTGAAACATCGAAGTTATCTCGATTGCTCCTACTAATGTTCGGCGAGTTAACAATGTTAAAATGAAGTAAAAGATCATCCAAAAACTTTAAACCCTCATTTCTTTTTTGCTTGAGATAATCGATTAAAATCCCTCTCAATAGAATGAACTTTAATACGAATTGGAAACCAAGTTCCACCAGCAGCGATGAAGAGATTGAAGAAACAGATGAAGATTCGATTTTACCAAAATAATGCTCTGGATCACCAAATCTTGCTTTGTAGCCCTTACCAATGTTCGGGGAGTTAACAAAATTAAAGTGGAGTAGCAAATCTTCTAGATACTTAAAACCTTTGAATCTTTTCTGCCACAAATGATCAAGAATAATCCCTTTCAAAATCTTGATCTTTAATATGAATTGAAATTCGTTTTCAACCAATATATTAAAGGAAACAGAGATACTAGAATTAGTCGAACACTTATTTCTCTTGTGACCAAAATTGTCGCAATTAAAGCATCTAATTGGATCACGACATTGAGACGCAAAATATTTTCTATCGCCACATCTAAAACAATAAATCTTGTTAGATTTTGAATCTATCCATCTTTTATTCGAAATTTGAAGCCGTGGATCTCGAAATTTGTATGTTGCAATCGGTCTTTGACCATGAGCGTAAGAACGATGTCAAAACAAATCTGGGTCTCTATCATTGAAATCCACTTGCGAATAGGAACGATTAGTAGATGAAAGAGGAAGATTTTGAGAGTAGAGACAAGAATCAGTCGCATTCGCCATTATTTGTGTTAAAATGATGATTTATTTAAATAAAATGATGTTTTATGTAAATAATGCAGTAAAATAAAGTATTTAAATAAAAATATGAAATTTTGATAATATGAAATTGATTCTTATGGACAAAAATAACTTCTAGGTGTTATAAAAGATTATTGGTAAACAAAAACATAAGTTGTATAAATAAATTTAGTCAAAATATGTGAAAAATGATGAAATCTAGTGATAGTAAGTGAAAACATGAAATAACCTAGTAAATTTTAACTAAATGTGAATACATTGCCTTAATGGGTTCAAATCCAAACCCATTTCTAGAATGTAAAGGGGATTGAGAAATGAATTGTACATTCATCTCCTCCTTTCTCATTTCTAGTTCCTCCTGTAAAACAAAACCAGAAAGAAAAAAGGATGCTTCTTATTAGTTTTCAAATCTAACACCAAAATTTAGTAAAATCTAGGATAAAATCAATAAATCAAGACTCTAACAGGTAATCAAAATCGAAATCTCAAATTTAATTTCGTCAATCTCTAAATTTTAAGAAAATTACGGTCTGTAATTTTTATTTTCTTGTTGCATGTTCTTCTTTCAGCTGTTACAAGTTAGTGAAGCCTCTCCAAGCCAAAAAGATCTGAACTTGCAGCTCTAACTCGCTTAAAATCATGCTAAGGTGAGTTACAACTCACACTTCTAGCTTAAAATTTTGTTTGCAAGGTGAAAACTGCCAAATACTGCTTATTGTAAACGTAATTATGCCGCTTCAATGTTTATAGTGAAAACTGTTTCAAGGTGCTTCTTTTGTGTTCATAGATCTCAATTCTGGTCATGAAATCACGTCGAAATTTCTCCAGATTGTTGTCTATGTGTTATAGTTTATGCATTCAATTTTCATCATGTGAGCAACTTAGAAGTGCTTGAAACAATCGCTCAAAAATTGAATCGAACAAGGCAGAAATGCATGTAGGAATTGCGACCTACAGGTCGACCTGCAGCTTCTGGTGGTCGACCTTAGGGTTGACTAAAGCTTCACATAGGTTGACCTATATGTCGACCTAGGCTTGTTATTTGCCCAGGTCGATTTCTTGCTTTCCCTTTGCATTGCTTTGTTTCTTTTACTTCTTCCAGCAACTTTTGCAACATGTCTTAATGATATTTTTGACTGTTTTGAAGGTTTCTAACCTATCAATAGGTAAACCAACATTATTGTTGATCCATACTTCGGATTGAAGTGTTTTTAGAGATGATTTCATATGGTAAATTTAGCGTTTTCGGTGATTTTTGAAGTTTTCAAACACAGGTTTTCTAAAACGATTTCGAAATGATTTATATAATAAAATAGATTTTGAAATAAATATTTTACAACATTTATAATTTTGTAAAGCTATTAAAATTTATATATTCTCTATAATAAGAGAAATTTCAAAAGAATGTTTTCCAAACGAGTTCTGAAAATTGCTTTAAAAACTAATTGTTTTAAAATAAACTGTTTTCTATCTAAAATATACATTTTTGCACTCTTCGAGCTTATGAGAAAGATAATTAAACGATTTAGTAAAACGTATGATATAGGACACATGCATTTACTTTTTCGGCTAATTCCGAACTTGTTCGTTTGAAGCTAGTTTTTGCATCTTTTGGGAGGACGAGTTATGATTTAAATGATTTTATTTTCTAGTGTGGCATTGACTTACAGTTAGTAAACCGTTAAGTGAGAACGTGCGTGATGGGATGCACAATTACCACTTTTTGGGTTCCTACCTGAGAGTTTATGACACATTCACGAGTTATTGCCAGTACTTGGGCTGTTGGGCTAATCATGTACTGTTTGGTCGTATTTGAGGCTGTTGGATCTCTTATACATCTTACTTGGCAGTCTGTTAAGCCATTGATTGGGCTATTGGTTCCTTTCTACATTTATAACCTTTGGGCTAATATTGGGCCGTTGGGTCCTATTCTTTACATTGCTGTTTTTCTAGATTTCTTTATGTTGATTTCTAGAATTTTGATGATTTATAAATGTTTTCACCATGGTTGCCTCTGTTGGATTATTTATATAGCCTGAGTGCTATCGTATTGTTTATTATATGGTGATTACATTTTGGAATTTTGAACTCTCAGTCGAGTTCTACATACTGTGGTTTATTGTTGCCATTCGTTGGCGTTTTGAGATTTGCAATCTCCTATTCAGGAGTTATGATTGATGAGAACCATTATATTGGCTTTTGTACATGCCGATGATATGAGGCAAATATTTGTGATTATTTGATATTACTATTGAATTTGCCTCTTTCAAGAAACTTCTATAAGAAGTATTTAATGATATTACCTCATGTTTAGTAGTTGACATATGTTACCGCTTCTTCTCTTTTGAGAGAGATGTTATCACTTATCCCTTTATTTCATTTTTCATATGCTAATCAGTTTATTTTAAGCTAGATTGACCCATGTATTTTTATATACTTGGGTCGGACCTAGTTATTTCAGGTTAGACACCTGTCGTTGATATCTGCCATGTGGCAACGCTTTGGATTATTCACTAGTCACTTGTTGATGTTTTGTAATCTCTGATATGTACTTATTCATTTTGACTCATTGTATATATTATGGTCCTTGTACCACTTCTTTTGTACCACTTTGTAGTATACTATGATGTATATATGTATATGTATATGTATATGTATATGTATATGTATATGTATATGTATATGTATATGTATATGTATATGTATATGTATACGTATACGTATATGTATATGTATATGTATATGTATATGTTTGACTGCCGTTCTATGATCTGTTGTATTTGCTTTTATTATATTTTGTTCTTGAAGATCTGCTAGCCACCGTAGTTTTGTATTAAGCATATATTGAGTTTGTCAATCCACTTTAGAAAGATAAACGAAAAAAAAGTTAGGGCACCCAATCGACGTATTCAATGAACGTTTAAGACAAGGCTATGGATGGTCGCTCCTTACTAGCCTTATTCTCCGTATTAACAGACAGTATTACTTTGTAATGCTCTTTATTAACGTGGGTCTTGGGGTGGGGCATCACAGCTTGGTTTCAGAGCTGAGTTCAGAATAAAAATATGATAAACATAGAATAGAACATATATTGTGGTACATTAAAGTAAAATATTAGTGTTCATATTCCATAATCATCGTGTCCTAGATATAAGTTGGGAATACATCTAGGAATGCATTTTAATCCCGTAGCATTTCATAATTAAATTAATGATATCTACCTTATGAATAATCCTTATCTTGTCTTAAACTTTTAACTTACAGCTAGAAGAGGTAGAGGTCGTCGTTTTGATGCTGAGCCGTCTAGTAGCTCACATCTAGACAGTATATATATGTCAGCTGATCAGTTCATGGAGCTATTTCAAAGCACTTAGCCGCCAACTCTAGTTCATTCTTCTCCTCCACGCAAGTCTGCATTTGCGCGTATGTGTAGTGACTTCTCTCATTTAGGAGGCAAGCCTCTCAAAGGCATTAAGATTGTTCTTGAGGTCTAAGCTAGGCTTCGGACATGCGAACACATCATTTCTCACATGGATTTATCCAATCATCACTGCGTCCTTGTAGCATCGAGCATGCTATAAGAGCGTGCGTTGGATTGGTGCAAGCTTCTTATTATCAAGATAGATGAGTCTACTCTTACTTGGCAGCAGTTCAGAGAGCTGTTTGAGCACAAGTTTGTGCCTGAGTCTGAGAAAGCATACTCGTCACATCCTTGAGTTGAAGCAAGGGAAATCATCAGTTTCTGAGTATGTTTCTTCATTCGAGTCCTTATCTAAATACGGGATTGAGTTTATTAGCACCTCCTATAAGAAGAATCTTACGTTTGTTTATGGCCTAAAGAAGTCTCCTATGCTCTAGCTTAAGTTATCATTTGAGGAGCTCGATGACTCGACGCTTCACCATGAAGCCATCGAGAAAGAGAAGGATGGTAGTAATGAAGCTGAGGTTCGTAAGAACCCAAAAAAGAATAAGTTTCCTATCCAGAGATCCAAGTCATTTCCCCAGAAAAAGAAGAAGCCACTTATCTCCAGCCCACATTCTAGTGCAGCCCCACCTACTCATAAGTCATGTTTCAACTGTGGTTCTCATGACCATTTCATTCGGGGGTATCCTAAGCCTATCATTTGCAGCTTTTGCAAATAAGAGGGACACTGGTCTTCTAAGTTCCGTAATTCTTCTACGAGTCCTCGTTCGGGAATGCTTAATGTGGTGGATGCTTCTGGTGGTTCTTTTCAATCCAAAGGTACTTCTCCTTCAATTCTTGAAGGTTCTATATTATTTCATGATTATTCTATTCGAGTTCTATTCGATACAGGTGCGTCGCATTCATTCATATTGAAGGAGCTTATTGATGTTATACCATTGTATAATTCTTTCCTTGTTACTTCTTTGAGGATTGTGAATCCTATTGAGGGATCCGCAACACTTAGCATGCTTTATATTGATGTTGAGATTATTCTTTGTGGTTTTTCGTTATGTGTGAATCTGCACGTTATTCACCATCTCGGATTTGATATGATATTGGGGATGGATTGGCTTGCATGATATCAAGCCCGAATCCTATGTTCTGAAAGGATCCTATATCTTAGGCATCCTAATTCGGCTGATCAGTTATCTATTGTTCTTCAAAATGTTGATGGTGATTCTGAAGCATCTTTATTTGTTCTTGAGTCTCGATATTTTGATAATGTATCTAGAATTCCAGTCGTTTATTGTGACGACCCGGGATTTTGGCAATAGTATTTTAATAAGCATTTAATCTAGTTAAATAAAATACAAACTTATCATTTTAAAAACGAATGAGACTTTTGGGACATTTGCCATTTATACATACATACATACTTATATATGTATATATGTATTTGCGAAGAAATTTATGACTTGAAAATTTAAAATAAAATCTTTCAAAAAACATTCAAAATAAATGTTTATCTTATTCACATTGAATTAAATTAAAATGCTTTACATTATTAACATTTGATATATATATATATGGATGTAACTTAATTAATAATACTTAAAATAAAATCAATCCTATCAATATTAAAACTAAGTATAAAATATAAGTATAAAATATAAGTATAAAACATATGAATATAAACTAAATGTTAATAGTTAAAATAGAAATAAATAAAAACAAGAATTTATGTTAGAAATAAATATATAAGGTAAAATTTTATGGTTCTATTGAAACATAAAATAAATACGTGTGGTAATTATAGTAATATACTATGGAAATTTATACGTGTAAGCAATGCAAGGAAAAAAATCTATATACATATAAAATAATACATACATACATACATATATATATATATATATATATATATAATAAGGATGTAAACTTGTAAGCGGACAAACATTGAATATTATCATCTCAAGCACATAAAAACATCACATCCTAGCCTACAAAAACATAACATCAAAACTTTTAAAATCAGGTCAAGGTTATTAAGCAAAACATAAGGAAAAAAAAGCAGCTTGTTGTGGAAGGTAGCAGTATATATTTATACATATGCGATATACCTCCATACTCGCCACATTCTTGCACTCAAACTAAGTATACCAAAGAATTTCAGATTTCAAGCATTTGCGAGTTAAAAATCTAAGCAACTTACAGATTTCAAATTTAAGCCTGCACTGTTCAAAACAACGACGGTGAGAAACTAAATTTCAACATCTGGAACTCTGTTTTCTGTAAATGTTTATATTGGTTTAGCATTCAAAAATCAATATCCTTTCACCTCGACCATTCTGCATGTTGATGTTAACTAGAAATCTGTTTGTTCTAGTATAGCTTGTGTTAAAAATAGATTTGTGAAAGTACATGCTGTGTAGTTCGACAGGGTTCAAATTTACAGTAAACACCAATATTTTTATGAAAAATAAATAGTTTTAATTCTGGATTTCAAACATGCAACTGTGATTTTTGCATGAAAATTTGAATTTTAGTGAAGGAATCCCAATTTCTAGTGAACTATGGTTTGAGAAATTGGGAGATGAACTTTTTCAGTTCAAAAATAAAATTCAGGCGACTTTGTCGTCGTGGGGTGGAGCGGTCAGGTCAGGGAGGTGCAGATACACATAAGGCAGATGACGACCGTGGCAGAATTTTTGGTTTGGGCTTTGATTGGAGGTATTGGGTGGGTTTAGGGTTTTTGGGGGGTTTCGTTCTGACCCTGACACGTGGTGATTTTGGGAATCGAGGAGGCGACCGAAATTTAGGATATTGGGCGGAGAGGTGACCGCATGTGTGGGCTGTCGAGCGTGGTGGGTGGTGTGTTAATTAGGGGTCGATCGTGGGTCCAGTAGCCTGGTTTGTTGGGGCTGTTCGTTTCTGGTAGGAGATTTAGGCGAGGCCGAGGGTAATTTTCCAATAGATGGGGTTTCTTGTCGTTGATGTTGTGACATTTGGATCGAGGGTAGTTCAGGACTTGGTCGCGGTGCCACAGCAGGGAGATGGCAACTGGCGATGGCGTGCACGTGCATCGTGTGCACGAGATGCTCGGTAGGATAGTTTTGGGTTAGGTAAGAAGAAGGATCGATGTGGGCGTTCGTGATTTGTTTGTCTGAGAGGATTTATTGAATGGATCGGTGATTGATTCTCCTTCGATTGGTGTTATTGTTTTCGAGTGGGCATTCGTCTGTACGTAGAATGTTTCGAGGAGAAGGAAGAAGTCTGGGACGTTGGGTTTTGGCCCAAACTGGTTTGCACTGTTGTAATTTAGGTATCGGGCTGATAATAATTCCACTCCATTCGGAATGTATCAAAAAAATAAACAAATAATAAAGAAGTTGGTTACAGATTTAATTACTTACGGAAGATCAAAGATTTTCCAACCTTATATCTCCTGATGTTATATTTGTGAAATCATAAAACTCGGATTGATGTCTAAAATTATCAACTAAAGTTTGTTTCCAGAAACCAAGTCATGTCCAGTTTTAAATTTTAAAAAATGATTTCAAAAGTTTTAAGGCAAAGTTAAATGTTAAAACAAAGTTTTAGTTAGTTTTTGAAATGTATAAAATGATTGATTAATGTATGATGTTTAGAAAGGATTTTAGTTTTAAAGTTTGGAATTTTCAAAATTTAAACTTTTGCTTAAAAATAGTTTTGGTTATAAATATTGCTTAGTTAAATTATGTAATAGATATATAAATGGTTTCAAATAAGATGTTATTTATATAATTAAAATGTGATTAAGGTAAAGGATTTTAACTTGAATACATTTAAAAGATGATGATTTTGTGTAAACCAAACTCAAGCTTTTAAATTTACTTTAAATTTAAAATGGAAGATAAGGGTTAATGAAATGTTTGGATTATCTTAATTTAATAAAGTTTTATTTACGAAGGTAATTAAATTAAGATGAATTAATTTGAGTAATTAATTTAGAGTAGTTAATTACTTGATTTAGGACTGATTATTCTAAGTAATCTAATGTTAATTAATAAAGCAATAATTAATTAACGGATGTAATTAAGGGCTAATTACTTGATATAAGAAGAGCGATTACTCAGTGAAGTAATTAGAGTAATTAATTACTCAATAATTAATTAAGTTGACGTGGCTAATTTTAGTTAATTAATTAATTTTAATTAATTAAAGGTAATCATTTGATTAAATAAGCAAGATTAAAGGTAATCATTTGATTAATTTCAATTGGTTTGTGATTAATTATTATTAAATAAGCAAGATTAAAAGTGATTAAAGAAATTGATTTGATTTAACTAGAAATAGGTGACTAATTAATCTTGCTTATAAGTGATTGGCTGGTATTTCTGATATGAAATGTTTGAGATATGATATATTTGTCTTGAATAGTGATTATATGGTTATCCGTCGATGATGAATTGTTGTGTAAAAGAGTGACATCTTGTGATTAAAGGTTGAATTAAGTCTTCTGAATAGTGTGGGATAAAATGACATTGAATTCGAAGAGACCGTAGTCGGGTATTTATAAATTCGTGAAACCACTTCGATTTAAAATCGATAATAATTCTGTACAGATTTGATATATGGAATCAATAGGCTGAAATGAAAGGATTTAAGTGAATTGGATCATTTAATCTAAGTTTTGGTACTTAGAAATTGATGTGTGATGTAAGTGATGTCTATAACGACTCGAGAAGTTGTAAATTGATACAAGTTACCCCAGGTTTATATAAGTTATATGCTCTTGTATTCTATGTTAGATGGGGTTTTTTCCCTTGTTTCCAGCCAGACTGGGTGTTACTTTGATGTACTGCTCAGGTCAGACCGAGTATTACAGATTTTCAGGTAAGAGGACGATATGGAGCTCAGGAGGTGAGCGGATGGCAAGAACGTATGGAGTGTTTCCGCTGTATTATTGTTGTATATATCTGTGACCTGTTGATTTATATATGTCCTGTGTTTGTGTATATGTTGTACCTCTGATGTATTAAAGTAAAATTTGACAAGTACTGTTTTTCCTTTGTATCACTATTATTATTTATTATTATATTTTATCCGCTGTGAATGTAAGAAGTTGATGTTTCTGATCTTCTTCTTCTTCTTTTTCCTAACTATATGGAATTTTCGGGTTTGAAAATTTCGGGTCGTTACATTTGGTATCAGAGCCGAAGATTAAGCGAGAACCTTAGCTCTGTTGGGATTACTCATTAAGGATAGGGTCAATGGTCCCTAGAATGAGTTGAGTGTATATATATATGAGCGTGTACTTGTTATTTTCTTATATAAAGGTTTTAAATGATTTTATATAAGAATATATTTTGACATATAAAGCAATATTTCTTACTAATAAATGTCATGGTAGCTGGTTGTTAAATTATTGAAATTAAATTAAGAGGTAATAGAAATATAATCAAATTGAAATTAAATAAAGGTAAGTTTGAAATGGATTCAAACTGAAATTAAATCTTGAATTTGGGGAAAGTTTCAGAATAATATAACAATGAATTGTTTTTCTGATATGATAGTCTTGGTTATTATCATAAATGATTGTTGTGTTTAATAACGAAATGTGTGTTAATGAGTAAGCAAAATGAAATGTTTTAAGGGAGTAAAACATTTGGGTAAGTATGACTTATAAATGGAAATAATATGTATATATGAGGAATATACATAATATCAAAAATAGTTTGAATAAATTCTAAATGTTGAGTTTTAAATTTGGAATGAGATGTGATACCCGAGGTGATAAGTTTTGAACTTATAAGATTATTAATGTGAAGTTTAAAATTTGAAATGGGAATTCAAATTGGGTAAAGCTGGCTGGATTAAGAAAATGGAATTTGACTTTGGGAAAGTTAAATAAGTTAATAAGCAACCTGATATGGAAATTTTAAGATGAAATTGGGATTTAATTTGGAAAGTTAAATGGTTTATTTGAATTGGGAGTTTGTGTGATCTCAAAATGGGTTTGAGATCTGAAAATTGAAAATGGATGGATGAGAATAAATTGGAGGATATTACCTTACTGTTATTAATAATATTTAAATTGTGAATTGGATTTGTTTAAATGAATGAGGAATGAAGTTTGGTAATATATCCATTATTGAGATAAAAGGGGAATTAAACCTTAATTTGAAATTAAGGATATGGGATTACTTTGAACTAAAAATTTGAATAATTACATTTGTAAATTAAAATTGTTTAAGGAACTAGTTTCAAACTGGAAGATAAAATTGAGTGGTAAATTAAATTTTTAAGACAAAATTGTTTTGAACTCCTATTTGAACTTTGAAAAAGGTTAAGTAAAGATAATTTAAAATGGAATTTTGAGAATTGGACTCAGAATTAAATTGTTTAAAGATTTGAATTATTGATTTAAAAAGATAAAGGGTAATTTGATTTAAGGAGTTAAATCAACATTTAAAAATTTAACTCGAATTTATATAATTAGGGATGGTTTAATTTGAAATTTTCATTGAATTTAGTTTGAATTAATTAGAATTGAAGATGGATATGTCTAAAATTCAAATGGAAAATTTGAATCACATTAATTTGAAATAAAATCAAAGATTTAATGAGTGCAAATTCAAATGGGAATTGGGGCTAATTTATAGAAATTGAAATGATTTGTAATTGAAGTGGATTCAATTTGAAATAAAACTGATTTGAATTGGGAAAGAAATCGAGACTGATTCAACTTGAATTAGAGTTAAATCAATTTCAATGGAAATTGAAGTTATTTAAAGTGGAATTGAGTCAATTTAAATGGAAGTGGAAATTTAAATTGAATTGAAGGGGAAGTGAACAGTTTTGACTCTGGACTATTTTCAATATAAATTGTTTTAATATAAACTTATTTTTCTTAGTTATTTAATATATACAACCTTTCTTTTTAATGCCAAATTATTTTATATTTGTTTTACAATTATTTTTGGAACTATTTAACTATTTTCCAACAATTTTACAATTAGTTAACTATTTTGCAAACTAATAAATTATTTTTCAACGACCTATCTATTTTATAAATTTCAAGCTATTTTCTGAATTCAAATCGAACAGAGTTCAAACTGTTTATGATTTAATATCCATTTGGGATAAGGATTAAAGTGATAATCCAATGGAATTGAAACAATTATGATTATGGGGATAAAAATTAAAGGAAATGTGAATAGGAAGAGAAATTGATTTAGTTAATAATCAATGTAGATAATTACATAGGATGTACGTATATTATTCTATTCGCACAGTGATTTGATCCAGATTCGATTATAGAATTTCGAGATAGTTATATCAATCCGAGTTGGGATTTTTCATCCGATTTTCGACGGCAAACCTGGATATGGATTGTTGATTGATTTTGGATATTTTCTATCATAGTTATAGCTATGTAAGGAGAATGACGGTTTTTGATCAAGAAACAAGATCTGAGTCCGCACTAGGAAGTCGGGTGGACGATACTAGTTCGGAAGTGAAATTGTGTGAACGAGTGAGCGATCAAATTGGTATAGCGTACGAATTATATGTGTACATCGTAAGGGTTTGAATGAAATTGATATTGGGAATTTGTGGATAAGTAGCGTGAAATGGTTTTTGAATGAAAATATATTTGGTAAAATATATGGTGAAATAAAATAGAAATTGGATATTTCTATGGTAAAAATTTACTTTATGGGAGTGAGTAAATTTGGTAAGTGAATTTATAAAAGAGTGATCAAATTTGAATATTTGATTTAGAACAAACAAAGTTATATATCTTTGTTATATAAGATAAACCTCCCCTTGTTGAATCTATCGTCGGAAGGAAAGGATTATAAAAGTGTTTGAAATATAAAAGGAGTTTTATACAAGTTTGAAATGATCCAAAGATTTTTAAAGTTATATATATCTATATATAAAGGATCTTATGAGGATTTTAGAAAAAGGTTTTAGGAACCTTTGGATTTGGAATGGCTTTTGATTTTTGGGTAAAATTAATATTGGATTTGGAAAGCGTAGTTTGAGAATTATCGATTTTGGGATAATCGATTTTGTGTAAAGGAGCTTTGTATGAGATCATACTAGATGTATAATTCGAAAGATATTATATGTGTATGGTATAAAGTGTTTTGATGATGGCTCTAGGGAAAAAGGCGCTCCCTTGAAATGAACTTCTCAGGAGTGCCACCGGGTGGTGCTGCCTTGAACCCTGGGGGGGGTTCTGAAGTTGATCCTATGAGGAGTCCGGACCAAACTAGTTCCTGAGGATTATGAGTAGTGTGTAGAAAAAGACGAGAAGCGCTGATGCCTATAGAGGCATTTGGGTTATGCTGTGACGATAGTGTAACTCGATGTCATTACGATTTACTGTAGACCATAGCGAAAGTCGTGTGTGCCGCTGAGAGCCAACATTTTGCGTTTGATTTTATACCGGTAGTCTGCGAACTATGGTAACATAGCAAAATTCGTGTGTGCCGTTGAGAGCAAATAGTCTGCGTTTGATTTTACATCGGTAGACTGCGACCTATGTATGAGTGGAGAAGTTTCATTTTGACAGTGAAAATCGAGGGCGCTGATGCCTACAGTTACATGGACTTTTGCTGCGATGACAACGTAACCCTGGAATGTAACTGTGATCTGTTGTGGGTTCCATGGCGTAATCGAGGGGCACGGAGTGTCTACAGTTACATGGACTTTTGCTGCGATGGCAACGTAACCTAGGATGTAACTACGACCATGGATGGGGGTGATGATTTCCAAAGCATTCTCACCAAATACATTTCCCCTATTTCCAAAATGTTTTCGATGTTTTCTGCAAAATTATTTTTTTTCAAAGTATTTTCACTGGATGTTGAAAACAGGGTCTGCCAAGCACTTATAGATTTTCAGTCGTGCGCCTAATCAACGTATGATCGAATTTCTGTAAGGACAAGGATAGACTGGTTGAGACATCGAGTTATAGAAGTATTTGTATAAAAAAATATTTTATTAATATTATATAGATTTTTAAAGTAGTTTAAAAATGACCTAAGAAAATTTATCTGATTTTAAGCATTTTAATAATTATGGCTTCGTTCCTTTTCGAGGACGAAAAGATTCAAAGGGGGAGGAAAGTGACGACCCGGGATTTTGGAAATATTATTTTAATAAGCATTTAATGTAATTAAATAAAATACAAACTTATCATTTCAAAAATGAATGAGACTTTTGGGACATTTGCCATTTATTTATATATACATATGTATTTGTGAAGAAAATTATGATTTGAAAATTTAAAATAAAATATTTCAAAAACATTCAAAATAAATGTTTGTCTTTTTCACATTGAATTAAATTAAAATGCTTTACATTTTAACATTTGATATATATATATATATATATACATACACATATGGATGTTACTTAATTAATAATGCTTAAAATAAAATTAAATCCTATCAATATTAAAAATAAGTATAAAATATAAGTATAAAACATATGAATATAAAGTAAATGTTGATAGTTAAAATAGAAATAAATAAAAACAAGAATTTATGTTAGAAACAAATATATAAGGTAAAATTTTATGGTTCTATGAAAACATAAAATAAATACATATGGTAATTATAGTAATATACTATGGAAATTTATATGTGTAAGCAACTCAAGAAAACAAAATATCTATATACATATAAAATAAAATAATATATATTTATATAATAAGGATGTAAACATGTAAGGGGACAAACATTTAATATTATCATCTCAAGCACATAAAAACATCACATCCTAGCCTACAAAAACATAACATCAAAACTTTTAAAATCGGGTCAAGGTTATTAAGCAAAACATAAGAAGAAGAAAAAGAAAGAGCAGCTAGCTGTGGAAGGTAGCAGTACACTTTTATATATATGTGTGTATACCTCCATACTGGCCCCATTCTTGCACTCAAGCTAAGTATACCAAAGAATTTCAGTTTTCAAGCGTTTGCGAGTTAAAATCTAAGCAACTTACAGATTTCAAATTTAAGCCTGCACTATTCAAGACAATGGAGGTGAGAAACTAAATTTCAAAATCCGGAACTCCGTTTTCTGTAAATGTTTATATTGGTTTAGCATTCAGAAATCAGTATCCTTTCACCTAGACCATTCTGCATGTTGATGTTAACTAGAAATCTGTTTGCTTTCTAGTATAGCTTGTGTTAAAAATAGATTTGTGAAAATACATGCTGTGTAGTTCGATAGGGTTCAAATTTACAGTAAACACCCATATTTTTGTGAAAAATAAATAGTTTAATTCTAGATTTCAAACATGCAACTGTGATTTTTATTTGAAAATTTGAATTTTAGTGAAGGAATCCCAAATTTTAGTGAACTATGGTTTGAGAAATTGGGAGATGAACTTTTTCAGTTCAAAAATAAAATTCAGGCGACTCTGTCGTCGTGGGGTGGAGCGGTCAGGTCAGTGAGGTGCAGATAGACATAAGGCAGATGACGACCGTGGCAGAATTTCTGGTTTGGGCTTTGATTGAAGGTATTGGGTGAGTTTAGGGTTTTTGGGGGGTTTCATTTCGACCCTGACATGCGGTAATTTTGGGAATCGAGGAGGTGACCAGAACTTAGGATATTGGGCGGAGAGGTGACCGCATGCGTGGGCTGTCGAGCGTGGTGGGTGGGGCGTGAATTAGGGTCGATCGTGGGTGCAGTAGCCTAATTTGTTGGGGCTGTTCGTTTCTGGTAGGAGATTTAGGCGAGGCCGAGGGTTGTTTTTCAATAGATGGGGTTTCCAGTCGTTGATGTTGCGACGTTCGAATCCAGGGGTAGTTCAAGACTTGGTCCTAGTGCCACAGCAAGGAGATGGTCACTGGCGATGGCGTGCACGTGCTCCATGTGCACGAGATGCTCGGCAAGGTAGTTTTGGGTTAGGTAAGAAGAACGATCGATGTGGGAATTATTGCGCTCGCGATTTGTTTGTCTGAGAGGATTGTTTGAATGGATCGGTGATTGATTCTCCTCCGGTTGGTGTTATCATTTTCGAGTGGGCATTCGTCTGCAGGTAGAATGTTTCAAAGAGGAGAAGGAAGAAGTTTGGGACGTTGGGTTTCGCCCCAAACTGGTTTGCACGGTTGTAATTTAGGTATCGGGCTGATAATAATTCCACTCCATTTCGAGATGTGCCAAAAAAATAAACAAATAATAAAGAAGTTGGTTACAGATTTAATTACTTACGGAAAATCAAAGATTTTCCAACCTTATATCACCTGTGTTATATTTGTGAAATCATAAAACTCGGATTGATGTCTGAAATTATCAACTAAAGTTTGTTTCCAGAAACCAAGTCATGTCCAGTTTTAAATTTAAAAAAATGAATTTCAAAAGTTTTAAGGAAAAGTTAAATGTTAAAACAAAGTTTTAGTTAGTTTTTGAAATGTATAAATTGATTGATTGAAGTATGAGGTTTAGAAAGGATTTTAGTTTTTAAAGTTTGGAATTTTCAAATTTAAACTTTTCTTAAAAATAGTTTTGGTTATAAATATTGCTTAGTTAAATTATGTAATAGATATCTAAATGGTTTCAAATAAGATGTTATTTATATAATTGAAATGTGATTAAGGTAAAGGAATTTAAGTTGAATAAATTAAAAGATGATGATTTTGTGTAAACCAAACTCAAGCTTTTAAATTTACTTTAAATTTAAAATGGAAGATAAGAGTTAATGAAATGTTTGGATTATCTTAATTTAATAAAGTTTTATTTACAAAGGTAATTAAATTAAGATGAATTAATTTGAGTAATTAATTTAGAGTAGTTAATTACTTGATTTAGGACTGATTATTCTAAGTAATCTAATGTTAATTAATAAAGCAATAATTAATTAAAGGATGTAATTAAGGGCTAATTACTTGATATAAGAAGAGCGATTACTCAGTGAAGTAATTAGAATAATTAAATACTCAATAATTAATTAAGTTGGTGTGGCTAATTTTAGTTAATTAATTAATTTGAATTAATTAAAGGTAATTATTTGATGATGGGTTAAGTATAATTACTTAATGTAACTAATGGAGTGTAATTACTTAGTGAAGTAATTAATGAATAATTACTGGTTGTAATTAATTAAGCGTTAATTACTTAAAGTAATTAAAGGATAATTAATCTAGGGTGATTAATTAAGATGATGATTAATTGATTGGTTTGTGATTAATTATTATTAAATAAGCAAGATTAAAAGTGATTAAAGAAATTGATTTGATTTAATTAGAAATGGATGACTAATTAATCTTGCTTATAAGTGATTGGTTGGTATTTCTGATATGAAATTTTTGAGATATGATATGTTTGTCTTGAATAGTGATTATATGGTTATCTGTCGATGACGAATTATTGTGCAAAAGGGTGACATCTTGTGATGAAAGGTTGAATTAAGTCTTCTGAATAGTGTGGGTTAAGATGACATTGAATTCAAAGAGACCGGAGTCGGGTATTTATAAATTCCCGAAACCATTTTGATTTATAATCGATAATAATTCTGTATAGATTTGATATGTGGAATCAATAGGCTGAAATGAAAGGATTTAAGTGAATTGGATCATTTAATCTAAGTTTTGGTACTTAGAAATTGATGTGTGATGTAAGTGATGCCTATAACAACTCGAGAAGTTGTAAATTGATACAAGTTACCCCGGGTTTATATAAGTTATATGCTCTTGTATTCTATGTTAGATGGGTTTACTCACGCTGGTTTCCAGCCTGACCCGGGTGTTACATTGATGTAATGCTCGGGTCAGACCGAGTATTACAGATTTTTAGGTAAGAACGATCTGGAGCTTAGGTGAGCCGGATGGCAAGAACGTATGGAGTGTTTCCGCTGTATTATTTTTGTATATTTCTGTGACTTGTTGATTTATATATGTCCTATGTTTGTATATATGTTGTAATTCTGATGTATTAAAGTGAAATTTGACAAGTGCGGTTTTTCCTTTGTATCACTGTTATTATTTATTATTATATTTTATCCACTACTAATGTGAGATGTGGATGTTTCTGATCTTCTTCTTCTTCTATCGTTTTCTTCTTTTTCATAACTATCTGGAATTTTCGGGTTTGAAAATTTCGAGTCGTTACATTTGTGATTTTGCTGATGTATTTGAGCCTGTTTATGGTTTGCTACCCAAGCGAGCAATTGACCTCATTCTTGGTGCTCAGCATGTTATTCGTCCTCCTACGAGGATGTCCACTAAGGAAAATGAGGAACTCAATAAGAAATTGCTTGAGCTTGAAGCCAAGTAATTAATTCAGTCATGTTCTTCACCATGGGGTGCTACGGTCGTCTTTGTTAGGAAATCTGATGGTACTCTTAGGCTTTGCATCGATTCTCGCAAGCTTAACGAGCTAACAATGTAGAACGAGTATCCATTGCCTTGGATCAATGACAAGTTCTATCAATTGGGTGGTGCTAGAGTCTTTCCTCAGCTTGACCTTACACCGGTTTTCATCGGTTACGAGTTGTAGAGGACAGCATTCCTTACCGCATTTCGCACTCGTTATGGTTCTTATGAGTGGCTCATTATACCGTTCGGTTTAACGAACGCTCCAGCTTACTACGTCAATCTTATGAATTGAGTATTCTGGGAATATATCTTGATGGTTTCATCCTTGTATTCATTAATTATGAGTGGAAACAACTAACTAAATTGCAAACCTTTTTAATTGAAGATATACTTCTAAGTGTAATTGGATTCTATTTACTGAGATAAGCAAAGAATATTTTGAATAATTATATAAGAGGCATGTTTATCCTATAGAAATGATTTCATGTTGGATTGTCCATCAAGTGCTTTAAGAATTCTAGTCAATGCGCCTGATCAACATTATCGACAGGAATTTCCTAAATGCTATGAGAGATAGTTAGACACCATAAATTGAGTTGTAACAAGTAAAAGTTTGAAAACAAATTAATATGGGATTGTGTATTAATTTTTATTTTAGATAACAGATGCAGCTATTGAACCATAGTGAATGTTGGATAAGTGGTGAGGCAGTTCTGATAATTTGGTCAACTCTACAGCCAATTGATATGGTCATTCACTATAAATCAATGGCGAGTCAACGTCATTATATCCATTGTAAATTTGTGAAATTGAATAATATTGTGCTTTTAATTGGTTATGTGAATTTGGCCTATAAGAATCTAAATAATCATACCTATGATAATTTGAGTAAGTAAGTAAATAATTCTAATTGAGAAGATATCCTGATTGGAAGAAAGTATTATGTGATGTATTGATTAATAAAATGATGTATTCAAGATAAGAAATTTTTTTTACTATTATAAAATTTCTATAATTAAAGCTGAAAGTAAATTTAGCATAACTTTCAAAACGTGAGTCTGATTTTGATGATCATTATATTGTTGGAAAGCATAAACTTAGTAGAACAGTTTTCATATTGTAAGTTTTCTTATATTTTGACGATTTCTAAGTCAAAACTTGAGTTGTATACAGCAGGTCTAAATTGAATAATGATTTATCTCTCTTGATGGTCAAATGTAATTCTTCCTATTTTGTGAATATAATCTAATTGATTATTAGTGTGGAAAATATGTTACAAACTGTAGTATATTTATGAAGAATTAGATAATGATACAACTCAAATTTTACTTACTCTAAAAAAAGTAATGAGATTAAATTAAAATTAAGTAAAAAGCTTTGAAAACTTTCAAGAATTGAAATTTGAGAATTTGTTCATCGAGATAATGGATTTGGAAACTCTAAGAACATTTGATCAGAAAAGAAAGTATGGTTGACTTGGCCTAGTGCAATTATTTTGCGACTTGCGCTTATGCAGTTGTATGATCTAGGTGGTATTTGGAGAGACCACCTACCTCTTGTTGAGTTTTCTTACCATAATTGTTGTCAATCTAATATCGGTATGGCTTCGTAGCTTTGTGCAGAAGGTCATGTCGATTATTGTCTCGTTAGTTAGATTCTGGGGTAAAGTTGTGCTAAGTCTTGACTCTATTTGTGAAGATTTTGAAAGATCAATCTCACACGATCTATCTATTGTGCAACATCATGTTCGTGTTCTTGCTTCGGAGGTGAAACACGTTTGAAATAAGGATGTACCGCTCATGAAGATTCAGTGGTCCACTAATCCCAATGACTGCATTTGGGAAACCAAAGAATTTATCGAGTAATCTTATCCTAGATTTCTATCTTCTCATATTGAGGGTGATAATTATAAACTCAAGCTTATCCATTTTCTTTTGCAAGACGAAGCAAATCATGTTGAATACAACACTTTTTTAGAATTTCAAGGACGCAACTTTTATATCGGGGAGTCTATAACAACCCTGGTTTTGGCGATTACCTGTATAATTAAATTATAACGGTGGTTATAATTTAATAATATAGAAATAAAATAAATTGAAGATATAAAATTATTAAAATTGTTTATTTTAAGTAAACAATGGATTTTGGTAAAATATAATGGTTTGATTGATAATAAATTGTAAAAAATGGTAATATATTAATTTTGGGATTTATTGAATTAATTATGTGAGATAAAAGAATTAATTAAATAATAATTTGTAGAAATAAATAAATAGTGTTGGAAATAAATGTAAAATGTTGAAAATAAAGTTTTAAAAACTTTGTATGTTAGTTATGTTAAACATAAGCATTTCATGGTTTTAATTTGATTAAATACTATAATTTTACAAATTATTGCTAAATGTTGAGTTTTGTTAATCGCCGAAGTATTAAAATTTTATATGGTAAATAATGTAAATAAAAAAGGTGGATTTTTTTTCAAAAATAAGATTTGGACGTAAAAATGATGTTAATATGGTTCGTTAAATTTAGTTGAATAATAAAACAATTTTTGTGTAAATTTTGGTGTTAAAATGATGATTTATTTAAATAAAATAGCGTTTTATGTAATTAATGGTGTAAAATAAAATATTTAAATAAAATTAAAAAACTTTAATAATAGAAATTGATTTTTATGGCTAAAATAACTTTTATGTGTTGTAAAACGTTTTTGGCAAACATAAACATAAGTTGTATAAATAAACTTAGTCAAATTATGTGAAAATTGATGAAATCTAGCGATAATAAGTGAAAACATGAAATAACTTAGTTAATTTTAACTAAGTGTGAATATATAGCCTTATTGGGTAATGGGTTTAAACCCAAACCCAAATCCATTTCTAGAATGAGCAGGAGATTGAGAAATGAACTGTACGTTCATCTCCTCCTTTCTCATTTCTTGTTCCTCCTGTAAAACAAAACCAGGAAGAAAAATGGCCGTTTCTTATTATTTTTCAAATCTGACACCAAAATTTAGTAAAATCTAGGAGAAAATCAGTAAATCTAGACTATAATAGGTAATCAAAACCAAAATCTCAAATATAATTTTATCAATCTGTAAATTATGAGAAAGCTGCAGTTTGTAATTTTTATTTTGTTGTTGCATGTTCTTCTTTCAACTGTTACAGGTCAATGAAGCCTCTCCAAGCCAAAAAGAACTTTCCTTGCAACTCTAACTCGCTTAAAATCATGCTAAGGTGAGTTACAACTTACAATTCTAGCTTACAATCTTGTTTTCAAGTTGAAAAATGCCAAATACTGCTTACTGTAAATGTAATTATGTTGCTTCAAAGTTTATAGTGAAAACTGTTTCAATGTGCTTCTTTTATGTTCATATCTCTCAATTTGGTCATGAAATCATGTCGGAATTTTTCCTGATTGTTATCTATATGTTATAGCTTATGCATGTCAATTTTCATCATGTGAATCAACTTAAAAGTGCTTAAAACAATCACTCAAAAATCGAATTGAACAAGGCAGAAATGCCTGTAGGAGTTACGACCTACAGGTCGACCTGAAGCTTCTGAGGGTCGAACTTAGGGTCGACCCAAGCTTCACATAGGTCGACTTTGGCTTGTTATTTTGCCTAGGTCGAGTTTTCTGTTCCCCTTTGCAATGTTTTGTTTCTTTTACTTCTTCCAACAACTTTTGCAACCTGTTTTTGTGGTATTTTTGACTGTTTTGAAAGGCTCTAACTTATTAATAGATAAGCCAACATTATCATTGATCCGTACTCCAGATTGAAGTGTTTTTGGAGATGATTTCATATGCTGATTTTCAGCGTTTTCTATGATTTTTGATGTTTTCAGACATAGGTTTTCTAAAATGATTTTGAAATGATTTTTGCAATAAAATAGCTTTTGAATATTTCACAATATTTATAATTATTTTAAAGTTATTAAATTTTGTATATTCTCTATAATAAATAGAAATTTCAAAGGAATGTTTCCAAATGATTTTAGAAAAATGTCTTAAAAACTAGTTTTCTCAAAACAAATTATTTTCTATACAAAATACACATTTTGCACCTTGATAGACTTATGAGTGTGCCTTGCCTTGCCTGAACCTATAATGCTTGAATTCTTTTTACTCTTTTCAACTGCCTTTTGAACAGGCTTCTTTAATTTACTATATGCATATGTCGTACCATCTCATGCACTAGTTTGTGAAATCCCTACACTGGTTTCACTTGTATCATGCATGTGTACCATTACTAATGTGTTGTTGGTCTTTAAGTCTGGCTTGTGAAATATCTTCCATGTATATACTAACATACATATGTATGTATATATGTGAAATATTACCATATTTTTTCTTTAAACTTCCATATGTGTGTCTACAGTATGTTACAATCTTGTTTTTGCTTTTCCTTGGTCCATGTTGTTGGCCTTATTCACATGTTGCATTGTTGCATCGTATCCTTGTCCATATACTTGCTCACTACCTTGTCAAGGCAATGACAAGCCTTGAACAAGGCAATGCACTACCTTGACACTAGTCGAATCCCTTTCTTGTGCTTTGGTTTCTTGTCCATAGCTTAATTACCTTTCACATTCTTGAATTTCTTGTTTTGAACAAGGCAGTGTGCATCGCCTTGAATTTTATGTACTCCCTAGGTCATTTGATTCCTGTGTGTGTTTTTTTGGTTCCTATTCATTTATTTGTACTTCCTACCTTGAACTCATCATGTACTTCCTGGCTGCATTTGTTCGTGGCACTACATGTTGTTCATTTGTCTGTGGCACTTCCTAGGTGCATTCGACATGTGTTGCATATATACATGTATACATGTATATACATGTATACATGTATATACATGTATACATGTATATACATGTATGTATATGTGTGTTGATCAATATAGGAGATGCAAGTGGCAGTATTTTTGTAAATTTGTTACTACCTTTCTTTGTTTGAGGTAATTGTGTACCTTAATTCTTTATCATTATGTACCATGCTTGATACTGCCATGAATTTGCTTTGCTGGTGCTTCACTTTGTGCATCTCCATGTGCACTGACTTGTTTGTACACTTCGGCTTTGCTGATTTGCCTGATCTGTTTTGAGTTGAATTAAACTACTTATATTGAGTCCGAGCTTACTTGGGCTTAAACTTGTGTGTTTGCACTAAGTAGAGCCTTCGGGCTTGACCTTTGCAACTGTTGTGAAATTGACTCAAGGAACAGCCATGTGATATTCAATATGATACAATGTGCATATCATAATTGTTTGTGCACATATATATTTATCCCTATCTAAAAAGAAAAAGAAAAAAACAAACACATCAACTGAGGCAATATTTAATATTCAATTTTATTTTTCAATTTAGGTTTTTTCTTTCCTTTTTCAAGTTTACAACGTTATTGTTTATTTAACAGCTATAGGAGATGGCTGGACACAAATTGGAGCAAGAAAATCAAGATCAACATAAAAAAAAACTCGAGTGAGTGTGATTGGGTGTGAGTAATTTAAGTTGTATTGTATTTGAAAATGTAAATAGAGTGATAGTGAAAGTTGTATTGTATTTGAATTTGATTTGAAACACAATATTTGTTAAATAAAATTGTGATTCATTTATTTCATTTTGTGATCAATTATTCATATCAGTCAATATTTATATGTTGTCGATAGAAAATTCTACAAATGATACTATAACATCAGACAACATATGGTTTTTTGTGCTAGTGCACATCAGATGATGGGGCATATCTGTGGTCTGTTGTGCAACGAGATGGCATGGGATTTAAAGAAGATAGGTATGCATTTCGATAGCGGAGCATACTTGTTGCTTGTTGCGTTTTTTTCATAGTGCCTTCCTCCAGAAGAGTATACTTCCAGTAACAGATATATGTGCCTAGTTGCGGCTTTACCATTATTTAATTCATTCATCCATCGAATGCTCCATTTTATGAGACTTGGTCCAACTTAATTACATCCGAACATCTACGCATTTCTCTAGGGCATATAAATGATTTTCTTAGAATTCTTAAGTCATAAGCTGGTCGAAAATGATATTCAATTTGTTTACAGCAAGCAATAAAAAGGAAGCATTATTTATCTTGAGCAAGTTAGTGGTTGTCAAGTTGTGATCGGCGCTTGAAATATGCTTAGCTATTTTAAAAGCGAATTGTTTTATGTGTGCTGTCCCCCAGGGTTTGCATACGGTGGTTAGTAAGACAACAATGCTTTTCCAAACTATAGTGAGAAAGCTTTAGTCAAGTCATATTTTAATTAACATAATTTTCTTAATTGTGTGGATGTTCCTTTGAGAACCGGTGCTGATGATTATCAAACAGCCTTTATGACACTTAGAAACATTCTAGAGGAAGATGTATAGACCAGGTCCCTTATTATTGATGAGCGTCTCTTGGTCTTCAACTTGCTAGAAAAAGGTCGTAGCACCAACTAGGCCTAGGATGACGATTAAGTAGTAGTAGGTGGATATATTAAGCCAGAAGCAGGTCATGCCGGCCTTGACGTGCCCCCAGTCCCCAGTCAAGAAGTCGAGGAGGCTCAATGCAATGCTGAGAAAGGTAAAATATTAGGTGGTGGCAATGAGGTTGGCGACGAAGACGTACACTCAAGTCATGAACCAGTGATTGAGCGGTCTTCAAATGAGCAACCACTTCATGCCAAACAGAAGCTCGTTGTTAAGCTTTGTAAAGGGAAAATTTCTAAATAGCCTCCACTAGTTACAACAGCCGAGCAGACTCCGTCTCTTCCTTCTGTGGATATATTTTTAAAGATGGGACAATTCCACAGGGTTTGGTTCCTTTGGTATTAGAAACATGAGCATAAAGGGTTCTCCCCTTTGTTTTGATGATGACACCATTCCTGCTAGTGTGGGTGAGATTACTCCTGTGAGCAAGGCTCTAGTACCTGGTCTGTTGGGAAAACATTAGGACACTCACTTGCACACGCACTTCATGACGCTCACAACTGACTCGTATCCTTTTTTTTCGAATCTAACCCATTCTTGTTTCCTTTGCAAGTTCTATGGAAAAGAGGGAATATACATACCAATCTCTGGAGGAGAAAGCGTATATGCTCAAAGGCCCTGACCGGGTTCATATAACCAAGGGAGCGGTCGAGATTATGATTCATTCCATCACTTTAGCCACAACAGGGATGATCGGGACAGGAGTAGTTACGATAGGGATCGTTCTTTACACGATTTTGCTTCTATGCATCGGCCTAGATACATATCACCTCCACCTAGAGGGCCGGATAGGCAACCCGATCGTCGTGATAAGATTTCACCGGTTGACACTTCTCGAGCTCCAACCCCTATTCTATACATGTATAGCTCACAATGCTATCTTATTCCAGCTGGTCTTCCAGGCATAGACATAATAAAGGTAGCTCCGAGACTCCTTATTAAAGTTTTGGAAAAGAAACCATTGTCGCTTTGGTCAACCGAGCAAAATAGCTTGCGGCAGAACTCATATGGCGAACTTAAGGATAATTTCCAAACATTTGTTTTCATGGGTCCATGTTCATGCCCAATATAAATAGAGTTCCAATAGAGGTCTAAGAAAGGACTACGGCCTCTATGACCGACATTCATCACCGGTATAATGAGTGGGCATGAGTTCCTAAAAATATTCTAAGGTCTCAAGAGATAGGCTATTAGAGATCGAGAATCAAATGCTTTTAGAGGTCGGTAATAAAAGAATCATAGCCACCCTTGATACCGAGGTTGAGAACCTGCGATAACTCCAGCTGAAGTAGAGAAGAAAGCAGAGGAGGCTGTCAAAAGAACTCGAACCTAAAAAGTCCAAGTACCCTAATGATATCGAAGAGCCGCATAACCGAAAGTATGAGCTAGTTCAAGAAAGTGATGCCACAAGAAGGAATGTGGCTGAGCTAAAAACCAAACTTAAGCGCAAAACCAAAGAAAAAGATGAACTGCAACAAACTACCTAGGAATCATGTGACAAGCTCGTCTTTGAGAGGGAAGAGAGTAATAGAGTGCTCGAACGAGCTAGGAATGTTGACGCAATTGTAAAGAAAAAAGTTGAAGCCGTAGAGCAGGCAAAGGAGTGGGTTATGGAGAGGTTAAAGCCACTAGTTACTCAATATATTGCCAAAGTGATCAAGTTCAGAAATCTAGAGTGGCCAAAAGATGATTATCCCATACTCCTTAAGTGCGCTTGGGGGCAGATCATTGAAGAAGAGAAGGAATTTCTCTTGGGTGCTAAGGTGGACCTGAAATAGTTTGAGAAGGAGATCCTGGTGAAAGATGGGCCTTAGATTTTACACGACGACCTGCTTCTTATCCATCCGTAAACTTGCCATAAATATGCATAAGGAAATTGGCGTTCTAGACCAGCGCAACACAATGCTTCAGCTAGTCAAACATTTGGGACTTAAGCTACTCCAGACTCCACCATTGATTCTAGGTATGATCTGGAGATGCCACAAATTTGTGAAAGTGTCTGTGTTATAGGATCATATAATATCGATAAACTACTTATGCGGAATAAATAAGAAAATAGTAAAAGCAGTAAAGTAAATGACACCAGAGATTTTTATACTGGTTCGAACTCCCGTTATATGTACAGTCCTAGACTCCTTCTAGATTTAAACTAGCAACCCTTACTTAACCCGGAGGAATATGTTTACATCGCTTGAGCAACAAAACAGGACTTCTACAGCCTAAGCAACCGAATAGGACTTCTACTGCCTGAGAAACCAAACAGGACTTCTTTACAAATAAGAAAAAGTATCTGACTGTAGTATGCTCTTTGAATAGCACTGATAAGTCAATTAAGTACAATCTTCCTATAGTCTTGTCCTTTATGATATATAGTGTAATGTGCTTGATAATTATGGAAGATGGAATGATCAATGATCAGAGAATGTAAGAAATTTGAGTGCAATTTGAAAAATAGAGAATAGATAAGAATTCAAGAATATTAAAATAGTTTTCGGGGAATTATTTTTTGAATTTGGAAATCTATTTACAGAGTGTAAAAAGTTGCAATTCTAGATGAAAAATTATATTGAAAAAACAGGTGCAACCATTGATTTTGAAAACGTTTCTCTTTGATGAAGAGAAGTGTCTTTTCATAAAAAACCGTTGAGGAACATTCAGTCGGCTGAATAAAATAATTTAGCCGTCTGAATCGAATTAAAACGCAAGCAGCAAGGAATTTGGCTATTTCTGGCCTTATTCAGTTGACTAAATATATTCATTCAGCCGGCTGAATATTGTGAAACAATATTATTGTTTCAGCATTCAGCCGGCTAAATGAATGCATTCAGCGGCTGAATGAACGCATTCAGCCAGCTGTTTTCAACCTGCTGTGCATGTTTATGCATGTGTGTGTGTGTGTGTGTGTATCAATTCAGGTGAGATTTTAACAAAGCTCTAAATGAAATAAAGACTCTGGATACGACATATTCAGTTCAAAACTCTAAATATGAATCTGCAACAAATCTCGTGCAAAAATGATTAGAATACACAGAATATTTTTATATAGCTTGTCATAATCAAAATGATGTAAGGTCGAGATTCCAACATTCTCCCTTTTTTGATGATGACAATTATATAATCAATAATATAAATATTCATAATATTGTTTCTCCCCCTGTCAATATGCATAACTATTTAATTAACAATTATTTAATTAACTTTCTCCCCCATTGTCATCGACAAAAAGAAGGATAATAGTGCAAGAACAGTACTATTGTAGGAAAATAAAAGCAATATATAAAACTTACTTAAGATGGCATAAAATATTCATATAATATGACATAAATGACTTCAAAAAAGATTGAAACAAAGACAACATAACAAATATAATTAGAACTGGCTAGAGAGATAAGGATCATCATCAGCGGAACTTGAACTCGAAGAAGACAACTGAAATGGGGATGGGTTGTAAGCTTCGACTGACATAGAACAGGAGCAAGAAATTTTATCCCATATTTTATTTAGAAAACCTTTGATCGAGTTGAATTTTTTTCTGTTTTCTTTTCAAGAGACTTAATTTCTCTATGAAGTTTCGATTGATTCCAGGAGAGAGTGATAATAGCTTGCCTAGAGGAAGTGTGCGGGCCAATCACTTGAATTGAATCATCGTCCTCTACTTCTTCATGCTGAGCATGAGAAGAGGAAGCAATATTAGTATCATGAGGTTGTAGAGTACCTTGTTGAACATTTTGAGACCATTGTTGAAAGGAGATGATTTGTTATGGAGGAGGCTGGTAAGGAAGACCCATCAATCCTAAAGTTTTTGCGCCTAATTACTAATACTCAAAAACTCAGAGTCGGGCGTTGGAACGTCGACGTTGAAAAGGATACGCATAATATAAGGACCATAGTGGATAGTCTTATATTTTCTTCGGATTGTGATGTCTTGAAGTTCATCCAAAATAATTTTGCCCAAATTGACTTGTTGGTTGGAGTAGACGGAATAAAGAGCTTAGAAATCACTTTTATAAACCTTTACATAACTCCCCGTTCTTGGTTGTAGAGAAGGAATAAATGCACGATGAACGAGGCGCGCTTGAGGCCTAAAGAAGCTAGATTTTAAGGTACTCAAATTTGTAAGTTGATCGTACGGGAAACGATGTGAAACCTCATCTCGATGATCCATATCAACTTCAATATCATCAGTATCAATGCCTTGATAGGGACAATTTAGAATATTACCTAGTCTTTGTAAAGGCAAGAAAATTTTAATGCCACAAACTATTGACCAAACACAATCTTGTCCATTTTGAGGATTATGGTGATCTAAATTCAAATTGGCAAGAAAGAGTTTGATCAAAAGATGATTAATTTTGACATTATTTGGAGCATACCTAATTTACTATCAAAGTGAAATTGCTCTGCCAATTCTCTAATTCGGTAGGCCGTAAAATCTGAATATTTCATGGAAGCTCCTTCGAAGATATTTGAGTTTTTCATAGAAATGTACCGTGAAATTGCAACATCATTCCATATCCATTGTCGAATCTGATCTTCGTATGGTCCGGAGATTGATTCTCTAGTGCATTTAGATCTTGGTGCCATTAGATAGTAAAAAAAGGAGGTAAAAGTTTGAAGAGCTTGAAGAAGGTGGCTAGGGTTTTGAAATGAATGGGTATGAAATGAAAAGATGAATATATAGTATAAAAAAGCAAGGGAAAAAGTGGAAGAAAAGAAAGTAGAGGCAGGTTAAAAAATGTCTTAGATGGAATTAAGTCGGCTTAATAAATTGAATCAGCCATCTGAATTGCTCTGAGTTTCAACCCGCAAGGAAATAGTTCATTTTTGAACTAATTCAGATGGTTGTTTTATTTGATTCAGCCGTCTGAATCTAGAGATAAATTTTTGTTCCCATAATATTCAGCCGTATATTTTATAAATAATAGCCGGCTGAATTATGCAGAAACTCATATCAGCCTATTTTTTATAGCAAACAATATATATAAATATATATATTTTGAAATATTATATTTTTGAACAATTAGAAAAGAAAAAAAAACATATTAACAACAACATAAAAAGGTAAAAGATTCGGAGAAAGAGCTTGGAATGTGATATTCATCTTCTTCTGTTTTAATGTTCTCTTGAAATGGTCGAAGTGGTGACCATCTATTGCCGCGTTCTCAAGAATTTGGAGATATTGGTAGACGCTGCGGTGATGGTTTCCAAGGATTGTGGCGAATTGGAGAACGAATAGGAGACGGTTGATGAACTATGTTTTTGGAGGAAGAACCATAGAATTTTAAAGTGACTTGTTCCAAAAAGCTTAAACACTTGGCATTACCTTTTTGTTCACAGTACAATTCGCATTGTAATTCTTGTGTTTCTTGTTGGTATTGATGAATATCATCTATTTTCTCTTTGGTAGAAGGTGAACCAAAAAATGGAGACCGTCTCATTCTCTTGATAGGTGGAGTATAACAAGTGTGCGTAGAGGGAGGAACAATTAGAATAAGTTCGTAAATCGGTGTCGGAATTGGTATATTCACCATCCCGAAGAAGGAGAAGTATAAGAGAGATTAGAGGATTTAGAATTGTTTTTAGATGACATTTTGAAAAAAAATGTTGAAAACTTAAAATTTTATTTCAAAGCTAATGCAAAAAGAAGGAAGAATAGTAGATATATATAGGTAGAGACACATATAAATAGAAAGAAAATTTTGGTTAAGTTTATAATAACTAGAGAAAAAGTTGGATAAAAAATGAATGTAAGGTTAATAAAAAAATGCAAACCAATTAAAGTTTTTAAAAAAAGACAAAATAGAGTAGTGATAGAACAATAGACTACTAAGTAAGAGATCCTGAGTTCGAGAGCTGGAAGACCCCCCCCTTTATATATACATACATACATACATACATACATACATATATATATATATATATATATATTAAAATAAACTTATAAATCCTTTATCGATACAATTCCTAATTCTCTTCTTAATTTTATAAATACATTTTCATTTAAAAGTTTTGTAAATAAATCAGCCAATTGATTTGCGGAGGATCCAAGTTCCAGTCTGACTAGATCCTTTTCAATATTATCACGAAGAAAATGATGACATATGTCAATGTGTTTAGTTCGTGAGTGATTTACAGGATTTTTGGATAAGTTTATAGCACTAGTATTATCATAAAAAATTGTTGATTTAGATAAATTAACACCAAAATCTTGAAGTGTTTGTTGCATATAAATGACTTGAGCACAAGCTAAAGCAACAGAAATATATTCTGCTTCATAAGTTGAAAGTGAAACGCAATTTTGTTTCTTTCTAAACCAAGATACTAAAGATTCCAATGAAGTGATTGTACTTTTTTGATCCGTCCGACATCCTCTAAAATCAGCATCATCATATGAAACTAACTCAAAAGGGCATTTTTTAGGATAGAAAAGTCCAAAATCTTTGGTTTTGGGTAGATAACGCAATATGCGTTTAACTGCTCGCATATATGATTCTTTAGGATTTGCTTGGAATCAAGCACACAAACAAACACTCATCATTATGTAAGGTCTACTAGTAGTTAGATAAAGTAATGATCCAATTATACTTCGATATAATTTTTGATCAACACTTTTCCATTTTCATCTCTATCGAGATGAACTATTGTGCTCATTGGAGTTGGTTTAGCAGACGTGTTTTCCATATTAAATCGTTTAATTAGATTATTACAATATTTTTCTTGATTAATAAAAATTCTGTTTTCTGTTTGTTTAATCTGTAATCCAAGGAAATAAGATAGTTCTCCCGTATGTGACTTTTCAAATTCATTGGTCATTATTTTTGATAATTCCAAACATAAGTTTTCATTTATAGATCCAAAAATAATATCATCAACATAAATTTGAATAATTAAAATATCCTTTTTAGTTCTTTTAATAAAAAGAGTTTGATCAACGTTTCCTATTTCAAAACTAGAATCTATTAGATAGCTCTTAAGACGATCATAACGGCCCAAAATATTCAACCATACGCATCCGTACATGTCGGACTTGAATTGCTCAAAATATCAAATTATAAATTTGGCAAAACTCAACATATACATTAAATAAAATAATCATAGAACAGATACAGAGTAATATAACAATATGCAACGGAAACAAATAAATAGTAGTTCATGAAGCTTCCACTTATCTGTAACAGAGTTAAATAAGTTACAACATTATACACCGCAGCCTCAATAAAATAGTCAAACAAATCTGAATACATCACCGAAATCAACCGAATATCTGAAAGCTAAATCGATAGTTGGATCTTCAAACAAATTCCAAAGGCGTGTCTCAAATGCTGTGACACTCAGTCTGACCCGAGCATAAAGAAAAACACAAAACACTCTAGTCAGGATTAAAATTCTTATACCAATAAATCCAAATCAAGTGAAATATCAACTGAAATATAAGTGACATAAATACAGGTAACTTAAAGGATGTTTGGGATACCCATCCTCTAAGGATCTGTGGAACTATCTATTATGTAGCAATATACGCTATCAACAACCAAATGTCATAATAACACTGTGGTCATTTTTTAGTATAATTTATAGTTCAAACAAAAATATCATATTCATTTCAAAACCATATCAAAACAATATCATTCTACACTTCAAATTTATCTATTTCCAAATCAATATAACTTTCAAAGTTATAACACCTTCGACATTTTAAACTCAGAGTTTATAATACTTTGGAAATCATAACACTTTAAAAACATAACTTTGAAATTCATAACTTTCCACTTGAACAGTTTAGATATTAATAATAGTATATATATACAATAAAATAGTTCATAAAATAAAATAGTTCATAAAATAAAATAGTTTATTTTATATTAAAATAGTCTGTATTAAAATGATTTATATTAAATTAATTTATATGGTAAATTACTTATATATATATTAAATATTTCATATAATAAAATTATTTCCTCATATTTCACAAATCGGTTCAAATTAACTCGAATTGCAAAATTCCAATCTTATTCAAATCTTAATTCATCGATTCAATTCAATTCAGTTCCTCAATAACCATTTCAAATTATATCGATTTCAAATACAGATTGAATCACAAAATAAACCATTTCAATTTCAATATATTTCAAAGCTTTAATATTCAACATTGTAAAACTAAATTCAATATTTTATATATATCTTAATCCATTTTACAATTATTTAGTTTTGAAATATTACCTAATAAATCCAATATCATTTAAAAAAAATCCCAAATTTCAAATCACTAAATATTTCCTTCAATTTATTTAAACTTGAAATATTCAGTTAATCGCTTTAAACCGAAATCAAGTTATAAGAAATCATATCTTTAAATCTCAAATTCAATAGGTTTCAAATCGATTTAATTAATTAAAATTCTTAATTAAATACCATTTCAAATCAATCTTCCTACCCTTAAGTTATTAAAATTTATTATAAACTATATATTTAAAAATATAATTTTAAAAAAATACTTAAACATAATATATAAATTAAATCAAACTTATTAAATTAAATCTTATTATCAAACTTATTTTATAATAAAACTAATTTATACATATTTTAAAATAGTAAAATTATAAGTAAATTCTTAAGATTTATAATTTCAAAACCAACTTATAATTTTAAAATTTTCGATACATATAAATTTAAAGTTAAGAATTTAAACTTTATAACATACATTTATATATAATATCTTGAAATCAATACTTATTAAACCATATATTTCTTTCTAAAACAATAGAAATCATTTTCCAAAATATTTATACATAGACCAACGGTGTCTATATATAATTTTCTATCCTATGGTCAGATCATTTCAATCCACAATTTAAATATATATACAGGTATATGTCATTTTAACCCGCAATCCTAAATTCAATTCAATGAAAATCACTTGGGTTTATCATTTTAACTGATAATGATTTTCTTATATTCTACAAATCGTTTGGGTATGTATCATTTCAACCATAGGGAATTCTAAACTAACAAGGAACTTGCAGAGTGATAACTGATATGATAATAATATAACAGGCATGTATCATCAATATAAATAACAGATAATGGTATCAGATGTCACAGGTGAACAGATACGGATAATAGCATATATATATAGCAATGTAAATAACTAACTGCAGCTTATTTCAATTTTCATTTCAATTGAAATCATATTTAATAAATATAAGAACGTTAATCGTGAGTGATTGCTCACCTTCCAAAGCTAGATAGATTTGACAAATAAATGAGCTACAAATTCCAAAGCATCGCAAGATGGACACGATTTGACGAACAAAGCTGATAAATAGGAATAGACGAAATCAAATCAGAACTGGATCGATGAATATAATTGATATAATTTAACTTATATATGTAACTATATATAACTATATGTATAAAATCATATTCTTAAATTCAAACACATATTAAAATCTTTAATATATATATATATATAAATTGATATTAAGTTTAAGCATATATACACAAATCCAAATTAAAATCTATATGTATTAAAAATCAATAATATATATATGTTATAATATAAAATATATAGACAAATTTGAAATCAAAATACCTATGTATAATATATAATAAAGCACCTTGATCGGTAGATGTGCATTTTCTTTCATAGTATGTATTATATACATTTATATACAACCGCCCAATACCAATATGCTAACAACTTATACAGATAAACAGTTATAAGTACCCGGCTATGAACAAATAATTTCAAAACAAATATATATATATATTTTAAACATCACTATTAAATAAATAGTATATCATCATTCTTATATGTAACCCAAGTAATATAGTCTATACTATATATGTAACTACATACATGTTAATAATGTAAACACATGATTAATGCATACTTTTCATACGAGTGTGTGTGTGTGTAAAGTTGAGTACGTTCGACGCATATAGACTGAAAAAAAAAACAGCTACTGAAACTCACATAAATTCCAGAAGAAGCTAGCAAAAACATAGACGTATACTAACACTTTGAACAAACAAATATATAAACTAACTGTATATAATATACTTTGTAATACTAGTTTCATTATAATATATATGCATAAAAAACAAAGGCCATACACTACTTTTAAAAATGAACAAACATATATACTTCTATAACCGACTATACTATGGTAAATATATATAACCTATATATTATAACTAAAATATAAACAAGTGTGTAACTATATATATAATTATATATATATATGTATAAACTAAAACTAATATATGGAATATAATACAAAAATAGGTAATGTAAACATATATATATATATATAAATGAAACAAGCATTATATGAAAAGTAGTAAGTAATCATGCAAAATATATACATAAGAAATTTACAAATCTACGCATACGAACTTCTATGCATCGGAGAATGAAGGTAGTGGCATAAGGGGATGGTCGACACTGCAAAGGGGAAGGAAGGCGGCTATGGCCGAAGCTGGTAGACCCGAAGGACTGTGAAGCTATTGTGACAGTGATGGAGGACCGACCATGTAGAGGAGTGTAGCGGAATGTGGGTGCTACTGCGTGAGGCGACAGGGTGGAGATGCGGAGGAGAAACTCGGCCATTGCACGTTGAACGAGCTGGATACGAGAAAGAGGATGGGCTTTCATGCTGTGGTGAGCGGTGGTGGAAATATGGTACGGCTGGCGTGGAAACGGGGAGGGAGAAGCTCGGTCGGGTTTGTGGTGGAGGCCGAGCAAGTGGGTGGCACACATGCATAAACACGGTGGTTGGAGAAGAGGGGTTGAAGATGGCTTTGCACGGTTTTGGAATGGAGCAGAGCACTTTGCAACAAATATAAATTATTATTTTTTCTTTTTAGAAAGAACTAAAGAAAAACAAAACGAAACGATGAGCCAGCATATAAATGAAACAGTGGGATATCAAAAGTCACGCACTTAATTTAGGAAATATTAAAGGCAAATGACTATTTGACTTCAAGTGTTGGGTAGATGGAAGGTCAAGAATTCAAAAGGTTTAATCGGGTACCGATACGAAATCATTCCACAGGTTTCGTTGTCAGCTGGACTCTGAAACACATGAACGGATATACTATGGAAATCAGCACGGCGAGATGATCAAAATGGCATACAGATATCCATGGTACGACCATCTTATCAAAAGTCGATAATCGGTACCAAAATGCTGCTAATTTACCGAAAATAAGATAAACGGAGCAACAGCAATCCAAATTTGAGGAAACGAAATATGACGTCTCACTTAGAAATTTTTTACAAATTTTCTATAGAAAAATATTAAGGTTCGGAAAACATTTTATTATCATCAAATATTAACTAATGTAAATTTAAATAAAATTACACAATAAAATTTACTTCCATATTATCAGATGAAAACTTACAATTTACCATGTTTAAATAGACGTGTTCCAAATATCAAATTTTCAATTAAAATTTCACAAAAATTCAATTAATTAAATAAATAAAACCACTAAAATTTAGGGGTCGTTACACTCTCCCCCACTCAAAACTTTTCGTCCCCAAAAAGGAAGGAGGTAGGAGGTGGTAGCAACCAGAAAGAAAATAGATTGAACAAAAAATAAAACAATTAATTTAAAATTATATGGATTTCAAATTAAATTAATTTATATTCAACAATTTAGTTTAATCCATCTTATTAAATCAATAAATAGTCAGTCAGTCCAACTTGTTAGTTCAAATTGTCAATTCAAATCATATAAATTTCATTTAGTCTCTAAATTGATTTCCATCCAATTATTTATCAATCACTTACATAATTTGTTTTCTATTAAAGATTTAAGTCGTTAATGAGTCATTTCATAAATATTACTCAAGCTTCTTTGCCTTACTCAAGTTTATAACCTAATTTGGTTATTGAATAAAAATTTAAGTTTTTGGTATTCACCCTTGAAGAGAAAAGAAATATTTCAATATATCTAAAAATTTCAATTGAAAATTTTAACAAATTCACTTAGTAAAAATATGAGATAATTTAAAACATCTCATAGCATTATGCAATGATTTTCAAAAATCTGAAACAATGTTAGAAATTTATATCCAAACATTATAATAAGCTTTAAAATAAAGTTCCTTAAATCTAATAATTTATTAGACTCATATATTTCTTTTAAAGATAAGTATAAACTCGCGATTATTAAACTAAAACTAATAGTATACTTCAAATCTCATATTAAATTTCTAAATCAAAATATAAAATTTCATATCTTCGTAATTAATTTTACACACTTGTTTAAAATAAATATTCAAATTATGGAAAAACATTTATTGTGGTTTAATAGAAAATTTCAAATAGTAAATAAACCAATAAATTTACTATTAGTACTTGGAAATCAAGTAAATATTCCAAACTATACTTCCAAAATAGAGATTTAAATTTATTTGTCAAGTGTATTACCATAAATAAAATTCACAAATCAAAATTTTCCATTTGTATAATATCTTTAAATTAGACATTCGTAGAAATTTATATAAATTTTAATTGAAATATTCATTTGAAAGCTTCATTTGCAAATCAATTATCTTTAATACTTTAATACCTTTCAAAACTCATTTGTAAATTTTCTTGCTTCATTTATAAATATCATTTAAATATTTAAATAACACGTTTATAAGTATATGTAAACTATTTGAAAATAATTATTTACATCGTTACTTAAATTTACAAAGAAGCCATTGAAAACATTAAATCCATAATTCATAAATTTATTAATTTTATCTCAAGATACTTTTTAAACATTATTAATAAATCAATAATCATTTACTTTAAATATGTTTTATTTAATTCATAACTTCTAAAATATTTACAACACTAATAATTTAACATTAAACCATGTAGTATATAAACAAAGAATATTTTAAACATTTTAAATTATTTAGAAAGAAAAATGATCAAAATATCCTTTATATAATACTTTATCAAAATATTTTAATAACTCGATGTCGTAACAGGTTTACCCTCGTTCTTGCAAACTCTAGCCATGCGTTGATCAAACACAAGGCTAGAATTCTCCAAGTACTTAGTAGACCTATTTCAACACCCTATGAAAAATACTTAAAATAGGTATGAGAAGCACCACTCAAAATCCAATGTCAAATGATGATAATACGATAGCAGTGGCCCGCTACTGATCTAGTATTTACGCAGTGGACACAAAACTTTCCAGAAGATCCTTCCACCTTCCGGATTCTAGAAAAATATCGTAGGCAGTTCGTAAACAATGGACCATCGACCCCTTCTGCAGTGGTACGCTACTGCTTTAATGATTTACGCAATGGATGCACTTCCTTCCCAGAAGATACATAAACAACAGATCCTAGGATTGAAAGCGCCTCCAGTGGGTAAACAAAAGAACCATCTACCCTAAAAAAAATGGAGGAACTCATGAGTTTTAGTCCGGACAATCGTAGTAGTTCGAATCCATTTCTGAATTCACCCAAGTCCATTAGGGTTTATCGGTCGAATCCATTCCTAGATACCCCAAGTCCATATGGGTCGAAGCATACCATACCACACTTCTTCATGGAGTGTACTTCCCCATAACTCTTACTTCAAAATATAATACACCATATATAGTACCCTTTCACAATCATAGTTTCAAATATTGCACTTGTATAAATTCCATTATATATAAGATTTCATTTTCAGATAAAGTACTTTCCAAAATCAACAATCTCGAATATATCAAATCTCTTGTAATAGTCCGCTTTTCCGTACCCCTTGAATTGACACTAATCTCCATCGATTAACTCAAGATGAACGGAAATACAAACCATTAGGGTTTAAGAAAAAGAAAAAGAAAGAAGAAGAGAGAAAAGAACAGAAAAGAAAACAGCAACAGAACAATATCAGAATCTCACAATTCGCAGCGGAACAACATATAATAATAAATGAATAATCTTTAAACAAAAAACTATATCAGTTATTACATTTTATACACTACATTACATCATCAGAGTGTACAATAACAAACAACAACAAATAGCGGAAAAAGAAATACTATATACTAATAATACGCCAATGCCATCCATCTTGCCTCCAGCAAGTCCTGAATTCCAGAATATCCTGATAAACCTGTCTCTTGACTGCCCGTGTGGAAATTGGTGGGCACCCAGAGTTTAGGAAGGAAAACAATAAACTCCGAGTCAGTTATGCGACTGGTGTGAGAACTCAAAACAGTTTATTTATCTTTAAAATCGAAATAGAGGAATATTTTTAAAGTCAATTCGCAATGCTTTTAAAAATGAGACTACCATAAGGCCTCCCGCACACACACACATGCAAATGCAGAATCGAAGGAGATTTCTCCTTATGATAGTCAAAGATGCTTGATACGCATTAAAAAGAACATTTGATATTATTACTAGTGCATAGTGTATAAAACAATTTTGAAAGTAGAATATAAATCTTAGCCAACATACGACCATTATCGTATGCCTACTATAGCTACTGTGTTCAATAGCAGGTTACCGCCACATTCCATAGCAGGTTATACAACTAAAACCGTACAAGGATCGTATTGTTTCTTTGGATTTCCAACAAATGGCCAGGCCAAGGAACTTCCCATTGCCACATGAAAACGCCTCTGGAAGGACGTCCCCGAGAACCAAACCGGATCTCTGCCAACACAAGGCCGGGTTACCCCTAACTGGGTAACTACTGACACGAGTATGCCATCCCCCGGTCCTTTGGGACCTTTATCCAAGCGCTCGTAACCATCATCACACAATCATAAATAAAGTGTTTCAACATGAGTAAGTATCTGGGCTCCATACCATGATACCACCCTTTTCCAGAAGGAAATGCATATACCCTAAAGGGAGCTACCCCTCATAACCTTGCTGCATCTTTCCTGTTTTGACCATTCCGGGGTGTGAGGCTCGATGAAGTCACGTCCACAAAGCCATGCTTTGGGTCAACAAATGATCATAGAAATGATCACAAAGATAAGTGATCAAACAAATGATCATATCACAAATGATCAAACAATGATCATTTCACAGCAACACTCAGCATGTCACATTACCAAATTGGGAATATATCGCTGATAATCATCAACTACATAACCTTTGAGCTCGTACGTCTCAGAGAAGGGTGTTAAGCTAAGAGAATAAATTCTCCTCCACCAACAGAAATATATTTGAAAGAAATCAGCTTTATATCTCAATTGTAATGTCAGACATACAATCCATACAAGTCTGCTCCGTGATCGAACAGAACCGAAGGCACTTACAAAGAAGTCCTTGCAATCCGGATATTCACTAATCACGATCGGACTTCCCATCACATATGGAGTCTCTATACCGGGGACCAGTCGATGCAAAGACATTCGACGAGTTGTCCTTTCGCTTTCAAAAATATCCGGTCTTCAACACCGGTCATCAATGTTATCCATTACGTCGTATCACTATTCGGAATGGGTAATCCGAATAACGAGCGCTTATTTAAAAATAAGTGTGGCATTCAAATTCAAGAAAATCACAACAAATACCTATTCAAAGGTAAATATTGATAGTCGGTTATTGAACTATCAATGGATATCCACACATCACCAGATTCCAAATAATTTTCCAAATTATTTATTACCCAAAAATATCTTTACAAGATAAATAATTTTCACACTTCAAAAATAAATCAATATTTATTTTTAAACAAATTCCCCTTTTTATAAATTCCATAGTGAATTTACATTCCAAAATATTTATGAATAAACGATTTCAATTATTCATTTTCAATTTATCTTCAAAAAGATAAATTCTCAAAACATTTCATTTCACATTGGAAAACATTTCCATACTTACTTGTTCATAAGTAATTCACAAATCTATTTATTTTCAACCTTTGGAAAATATTCAATATATTTAAATCGAAATTAAGTATATATTTCATTCTTTAAGGAAATCATTCTCTTAACCATATTTATTTGGGCCAAAAAGAATGTTACGTAAAACATCGTTACGACAACTCAAAATCACTAGTATAGGGATTCGAAATTAAAATAGATACATAAATCCCAATACTATACAAAACATTTCCTTTCGAAAATCATTTACTATAACAACAGTGTTATAGTCCACCATTTCCTTCTATTTCTCGAAAACGTTTATCTCAACAATGAATGTTGAAATCTATGGTTTCGAATCTTAACACATTTTTAAAAACATCGTTAGATCGTTTTTATTCTATTTAAAACATCACATCCAAAACAATTTCTTTAACATATTATTCACTATTTAAAAATGTGAATATACTTCGTTAACCAAATTTCATCATTTCTATACATTTTACTTTAAAGGATTATTCACTGTCTAAAACATGAATATAATTCCATTAATAAGTTATAACTATTTACTTATCAAAATAAGTCGTTTGCGGATTTATAAAACAACGTTTATAAATTCCATTTCTATTATTTTATAACAACTTCCTTTTATAAATTCCTTTATTAACCTATCTCAATTCATATCTCAATGATATACTAAAAATTCATATTATAAGTCAAATACTTATAATTTATTTGTTTACAAAAATCGTTCTTTTAAACTTCCCAAGTTATAAAGCTTATAACTTATAAGATTCATTTATCTACCCATATCTATTCTTCAAATAACTTTACAAATTTTATAAACCTACTGCTTATAAAATTCCATTTACAACTTCACCGTTTATAATTCTATAAATTTCATTCATTTATGAAATTCATTCACAATTCATTCTAACACTTATAAAAACTCGTTTTATAATTCAAATATTTTAATTTATAAATTATCAATTTATAAATCCCTTATATAAATCAATTTATATTATTATTTCAAAACATCTTTAAAGTCCTTTATAATTTCACCATTCTCTTTGATTTATAAAATAATTAAATTTCATAAATCCTATTTTTAAACTTTTTATAATAAATTCAGAAATCCCAATTTAAGCTATTTTATAAAATCATTAACCCATATTTTCAAAAATCAACTTTTAACTATATTTCTCAAAAATCATAATTTTTATAACATTAAAATTATACGTTTATTTATTTAAAATGAATCGATTCCAAAAATATTTTATAAACGTATAATTTCAAAAATCACTTTAAAAATCATTTTTAAGTTCCAAATTTGGTCCAATGATGCTACACACCAAATAGTCAATCACGACAATAACGATATCATATATCGAAATGATAATCAACGAATATCAAAATATCCATAATCAAATAAATACTGTTGAGGAATCCAGTTGGATCCCTCCAACCTGTTTCCTTGCATCCAAAGATGTTAGCACAATACCAATTCCGTTCCAGTACGAAATTATCGCGGTATATGGGATTTAAAATATTATCCGCTTAATAGACGGCGCAATAGGGTCTCATCCGCTATATACTGTGGGAAATCAATTCCAAGTACATAAATAATACCAATTTCACTGTTTATGAAATATTCGCGGTATATGTTTTTAATAAATAACATCCGCTTACTAACGGCGCATAATGTCTATTTTAACAATCAATAGATAACAATCATCATTCAAACATACATTCAAGAATTTTAAATCTAACTATTTAAAATTAAAATCGAAACTATTCGAGTGAGTGAGAAGTTCTCACCTTGATTTCAATTTCGTTTTAGCGATTTATTTCGAATAAAATTAAACGTACGTTCAATTTTACCCGAAATTCTCACTAACTCCAAACAACTCCAATCCAATTCCATATCGTAGTGCTCGTCCATACGATTCCAACGCAACTGGTTTCGCGCGTTTTCGACCTCGTATGAAAAAGATATACATTTTTGAAGTTTACACGAATTTATAACTATATAATTACAACATTATTTATATTTTTATAACCTACAACTATCATCACCGTTGGATCTGGGCCTGCAATCTCGGCCGTGCATTGCATCTTCTCCTCTCTCACGTTTCTACAGGCTACAAATCACGTAGGAACCCACCAAGGCCGAAATTCGGGTTAATTTTCGCGACCTCCTCGTTGACATCCTCCACGATCAGAAGCTTCCATCTTGAAGAGCATCTCCTCCACTACCTTCGACCACCACCCCATGCAACTCGGCCTCCCCTATGTCTAGAAATACGCGCGCGACTCTCTGCAGTTTGAGGACGATTTGCCACCAATCCGCTAACCCAAACGCGATCATGACTGTTGGATAGCAAGATCTCACTCCCCTCTACAAGTTTCATGTTGAAAGATTTCGCTAATTGTTGATGGATGAAGAGATAATTGAGGAAGAAGTTGATAATTTTCGGCCATTCATTCAGGTTGGAGGCGGCTACTGGTTTCTAAAACCCTAGGGTTTTTAATTTTGCAAATTTATGAATTATATGTCCTTATATAGAAAATTCACGCGACACTATCCATCCCGGATTTTCCGAACTCCAAACGAAGCGTGTCGGTTGCCGTTCCTAAGGTTTACCCCGCATTCCGAACAAAATGGAACGTGTTTCGGGAGCTAATTCGGTCATCTGTGCGAGTTATGGCAATAAACGTTGAATTTAAAATTAATAAACGATTTTCTAGGCGTTTTAACTTGCACCGGACAAACGATAAATCCGATTGACTTGAAATTTGAAACCATACAATAATATCACATTACGGATCCGATGAAACTAGTTTCGTCGAAATCCGAGACAGTTTGAAAAATGACTATTTTAACTCGCCAAATTAATATTAAAAACAATTTCGATGCGTTTCGAGCTGCCACGATCAAACGATAACTCCGATTGCTACGAAAATTGAAATCTGATAATAACAAACTATTACGGATCCAATGGAACTAGTTTCATCCAATTCTGAGACTGTTCTAAAAATGGCTAATTTCACTAGTCGATTAAATATTAAAATATTCAATTTTCACAAATTAACTTTAAATTCAATTTTGAAAGTTCTAAAATATCGTTCTAACTCCAATATGATAAAATAAAATTTTACAAATCATTTTCAATCATATTTAACTCAAATTTCAATTTATTTATGTATTTTAACATATTAAATTATCGATTTAATTATCCAATTAAATCCAATTATTCAAAATAAAATTTATTCGACTTATAAATTTCACTTATTAATATTTAAAATTAATTAAATATTCAAATTTTAATTAATAAAAATTCTGGGTCGTTACATACTTCCCCCCTTAAAAGAATTTCGTCCTCGAAATTAACAAGTAAGAAAAGTTACAGAATCTATTAACTTTTCCAAAAATCCATAGTTAAACTTCTTACAATAACTTTACTAAGTTTTCAAATCATACTTACTTATCTTTTCAAACACAACTACTATAGTTTAACTTTCAACTCCAAATCAAAGTTAAAGTTTTCAAAATTTTCCCAAAATTCCCAAATTTTTCTCAAAAAATATTCTAATGCCTTAAATTTTCGGAAAAATTCGCCATAGTCTCCTTTGCGCGGCTCGATCCAAAAAAAAATGGCAGTATATATATCACAAATATACATCTCATCAAGTGATGAGGCATCCTGCAGGGGAAAAAGTGTAAAAGTACGATATTTAATCCGAGATATGTACCTTATATTTTTATTAGCGAGCATATACGGCTAATATAGCGCGAAAACGAGCTCCAAATGCGAAGCAAACGCGATCCGCGCCTACTAAACACTCAACAAACAACATGAGAACATGTATATATGAAAATAATATCAATATACATCATATAGCAACATAATAACTATATATGCCAACATAGCAAATGCAGTAAAAGTAATATATTCAACCATCAACCAACTATCATTCAACTAGCATTAATAACCAATAAATATTCATTCATATTCTCATTAATATTCAATGAAATGAATTTTCAATTTAATCATATTTGATTTATTTAAGTGGATGTTTTTACTAACATTCATTTTCAATTAGTTTATATTCACTAATTCATATTCAAGTTGGTTCACTCCCAAATCAAATTCAATTCTATTTAAGATTCACTTAACTTCCAATTGGATTTCAATTACTTTAGCTTCCAATTTCATTAACACTTAATGAATTATATACAATCAACTAACAATCATATAACAACCAATGTATATTAATTTCAACCAAATTCCTTTGCTTCGCTTACATTCATTTTGGTATAACACCTTTACTTTCAATTGGTTCAATTAAATTGATTTTCATCCAATTATTCAATTTCCAATAACATTAGATTTTAATGGATTAACACTTATATTCATTATTTCATATCAATTTAATTTACATTCAATTGACTTACATTTAATCCATTAATTCAATTCAGTTACAAAAGTTAAATTTCATTTATATAACTCAAGTTCACATTTATCACTTAACTTTATTAATTTACTTCGATACCAAAATCAACTTCATTCAACATCACTTAAGTTATACTTCCATTTAATAAACATCATTTGGTTTTACTTAACTTAAATTCCCACTTATAAATCAATTCAGATTCCAATTCTAAAGTAAATTTCCATTTAACTTTAAATTCATTTTTATTTACAACTCATACTCATAAATATATTCATATAATTTCACTTCTTATATATATAAGTTTATTTCACAATTGTAAATCACTTTAATTATAATTCAATTCTTATAATTCTTTTTACTTATACAATTATTCTTTAATTTAGATTATTCAAACAACTAAACAATCAACTTATATACACTTTAATAATTATGAAAATTATTCCTTTATATATAAAATATACTCAAGGTAAAATTATTTCATTTACCCAATTTAAAACAATACTATGTCGAATTGTTCTATTCAAGTGTTTATAAACCCCTTCGGCATAGTTGTGCATACCGTGCTGACGAAGGTTCATATGCCACTCCATAAACCAATCATCACAATATAAAATAATTTTATATTCACTAACAAATACGCTCTCATAGCTATTATTACACTCAAAATCATTCTAGAGTACTACTGACTCTATCTCTAATGAGTAATACCCAATAGAACCATGGTTGTCGCTTAACCATATGCTCTGATACCAACTATAATAGTCCGCTTTTCCGTACCCCTTGAATTTACACTAATCTCAATCGATTAACTCAAGATGAACGGAAATACGAACCATTAGGGTTTAAGAAAAAGAAAAAGAAAAAGAAAGAAGAAGAGAGAAAAGATAGAACAGAACAGAAAACAGCAACAGAACAATATCAGAATCTCACAATTCGCAGCGGAACAACATATAATAATAAATGAATAATCTTTAAACAAAAAACTATATCAGTTATTACATTTTATACATTACATTACATCATCAGAGTGTACAACAACAAACAACAACAAACAGCGGAAAAAGAAATACTATATACTAATAATACGCCAATGCCATCCATCTTGCCTCCAGCAAGTCCTGAATTCCAGAATATCCTGATAAACCTGTCTCTTGACTGCCCGTGTGGAAACTGGTGGGCACCCAGAATTTAGGAAGGAAAACAATAAACTCCGAGTCAGTCATGTGACTGGTGTGAGAACTCAAAACAGTTTATTTATCTTTAAAATCAAAATAGAGGAATATTTTTAAAGTCAATTCGCAATGCTTTTAAAAATGAGACTACCATAAGGCCTCCCGCACACACACACATGCAAACGCAGAATCGGAGGAGATTTCTCCTTATGATAGTCAAAGATGCTTGATACGCATTAAAAAGACCATTTGATAATATTACTAGTGCATAGTGTATAAAACAATTTCGAAAGTAGAATATAAATCTTAGCCAACATACGACCATTATCGTATGCCTACTATAGCTACTATGTTCAATAGCAGGTTACCGCCACATTCCATCGCAGGTTATACAACTAAAACTATACAAGGATCGTATTGTTTCTTTGGATTTCCAACAAATGGTCAGGCCAAGGAACTTCCCATTGCCACATGAGAACGCCTTTGGAAGGACGTCCCCGAGAACCAAACCGGATCTCTGCCAACACAAGGCCGGGTTACCCCTAATTGGGTAACTACTGACACGTGTATGCCATCCCCCGGTCCTTTGGGACCTTTATCCGAGCGCTCGTAACCATCATCACACAATCATAAATAAAGTGTTTCAGCATGAGTAAGTATCTGGACTCCATACCATGATACCACCCTTTTCCAGAAGGAAATGCACATACCCTAAAGGGAGCTACCCCTCATAACCTTGCTGCATCTTTCCTGTTTTGACCATTCCGGGGTGTGAGGCTCGATGAAGTCACGTCCACAAAGCCACGCTTTGGTACAAAGCCATGCTTTGGGTCAACAAATGATCATAGAAATGATCACAAAGATAAGTGATCAAACAAATGATCATATCACAAATGATCAAACAATAATCATTTCACAGCAACACTCAGCATGTCACATTACCAAATTGGGAATATATCGCTGATAACCATCAACTACATAACCTCTGAGCTCGTACGTCTCAGAGAAGGGTGTTAATCTAAGAGAATAAATTCTCCGCCACCAACAGAAATATATTTGAAAGAAATCAGCTTTATATCTCAATTGTAATGTGAGACATACAATCCATACAAGTCTGTTCCGGGATCGAACAGAACCGAAGACACTTACAAAGAAGTCCTTGCAATCCGGATATTCACTAATCACGATCGGACTTCCCATCACTTATGGAGTCTCTATACCGGGGACCAGTCGATGCAAAGACATTCGACGAGTTGTCCTTTCGCTTTCAAAAATATCCGGTCTTCAACACTGGTCATCGATGCTATCCATTACGTTGTATCACTATTCGGAATGGGTAATCCGAATAACGAGCGTTTATTTAAAAATAAGTGTGGCATTCAAATTCAAGCAAATCACAACAAATACCTATTCAAAGGTAAATATTGATAGTCGGTTATTGAACTATCAATGGATATGCACACATCACTAGATTCCAAATAATTTTCCAAATTATTTATTTCCCAAAAATATCTTTACAAGATAAATAATTTTCACACTTCAAAAATAAATCAATATTTATTTTTTAACAAATTCCCCTTTTTATAAATTCCATAGTGAATTTACATTCCAAAATATTTATGAATAAATGATTTCAATTATTCATTTTCAATTTATCTTCAAAAAGATAAATTCTCAAAACATTTCATTTCACATTGGAAAACATTTCCATACTTACTTGTACATAAGTAATTCACAAATCTATTTATTTTCAACCTTTGAAAAATATTCAATATACTTAAGTCGAAATCAAGTATATATTTCATTCTTTAAGGAAATCATTCTCTTAACCATATTTATTTGGGCCAAAAAAATGTTACGTAAAACATCGTTACGACAACCCAAAATCACTAGTATAGGGATTCGAAATTAAAATAGATATATAAATCCCAATACAATACAAAACATTTCCTTTCGGAAATCATTTACTATAACAACAGTGTTATAGTCCACCATTTCCTTCTATTTCTCGAAAACGTCTATCTCAACAATGAATGTTGAAATCTATGGTTTGGAATCTTAACACATTTTTAAAAACATCGTTAGATCATTTTTATTCTATTTAAAACATCACATCCAAAACAATTTCTTTAACATATTATTCACTATTCAAAAACGTGAATATACTTCGTTAACCAAATTTCATCGTTTCTATACATTTTACTTTAAAGGATTATTCACTGTCTAAAACATGAATATAATTCCATTAATAAGTTATAACTATTTACTTATCAAAATAAGTCATTTGCGGATTTATAAAACAGCGTTTATAAATTCCATTTCTATTTATTTTATAACAACTTCTTTTTATAAATTCCTTTTTTAGCCTATCTCAATTCATATCTCAATGATATACTAAAAATTCATATTATAAGTCAAATACTTATAATTTATTTGTTTACAAAAATCGTTCTTTTAAACTTCCCAAGTTATAAATCTTATAACTTATAAGATTCATTTATTTACCCATATCTATTCTTCAAATAACTTTACAAATTTTATAAACCTACTGCTTATAAAATTCTATTTATAACTTCACCGTTTATAATTCTATAAATTTCATTCATTTATGAAATTCATTCACAATTCATTCTAACACTTATAAAAACTCGTTTTATAATTCAAATATTTTAATTTATAAATTATCAATTCATAAATCCCTTATATAAATCAATTTATATTATTTCAAAACGTCTTTAAAGTCCTTTATAATTTCACCATTCTCTTTGATTTGTAAAATAATCAAATTTCATAAATCCTATTTTTAAACTTTTTATAATAAATTCAGAATCCCAATTTAAGCTATTTTATAAAATCATTAACCCATATTTTCAAAAATCAACTTTTAACTATATTTCTCAAAAATCATAATTTTTATAACATTAAAATTATACGTTTATTTATTTAAAATGAATCGATTCCAAAAATATTTTATAAACGTATAATTTCAAAAATCACTTTTAAAATCATTTTTAAAGTTCCAAATTTGGTCCAATGATGCTACACACCAAATAGTCAATCACGTCAACAACGATATCATATATCGATATGATAATCAACGAATATCAAAATATCCATAATCAAATAAATACCGTTGAGGAATCCAGTTGGATCCCTCCAACTTGTTTCCCTGCATCCAAAGATGTTAGCACAATACCAATTCTGTTCCAGTACGAAATTATCGCGGTATATGGGATTTAAAATATTATCCGCTTAATAGATGGCGCAATAGGGTCTCATCCGCTATATACTGCGGGAAATCAATTCCAAGTACATAAATAATACCAATTTCACTGTTTATGAAATATTCGCGGTATATGTTTTTAATAAATAACATCCGCTTACTAACGGTGCATAATGTCTATTTTAACAATCAATAGATAACAATCATCATTCAAACATACATTCAAGAATTTTAAATCTAACTATTTAAAATTAAGATCGAAACTATTCGATTGAGTGAGAAGTTCTAACCTTGATTTCAATTTCGTTTTAGCGATTTATTTCGAATAAAATTAAACGTGCGTTTAATTTTACCCGAAATTCTCACTAACTCCAAACGACTCCAATCTAATTCCATAGCGTAGTGCTCGTCCATACGATTCCAACGCAACTGGTTTCGCGCGTTTTCGACCTCGTATGAAAAAGATATACATTTTTAAAGTTTACACGAATTTATAACTATATAATTACAACATTATTTATATTTTTATAACCTACAACTACCATCACCATTGGATCTGGGCCTGCAATCTCGGCCGTGCATTGCATCTTCTCCACTCTCACGTTTCTATAGGCTACAAATCACGTAGGAACCCACCAAGGCCGAAATTAGGGTTAATTTTCGCGACCTCCTCGTCTACATCCACCATGATCAGAAGCTTCCATCTTGAAGAGCATCTCCTCCTCTACCTTCGGCCACCACCCCATGCAACTCGGCCTCCCCTATGTCTAGAAATACGCGCGTGACTCTCTGCAGTTTGAGGACGATTTGCCACCATTCCGCTAACCCAAACGCGATCATGACTGTCGGATAGCAAGATCTCACTCCCCTCTACAAGTTTCATGTTGAAAGATTTCGCTAATTATTGATGGATGTAGAGATAATTGAGGAAGAAGTTGATAATTTTCGGCCATTCATTCAGGTTGGAGGCGGCTACTGGTTTCTAAAACCCTAGGGTTTTTAATTTTGCAAATTTATGAATTATATGTCCTTATATAGAAAATTCACGCGACACTATTCATCCCGGATTTTTCGAACTCCAAACGAAGCGTGCCGGTTGGCGTTCCTAAGGTTTACCCCGCGTTCCGAACACAATGGAATGTGTTTCGAGAGCTAATTCGGTCATCTGTGCGAGTTATGGCAATAAACGTTCAATTTAAAATTAAACCGATTAAACGATTTTGTAGGTGTTTTAGTTTGCACCGGACAAACGATAAATCTGATTGATTTGAAATTTGAAATCATACAATAATATCACATTACGGATCTGATGAAACTAGTTTCGTCGAAATCCAAGACAGTTTGAAAAATGACTATTTTAACTCGCCAAATTAATATTAAAAACAATTTCGATGCGTTTCGAGCTGCCACGATCAAACGATAACTCTGATTGCTACGTAAATTGAAATCCGATAATAACAAACTATTACGGATCCAATTTAACTAGTTTCGTCCAATTCTGAGACTGTTCGAAAAATGGCTAATTTCACTAGTCGATTAAATATTAAAATATTCAATTTTCACAAATTAAATTTAAATTCAATTTTAAAAGTTCTAAAATATCGTTCTAACTCCAACATGATAAAATAAATTTTTACAAATCATTTTCAATCATATTTAACTCAAATTTCAATTTATTTCTGTATTTTAACATATTAAATTATCGATTTAATTATCCAATCAAATCCAATTATTCAAAATAAAATTTATTCGACTTATAAATTTCACTTATTAATATTTAAAATTAATTAAATATTCAAATTTAATTAATAAAAATTCTGGGTCGTTACATATCTCGAATACCTTCCAAAATCAACAGTTTTGAAAATCAACTTATACTTATATAAAGTCTGCCTTATACAAGAATCAATTTTTTTTCAAAGAATCAATTTCACTGTATGAAACGCCATATGAGATTCAAAATTAGAGGAGTCCTAATCGAAGAGAACTCAAATAACGAAAACTGACTCGATAGGAAGATATGATAATTAAATTGCAAAAGATGAATATGAATAGCCTAATATTAATCGCGGGTGATCTTAACCGGGTCAACCGTTGCTTCAAGAATAAGATCTATGAAGAATTCAGAGGCAAATCCGTATTCGATCGCAAGAGATTTTTACCCTAGTCATCTACTAGAGAACCTTAGGGTATAAAAAGAAATAGCAGCATCTACACTGAGTATACAGAAATATTCGGTGACTCGGTGCTATTGTAAAGGAGTTTCGCCCCTTTACAAATAATTCATTAGAGTTATTGGATGCTCCAGAATCAAAAGAATTTGGATAGGGGAAGACAAGATAGATTTTGGAACCGATGGGAACGTTCCAAATTTCAAAGGAAACTGAGTCAAAGAGGAAGAGATTCAAGCTCGAACAAAAGTGATTCCATAATCAAATTTACCTTATATGTTGATTTTTTCCCAAAACCAAAGCTCTGATACCAACTGTAACGACCTAATATTTTCAACCATTCGCATCCGCACATGTCGGACTTAAATTGCTCAAAATATCATATTGTAAATTTAAAATTTGGAAAACCTTAGCATATATGGTAAATAAAATAATCACAGAATCACAAATACAGAGTAATATAATAATATGCAGAAGAAACAAATAAATAGTAGTTCATGAAGCTACCATTTATATATAACAGAGTTAAACAAGATACAACGGAATACACCAGAGCCTCGATACGATAGTCAAACAAATCTGAATACATCACTGGGATCAACCGAATATCTGAAAGCTGATGTAACGACCCGCCGCTCTGACCGCCTCTAGTCGGTAATTAAACCAACTAGAAACGTTCAAAATGACGAATTGTTAGTCAGTTTATAAAGTTTAAACAGAATCAGCCACAGAATCACAGAATAATCATAATATTATTCATAATTGAATTTTTCTTACATACATGTATCAGAGTTTGTACAATGCATAAATTTTTATATACAGCGGAATATATATCTTTTTAGAGTACAAAGAAAAATTTTACTGAAAACTTTAGTAGAGTGCTTTAATCCCCCTCTCTCTAACTTCGCGGCCTGAAAATCTTCAAGCTGTAAAAATACTCGGTCTGACCCGAGCGTTAATTGCAAAACACAAAAACACTCGAGTCAGGATTAATCTTAACTCAAGTAAATAAATTTGCAATGAACTGAATAAATGGATCACATGAATCAATTCAAAATCTATTATGGATTTTCATATTAACAACTTTAACTTTTAAAATCTGTCAATCTCGTGTGGCTGCAGTACACACGCGTACTTTGCACACATGTGCACTGCCTCGCCGACACGCGTGCACGAGTCAGACAAATCACTGCAAGTGTACAAGCATAACTCCAAAACAAACAAGGCAAGGCACTATGCAGCAGCAAAAATGTACAGTAGCACGAAGGCAATATCGAGGCAACACAGAGGCAAACCCGAGACAACATAGAGGTAACACAGAAGTAACACAGGCAATAGAGGCCACAGAGGTAACAGAGGCAACAAATGGCTTCTAGAAACACATATAGAAGTATTTTCGGAAAATATGCAGTTTTTGGTGCAAATAAATGCAAATATCCACAAAACAAATATTTACAGCTTTTACTGTAAATAAAGAAGAATGCAACTACGTGCATTAAAACTGGAAATTTTCACTGCTGAGTTGACAGTGTCATGAAACATCAAATATTAGCAGATGGAATGCCACTTAAATCACAAAATGAAATCATTGGAGATGAACATATATAAAATATAGCAAGGCAGCAGTTTCCTGCAACTTTGGTTCTGACTAAAATTGTGTTACATTTTTCAGTTATTTGTTAAGTCTTATAAAAATGAGGCAACAATGATTTGCCTGTAGAAACATAAGATTACTTCATGCATGATAGCAAAGACCTTTTTGTTTGGACTTCAAGTTTTGTGTTTCTGCATTTCCAGTATGTATTTAAAAACATGGAAGAGGAGCAGAAAATGAAATAAGAACAAGGAAAGAAAAATTGTGTCGAAAGCAGGTTCAACAAGTAGGATTGTCTGACAACCATTTATTGTTGATGGCAAATTTTGTTGAGAGATCAGAAATTACTCTGCTTACTCCAAAAATCTCAACAAATCAAAATTTCCAAAATAAAATCAGAGATGTCAACAAAACAACAGTAAAGTAGTGACACAGCATAGCATAGTGCAACACAGTGACCAGCTACACAACAGAGGCAATTGGCATCAATATATATGCAACTAATCAGTAGTTGTATCAAAACCAATGCCATAAAAACTCATCAATAGCACAGCACACAACAGTAAGTGCAATGATCAGATCAATGACCCACCCACATTTTTAAATGTACGATATCAGACAGTCAAGCTAAGTTCAACCACCACCAAGATACACAAGTGGAAACTTAGGTGATATATGACAAAGTGCAGACAACTCAAATGACCATTGATTTTAATGAGCACAGTCCAATATGAATTTATACAATGCATGCACAGTACTACTCAATACACAAACACATATTGAGTACAAAATATTTAAAGATGGAATGTCAAAATTTCACAAAGGCAAAACTGAATGATGCACAGCTACCAAATCAACTAAGCAAATTCAAGACAACTTGATATTATTATTATTATTTTTTTTCTACTGGTGCCTGTAACTGTAAGGACAGGCATATATGCCTGTATACAATATTCTGATTTCATATTTAAACCCCAATCACAAGTATCCAAACAAAACAAATATGGGGTAGCATCTGCTCTCATCAGTTAAAACAAATCACAACTTGATAGTATCTGTTCTTAACAATTTATAAATAAATTTAAATAGTATCTGTTTTTCATCAGTAAAAATTCAAGCAAGTGACAGCAAGCAAATTAACAGTTTTAAATATAACATCTGTTATTATCAATTTAAATCAACATTTCCAGTAGCATCTGTTCTCAACAGTTTAAAATAAATAATAGCATTTGTTCTAAAAAAAACAAGTTTTGGGTAAAATCTGTTCTCATCAGTTACAGTTCAAGAAATCGAGCAAGTGACTGCAAAAACCCCAAATCATAGCATGCAATTAACCGAGCAGATGATAACCAATAACCCCCCAAAACAGTAGCATGCCATCCAAAATTCAATGCAAACAAATCTAAATACTTGCATTAAGATAATCGTGAGCCAAAAGACTCACCTTTATCACGAATCGGGGCACGCAAGAGATTCGAAGTCGAGGCCTTCGATTTGAAGTCGAAGCCGGCAACACGAAGACGAATAAACAAGTCGAACTCGAATTTAAGCCCAAATTTTTGCAAAGCCCCAATTTTCTGAAGGCAAACGAAGAAGATTTACACGGCCGCCATTTTTTTCTTTTTATTTTTCTTTCGTCTGAATGAAGAAAGTGGAGAGGGGTAGGGTTATAAAAATAGAAAAGAACGTGAATTTTGCGTGAGTTATGGCGTGTGAAGTGGCGTGGATTTAGGGTATGGAGGAATGGTGTCGGCATGATGAAAGTAAGGTAATGTCTACTTCTTATTTTATATTTATTTTTTTTTTATTTTTTTTTTATTTTTTTTATCTTTTCTTATTTTATTTTATATTGATTAAAATTTGATTCTTTTATTTAAGAAAATGTTATTAAACTAACCACAAATTTATAAATATAAATAATAATCCTTGTATCTAAATTTATTTTTCTTCTAAGTCATTTGTTTGAATTAAAAATACAATTTCAATATTCAATTTCAAACTTCAAAGTAAAAATTCAAATTTCTATTCAACTTTAAAAATAGATTAAATTCAAAATTTTAATCGCCAAATTTCATAGTTTTATTGGAATTCAATTTAAAATTATCTCTAATATTTAAAATTAATTAAATATCTTCATTTTTAAATTGTTCAAAATTCAGGATCGTTACAATCTCCCCTACTTAAAAGAATTTCGTCCCGAAATTATAAGTTAGGAAAAACGATTGCTAAAATCTCACCGATATTTTATATCCTACATAATTTCACCAAGTTTCAAACTCATAAATAAATATAGTATTCATTCCATTTATTTCACTTTACTAGTTTTATTCATCGATTTCAATAATCAAGACACAAAAGTCTTTTTTTTTTTTATCAAATTTTTTTTTGATTTACAAAACTCAGATTTTTAAACTTGAAATCTTTCATGCTAAATATTTGCATAATATATTTTATCCAAAACTGTGGACTTTCAAGATATTCAAAAAGATCTTCTTCCTTAATTCATTAAGTTAGAATTATGTAATTCTAATTTCAGATTATTGATTTTTTATTTAAAGTTTGAAAATACTTGATAACTCAAAGTTTAACAAGTTCATCGTCGTTCTCACAGACTTTAGGCATACGCTGGCCAGGCGCAAGACTAAAAATCTCCAAGTACTAAACATACTTGCTTCAACTCCCAGTGAAAATACTTTTAAAAATTCTTTTAAAAATTCTTTTAAAAATGGATATGGAAAGTCCGTTCCCCCATGGATCACAGTCACCCGGCGGTTCCGCTACTATCTCAGTAGAATCGCTTGTAACTTAGATTTCTCATCACTCCTGAATTTCGCCATGGTTGTCGCCTTAGATCGCGGTCCACACGGCGGTTACGCTACTATCTCAGTAGAATCGCTCGTAGCCTTAGGCATCACGCCCCTCGAATTACGCTTCGGTTCCCAGATCGCAGTTTACTCGGCGGTTGCGCCACTATCTCAATGGAATCGCTTGTAACTTTAGGTATCACACCCCTCGAATTACGCCAGCATCAATCACATAATCCCAACACAATGGGATAATCCCAACACAATGGGATATCAAATCAGTCCCATTGGACATTCCACTAAGGGAATTCTACGTAGCTACGATTTACACTGGACACTCCACCGAGTTCCAATCACCTTCACACATAATAAATTGGAAGGTACATTTCCATATCCTCAGTTTTTAGAAAACATATGTCATATACATATAGTACTTCATTCACATTTCGTACTTATCATATCTATGTAAACCTACACAGGATGACTTTTCTAAACTGATTAGTTTTCGATTATATTCACATATATAAGTTACGAAAACTCAATTCACATTCATAACAAATAGAGGATTCAAAATTTTCTATCACGTTTAAAATTTTCCTCTCAATCGATTTGAAAATTTAAGGTTATCTCTAACCTAATTCACATTCACAATCCAATTCATTATCGATTTCACATTCGATTTGGATTTCACGTTACATCGTCAATTCTCAACATATAATTGATGTCTATCGATATATAACCTCTAAGCTCGTACGTCTCAGAGAAGGGTGTTAAGCTAAAAGAATAAATTCTCCGCCACCACAGATATATATTTAATAGAGATCAAATGATATGTCATCAATTCACAACATTAGACATACAATCCCAATCGACTATCCAAAATTCAAAGCTGAACTTATATTGTTTTTGGTGTCAAAGTTAAACTCAATTTAACTCTAGATTCAATCTTTGAAAAATTTCCAAATTGAACTAATCGTTCACATTTCTCAAAATAATATCCTTAACAAGATATATAATTTTCACACTTAATCATTTGAAACAAATTTCAAATATTCATTTTTTTCAATTTATCTTTAAAAGATAAAATTTCAAACCTTTCATTTCACATTGGAAAATATTTCCATACTTATTCAATAATAAGTAATTCACAAATTCTTTCATTTTCAACACTTTGAAAATATTCAATATACTTGAATCAAAATTAAGTATATATTTCACTCTTTAAGGAAATCATTCTTTTAAACACATTTATTTGAGTTAAAACGAATGTTACGTAAAACATCGTTACGACAACTCAAAATCACTAGTATAGGGACTCGGATTTAAAAATAGATATATAAATCCCAATACTATCAACAACATTTCCTTCCGGAAACCATTTACTATAACAATAGTGTTATAGTCTACCATTTCCTTAATTTCTCGAAAACGTCTATTTCAACAATGAGTGTTGAAATCTATGTATTCGATAGTTAATTCATTTTAAAACTCTTTAAAACTATTAACTTTTCATCTTCACTTAATTCATAGTTTGAATTCCTCATACTTTTCACAATATTGGTTTTAAACCTATTTCAAACTTTTCAATATTAAGTTTTTCACTTAATTTAATTTTCCGCACATTTAAATTCAAATTCATCACTGAATTTATTAAACCTATAATGGATTATCATGTTGACAATTTCAAATTTGAAATTAAATTCTATTTGAACTTTTCATTTACTTTCTATTTCAAAAATAGTCAACTAGTTCTTTAGTAAATTGTTCATCAATTTAGCTCCATTAAATTCATATTTCCACATTTACTATTTTAGACAATAGTTTAAACTTGAAATATAAACTTCACATCGAAATTAGTTTGATTTCTACAGTTAAATCAACAATTAAACTTCATTTCATAATATTACTTCCCAAAATACTATTCGATTAAAATATTTCCTCCATACGAAATTTTACATAGCTTAATACTTTTAAAAGACGTACATAGAAGATTGTGGATTACAAAAGATAGTATTACAAAATATATCGATTGGTTTAAGATTCAGAATAATTAAGGACTAACGACTTCTTGTCCAATAGTAGGCATCTTTGCCAAACATTCATCTTCGGATGACACTACTTCATATTGTGTTAAAGGAGGATTAACACATTCAAAATCCACATGTCCCCATTCCTTACAGTTATTGCAATAATATGAGATGTTTCCATCTTTATCTATCACCATAACACTTTTCGCTCTAGCTGGTCGGGCTATAGCTTGCTCTCCCCGTTGTCTTTCGGTGCAGTTTCTGGCTATATGTCCAGTCTGCCGACAATGGTAGCAGATTGTCAATCTATCGACGGGTAAATTGAGTACGCACTTTTTCCTTTTCACTTTAGGGCAATGACTAAGAAAATGCCCTCTCTCCTGACACTTAAAACACACAATCTCCTGACGAGCGAACCGGTCATCCACATTCCTTTTCTTTCTTCTCTCTCGACACTGACGGGCATAATGTCCCTTTTTATGACATCGATAGCAAATAACCTCATCATATGGACCAGGTGCTTGCCTTTCAAAGAATCTCCTTTCAATTTCCGCACGTGTCGCTTCTGCTTCTCTACGAGCGATTGCTCTTCGTTCACGGCGTGCTGCTTTTTGTGCTTCGGTTTTTGCCATTATAATTAACAAGGTGTTTTCGAAGTTTCCTATCAATATTCAAAATTTTTATTAGCAGAGGTTGGATTATTCAATCATTCTCCCTAAAACATATCTGTTTTATTCATTAATACATTCACTGTCAAAAATCGTGAATATGCTATGTCAACCAATTTCATCATTTCTATAAGTTATTCTTATTTTTTTTTTTTTTTAAAGGATTACCCACTGTCCAAAATCGTGGATATATCTCCTTTAATAAGTTACAACAAATTACTTATCAAATTCAATTGATTTCGAATTTATAGACAATCTTCATAAATTCCTTTTCTATTTATAAAACTTCAATCTATAAATCTTTTTATTGATTCAATTCAATTCATTATATAACTCAGTTATATACCCAAAAGTTCATATTATAAGTTAAATACTTATAATCCATTCATTTACCAATTCGTTCTTTACATTTGAAAACAATTTCTCAAAAGAATTTAGAATCAAATTTCCAAGTTATAATTCAATAATCCGCTTGATTATAACTAAATTAACATATCAATTTATTTCATAATTATTACTCGAAATATTCAAGTTATTCGATTTAAACCAATTTAAACCGATTCATTAACTTACTTAACTCATATTTCATCTTTCATAAATCTCTATAATTTGATAACGAGTTTCTGAACGATCGAAACTCAAATCTAACGAGACCTCACCGAATATAAACTATCGCAAACTCACATTTTAGAGAGGGGAATTTCAAAATAATTTTAACTTTCCAAAATACTTTTTGTTTTAAAGAAAACAATTTTATACTTCTTTTAAATTTGAAAAGCACTTTCTTTATAGTGGTTCTAGTAACTATTCATATTAACCATTATAAACTGAGCTTTGAGTAAACCAAAGCTCTGATACCACTTTTGTAACGACCCGCCGCTCTGACCGCCTCTAGTCGGTAATTAAACCAACTAGAAACGTTCAAAATGACGAATTGTTAGTCAGTTTATAAAGTTTAAACAGAATCAGCCACAGAATCACAGAATAATCATAATATTATTCATAATTGAATTTTTCTTACATACATGTATCAGAGTTTGTACAATGCATAAATTTTTATATACAGCGGAATATATATCTTTTTAGAGTACAAAGAAAAATTTTACTGAAAACTTTAGTAGAGTGCTTTAATCCCCCTCTCTCTAACTTCGCGGCCTGAAAATCTTCAAGCTGTAAAAATACTCGGTCTGACCCGAGCGTTAATTGCAAAACACAAAAACACTCGAGTCAGGATTAATCTTAACTCAAGTAAATAAATTTGCAATGAACTGAATAAATGGATCACATGAATCAATTCAAAATCTATTATGGATTTTCATATTAACAACTTTAACTTTTAAAATCTGTCAATCTCGTGTGGCTGCAGTACACACGCGTACTTTGCACACATGTGCACTGCCTCGCCGACACGCGTGCACGAGTCAGACAAATCACTGCAAGTGTACAAGCATAACTCCAAAACAAACAAGGCAAGGCACTATGCAGCAGCAAAAATGTACAGTAGCACGAAGGCAATATCGAGGCAACACAGAGGCAAACCCGAGACAACATAGAGGTAACACAGAAGTAACACAGGCAATAGAGGCCACAGAGGTAACAGAGGCAACAAATGGCTTCTAGAAACACATATAGAAGTATTTTCGGAAAATATGCAGTTTTTGGTGCAAATAAATGCAAATATCCACAAAACAAATATTTACAGCTTTTACTGTAAATAAAGAAGAATGCAACTACTTGCATTAAAACTGGAAATTTTCACTGCTGAGTTGACAGTGTCATGAAACATCAAATATTAGCAGATGGAATGCCACTTAAATCACAAAATGAAATCATTGGAGATGAACATATATAAAATATAGCAAGGCAGCAGTTTCCTGCAACTTTGGTTCTGACTAAAATTGTGTTACATTTTTCAGTTATTTGTTAAGTCTTATAAAAATGAGGCAACAATGATTTGCCTGTAGAAACATAAGATTACTTCATGCATGATAGCAAAGACCTTTTTGTTTGGACTTCAAGTTTTGTGTTTCTGCATTTCCAGTATGTATTTAAAAACATGGAAGAGGAGCAGAAAATGAAATAAGAACAAGGAAAGAAAAATTGTGTCGAAAGCAGGTTCAACAAGTAGGATTGTCTGACAACCATTTATTGTTGATGGCAAATTTTGTTGAGAGATCAGAAATTACTCTGCTTACTCCAAAAATCTCAACAAATCAAAATTTCCAAAATAAAATCAGAGATGTCAACAAAACAACAGTAAAGTAGTGACACAGCATAGCATAGTGCAACACAGTGACCAGCTACACAACAGAGGCAATTGGCATCAACATATATGCAACTAATCAGTAGTTGTATCAAAACCAATGCCATAAAAACTCATCAATAGCACAGCACACAACAGTAAGTGCAATGATCAGATCAATGACCCACCCACATTTTTAAATGTACGATATCAGACAGTCAAGCTAAGTTCAACCACCACCAAGATACACAAGTGGAAACTTAGGTGATATATGACAAAGTGCAGACAACTCAAATGACCATTGATTTTAATGAGCACAGTCCAATATGAATTTATACAATGCATGCACAGTACTACTCAATACACAAACACATATTGAGTACAAAATATTTAAAGATGGAATGTCAAAATTTCACAAAGGCAAAACTGAATGATGCACAGCTACCAAATCAACTAAGCAAATTCAAGACAACTTGATATTATTATTATTATTATTTTTCTACTGGTGCCTGTAACTGTAAGGACAGGCATATATGCCTGTATACAATATTCTGATTTCATATTTAAACCCCAATCACAAGTATCCAAACAAAACAAATATGGGGTAGCATCTGCTCTCATCAGTTAAAACAAATCACAACTTGATAGTATCTGTTCTTAACAATTTATAAATAAATTTAAATAGTATCTGTTTTTCATCAGTAAAAATTCAAGCAAGTGACAGCAAGCAAATTAACAGTTTTAAATATAACATCTGTTATTATCAATTTAAATCAACATTTCCAGTAGCATCTGTTCTCAACAGTTTAAAATAAATAATAGCATTTGTTCTAAAAAAAACAAGTTTTGGGTAAAATCTGTTCTCATCAGTTACAGTTCAAGAAATCGAGCAAGTGACTGCAAAAACCCCAAATCATAGCATGCAATTAACCGAGCAGATGATAACCAATAACCCCCCAAAACAGTAGCATGCCATCCAAAATTCAATGCAAACAAATCTAAATACTTGAATTAAGATAATCGTGAGCCAAAAGACTCACCTTTATCACGAATCGGGGCACGCAAGAGATTCGAAGTCGAGGCCTTCGATTTGAAGTCGAAGCCGGCAACACGAAGACGAATAAACAAGTCGAACTCGAATTTAAGCCCAAATTTTTGCAAAGCCCCAATTTTCTGAAGGCGAACGAAGAAGATTTACACAGCCGCCATTTTTTTCTTTTTATTTTTCTTTCGTCTGAATGAAGAAAGTGGAGAGGGGTAGGGTTATAAAAATAGAAAAGAACGTGAATTTTGCGTGAGTTATGGCGTGTGAAGTGGCGTGGATTTAGGGTATGGAGGAATGGTGTCGGCATGATGAAAGTAAGGTAATGTCTACTTCTTATTTTATATTTATTTTTTTTTATTTTTTTTTTTTTTTTTTTTATCTTTTCTTATTTTATTTTATATTGATTAAAATTTGATTCTTTTATTTAAGAAAATGTTATTAAACTAACCACAAATTTATAAATATAAATAATAATCCTTGTATCTAAATTTATTTTTCTTCTAAGTCATTTGTTTGAATTAAAAATACAATTTCAATATTCAATTTCAAACTTCAAAGTAAAAATTCAAATTTCTATTCAACTTTAAAAATAGATTAAATTCAAAATTTTAATCGCCAAATTTCATAGTTTTATTGGAATTCAATTTAAAATTATCTCTAATATTTAAAATTAATTAAATATCTTCATTTTTAAATTGTTCAAAATTCAGGATCGTTACAGCTGAATCGATAATTGGATCTTTAAACAAAGCTCCAACTCCAAAGGTTAGTCTCAAATTCGGTGACACTCAGTCTAACCCGAGCGTAAAGCAAAACACAAAACACTCGAGCCAAGATTAACATTCTTATGCCAATAAATCAAACTCAAGTGAAATATCAACTGAAATACAAGTGACATAAATACAGGTAACTTAAAGGATGTTTGGGATACCCATCCTCTAAGGATCTGTGGAACTATCTATTATGCAACAAAATCGCTATCAACAACCAAACGTAATTATAACACTATGGTCATTTTTTATATAATTTATACTTCAAACCAAAATATCATATTCATTTCAAAACCATATCAAAAAAACATCATTCTTTACTTCGAATTTATCTATTTTCAAATCAATAACACTTTCAAAGTTATAATACCTTCGACATTTTAAACTTAGAATTTATAATACTTTGGAAATCATAACACTTTAAAAACATAACTTTAAAATTCATAACTTTCCACTTGAACAGTTTAGATATTAATAATAGTATATATATACAATAAAATAGTTACAAAATAAAATAGTTTATATTAAAATAGTTTATATTAAAATGATTTATATTAAAATAATTTATAAGGTAAATTATTTATATATATTAAATACTTTATATAATAAAATAATTTCCTCGTATTTCACAAATCGGCTCAAATCAACTCGAATTCCAAAATTCTAATCTTATTCAAATCTTAAATCATCGATTCAATTCAATTCAGTTCCTCAATAATCGTTCAAATTATATCGATTTCAAATACAGATTGAATCACAAAATAAACCATTTCAATTTCAATATATTTCAAAGCTTTAATATTCAACATTTTAAAATTAAATTCGATAATTTCATTGATATCCTAATCCACTCTACTATTATTTAGTTTTGAAATATTTACTTAATAAATCAAATATCATTTAAATAAAATCCCAAATTTCAAATCACTAAATATTTCCTTTAATTTATTATACCTGAAATATTCAGTTAATCACCTTAAACCAAAACCAAGTTATAAAAAATCATGTTTTTAAATCTAAAATTCAATAGGCTTCAAATCGATTTAATTAATTAAAATTTTTAATAAAATACCATTTGAAATCAATTTCAAATCAATCTTCGCACCCTTAATTTATTAAAACTTATTATAAACTCTATATTTAAAAATATAATTTTAAACAAATACTTAAACATATTATATAAATTAAATCAAACTTATTAAATTAAATCTTCTTATCAAACTTATTTTATAATGAAACTAATTTATACATATTTTAAAATAGTAAAATTATAAGTAAATTCTTAAGATTTAAAATTTCAAAACCAATTTATAATTTTAAAATTTTCGAAACATATAAATTTAAAATCAAGAATTTAAACTTTGTAAAATACATTTATATATAATATCTTGAAATCAATATTTATTAAACCCTGTGTAGTTAATGCCCCACTATTACCCCACTATAATCCCGCTATATCTCATAGCGGATTTCTAGCGCTACGATTTTTCCATGTAGCCCCAAAATATAGCCTTTCCGCTTTAAGCCCCGATATATCGCGTTATTTCCGCTATATCTTCTTTAATAAAATGAATTGAAAAATTGTATTTATACATTATGAAAATCATGAAAATAATTTATTTGATTTAATTTTTAATATATTTTCAGAAATGAAAATACTTTAATATTCTACTAAATTCAATTATGTTATATATAATAGTTTTACGTTTATTTAAAGTATATTCGCACATGTTTTTATTTAAAACTATTAGTGTATTGATCATAATTCAATTGAATGATAATTTTTCATTTAATTACCATTAATATATTTGTAAAAGCATTAAGTATGGGTTTTACATGCTATTTTAGAGCCATCCGCTATATCCCGCTATATCCTCGCTGTATCCCCGCTTTGACTTTTTGCACCTCCAGCGCTTTAAATATGCCGAGCGCATTAACTGCATAGATTAAACCATATATTTCTTTCCAAAACCGTATAAATCATTTTCCAAAATATTTATATATAGACCAACGATATCTGTATATAACTTTCTATCCTATGGTCAAATCATTTCAATCCGCAATTTAAATATATATACAGATATATATCATTTCAATCTGCAATCCTAAATTCGATTCAATGAAAATCGCTTGGGTTTACCATTTCAACCCATAATGACTTTCTCCTAGTCTACCGATCGTTGGGGTATGTACCATTTCAACCCATAGGGAATTCTAAACTAAAAGGGAACCTGCAGAGTGATAACAGATATGATAATAATACAACAGGCATATATCATCAATATAAATAATAGATAATGGTGTCAGATGTCATAGGTGAACAGATACAGATAATAGCATATATATAGCAATGTAAATAACTAACTACAGCTTATTTCAATTGTCGTTTCAATTGAAATCAAATTTAATAAATATAAGAACGTTAATCGTAAATGATTGCTGACCTTCCAAGGCTAGATAGATTTGACAAATAAATGAGCTACTAATCCAAAGCATCGCAAGATGGATACGGTTCGACGAACAAAGTTAATAAATAGGAATAGACGAAATCAAATCAGAACTGGATCGATGAAGATAATTTATATAAGTGAGCTTATATATATAACTATATATAACTATATATATAATCATATTCTTAAATTCAAGAACATATTAAAATCTTTAATATATATATATATATATATAATCGATATTAAGTTAAAGCATATATACACAAATCCAAATCCAAATCTATGTGTATTAAAAATCAAATATATATATATATAGGTTATAATATAAAATCTATAGGAAAATTTGAAATCAATATATCTATGTATAATTTATAACTAAACACATAGATCGGTAGACATGCATTTACTTTCATAGTACATATTATATATAATTATATATAACTGCCCAATACCAATATGCTAACAACTTGTACTTATAAATAGTTATAAGTGCTAGGCTATGAATAAATAATTTCAAAACAAATATATATATATATATACATTTTAAACATCACTATTAAATAAATAGTATATCATCATTCTTCTATGTAACCCAGATAATATAGTCTATACTATATATATAACTACATACATGTTAATATTTAAACACATGATTAATACATACTTTTCATACGTGTGTGTGTATAAATTGAGTACCTTCGACGCATATAGACTGAAAAAACAAATAAAACAGCAACTGAAACTCACATAAGTTCCAAAAGAAGCTAGCAAAAACACAGACATATACTAACACTTTAAACAAAACAAATATATATAAACTAACAGTATATAATTTACTTTGTAATACTAGTTTCATTATAATATATAAAAAAAAATAAAGGCCAGACACTACTTTTAAAAATGAACAAATATATATACTTCTGTAACCGACTATACTATGGTAAATATATTTAACCTATATATTATAAGTAAAATATAAACAAGTATGTAACTATATATGTACTCATATATATATATGAACTAAAACTAATATATTGAATATAATACAAAAATAGGTAATGCACACACACATATATATGTATATATAAATGAAACAAGCATTATATGAAAAGTAGTAAGTAATCATGCAAAATATATACATAAGCAACTTAGATATCTACGCATATGAACTGCCATGCATCAGAGAAGGAAGGTAGTGGCAGATGGGGATGGTTGGCACTGCAAAGGGAAAGGAAGGCGCATGTGGCCGAAGTTTTTAGATCTGAAGGGCTGCAAAGCTATTGTGGCAGTGATGGAGGACAGGCTATGAAAAGGAGTGTAGCCGGATGTGGGTACTACCGAGTGAGGCGACACGACAGAGAGGCGGAGGAGAAACTCGGCCATTGCACGTTGAAAGAGTTGGACACGAGGAAGAAAATAGGTTTTCATGCTGTGGTGAACGGTGGTGGAAATGTGGTACGGTTGGCATGGAAACGGGGAGGGTGAAGCTCGGTTGGGTTTGTGGAGGAGGCCGAGCAAGTGGGTGGCACACATGCATGAACACGGTGGTTGGAGAAGAGGGGATGAAGTTGGCTTTGCATGGTCGTGGAATGGAGCAGAGCACTTTGTCACAAATATAAATTATGTATTTTTTTCTTTTCAGAAAGAACGAGAGAAAAATGAAATGAAAAGATGAGCCAGCATATAAATGAAACAGTGGGATGTTGAAAGTCACACGCTCAAATTCAGGAAATATTAAGGGCAAATGATTGTTTGACTTCGAGTGTTGGGTAGATGGAAGGTCAAGAATTCAAAAGGTTTAATTAGGTGCCGATATGAAATCGTTCCCTAGGTTTCGTTGTCACATGGACTCTGAAATACACAAACAGATATACTATGGAAATCAGCACAGTGAGACGATCAAAAGGCATACAGATATCTGCGGTACGACCATCTTATCAAAAGTCGATAATCGGTACCAAAATGCTGCTAATTTACCGAAAATAAGATAAATGGAACAATAGCAGTCCAAATTTAAGGAAACAAAATATGACGTCTCACTTAGAAAATGATTTACAAATTTTCTATAGAAAATATTCAGTCGGAAAACATTTATCATCATCAAATATTAACTGATATAGATTTAAATAAAATTACATAATAAAATTTACTTCCATATTATCAAATGAAAATTTACCATTTACCATGTTTAAATAGACATATTCCAAATATCAAATTTTCAGTTTAAAATTTTATTATTTAAAATTTCATAAAAATTCAATTAATTAAATAAACAAAACCAATAAAATTTGCGGGTTGTTACAACGATCATACCAAGCACGAGGTGCTTGTTTTAGTCCGTGTAAGGCCTTTTTAAGTTTATAGACGTGGTCTGGAAATTTTTCATGAGTGAATAAAGGAGGTTGTTCAACAAAAACATTTTCTTTTATATAACCATTTAAGAAAGCACTTTTAACATCCATTTGATAAGTTTGAAATTATGAAAACATGAAAAGGCCAGTAAGATACGTATTGCTTCAAGTTATGCAACTAGAGCAAATGTTTCTTCGCAGTCAGTTCCTTCTTCTTGATTATATCCTTGTGTAACTAATCTAGCTTTATTCCTAGTTATTTTACCTAGTTCACTTGCTTTATTTTTAAAGACTCATTTAGTACCGCTGACTGTTTGATCACTTGGTCTTGGAACTAATTCCCAATCTTCATTTTGTTCAAATTGGTTTAGCTCTTCTTGCGTAGCTATAATCCTATAGTCATTAGTAGATGCTTTTTTTGCATTTTTGGGTTCGATTTTGGAAACAAAAGCTACATGGCCCATTTGATTAATATGATTTCTAATTCTAACATGTAAAGTAATTGTCCAGTGATGTTTTCTACTGGGTAGTCACGTAAAATCCTAGGAGGAGATCTTAATTCATTTTCATTATGATCAATGTTTTCATTTTGTTCAATAGTATTAGAAAAGTCTTCATCTTCTTCAAAATTATTTTGAGTAACCATATTTGTGATTATCTTAGGAATATGGTCAAAAAATTTATTAAAATTGAAATTTTCGTCAAATGAAACATGAAATGTTTCATCGATTGTTTTTGTTCTTTTATTGAAAATTCGATAAGCTTTGCTTCGACCTGAGTACCCTATGAAGATTCCTTCATCGGATTTTGGATCAAAATTTTCAAGATGATCTTTTGTATTTAAGATAAAACATTTTGAACCAAAGTTTTAAAATAAGAAATGCTTCGTTTTCTATGATGAAATAGCTCATATGGAGTGTGTTTTGTTAAAGGTCGGATGGAGACAAGATTTAGAACGTAGCAAGCAGTTGCTACAGCTTCTGCCCAGAAATATTTTAGTAATGTGCTTCCATTTAACAAAGTTCTTGCACATTCTTGTAATGGTCTTTTTTTCCTTTCTACAACACCATTTTGTTGTGGTGTCGTAGGGAAAGAAAAATTATGGTAAATTCCCTTTTTATTACAAAAATGTTCAAACGCTTCCTTTTCAAATTCACCTCTATAATAACTTCTAATATTTTAAATTTTTAAATTTTTGAGATTTTGAATTCTTTTTGCAAAATTCTTGAAATTTTCGAAAGTGTCACTTTTATTTTTAAGAAAATAGTCCAAGTGAATCTTGAAAAATCATCTACTATAACAAATGCATATTTGTTATGATTTATAGATTGAATTTGAGTTGGACCAAAAAGATTTAAATGTAATAGTTCTAATGGTTGTATAGTAGAAATATTTTTATTTGATTTAAAAGATGATTTTGATAGTTTTCCTAATTGACAATCATCACAAATATTGCTTACTTTAAAGTTCATTTTTGGTAAACCTTTTACTAAATCATTTTTAGACAATTTATTTTCAGTTTTGAAATTAATATAACAAAATCTTTTGTGCCATAACCAAGGATCATTTTCTTTGGCTATAAAACACATATTTGTATTATAATTTATATTTATATCTAAAACATAAATATTTTTATCTCTAAAGCCTTAAAAAATAAGATTTTTATTTTGATCAAAGATACTACACTTATTTTCAGAGAAAGAAGCATTGAATTCTTTGTCACACAATTGGCTAATACAAAGTTGTGTTTCAAATTTTTAATTAATAAAACATCTGTAATAAGAGGTAAATTAGATATATCGTTATTGCTCACATCACCTTTACCGATGACATGTCCTTTAGAATTATCTCTAAATGTGATAGAACCTCCATCTGAGTAAATAATGTTTGTTAGCATCCCTTTATTTCATGTCATGTGTTTTGAGAAACCACTACCTAGTATCCATTTTCCTCTCTTTTTGGATGGTACCTACAAAATATAGAATTAACATTGGTACCCACCATTTTATTTTGGGTCCTAGGAGTTAGGTCTTAGGAAGCCAAACCCAAGAGGGTTCAGAATTCCTTTTGAACATAAAATCTTTATTTTCATGAACAGTTTTTATAAAAGACTTTATATACTTGTTTCTTATTGAAGACTTTAGGAACCCAAATTTTAATTGAAGTAGTAAAATTGGAATTATAGAACTATGTTTTTCAACTTTATTTTTATATGAAGAATTCTTTTTCTTTGGAATAAATTTAGAAGTTTGTTTATATCCTAGTTCTCTTATATTTGAAACAGTCTGAGAATCTTCTATAATTTTGGAAAGATTTTCTCTACCTTTATTAAAATTAAAACTTTTTTAGTGATGTCTTCTAATTTTGTTTTAAGGCTAGAGTTATCTAACTCTAAAATCTTGATATTTGATTTAAGGTTATGTTTTTCAATTAATAAAGCATTATTCTTTTATTTCTGAGTTTACACCTCTTGACTTAACAGAGAAAGTTGAGATGACATATTAGAACAAGATTCTTGAGTAACTTGGAGTTCTTCTTCTAAAATTTTCTTTTCATCTCTTAGCATTTCTACTTCGATTTTAGTTCTGTTCAATTTTTCAAGAGCTTCTTTGTACTTTCTATTTTTGATTTTAACTTGTCAAGTAATTCTGAATTGATTTCTAAATGATCATTAAAAGTTAAATCACTTACCTCATCATTTGTAGCCATAAAGCAAACATTGGCTTGTTCTGAATCATTGTTCGAATCACTTTCTGATGATCAGGATGATTCTGTATCGTGCCATGTGGCTGAGAAAGCTTTCTTCTTGAATTTGTCTTTCTTATGCTTATACTTGTCTTTCTTTTTCTCAAGACAGTCTTTCTTGAGGTGACCTTTCTAGTGACATTCATAATATTCTAGAGTAGATGTTGATGGTTTGTTTGTGTTGCTATTGTTGCTGGAGTTGTTCCTGTTATATATAAATTTGTTGCTCTTTTTAAATTTCAAAAAAAATTGAAATTTTTAACAATGAACGCCATATCTTCTTCATCTGAATCTGATTCATGTTTTTCTGCTTGGAATGCTATATTTTTCTTATCTTAAGCTTGTACTCGTTTTTCCTGGAGATTAACTTCCTAAGACATTAGATTACCAATCAACTCTTCTAGTTTTATGGTCGAAATGTCGTTAGCTTCTTCGATTGCTAAGACATTTCGTTCCCACTTATCCGTTAGTGAGTTGAGGATTTTTGAAACAATATCAAAATCTGTGTCAGTTTCTACTAATGCCATCAAAGAAAGATATATATATATATATATATATGTATGTATGTATGTATCTTGAAATCTAGAGTACATTTCATTTATAGTGTTATCTTGTTTCATTTTAAAATTCTAGAACTGATTTTTATCTAATGCACAATATAACATATTCATAACTTTAGCATTTGTAGTAGAGTATAATTTTTACATGTTAGACCATGTAGAGTATTCAGTAGTAGGTATAATATATTCATATCGCATAATGTTCCAGGTTTAGTAACTACTTGCTTGTAGATTCTCATTCTAGTGGCCCAATAGTTATAGTTCATTCCGTTAAACAGTGGTGGTTGTGTAGTAGATTGACCTTCTAGGAATGTAGAGTTAACAACAGTGTTGGTGTTATTTTTCATATTATGACAATATCAAATAACTATGTTACGGTTATTTGATGATGAACACTCCAATACCAAATGAAAGTGTATGTGCTATAGGATCGTATAATATGGACAAACTACTTGTGCGAAATAAATAAGAAAATAGTAAAAGAAGTAAAGTAAATGACACTAGAGATTTTTATACTGGTTCGAACACCCATTATACGTCCAGTTCCAGACTCCTTCTGGATTTAAACTAGGAATCTTCACTTAACCCAGAGGAATAGGTTTACACCGCCTGAGCAACCGAATAGGACTTCTACCGCCTAAGTAACCGAATAGGACTTCTACCTCCTGAGCAAACGAACAAGATTTCTTTGCAAATAACAAAAAGTATCTGACTATAGTATGCTCTTTGAATAGCACTGATAAGTCAATTAAGTACAATCTTCCTATAACCTTCTCCTTTATGATATATAGTGTAATGTGCTTGAGAATTATGGAAGATATAGTGACAGTGATCAGATTGTAAACAATTTGAGTGCAATTTGAAAACTAGAGAATAGATAAGAATTCAAGAATATTAAAATATTTTTTGGTGAATTGTTTGTTGAATTCTGAAATTTATTTATAGAGTGTAAAAAGTTACAATCCTAGATGAAAAATTATATTGAAAAGAACAGGTGCAACCGTTGATTTTAACAACGTTTCTCTTCGATGAAGAGAAGCGTCTTTTCATAAAAAACCGTTGAGGAATATTCAGCCGACTGAATAAAATGATTTATTCGTCTAAATGAAATTAAAATGCAAACAGTAAGGAATTAGGCTATTTCTGTCCTTATTCAACCGACTGAATATTGTGAAACAATATTTTTGTTTCAGCATTCAACTGGCTGAATGAATGCATTCAGCCGGTTGTTTTCAGCCTGTTGTGCATGTTTATGCATGTGTGTATATAAATTTATATATATATATATATATATATATATATCAATTTGGGAGATATTTTAACAAAGTTCTAAATGAAATAAAGACTCTACATACGAGATAATCAGCTTCAAAACTCTGAATATGAATCTGCAAAAAATCTCTTGCAAATATGATTAGAAAACACAGAATATTTTTATATAGCTTGTCATAATCAAAATGATGTAAGATTGAGATTCAAAAAATTCGAAAATCTACTGCTATCTCTCCTATTCCGGAGGGGCCTCCGGTGGCACTCTAGCTTGTGCAAAGCTCCAAATGGAAGAAGGTATCTCCTTGACTTCTCCTGTATTTTAGAAAGTAGACGTGTCATCGATCAAAATCGCTAATCTCTCTCTCTCTTTTGATTTATCTAGCTTTCGGTCAGCCCACAATAGCTCCGCTTCCTCCTAAAGATTCCTAGTCGGGGGAACGGGCGCCTATGATGAAGTCAGTTACCTTCTCTGCTTCAATAATGATCCCCAACGCTCTGGTTGAAGAGACTACTAGCCTTACTAAAGGATAATTGATGCTTTGCTAGGTGAGGGAGCTGATGGCCTACTGGTAGATCAGTTCGATGATGATAATTATCACCAAGGTTTATGAGTCTTCATTGGACTGTGCCATGGTCAAACTTGAGCAGAAATTCGGGATGGATATCGTCCTTTCCACACAGATCAAGCAAGAGAAGTTGAAAATCATTCCTCCTCCTTTATCCATTGCTTTTCCAGGGCATGCCATTTATTCCAGTCTATATTCCCTCGCTCAGGATTACTACAAGTGTACCTATTGGATCCTCATAGAGTAACCCACCCTTCAATCCTCCACCTGAAAGTGCTCAAAGTGTGCTCGCTAGTTCATCACTGAGTACTCTGTCAAAGGCAAAGGAAGTAGAGGAAGAGGAGGAAAAAGGCATGGAGAGAGCTCGAGTGATGTTTACCTTGGCTCTAGGAACAGGAAGCAAAGGAGAAAAATACTGAAGAAGTAGTGGTAGGCTTGTAATGGATGTGTAGCTCTATTATGATTCGAAATAAAGTTGTCAATTTTAGTTTGCTAGCCAGATTTATGCGGATTTGGCCCTCTGCTTTTTTTTTGCTTCTAATGTCAGTAAGTATTTGTACTTAGCTTTTCGAATTTTGATGAATTACAAAAGTCCTTTGTTTTGTTAAATCATTGTGTTAAAAAAATTCAAGTACTTTTGAAGTACGCTTTCCATTCAATGTACACATCTTTTACTTCTCTTTATTAACACTATTGGACTAATTCCTTATCTCATTTTTAACTAATTGGTCTTTCGCCGCTCTAGCGAACACAAGGTAATTATTGAAATGCCAAATTTCTGGCATCAGCTGAGATTAGTCACTTAGGACCAATGACTTAAACATCCTCTTCCAGGATAAAGATTGTCGATAGTACCAAACTCCAGGCGTTTGTTTAGGTTTAAATACTCAAGATCATAGCTCGTACATCCCCATCCAGGATGTTTATGTTCAATCACACCTAATTTTGTGCATCGATCTATGGTTTTAAAGTTAGATCCTTCCTTACTCCAGGCATGGATCTTTTGTTTTTTCAACTCCAGGCAAGAGTTAAGAGTTAGATGGTCTTATCACGTTCACTTTGGTTTATAATCTTGCCCCCATTCTAGTGAAGAAGTTAAGTAAGTGAACGGTCATATCACGTTCGCTTACTCCCATTGTCAATCCAATGGTTGAAGTTAGCGTACGGATGGTCATACTGTATTTGGTTTGAGTTTATACTTCTGCACCTAATCCAAGGACGAGAGTCAGCATGCGGATAGTCATATCATGTCCAATTTGAGTTTATACTCCTACCCCTAATCCAAGGATGAGAGTTAGCATGTAGACGGTCATATCACTGCAGCCTTGAGTTTATACTTCTGCCCCTAATGCGAAGGCAGGAGTTGGTTGGCATCAACCTTTGGACACCAAAAGGACTTTAGGGCCTAATCATGGGCCATAGAAGTTTGATTGGCGCCTATATCTATGTACCTGCACACCTGCATTAATCATATGTAGATTCATTTGAGTTGGTCAAGTTATAATTCTTAAGTGATAAAGAGATAGATTTTCAGGTTGGAAAAGCCATTTTATTCCATAAAAGACAGAAAATGACAGAATCTATCTTATTAATCATTTCTAGCCAATTATGTACAAACTTGTTTCCAAATGAAAATAGCATTATAGCTGCTCGTTATCCCATGCCCTTGGGAGTGATATCCCATCCATAGTTGCCAGCTTGAAAGTACCATCTCCAATCTTTTCCTTTATTGCGTACGGACCTTTCCAAATCGAGCCCAAGTTCTTAGGCCCAAGGAAGATTCATTTGAGGACCAAATCATCGATTTTAAAGGTCGGACTCCTGAATTTTGTATTGTAATATCAAGCAACTTGGCGTCTGTGTGCAGTTGCTCTCAACTCAGCTTTAGTTTGCTTCTCGTCGGTCATATCGAGGGACTGAAGAAGAGCTGATCATTTATTTGTGGATTATAATGTGTCACTCAATAAGCAGGTACTTATGGTTTGACCAGAATCACAACCTCAAATCCATATGCCAAGGTGAATGGAGGGTGACCATTCGTTGACTTGTGCATGGTTCAATAAGCCCAAAGTGTGAATAGAAGTTCATCAACCAAATTTCCGTTGGCCTTCTCTAGCCGCTTCTTAAGAACTGACTTGATAATTTTATTTATAGCTTTGACATGTCCATTTTCCTAAGGATGTGCGACCACAACAAATCTCTTCTCTATGTGATGTCGGCAGCAGAAATCCATGAACTCCATGTTATCGAACTGGGTCCCATTATCGGTAGCGATTGTTTATGGAACTCCAAAGAGATAAATAATATACCAAACTTCAAAGTTTATTACTTTCTCCATGGTAATCATAGCTGATGGCTTTGCCTCAGACCATTTGGTAAAATAATCAACCGCCGTGATGGCATACTTCATGCCACGTTTAGATATCAGCAGAACACCGATGATATCAATTCCCTTAACTGCAAATGGCTAATGATTGACCATTTGGGTAATTTTTGTCAAGGGGCCCCTTAGAATTTAACAAATCTATGGCACTTATCACACCTTCGGGTATAATCATCTATGTATCATTTGAGAGTTGACCAAAAATATCCATATCAAAGAACCTTCTTTGCTAAGATTTGCCCCTACTGTGGTCGCTACAAGCCCCTTCGTGTACTTCTCTTAGCACTTGTTTCGTGAGCGACACATCGAAGCATGGGGATAGAGAAACCCATCCTATACAACAATCCTTCTTTCTTGATGTATCTTGAAGCTTGACGAAGGATTTTTCATCGTTCACTCCTTCTCTCCAAAAGGATCCCTTTTTGCAGATATTTCTAAATCGGAGTCATCCGTGACTCCCTTTCAGACTCAATCACCAAGTTCCAATCGACATCTTTCTAATCGATGCTCAAAGCTGAAAGTACTTCCTTCAAAACCAGGCCCATGAGCTAGCATCCTTGGAACTGGCTTACTTAGCCAATGAATCAACCTTTTCATTCTGGTCTCTGGAATATGTACTATCATATATATTCAAAGTTGTTAGCATTTCAAGAAACCAGTTTAGATACTAATACTCTTTTCGAACTTGGCATACCACTAGTCGAGAGTCGTAGAAAATGTGTAAGGTCTTTTTATCATCTCATTGGTGATTTTGAGTCCTTCAATCAGGGCCTCAAACTCAATTTCGTTGTTCGTCATCGGAAAGTGGAGTTTTAGGGCATAACTAATCAGGTGTTCTTCGGGAGTGACAAGCACAACTCCAGCACCGATACACCAATCATTAAATGCACCATCCGTGTACATCTTTCACCTAACATCTTTTTCTCTACTTCTTTCCAAAGGATCACCTTGAGTCGTGAACTCAACCATGAAATCCTCAAAGGCCTTCCCTTTGATTTCTCTCCAAGGGTGATAGGTGATATCATTTTGACTCAATTCGATATTCTATTTCAACAGTCTTCCAGTAGTCTCGGTTCATTATTTAACTTGTCGCAAAGGCTAATCAGTAAGGACATTGATCAGATGAGTCTAGAAATAGGGGCAGATTTTTCTAGAAGTAATGAACATGCAGTAAGCAAGCTTTTCCAATAACGGATAGTTTCTTTCTACACTTGTCAACCACTTGCTGATATATTAGACCAGTCGCTGGATGTGAGAATCCTCATGTATAATTGCAGCGCTTAAAGCATGAACTGACACTATTAGATATAAGAACAAATTGTAACAACCCACATATTTATCGATTATATATTTAAATTTTTTTATTTAAATTTTTTTGTCGATACTCGGAATTTAGTCCGAAAACCTACTTTTTGCAATCAGTCGAATTAGGACTTGAGACTACCCCCATTGAGTTTAAAATGACGTTTGCGACCTTTTTGAGTATAAGCTTCGATATATTTGGAGAAAGTTGATTTTTGCTACTTTTTCCCGCTTATGACTTTGGTTTGGACTGCACCCTTATTAGCTCAGCCCAACCCCTTCTCTTCATAACTTCTCCTCTTTAATTAAAACACTTCAAGCTAAAGTAAAAATGGTGGAAGAGATGGGAAAAGGAAATTCCTAAGCCCTAGCTTTCTTTGCAAATCCAACTTCTAGCTCCAAACTCAAGTGAACCCATCGGTAAGCACCTCCTTCATCTTCTCCAACTCTTTCTCCATTCAATTTCAGAAATTTCCTAAACCTAATTTAGGAAATATTTTACTTGTAAGCTTAGATTGAAGCTCCTTGAGTTGTTATTGAAGAGGAATTGATCTTAGCTTGTTTTAAAAGCTTCTCCTTCATTAATTTGGGTTCAAAGGTGAGATTTTTATCTCACATCTATGACTATAATTATCTTTGGTTGTTGGGTATGAATTCCTAACACTTCTTCATATGCATTTGCTCTTGATTTGGATTGGTTTTGTGAATATTCCAATTTTTGGGTTTTTAAGTCAAATTTGTGTGAAATCCTTTTTTGGATGTTTGATCATGCTTTTGGTGATGCATCGAGGAGCATATAGGGTCGGGTTGCCGATTGGCATAAACCCTTAGAGCCAATGTTCGTCCGGATGCATTTTGGAAGAGTTTGCTCTTCATTTGGATAGGCTGAAAAACAACCCAGGCATGATTCAGTCGACTGAATCTTCTGTTCAGTCGACTGAACCTGGAACCCGAAAGTTCACAGGCATGATTCAGTCGACTGAATCCTCTGTTCAGTCGACTGAAACTGGAAACAGAAAGTTTCCTGAACCTGGAAAATTTCCAGGTACAGGGTCAGTCGACTGAAAACTCTGTTCAATCGACTGAACCTGCTGTTTGAGTCCATTTTGCCTTTTTGGATTGAATTTCCAATGTTAATCGATTCGTGTTGATTCCCTTTTGTTATTATCACTTATTATTGACTTTGATGACATTTTCTTCGTGATTTGTGGGAATATCCATTTTGATGGATTCGGTATCGATTTCTTTGGATTTTATTCACGTCTTTGAATGTGAATTTTAGTGATTGATTGTTCCTACAATCTTCTTTGTGATTTGTCACTTTAAAAATATAAAGGTTTTCTATACTAGTAGTAAATATCAAAACTCTTTCATCACAACGATTTCAACACTATTTTATTACAAAGCTCGTTTTCTCAAACCGATTTCCAATCTATTAGTATATACAAACCTTTACCTCACTCGTATGAGAAATCTAATTAAACGACCTAGTAAAACAAGTGGTATGAAACACTTGCATTTACTTCGCCGGTTAATTCTTGGACTTGTTCGATTGAATCTCTTGTGACAATTTTCTAGTGGAGATCTATAATTTGTTCGTAAATATTTAAGTTAAGCTAGTGGTTATGGGACATGAAGCTAAGATCATATATTTACTAGCTTACTGTAATCGACACTTCTCTTTGATCATGATGATCATTTTATGTTTTAGACTAGCATGTGCAATGTTTTTGCTTTTGATTCATTGGATGTATCGTTTGCACTACATCGATGATATGCTTTTGATACATTGGATGTACCGTTTGCACTACATCAATGTCTTTTCTTTTGATTCATTGGATGTACCGTTTGCACTACTTCAATGATATGCTTTTGATACATTGGATGTACCGTTTACACTACATCAATGTCTTTGCTTTTGATTTATTGGATGTACCGTTTGCACTACATCAATGATATACTTTTGATACATTGGATGTACCATTTGCACTACATCAATGTCTTTGCTTTTGATTCATTAGATGTACCGTTTGCACTACATCAATGATATGCTTTGATACATTAGATGTACCGTTTGCACTACATCAATGTCTTTGCTTTTGATTTATTGGATGTACCGTTTGCACTGAATCAATGATATACTTTTGATACATTGGAAGTACCGTTTGCACTACATCAATGTCTTTGCTTTTGATTCATTGGATGTACCGTTTGCACTACATCAATGATATGCTTTGTGATTCATCGGATGTACGGTTTGCACTACATCAATGTCTTGGCCATCCTTTTCTTGTGATTTTTGGATTTCGTGTGTTGAATCCTGGAATTTAGGTTTCACCAACTTTTACGATTGGCATTGATATATATGTCCTCTATTGTGGCTTGGTGAATGAAATTAGGAGTATGACATTCCTTTTTATCTTCGAGAAGATCTTTGCGATATTGATTAATCTCTTATTGATTTTTCAATTATTTATTTATCACAGCTTGGCATTGTGATTATTATACGTTTAGTCATATCTCTTATTCTATATCATTTCATCTGATATTTATAGCTAGACTGATCCGTTTATTATTTTCTTCTTAAATAATACTCGGGTCACACTGAGATATTACAGGTGCTTCCTCATGGCTTCCTATCTGGAACCATCTTCTGACTTTTGGCTAACTACTTTAGTTTAGTAGTTTTTGTTGTATACATTTGAGATACAGACTCTATGATGTATACTTATTCTTTTGTCTAGCACTTGTATCTATTCTTTTTGATATTGAGGATCTTGTTTGACCACTACTCTGATGTACACTTTCATGTGTTATATTCATATCTATTTCCGCCTTTGTGATATGAATTATCTGTGACTGATTTGTGTTATGTTTATTTCTATATTCGTTTCCGAAGACCTTTATAGCCACTGTGTAGTAGCTTTGTGTTTGTGTCGGTATGTCGGATTTCCTCTTGAGATGAAAAGTTATATTTTTATCCGGCATATCGGTACTCGCACAAAGCAATTATACAGATGGTCGCTCCTCAACAGCCTTATTCTCCGTTCTAGTCGACAGCATTACTCCGTAGTGTTCTTGGCTAGCGTGGGTATAGAGGTGGGGCGTCACACAAATCCTCATCATCCACTGGTTTAGGGAGAATGGGAAGTCTCTCCAAATGAATCATTAGAGCTTGGAATGTATCTTACAGTCTTGATTCTACTCGAAATAGTCTTGATTCCACTCGAAATTTCTGTTTCCTTTCTTTATCATTTTGAAGAATACATTTGTTAGTGGCTCTGAAGATGAATCGACTCATGATGACGACCTTCCAATTCAAGCTTTGGACCTCCTTAATTGTTTTTGGGGCTTCTATCTCCCTCGAAGCCTTGATCTTTTCTAGATTGGCTTCAATTCCACAAGAATAAACAATGAAGCCCAAGAACTTCCCCTGTAAGACCCGTTAATTTAACCGGTTTTAATAACGTTATTCATTGAATTTTTTTGGAATTTAAACGATAAAATTTTGAAATATAAATTTGATATTTGGAATGCGTCTTGTTAAACATAGCAACTGGTAAATTTTCATCCAAAAATACGAAATTTTATTTCGTGCGTAAAATTACTTCAATTTAATCAGTTAAAAAGCGATGAAAATAAAACGTTTTCAAAACCAAAATATTTTTACATAGAAAAATTCTAAAACATCTTTTGAGCAAGTTGTCAGTTTGTCGTTTTTCCAAATTCGGACATCTTTGGCTCCGTCAATCTTAATTTTCTGCGATTTTTACGCATTTTCCGCTGGTAGAAAATTCGAATTTTTATAATTCGATCATACCACTGATATCCCTATGCCGTTTTGATCATCTCGTCGTATTGATCTTTACGGTATACCCATTTCTGTGTTTCGACGTCCGATGGTCGACGGAATTAGTGAGACATAATCGTATCGGAACCGTTTGTGCGTTTGACATTCCATATTCATTCAAATCTTTCCAACCGTTGAAAAGGAACAGCCGTCTGCTTTAATTAAATGATAACTTTTAATATTTCTAAAAAAAAAATTAACCAAATTATAATTTTTCACTACTCTTCATCTTCCATCTTTTGCTGTTCCCAATTTTCAAATTTATCTGTTCATTTACCTTTAGTAACGGTTCACTTTGTGTGCATTCATTCTTCTGGCTCAAAGACAATATAAATTATTTACATGGAAATCTTTCCTCCTTGCCATAGCTTAAATATTTTCTTCAGATCCCTGCTCTTCTTCATGCCTATCATCTACGCATGTTGCATAATGCTTTTCCACTTACCTCTCAACACAGGCCATCTCAAAACCTCCACCCTCTTCCACACCTAGTGCCCTTTTCCACTTACCTCCATTGCTCTTCTCCTTGCGTACCCTCCCGAGCGTCTAGCAGCCCACCTTCTTCTACCCGATCGACGGCCCGCTCAATCAACCCGAGCCCGTGCGTTCCCCTCCCTGACACCGGCCTCCGCCACCGCAAGTCGCCGCATAGATCACAGCCTTCCACTCCTCCGCCTTCCACCACAGCAGCCATACGCCGCCACTGCCACCATCGGCCATCCGCGGAAACTTTCCCACTACCACCCTCGATCGCGCCGCCCTTGCACCGAGCTCCGCCCCAGCCCGGCATCGGCTCGGCCCAACATCCTCGGCCTCCGCCCTGGCCATCTCCGTCTGCCTTCCGCTCCACCCAAAACGCAGCAAGTACTTTCATTTCTCCAACTTCTTGCAATAACAGCCCCCTCCTTCTCCTCGCTTTGAAATGTATACAGGTATATATATTAATATACACATAGTCTGTTGGGTTTTATTTAACAGCAGTTTGAATTATATTGTAGAAATGCTTATTTGATTTTAAGTATAAAGTACTACTGTCAACTTATTTATATAAAGTATATTGTATTGGTAAAACCTATATACCCTATAGTTCTAGTCTGCATACATTTTTGTGGTGAAAACCTGCTCTGCATCCCCTCTTGTAAGCTGACGTACATATATCTTTCATAATATATATAAACTTTACAATGTTTTCTTCTAAGCTTTCCTTCATGATATATAAATATTTACAGTGGAACTTGTAAGGCATACTTTATATAGAGAGTGCATATCATAATATAATTACATTATGTTTTATACAGAACGTGCTTAAGCATACAGCAGCTAATATATCTTCCAAGTTTATTTGCATAGTGTCGATGCATGTGTTTCGATTTTAAGTGTATATAAAGATTTTACTTATTTATTTTATTTTATTTTATTTTATTTTATATATTTACCTTTTTGTTTGTCAGATGCAAGTTAAGTTTTGTTATAATATTATTGCATACGCGAGCTAGATTTATGCAAATTTTTTAAAGGTATGTTATATTTTAAGCGCTGCGTTGTTCTACGGTATAGAGATTTCAAAATAAAATTTGCGTATGTTAGTATTTGTATATTATGAATACACCTTATTTCTCTGTATATATATGTATATATATATACACTTTACTTTTCTGGAAATCATGTTTGTTGTTCTTGCCAAAGAAATATAATGAAAAAACTTGTTGCTAATTGGTGATATTATGTTGTATACTTGTTACATTTGAATATAAGTACAGTGTTTTAATTATGTGTCAGATTTGTTGGTTTAAAATACATCAGTTATATTATTATAGGTATCTTTATAGGTAATATGTTATACTTACATTTATGATAATAGTTGTTTTATTTATGGGCTTCATTCGATCCAACGATTTTGAAATATATATTTAATTAAATTTGTGTTTAAATTAATATTGATTTGAAATTTTATTTTATATATATTTCATTTCTATCAACTTGATCTGATTCGTTTTCATCAACTCTTGTTATCAGCTCGATTTTGCGTCGAGTTCGTGCCAAATTCCGACTTGCTTTGAAAATCTTCATTTGGATTAGTCATTTTGCAATTCAAAATCGTAGCTGGCTGTGTTGAATAATTTCTCTAGCCTCGAAAGGTGAGAAATCACTCACGATTAATATTCTTTTATTTATTAAATTTGATTTCAATTGAAACGACAATTGAAATATACTGTTGTTATTTATTGCACTGTTATTTATGTATCAGTTCACCTTTGACATCCGACACCGTTATCTGTTATGTATGCAATAATAAGTCCAGTTTGGTTGATAAATTGATTGATTGTTTGTTATTTATATGGGATGTTAAATTGAAATGTATAAAGTGATAAATATTATGAAATTGTATTTGACGTAGGATAGTTTAAAAATGTGAATCGACATATGTGTTGAATTTGATTAGTAATTTGAATAATATTTCCCCTTTTATTTGTTAAGTTAATTGACACGTAAAATTTGATAAATTAGACTTTTAACCTTTGAACATATATTGGATTAATTGTTGTAGTAATAAATTTGAAATTGAAATTGAACGACAAGTGAAAAAAAAAACCGAAATGTAATAATCTTTAATCTACATGAAATGATAGTGTAGATTCTAGAAATAATTATATTAATTCGCACAAACAACAATGTGAATTAATACGATTATTTCGGGATTATTTGAATTGATTATTGGATTGTGTTTGTTCGTTGTTATTACTTGTTTATTTACTTTGACACCATCCCAGTTATCACACTGCAAGTTCCCTTTGTTATGTTCGATTTTTGAATTGGAATTGGAATCGGGTTGAAATGATAAATACCCAAATGAACTTGACCTAGGATAGAGAATTAAATAAAATCCGATTGGTCAATAATTTGATTTAAAGATAAAATAATGATGTTATTCGAGCAAAGAATAAGTTTGGAAATGAAGTTGGAATTTGAATTTTTGAAAGGAAAATATAAAGATTGAAATCTGAAACAAATATTAACGTAGCAATTGTTGAAAGAACGTTGTTTGAAGTTTAATCATCTAAAAATTAAATTTGAAATTGTAATTAAGTTTGGAATTATAATTAAGTTTGAAATTATTAAGTTGAATTTATAATTAAGTTGAAATGATTTGATAATTAAGTTTGAATTCATAATTAAGTGGAAATGATTTAATAATTATGTTTGAATTTATAATCAAGTTTGTAATTATTAAATTTTGAAATTATTAATAATTAAGATTGAAATTATTTAATAATTGAATGAGATTTAATTATTTGATAATTGTATAAAAATTGAATTCTTTGATAAGAGAAATTGAACCTTTGAATAGGTGGATTTGAACTTCGTTAATAAATGAAATTGAGTTCCTTTATTTATTAATTAAGTTTTGGAAAATTTAAATAAGAAAATAGGTGAAATTAAACTTCTCGAATATATGAAATTTAATTCTTTATTAATTGAGTTTGAAATTTGTAACGAAGTCAATAAATTAGTGAAATTGAATTTCTTTAACAAGGAATAAAATGTGATTTATTGAAATTAATGTAAGGCTTGTAATTTTGAGAATTTGATTTGACGAATCGAATTTAGTTAAATTTGAAGTTTTGATAAAACGAAGATGAACGTAAGTAATTGATTTAATGAATTGGGAATCAAGTAAAATTGTTTTGAATGATAAAGTAACTTAACGAATATTGAATGAAATCGATAAATGAATTTAAATTGGTTTGAATGTTGAATTTAATCATTTAAATGATTTTCGGAATAAAACTTATATATGAACTGGAATCAATATTTGAATTGTTTTAAAAAAATTGAAATTGAATTGTAAGACTTTGAAATGATAATTTGGGAGTTTTGAAACGTAGATTTTGGAAATTGATTTAGAAAGACAAACGAAATGTTGATTTTCGAATCGAAATTGAAATTGAAATTGATTTGTTTTTTTGAAATTTATTAAACAACCAATCGGTGTAATAATTACGAAAGTTATTAAAGAAACCGGAATCGGTTATGGATATACTCTCTATCTAAACCGAAAACCACTTTAATAACTATACGCGAAGTGATGATCCAGAATGAAGTGTTTGGAACGATGTACGTGATGACTGAAGAAAGAGAACGATAATGGATAGCCTTGACACTTGTGTCAAATTGGAAATGACTAAAATCAGGAGTCGTGCCAGGCCAAATGAGGTTAGCCACCTCGAGCGGACACACTTCTTCGTAACTACTACCCATTACTTGTGATTTATTGGTGCACCCTCGTAATTTCAGGAGTGTTGTTTCGCGGTGTTGCGATCGCTGCGCCGATGCGTTCTCACCAGTCCGGATCAGGCGAACGTTAGTTTCACTACCTTGGGTATTGCCTCATGTGCCTTGTCATACTCGTATCCCTATATACGCGACTACTACGAATTTGTTTTGTGTTATACCTATGGAGTACTCCCTGATATCCCACCAGTTTACGGTGGAGTTTACAGTGCTGTATAGACTATAACGCTTATATAAAATGTGTTAAGGGGGATAATGGTAACGCCTTAACACTATTTTGATACTTTATATTACTGATAGACATTATCTATTTAGCGTACACTACTACATAGTAGATAGTTTAACGGATCCTTAGAGGATGGTGATTCCAACATCCTTTGAGTTACTTGTATTTCGATTGCTATTTCACTTGAGTTGGATTTATTGATATGAGAATATTAATCCTGACTCGAGTGTTTTGTGTTTTGCTTTACGCTCGGGTCAGACTGAGTGTACCAGTATTCGAGGCTCACCTTTGGAGTTGGAGCTTTGCTTGAAGATCCAGCCATCTATTCTGTTTTCAGTATTCGATGATTCCAGTGATATATACTGATTTGTACTTGATGTATCGTATTTCTTTTCTGTTGTAAACTCTGATGTATCTTATATATTTATATAGTAGCTTCATGAACTACTATCTCTTTTACTTCCGCTGCATATTATTACTTTGTGTCTGTGATTCTGTGATTATTTATTTACTGTACATCTGAGTTTTGCCAAATTTAAATTAACAATTTGGTATTTTGAATTATTCAAGTCCGACATGTGCGGATGCGAATAGTCCAAAATAGCGGGTCGTTACATCCCCGATGCAATACTAAAAGAACATTTCAAGGGATTAAGCTTCATCCCTTATAGTCGGAGGAAACCAAACATCTATGACAGATCATTAGCATGATCTCTCGAACGTCGTGAGTTCATAAGCATGTTGTCCACAGAAACTTCCATCAACGTCCAAACTGGTTTTTAAACATCTAGTTCATGAGCCTCTAGTACGTCGCTCCTGCATTCTTAAATCCAAAGGGTATGACTAAATAGCAATAGAATCCTAAGTCGGTAATGAAACTGGTATGTTCCTGATCTAGGACATGCATTGGGATTTGATTGTATCTGTAGTATGCGTCCATAAATGAAAGTAGCTTTGTCCAGTGATCAAGTCCACCAACTGGTCTATTCTCGAAATTGGGAAGCTATCATTCAGGAATGCCTTATTTAAGTCCGAATAATCAACGCAACCCCTTCATGTACCATTTTCTTTTTTCACCAAGACAAGGTTTGATACCAATCTAGGTATAAGGCATCACGGATGAAGTCATTTTCCTTAAGCTTTTTCACTTCTTCTTTGAGTGCAGCGGATTGTCCTAACATAGGATGCGGCATTTTTATTTCACAAGACGCATATGAGATTGATGTTTAATGCATGGCTTGCTACCCTAGGCAAGATCCCACACATCACACTAGCACCGAGCTAAGATCCAACCTTCAGGACTTTGCTTGAATCATCCCTGCTAATTGGAACAGTGATCATCAACTCAAAGGGAGCTACTTATCCACCTTTAGGATCTTTTCATCGATCCATATCACTATAAAGCTGACTAGTCTTCCCGAGCCAAGGCTTAGGCTGTGGTTGCTATGCATCTAAAGCCTTTATGCAGAGCACTCCCTCTACATTCTTTACATTGACCTTTCGCCTTTCCTCCTTTAGCTCGGCTATGTAGCATTCATGGCTAGCCACCTGATCCCCGTGCATAATTCCCACTCCATTATTTGTAGGAAACTTCATAGTTAAACACCAAGGAGCGATGGCCACTATAAATTCAGCTAGGGCCAATTGGCCAAAAGGCATTCTATGCAGAATAGTTATGTTGAATATGTGATTATATGATTTTTGTTTGATGATAATAAACAAATATATATTCGTGTATATGTATTCGTTAATGTACTATTTTATTTTTCATAGACTAAATAAATATTGGCTGAATAAAAATAAAAATAACATAGAATTTGAGTTCAAACAGAATTTTTATTCAAGCAAATATTTATTACAAAATTTGAATAGTACAAAGTTTATGCTCTCACTATATATATATAATTACAGTACAACTTTGATTACATCACGATTCACATTTACATTTGACCTCACTACACACCACTCGTTCACTCAACTCATATTTTATCTTCAACTTCATTCCAGATTGAATCCAGCATCTGAGCAATCTGCAAAAATAAACTTTGACGCAGTAAAATTGAAAAGGAAATATTTTTATAGTATAAAATAAAATGCGAATTTTGAAAATAATATTTGCCTCAGTTATTTGGGTTGTTCGTCATCATTTAATTTTTCAATTCATCATAAACGAACAACTTGTGACATACACAGTGTATCACTGTATATGTCACACGGCCGTGTACACCGATATATACACTTGATAAATTTACAGGGATAGGTGAGCACAGATCAAACCCATAATACCGGATTCAACTCAAGTGTAATAAAATAATGTTACAACTTTCAGCATAAGGTCAAATCCGAGCTACAAGCTGGAGTAAACTCAGGTGCAATTCAAAAATCAATCCAAATGCAATAAAATGGTCGGGAGCAACATATCATAGATAGTACACATGCCCAGACTCAAGCCAACAAGAAACAAGACTGCACATTCAGGTCTAGACATCACAAAATCAAGTTAGTCAATATGATTAAGGCAACAAGTTCAACTACGAGCCCAAGTGACAACATGATGAATCATACCACTCAGTAATATCCACAGCAAACAGCTCAGTGCAGCACCAAGTCATATACAAGCCATAAGCTACTGACCAGAGTCACTGAAAACAAAGAACACTTGCAACAGTGGTGATGTAGTGCAATACAACATGATTATCAAGTGTATACATGATGAAGCAACAGAGTAACCAAAGTCAAAGCCGTGAGTTTATCAAAATCAAACAAGTGCGGGTTGACACAAATGGTCGAAAATGAACAAGTGCCTAAAATAATTTCCAGTTGAACAAATTACAATGAAGTCAGTGGCAAGCATACAAATATACAATGCAAAGAAGGGTGTAGTGAAGATTGTAGGTCATAGCTACAGCAACAGAACGACAATGGCAACGTGCAGCTGCAAACAATTGCAAGCAAACGAAATCAGAAGTCAAGGCCGGAGACAATATTAAGTCATGGAATCATATAAACAAGTTAATGCCGAAGTGTCAAAATCTGGTAATATCAAAAAGTAAGGTGAAGCCGTGAACAACTAATTGTACTCAATATGAACAAGTCAAATTCGAAATCGTGGTGGCAAAGATAATTGACCGAGTTAAACATCAAAGCCGTGAGAAGCAAGTATCAAAATATACGAATTTGAATTAGGCAGTGAAATCTCAAGCATCAAAACAATGTTGAATGGCCGAAGCTAAAATGTTGAAGAAATCAGACGAACGCAAATCTAGGAATTCAAATCCTATATAAAACATTCATTATCGGCAATTTCAAACCATTGAGTTCGAGCATTGAATCAGAAAGTAAAAGAGCAAAAAATTACTTACCGAAGCCATACCACAAACTCGATCAATTTCAAAGAGCCGTGAGCAAATCAGAGAAGCGTGCGATCGATAAAGCAAACAACGTGATAAATCTTCCATTCGATCAAGCAACCAAAGTCGGCATCTTTGTAATTTCCCAAGCCATAATTAATTAGGAGGAACAAAGGGAACGAACCCTTAATTTGCAAAGAAAAAACAAAGCCGCCACGGACAAAAAAGGAACGGGCTAAAGAATAAAAGGGGCCGACTTTTCTCCTTTACAAGGGATTTTAATTTAATTAGGGTTATTTTATTTTTTAAATTGTTTTTAATTTTTAATTTATTTTTAAACCTTTGAAAGTTCTAGTCGTGTGACTAGGGGACTAACTACGTGGCGTAGTTTGAGAATTCGCAACTCAGTGGCTGAGTTATGGTAGGGTTTTGAGCGTAGAGTTAGGTTAGTCAGTAGCGGGTGTCGCGAATTTACGTGTGTAAGCGTGTGACTACTTAATTTCTAGTAGAAATCTTGGGGGCTGCACGTGGGAAGGGTTTTGCCGAAGCTGGGTAAATTCTGTGTCGTTCTATTTCTGCATTTTATTATTCTGCTATTTTTTTATGCTGCTATTATTCTGTGATCTGTGTTGAAATTATTTTATAAGCTTCCGCAATTAATTTTTATAATTAATACCATCACCTTACTCACCCCCTTCTAGGGTGAAATCGAACCTACAAGTGGTATCAGAGCTAGGAACAAAAGCCGTTTTTGTTTTAAAAATTTGATTTTACAAAAACCAATTTTTATTTTAAAATTTTGAATTTTAAAATGGCTTCTTTTAATACTGCTTTTGCCGAGGGTCAATCCATAGTTAGACCACCAATGTTCAATGGTGAATATGCTTACTGGAAAAATAGGATGGAAACTTTTCTGAAAACCATTGACGCTTGGAATATTGTTGAGACAGGTTATAGAGAACCAACTATAACTATAGATAATTAGGAAATAGATAGACCAAAGGAACAATGGACAGAACTAGAAAATAAATTACAAAATATTAATGCTAAAGCTATGAATTCTATTATCTGTTCATTGGATTAATATGAATTTAATCGTGTCTCACATTGTCTAACTGCGCAGGAAATATGGCACACACTAGAAGTGACTCACGAAGGAACATCTCAAGTAAAAGAGTCTCGCCTTGCCATGCTAAGCAGCGAATACGAGAACTTCACAATGGCGAAGGAAGAAAATATCAAAGAGATGCATGGAAAACTTTCCAATATCGTATATAAATCAAAAGCTCTTGGAAAATCATACACAGAGTTGGAGATAGTCCGAAAAATCCTCAGAGTCCTTCCACGAAAATTTGAAGCAAAAGTGGCTGCCATTCAAGAATCAAAAGACTTAAAACAAATGAAAGTTGAAGAACTCATCGGAAATCTCATCACTTATGAGCTAGAAATGAAATTCAAGGAAGAGCGTGAAGGAGGAGATACTCGAAAGAAATTAATAGCTCTCAAAGGAACAACTGAAAGTGATGACGATGACGATGATGACGGAGCAGCAGAATTGGAGCTGATAATAAAGAAAGTCAAAAGGTGGAATTACAAATACGGAAATCCAGCTCTGAATCGAAAATTGAAAAGCAAAATAAATAAAATATTGGACAATCCAGAAGAACAAAAAATCATCTGTCATAAGTTCCATCAACCCGGACACATCAAGCCCAATTGTCCTCAAAATCAACGCAACTATGAAAAGAAATCAAAGAGGAAAAGTTTTGCAGCCACGTGGAATACAAGTGATGAAGATAATCAAAGTTCTAGCAGTAAGAGTGAGAAAGCAGATATGTGCCTTCATGGAAATATAACTGATAGCGATGATGACGAGCCAAGCGAGGTATCAAAACTCACTCACTCAGAATTACTTATATATTTCCGCGAAGTAAATGGCTGTTTTGAACGACTTAGGGAGAAGTATGCCAAACTTGAATCACAAGAAGATACTTTGATAAAATTAAATGAACAACTTGACCAATTAGTTAAAAACTATCAAAGTAGGGTCCCTAAGTGTGATAAGTGTCCAACATTCGAAGAAGAAATTAAAAAATCAGAAATTAACATAAAATCACTTGAAAATGAAATTCTGATTTTGAAAGAAAGTGAAAATACTAGGAGAGAGAATTCTATTAAAAAGTGCACACAATTGTTAAACTAAAATGAATCTCTCAAAACACAAGTCCAACAATTGTCAATGACTTTAGATAAATTTTCAAAAAGTGGAAAATCATTGAATATGCTATTAGGAAAGTGAACTGTTAATACGGTAGACAAGGACTTGGATATAATCAATCTAAAATTGTTGAAAGCAATATTAATCAAGTCAAATCAATGTGCACAATTTGTAGAAAATTGGACACAATCAAAATAGCTGTTGGTATAGACCCAAACACGTGAAAACTATACCAATTTGGGTTCCAAAAGGCACAAATATAAAATCTCTCCAAGTTAAACAAATTTGGATGCCGAAGGGAACAATTATAAATAGTTTTGGGTCTTCACAAAATTGTTTTTCAATATATTCTGCCACTAACAATCATGGACCTATAAAAACAAATAGGTCACAAAAATCTTTCAACGTGTAGGTGTTGGCAGGCTAAGGAACAACAATAGTGTTACTTGAATTCTGGCTGTTCCAAGGACACAACGAGCGACAAAGCAAAGTTTCTTAGCCTAGTATAAAGGTGATAGAATCACAATGGATAACAACGAAAAATATCGTAAAGATAAAACTGGTAATGGTATATTTATTTAAACGATATATTAAATGTGGTAATCTGCACCGTATTCTGAATTAAATTAGCCAATAATGAGATGATGAAAAAATGATGATTTTGATTCTGACTTATTCAAAATAGTTGGCCAATTATATTCTTATGCCAAAAACACTATAAAATTCTCTAGATTCTTTGAATTACTTCGTATGTATTAGTTTGGACTAAAAATAATGTTTTTTGTTGGATGATAATACATTTGGTTATAATACGGCTAACTCTATATTCACGGTTTTTCTGATTATTTACACGGCTTCAATTCAAATTCAAAAGAATGCCATTTAAATTGCTGTTAAAATTGAGTTTGGAATTTGTGGTGCACACGTCATGGTTTGGTCGATCAAATTCAATCAAATGATAATTTTGAGTGAAAGAGAAATTCTGATGCAGATTACACTTGTAATCTAGTTGATAGAAAAATTATTAGATGAACGTGATTTTTGTTGAGACATTTAGTAACTACATCGTTTTTCAAAGAAAATATCTGCATATTTTTCATCTAATAATCTTCAAATAGCAGAAAATTTTCTTATAAAACCCCTTTTAGAATATCATTTTGGACCATGTTTTCAGATTGGTCATGTTTAGAAAAATTGATTTTATAATTATTTTTGAATTTGATTTTAAATGATTATTTTGACTAATCTGACTCCCTAATAATTATCGAAAAGATAAATAGTGATTGAAAAAGTGACGAGTGTTGATATTTATCATATATTATGACTCGAGACGGTATAATTAGTAAATTTCTTTAGAAATTTAAACAAGAGTTATAAAACTTTTGTTGGTAAAAATTCCATGACCATCTATATTTCTATCATATTTCTAATGACAATCACTCATCAAAATTCAATATAGTTTGTCGATATGTGGTACTTTAAACAGGAATCATTCGTTTTTCATTTTGTATTCCTTTTTAAAAATAAATAAATAAATACCAAAGTATTCACTCTCATTTAAAAGTCCTCACGGTTATACATGGATGAATCACTTGGAATTTGTTATGTGCTTCCATGCTCATTTAAAAGTCCTCACGGTTATGCATGTATGGAACGCATATCAAAAGTTGATTTTTAAAATAAACAAGTTGATTATAATCCCATTTAAAAGTCCTCACGGTTATGCGTGGTTAGAAGATACTTGAATTCGTTTTTTAAAAAATAAAATTGGAATACTACTAATCTCATTTAAAAGTCCTAACGGTTATGCATGGTTAGTAGATATTCAAATTCCTGATATAATTATACCACAATAGACACAACTGTATGGTTTTATATGATGACATCATTCCCATCATTTTAAAAGTGGAATATGCGCCTAACAAATTAGTTATGATTTTTGTTTGATTTTTTATTGAAATTTAATATTTATATTTAATTGAGTTTTAATGTTGGATTAATATCGATTACTTTATCTCTATTTTCTCTAACACTATCACTCTTTTGCTGATAATAAAAGGGGGAGAGAAAAGTTAAGATTTTGTCATATAAATCAAGCAAAGGTCAAACATTTTCTATTTGCATCTAGGTTCATTTGCATATTTTTATTCGTATGCATATATGTAGGGGAGCTTTGTGTAGAGAGGAAGCATTTAAATAGGGGGAGCAATTAGGATATATCTATGATCAAATACATTTAACATATTCAAAATCTTAAATATATGTTTGTTATCATCAAAAGGGGGAGATTGTTGAATATGCGATTATATGATTTTTATTTGATGATAATAAACATATATATATATATTCGTGTAAATGTATTTATTAGTGTACTATTTTATTTTTCATAGACTAAATAAATATTTGCTGAATAAAAATAAAAATAACACAGAATTTGAGTTCAAACAGAATTTTTATTCAAACAAATATTTATTACAATCTTTGAATAGTACAAAATTTATGCTATCGCTATATATATATAATTACAGTACAACTTTGATTACATCACGATTCACATTTACATTTGACCTCACTACACATCACTCATTCACTCAACTCATATTTTATCTTCAACTTCATTCCAAATTGAATCCAGCATCTGAGCAATCTGCAAAAATAAACTTTGACGTGGTAAAATTGAAAAGGAAATATTTTTGCAGTATAAAATAAAATGTGAATTTTGAAAATAATATTTGCCTCGGTTATTTGGGTTTTTCGTCATCATTTAATTTTTCAATTCATCATACACGAACAACTTGTGATGTATACAGTGTATCACTGTATATGCCACAAGGCTGTGCATACCGATATATACACTTGATAAATTTACAGGAACAGGTGAGCACAGGTCAAACCCAAAATACCGGATTCAACTCAAGTGCAATAAAATAATGTCACAACTTTCAGCACAAGGTCAAATCCAAGCTACAAGATGGAGTCAACTCAGGTGCAATTCAAAAATGAATCCAAATGCAATAAAATGGTCGGTGGCAACATACCATAGATAGTACACATGCCCAGACTCAAGCCAACAAAAAACAAGACTACACATTCAGGTCTAGACATCACAAAATCAAGTTAGTCAATATGATCAAGGAAACAAGTTCAACTACAAGCCTAAGTGACAACATGATGAATCGGACCACTCAGTAATATCCATAGCAAACAACTCAGTGCAGTACCAAGTCATATACAAGCCATAAGCTACTGATCGGAGTCACTGAAAACAAAGAACACTTGCAACAGTGGTGATGCAGTGCAATACAACATGATTATCAAGTGTATACATGTGAAGCAACAGAGTAACCAAAGTCAAAGTCGTGAGTTTATCAAAATCAAACAAGTGCAGGTTGACACAAATGGTCGAAAATGAACAAGTGCCCGAAACAATTTCAAGTTGAACAAATTACAGTGAAGTCAGTGGCAAGCATACAAATATACAATGCAAAGAAGGGTGCAGTGAAGATTGTAGGTCATGGCTACAGCAAAAGAACGACAATGGCAACATGCAGCTGCAAAAAATTGCAAGCACACGAAATCTGTAGTCAAGGCCGAAGAAAATATTAAGTCATGGAATCATATAAACAAGTTAATGCCGAAGTGTCAAAATCTAGTAATATCAAAAAGTAAGGTGAAGCCGTGAACAGCTGATTGTACTCAATATAAACAAGTCAAATTCGAAATCGTGGTGGCAAAGATAATTGACCGAGTTAAACATCAAAACCTTGGGAAGCAAGTATCAAAATATACGAATTTGAATAAGCCAGTGAAATCTCAACCATCTAAACAATATCGAATGGCCGATGCTAAAATGTTGAAGAAATCAGACGAACGCAAATCTAGGAATTCAAATCCTATATAAACCATTCATCATCGGCAATTTCAAACCATCGAGTTCGAGCATTGAATCAGAAAGTAAAAGAGCAAAAAATTACTTACCGAAGCCATACCACAAACTCGATCAATTTCAAAGAGCCGTGAGCAAATCAGAGAAGCGTGTGATCGACAAAGCAAACAACATGATAAATCTTCCATTCGATCAAGCAAACAAAGTTGGCATCTTTGAAATTTCCCAAGCCCTAACTAATCGGGAGGAACAAAGGGAACGAAACCCTAATTTTGCAAAGAAAGAACAAAGCTGCCACGGACAAAAAGGAATGGGCTAAAGAATAAAAGGGGCCGGCTTTTCTCCTTTTTTTAACAAGGGATTTTAATTTATTAATTAGGGTTATTTTATTTTTTAAATTGTTTTTAATTTGTAATTTCTTTTTAAACCGTTGAAATTTCTAGTCGTGCGACTAGAGGACAAACTACGTGGCGTAGTTTGAAAATTCGCAACTCAGTGGCTGAGTTGTGGCAAGGTTTTGAGCGTAGAGTTAGGTTAGTCAGTAGCGGGTGTCGCGAGTTTACGTGTGTAAGCGTGTGACTACTTAATTTCTAGTAAAAACCTTGGGGGCAGCACGTAGGCAGGGTTTTGCCGAAGCTGGGTAAATTTTATGTCGTTCTATTTCTGCATTTTATTATTATGCTATTTTTTCTGTGCTGCTATTTATTTTGTGATCTATGTTGAAATTATTTTATAAGCTTCCACAATTAATTTTTATAATTAACACCATCACCCTATTCACCCCCTTCTAGGGTGAAATCGATCCTACAAGGTATCCAACACCAAAAAAGGCACGACCTGCACTCGTGGGCAGTCGCCCACAACAAGTACCACTGATAATTCAACACTTATGGCTTCAGTAGCCATTTCATTGAACCCTTGTATTCGAGACCTACAAGGCTTTAAATATTTCTTCTCCAACATCATTTGATCATAATCTTTCTTGAACAAATTATTGACTAAACTCCTGCAGTCAACTAGCACCTTTTGTATAATAGCAGGACCAATCGTAGCTGATATCATGAGTGGTTCGATCGTCGATGCTTCCACTCCATTCGCATATCTATTTCGAAAAACGATATCTTCTATCATGGCTCAAGATTGTTTCGCCGGAGCTCCATCCTTAACAACATATCAACTTTCATTCTAAGCATGTTTTATAGCTCCAATGCATCTGCCCATTTCCATAAAGTTTTTATTGGCAGTATGTAGCCCAATGATGATTATATTACTCATCAAACATCTTTCTTGCTGCCTGGGTGGATTAGGTACAGGCTGAGCTTGCTCTTACTAAGAAGATAACCCAGGTGGTTAGAAGTTCTTTACTTGCTGCCCTACAGGGATTTCATACACTATTGTAATTTCATTTATCTAATAAAATCTTTAATCATGACTCACAAGTATCTGCACTCATTAATATTATGACCGTGAGTCTTATGGAATCTATAGAACTTACCTAACATCCTCTCTTTCTCGATTGACTCCCTAGGAGCCGGCTTTCCATATGGTTTAGTATTTTGAGTAGCCAGATAAATGTTCTCTATTGAGTTGTTTAGTTCAGTGTAATTGTCATACTTAGGAGTCCAGAAATGATTTCGATTATCCAACTTATGCTTCTTGGCACCATCATTGTTCTATTTTCGACATTCATTGAGATTTCCAATCTTCACATTTATATCCCTAGAATTTTCTCCAGTTTTCTTTATGCTAACATTACATTGTATTACCTCACCCGAACTTCCAGCAATGCTCCTTCGCAGACACTTGCATGCATCCTCCTGACATAAATATTCATTGGCTTTCCTATAAAAATCTTATATTGTCGATGGTGGCGTCCTTTCCCACCAGTCTCCAAATCCGAGTTAGGGTGAACTTGTTAGGAAATCAAATCTATGGTTTCGACGACAACAACTATACAATGGAAATCGAATATGCATATATATTTCTATTTTCATATACTTGCTAGAGTAACATCGCTAGAAAGACAAGAAAAAGACTCAAAGAACGTTACAAGAGACTACAAGTCGATAGGATCAATGGAGAAACAACATAGATGCACAAAGTAAACATGCACAAGTTTCAGACGTTTGGGTGCACTAGCCAGACGTCTGAATAAATCCTCTGGAATTCAAAATAGAAAGGATCAGACGTCTGTATAATGCACTCAGACATCTAAAAGGCTACTGCATAGAAAAAAATATAGCCGACGTTTGAAACAAATACTAGACGTATGGTGCAGAACTCGGAATTTAAAATTCAAATTATAACTACCGCATTTGAAAAGACATCTTCGCTTCTCTTCACTTTAACTCTTCATCATCATTAGAAGTAACTATAGAGCACTTGTTAATGGATGCAACTACTCAAGGAATTTCTCTATCACTATATATAACATCAAGAATCAAAGAGAAGAACTTACCTTACTTACTTGCGCTCTTTACTCACATACTCTATAATATTATTGATCACTAGCAATCTATACTTGTATTTCGCTCTTCCATATATATTCAGATCTCCTCAATCGATACTCTCTACATATATACATATATATATATATTGGAAGCATTTGTACTTAATAGTCAATATCCATGCTATAGTACACATACTTGACAAGAACAAGCTATTGTAACCATGCCTATTCCTCCGGGCGAAGTGAGGGTGTTTGATAGTCGAATTCCGAAGGGGAGCTTCGGGACTGGGCATAGGACGGGAGGTACGAAACAGCATAAATCCTGGTGTGCTTATTCTATATTTACCTAGATTAATTTTATCTTAGTTTAATTATACAGTTTGTCACATATACTTGCATACACACTACATGATCCACTCTATAGACTTTCATTTGGTATCAGAGCAAGGTTTGATCAAAGTACAGTAACACATTTTTGAATCACTTTAATATGGCAAGTATTTTCCAAGAAGGACAACCCACAGCACGACCCCACTTTTTAATGGTCTAACTATGCGTATTGGTCAACACGTTTGAGAATTTTTATGGAATCTAATGGTCTAGAAATTTGGTCGGCCACTCAAGATAAATATGAAGCACCTACTACTGCTATGAACACATGGACCGATGCACAAAATACGACAGCTTCTAATAATTCCAATGCTATGAATGTTTTATTTTTCCCACTAGATAAAATTAATTTTCACGTGTCATGTTCTGTAACACTGCATCTGATATTTGGCGTACCTTATAAGTTACCCACGAAGGCACAAACAAAGTTAAACAAACTAAGATTTCAATTTTACAAAACAATTCTCATCATTTAAAATGAAATAAAATGAATTTATAGTAGATATGTACTGTAGATTCCAAACCATTCAACATGATTTAATGACACTTGGAGTCAAATTAACAAATTTTGATTTAGTATCTAGAATACTCAATTCTTTAACTCCAAAGTGGGAATGAAAAGTATTAGCTATCGAATAAGCTAATGATCTCTCAACACTCTTAGTTGATAAGAAATTTATTGTCCTATGAAGCTAATTTGCAGGCACGAAAAGAACTAAATTCGGAAAAGAAGAACATAGCATTCCCTGCAACAAATGAAGCCTCCGACTTAGACGAAGAAGAAATTTTATTTATTGCCAAAAATTACAATAAATTCAAGAAGTTTAGGAAAATGACTAAATTTCAAAAAGGAGGAAAATCAAGCTCAATAAATCAAACATCAATTAAATGCTATGAATGTGATCAATTTGGACATACGAAGAAAGACTGTCTTAAGCTCAATAATGATAAAAAGAAGAACAAATTTGAAAAGTTCAAAAAGAAGAAGGCTTTCAAAGTAACATGGGATGACTCGGATTATTCATCATCTGATAGTGATAGCGATAGTGACGAAGAACAAGCTAATGTACGTTTTACGGCACAAACTGATGAGGTATGTCCCGAACTTAGCTATGACAAATTATTAGAACTTAGCATGGAATTAGATGATAAATTTCAACAAAATAAGAAATTGAACAAAGAACATATAGCCAAAATAAATAGATTAGAACTTGAAGTAGGAATGTTAAAAGATGAAAAAATTATTTAGAAGAAGAACTAGAATTATCTCAAAAAAAAATTAAAATAATGTAGTCGAAAATGAGGCAATTACTATTGATCTTGATAAAACTAAAATAGTAAAGGATAATTTGTTAAAAGAAAATGTCAACTTGAAAAGTAATATTGAAAATTTAGAATGAAAAGAAAAATTAGATAAAATTACAAATAATGTTTCAAAAATTAATAAAGAAAAACAAGATTTGGAAAATCTTATCAAAACTTCAAAACCATCAGGTAATAGAAATGGAATAGGATTTAAAAATACTCCTAAACAAAGAGGAAATGATGTTAAGAAATATAGTTATAAAAAGATTAAAAGTTCACCTAAGTCTAGTATGAATACCAAAAATATGAAAGTTTGGATTCCTAAGACAAATAATAATTTGATTAGACAAAAACATATTAATAATTTCTTAGAGAATGTAGTCTATAATAAAAATTATATTCATAAAGGTATGAAACCACCTTGGCTATGGCTACCTACTTCTCCTAACATTTAAGACCTTAACAAAGTATATGGGTACCAATTAAAACATCTTTTATTTTTCAGGTACCCAAAAAAAGGAGAAATGGATACTAGACGGCGGATGCTCCAAGCGTATGACTGGAAATTCAAAAAGGTTATCAAATACAACATACATCGATCGTGGAACGGTAACCTTTGGAGATAACTCAAAAGGACATGCCGTGGGCATTGGAGAAGTCATCAACTCTGGTATTTCTAACTCTCCTTTTATTACAAATGTTTTATAAGCAGAAAGTCTAAAACACAGCCTACCAAGTATTAATCAATTATGCGATATAGGTTTTAAAATCAATTTCGAAAAAGATAGATGTAATATTTTCGATAATAATAAACAACTTATATTTAAAGGTTTTAGAAACAAAAATATTTATGTCTTAAACGTGAATATAAATAAAAATTCAAATTTGTGTTTAACCGCCAAACATGAAGATCCATGGTTATGGCTTAAACGATTTTGTCATATCAATTTTAAATATATTAATAAGTTAGCAAAATATGCCTTAGTTAGAGGTTTACCTAAAATAAATTGCAAAGTAGAAAATTTATGTGACGATTGTCAAATTGGAAAACTAAAGAAAAGATCTTTTAAATATAAAAATAATATTTCTACAAAACAACCAATAGAATTATTACATTTAGATTTATTTGGTCCCATGCCAGTACGATCTATAAATCACAACAAACATGTTTTCATAATAGTTGATGATTTTTCGAGATATACATGGACTTTATTTTTAAAACATAAAAGTGATACCTTTGGTATGTTTAAAATATTTGCTAAAAGAATTAAAACACAAATGGATTTGAAAATTAAAAATATTCGAAGATCACGAAGGAGAATTCAAAAATGATCTTTTTACTAATTTTTGTAATAAGAAAGGAATAAGTCACAATTTTTCTTTTCCTTTCACACCTCAACAGAATGGTGTAGTAGAAAGAAAAAATCGTACGCTACAAGAATGTGCACGAACACTACTATATAGTAGTGGTCTACCAAAACATTTCTGGGCAGAAGCAATTGCCACACTTGTTATGTGTTGAATCGAGTAACCATATGTCCTATGACTAAACAAACTTGTTTTGAAACATTTTTTGGAAGAAGTTTTAAAGTATCATACTTTAAAACATTCGGATCAAAATGTTTTATATTGAATACAAAAGATAATTTAGGAAAATTTGACCCGAAGACTGATGAAGGAATCTTTGTTAGATATTCGGATCGTAGCAAAGCATATAGGATTTTTAATAAACGAAATAATACTATTGAAGTAAGTTTACATGTTTCATTCGACGAAAATCTTCTTAACCATCATACTAATGATGATAAAGAAATAATTCAAATAACAAATACAACAAACTCTATTAATAATGAGACAAATGTGCGAAAAAATACTTTGATATCATCCTCTAAAATTCTTAAGGATCATCAAAAGATAATATCATTGGAGATCTTAATTCTAGAGTAACTAGAAGTCAACTTAATCAAATAAGCCATATAGCATTTGTGTCAAATTCCGAACCAAAAAGTTATGAAGAAGCTTCAAATGATAATTTTTGGATAATCGCTATGCAAGAAGAAATGAATCAATTTGAACGTAATAATGTTTGGGAATTAGTACCAAGACTAGAAGATCAATCGGTTATAGGAACCAAATGGGTATTCAAAAACAAAGCTAATGAAAACGGAAATATTGTTAGAAATAAAGCACGTTTAGTTGCTCAAGGCTATAATCATGAAGAAGGTATCGATTATGATGAGACCTTTGCTCTAGTAGCGAGATTAGATACCATTCGTACATTACCCGCTTTTGCAAATCATCACAATTTTAAACTATTTCAAACGGATGTCGAAAGTGCCTTTTTAAACGGTATTATTGAAGAAAACGTATATGTTGAACAACCCCCATAATTTGTTCACAAAAAATATCCCGACCATGTTTTAAAATCACAAAAAGCATTATATGGATTAAAACAAGCTCTCGTGCATGGTACGAACGTCTTGAAAATCACTTAATTACATTTGGTTTTCAAATAGGCAAAATCGATACAACTTATTTATTAAACAAGAAAATAACGATATTTTAGTTGTACAAATTTACGTTGACGATATTATTTTTGGTTCAACCAATGAAAATCCATGCAATCAATTTTCAAATATTATGAAAGATGAATTTGAAATGTCTCACATGGGAGAATTAAATTTCTTCTTAGGTTTACAAATAAAACAACTTGAAAATGGTATTTTTATTCATCAAGAAAAATATTATAACGATCTATTACGTCTTTTTGAAATGGATAAAACTTCAAGCAAACCAACACCAATGAGTACTACTGTTCACTTAGAAAAAGAATGATAACGGAAATAATTTCGATGAAAAATTATATCGTAGCATGATTGGTTCCTTACTCTATTTGACGGCTAGTCCACCCGATATTATGATGAGTGTATGTCTCTGTGCTTGATCTCAAGCAAAACCAAAAGAATCTCACCTAAAAGCTGTTAAACATATCTTATGATATTTATCTAGTACTAGAGATTACGGTTTGTTTTACCCTAAAGGATCATCGTTCGAACTAGTTTCATATAGTGATGCGAATTTCGGTGGATGTAGAACATTCGTAAGACTACTAGTGGAACATGTCACTTTATCGGACAGTCATTAGTTTCATGGTTTAGCAAAAAGCAAAGTCGTGTTTCCTTATCTACTTGCGAAGCTGAATATATTTTAACAACTCTTGCATGTGCATAAGTGATATACATGCAACAAACACTTACGGATTTTGGTAAAATTATATATAAATCTCCAATATATTATGATAACATGAGTGCAATAAATTTATCAAAAAACCCTGTAAATCACCCGCGAACTAAACATATAGATATAGAACATCATTTTTTACGTGACAATGTTGAAAAAGGAATTATTTCATTAGAATACGTAAATACCAAAAATCAAATAGCAAATATTTTCACAAAACCACTAAATGAACAAACTTTTATTAAACTCCGACATGATTTAGGGATATGCTCTCTTAATGATCTTCAAAATTTATAACCACTCCTTCATTTATGCTTTGATTAGCTAATAATTTTATATCCACAAATTGCAATGGATAAATCCTCCACCTTTAATTTTTTAGTTAGTTACTTTCTGAAAATTATCTATAAATAATGTTTGAAATTATATATAAATATTCATACAACAAGAAAGAAAAAATATATACACAATTTTTTTTCAACAAAATATTGTCATGGCTTCTGAAAAATTCTTATCTACCCATCTCGATACCTACTACGGATAGCTCGGCTGATACACCACAACGGCTTCCTACACCTAGACCAAATCAGGAACCGACTTATAGGTGGTCCTCATATCATACGGGATTCACTCCCGATAACAAGAATTCCAAACGATTTTTATTTGTCTCTCCTAACACAAAGGAGAAAACTGATGAAATACATCACTATCAAAAATAACAAATAGATCTACAACGAGAACTATATTTTGAACAAAAAGTCACGGCACATCGACTAAGCTTTTTGGAGAAAGTAGCGATGAAGTTTTGTACTTCACGAAAGAAAGATGTCCATGAACCACTTCCGATGTCTTGCAGTTTCTAGGGTCTCTCTTCCTCATATCATACACCCTTGGACCCTTCACCAAGGCAATTCTCTAGTTCCCCGAGAACCCACGAACGTGGAAATATATGGTCTTCACTCAAACCATGGACGGATAACAAGTCAGATGATCGCAAAACTCCATCGCCGTCTAAATAGATTATTTTTTGTATTTTTATCTACATATATTTATAATTTTGTTTCACAAAAATAATATTGCATTTTTTTTAAACAATAGAGGCTCGAAAAATAAGCAACACCTTTAAAATTTAGGCTTTTTGTAGAAACATTGCATGTTTCAGACGTTTGGATATGGACCTCAGACTTCTGACACTCTGATATTCCATGAATTTTTCATCACCGTGCATATATCAAACGTCTGTTATAACCCTCCGGACGTCTGAAAATTTTCTCTGCCTCCTTGAAATAGATACCGGACTATTTCAGACGTCTGAACTTTAAACCAGACGTCTGAATTATGTTTCTGCCATCAAATTAAAAAAAATCGACCTGTTTCAGACATCTAATATTCTAACTAGACGTTTAAAAAATCTCTCTGACTATCACATTTTTCAAAAATCGACTAGGCCAGACGTCTACCAATTAAACCAAACGTCTTAAGTTATTTACTGTGTTCGAATTAGGGTAAATTAGAGGTCTGAATTCGCTTTCAGACGTCTAAAATTCAATCGACACTTTAAAACACACAGATAACGTAAATTTTTTTTCTAATCTCACTTCTATTTTCTACTGATAATACTCCATCGACGATTTTTTCTCAAAAATATATTTTCTTTTTACACTTGCTCATTACAATGCCTCCTAGAACTAAAAACCCTAAGATATCCAAAAGAAAACAAGACCAACCAACATCTTCAAATACTCAAGTTTGCTCAGATGATAAATTGGAAGATGGATGAATCGAGCACCACACTCACTTAAGAGATATGAGGATATACAGAAGAAGAAACTTCACACGGGTCCATTTTACAACCAACCCCTTAGCAGCAGGTAAGACAGTTTCACCAATCATGTGTTTATAAACCATCTTAATACAATGAGGCTTATTATTCCAAGTCACATATAAAGATTGATCAGAACTGTGGCTTGTACTCTGAATAGTATTCCAAAGTTACCTAACAACATGACTACTATTGTAAGGAAGTTGGATTCTACCATTGTTAAAATACTCACTGACTTTTGCTTGACGATTAACACCAGACTGAACAATAATTGCATGATCAAAAAAAGCAGATAGTATCATACCAGAACTAACCCAAGGTTCGTCCCAAAAACTAGTGTCAGAGTTATGATGTACATGGTACTGGATCATAGGAAGGTACACATGCCTGAGCTTAAGAATGTTCCTCCATGTCCAACTACTGTCTTGTGCTATGTCCATCAACAAAAACCTCCCATGCTTGATATTATAAGTCCAAGTCCAGTTGACCCAAAGGCTGTTTTTCTTGATAATGACATCATGGAAATGTTTACTGAAGGCGGCAGTGTTCCATTTTTTAACATTTATAATACCCAGGCCTCCCAACTGTAATGTAGTTTCAAATTTAGCAAATGAACATGGCAAAATTTTCTTGTTGAACATACTGTCGGTCCAGAAAAATCTGTTCATGGCAGAGCGAACTATTAGCAGTAGCTTGATAGGGAGAATAACAGAGCGTGTCTAATAAACCAAGGAAGGGAAAACAACTGATTTTATGAGAACAAGCCTTCCACATTGGGACATACTTCTATTTTCCCAAGCATTCATAACATAAGTAATCTTATTAAATAGGGGAAGATGGTCTGCTATTGAAATTCTTTTAGTGATGATGGGAAGACCAAGATACCTCACGTCAGCATGCATACTAGAGAACCCACTATGTTGACACAAGCAAGCAGCATGTACATCAGATACTCCTGTAATAAGCAAGGAGGATTTGGACTTGTTGATGGAAAGACCTGTCATAAGGTAAAAGGTATGCAGAGCACTTAAAATTTCACTTAAAGAGGAAGCTACAGGTTTTTTAAAAATCATCACATCATCAACAAACATGATGGAAGTGATATGATGCAGAGAGCACTTCGGATCGTATTTAATGAGCCTTTGAGAGTATTTGTTCTGAAGCAGTACATTGAGCACTTCCATAACTAAAAGAAAAATGTATGAAGAAATAAGGTCCCCCTGCCTAATTCCTTTTTGGCAACCAAAGTATCCAACAGGCCTTCCATTAACAATGACAGAGAAAGTCGGGGTAGAAATACAAGTATATACCCAAGAAACAAAGTTTTTAGGAAAGCCCATCATAGCCATGATCCTCACAATAGAAACCCAATGTATGGAATCATATGCTTTAGATATATCTATTTTAAGCGCAGCAACAGGAGTGGCATTACATCTACCATAACCTTTCATCAATTCTTGGGCAAGAAGAACATTATCAAGTATATTTCTAAATGGGATGAATGCAGCTTGGTTGAGAGACACAATTGATGGCAGTACACAAACTAGCCTAGTTGCAAGAATTTTTGAAATACATTTATACAGTACATTACAACAGGAGATAGGCCTAAAGGAAGAAACTTTGGTAGGGGGAGAAACCTTAGGTATTAAAGCAATATTCGTTGCATTGATCTCTCTCAGCATTTTATGCTTGTTAAAAAAATTATGGATGGCTAGACAGAACTCATGTCCAAGCACAGTCCACGTAGCAATGTAGAAGGTTACATTTAGACCATCAGGACCTCCAGAAGAATGTTGGTTCATGGAGAAGAGAGCAGTCTTGATTTCTTCATCGGTAACAGGTTCAATTAAAGCTTCTGATTCAATTACGGATATGCATGGAAGAGGGAGGGAAGAAATAAGGTTAAGGTCAGGAGAGAAGCCAGATAAATTGCTAAAAATATTTGTGAAATAATCAACAAAAGCTTTGTCTGTAGATTCAGGAGTAGAAAATACAGAACCATAATCATCCATAATATTGTATATATTTTCTCCGGCATGCTTGACTCGAAGAGAGTCATGGAAAAAATTAGTGTTCTTATCACCTTCATCATACCATTTATTGCGTAGTTGTTGGCTTTTCATACTGGCTTCCAACTGTAGAGCTATGTTCACATCCAAGAAAATACGACCTTCTTCTTTGGCAGCATTGATATCCTCAGGATTATCCATCATGTATTCCTGTTTTGCCTTGAGTTGATCAATAAGGGAAGAAGATAGTAAACTGCCATGCCCAAAGATAGAGGAAGCCCATGTTTTAAGAGATTGCTTTATGCTTTTCAATTTCCTGCAAAACTTATACATTGGGTTACCATAACAGTAAAAGGTTGTGAACACTAGAAACTAAATCAGTAAAGTCATCATGTTTTTCCCATGCATTAAAAAATTTAGAACTTCTTTTGACTCTTCTTAAATGGGGATCAAGGGAGAGAATTAGAGGTGAGTGATCTGACAGAACTGGAAGAGGGAGGATAACAGACAAGGAAGGCCATTGATTGAGGGGGAAATATTACAAAAAGCATGATCAATTGTAGTGAAAGTACGCACACCACTACGGCTGCAATTGTTCCAAGAAAATTTTGCACCAGACTTATTGATCAAAAGCAGGTCAGAGTCAGTAATAGCAAGATTGATAGGAGCAATATCTCTTGGAAAGAGGGGGATCCTCCCTTTTATCATCAAGGCTAAAACAAGAATTAAAGTCACCGAGGACAACCCAGGGATGAGAGTTCTGACGAAGTGGGGGGAGGGAATTGAAAAGGGTGTTTCTGGAAAGAGATGTATTATCAGCATATAGAAGGGTTAAATAGAAAGAAGTTTGTATTTGTGAGAGTTGGACTTGGAAATGCATATATTGTCTTGTAGATAAAATTGGGGATAAGGTCATAACAGTAGGGTTATATATAACAAGGATTCTACCATAGGAAGCAGCTTCAAGATTGTGATAATATTCCCACAGTGGATTAACATAAGTAGCAGCTTTGATTGATAATGTATGGTTGAGCTTGGTTTCAAGAATGCCAAAGAGGCAAATATCATACAAGTAGATTAAACTTTTGACTTGATCAAGTTTCAAGTTTGAATGGGCACCCCTTACATTCCAGGAAGCTAATTTTTTGTTCATGGATTGATTAAAGAGATTGGTGAATTTTGTTTCCTCTCTTAGCTGAAAGAGATCTTGTTTCAATACAAGAATTGAGTATTGATGAGGTGGTGGATTTGGGGATAGAGGAGGGGGTATTTGATGAAGCAGGTGGAACTGAAATGGGAACACTGTCAGGCCAACCTGGAATATCAATGGTAAAATTATAAGAAGAGGGAACAACAGGGAGCTTTTCCTCGATTGATTGGTGCATGTTGTAAATTACTTGCTTTATTTGTTGTTCAAAGGACTGGCACCACTTTGCATCAATGTCAGGTATATCAGTGTGCACATGCACAGTTTGTTCAGGGGACTTAGATACCACTCCACTTTTATTGGCAGTAGTACTAGGACCAATTAGGATAAGTAGCTCCCTCCCAACTAATGTCTGACTTGGTTCATTATTTGATTCAGAGTTGCTTTCAAAAAAAATTCCAATACACAAAGACAGTGTATCGTTTGTAACATTAGTGTTAACATCATCTGTTACCTCTCCTTCCTCCACTTCCACTTGCTCTATAATTCATTGCTCACTTTCAATTTCTCAAAGCAGACTAAACTTATTGTTTTCAGTAAATTGTTTTAATTCTCTGGAATCATCACGGTGGGGCGAGTCTACAACTACAGTAGTAATGTTATCTTCCTTATCAATAATTCGTATTGATATTACTTTTCCACTGGTCTTGTTCATAGAAGTTGTTTTGTCTTCCACAGTTATGTTTCTTTTTTTCCTTTGTGATTGTTCACTTTTTGCCATGTTTGCTTCACTTTACTTTCCTTTTCCAGCTTTTTACCTTTTGTCTCCTTACTCTGAACATGCTCACACTGATTTAGTTCAACATCACTGCCCACTTCCTGTCATTCCCTTCACCAGAACTTTCCATTTTATCACAAGTTGATTTCATATGCCCAAACTGCTTACAAGTAGTATAGACTTTAGGTCTCCATAAATAGTCCACTTCAATTATTTGTTCAGTGCCATCAAGAAGCTTGGCAGCAAAGGTATCAGGAAGTTCAAATTGAGGAGTAACTTCAACCATACATTTTGCATACGAGATTCTTTCAAATTTTTCAGTTGAGGCATCCAAACATAAGAGTTTCCCCACCCTCGAAGCAAGCCAATTAATACCTACTGAAGACCAAGCAAACAAGGGTATGTTGGATAGCATGATCCACACTGGAACTGCTTTGATGCTGCTACAAGAGTTACCAACATTTTCATCCCAGGGTTTTACAATAAATAATTTATTTTTCATAACAATTGGATCAGATTCATCAATTCTATTCTTGTCTTCCTCATTTGAAAACTTAAATAAAAAGAGAAAACCATCAGATTTTACACTTATTGTTCCCTGAAGTTTCCATGCTCTTTTAAGAAAATATAGAACAGAGGTGTAAGGAAGAGGATTATCAAGAAAGAATCCCACCAGATATTCTTTCCACATCAAGTTTCCAGCTTGAACAACTTCAAAAGGGGGAACGATAGCATCACCATCGAACACTAGCTTGATAACAAGCGGTATGTATTTTCCAGCATTGTTTGGTCTGGACTTAAACAGAGAGGACCAGGCAACTGGAGGGCATGGTGTTGGCGGAAGGATAGGAGATGAGAGAAGAGATGAAGCTTCTAAAGGTTGGACAGGGGATGAAAGGATAGGAGAAGGTTTTTTGGACAGGTCTGACATAGCAGTAGGTGGAAAAGGTATAAATGGTGACGTGCGAGTGGTTGAAGGTTGAAAGGACGATGGGTCAGAAGATGGTATGGTTGACGAAGCTGGAACAGTTGAGGGTGGAACAAGGACAGGGGAAGAAGGACGAGTCTGATAAGAAGTGGAGGGAAAAGAAGGGACGACAGGAGGAAAAATTGAAAGGGGAATGGTCCCCATTAAAGAAGAAACGTTATTTTAAATATTCTTATAGTATTTCAATAGTACACTAGCTGCATCATATAGTTAGTCACATATACTTGCACATATACTACGTGATCCACTCTATAGCCTTTCAGAACTCCCCTTCATAGCGCCATCAGTACCATGTCTTCCTTATGATCTGTTACTTTTGTTACAGCCATGTGGAACCGTTTTAAAAAGTCCCTCAATGACTCTCCTTTAGCTTGGTGAATTTGGGATTATGACAAAATGCGCTTCGGATGTGAAGCATGTATGCAGAATTGCTCCATGAACTTTTACGACATCTTAGTGAAAGACAATATGGACTTCTACAGAAGCTAAGTGAACAACATCATAGCCACCCCCGCTAAGAAAATTGGGAAACAACGGCACTGCACAACATCTGAAGCTCTGGCTGAATCCATGTATCGTTCATATCTCAATAAGTGATGCCTATGATTTGTTATTCCTCCATACAATGGCATACCGGCAAATTAAATCACCAAGGATATCTTGCATGAAGAATGTCCTTCATGAGCATGTTCCCTTGGTTGGAACTTTCCCCTAGTATGAAGTGCCAGTAGTGTTTTGCATCCACTTCTACCTTCTATCCATATGTCATTGCTTGGATAAAGAAGAACTATAACATCCTCAATCTTGAGGCACAAAGCAAAGCGCTACATATACTGTAGTCATCTATAGTATTAACTTCCAATGACAAAATACGGTAGTATTAAAGGTATCCGTAATATCAGAAACACATGAATACGAAATAAAATCACAGATTCTAAAAACATCAACTTTACTGATTACATTTTAAAAACATGTTTCATATTCCATTACATAATCCAAATCATTTTCCAAGTTCAGATCAAATATAAATTACAAAATACGTGAAGGGCGACATATGCAGATTCCCCTTTGGTTAATCAGAGAAGTAAATAGTCATAAAAGAATTAATACAACATAGCGGAAATAAAAACATAACAACTCCTAAATAGCTAACATCAGCCTCCTTTTGTCTTCGGAAGCTTTAATCGTCCACCTGCTAAAATCTGTAAATCCTCAACTCTCAACCTGCTTAAATCAAATTTGAGCACCCGAAAGTTTAAGCGGAAAAACGTAAACTTCGAGTCAGACATAAAGCCTGGTGTGAATAATACTATACATCTTGGTTATCTGATATTAAGTGAGACCACGCTGCTTAGCAGAACGGGTTTTCCCTCACTAATATCCTCCTAAAAAACATATCTTTTGTAAATCTAATTCATGTAACCAAACTGGTTAAAACAATAATATCAATATCACACATATAAATTGGGTAATCGATGGACTATCTGTCCGAACACTATAGTTTTGTTTGGCTAACTACTAACCTTGGTTGACTCGGGCATACCAGACTAAATAAAAAATAGTCTAACTTCTGTTAGATACTCTTCTGGACGGTCCATCCCTAACTTAGCTCTCCTAGGGTCAATTAATCCTAATGGATTTATGGGCTCACCAATAACCTATCATCACTATGTATATTCCTTTCTGTATGTAATATCATTTTAGTCTTACTTGTGACAAAGCCCTACACACTGGAATTTTGGACTTATATTAGCTAGGGGCTACTAGCTAAAGTATAAGGCGCGACTCCATAACAATCCCATTTGGTATTCTAATATGTGAGTCATTTACTTAGGGTCAACTATCCAATTAAATTTTCCTTGAAAACATTTTTTTAAAATTGATTTAACCTATTAAATAATATTTAATCAAGGAAAATATATTCTATTCTTTACTCAAACCACTTTGCTATGTTATATATACTTTACACAAAACACTGTTGATGAACACCTTTGAAACCCTTGTTTAAAGGCTTTAAGCAACCCCTTTCGAAACCTTTGAAAGTTCCCCTTTTGAAACCATGAAAGCACCCCTTTCGAAACCATTAAACCACTTTACTTTATAACCTTAGGCCAAAAGGCCAAAACATACCTTACAAAATCATTTACATTAGTCCTTTTGAAAACATTGAAAAACATCACTTTCAACAGCTTTATAAAACCACTGACATCCTATTTTCAAAACACTTTAAACATGCCTTTCGAAAACATCGAGGATCCACACCTTCGAAACCTTTAGCTTATACCTTTCGAAAGCATTAAGTCATTTACATAAATCAAACCTTTCGAAAGAATTGGTTTCAAGTAAAACATGTGGAACAACCTTTCGAAATCATTTAAAACCATTCCTTTCGAAACCTTTGGGTTTAACTTTCAATAGAACAAAGGGTCTTAAAACAAATAAGTCGAAAGCAATCTTTCAATTGCAATTTCCTAAGTAAAAGAGATGGATGGTATCGAATCCATTCCCTTCTAAAGCATTGGAGAAGCGGCTAAAGTTTTAAAACGAAAGCACCCTTTCGAAGGCATTGCATCGAAAAGTTGAATGCGGCAACAAGGGGCTTTGACCCCTTTGAAAGCTTCTTTATAAAAAAAAGGCGCAACCTTTTTCGAAACCATTCTTTAAAACCATTTGGCAAAGTTAAAAGCTATCTAAGTTGAAAGCATCAATTTCGTAAGCAAAGCATGCGCATTTCCTTATAAAAGCAAAGCAAGGTTTTGACCCCTTCGGAACCCCCTATTTCGACAATATCCCTTTCGTCAATGTCCAATTCACAACGTACCAAGACTTTGATACCATGTGCCTTAGTTTTTATGGAGATGGGGGTAGAAGTACCAGGCCGAAAGATAGGTGCCGAAGGTGACGAAACGGCAAAATTATGGTAAAACTGAATTTTAACTCTCAAATGTATTTCTTTTCAACTAACCTGCTCTATTTGTCAACATATGATTGGTTGCTAATTTCTTTTCTAAAAGTGCTGCCAAATTTTAGAAATAAACAATTTAAAATAATTACAAAATGCCCCTTTTGACTTTATAATTATATAAAACATTTATGTCTCATACCTTAAATAATTTTATATACTTATTAAAACACTTGAGAAAATTCTACAAAAGTTCCCATAAACCATTTTTAACATGTTTTCTTACATGTATTAATTTCTGACCAAAAATAACATAAATTAACCGTATAATTTTAAACCCAATTAACGATTTTCTTTACAAGAAAATTAATAATAAATCCGAATTAATTCAGAAAATTATTGAATTTGAAAACCACTTCTAAAATTTCATTTCTGACCATAAATTAAAATCATAAAGCATTTGGATGTCATCTAATAGGGTTTTCACATTAAAACTTATCATAAAATCCATATGAAAAGCATAATTCATGTAATGACCCAGAATTTTCGATCCTAAAAACTCCAGATAGTTAGGGAAAGAAGAAAGAGATAGAAGAAAAAGAAGAAGAAACACCATAAAGATTCTCACATTCGCAGCGGATGAAAATATAATATATCAAATAATAACAGTTTACAAAAGTTCTGTATCTGTCAAATATATTTAAAATACATTAGAGTTACACATATATACAGACATTGGATATACACAATCATCATGTCTCAGATATACAATAATATAATACAGCGGAAACACTCCATACATTCTTACCATCCAGCTCGCCTCCTGAGCTCCAGAACGTCCTTACCTGAAAATCTATAATACTCGTTCTGACCCGAGCATTACATCAAAGTAACACCCGGGTCAGGCTGGAAACCAGCATGAGTAAACTCATCTAACATGAAATACCAAAGCATAAAACTTATTTAAACCAGGGTAACTCATGTCAATTTTCAAATTCACAATTTGTTATAGACATCACTAATTTCACACATCAAATCTCTAAGTACCAAAAACTTAGATTAAATGGTCCAGTTCACTTAAAACATTCCATATGAGCCTATTGATTTCACATATCAATTTATAAAGAATCGAAGTGGTTTTGGGTATTTACTAATACCCGACTCCGGTCTCTTCGAATTTAATACCATATTAGCCCGAGTTATTTAAGTGAACCACAATTCAACTATAAATACAAGATGTCACTTTCTACACAGAAATTCATCATCATTAATAACCACATTATAAATATCCATCCAAACATTTCATATCACAAAACATTTCATATCACAGAATAACGCGGCACATCATCCAGTAGATATCATCCAATTAAGATATTTTACTCAAACAATCGTTCATAAGCAATCATTGTTAATCCCTATTATGATTAATTTGATTAACTTAAATTAAATCAACTACTTAAGAATAAATCACCTAACTTTACTTAATCAACCATTAATTAATTACAAACTTTTAAATTAATCAATCATTCTTCAAATATCCATCTTAATTAATCACCTTGATTAATTTTCTTCAATTACATAGAGTAATTATCCTTCAATTAATTTCACAAATTAACTATCCTTAACCATTTACAATAATTAACCTTTAATTACTCTCAACTATTACATTAATTAACGATCCTTAATTACTTCTTCAATTAAGTAATTATACTTAAACAATTCCATAAATCGATTATCTTTAATTAATCAATCTAATTAATCATCTTAATTAATCATTTGATAATCCTTAGTAAATGATCCTTCATTAACTAATAACAATCCTTTAACTATTCTATAAGAAATTAAACTTTAATTAATCATCTCTTAATCTAAATTAATTAATTCTTATTAACCAATTAATTAATTTCTAATTACTCAATTATTTAAGTGCTTAACTATGATTAATTAAATAAATCAATTATCCATTTTAATTAACTAAATAATTTAATTAATTACAAATCATTAAAACTTCATTTATTTAAAGATAAAAACATTTTTATTATTTATGATCAAATTATCATTAACAAAGCATTTAAAAACAATTTACTTTAAATTTTCTTTCATTTCAATCTGGAATACAGATTTAAATTCTGATTCCAGAATTAACTTAGACTTAAAAAAAATTTACTCACATTTTAAATCTTCATTTTAAATCCAAACCATTTAACCATTTAAAGTAGTTAAAACAATTTAAATTTAAAAACTTTATTTATCTCTAAAATTGAGATTCAAACAAAACTTGAATTTCCAAATCAATTTCATGAATTTAATTTCCTTAATTTCGTTACTTAAAAATTCCTTTCATTTTCCTTTAATCCCAATTCATTTACTGATATTTTTAAAATACCAAATTTTATTTATACAACCATAACACAACATAACTAAATTTTCAAATTAATCCATCATGGAATACCAATAAAATGCAACACATATTATAAAGATAATCTCTATATTGTGAGGAATCCCGTTGGATTCCATCAACCTGTTTCCCTACATCCACATATGTTAGCACAATGATAAATAGCGATCAAATCTGATAATAACGATCACATATAACTAAACAACCAATCAACAATTTAAATATTAACTATTTAAACTAACAAGCATTCCAGATGTGAGTGAGATAAACTCAACTTGAGTTTCGACGAGCATTCAAATTTTAAATTAAATCGAACCATTCGATTTAATTCAAAATTTCCACTTGCTCCAAACGTCTCCGAATCTGCTACAGCGCATAGACCGCGTCAATGCGATTCCGGCGCTTCATGTTTCGTTTGAATCTGATCACGCATGCACAAGTTATGGACTTATAAAGTTTGTATACAAATTTTCAAACAAATTTCTTTTTTTATTACCAAAATGAAATCATGGCCTCACGCAAACATCAGAAGATCAAAGCCACGAAGACCTTCTTCCCCAAACCGTTCGTTCAAAACGCAAATAACCAGAGTTTTCGAAACCCAAATGTCGTAACTAGGGTTCACAGCCGCACCTCTCACGATCGCCTAGAGGACGATCGGCCTCCGTCCAAATGTGCGCCCATGCTAGCTCTTCTAACGGCTAAAAATTCGACAAACTCGACGCAACCCATCCTTCGAAAAACGCGAATGAACTGCCCCACTTCATGTAACATCCCGCCTTTTCGCACGCTTTAAATCGACACACTTGCCAATTCAAACCATACGGAAGGGCGGATTGTTATGGGGTAAATAAGAAAAACAAGAAAGAAATAAAAGAAAACAGAATCTTGCAGCGGAAGGATAAAATATAATAATAAAATATACAGTTTATAAATCTGTTTACAAAACATTTATATAATACGTATCAGAGTTACACATACCAATAACAATGCAGCGGAACAGTGTGTAGTGCACTAGTATAAATAATAATAATATACATCTTCGTCTTCGTCCTCCAGAGCTAAATCTTCAAATCCTGAAACGCTCGGACTGACCCGAGCGAATTGAAAAGACAAAACACTCGAGTCAGAACTAAAAGATCTTATGTAAGTTAAATTAACAGAAATAAATATGAGTGCAGTAACTCAAGAGATGCTCGGGATTTACATCTCCTAAGGATCCGTTAAACTATTTACCATGTAGTATATTGCGCTATTATAATAGTGTCTATTTGTAAAATAAACTTACTTTTTAATAGCGTTAAGGGGTTACCCATATAGCCCTTAACACAAATAATGCCAATAATCTATACAATATCGTAATACCTCCAGATCGGGAGGCTACCAGAGGATACACCATAGGTACGACACAAATAGAAACTCGTAGTAAAGGCGCGGTAGGGTAGGTGACACGGCACAACTAGGCAATGCCAGGGTAGATATACCAATTACGCTTCCGGGCCGATGGAAACGCGCAGCACGCAGCTGCCGCCCACCTCGAACAAACTCCCCACATCAAAGAAATCAAAATGAAGGTGGCCGCCGAATCAATCCAAAATCAGAGTATAGTATCGAAGGGAAGTGTCCGATCAGAGGTGCTACCTCATTAACCCGTCAATCGCTCCTGTTTTAGCCACCTTATGCCAACTCACGGGAGTTGGGTCCACGTATTTACCTTACAGGAAACGCCACCACCATCCTACTTCATTCTGGAATCTCCACCGCGTACACGGTTAGTCAAAGTGGTTTTCGGTATCGACAGAGGGTATGTCCATATCCGATCCCGGTCTCTTTGCTAACCAATCGTTATTATAACACCGCGATCATTTAAAATAATTATACTTTAAAACCAGAATAAATTATCCATTTAAAAGGCATATAAACCCGATATCATTTATTCTTAAAACCCCAAATCAATACGATATCATTTATTTTCCAATATATATTCTTTCCAAAATCATAGGGTTTCCAAAGTAAAATATTTAGAAATCAAAACTCTTGAATATAATATTTCCAAATTATACTACCTTGAAAAACATAGCTTTGAAATAAATTTCCATCTCTCAAATGATTAAATATTAAACTACTTTTATAAAACAAAAAAGTTTCTTTAGATTTCCCAAATCAATTTCAAATATCGATTTAAACTTCCAAATACCATTTCAATTCTTATGTTTCAAAGCTTTAAATATTTCACCCTTTCAAAACAACTCATTTGACAAATCCATATATATTAAATTCAATTTTTTTTTTTAAACTTGAAACCTTTACTTAATGAATTCAATATAATTTAAGAAACCTTTAACTTCACATGACTGGAAAATCTTTTAAGTTATTATATATTCATTTAAATCAACCTGATATTCATTTAAATCACTCTGCTCAAAATCAAGTTATAAAAATTATATCCTTTAGAAATTCTAACTTTTTATTTAATTCCAATTTAACTTAATATTCATCTTCCAACCTTATTCTCGTTTAAGTCAATAGAACTTCCAGAAATTTAATTTTAAATAAATGCTTAATCGTATTTGATATTAAAAATCAAGCTTTATTTTATACTTCAAATCAAATTTATACAAAGCTTAAAAACCGAAAATTTACTATATATATATATATATATATATATATATATATATATATATAAATAACCAAATCAATATCCCATAAACCATATATATAGCTTTACAAATCCATAGAAAATCATTTCAAAAATAATTTTATATATATATACCGCGGTGCCTGTATAAAATTTTCTACCCTATGGTCAAGTGATACGGATGTTTATCATTTCAATCCGCAATTTGAAATAAAAATGCGGTTGTATATCATTTCAAACCGCAATCCCGAATGAAATGAAAATGCATAATGACTTGCAATTTATACAATATAAATATAGCATCCATTCATCCAAATTTCACTCATCAACCATTTATTTGCAATCATCATCCAATTTAAACAATCATCGATATAGAGCATATAAATTATACAGGTAATAAATAACATGTATTAACTAATAGTTTATATTCAATAATAAATTTTACAACTGTTAAACTAGCAGTTTATATGCAAAAATAAATGTAAATTTAACTGGCAGTTAATATGAAATAAAAATTTAGCATAACTATGACTGGCAGTTAATATGCAAATAAATAAATTTTAACTGTCAAATTATATGCAATAAATAAAATAAATTAACAGTTAAATTAAATAAATGCGAATTAACTGAGATGATGAATAAAACATGCTAAACAATCATAAATAAATTTTTACTCATATCTACAATCAATTTAACAAACATAAGAAGTTTTAGATGTTGTGAGTGGGTTAAAACACTCACCTTTTGAATTTAAATCGAATTTAAATTCAATTTAAACTCAAATTTTAATGGTCTCCGAATTGGTCCAAACCAGCGCCAACAGGTCTGGAATTTAATTACGATCCCAACAAAAAAAATCTCGCATAAATACGACTTCGTATGCGGAAGTTATTAAGATTTGAACACTCGAATTAGGAATTTAAATAAAATGAAATAAAATAAAGCAACATACTCGGCCACGTCAGCACATGGCTTCCCCTCCAGAAAGAAAACGCGCAGCAGAACCCAACCCTCACGTGTTGACTGCCTCCTTTGACCGGCCCTGGCGCCTCCACTACGCCTCCAGTGACCTCGCGACCACCCTCAATGACACCGTAACACCCCGCTGCCCCTCCTCCATGAGCCGCGTTCGCCCATAGTCAACCACCACCGTACGACCAACGCCTCCAAATCGTCGAATTTCGACCATCTCAGGCCGCTAGGAGCTATACGACCACCACCGGAAGACTCCTCACGAAAAACTCTACGAAACCCATATTCCAATTTCGTCGTTCGAAGCTCGGATCAAAAAGCCCTAAATCGCCTAGGGTTTCGAGATTTAACAACTTTGACCAAGATTTCCCGATGATCGAAGCGAAATTTCGAAAAACAAACTGCAGATATTGATTCGTATCGTCGAGATGTTCGATATATATTTTTTTCAGAATTTTCTGAGGATTTTGAATTTTTGACTTTGGATTTGATTTGAATTTTGAATTTGGATCTAGAATTGTTTTTTGCCATTGAAGAAGAGGAGTACAGAAGTTCCTATACATATAGAAATGAGGAATAGAGGCTGCTAGGGTTTATAACAGCCTATTTATAGACAACTGCAATAGAATAGGTGAGCACGAATTATAAACGTGCTAAACGGTAGTTGACCCAAAAAGCTCGTTCTGACCCCGGAACAAAATTTGGTAAACCCATATATCAAAACAGGTATTTTAAAATATTCTGAACGCGATGGAACAAGTTTCACGTCCAAATTCTATCATATGAAGAAGTTATGCTGAAAACAATATTTTCAAATTGATTTCAATTAAATCGATTTCAAGGCATTTCGTTTTCGTACGATCAAACGACAAGTCTGATTGCTACGAAACTTGAAACCCTACAATAATTCACTAATACGGATCCGATGAAACTGGTTTCATCGAAATCCGAGTCCGTGACCAAAATGGCTATTTTTATATTAATTAAATAAATTTAAAATAAATAAATAAAATCAAATTTTATATTTAGATTCTAAAATTGACCCATTTTATCCCTTTTTAAAAATTCTCAATCATTTACAAAATTTCAACATGTTTAAATGTCAATTAAAAGAAGGTAGTTTTTTTAAATTTCAGTATAAATCCTTAATTCCACTAAATTCCCAAATTATAAATAATATCCTAAAATTTCATTTAGTTAAATAAATAAATTAGTATTCCATCCATTCCTATCAACAGATGGATTAAAATATTAGATTCCAAATTATCACCCAAGTTCCTCACATTATCTTTATTTCAAATAACGAATTATTTAACTATATTCAATCTTATTTAATTGTAATTAATTTCAATTATTAGACTCTATACTTCAACTATAAATACATAAATAAATTCTGATTCCCATTTATCTTATATTCACTATTTATCATATTACCATCATGGGTACCTTTATTTTAATATATATCCAGATACTTTAACACCTTTCAATTGTTTATCTTAATTGCATAACATTAAATTTATATTTATTGCAATGGTTTCTGGTTTAATTGAATGAACCAAGTATATAACTCATAACAATTGTTGTAAAACTCTCAATCCCACATTTATAAGTTTGTTATTTCCACTCAAATATTATAGATATTTACAGGTATAGGGTTTTTATCAAATAATTATTTATTATATATATTAATTAGATAAATTCACTATTTAAGTCCGTTTAAATTTTTTATTACCAAATACTCATTTACTTTTTCCCTTCAAATTTGGATTCCATTCAATTAATATAACCAATCAAATTTACATCCACACTTAAATATAAACCTAAAATTTTCAATTCATTATCTTGTATTAATGTCATCCAATTTCTAATTATTATTATAACTTTACAATCTATATACATTTATTGCTTGATTTCTATTTTCCTTTGTTTCCTTATATTCAATTCTTATCTTAGTATGACAATTTATAGTACTCCATTAAATCGACAATTCTTTTCAATTGCTAATACTTAGCTTAAATTTCTACGGTTGCATTTCAATTACACTTCCGTTACTACGATAATAATTAGTAACGTTTATATCATCAATACATTATAATGTCTTACCCTTAAATGAGTTGATTTTCAAATAAATTTGTTGACCCTTAATTAGTCAAATTATACAGTTTGTTATCATACCCGTAAATCTATGCTTATAACTAAGTCCTACATTTGAATAAATTTATTAAATTGAAATGGTCATTAAAGTTTATAAATTATTCTTGCATTAACATGATTCCTTAATTTATTTCAATTATCGTTTACACTCTTTTATTGCATCAAATCAATTTAATACTAACTTTAATTATTGCAATTCATTGGCTAACATAAATTTCGAATCTATTTTCCAAATTTTCACATTTCAATCTATGAACATCCTACCATAGTTTACAAATAAAGAGATTGTACTAAATAAATTATTTATTGTCCTACATTACTTTATTACTTCCATTTACATTCTCTTTCCATAATCAATATTTAATTCCATTGATAAATCCAATACTCGCCTAATTTACTTATTCAACTTTATATCAAATGCATAATTTCCACTATTACTATTAATTGCAATATAAAATTAAATTTGTAAATTTTTAATTACCCTTGATAACATCAAATTTCAACATTCTCTTTCATATAAATAAATAAGATTTCCGTTCTTTCTAGATTTAAATTAAAAATCCTATTAAGTATATTCATTTTAACCATCGAATTTACACGGGTCGTTACACTCTCCCCCACTCAAAACTTTTCATCCCCGAAAAGGAAAAAAGAAGGGAAAAGAAGAATTAAATAACAATACATCTTATTCAAAATATTTAACTTATAAACAATTAAATTTACAAAATTAATTACTTTAAATAAGATATCCAAATTTATAACTATTTAATCCTTTATATTTAGATTATTAAAGTTTGGAAAATATCTTCAAAATATTTCTAAGATACTGCATTTTCTTATATAATCCAAAGGGTTACAATTTATATAAAATGAAATATTTAAGTGGTTTCAACAAATAAATACAACAACCATCAATTTTAACAACAGCATACACAACAAATTCAAAGCAACCAAACAATCAAATAGTTGTTCGGGTTCAAAACCTTTAAATTGTACAGAATGAAGAATAAACCATCAAGTGTATCATTTACTCAACAGTCTAAGATAAACTAAATAGATTATTCATTCACCCAAATCAAATTTTCAAAGTATTTTATCCAAACAACCATAACCAAACAACAACAATTCAAACAACAATCAACTTAACCCTTTTATTAATTACATACCTTTGTTGGTTGATTTTTATTTTTTTACTTATACAGGGATTTATCCTTTAGATTTACATTTACTCATTAAATATTTGCTTCATTTAATTTTTCTTATTACTTCCAATTATTCAAACCCATTATCTCAGGTCATGCCTGTTTCTTTTATTACGTTATAATTATTCATTCATTTATTATTGCATGTCCTCATTGATTTATTACTTAATTACTTAAGTTTATAATCATCTATTTGTCATACTTACTTTTATTATATTCGCTTATAGTAAAATTTTAATTATAACCTAAGTTAGTAACATTAAATTCTCATTTAATATAGCAAATTCATTGAATACTTCATTACCTACCTTTACTTGTACAAATTTCTATTACATTTCTTATTAAACATTTTTACTTTTAATATTTGGTAAGTTATATATGTTAAAGAAAATGCAAATGAACTTATACAAGTTTTATCTCATCCTTTAATTAAATTTTAATGTTCAACAATATTACTCTTTGTTTCATATGTTACAAATTTCAAATTTTCTTTAATTTCCATTCATAACTTAGCATTTAAATCTCTTACCTAAATTAAAGGTTTCAATTTATTAATCACTTACCGATTATTTCACTACAATAATTGAAACAATTAATTAATGGAAATTTAAGAATTAAATACCGGGTTAAATTTCAAATTATTTTAAAATAATAGATAAATATATTCTAATAACTTATATACCTCTAATTATATTTAAACAATTCAAATTTGTATATTTTTCAAAAATGAATCTGCAGTAAAACTACTACAGTGGCCTTCCCCCTTCGAAACTCGAAAATGAAAGTCAATGATGCGGCCGCCATCACCGAAATTATTTTCCAGCGACAGAGAGGAAAGTGCAAAACTTATTTCCTCAAAAACTTCTTTTAAAACAATTCTTCCGAATTATATTGAAATATTTATATCAAAAAATACTGATAAACAATATTATTATATTCCAAAATTTATTCGAAAGAAATTTCAAAACCCCGGAACTTAAGTTCTAAATTTCCGAATTTCATTTATTTTCTTTTTGAACTTAGCTTCAATTATTATTAATATTTTCATTACCTAACACCCAATCTTTTGCAGCAAAATATAGATATCTTTTGAAAAAAATTATTATATATATATAAAAAATATAACAGGCAAAATTATTTCATTCACCTATATTAAAAACAAATATTATGTCGGTCTGCTCTATTAAGTGTTTAGAAATCCCTATTGATGTCATAGCGTCCCATGCACCAACCAGAATTTATAAATACAAAACGGAATAGATTAACACAATATTAAAACCTTTTATAACACTAACAAATACGCTCTCTCATATATATACACTCAGCGACTCCCATAGGGTATTACTACCCCATTAATGAAGAGTCAGACCCCACAAAGCTAAGGTTTATCGCTAAACCAAAGCTTTGATACCAACTGTAACGTCCCGCCTTTTCGCACGCTTTAAATCGACACACTTGCCAATTCAAACCATACGGAAGGGCGGATTGTTATGGGGTAAATAAGAAAAACAAGAAAGAAATAAAAGAAAACAGAATCTCGCAGCGGAAGGATAAAATATAATAATAAAATATACAGTTTATAAATCTGTTTACAAAACATTTATATAATACATATCAGAGTTACACATACCAATAACAATGCAGCGGAACAGTGTGTAGTGCACTAGTATAAATAAGAATAATATACATCTTCGTCTTCGTCCTCCAGAGCTAAATCTTCAAATCCTGAAACGCTCGGAGTGACCCGAGTGAATTGAAAAGACAAAACACTCGAGTCAGAACTAAAAGATCTTATGTAAGTTAAATTAACAGAAATAAATATGAGTGCAGTAACTCAAGAGATGCTTGGGATTTACATCTCCTAAGGATCCGTTAAACTATTTACTATGTAGTATATTGCGCTATTATAATAGCGTCTATTTGTAAAATAAACTTACTTTTTAATAGCGTTAAGGGGTTACCCATATAGCCTTTAACACAAATAATGCCAATAGTCTATACAGTATCGTAATACCTCCTGATCGGGAGGCTACCAGAGTATACTCCATAGGTACGACACAAATAGAAACTCGTAGTAAAGGCGCGGTAGGGTAGATGACACGGCACAACTAGGCAATGCCAGGGTAGATATACCAATTACGCTTCCGGGCCGATGGAAACGCGCAGCGCGCAGCTGCCGCCCACCTCGAACAAACTCCCCACATCAAAGAAATCAAAATGAAGGTGGCCACCGAATAAATCCAAAATCAGAGTATAGTATCGAAGGGAAGTGTTCGATCAGAGGTGCTACCTCATTAACCCGTCAATCGCTCCTGTTTTAGCCACCTTATGCCAACTCACGGGAGTTGGGTCCACGTATTTACCTTATAGGAAACGCCACAACCATCCTACTTCATTCTGAAATCTCCACTGTGTACACGGTTAGTCAAAGTGGTTTTCGGTATCGACAGAGAGTATGTCCATATCCGATCCCGGTCTCTTTGCCAACCAATCGTTATTATAACACCGCGGTCATTTAAAATAATTATACTTTAAAACCAGAATAAAATATCCATTTAAAACCCATATAAACCCGTTATCATTTATTCTTAAAACCCCAAATCAATACGATATCATTTATTTTCCAATATATATTCTTTCCAAAATCATAGGGTTTCCAAAATAAAATATTTAGAAATCAAAACTCTTGAATATAATATTTCCAAATTATACTACCTTGAAATACATAGCTTTGAAATAAATTTCCATCTCTCAAATGATTAAATATTAAAATACTTTTATAAAACAAAAAAGTTTCTTTAGATTTCCCAAATCAATTTCAAATATCGATTTAAACTTCCAAATACCATTTCAATTCTTATGTTTCAAAGCTTTAAATATTTCACCCTTTCAAAACAACTCATTTGACAAATCCATATATATTAAATTCAATTACTTATATATTTTTTTAACTTGAAATCTTTACTTAATGAATTCAATATAATTTAAGAAACCTTTAACTTCACATGACTGGAAAATCTTTTAAATTATTATATATTCATTTAAATCAACCTGATATTCGTTTAAATCACTTTGCTCAAAATCAAGTTATAAAATTATATCCTTTAGAAATTCTAACATTTTATTTAATTCCAATTTAACTTAATATTCATCTTCCAACCTTATTCTCGTTTAAGTCAATAGAACTTCTAGAAATTTAATTTTAAATAAATGCTTAATCGTATTTGATATTAAAAATAAAACTTTATTTTATACTTCAAATCAAATTTATACAAAGCTTGAAAACCGAAAATTTACTATATATATATATATATATATATATAAATAACCAAATCAATATCCCATAAACCATATATATAGCTTTACAAATCCCTAGAAAATCATTTCAAAAATAATTTTATACATATATATATATATATACCGCGGTGCCTGTATAAAATTTTCTACCCTATGGTCAAGTGATACGGATGTTTGTCATTTCAATCCGCAATTTGAAATAAAAATGCGGTTATATATCATTTCAAACCGCAATCCCGAATGAAATGAAAATGCATAATGACTTGCAATTTATACAATATAAATATAGCATCCATTCATCCAAATTTCACTCATCAACCATTTATTTGCAATCATCATCCAATTTAAACAATCATCGATATAGAGCATATAAATTATACAGGTAATAAATAACATGTATTGACTAACAGTTTATATTCAATAATAAATTTTACAACTGTTAAACTAGCAGTTTATATGCAAAAATAAATGTAAATTTAACTGGCAGTTAATATGAAATAAAAATTTAGCATAACTATGACTGGCAGTTAATATGCAAATAAATAAATTTTAACTATCAAATTATATGCAATAAATAAAATAAATTAACAGTTAAATTAAATAAATGCGAATTAACTGAGATGATGAATAAAACATGCTAAATAATCATAAATAAATTTTTACTCATATCTACAATCAATTTAACAAACATAAGAAGTTTTAGAAGTTGTGAGTGGGTTAAAACACTCACCTTTTGAATTTAAATCGAATTTGAATTCAATTTAAACTCAAAATTCGACGGTCTCCGAATTGGTCCAAACTAGCGTCAACAGGTCTGGAATTTAATTACGATCCTAACAAAAAAATCTCGCATAAATACGACTTCGTATGCGGAAGTTATTAAGATTTGAACACTCGAATTAGGAATTTAAATAAAATAAAAAAAATAAAACAACATACTCGGCAACGTCAGCACATGGCTTCCCCTCCAGAAAGAAAACGCGCAGCAGAACCCAACCCTCACGTGTTGACCGCCTCCTTTGACCGGCCCTGGCGCCTCCACCACGCCTCCAGTGACCTCGCGACCACCCTCAATGACACCGTAACACCCCGCCGCCCCTCCTCCATGAGCCGCGTTCGCCCATAGTCAACCGCCACCGTACGACCAACGCCTCCATATCGTTGAATTCCGACCATCTCAGGCCGCTAGGAGCTATACGACCACCACCGGAAGACTCCTCACGAAAAGCTCTACGAAACCCATAATCCAATTTCGTCGTTCGAAGCCCGGATCAAAAAGCCCTAAATCGCCTAGAGTTTCGAGATTTAACAGCTTTGACCGAGATTTCCCGTTGATCGAAGCGAAATTTCGAAAAACAAACTGCAGATGCTGGTTCGTATCGTCGAGATGTTCGATATATTTTTTTTTCATAATTTTCTGAGGATTTTGAATTTTTGACTTTGGATTGGATTTGAATTTTGAATTTGGATCTAGAATTGTTTGTTGCCATTGAAGAAGAGGAGTATAGAAGTTCCTATACATATAGAAATGAGGAATAGAGGCTGCTAGGGTTTATAACAGCCTATTTATAGACAACTGCAATAGAATAGGTGGGCACGAATTATAAACGTGCTAAACGGTAGTTGACCCAAAAAGCTCGTTCTGACCCCGGAACAAAATTTGGTAAACCCATATATCAAAACAGGTATTTTAAAATATTCTGAACGCGATGGAACAAGTTTCACGTCCAAATTCCATCGTATGAAGAAGTTATGCTGAAAACAATATTTTCAAATTGATTTCAAATTGATTTCAATTAAATCGATTTCAAGGCGTTTCGTTTTCGTACGATCAAACGACAAGTCCGATTGCTACGAAACTTGAAACCCTACAATAATTCTCTGATACGGATCCGATGAAACTAGTTTCATCGAAATCTGAGTCCGTGACCAAAATGGCTATTTTTATATTAATTAAATAAGTTTAAAATAAATAAATAAAATCAAATTTTATATTTAGATTCGAAAATTGACCCATTTTTTCCCTTTTTAAAAATTCTCAATCATTTACAAAATTTCAACATGTTTAAATGTCAATTAAAAGAAGGTAAATTTTTTTAAATTTCAATATAAATCCTTAATTCCACTAAATTCCCAAATTATAAATAATATCCTAAAATTTCATTTAGTTGAATAAATATATTAGTATTCCATCCATTCCTGTCAACAGATGGATTAAAATATTAGATTCCAAATTATCACCCAAGTTCCTCACATTATCTTTATTTCAAATAACGAATTATTTAACTATATTCAATCTTATTTAATTGTAATTAATTTCAATTATTAGACTCTATACTTCAATTATAAATACATAAATAAATTCTGATTCCCATTTATCTTATATTCACTATTTATCATATTACCATCATGGGTACCTTTAATTTAATATATATCCAAATACTTTAACACCTTTCAATTGTTTATCTTAATTGCATAACATTAAATTTATATTTATTGCAATGGTTTCTGGTTTAATTGAATGAACCAAGTATATAACTCATAATAATTGTTGTAAAACTTTCAATCCCACATTTATAAGTTTGTTATTTCCACTCAAATATTATAGATATTTACAGGTATAGGGTTTTTATCAAATAATTATTTATTATATATATTAATTAGATAAATTCACTATTTAAGTCCTTTTAAATTTTTTATTACCAAATACTCATTTACTTTTTCCCTTCAAAATTGGATTCCATTCAATTAATGTAACCAATCAAATTTACATCCACACTTAAATATAAACCTAAAATTTTCAATTCATTATCTTGTATTAATGTCATCCAATTTCTAATTATTATTATAACTTTACAATCTATATACATTTATTGCTTGATTTCTATTTTCCTTTGTTTCCTTATATTCAATTCTTATCTTAGTATGACAATTTATAGTACTCCATTAAATCGACAATTCTTTTCAATTGCTAATACTTAACTTAAATTTCTACGGTTGCATTTCAATTACACTTCCGTTACTACGATAATAATTAGTAACATTTATATCATCAATACATTATAATGTCTTACCCTTAAATGAGTTGATTTTCAAATAAATTTGTTGACCCTTAATTAGTCAAATTATATAGTTTGTTATCATACCCGTAAATCTACGCTTATAACTAAGTCCTACATTTGAATAAATTTATTAAATTGAAATGGTCATTAAAGTTTATAAATTATTCTTGCATTAACATGATTCCTTAATTTATTCCAATTACCGTTTACACTCTTTTATTGCATCAAATCAATTTAATACTAACTTTAATTATTGTAATTCATTGGCTAACATAAATTTCGAATCTATTTTCCAAATTTTCACATTTCAATCTATGAACATTCTACCATAGTTTACAAATAAAAGAGATTGTACTAAATAAATTATTTATTGTCCTACATTACTTTGTTACTTCCATTTACATTCTCTTTCCATAATCAATATTTAATTCCATTGATAAATCCAATACTCGCCTAATTTACTTATTCAACTTTATATCAAATGCATAATTTCCACTATTACTATTAATTGCAATATAAAATTAAATTTGTAAATTTTTAATTACCCTTGATAACATCAAATTTCAACATTCTCTTTCATATAAATAAATAAGATTTCCGTTCTTTCTAGATTTAAATTAAAAATCCTATTAAGTATATTCATTTTAACCATTGAATTTACACGGGTCGTTACACTTCATCATGCAAGGGTCGACGATTCCTTCACCCAAATCCAATCATAGCCGTTGGATCTTTAGAGCTTGTCGAGCTCTATCATTCTCTAGTTGATGATTTTGGCTAAAGGTCGATGGATGGAGGAAGATTGGTGGAGGAAGATGATTAGTTTTCGGCCATTAAAATTATATAAGCGGCGGCCCCTGAAAGTAAACTAGGGTTTCTCTCTTTGCACGTGAATATATATAGATTTATATAATAATTTAATAATATTTTCACAAGTCACTTGACTTTTCAAACGAATTCCAAATTGAACGTGCCGCCTAGTGTTTATAAGGTTTTACCCGCAATCCGAACATAATGGAACGTGTTTCGGAGGCTAATTCGATCATATGCGCGAGTTACGGAAATAAACGATCAATTTTAAATTAAATCGATAGAAATAGTTTCTATGCGTTTTGAGCTGCCAGGGTCAAACAACAACTCCGATTGCTACGAAAATAGAAATCCAATAATAACTAACTATTACGGATCCAATGAAACTGGTTTCGTCAAGTTTCGAGACTGTGCTTCGGAAGGCTATTTTTAAATTCAATTTAAACGATATATTATAAAACTGACAAAATCACCTTTAAATTAAATTTCAACCATTCTATTATCGTTAGTATCATCATTATAAATTTTATAAGCCATCAAATATTTTTAACAGGCTTAAGACTGAAGATTCAATAACTTACCCAAATTCAAATTATTATATTCAATCGCCAAATTCAAACTAATATTTGAAATGCAAGGTAAACTATCTTGCAAATATTTAAAATTAATTAAATATTCCAATTTCAAATACCTAAAAATTTCTGGTCGTCACATTCCTTCCCCCTTAAAAGAATTTCGTCTCCGAAATTGCTAGTTAAAAAGAATGGTCCAACATCCATTTACTTTTTCCCAAACCAAAACAATTCTCAAAACAAACTTTTATTAATGACACGCTAACCCTTTTTCTAGCTTTCTAGACTTATCCTTAAGTCCCAATAATATTATTTACTTAGCAATTCAAATTTAAATTTAAATCCAAATTTAAATTATCAAATCTTTCTCGAAAAATTTCTAACTCTCTAAATTTTTGAAATTTTTTTTGCCAGCGTCCCCTTTGCGCGGCTAGCTCGGTACAACTACAAAATGCATTTATGGGCCCCCAAATTTCAAAAGAAAACAAAAGCCAACTGGATAGATCAAAAACCCAATCAAATTTCATACCGGAATTTAAATACATGCCTTTGCCGAGCAAATTTCAATTTATCCTCTGAAATCAAAAATCCCAAATTCACTTTCCTAATCCTTTAATTCGAACTAAACAATTAGTCACAATCTCCATTTTCAAAATTCCTTACGTAAATTCCAATTTGAAATCGTTTTGTCACTAATAAATATTTTCCAAAAAATTTCAAAAAATTTCTAACTCCCAAAATTTTCGGAAAATTTTTACAGAGTCTCTTTTGTACGGAGGAGCTTTTGCAATTTGATAAGAGATTTAAATATATATACATTGACCCACACGGTTGGAAAAACAAAAACAGTTCATATTTCTTATTTTATTACGTAGGCGTACCATTATTTAGCATTTTAAGCAAGAGGCTTATTATTTTAGCAATTAGCGCGTCCAAATCCAGCCAAACGGCTTCCCGGTACCTGTACTTACTCAATTCAAATATGTAAGTACTAAATATACGAATTTTTTTAGCATTTCACTTGCTTTCAATAGCTAAACACATGCATTTCATAAGCAACATGCACCAAACACTTTCCATAAGCGATTTATATGATTTTAAAGCTAATTCAATTGCTTTCAACCTATTCATATGCCATTTCATTCAATTTTAATGGTTTACAACTCAATTTCTTACATTCAATTTATTTTTAATCCAAACAAGCTCATATTCAATTCAATTGATCTTAAAATCAATTTCTCTATCAACTCATAGAAATTTAATTACCTTTGTTTACGTCAAACGACAATTCATTCTATGCAATTTGATAATATCCATGTGAATAAGTAATTAATTAAGTTTTATAACCAATTTAAATTGATTTCGACTCAATTTATATTTAATTCCTTCCATTTTAATTCATTCACAACCATTTTATTTAGCTCGACACATTTCATGCTTTTATACTAACCATTCCCAAATTAATTCAACCCAAGCTTTTATTTAATGGTACACCTTTCCTACTTGAAATCGAGCTTCTCATTGTTCTTAACTTAAGTTGATTTACTTCAATTTATACCAACTTCAAATTTAAGTTCACTTCCATTTAATTTGATTAGCCCATCCATTTTATTTTAATTCACCTTCTCAATTAATTAAAATAATATCCAAGCACATACTTAACACATTTATACTCGAATTGGATTTTATTTGTAACCAAAATCATTTCTATTATAATTCAATACCATTTTACTTTTACAACATCTCCACTTATTTTAATTCCTTATCAACCCAAGTTGAATTCTGTTAGAATACGAGTTTATCTCCAAACTTCATTATTAACTTACAATCCATTTTATTTAACGGGGTTAAATTTTATTAACATACTCTATCAAATAATATATTTAGCTAATTAGCTTACTTCCAACCTTTATATCAATATTCAATTTTATTACACAAACCACCTCATTAAATTTTCCTGAGTTTAATTTTTTTCCATAATTCCAGTTTGGATTTTCTTTCATTTTCCAAAATTCCAACACTTTTATTTTAAAATTTTAGAAATACTTTCAAATTCACATAATACTATTAGAATAGTTTTTTTTATAAAAATACTTCTTATAACTCGATGTCTCAACCAGTCCATCCTTGCTCTCACAGAAATTCGGTCATACGTTGATTATACGTAGGACTAAAAATCTACAAGTACTTGGTAAACCCGTTTTCAACACCCAGTGAAAGTATTTGGGAAAATAATTTTATTGACAATATAGAAAACAGTTTTTGAAAATAGAGGAAATATCTTTAGTGAGAATGCTCTAGAAATCATCACCCCCATCCATGGTCACAGTTAGGGTTATGTTGCCATCGCAGCAAAAGTCCATGTAACTGTAGGCACTCCGCGCCCCTCTATTACGCCATGGAACCCACAACAGATCGCAGTTACATTCCAGGGTTATGTTGCCATCGCAGCAAAAGTCCATGTAACTGTAGGCATCAGCGCCCTCGATTTTCGCTGTCAAATGAAACTTCTCCACTCCTACATAGGTTGCAGTCTACCGATGTAAAATCAAACGTAGACCATTGGCTTTCAACGGTACAAACGACATTCGCTATGTTACCATAGATCGCAGTCTACCGATATAAAATCAAACGTAGACTGTTGGCTCTCAACCACACACACGACTTTCGCTATGGTCTGCAGTAGATCGCAGTGACATCGAGTTACACTGTCGTCACAGCATAACCTAAATGCCTCTATAGGCATCGGCGCCCTCGACTTTCGCTACGCACTACTTATAATCCTCAGAAACTAGTTTTGTCCGGACTCCTCGCGGGATTAACTTTAGAACCACCTCCCCCCTTAGGGTTCAAGGCAGTACCACCCTGTGACACTCCTGAGAAGTTCACTTCAAGGGAGCGCCTTTTTCCCCAGAGCCATTATCAAAACACTTCATACTATACACATATAGTATCTTCCAAATCATGCACCTAGTATGAATCTCATATAAATCTCCTTTTCTCAAAATCGATTATCCCATAATCGATAATTCTCAAACTAGGATTTCCAAATTCCAATATTGATTTTACCCAAAAGTCAAAAGCCTTTCCAAATACAAAGGTTCTCAAAACCTTTTTCCAAAATCCTCATAAGATCCTTTATATATAAAGATGTATAACAAAATTTTAAAAACTTTGGATCATTTCAAACTTGTATAAAACTCCTTTTATACTTCAAACACTTTCAAAATCCTTTCCTTCCGGCAATAAATTCAAGAAGGGGAGATTTATCTTATAAAACAAAGATATATAACTTTGTTTATTCAAAATCAAATATTCAAATTTGATTACTCTATAAAGTCACTTACCATTTTTACTTACTTCCCTAAAGTAAATTTTTACCATAGAAATATCCAATTTCCACTTTACTTCATCATATGTTTCACAAAATATACCTTTCATTTCAAAAACCATTTCACATTTCTTATCCATAAATTTCCAATATCAATTTCATTCAAAGTCGTACGATGTACAACTATCATCTGTACGCTATACCAATCTGATCGCTCAATCGATCCTATAATTTCACTTCCAAACTAGTATCGTCCACCCGACTTCCTAGTGCGGACTCATATCTGGTTTCTTGATCAAAAACCGTCATTCTGCTTGCATGGCCTAACTATGATAGAGAATATCCAGAACCAATCAACAATCCTTATCTAGGTTCGCCGTTGAAAATCGAGTGAAAGATCCCAACATGGATCGATAAACTATCTCGAAATTCTGTGCTTGAATCTGGATCAAATCACTATGCGAATAGAATTATATACTTATATCCTACGTATTTATCTTCATTGATTATTAACTAAATCAATCTCCTTTTTCTATTCACATTCCCTTAGGTTCTTATTCATTTATTCACTACTGCTTCAATCCCATTAGGATTATCACCTCAATTCTTATCTCAAATGGACATTTAATCATAAACAGTTTAAACTCTGTCCAGCTTCAATCTAGAAAATAGCTTGAAATGTTTTTTTTAAAATAGATAAGTAGTTGAAAAAAATTAATAGTTTGTAAAATAGCTTTAAAATAGTTAAGTAATTGTAAAATAGTTGGAAAATAGTTAAATAGTTTCAGAAATTTTAGATAATTGCAAAATAGTAACTAATTTGTAAAATAGTTGAAAAATAGTAATTAGTTTATAAAACAATTGAAAATTTGTTAAATAGTTCCAAAATTAATTGTAAAATAAATATAAAGTAATTTGTCTTTAAAAAGAAAGGTTGTATATATTAAATAGCTTGGATAAATAAGTTTATATTAGAACAATTTATATTGAAAATAGTCCAGAGTCAAAAATGTTCAATTTCCATATCTCCGTTCTCATCAATTCAATTCAATTTCCACTTCCATTTAAATTGACCCAATTCCAATTTGAATAACTTCAATTTCCATTGAAATTGATTTAACCCCAATTCAAGTTGAATCAATCTTGATTGCTTTCCAAATTCAAATCGAATTCCATTTGATTTTAAACCTATTCAGCTTTAATTGCAATTCCAAATTATTCTAATCAATTTGGACTAATAACAATTGAACCCACTTCAATTTCAAATCATTTCAATTCAATCCAATTCAAATTTTCCATTTAAAATTTTAAACTTATACATCTTCAATCACAAATCCAATTAATTCAAATCAGATTCAGTTTGAACAAATTCAATTCAAATTTCAAATTTAAACTATCCCGGATTATATAAATTCGAGTTAAATTTTTAAATGTTGATTTAATCCTTTAAATCAAATCAACTTATGTCTTTAAACCATTTAATTTTGAATCCATTTCAAACTTATCTTCATTTAATTTTAATTTGGTTGTATTTCTATTACCACTTAATTCTCATTATTAAATTTCTCAAATAATATAACAACCAATTACCTTAATATTTATTAGAAAGAAATATTGCTTTATATATCAAAATATATTCTTATATAAAATCATTTAAAACCTTTATATAAGAAAATAACAAGTACGCGCTCATATATATACTCAACTCATTCTAGGGTACCATTGACCCTATCCTTAATGAGTAATCCCAACAGAGCCAAGGTTCTCGCTTAACCTTCAGCTCTGATACCAACTGTAACGCCCAGAATTTTCGATCCCGAAAACTCCAGATAGTTAGGGAAAGAAGAAAGAGATAGAAGAAACACAACAAAGATTCTCACATTCGCAGCGGATGAAAATATAATATTAAATAATAACAGTTTACAAAAGAATTCTGTATCTGTCAAATACATTTCAAATACATCAGAGTTACACATATATACAGACACTGGATATACATAATCATCACGTCTCGGATAATATAATACTGCAGAAACACTCCATACGTTCTTGCCATCCAGCTCGCCTCCTGAGCTCCAGATGTCTTTACCTGAAAATCTGTAATACTCGGTCTGACCCGAGCATTACATCAAAGTAACACCCGGGTCAGGCTGGAAACCAGCATGAGTAAACTCATCTAACATGAAATACTAAAGCATAAAACTTATTTAAACCTGGGGTAACTCATGTCAATTTTCAAATTCACAATTTGTTATAGACCTCACTAATTTCACACATCAAATCTCAAAGTACCAAAAACTTAGATTAAATGGTCCAATTCACTTAAATCATTCCATACGAGCCTATTGATTTCACATATCAATTTATAAAGAATCGAAGTGGTTTCGGGTATTTACTAATACCCGACTCCGGTCTCTTCGAATTTAATACCATCTTAGACCGAGTTATTTAAGTGAACCACAATTCAACTATAAATACAAGATGTCACTTTTTACACAGAAATTCATCATCATTAATAACCACATTATAAATGTCCATCCAAATATTTCATATCACAAAACATTTCATATCAAAGAATAACACAGCATATCATCCAATAGATATCATCCAATTCAGATATTTTACTCAAACAATCATTCATAAGCAATCATTGTTAATCACTATTATAATTAACTTGATTAACTTAAATTAAATCAATTACTTAAGAATGAATCACCTAACTTTGCTTAATCAACCATTAATTAATTACAACTTTTTAAATTAATCAATTATTCTTTAAATATCCATCTTAATTAATCACCTTGATTAATTATCTTCAATTACATAGAGTAATTATCCTTCAATTAATTTCACAAATTAACTATCCTTAACCATTTACAGTAATTAACCTTTAATTGCTCTCATCTATTACATTAATTAATGATCCTTAATTACTTCTTCAATTAAGTAATTATACTTAAACAATTCCATAAATTGATAATCTTTAATTAATTAATCTAATTAATCATTTGATAATCCATAGTAAATGATCCTTCATTAACTAATAACAATCCTTTAACTACTCTCTAAGAAATTAAAATTTAATTAATCATCTCTTAATCCAAATTAATTATATTGACCAATTAATTAATTTCTAATTCCTCAATTATTTAAGTGCTTAACTATGATTAATTAAATAAATAAATTATCCATTTTAATTAACTTAATAATTTAATGAATTACAAATCATTAAAACTTCATTTATTTAAAGATAAAAACATTTTTCTTATTTATGATCAAATTATCATTAACAAAGAATTTGAAAACAATTTACTTTAAATTTCCTTTCATTTCAATCTAGAATACAGATTTAAATTCTGATTCCAGATTTAACATAGGCTTAAAAAAAAACTTTACTCACGTTTTAAATCTTCATTTTAAATCCAAACCATTTAACCGTTTAAAGTAGTTAAAACAATTTAAATTTAAAAATTTTATTTATCTTCAAAACTAAGATTCAAACAAAACTTGAATTTCCAAATCAATTTCCTGATTTTAATTTCCTTAAATTCATTACTTAAAAATTCCTTTCATTTTCCTTTAATCCAAATTCATTTACTGATATTTTTAAAATACCAAATTTTATTTATCCAACCATAACACATCATAACTACATTTCCAAATTAATCCATCATGGAACACCAATAAAATACAACACAGATTATAAAGATAATCTCTATATTGTGAGGAATCCCGTTGGATTCCTCTAACCTGTTTCCCTGCATCCACAGATGTTAGCACAACGATAAATATCGGTCAAATCTGATAATAATGATCACATACATTAAACAACCAATCAATAATTTAAATATTAACTATTCAGACTACCAAGCATTCCAGATGTGAGTGAGATAAACTCACCTTAAGTTTCGACGAGCGTTCAAATTTTTAATTAAATGGAACCGTTCGATTCAATTCAAAATTTCCACTTGCTCCAAACGTCTCCGGATCTGCTACAGCGCGTAGACCGCATTGCTGCGATTCCGGTGCTTCTTGTTTCGTTTGAATCTGATCGCGCACGCATAAGTTATGGACTTATAAAGTTTGTATATAAATTTTTAAACAGATTTTTTTTTTGTTATTACCAAAATGAAATCATGGCCGCACACAAACATCAGACGATCCAAGCCGCGAAGACCTTCTTCCCCAAACCATTCATTCAAAACGCGAATAACCAGAGTTTACGAAACCCAAATGCCACAACTAGAGTTCACAGCCGCATCTCTCACGATCGCCTAGAGGACGATCGGCCTTCGTCCAAACGAGCGCCCATGCTAGCTCTTCCAACAGCCAGAAGTTCGAAAAACTCGGCAAAATCCATCCTTCGAAAAACGCGAATGAATTGCCCCCACTTCATCATGCAAGGGCTGACGATTCCTTCACCTAAATCTAAGCATAACCGTTGGATCTTTAGAGCTCGTCGAGCTCTATCATTCTCTAGTTGATGATTTTGGCTAAAGGTCGATGGATGGAGGAAGATTGGTGGAGGAAGATGATTAGTTTTCGGCCATTAAAATTGTATAAGCGGCGGCCGCTAAAAGAAAACTAGGGTTTCTCTCTTTGCACGTGAATATATATAGATTTATATAATAATTTAATAATATTTTCACAAGTCACTTGACTTTTCAAACGAATTCCAAATTGCACATGTAGTCTGGCATTTATAAGGTTTTACCCGCATTTCGAACATAATGGAACGTGTTTCGGAGGTTAATTCGATCATATGCGCGAGTTACGGAAATAAACGATCAATTTTAAATTAATTCGATTAAAATAGTTTCTATGCGTTTTGAGCTGACAGGGTCAACCGGCAACTCCGATTGCTAAGAAAATTGAAATCTGATAATAACTAACTATTACGGATCCAATGGAACTAGTTTCGTCGAGTTTCGAGACTGTGCCTTAAAAGGCTATTTTTAAATTCAATTTAAACGATACATTATTAAACCCGAACAAATCACCTTTAAATTAAATTTCGACCATTCTATTATTTTCAGTATCATCATTATAAATATTATAAGCCTTCAAATTATTTTTAGCAGGCTTAAAACTGAAGATTCAATAATTTACCCAAATTCAAATTGTTAAATTCAATAAATTCAATCGCCAAATTCAAACTGATATTTGAAATCCAAGTTAAACTATCTTGCAAATATTTAAAATTAATTAAATATTCCAATTTCAAATGCCTAAAAATTTCGGATCGTCACAAATCATCAACAAGTATGTATATATATATATATATATATATATATATATATATTAACGATCAAAACATGATAATTTACTTTGCAAAAATATCGGATCTGATCTAGAAACAAAAAACACCAAAAATATGAGATGTAAGCTATTATTCACCTTTAACTAAGGTTTAGGAGTTGTGATTTGATATTGGATTAAGTTTCTTAAGCTTCTTCCTCTTATCTTCTTCTTGTTTTCCCTTAATGGTGGCCGACCTCACTTATATTTGGTTTTTTTTAACGTGGAAAACGAATGGGCATGAAGGGTTTAGGGTATTAGAACATGTCTTATTCATACTTTGCCCCTTATCAATTTGCCTTACTTATTTCATTTTAGTTTCCCTTAATTCATTGTTATAAATTGGCATGGCTACCTCTATTAACACAAATCTCAATCCCTTAACCATTTCATTATTTTATTTTATTTAACTAATTAAACAAACTAAGTAATGTTTGTCAAAATTAGGCTCATTGCAGACTCCCCTCCTAAAAAATTTCAGCCTTGAAATTACAATAAGGTACACAACAAATCAATCATAAAGGTAAAACATACAATGAAATAAACCAAGATAAGCGTCTCTAATCCTGCTCTCAGTTCCCAAGTACAGTACCTTAACTAATCTGACTGTCTTATTCCTTAGCTTCTTCCCATCTCTTGCGACTATACGAACTGGCTTCCTAACTATTGTCAAGTTTAGTTTCACTACTAACTTCTCTAACCTAGTCGGTGCTAGAGTAGTCTCTGGATCTCGAATATACCTCCTCAGATGAGAAATATGAAAAATATCGTGGACTCTTACCAAACTGTTCGCTAGCTCTACTGTATATTCAAGTTTCTCGATCCTTTCTACAATAGGAAGTGGTCCAACAAACCTCGGTGCCAATTTCCCTGATTTCCTAAATTGAATTACACCTTTCATCGTTGATACCTTGATGAAAACATGATATCCAACTGAGAATTCTTAGCATTTCCGTTTTCTATCAACATAACTCTTCTGCCTAGACGGAGCCTCCTTCATTCTAGCTCTAATTAACTCAATCTTTTCTACAGCTTCTTTAACCAAATCCGTACCAAGTAATAATCTATCCCCGGTCTCTAACCAACAAATTGAAGAGTTGCATGGCCTTCCACATAAAGCTTCAAAACGGTGCCATCCTATACTAGCCTGATAACTGTTGTTATACGAAAACTCAACTAAGTGTCGATGGTCTTCTCATGATCCTCAAAAATCTAGCACATAAGTTTTAAAAAATATTCTAAAATTTTGTTAACTCTTTCTATTTTCCCATCGGTCTGTGGATGGTAAGCGGTACTCATCTTGAGCTTGATTCCCAAAATCTTCGATAGACTCTTCTAGAACTCGCTAGTAAATAAGGAATATCTACCACTTACTATACTACTAGGAATCCCACGCAGTCTAGCTACATTCTTCGTAAATAAATTATCCAAAATAGGTGTCGTCCTAGTGGACTTAACTGGTATGAATTGGACACACTTGGTCAACCTATCCACTATGACCCATATATTTTCATTTACTCTATTTGATCTTGGCAACCCATCCATAAAGCCCATAAAAATAGGATCCCACTTCCATACGAGAATATCTAAAGGCTGAAGCAACCTACTTGGTTTCTGATGTTCGTCTTTTACCTATTGATAGTTCAAACATTGCTTTACCCATAAGCCTACTTCTCTGTTCATACCTTTCCAAAAGAAACTCCTTTTCATGTCGTGATAAATCTTAGTTCCTCATGGATGAATAGTGAATTTTGAACGATGGCATTCCTCAAGAACTTCCTTCCTAATGTTTCTTACATTCGGAACACATAACCTTTCTTTCTTCCTCAATCACCCATTCCGGTCAAGATTAAAATCTTTCAAGTCATCGTTCTCTGTTCAACCTCTTAACTTTTTGATCCATTCAACTAATACCGGATCCTCCATCTCTTTAGAAGCAATCTTTTCAATCATCACCGGTCAAACTTCTAAACATGACAACATAACCATCTCCTTTGTAGATCTAGCTTTAGATATCCACTGTACTCTACATATCGTCAACGCTTCCAAATCTTTCCACTTAGCTATCATCGCCAACATTGCATTCTAATGTTTTCTGCTTAGTGCATCGGCAACCTTGTTGCCTTTTCCGGGTGTGTACTCAATTCCAAAACCATAAGCGACTATAAACTATAACCATTTCTGTAGTCTCATATTCAACTCCTTCTCAGAGAATAAATACTTCGACGACATATGATCCATGTACAGTTCAAATTGCTCTCCCTGAAGGAAATGTCTCCACACCTTCAAGGCAAAAATTACCGCAGCTAATTCCAAATCGTACATCGGGTATCTAACCTCATGCAATCTAAGCTATTGAGATACATAGGCAATCACTTTACCTCTTTGCATTAACACAACTCCTAATCCTATTCTGCATGCATCCATATACACTACTAAGTCCTGATTCTCTTCTGGAACAACTAATACAGGTGCATTAGTCAATAAGCATTTTAGCTTTTGGAATGCCTCCTTATACTTATTAGTCCAAACAAACTTCACATCCTTTCGCATTAGCTTTGTCATTGGTGCTATTATTCGTGAAAATCCTTTATGAATCTCCAGAAATACCCCAAAAATCCAAGAAAATTCTTTACCTCAGTTACTGTCTTGGGTCTCTTCCAATTATTTACTGCTTCAACCTTAGTCAAATCTACAGAAAACCATTTTTCTAATACTATGTGACCAAGAAACTTCACCTCATTCTTCCAGAAATGACACTTCAAAAACTTCTCTTTAGCTGATGCTACCTCAACGTCTCAAGCACCACTCTAAGATGAACTTCATGCTCTCTTTTATCTTTAGAGTATATCAAAATATCATCTATGAAAGCTAACATGAACCTATCCAAGTGCTCTCGGAAAACTCGAATCATCAAATCTACAAAGATTGTCGGCGCATTAGTTAGTCCAAACGACATTACTAACTAATCATATGATTCGTATCTAGTCCTAAATGCCATCAAAGGGATACTATCCTCTGACACTCTAAGCTGATGGAATCCTATCGCCACATCCTGTTAGGAAAATACTTTGGCTCCACTCATGTGATCGAACAAATCGTCAATTCTAGGAAATGGATATCGATTCTTTATCGTCTTCTCATTCAACTTAAGATAATCAATTCATAACCATAACGATCCATTTGGCTTCTTAGCAAACACTTTGGATGGTCCCCAAGGAGAACTACTAGGTCTGATAAAACTCTTTCCTTCCAAATCCATAAACTACACCTTTAACTCCTTCATCTCGGTAGTTGTCATCATGCTTGGCGGCCTACTTACTGTTCTGCTCCTAGAATCGAATCTTTCTGAAACTCAATAGCTCGTTTTGGAAGCAATCCTACCACTAGTTCAAAGACATCTGCGAATTCCCTAACATTGAAAACTCCATTCAACTCGTCTTCTACCTCCACAATACTTAACAAAGCGTTAACCTCAAAACTAAGATTTACTATAGTATACACAATCCGAACACTACGGTTGGGGTGTCTAAGCGATATTTTTCTATCATGGAAAAATATCCTAGCATCTTACTTACTTAACCAATCCATACCCAAAATAATTTCAAAACCTACGAAATCAAATACATGCGAACTGCAAACAAAGGTATGACCTATCAATTCAAACTCTAGGTATGAGGATTCTAGGTTATGCTTATCTACCAAACAAAAAGATATAAAAGAATGCGATGCACATCAAACAGAACACTAACTGACATACCATGAATCATAAGCATACCCTCCAACATAGCTTTTCCTTTTTCCTCTATTGTTCGCCTCAAGATAGTCGGCTCCAATGCAAACACCTTACCCTTTCCATCCTTGGCTGGCTCCTTGCGTTGGTTCTTATATTGTCTAATCGATCGTAGTTGAAGCATCTAATATTCTTCTTTCTGATCACTTTCTTTCCATCTCCCAAGAGACATTCATTTGTAAAATGTCCTTTCTTATCACATTTATAGCAAACAAGTTCCGCATTTCCCTTCTTAGCAGCTCCACCCTTCTGAGCTCCCTTCTTATGGAAAAACTTTCTTTTCCTACTCTGCCCTACCTGAACTTCCTTTGCCTTGTTCCTTTCTAGAAAAGCAAGCATCTCCTATAGCCTTAAATCCATTTCCACTACAACATCAGATAGAATCCTGATATGCGGTAATGTGGCATTTGCAAACTCAGGCTTCAACCCCTTAATAAACTTCTCACTTCTCTTAATCACGGCATCAATAATAGCATAGCCATATCTTGCCACCTTCTCAAACCTCGTTGTATACTCCATCACAGACATGTCCCTACTCTAACTAGCAAACTTCCTTAACATAGTAGATTTAGCGATTTCCGACATAATCTCTCCTCAAATCTCCTTTTAAACTCAGCCCATTTCATCGTATCTTTATTAACTCTGATCGTAACACTATTCCACCAGTACAGCGCTGCTACTTGTAACTGTCTAGACTTAAGCCTTCTCTTCTACTCATCGTTGAGCCATAGATCAATGAAAATCCTCTCATAATGAAGTAAGCAGTTCTCCACTTCAATTGCGTCTTCAGTACCAATATATGGCTTTCCTCCCAACCGAGCATAATCCCTACACAAAACAGCATAGTTATTCACCACCGGAGCTTCTTTGTTTCCTCCTCCAACTACTCCAGTAGCAACTCCTGCCTGCATCATGCTGACAAAGAACTGATATATGGCTCCCATGTCAACTTGCGGGACTCCAGCACCTATATTTCCAGCTTATGCCTGACCTAGATTTCTATTGGTATTTGGTCTGGCATTTCCATTAGTTGTGGTGCTTCCCAAACAAAGGTTAACTTTTCCACTTATAGCATCCATATCTGCATTAGACTCTTCATAAGATACAGAAGAATAGCCTAAGAGAGATGGAAGAATAGAGATATAGCGTATACTTATATACAGCAAATACATGTACATTACTATAGCGTTATCCCATACCCCAGTCGTTTCTCTAATTCCTTTGGATTATGTTTTAAAAAATCATTCTAGTTTAAAAACTTTCATAACCTATGCTCTGATACCAAGATGTAACATCCCCTATCTTGAAGCCCAAAGCTAAGTGCTATAGATGCTGTAGTCATTTATAGTATTAACTTCCGATGACAAAATATGGTAATGTTAATGGTATCCGTAATATCAAAAGCACATGAATATGAAACAAAATCATAGATTCTAAAAACATTAACTTCGCTGATTACATTTCAAAAACATGTTTCACATGCCATTACATAATCCCAATCATTTTCTAGGTTCAGATCAAATATAATTATTACAAAATACGCCAAGATTGCCATATGAAGATGCTCCCTTCATTGATCAGAGTACCAAATAGTCATAAAAGACTTAATACAACACTGAGGAACTAAAACATAACAACACCTAAATAGCTAACATCAGCTTCCTATTCATCTTTGGAAGCTTTATTCGTCCACCTACTAAAACCTGTATACCCTCAACTCTCAACCTATTTTAATCAATTTTGAGCACCCGAGAGTTTAAGGGGGAAAACAAAAACTTCGATTCACACGTAAAGCTTGGTGTGAATAGTAATATACATGTCGGTTATCCGATATTAAGTGAGACCATGCTGCTTAGCGGAACGGGTTTCCTCTCGATAATATTTTTTTGAAAAAATATATCTTTTGCGAATCAAATTCTTACAACCAAACTGATTAAAATAATAATATCAGTATCATGTAAGCATGTAAATCAGGCAATCAATGGACTATCTATCCGAACACTGTAGTTTTATTTGGCTAACTACTAGCCTTTGGCTGACTCGGGACTACCAAACAAAATAAACAAATGGTCTAACTTATGTTAGATACTCTTATGGATGGTCTGTCCCTAACTTACCTCACCCAAGGTCAACTGATCCTAATGGTTTTGCGGGTGTACCAATAACATGTCCTCACTCTTTTTATTCCTTTCTATGTGTAACATAATTTAGTCTTACCTGTGATAAAGCCATATACACTAGAATTTTGGACTTATATTAGCTAGGGGCTACTAGCTAAAGTACAGAGCACGACCATATACCAATTCCATCTGGTATTCAAACATCTGAGTCATTTATTTAGGGTCAACTACCCCATTAAATTTTCCTTGAAAACATTTCTTTTCAAATTATTTAACCCTTCAAATCATACTTAAACAAGGAAACTATACTCTATGCTTTAATTAAACTACTTTGCCATGTTATGTATGCTTTACTCAAAACGTTGTTGATGAACACCTTCGAAACCTGTGTTTAAAAGATTTAAACAACCCCTTTCGAAACCATTAAAAGTACCTTTTTCAAAAACCTTGAAAGTACTACTTTCAAAACCATTAAACTACTTTACTTTATAACCTTAAGCCAAAAGGCCAAAACATAACTTTTGAAATCATTTACATTAGTCCTTACGAAAACATTGAAAAACATCTCTTTCGAAAGCATTATAAAACCATAGACATCTTATTTTCAAACACTTTAAACATGTCTTTCGAAAACATTGGGGATCCACCCTTTTGAAACCTTTACCTTATACCTTTCGAATGTATTAAGTCCTTTACATAAATCAAACCTTTCAAAAGCGATGGATTCGAGTAAAACCTGTGGAACAACCTTTTAAAACCATTTAAAACCACTACTTTGGAAACCTTTGGGTTTAACTTTCAATAGAACACATGGTCTTAAAATAACTAAGTCGGAAGTACTCTTCGAACGCAATTCCCTAAGTAAAAGAAGTGGATGGTGTCGAAACCATTCCCTTTAGAAGCATTGGAGAACGACTAATGGTTAAAGCGAAAGCACCCTTTTGAAGGCATTACTTCGAAAGGTTGAATGTGGCAGCAAGGGGTTACGACCCCTTCAAAAGCTACTTTATAAAGAAAAAGGTGCAACCATTTTCGCAACCATTCTTTAAAACCATTTGACTAAGTTAAAAGATATCTAAGTCGAAAGCATATTTTCGTAAGCAAAGCAGGCACATTTCCCTATAAAAGAAAAGCAAGGTTTCGACCCTTTCGGGACCCTCTGTTTCTACTATATACCTTTCGCCTATGTCCAATCACTACAAGCCAAGTCTATGATATCACGCACATTGGTTTCAATGGAGATGGGGACGGAAGTACATAGTCAAAAGGTAGGTGCCCAAAGTGACGAAACAACAAAAGTATGGTGAAAATGAATTTCAACTTTAAAAGGTAATTTTTTTCAACTAACCTGCTTTGTTTGTCAATAAATGATTGGTTGCTGGATTTTTTTCTAAAAGTGCTGCCAAATTTTAGAAATAAACAATTTAAAATATTTACAAACTACCCCTTCTCCTTTTATAAATATATAAAACATTTAAGTCTGGTATCTTAAATAATTTTATATAATTATCAAAACACTTAGTAAAATTTTACAGAAATTCCCATAAATCATTTTTAATATGTTTTCTAAGATATATTAATTTTTGACCCAAAAAACAATATAAATTAACCGCAATTAATTTTAAACCTAATTAACCATTTTCTTTACAAGAAAATTAATAATATATCCACATTAATTCAGAAAATTATGAAATTTAAAACCCACCTCTAAAATGTCATTTTCGACCTTAAATTAAAATCGCAAGGCATTTGGATGTAATCTAATAGTGTTTTCTCATTAAAACTTATCATAAAATCCATATGAGGTAGCATAAATCATCAACAAGCGTAGATATCTATTTTAACAATTAAAATATGGCAATATACTTTGCCAAAAATATTCGGATCTGATATAGAAACCAAAAATACCAAAAATTTGAAATGTAACATATTATTCACCTTTAACTTAGGATTTAGGAGTTGAGATTTGATCTTGGATTAAGTTGCTTACGTTTCTTCCTCTTATCTTCTTTTTTTCCCTTAATGGTACCCGACCGCACTTATATTTCATTTTCATTTTTAACATGTAAAATGAATGGGCATAAAGGGTTTAAGGTATTAGAACATGTCTTATTCCTACTTTTCCCATTATCTATTTGCCTTGCTCATTTCATTTTAGTTTCCATTGGTTCATTATTTTAAATTGGCATGACTACCTCTATTAGCACAAATCTCAATCCCTAACCATTTCATTATTTTATGTAATTTAACTAATTAAATATCCTAAATAATGTTAGTTAAAATTAGGTTCATTACAAGAACTCTCTGGTACTGAGCTGGAATCCTTTCTACTCCATCTACGGCTGTTTTGAGTCAGTTCATTCAACAGCCTCAGACTTTACTCAACGTTTGATTCATCTACTATTGACTAGCCTAGAATTTGTCTTCATTAAATTCATCATCTTATCCATATCCATTATGGTCGCAACGTTAGTTGAAGTCTGGATCTTCATTTTTCTTAGTTGGTTAGCTTCATTCCCATGTTGGGGTTTTGATTCTCAACATCGCTGGGGGTAGCTCTGGTTGTGATGGTGCGTGTTTGATTCATTGATGGGGCTATGGTAGAAAGCTTCTAATAGATCTTTGGAAATCTGATCTGTAGAATCAAAATCTAGAGAAAATGGATCCATCTCTTGGATATAGGAAATCAAATAGTATATGATAGATCCAAATGGCCTGAGATTCTCGTTCTCAATGAAAGCACCAAAATGTTTGAATCGAAAATGGCATAAACACTTAAAAAAGTAAGTAGTAGAGATTAAATGAAGAAAGTAAATGAAAAATAAAGGAAATTCGATAGAAAACAAGCACAAACAAATTTATTTTGGTTCGACAATCTTAGCCTACATCCACTTGAATGATTTTATTATCTTTGCACTAGTTTTTGTGATTATAAGAAAGAAGGATTAGAATAGATCCTTGAATACAAGAAAGTAAGAGTGTAATGGTAGGGTGAAGATCCCTAGAATGAACCATTCCTCCTATATGTATAGGAGTAGACGACTTTATATCTCATTGATATTTCTCCCATAAAATTTCTCCATGAAGACAAAGTCCTCCAAAAAATCTTAGCCCTAGATCCCCTATGGATGGGGACCGGTACTGGCCTCTCTAGGAGGATTGGTACCGACCAATCCCTATATATGGAGATAGGGGATCGGTGATTCCTCAAGGTGGTTCTTCTTGATATTAGCCTTAACTTTCCAATGTTGTTTTTCTTAGTCCCCTAGGTGTTTTTTGGTCCAGGCGATGGATCTACAAAAAGCTGAATTACTACTTTAGATAATATATGGAGGTTGCCAATACAATGTATAGGAATTCTAGAACAACAATTGAATCAGGCTCTACGTAGATAAAGAAAGTGCCATAGGAGTGGGGGATACTTCGGGTGTACCTCTAGGGATCGGTACAGATACCTATTTTAGGGTGGAATGCTAATCCATACTTAGTGTATTCCAGGGTATTGGACTTTTAAGCTTGTTCGACCATCGTCTCGTGGTCTAGTCTGTACGTGGTTCCTAAACACAATGATCATCTCTGTAGGTTGGTTGCCACGGTAGTCATTAAGTCTAACCTATCCGATCAATCTGAATATAGCCAGGCCAAAAGGCTAGATAACGCTACCCTACGAGCATCCATAGCTATTTCATTCCTAGCCTAAATGTTTACCATGTATTACCTAGGCAATGATCCCAATCGATCCCATATCAAAATTTGATTTGGTTTTTCATGACTCTTTTAAAAATAAAACTTCATGTTCATGAAGTACTTAATCAAAAATATTTATATTTAAAAACATAAACTTTGAAACCTTTATATAAAATTCAAAAATTACATGGTTTCCAAAAGGAATCAAGAAAAATTTTCCTTTTCTAGCCAACTTTACCTATTAAGGACTTTCTATAATAGAGATTTACTTCTTTAAAAAGTAGGATTTTTAACTCAAAACTCAATTATCAAACCAAACCATTTTTTCTAACAAATCTCCTATAACTTTAGAGAATGAAAAGTGTAGTAGACAAGGATAAATTCCATCCTATTATTTTTCTATATCATTTAATCTCCAATTCCACCTTTGAAGGAGATTTTAATAGCATATGAGCAGGTCTTATAAATGATACGAGCAATTGCTGCATGTGGCAACCTGAAAATTGGAATACTTTGTCTTAAAATATCAAAACATTTTGAATAATAGTTAAGTGTTATAAATATGATTTTATAAAAAAGTTAAACATTATTTAATAAAATAATAATGATAAGAAAATTATTTCTGAAAATTGTTTACAAAAATATATTCTTTGGAAAAATATCGATAATATGACCGAAAATCGTTTTATCGATAAACAGTTTTTTGACCATCAAAAGTTGTTTAGAATTTCTTTTTACATACACTTATTTTCTTAAGAAATAAATTTAATGAATAAAATCTTTTTTTCCATTTATGGAAATAAACTTTATGCAGTATGTCATGGGTGATGTCATCTTGGATATTTAAGAAATGAGCAAATATGGAAATAACTTAAAATTTAAGCTATGTGGTGTAAAGTTGTCATGATAGAAGTAATTAATCTCATGATAGAAGTAATAATTCCCAATCCTATATAAGGAGGGGTACACCCTTAGAAAATATATGACAAAAATATTTCAAAGCTTAAGAGAAATTTCATTATCATCTTTTTCTTCTTTATCTTAATTTCCTAAAGCAAATAAGTTGCAAACCATCTCCAAATCACCTAAGACTTTGAGTAAAGCCTTGCCACCACAAAACCAAACTTTCTACCTAGTTATAATTTGAAAAATAAAAGCCATACTTCCACCTCTTCTCAAGGCCGTGAGCGTTCTAGAGGGTTTGGAGGCATTGGAGCAAGGTGAGGCAAGAAAGCAAGGAATGAAAGGTGGTTGTTAGGTTGGGTTAGACTTTGGCTAGCTTGGATCTTGGTTATTATTGGATTAAAGGTGAGTTAACATGTCACTTTAAAGGGAAAATATCACATATAAATTGATTTTTGATTATATTAAATGTTGTTTGAATTGTTAAGTGGCATATGTTAAAACATTGGTTTGGATTCTAGTTTTGAAAACAAGTGACATATAAGATCCATGTATATGGACTTGAAAATTTTGAAATAGACTTGAGTGGACTTATATGACATATAACTAGGCTTTGAACAAAGAACATTGGTTATATTTGAGCAAAGGTTGGAATGTGACATGGATTTAGAAGTGCACTTATAGTGATAGTCGCTATAGAAGCCATTTCGAATTGCCTTGTTTTTGGCAATTGTTATGGAACTTTATAGAGAGATCCTTAGAGGTTTATCACCATACTTGCAATTTATATATGTATATTTGATGATATTAAAAGCCTAAGTAGTAAAAATTTAAGTAACATCTCGAAAACAGTCAAAACATCACCAGTGCAAAACTCCTCCGTTTAACCTTGATTTTTGGACTACAAATGTTTCAAAAAGGACTTTAAGTTTAAGCCCTTTTTTCAATTCCATTTAAAAGTATTTCTTAACTCTTATTAGAGTATTTTAAAACTAAACTAAGATTTATATGAATTTTTAAGAATTAGTTATGAATTTGTACAGAAAGAGCGTTTTGTGGAAAACACGATTTTATATGTTTTCAAAAAAAATAACGAAATAATTATTTTTAAGTAATATTTTGTATTATTATTTTAAAACCTATTATAAGTATTTTAATATAAATATCTTAGAAAATATGTTATATAAATATCTTGGAAAATATCTTATATAAATATCTTTGGAATTATCTTACCTTTTTAATGGATTTTAAAAGTACAAACAAAAGGCTTAGAAAGAGGTTAGTAATTATTTAATGGGCGAATGGTTAGATTGTTTAAATTACTTATTCGAAAAGTAATTGATGATGCTTAACACTTATAAGCTGACGAAGTAAGCTTATTTATTTATGAGAGTTAAGATTGATGTACGAGTAGGGATGAAGCAATAGAGCTTTAACCTCGCAGCTTCCCCCTTAACCGAGGAATAGATAAGCGAAGAATGTCGAAAATGTGTTAGTTATGTTGATTTCTTACCTCTTTGTGGAAATTATTACTACTATACTTAACACTAAAAGTTGAGGAGGTAGACTTATATATTCGTGAGATTCAAAAATGAAGTGTTTAGGCAAGATTTGGAGCAACCAGCGCCCAAACTTTCCTGGCTTCACTCTTGGGCAAGGAATAATTAAGTTGTAATGTCGAAAATGAATTAAGCATACAAATATTGGTTTGTATAAACAGGTTTTTGGGTTGGGTAATCGATTAGCCAATTATCGAACTTAAGCAAATGTTAACTTATGAAGTAATCAAAAGATTTCACGATTTCATACCAATAAGAACCCTCAGGTAGGAGTATTGTTACGAAACATCTCTAGCTTTCACTTATTTATGAACAAAATGGAATTGAGTTTACCAGAATTCTATCGATTGGTTTTGAAGAGTATAGGATTAGTAATTGTTCTACTTACTGAGCATCATTTCAAAACTAGTATACGGGTTCCATATTTTGGAAGTGGTTGAAGAAAGGAATCTATTTGGAGATTCGAGATCTATTTAAAATGCTCGAACACATGTTCATGATATATTCAGGATATGGCAATCTATATGTGATTCTGGGATCTATTATGATATGGGGATCTAAGTATAGTTTCGTCATCTATTTGGGATGAGAGGTTACAATTTAGGACTCATGTTCTATTTGAGTGATGAATGCTCATGTGAAAGATGTCGAACGTAATCTCGACATCAGAAATGGCTAAAGACAAAGTATGATGCACAAGCTAGGGTTAGCGACCCATGTCAAGGTGTTATCACCTCCATTTCTAGAGATACTTATCGATATGTTGCGCGTAGAAGTTGATGATATTCGATCCATGTCGTTCATGTTTATGTTCGGACACTGGGCCGCTTGTGTTTACTGTTAACCCGCCTTTAGGCAAGGCAACATACAGGCGGATTTAACCCAATCGACTGCAATGATCATCGCTGGATTTTCATAGATAATAAACATGACCACGAAGCTAAAAATGTAGCACAGTCGATGAATAAGCAACACAAAATGTTTAAAACATAGTTTCAACAAGAATCAAGTGGTTTCAAGTTGCTTAGAGTTGGCTCCGAGTCATCCCTAGGCTTACTTCGGGTTTCCAAAGGGTTTACTTTGGGTCATATAAGAGCTTGCTTTGGGTCTTTGGGGTAGCATGTTTGCAGGTGGCTTCGAGTCACTACATCACCTACTTCGAGTCATTGGAGGGTTTACTTTGGGTCATGGAGGCAACTGCTTCGAGTCACAACCACGTATTAACCTCCGTATCCATCCTTATGTCATTCGTATCCATCCCGCGAACATCCATTCATGTCCATCCACTTAAGCCACCCAGTTCGCATCCAAGTGACCACAGCAACCGATCAATAAACAAAAACCCTACTAGTTCGTATCAATGCAATTTGTACCCATCATGTTGCACTTGATCCCTTTCGTATCCATCGGAGACTATTTAATCATATCAATGCATGTTTCATATCGACCCATTTTAACATGTGCCTTATATCAATCACTTAGGCCATCGATACGAAATTGTTATGCATTTTGTATCGTTCACTTTTCACCGATATGAAACTAACATCAAGTGATTGATACGAAGGCGATATGTCATCGATATGAAAAGAATACGTAATTGATACGCAAGACCGCGCACATGATGAATATGAAATGTATGGTATGAAGGATGTTACACTGAAGCGATACGAAGTAAGAACGTTCGAATGAGGAAGTAGTCAACTCGGCATGAAAAGTGGATCGATCCTAAAAGATAGCACTGTGTCATCTAGCAGTCACATGCATCCTATGGATATGAACGAGAGCGATACGAACGTATTAATACGAATTTGGCTACACATTGAAAATCCAAACTTGCATCACTCATATCTCACAATCTACATGTTCAGATACCATAAAATTTTCACAGGAGCCTGTGTACAACCTCAAGAATGTCCATGATCGAACCTAACCTAAAAAGAGCAATTTTGGATCGATACAAATTTGGTACGTATCGATCATGGATCAAATCGAAATGTCAGATGATCGATCACGTGGGCCCATCCACTTGAGAGAAGGAGTCTTCCGAGATCCGGACGAGATATTTGCAGCCTACCCTATAAATAGCAGTCCAAGAGCTTCAAAATAGGGATCTTTTTGGCTCTTCTACGCCGTTACTCTACTGAAATTCATTGTAATTTGGATACTATTAATTGTACTCTTGTAAATCAGTAGAGAACCATCAATAAAAAAGCAACTCTTCAAAATGGACATAGGTTACAACGGTGAACCACTATAAATCTTGTCTTTCTACTGCTTTCCTTTTAATTTTTTGAGTGTTCTTCATATTTACATTTTCTACATACCTGCTATCTGTAATCTGTGATTGTGAACGGGTGCTTTTATTGGCAATTGGGTATTTATGATGAATGCAAACATTTACCTTATGGTATATTTTATTTAGAGATATAAGGGACTTGGAAGGTAGTTTCTAATCCTTATGTGCGAAGTTTGGATTTGACTCCCTCAAAGAGATCTCTATTGAAAACCCATTGTGTGAACAAGCCTTATCGAATTTGGTTGTACCCTAAATATATTGTAGTATGACCAATGTAAGCACCATTACTATTTGATATAATTTATGTGCTACACCATAGACATTATCTAATATATCACTATATTAAACATAATGAATGGATGGTTTCTTTGAGGAAAAACAGGACGAGTATCCGTACTGCTCGAAAGTTACTATTGTGGTTACATATGTTTTAGTGTTTCTCACGCTGGTTTACCAGATCGATCCGTGTATTATTTTCTTAATGCTTAGAACAACCCCACGTATGTTTCTAGATTTAAGCTTTGGATGCTTTAGAGCTACAGGGGCGGAGTTGGAGTTCTACCTATCGTAGTATTTATTTCTGCTGCGTTGCTATTTTATCATTAGCGTTTGTAAGGACAAGTTATTATAAATGTCTAGTTAGATTGCTGTAATCTGAAAACTTTGTATCCTAGAATGACAGTTTATACTATCTTTTGATATTATATATGATCATTTCATTATGAGAATTTGATTTTGTGTTCTCTTTTCTTGTTCTATTTCTATTTTTCTATTTTACCCTAATAGTTCGTCTTTTTAGCACTTAAACGTTGGACGCATGAATACCATGGATGCATTAGTGTCAACATTTGAGGATCGAAAAGTTGAGTCGTTACATTTGTTATCAGAGCATAAGGTTGAGCGAACACCTTAGCTTTGGTTGAGTGTGGCTCATTAGATATATAGTAAGCGACACCCTAGAGTGAGTCGAGTGTATTATACATATGAGAGAGCATTTGTATTTTGAAAACTAGACTTTTAAAAATATTCTTTAGGAATATCACTATCTTCACAATCCTCTCTTAGTATCTTTTCCTTGAAATAACTCTATCCTTGGGTTTCCTAAAAATCTTGGTATATATTGCTAAGATTTCTTATTGTTTTAGGAGTCATATCTGGAAGAAAGATAAAGCTAGTTTTCATCAAGGTTTAGGCATGCCGTGGCTAGATGAGAGATGGAGGGACTTGTATCCAACGATTTAGAGGAGGAGATTATATTTGAAGATTCAGAGGAGGAACTTCTAGCCCAAGAGGGGGAGGATCAAGAGGAGGAACTTGTATCAGAGAATGACGATGATGTTAGTTAGGAAATAGAAGGACCATTAATGGCGAATGAGGAAGACACGGGTAAAGATCTCGATGATGAGATAGAAATAAAGGGATTGGACATATGAATGGCTGGTTATTCGATGGAGAAGCAGAACCTATAGGGATGGACCATCCAAGTTGGAAATCGAGCAATAACGGAGAGATCATGGATTTGGAAGGACTCTAAGAGAGAGAGCCCTCTATAAGAGTATTAGGGTGTGATTTCTAAAGGTGTTTTCTTTAGCTTTAGTATTGTATCTTGTAGATAGGTATTGAGTTAAGTATTGTATCTTTATTATATCCTTATTACGTAAACCCATATTATGGGTTATCAATGCTAGCGATGGGTGTTTAGCTTGTAATATATGAGGTGGTTTATGGAAGATAAGTTTTAAATTAAGTAAACATGCTTGTTACACAAATTATCCAATGTTACTGGGGCAACTAATAGACATCTTTACGTAAAGGATATCCAGGAAAAGTAGACTTTAGGACCGAGTTGGATATCAGAATTCTACTCTTCTAAGCTACTTACCAGACTAGATAAGTAAAGAGGTCAAAAAAGTCGACTTAATTTTAAGACCCACATTTATGTTGGGACTACATCTAAGTAGTAAGAACTTGGATACTAGGACTTTTAATACTAAAGGAAGTATGGTGGAAGGAGTATTGAAGGATCGAACAAGGAAAGACTTTTCTTCGGTATGCCATGAGTTTGAAATATTGGGCAAAAAGAGATTCAACGGTTTCGAGATTATCATCAAGGCCTAAACTTGGATTAGTTTGGGTGACATGGTATATATGGACACGACATATCATATCCAGGGAGCACTCATGCATATTATAAGTATGGATTTTTGGTTCGAGGGTGCATCTCTAGAGACTATTAGAACCTTGTATTTGATATTTTGATCGTGACAACTATATAAGTATATATTATATTGACTAACCATATTTGCAGAAGAGGATACTATTCTACTCGACAATAGATCGAAGACCAAGAATTCAAAGAGAAGTTTCAAGTTTTATAAATGGTATGTCTATAATCTAGTTAGAAGTTAATCATTATTAAAATCTCTCCTTAGTGGTATATGCATGCATATAAGGTTTTAAATTTAAATTAAAAATCATATAGACACCATAAAAATTATTGATACATAGTCATAATCCAAAAGCTTTAAAAAGAAATGAATATGGCAGACAACATCAGTTTCAGTCAATGAATAGGTGATACTAGTCGACTGAAAATGGCATAGGTGCACAAGTTTATTTGAAGGTTTAGTCGACTGAACCACCCTATGCAGTCAATTGAACCAAGTGTCTTTTCAAAATAAAATTTAAAATTCGAATCTTTAAAAACATTCAAAAGGCTGAATTTATTTCCTCGGCCGACTGAATATTCATAATGGCTATTTTCTGAATGACCATCATTTTTTGAATGAAGAGAAACAACCCTTTGATTTGTGAGTTGTTTCCGTATCTTTTGACCTATCTTTTCACGAACAATTGCATCTTTTAAGCCGTATATGTAGCCTTGAATTCAGTTGTTTTAAATAACTTAATTCTCTGATTCTATTCCAATATTCTAATCACTCGCACATTCAAGTATAATTTATTTGTGATTAAAATTACTTCCAATCTTCATGAACTACATTATATGCCACAAAGGAGAAGAATATAGGAAGGGTGTACTCTGAAGACTTATCCGTGTTATCTAAAGAGCACAATCGATCAAGAAAACTTTCTGCAATGTTGAAGTCCTATTTGGTTGCTCAAGCGGTAGAAGTCCTATTCGATTGTTTAGACGGCAGAAGTCCTATTCGGTTGCTCAGGTTATGTGATACATGTTCCTTTGGGTTAAGTGAGGGTTGATAGTAGAATTCCAGAAGGAGACTTGGACTGGACGTAGAACGGGTGTTCGAACCAGTATAAAAATCCATAGTGTCATTTAGTTTACTATTTACTTTTTATATTCATATTCCATACTAGTAGATAACTTGTATTATTATTATATTCCATATTACGGTCCATGGCAGCACTTTCAGTGACATCTGTGTTTGCCTAACCAGAAGCAACTAACACAAGTTTCAACTATCGAGAGATACTTCAAGTTTCATTTACAATAAGTGTAGGAAGAAGGGTATTTTTCTAAAGAGTGTAAGGAGGGGAAAATAGGGCAAGTGTATAAGGAACTAATTGCTAAGGTTTTGAAGATTAAGCCACAGATGGTGAAGGCATGGTTTGTATCGAGGGCTTGCAACAGTTGTCACCACCCAGGTCATTTGATCAGGGATTTTACGATGCTTCAAATAGGACAACGACCTAGGGTTTCCCACTTGCTTCAGCACCTTCCACTTCTGCAGCTACAAAAGGTAAGCAAATTCTTGAGGGTATACTATCTGTTTATAGTTTACCTATTCATGTTTGATTAGATATTAGTGCTTCTCGTAGTTTAATATCCTATAACCTTGATTGTTTAGTCATGCTCGCCGGTTAGGAACTTTGAGCATTATTTGTGCTTGACCAATTTATGAATAGTTTAACCTTTCTACAAAATAGGTGGATTATACTTTAAATGGGATGGGTACATTAAAACAAATACCTTGTGAATTAAGTTTCATGATTTGGCTATAAGGCGTTTCGCGATAATGTTGGGTGAGAAGTTAAAATTTAGTAAAACATGTTTACTATAATTAAAAAAGGAGAGATATAATATTTTAGGAATAAACATTTGTGAAAATAATTTTATATAAGAAAGAAACTTTATATAAATATGGTTTATAAAATATGTCTTACAAACAAAAAGGATTTAAATGGAGGACTTAAGAACTTAAATCCCGGTATCTTTGAAAGAGTTTTTCAGTATTTTAGCAAAAAGATATATTAGAATTATTGGATAGAAAATATTTTGGAAGTTGGTTTACGAGGTTAAGGTCAGGATACTTAGTAGCAATCTATGAGTTATCTAATACCGCTTCAAAAATGATTTTCAGGTTAAGACTGAAAGTAATGGTTTGGATGTACTTAACTCACTTCTATCACTTGAAAATAATTTTGATGATGATTGCAACATCACAAGTATTCATTTTCGAGTTTGTAAGTGTGGGATGCTACAAAGTTGTTACAAATTTTTATTTAATCCCAAAGTAACATTTGATATACAAAGGTTATATGTATATATTATTTGAAAATGGTTTGAAATGAATAATGATGCCTAGTTCCAAAGTTTTCTTGTTAAGTTATTTAATGGATACATGTAACCTAAGCATTAGGACAGTTTGGTTTGTACATCATGTATGATACGTTGGTTGATAGTTTTAATTAGTTGAAATAAAATGAAATTTTTCGACGGTTTTGGATAGTCTGGAACTTATGGATTGTTATAGAACTTGTAATTAAGTGTGTGAAAATTTAAAATTGAGTTTATATAACACTTCGATTGAGAAGGTAGTACATTAAAGCAAGTTCAAATTATTAATTATCCTTGTTAAGTAAAACAAATTTGATGTTGTCATATACTCTTAAAATGTAATGGAGTATTATACGAGTATTTAGTTTTAAAATGTTTATAAACTTGAAGTTAATTTTTTATGAAATGATTCATAAATAATTCTAATAATGGAGAGATGTACTATTTGGACAAATGAATGTGATTAAAAGGAGTTGGCGTAATTTATAAACCAATCGGATAAATACTTAAGTTATACGTAGATCGTTTTATTCATAAACTGTTCATGATCCAATATACGATTATATATTTTCAAGTTGGTTTACACCGGTCCAAACAAAAAAATTCATTCAATTCTTGATGGCAAACACTTGATACGGATTTCTGATGAGATCCTAAAGTTCCTACCATAGTAAATGACTGCGTAAGGAGAGTAGAGGCTTTTAATCAAGGAACCTGGTCGTAATCCACATTAGAGAGATCAAGTGATCTATGCTAGTTGGGAAGAGGAATCTATATGATCGAGCAAGTGATTAAATCAGATATTGCATATGGATGGTACATGTGCATTGTATAAGCTTAGTACATTTGTACGATATGTTGTCTTATAAAGAGTTTGGGGATCAACTCTTTGGTCCATTATGAGGTAGCATGAATATCATCTAAGTGATGACTTTAGGACGTTGAGTGTAAGGTATGCTTAGTAAGTTATTTATCGTCCTTAGGCGATGAGAGAGTTTTTAAACCTAAGCAAATCTTTGAGCGTTGGTTGCTAGTGATAGTGAATACTATTTGAGCGATGTGTGATTATTCCTTTGTTAAGGTTAGAAGTTCCATGGAGCAAGGATATTCAGGGTGGTACAAGTAAGAGGGGGTGGCAGTTTGGAGGAGATCCATCTAGTGTTTCTTATTGATGTGGATTTCCTTCTTATCTTAGTATCGTATTTCTTTTGTAATGTACTCACCGCTTGAGGTGAAGCCACTAGTATGCATTTTGGTTGGTAGTTTAACTGTATATATTTTCACCAGTGCTCTCTCTATATATACATCTTATTTCATCTCTCCTTTGGTTAATCATTCGTATTTAAATTTCGAGGATGGAATGTTCTAAGTGGTGGAGAATGTGGCGACCTGAAAATTCGAACACTTCGTCTCTGAATATCGAAAGATTTTGAATGATATTTAAGTGTTATAAATATGATTTTATAACCTTTTTAAAAATCATTGAATTAATAAATAATGATAAGAAACTTTTTTCTAAAAATAGTTTACAAAAAATATATTCTTGATAATGCGATCGGAAATTATTTTATCAAGAAACAGCTTTTTAACCGTCAAAATTTGTTCAGATTTTTTTTACATATGCTTATTTACCTAAGAAATCAAATTAATGAAATATTCCTTTTTCATTTATGGAAATAAATATTAAGGAGTATGTCATGGGTGATGTCATCTTAGATATTTAGGAAATAAGCAAATATGGAAATAACTTATAAGTTAAGTTATGTGGTGTAAAGTTGTCGTGACAGAAGTAAATAATGTTAGTAGGGTTTTTAGAGTTTTTGGTCTTTTTTCATCATCATTCCTTAGCCTATATAAGGAGGGATACATCCTTACGAAATTTATGAAAAAAATATTTCAAAGCTTAAGTTAAATTTTAATGTCATCTTGTTTTTCATCTTAATTTCCAAAAGAAAATAATTTGCAAATCATCTTCAAATCACCTCAAACTTTTAGGAAAGTCTTTACACCACATAATCAAACTTTCTACCTATTTAAAGGTTGAAAAATCAAAGCCATACTTCCCCTTCTCTCAAAGCTGTGAGCATTCTAGAGGGTTTGGAGGCATTAGAGCAAGGGAAGCAAGGAAAGGTGGCTGCTAGGTTAGGTTGGACTTTAAATAGATTGGATCTTGGTTATTGTTGGATTAAAGGTGAGTTAACACCTCACTTTAAAGGAAAAATATCACATATATTATAATGTTTGATTATATTAAATGTTGCTTGAATTGTTAAGTGACATATGTTAAAACATTAGTTTGGATTCTTGTCTTAAAAACAAGTGAAACATAAGATCCATGTATATGGACTTGAAAAAACTTGGAATGGACTTATATGACATATGAGTAAGCCTTGAACAACGAATATACATTGTAGCTGAATATAGGTTGGAATATGACTTGGATCTGGAAATGCATTTATAGCAATAGTCACTATTGAAGCAGTTTGGAATTGTCTTTTTTTGCAATTGTCATGAAACTTTGTAGAGAGATTCTTAGAGATTTCTCACCGTATTTGCAATTTTTTATATGTATCTTTGTTGACATTAAAATATTGAACAATATGAAGTTAAGTAACTTCTCAAAAACGATCAAAACATCACTCGTGCAAAACTGCCCAGTTTAACCTTCGATTTTCAAATACTTCAAAAAGGACTTTAATTTTAGTCACTTTATTTCATTCTTTTTAAAAATATTTCTTAAATTTTATTAGAGTATTTTAAAAGTAGTTTGGGAATTATATGAATTTTTAAGAATTAGTTATGAATTTATATAAAAAGTTGTTTTATGGAAAACACAATTTTCTATGTTTTCAAGAAAATTACGAAACAATTATTTCGAAGTAATATTTTCATGAATGTTTTAAAATCTATTATAAGTATTTTATGCAGAAAATATCTTGGAAAATATCTTGTATAAATACCTTGGAAAATATCTTATATAAATACCGTATCTTGGAATATATCTTGGAAATTATCATATCTTTTTAAAGGATTTTAAAAGTGCAAACAAAAGTTTTGAAACGGGGTTAGTAATTACTTAATGGCCGAGTGGTTAGATTATTTAAGTTACTTAACTGAAAAGTAATGGATTATGCTTAATGCTAATAAGCCAATGGAGTAAGCTTATATATTTGTGAGAGTTAAGATTGATGTTCGAGTAGGGATGGAGCAACAGAGCTCTAACCTACCAACTTCCCACTTAATCGAGGATTAGGTAAGTGGAAAATGTCGGAAACGTGTTAATCTTATTGATTTCCTACATTTTACGGAAATAATTACTACTATACTTAACAGTAAAAGCTGATGAGATAGACTTATCTATTTATGAGATTCAAAAATGAAATGTCTAGGCAAGGCTTGGAGCAACCAATGCCTAAATTTACCTGGCTTCAATCTTGGGGAGGAATTATTATCTTGGAATGTAGAAAATGAGTTAAGAGTACGAATATTGATTTGTATAAACAAGTATTTTTACTGGATAATCGATTAGTTGATTATCGAACTTAACCAAATATTAACTTAGGAAATAATTTGAAGGCTTCACGATTTCATACCAATAAGAACACCCGTGGAGGAGTTTTGGTTCGAAACATCTCTAGCTTTCACTTACTTTTTAAAGAACTAGAATTCAGTTTACCAGAAATCCATCGATAGCTTTTGAAGAGTTCGAGATCGGTAAGTATTTTACTTACCGAACAGTACTTCAAAACTGGTATATGGGTTCAATGTTTTGTAAGTGGTTGAAGAAAGGAATCTATGTGGAGATTTGAGATCTATTTTAGGTGCTCGAACACATGTAAATGTTCATAATCTATGCAGGAGGTGGGAATTCATGTGTGATTCCAAGGTCTATTGAGATATAGGGATACATGTGTAGTTTCGACATCATTTCAAGATGAGAGGATCCAATTTGGGATACATGTTTTATTCGAGTGATGAAGGCCTGCATGAAAGATGTCGAACGTAATCTTGACATCGGAAACAGTTGAAGACAGAGTAGGATTCACAACCTGGGGTTAGCGATCAAAGTCAAGGTGTTATCAACTCCATTTCTAGAGATATTTATCAATATGTTGCGCCCGAAAGTTGGTGATATTCGGTTCAAGTTGTTCATGTTTATGTTCGGATGCTAGGTCGCTTGTGTTTACCGTATGGTATATTTTATCTAGAGATATACGACGCTCATAAGGTAGTTATTGATCCTTGTGCATGGAGTTGAATTCAACTCCTCCGCCGAAGAGATATCCACGAATAATCCATTATGCAAACGAGCCTTATCGAATTTGATTATGCTCTAAATTTGTTGTGGTGTGACCAATGTATGCACCATAACTATTTAATATAAATTATATGCTACACCCTAGACATTATCCATTATACCACTATATTAAACTTAATGAATGGTTGGTTTTTTATGGGGAAAACCGTTACAAGTATTCGTATGATCCCAATAATTACTATCCTGGTTACATATGTTCTTGTGTTTCTCACACTGGTTTACCAAATTAATCTAGGTGTTATTTTCATAAAACTTGTGTTAACCTCGTGTATGTTTCGTACAACCGATTTCCTATCGGTTTAGAAAAGGCCGAACGAATTTAAATTAAAATTTTACCGCAATCGCACGGTGTACGATTGTAGCACGTATGCAAGTACGGGTCGACCCATAGGGAATTATTTAGATGTTGAAGTTCTATTCAATCAAATTAAACCAAAGCCAAGATATTGTTAACTAACTATAAATAAATAAAAACAAACTAAAACTAAGGGGAATAAAAATATGAGATTAAAGAGAAATTTAGAGGCAAATCCTCTCTTATGATCACATAAATCAACATAATGAAATTATGATCTCTTTTTGGTCATTTGTGAGTTTAGTTGATGCATTTATCATAAGCATGGCCTAATTGTGTTATTAATTAACACACTTAAAGCATCAAACTTTAATGCACCCTCTAACCAACTTACTAACTTTAATGAAAATGATATGAAATTAAAAGTAGAATCTATTTTAAACATGGTTTATTAACTATTGAGTTAGAAACATAAGCCATCAAATTTTGATTCTAAATCCACTTCCATGACCATGATCATATGTAGATGAAGAGATAACTAGTTATTCATATGACTAAGCATACCCTATTTGTTTTGAGCAACATAAGCTATCAAACTCAATATTAAACAAAAAATCACACAAACATCTTTCCATTAAGCACAAAAGAGACATAAATGAAAAATTATGTTGCATCTACATGATTCAAGAGAGCTTCATTACCCTTAAATTGAAGGGGTTTAGCCTCTCATATTTGTTATAATATCAACAAATGTAGAAAGCAATATGAAACAAGAAGAAAAGAAAAAAATGCAAGCTAATGAAAGTAAATTGAGAGCTACTCTACTTGCATAAGCATGAAGAGCATGAAATAAAATTACATAAAAGAAAATTGCATAAAAGAAAAGAGGCAAAGAAGCCATTTTATTTCTACACTAAAGATTACAGCTTGCATAGAATAACATAAAACTAAATTAAAACCTAGCTAAGAAGAAGGTGGAGGCTAAGAGGAAGAGAGCCTAAAATTAAGAGAGACTAAAAGAAGAGAGGAGGGGGGTTACATGAAGCATAAGGGGTATTTACACGTATTTGGAAACCCTAATTCATTTTTTGGGAACTGCCCAAACTACCCTTGAGGTAGTGTGGCCATCAAGTAATCATTAGCGTATCTTAATCCCCCATTTAAATGTGCATTAGCTTTAATTTCCATTAGCATAAGTATTAGCTCCTAAGTGTACAAAAAGGTATGTGGGTAGGTGAGATCCTCCATGATCCATGAAATAAATTATTTCCTTCTCCATTCCTTTATACTCACTCTTGTGCATGCATATATCTTCATGAAGCAACTTGTATTTGAATTTAAGTTCCTACAAAATAGCATAGAAATTTTCAGTTAAATTTTAGAAAATTAATATATGCACAAAAATGACCATTTTACCCTTGGATGAAGATGAATATGTGATGATTTGAAATAATTTGAATTTTGTTTTAAACAAGTTAAAATACCCAATATGATCATTTATTTAAATTAAATAGGTTAAATACGGTGGTAAAAATATGCACATTTACGTGCACATCAAATACTCCCACGCTTATTTTTTTATTCATCCTCGAATAAAGAAAAAGAACTAAGATAAATCTGTTTTGCTAGGAAACTTGATTGCATTGAGCGTATGCAACAAGCTGTTAAACCTTCGAGTGTCCCCAGTATGTCGAGTGTTGTCTCTTGAGGGTTTTCAGCGGATACTACCCACAAAATCCAAATGCAGGATGAAAATATTTATGAAATGCAAGATTTATTTACAAAGAGATAAATGCAAGATTTTGAAAATATTTACAATGAAGGATGCACTTTTAAATCGACACTTATAAAATAAATATAGGTTTCGGTCATTATCTTGAAAATTTAAGCTATTTACTCAACAAAATTTCCAATAAAAATGAAGTTATCAAAGCAAATACACTATAGTTTAACTCGTTGTTTCGGTTGATAACACAGTGTAATTATGAAATGGATCTTTAGTCGATTATCAAAGTTTGTCGAAGTGGTATTCTCATTTCTTTTCAATAACAAGTTAAATCAAGCAAGTAAAAATAGTGCTTAGACTTCAATTTCTTACTCTCTCTTATTTGAAAATTTTATTGATATTAACAATATTTACAAATGCTTAACTCCGGTAAACCGAGGCCAGATATATTACCGGTGCACTGCCATACGGACCGATGTGAGGGGAATACAGAGCGTGGCGAGTGAACACATAAGTGTGAACACTTATCGACTGTAGGCATTATTAAAAATAATTTTTATATACATACACCTAATCAGATAAACTGAGGCCATATGCACCGATCGTGCACTACCTTTTGGACTAACGTGAGAAGGGTACAGAGCATGGCGAGTGAACACACGAGTGTGAACATAATACTCTAGGTATTAAAAATATATACATATATACAAATGTTTTTTTTTCTGTTTTACTTGTATGTTTTGTTTTTGTTTTTTTCTATTTTTTTAGAAAGGAAGAGTTTTGCATTATCATCTTAGCACCATTTACTTAGAATAAAATGTTATATCCTTTACCTTAAATTTGTCACCTTTTTAAACAAAGATTTTCAATTAGAATATACTTCATAATTAACAATTATGAACCTTGTTATATACTAGTTAAACCATTGTTATTTGTAATGAAACTTCATTTTTATTTTTGTTAAGGCAAATAAATTTTCAAAAATTTCAATTTAATAAACCAAAATCATATATTCATCCTATAGTGTTTCTTCAAAAGTAAACTAAAAATGTTTAAAAAAATTGAGATTTCTTTGTTTTTGTTTTTTCCTAAGTTTTGGAAAGAAAATGTAAAAATAAACCATGAAACATTAAAATTTATCATGAAAAATTAAAAATGAAGTTAAGACTCCCCCCACACTTGATTTTGACTGTGTCCCTATAGTCAACCCAAGTGGAAGGAGAAGAATAAAACAAAACTAAAAAGATGACCTATATTTACATGAAAATGAGCAGTATTTACACGATGTCAAAAAGTATGCCGTCAAAAAGTACATGAAACGGTCTTTCAAAAACCGATTCGTTTATCTCGTCAAGTATACGAGACACGGCTTAAGCTCGAAAAACCAAACCATAGAAGATTTCAAAGTTGAATATTGATCTGGAAAAACAAATGTTGTTTTATTAAAAATCGAATGAGTTGTTTTATTTTCGATGATTTTGGGGGTACATAAAACAATTGATTGAAATTCAAGTTTATTTTCACCAAATTGAAATTCAAACTTATCATTGAAAACTTCTTCAGAATTATTGATTTCAAAATCAAAATGGTGATTTAAATCTTCCCTATCAGATTTTAACAACTTGTTTTCGAAAAGTCCAAAGAAATCGTGTTCATCGAATTCGTCTTCATTTATTGAATTATCAACAACTTTATTACATGTGTCAAGTTCAAAATCTGAAGTTGTTGTGTTCAAAATTTCAAAATCGGGAAATGGAAGATCGAATCTTAAATCGAGTTTCTCATCTTCAAAAGAATTGAAATCCAACTCAATTACCATATTTTCAAAAACTTCATTAAGATCATCATTTTTAATTTCAAAAGTTGTTGTTTGAAAATCGTCGACTTGGGTAAAAGATGGATTATCATTTGACTCGTCACATGTTGGGATTTGGTTTTGTTTCTCACGTTGTTTCATATATGTTTCGAACAACAAATCCGTGTGATTATTGTAGATTTCGTCCATTTGTTCAACAAAATCCAATTTATAGTTATTAACTTGAGAATTTTCGATTTGGATTTGTTGAGAACAAAAATTTTCACCTGTATCATAGTCGAGATTATTACCATTGCCAAAATTATTTGAAAAGTGGATCACATTTTCGTTTTGATTTTGAAATTCATTTTGGAGTTTAAAATTGAATTTGTGTGGATTATACTCGAAATCGTTTACATTTTGAAGTGAATTCAAATGTTGATTACTTTGAAAATTTTGACTTGAGTTATCATACATATAAGAATTACACAAATCATTTATCTCTTGATTTTATTTTGTAGAGAGTTCAAATAACGATGAAATTATTTCAATGCTTTTTTCAAAAGTCGAGGGTGGTTCGTCGTTTTGGAATTTTTGTGGTACCAAAATCGAATTGTTTATACAAAAGTTGTCATTAAAATATCCATAAGAATTTGAAGTGAAATAACATAGATTATATTGATTTTCACAACTATCGAACTCATGAGAATATGGTAATTCAGACATTTTCAAAAGATTTTTTTTTGGATTTTTTATAAAGAAAAAATATTTACAAAAAGAATTTATTTTTTAAAAGGGAAAATCGATTTCTGGTTTTTTTTTTAATTTTGAAAACGTTTATAATTTTTTTTTGGATTTTTGCTTTTCTGAAAAACAATAACTTAATTTTTTTTGGATTTTTGGATTTTTAAATATTAACAAGTTTTTTAGTTTTTTATTTTAAACTTTTTTTCATTTTTTTTAAAAAATATGCATGTACTAATACAATTTAATGAATGCAAGGGTTAATTACAAATGATTTATCCCAACTTAACCCAAAATTGTATAATCACACTGTATCTTAAATCAACAAGATAGTTCTTAGCTAGGTAACGACAAGACTTATAGCTGCACTACGAATCACCGTGGCAATAGAGCCTAAGATTTAAGTACCTTCAGAGGAACAACCACTATAATATTTACGAACCACCTTAATATTTATAAATGGTTATTACCCTGCCCAAGCGTAGACACTAAGAAATTAAATTGCTCAAAGAAGACAACTTGTCAATGTATAATTAAAAGTTATCGATGTCTAATCGTTATTATTAGTCAAAATCTAGGATGAAATGCAAAGCAAAAATTAAACGTGTATTAACAATGCAACCACGAATGGATTTTTGTTTTTATTTTTAATTTTTTTTCAAATGTAAGCAATCAATAATGCGATTCAAGCAAAAGTAGAGATGGAAGCAAATTTTTTTAAGCAAGCAAGCAAAGTAGTTTTATAGCAGCAATTCTCTTTTATTTTATGTAACCTACTAAAAACTATATATATATATATATATATATATATATATATATATATATATATATATATATATATTACAATTTTTTTTACAAGAATAAAGCAAAACTAAACTAAAAGCAAAGAAATTAAATAAAACAAATTTTGCAAATTTTATTTTTTCTTAACAATGATGGACTAAAAAACAAGTTAGACAAAATACAGTTAAAATAAACAAAAGAAATGAAAATGTTGACTCAGGCCCACCCAAGAATGATAAACCCGATCCAAAACATATTTCTTAACTCTACCCAAATCAATCGCCACTTCAGAAATATTTCATAAAAATACACCGTCTCCCACGATTTCAATTCGAGAAAAAAAAAAGGGAAACCGATTATTAAATTCGAATTCACAAAAGCACAATTTCAATTCAGTCGACTTCAGATTTAAGGAGATTGGACGCGGTGATTTGAAGTTATGGTGGTTGGTCATAGCAGTTGAGGGAGGCTGTAGTAGACGGAATTTGAATTGATGGTCGTGTTCGAGTAAGATGAGGCGATTCGCGGTTGGTTCGTCGATTGAGCTGTGGTTGTTCGTGTTCTGATGGATGGTTATGAGGTCGCGGAAGATGGTGTTGGGATTATTGGGGAAGGTGTGATTTTTGCATGTGGTCGCGGTTCTGCGATTGTGGTGGAAATGCTAATTGCTGTTGAGAAGATGTTGTTTGATGGAGCAGTTTTTGAATGTATACTACATTATGGTAGTTGAAGTTGATGCTTGATATTGTGATGGTTAGTGATAGGATAGGCAGTGGTGGTCAGTTGTTTGGTGAAACGGCTGCAGTTGTTTGTTATAGAGTGGATTAAATGTCGAGCATTTGGGTTATATATGTACAATGGAGGCAATATGTGAATGATGAACTAAGTAGTGGTTGTGTGTGGCTATTGTAGGAGGGTTGGAAGCAATGAGATGTTTTTCAGGTGGATAGAGGGGAAGGCAGGCATTGTTTGCAGTGTTGAGGGGTTGTGTCAGTTTTTGTAAGTGAGAGTTTGATGACAGATGAGAGGGCTGATGTTGGTGGTTGAAATGGATGTAGGAGATGGAGTTTGCGGCAGAAGCAAAACAGCGAAGGCAGTAGTTTTGGTGAACAGAAATGGCAGACAGTGGATGCACAAATGTATTGGTGGCAGATGCACAATTGTGCACAATTTTGGTTGTTTGTATGACAGTCAGGGGGGTTTTAGCTGCTGGTTGTATGGATGGTTGTGGCAGATGCAGCAGTCTTGTTTGTGTTTTGAGGTATGATGTGTTGTATGGGGCACTGTCAGTTAGGAGAGTATGCAATAATTGATGGTATGATGAGTATGTAATGGCTTGTGGCACTATGGAGCTACTGTGCTGTCAGTTGGTAACAGTGGATGGATGTTACAGTGAGTAAATGACTGTCCTGGTAGCGTGTGAGTTGGTGTAGTTTGAATGTAAGTGAAACAGTGAATGCTGTTTGTTGGGGGTACATCAGTGGTGAAGTGGAGTTTTGTTGATGTCTGGTAGCAAGAAGAGATCAGAGAGGGTCTGGTAGCTTTTTTGGAGGTTTTGAGTAGGTGATGTGATTGGTTTTGAGGAATGATGTTTGTGCAGGGTTTATGAAGTACTCTATGCTATCTGGTTTTAGTTTTGGATATGGAGTAGTAATGAATGTGAACATTTACTGGTGGAGGAGGTTGGGGAACAATTGTTTAATGCTGTGGTTTGGTGGACACGACACAGAGGGGATGCACAGAACTGTGATATGTATGATTGTGAAGGCAAGTGAGAAGTATGGGATGTTGGTAATGGCAACAGTAGAAGATCATTGTCGTTGTATATGTGCTACAACAGAGAAGATGATGAATGGCAATATAAGTTTGAATGACAGTTGCAATGACAAGTGGCTGATAGGGAAGGGGAAGGAAAATGCAAGTTGAATGATCAGGGGGAGTTGGGGAAGAACAGAGATGATGAAACGGCAGTTTGTAGTGACTGTAGTGATGACTTGAAGTGCAGTGGAGGAGTTGCTGTGATGGTGGTTGTAGCGAGTAGGTATGGGCAGAGGGGGTTGACTGGCCAGAGGGGTTTGATAGCAGGGGAGATGATATGCAATGGTGGGTGGTCGATGAAGTGTGAAGTGTGCACAGTGCACTGTTAAGATAATTTTTTGTTTTTTTAGAAAGCAATGTAAGATGAAAATGGAAATGTAAAGATATATAAATGTAAATTGAAATGTAAACTAAATGAAATAATATTTTTTTGAATTGAAATTGTGAATGATTTTTATATATAAATGCAAAAGCAACGCAAACTAGAACAACAACAAACACCAAATCTAATGCAAACAAAAATCGCACATGTACACAATATTTTTTTTAAATACACACACACAATAAAATCAAAAAAGAAAAAAATAATAATTCAAAGAATAGAAATCAAAATCAAAGCAATTTTCCAGCAACGGCGCCAAAAACTTATTTGGACGACCAATTTTCTATCGGTTTAGAAAACGGCCGAACGAATTTAAATTAAAATTTTACCACAAGTGCATGGCGTATGATTGTAGCACGTATGCGAGTACGAATCGATCCACAGGGAATTTTTTAGATATCGAAGTTTTATTTAATCAAATTAAACAAAAGTTGAAGGATTATTAACTAATTAAAAAAAGTAAAAATAAACTAAAACTAAGGAAAATAAAAATATGCGTTTAAAGAGCAATTTAGATGTCAATCCCCTCTCATGATCACATAAATCAACATAATGAAATTATGATCTCTTTTTGGTCATTTGTGAGTTTAGTTGATGCATTTATCCAAAGCATGACCTAATTGTGTCATTAATTAACACACTTAAATCATCAAACTTTATTGCACCCTCTAGCCCACTTACTAACTTTAATGAAAATAACATGAAATTAAAAATAGAATCTATTTTAAGCATGATTTATTAACTATTGAACTAGAAACATGAACCATCAAAGTTTGATTCTAAATACACTTCCATTACCATGATCATATGCAGATGAAGAGGTAATTAGTGATTCATATGACTAAGCATAGCCTATTTGTTTTGAGCAACATATGCTATCAAACTCAATATTAAACACAAAATCACACAAACATCTAACTTTCCATTAAACACAAAGACATAAATGAAAATTTATGTTACACCTACATGATTCAAAAGAGCTTCATTGCCCCTAAATTGAAGAGGTTCAGCCTTTCATATTTGTTATAATATCAGCAAATGTAAAAAGCAACATGAAACATGAAGAAAAGAAAAATGCATGCTAATGAAAGTAAATTGAGAGCTACCTACTTGCATAAACATAAAGAGCATGAAATAAAAAGACATAAAAGAATATTGCATAAAAGAAAAGAGGCTAAGAAGCCATTTTTATTTCTACACTAAAGATTACAACTTGCATAAAAGTAAAATAAAACTTACTTAAAACCTAACTAAGAAGAAGGCGGAGGCTAAGAGGAAGAGAGCCTAAAATTAAGAGAGAGTAAAAGAAGAGAGGAGGAGGTTACATGAAGCATAATTGGAAACCCTAATTCATTTTTTGGAAACTACCCAGACAACCCTTGAGGTAGTGTGGCGACCAAGTAATCATTTTTATATCTTAATTCCCCACTTAAATGTACATGTAGCTTTAATTTTCATTAGCATAAGTATTGGCTTCTAAGTGTACATGAAGGTATGTAGGTAGGTGGGTTCCTCCATGATCAATGAAATGAATTAATTCCATCTCCATTCCTTTGTATTCACTCTTATGCATGCATATATTTTCATGAAGCCACTTGTATTTGAATTTAAATTCCTACAAAATAACCTAAAAAATTTCAATTAAATTTTAGAAAATTAATATATGCACAAAAATGACCATTTTTCCCTTGGAAGAAGATGAATATATGACGATTTGAAATAATTCGAATTTTACTTTAAAAAGGTTAAAATACCCAATATGATCGTTTATTTAATTTAAATAGATTAAATATGGTAGTAAAAACACATTTAAGTGCACATCATTTGCAGATTTAAGCTTTGGATGTTTTGGAGCATTTAATGAAAAGTTGAAGTTCTACTTATCATAATATTTATTTCCGCTGTATTACTATTTTATCATTAGCATTTGTGATGACATGTTATTATAATTGTCCAGGCTGATTGCTTTAACTCTGAAAACTTTGTACCTTAGAATGATAATTTATACTGCCTTTTGATATTATATACTTGATCATTTGGCTGTGAGATTACATTTTGTGTTCTCTCTGCCTTGTTTAATTTCTAATTTTTTTTATTTTACCTTAACAATTCGTCATTATGGCACTTAAGTGTTTGGTATATGAATACGGCATTGAAGGGTCAAAAAGTCGGGTTGTTGCACTGCATCTATCTAAGCACATATCTAAAGTATATGCACAATTACTACATATCTATGGAATTTATTCATTCTTCATATCCTATTCCTATTGCTTTTCTCCTATATTATTTCTAACTAGACTACTAATCCTATTTTATATAAATTCCTACTGTTATTTATCTTAATTTTAATACTACTATTATTAAAAAATTTCCTACCTAAATTGCCTTCAGATGGCTTTCACTTCTTTAATAATATATTCCTCATGTCTTATTTATCTGATATTCTTACCCTTTTATTCCCTTAACCCCGTTCAATCAAGTACCATTTTCATTTATCCACTCCTTAGAGAAAGAAGTTTTAAAGCCTTCAAACTTACAAAAATAGGAAAAATCATCGAACCAAACTTACACTCTATTTTCCATTTATTTCAAAAATGAAAAACCCTTTTTACCAAAAACATATAATAAAATTTTGATCCAACCAATTTCAAACTAAGAATTTCAGAATTTACTTGCTTTTTAAAAATAATAACTTCTTAAGAAATCCTTTTAAAAACTCGTTCGAAATGTTTCAAAGAATTTTTAAAATTCTTTTGTTAAATTCTTTCACATGGGCTTGGACACAAAAATGGACTTAATTATCCTTTCTTTTGAACTTTCCTTCTTCTTGCTCCTTCTTAACTCTTCTTCGTCCAAAATCCAACTGACTTCTAGTGGTGATCAGTGTACACCTTCTTGCGAGAACTTTCTCTAATCTTCTTATACGTTAATTTCGGATGCTCGTAACATATAGTTTCTTACTTCCAATTTGTCCCGATGAAATGTCCATCTTCAATCAGCAAATCCATCAAAATCCTTAATTATAAAGCGGCCTACGTACCACAAAGAAGTCAACTACCATCCCGTCTTTAAGATTCTTCAATATATCATGCTCGCTCTTCTTGGTCAACACCTTTAATACGACCTACACTCCATGGAGTAATTGGAGGCTGGTGTATTATTAACTCTATTTATTGGCCCAACTCATCGTTGCCTCGTCCATCCTTTCAGAATATGGTTGCAACTACTTTTATAGTCAAAATTTATAGAGTTTGGCGCATACATACATACATACATATAATTTTAAGTAAAAATATGAATACGTACTCTCAGTGTATCCTAATTCCCATAATCGACTAACCTAGGCTCTGATACCAATAGTAACAGCTCACACTTTACTGGTCCCTAATTTCGACTAAATCCAAAATCAAGTCTATTAGGGTATGAATCATTGGTTCTGGTAACCTAAAATAAACACGTGTATATCAAAGTATGATCAATATAGACTCATAGTGGAATAGAAATATATAATAGAACATACGTACCAACTAAAGCTACTATATTAGAATGAATATTATTCCTTAGATGTCTAGTTGCCTTGTCAATATACAGCATGAATAAGAGACTTCTCCATCCACTGTTCCATCTTGCTCTAGTAGCTTGTCCTTCTAAATCTATCATACGGTTTGTAATGAGGAGGGGAATCAGAACAACATTGGTGATTGAAAAAATTACATACTGCCCATACCATTATACCCGTTGATTTCCATTTGAGTGATATGCATATTATTTATGACTAATACGTTAAGTCCTATGTATGCGTACGATATGCCTATATATATATGTCTAATAGTTTCGCTATCCAAGGAAGGAGGCAGACCCAATGGCCGTTTAATACCTCAGTCCTCAAAATGGACCCTCCACAACGTAAAAGCTAGTCGATCAGTTCTAGCTACAGTGATAGATGACCCTTATAAATGGCTTTATCATTTAATTGTTGTACTACTAACGCATCTCAAAGACTTATTTAAGGGTTAACTAGCCAACCTTCAATAGACAAATTTCGTCTAACCGTCTACTTTGAGGTATATGCATCTCCCATACTAATTCTACACTAGTAGAAAGTGAAATCTATCAAGGCATAACCCAAGTCTTTGCTCCCACTTGCTCGGGACCGCTGGTGATCGTAGGCTATAGGCTAGACCTACTACTAAAGACTGGTCCAAAAATAATGACATACCCCATCGACCTTCCGCAACTGACATCCCGTTTAGGCTAATCTATGTTAGTTAAGGAAAAATGCTCCTTTCACTTACTTAATACCTGTTATTGGAGATAAGGCAAGCCCATTTCCTTAAAAGCACCAGGCCATTTTGATACTCATATCCAAGGCGGATCCTCAATATATTTTTCCCTTGCCTATCGGTATGCATATCCCTTCCCTTAGGTTCTATGTTTGGAGATGCTTATATCAGTAGTAAGTATACACAACTGCTGGTATCCTCTAGGTGAAGGGCATACTTCTGTCGTGTAACTTTATTAACTTCACATCCCAACCCACTAAACCAAACCAATCACCTTGAACCTAAGTCTTAGGCTAGGCCCACTAATTCACGCTCATCCTAAACATATAGTTTAAGCTATATAATTTTCAACTATGAAAATTATATTACATTCTATATGTATTTAGTAGTATTAATACTTACTTGTTCGTTACATAATTATTCTTATTTTATACGCTTAGCCTTTGGTTTACTCATTTCCTTCTTATGTCTAATAAATGTCCATTGTCCATAGTAATTGGCCATTAATGTCTAAATTGGACAATCACTAATGATATTTATTCACCTGTTTCAAGATCCACTTATTATGCCTATTCAAATATCCCATAAATGCCATACTAAATTCTCTAATCAGTCTCCATTAAATTTCTTTAACTTTTTATTAACTTTAAATTTATTTCCTGTAAATTTTTAGTTATTGTCCGTAAATTTTGGAATTACTATTACTTCCTTTTTTAACCTTCTAGTCCTATAATTATTACGTTATTATTAAACAATACGAACATCCTCATACATTATGCTATGTCTATGCATGTATTTTATTTTTAACCGTTAAGTGTGGTTATACGCTTGTGTGTTCCTATTTCTAACAGTTAATTCCTAGCTAGAACCTTCTTTTCCACATTTTAATCTATTAAAGCTAGACTTCAAAAAAGGATCATGATAGCTTTTAATAAATTAACCAAAAGGATGCCTTGCTTCATTTGAAATTTCAAGGAATTATTTCTCTTCTTTTATTGAAACAAACAGTGTAAAGTATGGAGAATAATATCCATCCTTTACACGTCTCTTTCCTTTTTGGTATATTCCTTCTTAATTCAAATGGTACATTTGTCTACATATTTTTGAAATCGGATAATTTATGAAAATTACATGAAAATAGATAAATTAAATTATACCTCGCTCCAAATAAATTAAAATGTAGAAATTCAATTTCCACGTCAAATAGGGTGATCTAATTTCAATCCAATTATGAATCTGGAATGAACTTTACAACTTTGTAAACATTCTACAATCATAAATATTTGGAACTGGATCCAAATTTCCAAATTAGATTGTACATTCTATTCATATTCCAAGTACCTATTTTGTAGAATATGTAGGTGGTAATCCTATACATTTTTTCTGTGCCTACAACTCATAAGATCTTACATAGACATAATAATTAAATGAAATTCAATAATAAAAATTTCAATGTTATAAATAAATTATAGAATTTTTCACTCACCTTTCTAGCTTTCTAAATCTCCTAAATCTGGATCCATTCCTTTACTTGCATCCTTTTCGATACTAACCCAAAATAATGTGCATAGTAAAGTGTATGCATGCTATTAGAATTACATATCTGAGAAGCGATTTATAGTTAAAGGGGGTATTGATTTAAAATTATAAAATGTTACCTTTTTCTTTTGCAACCCTGATTCGCTTCTTCTCTTTTATTTTCTGCCTTTCTTTGATTTATGTGTGTTCGTATGTGTATATATATATATATATGTATGTATGTATGTATATATATATATATATTATAATTTTTAGTAATAATGGAGAATGAAAAATGATAGAGCTTCACTGTTTTGATTAGAAAATATGTTAAAAGAAGCCAAGGGTTAGAATTATATTTATATGCACTCGAATCAACCATAACCGTTAGAATAAAATAATTAAATCCAAACCGTTTGGCCAAAGTTCAAACCTTAGTTGCCACCCATTGATCAGTTTAACCGCCTTTATAAGTGGTCGACCAACCTAAATAAGGTAGTCGATCATGGGGTGTAACGACCCGCCTTTTTGGACAATTTAAACTGACGATCAAATACACATGTCGATTCCAAACCATTCAAAAGGGCAGATGGTTATTGGGGTAAATAAGAAAAGAAAAGAAAAGAAATAAAGGAAATGAAACAACACAGAATCTCGCAGTGGAACGATAAAATATAATAGTCAAATAAACAGTTCATGAAGCTGTTTACTATACCTTGATTATTATTTATACAACATTTATCAGAGTTATACATATACAACAGAACAAATAAAATAATGCAGCAGACAGCATGATGTACAGATAATAATATTAATAGTGTGCCAAATCTTCGTCTTCGTCCTCCAGAATAGATCTTCAAAAATCTGAAAACTCAGGACTGACCCGAGCGTAATGAAAAGACAAAACACTCGAGTCAGGACTAAAATATCCCTATGAAAGTTAAATCAATCGTAAATAAATATGAGTGTAACGGCGTCAGAGATGTTTACGGGGTTTGACATCTCATATCCAGTGTCAACGTGCGTAGAATAACTTAAGAGATGTTACGGGATTTTCCATCTCTCAAGGATCCGTTAAACTATCTACTATGTAGTAATTTACGCTAAGTAGATAATTCCTATCAGTAATATAAAGTATCAAAATAGTGTTAAGGCGTTACCATAATCCCCCTTAACACATTTTTATAATGCATAGTCTATACAGCACCGTAAGCCCCACCGTAAACTGGTGGTTATCAGAGGGTACCCCATAGGTATAACACAAAACCAAACGTAGTGGTCGCGAATAGGATAATTAGTATGAAAAGGTACATGAGGTGATGCCAACTAGGATACTAGTAGTTGCGTGATCCGGACTGATGTTGAGCATAGCCAACAGCTACCCCAACACCGCGAAACAACACTCCCAAATCAAGGGGTGCACCTAAATCGCATCATAAATGTAATAGATATGGTATCGAAGAAGTGTGTCCGCTAGAGGTGGCGAACCTCAATGGCCCGGCGCGGCTCCAGTTTTAGTCATGTCAGGGGTCATCCAATAATCGTTCTCTTTCTTCAGTCAACGCGTTCACCAAACCATCCACTTCATTCTGGATCAACACTCCGCGTATAATAGTTATTAAAGTGGTTTTCGGTATCGACAGAGAGTATGTCCATATCCGATCCCGGTCTCTTTAATAACTACGTATTATTACACCGTTGGATCTTTTATATTTCAAATCGATTCATAATTGATATCAAATATCATATTCGCTTCCAAAAATCAAATCCATTTCAAATATCATCGTATCCTTTCAAATGTAAGATTCCGTTTCAAAAATCATTTTTTCGCATCAATATCTCATTTCGATTTCAAAATCATTTCGAACTTCAATTTAGGTTGCAACTTCATTTAACCCAATTCGTATTTAAATTCAAGATTTAAATATAAACATTTCACCTTATTGACCAGCTTAGAATTTTAGAAAATAGTTTTAAGTAGTTTAAAAGTGGTTTTGAATAATTAAAATAGTTAAAAATACTTAAAATCTTAAAACGGTTTTGAAATAGATAAATTAGTTTAAATTAATTTAAATTGGGTTAAGTAGATTTAAAATAGATTAAAATAGTTAAGTACTCAAAATGGTTTATATAACCGAGTAATTTGAAAACAAATAAAATAGCTTCAAAACTAATCCATTTCAATTATAACTTCCCAATTCAAATCAATTTCAATTTCCATTCTACCGATTCAATTCCGTTTTCTATTCAAATCAATGTCAACACTGACTTCAAATTAATTCAATTTTACATTCACCTTCAATTTATTCAATTTCAATTTATATCGATTTTGAGCTTGATTTTCAAAATATCCATTTATAACACTTAACAAAATTTTCCATCAATATTCAAGTTTAAATTCAAATTTCAAATATGATTCAATTCCAAGCTCGATTTCAAAATATCATTTTATATTACTTTTACTTAGTAATATTCAAAGCTCGAATTAAGGTTCAATCTTTAAACAAATCAAATTTCGAAATTCAATCATATCCCCATTTTAAAATTCCAAAGTCTCCACTTAAATTATTTAACAATTTCTTTAACCCAAAATTTATTTCAACATTCCAAACTCAAATTTTCGATAAATTCGATTTCTATAAATTGGTTCCTATTTATAACCTTTAAATCAAAACATTTAAATAAATTTCAAATCGACGATTACAAAAATTATTAATTTAGCCAATTCGGTGTCCGTATATAATTTTCTATCCTATGGCCAAGTAATTATTTATTTTAATTAAATGTCAGGGATGAGTATATATTACTTAAATTAAATCACAGTATCATATGTATGCATAACAGGATAGATATAAGCAAATAAACATCCAAACATTCAAATATCAACCAATAGCATCCATCGAAATACATCATCCAATAGGCAATACAATTCATGGCAATTTCATAGTTATCGATGTCAGGTAATTAAACCGCAATTCAATTCCAATTTTAATTTCAAATTTAACTGTCAATTTAATTTTCGACGGTTAATTCAAATGACAATTAAATTCTATCAAACAACGACAAATAAAATTCATATCACTTCATAATATCAAATTTAACTAGCATAAAGATATTCAGTACGTTGTGAGCATTATAAAACACTCACCTTGATATCCTGTTGTCACCGAAACGTTCCGGTTTGGAACTAAACCGGACGACTCCCGATGTAGCCCAAATTTCAACTGTCTCCAAAATCCTCCAAACCAGTTTTTGTTCGTCGACGGAAATTCTACCGGTTTACAAAACCATCGAACGAATTTATAATAAAATTTATACCGCAAGCGCACGGTGTACGAATGTAGCACGTGGCGAATACGGGTCGATCCACAAGGAATTGTTGATTTAAATTTCCTACTCAATCAAATTAACCCAAAGTTGAGAAATTGTTAACTAGAAATAAAATGAGGCTAACACTTGGAAAATGTGATTCGAAATCTATTAGACTAAAGAACAATTTAGAGGCAAATCCACTCTCAAATTTTTGTAAATCAACAAACACATAATTTATTATCTCTAACTTTGATATTAAGTGGAATAATCATTGTATTTATCATAAGTATGGTTTGTTTATGTTATTATTTAACATAACTCAAACCATCAAACTATAATACAACAATTATACCACTTATAATTCTCATGAAAATGAAGCCAAAGGAAAAGCTATTTTAAGTATGATCTATTTACTATTGTAACTAGTAATATAGATCATCAAATTTCATTTTTACTTTCATTTCATAATCAAAAATTAATTAGCAAGTGATGATGTAAATTGTGTTTATGTTGAATAAGAATATCTCATTTGCATAAGCAATATAAGCTATCAAACCCACTTGTATAAACTTACATCAAAATTCACATTCATGAAGCATAAACAAAGAGATCATAAATCATAAAAATATTGAAATTACATAAAATTAGAGAGCTTCATCACCCCTAAATTGAAGGGGTTTAGCTACTCATTTGTGGCATTGAAGCATCACATGTAAGTTTCAACATTAAAAAGAAAAGAAAAATAGAAAATAAGTAAAGAAGGCAAAAGAGATTAGCTACTAACTACTTGCATAAATATGAATCTAAGCTATGAACATAAGGAGAAAGAGAGCATAGAAATAAAGTTAACAATAAAACAAAGAAAAGCATGTAGAAAAGAGAGAAGAAAGAGGCTTGGAAGCCATTTTTATTTCATAGAACATTGTGCTTACACTTGATTTCTTAATTTCCAAAGTAAGATGAAAGAGTAGAAGATGGTTTCATATACATAAGAGGGCTATATATACATGCATAAAACCCTAATTCTATTTTTAGGGGGCTACATAAAATTCCCTTTAGGAAGTGTGGCCAACAAGTAACCATTAACCACTAATTAATCCATCTTTTGTTTTGCATGAAGCTTTAACCTCCACTTAGTTGTCTATTAGCTCCAAATTGTACTTTTAGGTAAGTGGGTGGGGTCCTCCATGTTCATGGCTTGAATTATTTCCCTCTTCTTTCCTTTGTATTCATTTGTGCATCCATATATCTTCATATAAGCCTCTTCCATATGCATCCAACTTCCTATAAAAATTGTCAAAAAATGTCCAAGTAAAAATTCTTATATTGACACATGCACAAAATGACCGTTTTGCCCCTAAATGAAGATGAAAATATGATGGTTGGAAATAATTGAATTTTGGTTTTAAACATGTTAAAATGCCCAAATATGATGATTATTTAAATAAAAAGAGACAAAATATGGATGTAAATATATGCACAATTACGTGCATATCAAATACCCCCACACTTATCTTTTTATCCGTCCTCGAATAAAGGAAAACTAAGATAAATCCGTTTTCGTAGGGAGCACGATTGCATTGAGCGTATGCAATGAGCCGTTAAACCTCTGGGTGTCCCCAGTAGGATGAGTGTTGTCTCGTGAGGGTTTTCAGCGGATACTACCCACAAAATCCAAATGCAGGATGAAAATATTTACAAAATACTAGATTTATTTACAAAGAGATGAATGCGAGTTTTTGAAAATATTTACAAATGAAGGATTTATTTTTAAATTGACACGAATAAGTTAAATACAAGTATTGGTCATTGTCTTGAAAATTTTTACTCGTCAAAATTTCCAATAAAAATCAAGTTGTTATAACAGATAGACCATAGTTTATCTAGTTGTTTTGGTTGATAACATAATGTAACTATGAAATGAATCCTTAGTTGATTATCAAAGTTTGTTAAAGTGGTATTTTCATTTCTTTTCAATAACAAGTTAAATCAAACAAGTTAAACTAGTGCTTGGATTTCAATTGCTTGCTCTCTCATTATTTGCAAGAAAAATTACACACCTAACTCAGGTAAACTGAGGCCAGATATACCACCCATGCACTGCCTTTCGGGCTTATGTGAGGGGAGTACAGAGCATGGCGAGTGCACACACTTTCGTGCATACACCTATCGACCGTAGGTGGTTTTTATTAAATATGTTCTTTTTTTTACATGTGTTCCATACATGCATAACCGTGAGGACTTTTAAATGAATATGAAAGCACATAATCAAAAATTCCAAGTAATTCACCCATGCATAACCATGAGGACTTTTAAATGAGAGCGAATACTTTGGATGTTATTATATATATATATAATATATATCTTTTTTTTTAAAGGAGAGAGTTTTGCAAAATCATCTTAGCACCATTTAACTTAGAAGACAAAAATGTTATATCCTTTACTTTAAATTTACCACTTTTTAAACAAAGATTTTCAACTAGAACTTACTTCATAATTAGCATAGACGAACCTTCCTATATACTAGTTAAACCATTGTTATTTGTAATCAAACTTCATTTTTATTTTTATTTTAAGACAAATAGATTTTCAAAAATTTCAATTTATTAACCAAAACTTATACTTATCCCATAGTGTTTCTTCAAAAATAAATCAAAATGGTTAAAAGAAAATGTTTTTGAGATTTAGGAATTTTGAGGATTTTTTTTTTAAGAAAATGAAAATTCAAAAAAATGCCATGAAAAACTAAAAAAATGAAAATGAGACTCCCCCCCACACTTAATTTTGACTGTGTCCCCACAGTCGACGCATGATATAATAGTGTAACGGGGAAAAATATGTACATATTTACAAAAGAGGGTTAACATTCTTACTAGACGTAGCTTTGCTCGTGAAGGATCATGAGCTCCTCCTCTTGGTTACCGGGCAATTCCAAGAAGAGTTTTAAACGATGACCATTGACTTTGAAAATTGATCCATCCTTTGGGTTTTCTATTTCTATGGCACCATGTGGAAAAATAGTTCGTACCACAAATGGTCCAGTCCACCTTGATTTAAGTTTCCCAGGGAATAAATGAAGTCTCGAGTCATATAAAAGAACTTTCTGGTTAGGCGAAAACGTTTTCCTTAGGATTGACTTGTCATGAAAAACTTTAGTTCTTTCTTTGTAAATTTTCTTGTTTTCATACGTGTCGTTCCTAAGTTCTTCGAGTTCGTTGAGTTGTAGTTTTCGATTTTCGCCAGCTTTTTCAAGATCAAAGTTTAAGTTTTTTATTGCCCACAACGCTTTGTGTTCAATTTCAACCGGTAAATGGCAAGCTTTACCGTAAACTAAACGAAATGGGGACATCCCAAGGTTAGTTTTAAAAGTAGTATGGTAAGCCCAAAGCGCGTCGGTCAATTTCTGAGACCAATCTTTTCGATTTTTATTGACAGTTTTCTCCAAGATTTGTTTTATTTTTCGATTTGAAACTTCAACTTGGCCACAAGTCTGAGGATGATACGGAGTGGATAACTTGTGGGTTATCGAGTATTTTTTCATTAAAGTTTCAAAAGAACGGTTGCAAAAATGGGTTCCGTTATCACTGATTATTGTGCGAGGTGTGCCGAACCTCGAAAAGATATTTTCTTTGAGAAATTTCACAACAATTCTATGGTCATTCGTTTTGCAAGGAACGGCTTCGACCCATTTTGAAACGTAATCGACAACGAGAAGGATATACAAGTTTCCAAAAGAATTGGGAAAATGTCCCATAAAGTCAATACCCCATACATCAAAGATTTCGATTGTAAGAATGGGGTTTAAAGGCATCATATCTCGTCGAGAAATTCGTCCAAGCATTTGACATCGATCACAAGTTTTACAAAATTCAAACGAGTCTTTGAAAAGAGAAGGCCAATAGAAACCACACGGAAGCACTTTTTCCGTAGTTTTTCGAGGACCGAAATGTCCACCGCACGCTTGATCATGGCAAAACGAAAGAGCACTCCTTATTTCATTATCCGGAATGCGACGTCGGATGATTTGGTCAGGACAATATTTGAACAAGTATGGATCGTCCCAATAGAAGTATTTCACCTGGGACATAAATTTGCATTTGTCCTGTTTGGACCAAGATGAGGGAGTTTGTTTAGTGACTAAGTTGTTCACTATATCAGCGTACCATGGATCGATCGAAATTGAAAGAAGTTGTTCATCGAGGAAGTTTTCATTGATTGGCAAAGGAGATGGTGCGTTCAAAAGACGAGATAGGTGATAGGCTATGACATTATCGGATCCTTTTTCGTCTTTGATTGTAAGGTCAAATTCTTGAAGTAAAAGGATCCAACGAATCAAACAGGATTTAGCATCCTTTTTAGCGAAGAGATATCGAAGCGCAGAATGGTCAGTGTAGACCGTAATGTGTGAAAGTAAGGTCGAAACTTTTCAAGCGCAAAAACGACAGCTAGAAGCTCTTTTTCAGTTGTTGTGTAGTTGAGTTGAGCGTCGTTCAAGGTCATACTCGCGTAGTAAATGACATGAAGGATCTTTTTGATGCGTTGTCCCAAGACAGCACCAACGACAAAGTTTGAAGCGTCGCACATTATTTCGAAAGGAAGATCCCAATTGGGTGTGCAAATGATTGGGGCAGAAATGAGTTCGCTCTTAAGACGTTCAAAAGAAGAGATACAATTAGAGTTAAAATCGAAAGGAACGTCTTTTTCAAGAAGGGTCGTCAAAGGACGGGCGATTTTGCTAAAGTCTTTCACAAAGCTACGGTAAAAGCCAACATGTCCTAGAAATGATCGAATGTCCTTAACGGATTTGGGAATGGGTAGATTTGCAATGACATTGATTTTTGCTTTGTCTACTTCAATGCCTTTATTTGAGATGATATGTCCAAGGACTATGCCTTGTTTGACCATAAAGTGGCATTTTTCCCAATTCAAAGTCAAATGTTTTTCTCTACATTGATTTAGAACCAACTCGAGATGATGTAAACATTGGGAAAAAGTATCGCTAAAGATTGAGAAATCGTCCATGAAAACTTCTAGAAAGCGTTCTATCATGTCGGAAAAGATTTCAACCATGCATCGTTGGAAAGTCGTACGAGCGTTACGTAGTCCGAATGGCATACGTCGATAAGCGAAGGTACCGAATGGACATGTGAAAGTTGTTTTCTCTTGATCTTCGGGAGCGATTGGAATTTGGTTATAGCCAGAATAACCATCAAGGAAACAGTAAAATTCATGGCCGGCTAAACGTTCGAGCATTTGGTCAATGAAAGGAAGAGGAAAGTGATCTTTACGTGTTGCGGCGTTTAGTTTTCGGTAGTCAATGCAAACATGCCAACCCGTTTGAGTACGAGTTGGAATAAGCTCGTTTGAATCGTTCTTGACTACGGTTAGCCCAGACTTTTTCGGTACAACGTGAATTGGGCTAACCCATGAACTATCGGAGATTGGGTAAATGATTCCGTTGTCGAGAAGTTTAAGAATTTCATCATGTACCGCTTCTTTCATTTTTGGATTAAGCCTTCGTTGCGCGTCACGAACAGGCTTGGCATCATCGATTAAATGGATGCGATGTTGAACCAGAGCGGGACTAATTCCTTTTATATCGGAAATCGACCATCCCATTGCTTCCTTATTTTTCGAAAGGATAGAGAGAAGAGAAACTTCTTGGTCAAGAGAAAGATTGTTAGAAATGATGACAGGACAGGTTTCATTTTCACCTAAGTATGCGTACTTAAGGTGGTCGGGAAGCGGTTTGAGGTCCAACTTTGGAATTTTTTCGATCGAAGAATTGGGTTGAGATTCGGACTCAACTGGAAGAGATTCAAAAGGAAGAGTGTATTCAATATCGTTGGGAATTTTGTGAAACAATTTTTCATACTCGGCCTCACGTTCATCGTTAAGATCAAGTGTTTCGTTTTCAACATTTTCGTGAATGGCACTAACTTCCAACGTTTGGTCACAAGGTTCATTCGATTGGCTTTAAAGATTGAAAATATTAAGATCCAAAGTCATGTTTCCAAAAGAGATTTTCATTGATCCGTTACGACAATTGATTAAGGAATTTGAGGTGGCTAAGAATGGTCGGCCTAAAATCAACGGAATTTGAATCGAGGGATTCGTCACAGGTTGTGTTTCGAGAACGATAAAGTCAACGATGAATATAAATTGCCCTACTCGAATGAGTACGTCTTCGATTTCTCCCACGGGCTTCTTAATGGAACGATCGACAAATTGAAGCGTAACTTTCGTGGGTTTAAGCTCACCTAAGCCTAATTGTTCGTACTCGGAGTATGGAATCAAGTTGACACTCGCGCCTAAGTCTATCAAACATTTGTTAATCGTCTTGTCTCCAATTGTACACGAAATCGTAGGGCCGCTAGGATCTTTATATTTAACGGGCATGGATTGGGACAAGACTTCACTCAAACTGGCGGCTAAGAAGACTTTTTTGGGCACTTGAGTGTGTTGCTTTTGGGTGCACAAGTCCTTAAGAAATTTTGCGTAAGTGGGGACTTGTTGCACGATGTCAAGAAGCGGGATGTTAACCTTCACTTGTTTAAAAGTTTCCATCATCTTTTCCATTTGGTCCGAGTGTTTCTTTGGTCGAAGACGATGTGGAAATGGAACACGATACTCGGTAGGCGGGTCTAATCGAGTAGAAGAAGAAGAATTTTGATTGTCGTTTGATTCGACGTTTGGCTCCACGTTCTGTTCTGAGTCGTTCGTTGTTTTAGAAGCGTCGAGAAAAGTTTCCGGTAAATCATTTGGATTAATGACTTGATTATCGATTTGTTTACCAGAACGGAGAGTTGTGATAACATTCAACTGGGTGACGTTGCTATCTTGAACAACACGGGCTTGTTCACTTACAGACGTGGCTAATTGACTCATTTGCATTTCGAGTTTTGCAATCGATTGGTTTGTGTTTTGCATATATGAAGTCAATAAATTTTGCAAATTGCTGTTTGATTGAAGGCTTTGAGTAGTTGCCTTAGCCAACGTTTCAAGAGTTTTCTCAAGCGAAGTTAAACGTTTATCGTCTTGTGGAGGATGAGCAGAATTTGGTGGAAAATTTGGTTGCTGTGGTTGATTATGAGACGGGCCCGTAAAGTTTGGTTGAAAATTATTGGGCTGAAAGGGAGGATTCGAAGCATTATTCGGAAATGCTTGAAAATTGGGACGAATCGTATTTGTGTTGGGATTGTTTTGGCTCCACGCAAAATTCGGATGATTTCTCCAACCAGGGTTGTACGTTGGAGAAAACGGGTCGTTTTTGGTTTTATTGAAAGCATTGATTTGTTCGACGGAATTAGGACACTGATCGGCTATATGATTAGGATCGTTGCATTTATAACACATTGGTTGGGAAGCTTGGTTCGTTTGATTCGATGAGAAAACGTTATCAAATTTTTTAATCATTGCATCGATCTTAGCTTCCAAAGCAACTGAAGATCCTATCGAGTGTGCACTCAATCGTGAGTATATTGATTTTTCGTTCGAGCGTTCCCATTGGGACGACTTTTCAGCGAGGTTTCCAAGAAATTGCCAAGCATCGTCATGATGTTGGGCAAGAAAATTGCCTTGGCACATTGATTCGAGCATGGTTCGTGAGCTGTTTTCGAGTCCATCGTATAAGATTTGGCAAATCGTCCATTTTTCAAAGTTATGGTGTGGACGTTTTATCAAAAGCTCTTTGAATCTTTCAAAATATTTTCCAAATGGTTCACCCTTGAATTGATGAAAATTTACAATTTCGTTTCGAATTCTACTTGTTTTTTCCAAGGGGTAGAACTTTCTTAAGAAAGCTTTTACAAATTCTTCCCACGTTTTAATTGAGTTCGAAGGTAAGCTGTACAACCGTTTTTCAACGTAATCCGTAAGAGCAAATGAGATTAATCGAAGTTTGATTCCGTCATCAGAAAGTTGTTGGAGTTTAATGGTTGCACAAACTTGTTCGAATTTAGTCAAAAAGATGTATGGATCATCGTGCTCGAAATTGCCAAATTTTGGAAGTGTGGCAATATGGTTCGAGTGAATTTCGAAATGGTTACCCATAGGGGCGGGTAACGTGATGTAAGATGGAATAGAAAATCTATCAGGAAAGATTCTATCCATAAGAGTTCGAGAGGCGTTTTCGTTCGCCATTTCAGGAGGATCGTCTGTTCGAGTTAAACGGTTTGTAGAAGGGTCGCGAGTCCAACGATTTGTTGTTGTGTCACGAGTCCAAGTACTCATGCGCAAGTGAAAGTCGAGAAGAGAAAGGAGTTAGAATTGAGTTTAGGGAGTGAAAGAAGATTTGAAAACGTGTTTTTGTGTTTTTTTTTTGAATTTTTTTACAAGGGAGAAAACTATTTAACAAGTGAGATTTATTTTCAAAAGAAAAGTTTGATTTTTATTTTGTTTTTGGTTTTTCAAATTTTTTTTATATGTTTTTGGTTTTGTATTTTTTTTTTGAATTTTCAAATATTTACCAAAAAGATTTTTTTTTAAGAAAATGGAAACTGATTTTTGTTTTTCAAATATTTTTCTTTTTGAAAAGATTATATATATATATATATATATATTTTTGGATTTTTGTTTTTGATTGAATATTTTCAAACGAAAGAAAGAAAAGGATTTTTTTTTTGAATGAAAAATCAAGTTAAAATTTACAATTTTTTTTTTGGATTTTGGATTTTTTAATTTTTTTTTTAAATATGCATGAACTAATGCAACTAAATGAATGCAAAGGACTTAATTACAATTTTCTGTCCTTAGTGGCTCCTAACCAAAAATTGTATAATCACACTTTGTCTTAAATCAACAAAAATATTTCTCAGCCAGGTAACAGACAGGAGTTATCGGTGCACCACGAATCACCGTAGCAATGCAGCCGAAGGTTTAAGTACCTTCAGAGGAACAACCAGTATAATATTACATATCACCATAATTTTTATAACCGGTTATTACTCTGCCGTAGCCTAGACACCAAGAAATAAAATCGTTCGAATAAAACAATTGTGAAGATACAATTAAGCCCTAAGTGAGCTCGTGACACCCTTAGGTCCAACGTCTAACCTTTATTATTAGTCAAATTCTACGATGAAATGTGTTTATGGGCTAAGAAAAGGGTGATGAAATCTCTCACCTTATGTGAATTGGGGTATTTCCCTTAGAAAAGAAAACCAAAATGAGATGAATGCAAAGCAGAAATTAAACGTGAAATTACAATGCAACTAAAATGAAGTTTGTTTTTGTTTTTGGATTTTGAATTTTTTATTATATATATATACAAATGCAAATGCAAGCAACCAACAATGCAAATCAAATTAAAAACAAGGGAAAATGGCACGATACCAGAGCGTGCAGATTTTATTAGCAATTATTTTAAAGCGGCAGTTTTTTTTTAAGCAAGCAAGCCGAGCAATTATTATTTTTGGCAAGCACTTCTTTCTTTGTGATTTTCTGCTTTGGCAACCTGAAATGAAGAACAAGATATATTTACAAATTTTTTTATATCGAACGAAATAAAACAAATGAAAATAAAACAACTGTTGAAATCAAAGGAAACAAAACAAAAGATTTTCAAACAAAGAAAAAAGAAACTTATTTGTTTTTTTTTGTATATCAAAGGAGAAACTAAACACTGTAAAATCAAAACTATTGAAACAAAACAACCAAAACAAAACAAGTTTTTCTATGTCAATTGTTTTTTTTTGTTGGTAGAAATTAAACAAAACAATAAAAAAACAAACTCTTTTTTTTTTGGAAAGGAAACTTAAAAGTAGGGTTTTACTTAAAAAAAATTATATCAAAGAAAGACCAAACTAAACACATGAAAACAAAATAAACTGAAATTTGTTGTTTTTTTTTTCTTTTAAGTCAAGATGGAACTAAAAAAAATTAAACAAAACAAATTCAAAGATTTTTCTTTTAAGAGAACAAGACAAAACAACCTAAAAACAAATTAAACACAAGATGGACTAAGAAATTAAAACCAAACAAAAAATATATTCACTCAAGCCTACAAAGGCCCTGATAGCCGGCCCAGAAACAAGCCCCACCGCAATTCAAAAAATCATAGCACATGGTTCACACCAACACACACAAACAAACGCAAATGTTCTTCCCAATTAAACATTCAAAAGTTATATAGCCGCAGTTCCAAATCCAACTTCCAAAGCAAAAAGTAAATTTGATTTTCAGAACTTCGAACACAAATACGATTTCACAGTTTCAACAAAAATAGCTACAAATTCTCAAAAGGCACGATGTTCAATTGCCGTATTGAAGGTGGATTCGAATCGGTTGTCGATGCAAAGGTTATTGGCGGAGGTCGTGAGTGGTTGTTGATGTTACTGTTTGTTCGGGTGGTGACTGGAAGTGCACGATCGAGTTTGTTCGATCGATTGTGGAATCAATTTGGTTGAAGGGTCGCGGTTATTTCAGGCGAGTTGGATTTTTGGGCGAGGTGGCTGTGATGTTGAATTGGGTGAAGTTTGAGGATTTTGTGGTAGAGTAGAATGTGATGGTGAAATGTACCGGGTTGATGGATGGTGGTTCTATGAGGGGTAAGTTGTATGTGGAAGGGCAGAAACACAGTGGTGAAGGAGTTTGAGCAATGCAGTGGCTGGTGTGGTATGTTCTGGCAGAAGGAAGATGGGTGGTTTGTGTGGTAGTTGAAGGAAGTATCTACGGTTGATGGAGGAGTTGTAGTGTTGAATGTCGATGGTTTGTGATAGGAAAGCAGTGTTTGTGAGTGATGGAGATGAAGCTTGTAATCACTGTTGTGGTCACAGTTGTATGCAGAGAGGATGTTGATCGTTGATGTGCAATATGCTTGCAATGGCTGGGGGTTCAAAGTGGTTGTACGGTGGTCTCAATGGGATGGAAGGCGTGTTGCAGCAGTGGTGGGTTGATGCAGCACTGATGACGTGATGGGTTCTGGAGTGGTAGGTGGTTTGTGGTTGGATTAGTACAGGTTAGTCGAAGAGGAAACATTAGAGATAGGTGAAGAATGGTCAGGCAGATAGTTGTGATGAAGTGAGCAGGGGATGCCGTCTAAGGCGGGGTTGCTGCTGTTGAATGTTGTTTGCAGCTGTTATGATGTTGGTTGTACTGCAGTTTTGGTTTGCGTGTGGAAGTGCACTGTTGTTTTTTAAGCAACAGGGTATGGAATGAATTGAGATGAGGAGATGGTCGTTGAGGTGATATTGATGCACAGTGTCAAATGTATACTGATGGTGTTTGAACAGGGGAATGTCGTAGTTGTTTTCGAATTGAGATTCAGGTGAAGATTGCAGTGTGAATTAATGAGTTGTGGAAGTGTTAATGAAGATGTTTGATGAGGTATGAGGGGGAGTTCTGCCGTTGTTGGAAGAAATAGTTAATGATGGATATTGTAGAGGAGTGGATGAGGCTTTTGTGGAGTGTTGATATGGTGGGTTTGTGGTATGAAGTCGAGTTGAAGAGGTTGAAGGTGGATCAGAGGCAGTAGGCTGTTAGCAGGTTGAGGAACTGGGTTTCTGTGATGAAGTTTGTGTTAGATGATGAAGTTCTACAATGAAAGTGGAAAGGCAGGCTGTGGGGCTGTGATTTTGGTTTGGTAAGAATGTTGAGTTGATTGAAGTGGTGGAAACTGGAGATGGTGGTTGAAGTGCAGTCTTGTGCAGGCAGTACGAGTTGTTGATAAGTAAGGCAAGGCAGCTAAGTTGCAGTGGATGGTTTGGGATTGTATGAAGTGGATGGACAGTGGGTTGTATATGGTTTAGAAGTGGTGAAGTGAATTACAGTTTGAAGATGTGAATTACAGTGAGAAGATTGCACAGTAACAGTAACAGAGAAGGGGGAGAACTGCACAGTTTTTAGGCATCAAGTTTGTAAAAGAAATTGAGTTGTAAATTGTAACTGAAATTGTAAAAAAAATTGAACAGGAAATAAAATGTTTTTGTTTTGAAATTTTGTATCTTTTTTTTAATGGAAACAGAAATGCAAATGTAAAATGAAAAACTGCAAACTCATAAACAAAAGCAAGCACAACTCAAACACACAAAACAATTTTTTTTTAAACGCACACAACACACAAAACAAACACACAATATAATCTAACGAAAATAATCCCAAGAATAGAAAATAAAATCAAACAAATCCCCGGCAACGGCGCCAAAAACTTGTTCGTCGACGGAAATTCTATCGATTTAGAAAACCGTCGAACGAATTTATAATAAAATTTATACCGCAAGCGCACGGTGTACGAATGTAGCACGTGGCGAATACGGGTCGATCCACAAGGAATTGTTGATTTAAATTTCCTACTCAATCAAATTAACCCAAAGTTGAGAAATTGTTAACTAGAAATAAAATGAGGCTAACACTAGGAAAATGTGATTCGAATCTATTAGACTAAAGAACAATTTAGAGGCAAATCCACTCTCAAATTTTTGTAAATCAACAAACACATAATTTATGATCTCTAACTTTGATATTAAGTGGGATAATCATTGTATTTATCATAAGTATGGTTTGTTTATGTTATTATTTAACATAACTCAAACCATCAAACTATAATACAACAATTATACCACTTATAATTCTCATGAAAATGAAGCCAAAGCAAAAGCTATTTTAAGTATGATCTATTTACTATTGTAACTAGTAATATAGATCATCAAATTTCATTTTTACTTTCATTTCATAATCAAAAATTAATTAGCAAATGATGATGTAAATTATGTTTATGTTGAATAAGAATAGCTCATTTGCATAAGCAATATAAGCTATCAAACCCACTTGTATAAACTTACATCAAAATTCACATTCATGAAGCATAAACAAAGAGATCATAAATCATAAAAATGTTGAAATTACATAAAGTTAGAGAGCTTCATCACCCCTAAATTGAAGGGGTTTAGCTACTCATTTGTGGAATTGAAGCATCACATGTAAGTTTCAACATTAAAAAGAAAAGAAAATAGAAAATAAGTAAAGAAGGCAAAAGAGATTAGCTACTAACTACTTGCATAAATATGAATCTAAGCTATGAACATAAGGAGAAAGAGAGCATAGAAATAAACATTAACAATAAAACAAAGAAAAGCATGTAGAAAAGAGAGAAGAAAGAGGCTTGGAAGCCATTTTTATTTCATAGAACATTGTGCTTACACTTGATTTCTTAATTTCCTAAGTAAGATGAACGAGTAGAAGATGGTTTCATATACATAAGAGGGCTATATATACATGCATAAAACCCTAATTCTATTTTTAGGGGGCTACCTAAAATGCCCTTTAGAAAGTGTGGCTAACAAGTAACCATTAACCACTAATTAATCCATCATTTGTTTTTCATGAAGCTTTAACCTCCACTTAGTTGTCCATTAGCTCCAAATTGTACTTTTAGGTAAGTGGGTGGGGTCCTCCATGTTCATGGCTTGAATTATTTCCCTCTTCTTTCCTTTGTATTCATTTGTGCATCCATATATCTTCATATAAGCCTCTTCCATATGCATCCAAATTCCTATAAAAATTGTCAAAAAATGTCCAAGTAAAAATTCTTATATTGGCACATGCACAAAATGACCGTTTTGCCCCTGAATGAAGATGAAAATATGATGGCTGGAAATAATTGAATTTTGGTTTTAAACATGTTAAAATGCCCAAATATGATGATTATTTAAATAAAAAGAGACAAAATATGAATGTAAATATATGCACAATTACGTGCATATCAGTTTCATTACGAAGCTCTTGTCATCGTGATCGCAAGGCAAAAAGTTTCGTTCCAATCGGACCTCGTACGTAGAAGTTATACAATTTATAAGATATCGACATTTGAATTCACAAAACAATTTATATTATAATTAAACTAATTCACACCCAAAGAAAATGAGGCACAACCCACTTAGCCTCTTCTTCCCCAAAGCTACAGCCTGTACACGGTATGCTCAAACCCATGGCCGCGTGCAACATTTCGAGTGATACGGAGCTACGCACGACGAAACCAAATTCTGCCTTCGCCATCGGCTTCCCCTCAACGAACTCGACCTCTCCATACCAAAATCCTCAAGCTCGGCCATACGCAGAAAAACGCGACACGAAGACCACCTGTACGTACGCGAGCAGGTCGCACCCCCCCCACCAAACGCCGCCGAGCTCTCCAAAAATCAAGCCGTAGATGTTAACTACGATGGTGAACTCGAATCAAGGCTCCGTTTCGCGAATCGAAGCCTATATCTTCAACAAATCCTAACCCTAGTTCATAACTCCCACGTCCATCTTCATAAACCAAGGCCGCACCCAGCAACGAGCAAACCAGGTCGTAGCAAACGATGAAATAGGATTTTTAAAACTAGTAGGAGATTTTTTTTATCAAGTATTGAAGGAGAGAACTTTTTTCTTTTGAAGCTTGAATTTTCTTTACTGTAACTTGCATGTGCGGTTATTAAAATGAAGAAGAGGCTATTGCGTGTTTGAATGGGTCAAAGGTATAGTGAAAAGATGGGATAGCAGCTGAAAGGGGGATTGACTAATTAAAATATTTATTTAAATTTCAAAATACCTCGATCTATGCAACTCGAAATCTCGAACCCCTATCAAGGCATGCCGCTAGACGTTCATAATGTTATACCCCTATTCCGGACGCAATGGAAAAGGTTTCAAGTCCTAATTTGATCGTATGTGCGAGTTACGGAAATAAACGATCGATTTTAAATTAAATCGGTTAAACGATTTCCTATGTGTTTTGGCTTGCCCCGGACAAACGGTAAATCCGATTGACACAAAATTTGAAATCTTACAATAATATAACATTACGGATTCGGTGAAACTGGTTTCATCGAAATCCGAGACTATTTGAAAAATGACCATTTTAACTCGCCAAATTAATATTAAAACAATTTCGATGCGTTTCGAGCTGTCACGGTCGAACGACAACTCCGATTGCTACGAAAATTGAAATCCGATAATAACTAACTATTACGGATCCAATGGAACTAGTTTCGTCCAATTCTGAGACTGTTCAAAATTTAGCTATTTTCCGGTCGATAATTAAATATTAAAATATTCAATTTTCACAAATTTACTTTTAATTCGATTTTAAAAGTTCTACAACATCATTCTAACTTTAATACGATAAAATAAAATTTTACAAATCATTTTTAATCATATTAAACTCGTTATCCAATTATCCAATAATTTCCAATTTTAAAATCTTATTAACTCTATTATAATCCAATATAACCTATATTCACTTTGGAAACCAATCTGAATCATATTAAATCAAATTTCAATTATTCACTCTATTTTCATATATTAAATTTCAATATCAAATTAATCATATCAAATTCGGAATTTAATTATTCAAACATCTGTAATATTAAATTTAAACAATTTGATTATTCTTAAATCACTATCTTTTGAAATATTCAAAACAAACTTATAAAATTTAACAAATTCAAATTATAGAACAACCATTTTCATTAAAACAATTATTCAATTTCCATTATTAAATTATATAATCAATTCTAAATATTAAATTTAAACAATTTCGCTCATCCAGTAATTCATTATCTTTTGAAATATTGTAATTGAACTTATAAGATTCAACTCTTAAAACCAATTCACAGTTTAGAACACTATTTTCATTTTACAGTTATTCAATTATTCAATAAGTTTTTAAATATTTAATTTAAACAATTTACCTGTTCAATATTCAATATTTGAGTTTAAATAGATTTTACTTATCAATCAATTACTCTATTATACCCAATGAATTCAACATTTATTATCCTATTCAACTATTGATTGCAAAGGCATTCACTAAGTAGCATTTATTTTTCATTAATTGGATAATTATTGTTGAAATTCATTCCAGTTATTATTATTCCAAACGAATTACAAAATATTTTTCAACATTAAATCACGAAATCTTCTTAAATTAGCTATTTTAATTATTGAAAATTTACGGGTCGTTACACTCTCCCCCACTCAAAACTTTTCATCCCCGAAAAGGAAAAAAGAAGGGAAAAGGAACTAAGTATAGAATTCAACATTAGATATATTTCATTCAAAGTTACCTACTTATAAAACAATGAAATTCCATCTATAAAGTCATAACTACGCTTCCACTAAGTTACTCCGAACGGCTTTCTAACTTTAAAAGTTAGTTATCAAAACAAGTTATAAAAAAAAATTAAAACTTGAAATTTTTTCTAACACCCAGATTTACGGAAAATTTCGGTAGAGTCTCCTTTGCGCGGCTCGATCGGTACAGCTACAAAACGCCTCTACGGGCCCCAAACCAACAAAAGAAAATCAAAAGCCAAGTGGCTCATCAAAAATCACCAAATCCAATGACAAAATAAACATGTACCTTATATTTTATTAGCGAGCATATACGACTAATATAGCGCGAAAGCGAGCTCCAAATGCGAAGCAAGTGCAATCCGCACCTACTAAACACTCAACAAACCATGAGAACATGCATATATGAAAATAATATCAATATACATCATATAGCAACATAACAACTACATGTACCAACATAGCAAATGCAACAAAACAACATATGCAACCATCAATCAACTATCATCCAACTATCATCCAACAAATCCATAACCAATCAATATAAATTCACTTCTCATTAATATTTATTCACTTGGTTTTAAATTTTAATCACAGTTGATTCATTAACGTTGGATTTTACTAACATTCATTCACAGTTCAATTAGTTAATATTCACTAATTTATATTTACATTAGTTCACTTCCAATTTTAATCAAATAAAATTAAATTATATTTAAATTCATTTAACTTCCAATTTGTTTTCAATGATTTATAGCTTTCAATTTCATTAACACTTAATGAATTATATACAATCAACTAACAATCATATAACAACCAAATCATACCCAACATAACCAAATTATTAATTTTACATTCAATTTGGTTTATCTCTTATATATATATATATAAATATCCTGTTATATAATTTTAAAAGAATCATTTTATATTTGGCATCATATATTTCCAATATTAACTTTAATTAAGTCCGTAAGCCGTACATATATCATTCATGAGCAATATCAATCTAATCGCTTATTCGATCACACAATTTCACTTCCAAACTAGTATCGTTCACCCGACTCTCTAGTGCGGACTCAGATTTGGTTCCTTGATTGGAAACTGTTACTCTCCTTGCATAGCCATATGCTATGATAGAGAATTCCAGAATCAAACCAAAATCCATATCCAGGGTTCGCCGTCGAGAATCGAGTGGAAAATCCTAATTTGGATCGATATAAATCATCTCAAAATTTTGTGCTCGAATTTGGATCAAATCGTTATGCGAATAAAATAATATACGTACAATCTCATGTATTACCTTCCAATGGATTTCTATCCAATTTGTCTATACTAAATTATTTTATTGACTTCTTTTTTTTCAATTAATTATTCACAATCCATTATTCAGTTAGTACATTCATTTCTTTACATAGCATATTCTTCAGCATTATCTTTTCTTAAATATCATATCAAAGAATTTGTTTACTCAAGTTCATTTTAAACATTCTATATAAGTTAATTAAATTCAATTTCATTTTCCAATTGATTCTTAGCTATACCAAATTCTTTTGTTTTCATTTACTTCAATTTCATAATTTTAGTCAATAACAATTTATTTATGGAACATCTTTTTAACCAGTACTTTAGTTTATTAATCATCCTATAAAAGTCTAATATCTCATAAATGACTTTTCTTAGTTACAGTTATCTTAAAGGTTACAATCTCTTTTCAAATTTTTATTTATTTTCTATAACCAATTTACAAAAGATATTATACAATTCATTTATCTTCTTTCTTAAGTTCACTTACTTGTTCCATTTATCCATTCATCATTTCATGTTATTATTTAAGTATATAACCTTTTTATCACAACCAAATTTTCATTTATATACATTTTAATTCCTTTTTGAGTTTTCCTTACTTGTATACTTCAATTATTTTCAGGTTCTGTTTATTTGTACAATATCTCATTACATACCCAAAACATTATTTCAACTTATTAATATTTGGTAAGTCATATTATATGTTATTAGAATGCAAATTCGGTATTATACAAATTTATAGAATTTCATTTTTCTTAATTAGAATGTACACAAATTTGATTTATTTAAATCCTCTTTACCTTTCAACTTTAAAGTTTCCCAAACAATAGCTTAGATATCTTAATCCTCTTATTTTATAAATTCTAGTTATTCACATTTCATTAAAATAATTTGAAAATTATTAATTAACAGAACCTAGAAATTTAAATGCCCAGTTCCTTTCAAATCATTTGAAATAAATATATACACTTATGTCTTTAATATATCAAATCATACCATTGGATTTTAAACCAAAACCTATTTATCCAAATAATTTCGAAGAAAACAAAGCTTCTTAGAAGTCTCCCCCACTTCGAGACTCGAAAAAGAACGTCGATGATGCTGTGCAGTCATCACCGAAAGTATTTTCTAGCGACATAAGAGAGGAATACTGAATTCATTCTTTCCTTTAAAATCCTTTCAAAATATTTCCATAAACAATTTCCAACTAATATGACTATATATTTGTTCAAAACTTTGAAAACAATTTTCAAGATCTCCGGGTCTTAAATTCAATATTTTTCAATTTAAATCTATTTTAAATTTATAAGTCACCTTTATAAAATATTCTTATAGGCATTTTTTCTTAAAACAATCCACAAGTTGTTTCATCATTGTTCATTTTGTAATTCACCTTATTTATTAAATTACAATATCAATTAATGATAAAAACCAATATTTTCCTAACAACCAGGTAAGCTAAATAAGTCACAATAATTTCTGAAAATTTTTCTTTATATACAAAATATAATTAGAGCAAAATTATTTCATTTACCCAATTTCGAAACAATACTATGTCGAATTGTTCTGTTTAAGTGTTTAGAGATCCCTATCAATGACGTTAATTACTCGTATTGACCAGAATCCATAAGCCACTCAACAAATCAACCGACATAATATAAAACATTTTATATCACTAACAAATACGCTCTCTCATATGTATACCCTCAATGACTCATCATAGGGTATTACTACCCTATTTATAAAGAGTCATACCACACAAAGCTAAGGTTATTGCTAAACCAAAGCTCTGATACCAACTGTAACGACCCGCCTTTTTGGACAATTTAAACCGACGATCAAATACACATGTCGATTCCAAACCATTCAAAATGGCAGATGGTTATTGGGGTAAATAAGAAAAGAAAAAGAAAAGAAATAAAGTAAATGAAACAACACAGAATCTCGCAGCGGAACGATAAAATATAATAGTCAAATAAACAGTTCATGAAGCTGTTTACTATACCTTGATTATTATTTATACAACATTTATCAGAGTTATACATATACAACAGAACAAATAAAATAATGCAGCAGACATCATGATGCACAGATAATAATAGTAATAGTGTACCAAATCTTCGTCTTCGTCCTCCAGAATAGATCTTCAAAAATCTGAAAACTCAGGACTGACCCGAGCGTAATGAAAAGACAAAACACTCGAGTCAGGACTAAAATATCCTTATGAAAGTTAAATCAATCATAAATAAATATGAGTGTAACGGCGTTAGAGATGTTTACGGGGTTTGACATCTCATATCCAGTGTGAACGTGCGTGCAATAACTTAAGAAATGTTACGGGATTTTTCAACTCTCAAGGATCCGTTAAACTATCTTCTATGTAGTAATGTACGCTAAGTAGATAATGCCTATCAGTATTATAAAGTATCAAAATAGCGTTAAGGCGTTACCATAATCCCCCTTAACACATTTTTATAATGCCATAGTCTATACAGCACCGTAAGCCCCACCGTAAATTGGTGGTTATCAGAGGGTACCCCATAGGTATGACACAAAACCAAACGTAGTGGTCGCGAATAGGATAATCAGTATGACAATGTACATGAGGCGATACCAACTAGGATACTAGTAGTTGCGTGATCCGGACTGATGTTGAGCATAGCCAGCAGCTACCCCAACACCGCGAAACAACACTCCCAAATCAAGGGGTGCACCCAAATCGCATCATAAATGTAATAGATATGGTATCGAAGAAGTGTGTCCGCTAGAGGTGGCGAACCTCAATGGCTCGGCGCGGCTCCTGTTTTAGTCATGTCAGGGATCATCCAATAACGTTCTCTTTCTTCAGTCAACGCATTCACCAAACCATCCACTTCATTCTGGATCAACACTCTGCGTATAATAGTTATTAAAGTGGTTTTCGGTATCGACAGAGAGTATGTCCATATCCGATCCCGGTCTCTTTAATAACTACGTATTATTACACCGTTGGCTCTTTTATATTTCAAATCGATTCATAATTGATATCAAATATCATATTCGCTTCCAAAAATCAAATCCATTTCAAATATCATCGTATCCTTTCAAATGTAAGATTCCGTTTCAAAAATCATTTTTTCGCATCAATATCTCATTTCGATGTCAAAATCATTTCGAATTTCAATTTAGGTTGCAACTTCATTTAACCCAATTTGTATTTAAATTCAAGATTTAAATATAAAAATTTCACCTTATTGACTAGCTTAGTATTTTAGAAAATAGTTTTAAGTAGTTTAAAAGTGGTTTTAAATAATTAAAATACTTAAAAATACTTAAAATCTTAAAACGGATTTGAAATAGATAAATTAGTTTAAATTAATTTAAATTGGGTTAAGTAGATTTAAAATAGATTAAAATAGTTAAGTACTCAAAATGGTTTATATAACCGAGTAATTTGGAAACAAATAAAACAGCTTCAAAACCAATTCATTTCAATTATAACTTCCCAATTCAAATCCATTTCAATTTCCATTCTACCGATTCAATTTAGATTTCAGTTCAAATCAATGTCAACTTTGACTTCAAATTAATTCAATTTTACTTTCACCTTCAGTTTATTCAATTTCAATTTATCTCGATTTTTAGCTTGATTTTCAAAATGTCCATTTATAACACTTAATAAAATTTTCCATCAATATTCAAGTTTAAATCCAAATTTCAAACATGATTCAATTCCAAGCTCGATTTCAAAATATCATTTTTATATTACTTTTACTTAGTAATATTCAAAGCTCGAATTAAGGTTCAATCTTTAAACAAATCAAATTTCGAAATTCAATCATATCCCGATTTTAAAATTCCAAAGTCTCCACTTAAATTATTTAGCAATTTCTTTAATCCAAAATTTATTTCAACATTCCAAACTCAAATTTTCGATAAATTCGATTTCTATAAATTGGTTCCTATTTATAACCTTTAAATCAAAACATTTAAATAAATTTCAAATCGACGATTACAAAAATTATTAATTTAGCCAATTCGGTGTCCGTATATAATTTTCTATCCTATGGCCAAGTAATTATTTATTTCAATTAAATGTCAGGGATGAGTATATATTACTTAAATTAAATCACAGTATCATATGTATGCATAACAGGATAGATATAAGCAAATAAACATCCAAACATTCAAATATCAACCAATAGCATCCATCGAAATACATCATCCAATAGGCAATACAATTCATGGCAATTTCATAGTTATCGATGTCAGGTAATTAAATCGCAATTCAATTCCAATTTTAATTTCAAATTTAACTGTCAATTTAATTTTCGACAGTTAATTCAAATGACAATTAAATTCTATCAAACAACGACAAATAAAATTCATATCACTTCATAATATCAAATTTAACTAGCATAAAGATATTCAGTACGTTGTGAGCGTTATAAAACACTCACCTTGATATCCTGTTGTCACCGAAACGTTCCGGTTTGGAACTAAACCGGACGACTCCCGATGTAGCCCAAATTTCAACTGTCTCCAAAATCCTCCAAACCAGTTTCTTTACGAAGCTCTCGTCATCGTGATCGCAACGCAAAAAGTTTCGTTCCAATCGGACCTCGTTTGTAGAAGTTATACAATTTATAAGATATCGACATTTGAATTCACAAATAAATTTATATTATAATTAAACTAATTCATACCCAAAGAAAATGAGGCCCAGCCCACTTAGCCTCATCTTCCCCAAAGCTACAGCCTGTACACGGTATGCTCAAACCCATGGCCGCGTGCAACATTTCGAGTGATACGGAGCTACGCACGACTAAACCAAATTCCGCCTTCGCCATCGGCTTCCCCTCAACGAACTCGACCTCTCCAGACCAAAATCCTCAAGCTCGGCCATACCCAGCAAAACGCGACATGAAGACCACCTATACGCACGCAAGCAGGTCGCACCCCCCCCCCCCCCCACAAACGCCGCCGAGCTCTCTAAAAATCAAGCCGTAGATGTTATCTACGATGGTGAACTCGAATCAAGGCTCCGTTTCGCGAATCGAAGCCTATATCTTCAACAAATCCTAACCCTAGTTCATAACTCCCACGTCCATCTTCATAAACCAAGGCCGCACCCAGCAACGAGCATACCAGGTCGAAGCAAACGATGAAATAGGATTTTTAAAACTAGTCGGAGGTTTTTTTATCAAGTATTGAAGGAGAGATAATTTTTTTCTTTTGAAGCTTGAAGTTTCTTTACTGTAACTTGCGTGTGCGGTTATTAAAAGGAAGAAGAGGCTATTGCATGTTTGAATGGGTCAAAGGTACAGTGAAAAGATGGGATAGCAGCTGAAAGGGGGATTGACTAATTAAAATCTTTATTTAAATTTCAAAATACCTCGATCTATGCAACTCGAAATCTCGAACCCCTATCAAGGCATGCCGCTAGACATTCATAATGTTATACCCCTATTCCGGACGCAATGGAAAAGGTTTCAAGTCCTAATTTGATCGTCTGTGCGAGTTATGGAAATAAACGATCGATTTTAAATTAAATCCGTTAAACGATTTCCTACGCGTTTTGGCTTGCCCCGGACAAACTGTAAATCCGATTGAAACAAAATTTAAAATCTTACAATAATATAACATTACGGATCCGATGAAGCTAGTTTCGTCGAAATCCGAGACTGTTTGAAAAATGACCATTTTAACTCGCCAAATTAATATTAAAACAATTTCGATGCGTTTCGAGCTGCCACGGTCGAACGACAACTCCGATTGCTATGAAAATTGAAATCCGATAATAACTAACTATTGCGGATCCAATGGAACTAGTTTCGTCCAATTCTGAGACTGTTCAAAATTTAGCTATTTTCCAGCCGATAATTAAATATTAAAATATTCAATTTTCTCAAATTTACTTTTAATTCGATTTTAAAAGTTCTACAACATCATTATAACTTTAATATGATAAAATAAAATTTTAAAAATCATTTTTAATCATATTAAACTCGTTATCCAATTATCCAATAATTTCCAATTTTAAAATCTTATTAACTCTATTATAATCCAATATAACCTATATTCACTTTCGAAACCAATCTGAATCATATTAAATCAAATTTCAATTATTCACTCTATTTTCATATATTAAATTTAAAAAATCAAATTAATCATATCAAATTCGGAATTTAATTATTCAAACATCTGTAATATTAAATTTAAACAATTCGATTATTCTTACATCACTATCTTTTGAAATATTCAAAACAAACTTATAAAATTTAACAAATTCAAATTATAGAACAATCATTTTCATTAAAACAGTTATTCAATTTCCATTATTAGATTATTCAATCAATTCCAAATATTAAATTTAAACAATTTCGCTTATCCAATAATTCATTATCTTTTGAAATATTGCAATTGAACTTATAAGATTCAACTCTTAAAACCAATTCATAGTTTAGAACACTATTTTCAATTTACAGTTATTCAATTATTCAATAAGTTTTTAAATATTTAATTTAAACAATTTACCTGTTCAATATTCAATATTTGATTTTAAATAGATTTTACTTATCAATCAATTACTCTATTATACCCAATGAATTCAACATTTATTATCCTATTCAACTATTGATTGCAAAGGCATTCACTAAGTAGCATTTATTTTTCATTACTTGGATAATTATTGTTGCAGTTCATTCCAATTATTATTATTCCAAACGAATTACAAAATATTTTTCAACATTAAATCACGAAATCTTCTTAAATTAGCTATTTTAATTATTGAAAATTTACGGATCGTTACATAGGGTGTTGCATTTATTATAATTTATTTTCCTTTTCGTTTCTAATTATTTTCATTTCGAAAATTCAAACGCTAATAACTTCTTTATTTGAGCTCCGATCATGAAACTCTAAATATGAAAGTTGCTCAAAAAATAGCCACGACGTTATGGTGCAAGTATTGTGGCTAAATCCCGTCATTTTTTCAAATTCCATTTTTGGAGCCTTATTAATTATTTATTAACTATCATTAATTTTACAAGTTAGCATGTAACAACTATAATATGCTGCTCTACTATCATCCTAATGGTGCACTGCATCTTAAGTACAACATCGAGGTGTCTAGGTATCCACATACACAATACCTACACCATGTGACATCCCTAAAGTAACAGACAACAAGAAATGCATCTATACCAAACATAATATCCATCAATTATCCTCACCGTCACTCACCATGTCTTGGATTTATGATAACTCTTATGGTCATTCCTCTGCCATGGATCAATGGAAAAATCCCAGTTTTCAGTATACTCACTGACTAGTCCATAGTGGACACTAGATCCATTCCACCAATTTAGGGAATACGAGTCCATTCAAATGATCCGGGGTATCCATTCCAAGAACCCAATGAGTGTCCTTAGAATACCCCTGCTTATGAAACACTTCAAGCATCAACGATCCATTAGCATGCATAACCGAGCCATTTCCCTGCTCCATCTAGTTTCCATTCATCCTTAAGGAACCCTATTCCATGTTCCTTTCTTCAACTATCGAACCTTTCAACATTCTATCCATGGGTCACCTTTTCTAGAACATGCCCTTATAGATAATCATCCTCACGGCCATCAACATCAGTCCGTCACCATTGGAACGTAACTCCATCACCATTAAGCTACCATCGTCGAAATCCCAAAGCCTTCATCCTTCATTGCATTGTCACATCGCAATCGAACATCAAGTGAACAAACAAACACCTTTAGCATGACTTACAGGACATCCTTAAGCATCCCTTGGGAGTTTGGAAAAGAATAGCTCTCTAATTCATATCAGCAGCGACAAGATTTTCTTTATGTCAGTGCCTATATGAATTACTTGGCCAAATTATGGCAAAGTCCTTAATATCAGTTTATCTTCTCCTTTTTTCTTTCCTAAAGCTTCCCTTCATCTTGCCTTTGCTTCCCAAGTCTTTCATCTTCGCTAATCTAGCATCTTATCATTGACTAGTACCAATTCGCTCGACTAAGTAGGTTCGATAGTCAAGCTAGCCAACATTTCCGGCATTAGCTCACATCGAGGTCTGAAATCATAACCGACAATAAACCCTTACCGCTTCCACTCAAGGAACATCACCCCTAAGCTAACATGTCTTCTACTCAATGCATCGGCAAATACGTTTCCATTAACTTACATGTAATAAATGTTAAAGTCATAAGTGGTAAGAACTCCAACTATCGCTGCTGACGAAGGTTGAGATCCTTCTTGAAAAAAGGTATTTTAGGGATTTGTGGTTCGTGAACAACTCGAACCTTTGTCATGATAGATAATAATTTCAAATATTCAAAGAAAAAACTATCACCTCTAACTTCGAATCATGGGTCAGAAACTTCCTCTCATACAGCTTCAACTATCAGTTAGTGAAGGCGGTACCTTACCTCTTTGCATTAGTACCTCACCCAATCTGGTATCATAAGAAATGGTGTATACCGACATTTACTAATTCCCTCTTAGAATTGTCAACCTTAATGCACTCATCAACCTCTCCTTTGGACTTATGAATGCATGCTCGCACTTCACACCCTATATGAAAGTCTGATTCTTCTTCGTAAAGTTGGTCAACAACACTGCAGCCATCTTAAAGTCCTAGATAAAACATCTATAATACCCTGCAAATCCTACGAAGCTTCTCTCATTAGCAACATTCTTAGGTTGGTTCCAGTCTTGAACCACCGCCACTGTCACGACCCATCTTTCACTATCCAGAAAGACACATCATGAATTAAGAAAGAAAGGGATAGAAAGAGAAAAGATAGAGAAGAAAGAAGAAGCAACATCAGAATCTCAATAGCGGAACGAATAAATTATATTAATAACATAAGTATTACATAGTATACAACCACTATCAGAGTTACACAGATTATACATCACATACTAGACAGTTATAAACACATTTTAGTTATTACAACTCAAACATCTCAGAGAAAACACTGAGATACCAAACACAGCGGAACACTATACATATCTATAACGCTAATGCCTCCTGCTCCATTTCTCCTCCACAATTTGTCAAAGCTAACCGGAATCCCTTGGCTGCTCGTAAAAATTTGAGTACCCAAGAGTTTAAGAAAACATAATAAACTCCACGTCAGACATGGGTCTGGTGTGAGTAACAGGTTAAGGTTTCTTAACTTTTGAAAACCCTTTGAAAATAAAGGTATCACGTAAGACTTCCCATACATAAACATGGAAAAGTTTTTACCTTACGCTAACAAAAACATTTGATAGGAAATCCGATGATATTATAATAGGTCTAGGATTTTCAAGTAAATATGAAATAGACGAAATTGTTACATGATTAATTCCAGCTACTAGCCACAAAAGTGGGTAATACAATCAAAACCGATGGCACTTATTGGATTTTGGATTCCATACAATGGCAGGGCTACTAGGGTACCGCCCGTTACAGTAGTGGCCTAGATCACCATACCGAGGATCCCAATCCCCTGCAACACAAGGCCGAAACCATCCCTTATTGGACGGTCCCGAACAAGACAACCCCAGCAGTTGCCGCGACCAACTGCCCACAGAGCCAAATAAAAAGGGACCTCTAGACAGGGGGAAATCTCGTCCTACTTGGGCATGACCCACTTAGCCTTGCTGCACCTCCCTTATTGTAGCCATTCTTGGTTGATGAGGCTTGAGGCTACGATTACCTTTAGAGAACACATCCCTTAGAATGCTCTGACGATGTTCTGAAAGCATTCAATCCATACAAGTTCGTTCCGGGTTCGAACGAAACCGAAGGCATTTTCTCGTTACACTCATTTTGGAATCACCATCAGAGTTAATGACGATAACCCTTGCACTCTGAATCTTCATCTTCACTTGAGATTCACGACCTATCGTTAATTTGGATCGATGTGATTATCGGATATCCAAATCTGAAAACCTGATCCCGGTCTCACCGAATCCAAAATGTATCTTTTAAGGTCCAAGTCGTTTTAAGTTTAAAACAATTCAATTTAATTATCTATATACATAGAGATAGATAATTCACATCATCACAATATATAATCAACAATATCCCATAAATAGATAATCCATATTATCATCACAAATAGATAATCTACATTATCATCACCAATAGATCATTCATATTATCATCTTAATAAATCCAAAGCATCCATATCACACAGCATTATTTACCTTATATCTGAGATTCAGACCATTCAAGGAAATCTATATCATCCATATATAAACAAGGATTAATAATCACAGCATTTATAATTAATTTAAAATGAATTAAATTAATTATTTCATCTCTAATTAATTTAATGTAAATTAAATTAATTACTTCATTCTATAAATCCTGCTTATATAACCATTAATTAATTACAAATCAATCAATTAATTAACCTCTAATTAATCACCTTAATTAGTCACCCTTGATTAATTATTCTTTAATTATATTCAAGTAATTATCTTTAATTAATTTCACAAATTAATTATCCTTAACCAAAAACAGAAATTAACCTTTAATTACTTCATTAATTAATTAACTATAATCAATTACATTAATCCTTATTAATTACAATAATCACTTATCATTGATTAATTAATCTTAATTAATCAACCTTAATTACATCATTAATTATATAAATTAGTTACATTTTAATTAATTAATTACATTAAGTAATTAACCTTAATTAAACCAAATTATTAATCACTCTTGATTAATCACATTCAGTAATTAACTACCCATAATTACTTCATTAATTACTCCTAAATTTATTCCATTTAATAATTAATTATATTTATTAATCACCCTTGATTAATCTCATTAGTAATTAATTTCCCTTAATTAATTACATCACTTAATTATTTTCAAATGACTTAACTAATTAATTCTTTAATTAATCACACTAAGTAATTAATTATTAATTACTTTCACTAAGTAATTACCTTTTAAAGCAATTAATCCCAAAACTCTTCCATACTTCAATAAATTACATTCAGTAATTACTCATCTTAATTACTTCTCTAAGTAATTATTCTTCATCAATTACATTAAGCAATTATTTATCAAACCATCCAATGATTATTCTAAATTAATTAATCCTAATTAATTAACCTAAACTAAATAAATTTATTTAATTAATTACCTTAAGTAATTAATACCTTTAATTACTTTCATAAGGTAATCATACTTAATCAAATTCCATAAATGATTATCTAAATTAATTAATCCAATCAATTATTAAAATTAATCACGTTAATTAGTTATTAAATAATCTCAAGTTAATGACCTTCATTAACTTATCAACAATTCTTTAATTACCTTTTCTTAAGTAATTAACTTAGATTTTTCATTATTAATAACAAATTAATTTATCCTTAATAACCCATTAATTAATCTCTAATTATTTAATTAATTAAGTTTAACCATAACTTAATTAATCTTAAATTACTTGATAAATTAATTCCTAATCATTAATTAAAACCTTAACTTATCTAATTAATGATCTTATTTTCAAATTAATTAATCTTAATTAATTAAATTCAAACTTAATCAATTAATTCAAATCATATAAATAATTAAATTAATTAATTGTTCTTTAATTACAATAAATAATTCAATTTAATTTATCCCAAATCTCTAAATCTTAATTAACTTTAAGGTAACACGTTTTCTTATTAATGATTTAATTATCATTCACAAACACATTTGAAAACATTTTACTTTTTACTTTCAAATTTCATTTCAAATATAAAATTTAAAATGAAAAACAACTTTAACTTAACAAAGTTTAAAAACATTTTAAAAATCTTTTTTAACTCATGTGAAAGAATTACTTATTTTATAAAGAACTTAAAAGAATTTAAAACCAAATTTACTTTTAGATTCTTACCTTTTAAATACACTTTGAACATTCAAAGTTATATAAAACAATTTAAATTTAAAAACTTCCATCATTTCAAAACTAAAATACAAATTTGGATTTGAATCCAGATTAAACTTAGATTAAATCTCTACTTTTATTTTAAAGCTTTACTTTTAAATTCAACCTATTTAAACCCTTTTAAAGTTGTTTAAAACATTTTAATTTATATAACTTAATTAAATTTTAAAACTAGGATTCAAACTCAATTTTGAATCCATACTTTAAATTTTGGGTTTTAAACTCTGTTCAAAACTTGCTTCCAAATTTAAAACTAAATTTGAATTTGAAAACAAATAGGTTTCCAGAGAAACCTGTAACCACCCTATACCCGAGCCCCCTTCTGTTTACTTCGAGTAAAATCTTATGCTACTTCGAGTCCAACACTCGAATCACTCGAGAGAAACTCGAGCCCAAAAATCCTACAACCCCCAATCTTCACCTGACACAATCATTGCACCGTGCATATGCACGGTGGCTTCGACCCTCTCCGGTCATCACCTATGGCCTCACCACGTCAAGGAACATCCATGCAACTCATCACGATCATCAGACCGTGACCACTAATTCGAATTCGAATTCGAGTGCGCTAACCCAAAACCTGGATTCCAAACTGGAACTATACCTCCCAAAACTGAAAACTCTTCGTCCTCACACCTCCGGCCATCGGAGGTTTTGAAACTCCATCCAACCCTTCCTCAACACCCAAGCTATCATATACTTGAATCTTATAACACTCGATCACTCAGAGAGAGCGTGTCGATCAAAATTTCAAGAGCACACCAAACTAGGTTTACAGGCTTCATCGACCAACCCTTGTCGCCACCATGCTTTGATCAACGATCCAATATTTTTCCCCAAGTCACTGACCACTCCTCTTCCTCCAGAAAGAATTACGACTCCTCAGACTATCGAATTCATCATAATTTCCTCAAATTCCAATTTCTGGTTAAACCAGAAATGCTCTTAAATCCTATTACTAAAAATCGTAATTTTTGTTTCAAAAATCAAGTTTTAGCTTTAGCATTTGATTCATATACCTGAATCCATGAAGCAATTAAATTGAATTTTTACTTATTTTAAGTTTACACTGTTGTTTATTTATTTCTAGAGGAAATACAATTTTTTTTAACTTAAACAAAATTTTAAACTAAAATCTATGATAAAATAAACATACTTTGTTCAAGTCTCAAGTACTAATAAAGGTTGATTCAAGAGCAATTGAATTTTGACTAAATTATGAACCTGGAATCTAAAAACTGTAGTAGCATAAAACAACAGTCTACACTCATAATCCATTCATACACAGAAGATAAACATAAACAATACAATATTTATCACAGAAAACTAGCATGCAACCATAACCATACTTAAGTTTTATATTTGTGACGTTACTCACCTGGAAACAGTGACGACCCAAGCACCAGATTTTTGAAAAGCCTTTGTTTTGATTTTAAAAACCAGAGTCCCTTTGTTTTTTTTAAAACTGCATGTTAAGATATGAAAATGCTTCTTTTAATTTGAAAACTTGTTGAGACTGCTTTTGATTTTTGAGAATGCTTCACAGATTTGCATTTGAAAATGCTTGCAAGCAGGCTTGGTTTAAAACTGCAGTTGTGTGCAGGCTTGAACATCTTGAAAATGATCTGCAAAAATGAATTTCAGGTAAATGATTTGAAGATGGTTACTGGTTTGATTTTGAAAATGAACAGAATTGAAAAATGCAGGTAAGCTTTTGATTGAAGAAGGGTTTGCATGCTTGAATTGAAACTTTGGTTTTTGTGAGGAGTTTGAGAATTGAAAATCAAATTTGAACTTGATTTTTGGTTTTGAGGAGTATGGTTACTGATTTGTTTTCAATTTTGTTTCAGCTAAAATTCTTTTCTTAGCTTTAGAAAATGAAGATTAGAAAAGAAGAATAAGGGAATGAAGTACGTGTTTATATAAGTTAAAATGATTTATTTAAAAATTAAAAGAAAGTCAAAAATTAAAAGGACACTTGTCCTATATTACTACATTTGTCAAATATGGTAGATTATTAGTTCACATTTGTCTCAATAGTTACTTAAGATATTAACAATTGTTATATACATATTTTTAATTATTTTTATTTAATTTAAAAGTAAATAAAACCCTTTTTCTTAATTTGTTAAATACTTATATATATATATAAATTATTTTCATATTTAAATGTATATGTGCATTTCTTTTTAAAGAAAATGAAATAAAACAAATTCTATAAAATGAAAGCTTATCCAATTTATTTAAAAATGTTTATTATTTTAAATTCAAAATTAATTCAAATTCAAATCCAATCATAAATTTAAAAATTCAATTTAAAGCTAATTTATATCAACATATTTAATTTAAAAATAACAAAAATATTGTCTTTTAAAACCTATCTATATTTATATATTTATTAATATTATTTGAAAATAACATATTTATCACTAAAAAAAATTTATAAAAGAGATTATAAATTACTTATCACTTTATCTTATTTAAGTGAATAGTATTTCATGTAAATGGTATTTTAAACTTTCATATTTATTTTCAACTCATATTTATCAAGCTATATGTAAAAGAAAATAAAATAAACCTTTTATTAATTTATACTCAAACTAAGATATAATTTAAATAAATTAATATTTACCTTAAGTATTTAAAACCATATAGTTATTTATTAAATAGCTTTGAAAAGTTATATATATATATATATATATTAAATTAAATCATAATTTTCTAAATTATCAAAATTAAATTAGAATTAAAAAAACAAGATTTTACTTGTTTATTAAACTTCAAATCAAAGCTTATCTATTTACAATATATATATATAAATATATATGTATATATATATATATATACATTATGAATAGAAAGCATTTTATTAGCTTTTGAAAGATAAAATTCACCAACTAAATATCTATTTAATTGGATTATTAAATCAAGTCAAATTTTATTAACAAAATTTATCAAATCAATTTAACTTTAAATAGAGATTATTAAATTGATATTGCCAAAAATTTCGGGATATCACATTCCTCCCCCCTTAAAGGAATTTCGTCCCCGAAATTTAAAAGCAAAGGTAATTTAATAACCCATCAAAGATTTTAATTTTAAATCACAAGCATCTATCAATCATATGCTAACAACCATATCAACCAGTTCATCCAATCAAACAAATTTAACTATCCAGACATAATTCTGGATAGAATTTTCTAGAGTTTCCCAGGTATAAATACCGGAATACTCGCTCTACAGAATCCAAACAATCAATACTACTAAGCTATAGAGCTGCTACTCATCTAGATCTACAAAAAATGAACAGAATATCAGACTACACTCAAGTCTGACTCAACCAACAAACCTCCTGAACTGCTGGTTCCAAAACCAGAGATACACGTACTCCCTCAGAGATACGTGAAACACATCGTATCCCGGTTATCCAAACCGGCAATTTAACCTTGCAGACCAAAACACTTATCCTTACAAGAACACAGAAAAGATCCAAAACACCTCGGAGTTAGCTTTCCAGACTTACAAAAACTTATAGCTCCTTGGATCGGAGAAATCTTATCCAAAACCAAATCTCCGATTCTGGAATCCAAATTCCTTCATCTCTTATCCTTAAAACTCTTTGGACGATCCTGGGCTGCCTAAATCCTCCCTGATCAGCTCAACCCTTGCTGATGCCTCTCGAAATAGACAAAACTTCTCCTATCTGGAAAAGACAATACAGATGCACTCCCAAACTGCTTCCGCTGCACAACTCTGATCTGGAATAGAAGAAAATGCTGATGAAAAACACGAGCACAGACTGGACAACACATTCTAGAAATATGATTCAACATATCCATAAAAAAAACCAAAAGTTCCACCAAAACCCGAGCTGCTTCACTAAACTCTATCTCAAGGAACCATCCTTCTACTAGCTGAACCACGGGTACCAATCCTGGAATCCTAGTCGATAAGAAAACTCAATCTCCAAATGCAGAAAAACCCTGTCTTCCCAGAAGACATCTAGAAAAATCTCCAACAATCCAAGAGAACACTCAAACTACCGCAAGTCACTTTTGCAATCAATCCCAGACTAATATCCAAAGAAAACTGTTCTCTCTAAACCAATCAGAACAGCTTACGCTTATCTATCCAATCCATCGAAGAAATGGATCCACTCTACTGCTTCTGAACTTCACCTCCAGAAAAATTGCTTAGCCAGAAAACTTCCTTGCCGACATACAGAACACTCTGAGCTGCACTGCTGACACCAATGCTAAAGACTTCCTAATCCAAAGATCTTCAGGAAACTCGGACCTCAAACCAAATAGAAACACCCTGCTGAACTTAGCCACAACACCGAAGCAGACCTACTTCCTTAAACTCGTTCCAAAGAAACATCTTCGGACACATCCATAATTACTGCATCTCATCACACAGCTACTACTTCCTGAGGTATCAAGATACCATCACCCACTTCTTCACAACTGACAAATCCAAACTCTACACATCCAACTTCAAAGATAGCATCAAACATTCAAACTCCAACCAATGGTAGTAGTCGTGTTACACACACCACTACCTTATCTACCTTTATAACCTATATTGGAAAACCAGTACAGGTAACCCAACAGATAGGTAGAAATATATATATATATATATATATATATATATATATCAAAATTACAATACGCTCTCTCAAGAAAGAAAGCACTCCAAAGCCTAGTTATTCAGTCAACCTAGCGCTCTGATACCAACCGTCACACCCGTCTTTCACTATCCATAAAGTCGCATCGTGAATTAAGAAAGAAAGGGATAGAAAGAGAAAAGATAGAGAAGAAAGAAGAAGCAACATCAGAATCTCAACAGCGGAACGAATAAATTATATTAATAACATAAGTATTACATAGTATACAACCACTATCAGAGTTACAAAGATTATACATCACATACTAGACAGTTATAAACACCTATCTAGTTATTACAACTCAAACATCTCAGAGAAAACACAGAGATACCAAACACAATGGAACACTATACATATCTATAACGCTGATGCCTCCCGCTCCATTGCTCCTACACAATTTGTCAAAGCTAACCTGAATCCTTTGGCTACTCGTAAAAATTTGAGTATCCAAGAGTTTAAGAAAACAGAATAAACTCCGAGTCAGACATGGGTCTGGTGTGAGTAACAGGTTAAAGTTGCTTAACTTTTGAAAAACCTTTTGATAAGAAAGGTATCATGTAAGACTTCCTACACATAAACATGGAAAAGTTTTTAGCTTACGCTAACCAAAACATTTGATAGGAAATCCGATGATATTATAATAGGTCTAGGGTTTTCAAGTAAATATGAAATAGCCAAAATTGTTACATGATTAAATTCCAGCTACTAGCCACAAAAGTGGGTAATCCAATCAAAACCGGTGGCACTTATTAGATTTTGGATTCCATACAATGGTAGGGCTACTGGGGTGCCGCCCGTCACAGTACGTGACCTAGATCATTATACCGAGGATTACTCCCAATCCTCTGCAACACAAGGCTGGAACCATCCCTTACTGGATAGTCCCGAACAAGACAACCCCAGCAGTTGTCGCGACCAACTGCCCACACAGCCGAATAAAAAGGGACCTCTAGACAGGTGAAAATCTCGTCCTACTTGGGAATGACCCACTTAGCCTTGTTGCACCTCCCCTGTTTTAGTCATTCCCGGTTGATGAGGCTTGAGACTATGATTACCTTTAGAGAACACATCTCTTAGAATGCTCATCGTCCACTTGACGATGTTTTGAAAGCATTCAATCCATACAAGTTCGTTCCGGGTTCTAACGAAACCGGAGGCATTGTCTCATTACACTCATTTTGGAATGACCCTCAGAGTTAACGACGATAACCCTTGCACTCTGAATCTTCATCTTCACTTGAGATTCACGACCTATCGTTAATTTGGATCGATGTGGTTTTCAGATATCCAAATCTGGAAACCCGATCCCGGTCTCACCGGATCCAAAACGTATCTTTTAAGGTCCAAGTTGTTTTAAGTTTAAAATAATTCAATTTAATTATCTATATACAAATAGATAGATAATTCACATCATCACAATAGATAATCAACATTATCACCATAAATACATAATTCATATTATCATCACAAATAGATAATCTACATTATCATCACCAATAGATAATTCATATTATCATCTTAATGCATCCAAAGCATCCATATCACACAACATTATTTATCTCATATCTGAGATTCAGACCATTCAAGGAAATCTATATCATCCATATATAAACAAGGATTAATAATCACAGCATTTATAATTAATTTAAAATGAATTAAATTAATTATTTCATTTCTAATTAATTTAAAGTAAATTAAATTAATTACTTCATTCTATAAATCCTGCTTATATAACCATTAATTAATTACAAATCAATCAATTAATTAACCTCTAATTAATCACCTTAATTAATCACCCTTGATTAATTATTCTTTAATTATATTCAAGTAATTATCTTTAATTAATTTCACAAATTAATTATCCTTAACCAAAAATAGTAATTAACCTTTAATTACTTTACTAATTAATTAACTATAATCAATTACATTAATCCTTAATTAAATACATTAATTAATTACTTTAATCACTTATCATTGATAATTAATCTTAATTAATCAACCTTAATTACATAATTAATTATATAAATTAATGATCCCTAATTACCTTTTAATTAATTAATTAAATTAAGTAATTAACCTTAATTAAACCAAATTATTAATCACTCTTGATTAATCACATTCAGTAATTAACTACCCATAATTACTTCATTAATTACTCCTAAATTTATTACATTTAATAATTAATTATATTTATTAATCACCCTTGATTAATCTCATTAGTAATTAATTACCCTTTATTAATTACATCACTTAATTATTTTCAAATGACTTAATTAATCAATTCTTTAATTAATCGCACTAAGTAATTAATTATTAATTACTTTCACTAAGTAATTACCTTTTAAAGCAATTAATCCCAAAACTCTTCCATACTACAATAAATTACATTCGGTAATTACTCATCTTAATTACTTCTCTAAATAATTATTCTTCATTAATTACATTAAGTAATTATTTATCAAGCCATCCAATGATTATTCTAAATTAATTAATCCTAATTAATTAACTTAAACTAAATAAATTTATTTAATTAATTACCTTGAGTAATTAATACCTTTAATTACTTTCATAACGTAATCATACTTAATCAAATTCCATAAATGATTATCTAAATTAATTAATCCAATTAATTATCAAAATTAATCACATTAATTAATTATTGAATAATCTCAAGTTAATGACCTTCATTAAATAATCACGTTTTCTTATTAATGATTTAATTATCATTCACAAACACATTTGAAAACATTTTACTTTCTACTTTCAAATTTCATTTCAAATATAAAATTTAAAATGAAAACAACTTTAACTTAACAAAGTTTAAGAACATTTTAAAAATCTTTAAAAAAAAATCTCATGTGAAAGAATTACTTATTTTATAAAGAACTTAAAAGAATTTAAAACCAAATTTACTTTTAGATTCTTACCTTTTAAATACACTTTGAACTTTCAAAGTTATATAAAACAATTTAAATTTAAAAACTTCCTTTATTTCAAAACTAAAATACAAATCTGGATTTGAATCCAGATTAAACTTAGATTATATCTCTACTTTTATTTTAAAGCTTTACTTTTAAATTCAACTATTTGAACCCTTTTAAAGTTGTTTAAAACATTTTAATTTATAAAACTTAATTAAATTTTAAAACTAGGATTCAAACTCAATTTTGAATCCATGCTTTAAATTTGGGTTTTAAACTCTGTTCAAAACTTGCTTCCAAATTTAAAACTAAATTTGAATTTGAAAACAAATAGGTTTCCAGAGAAACCTGTAACCACCCTATACCCGAGCCCCCTTTTATTTACTTCGAGTAAAATCTTATGCTACTTCGAGTCCAACACTCGAATCACTCGAGAGAAACTCGAGCCCAAAAATCCTACAACCCCCAATCTTCACCTGACACAATCACTACGCCGTGCATATGCACGGTGGCTTCGACCCTCTCTGGTCATCACCTATGGCCTCACCACATCAAGGAACATCCATGCAACTCATCACGATCATCAGATCGTAACCACTAACTCGAATTCGAATTCGAGTGCGCTAACCCAAAACCTGGATTCCAAACTGGAACCATACCTCCCAAAACCTGAAAACTCTTCGTTCTCACACCTCCGGCCATCAGAGGCTATGAAACTCCGTCCAACCCTTCTTTAACACCAAAGCTATCATGTGATATCCTGGAATTTTCGGCAGTATCAATTTAATAATCTGTATTTAAAATTAAATTGATTTGATAATTTTGAATTGATTTAATAATCTTCTTTATTAAATAATTAATTAGTGAATTTATCTTTTAATAAGCTAATAAGTTTTTTTCTATTTATAATGTATATATATTTATATATATTTTAAATGGATGAGTTTGGTTTTAAATTTAATTAATATAGCATATTTTCTAATTCCAATATTTTGGTAATTGGGAAATTTTGATTTATTTAATGTTAAGCTTTTCAAAGCTATTTAATAAATAGCTATATGATTTTAAATTTATAAAATAAATGTTTAATTATTTAATAAGGGTTTTAGCTTAAAGTTTAAATAAGATTAATAATAAGATTTGTTTTATTTCTTTTTAGAATATTGTTTAAGAAATATGATTGTAATTAAATATGAAAGTTAAAACACAACTAATAAATGAAACGTTAATTCATTTAAATAACAAGTAATTTACAATCTCTTTTATAAATTTTATTTAAAATAATCAAAAATGTTATTTTCAAATAATAAAGTATGTATTATTTTTATTTATAATTATACTTGGTTTTGTTCTTTAAAAAAATTATCTATATATATAAGTAAGTATTTGTAAACTAATTAATTAAGTTTAAAACTTTCATTAACTTTTAAATATAAATACTAATTACCTAAGAGAACATGTGTTGCTTTCTTAGAACCTAATATAACATGTGTAATTTAAACAAACAAAGAAATTTACAAGTGTTAGTAATTTAAGACAAGTGTCATATTATTTTTATTTTTCTTTGATTTTTTAATAAATCATAAAATAAGTTATATAAACACACATCTTCCTTTACCTTTTCTTTTCTCATTTTCAATTCCAAAACTAAGTAAATTTTCAGGTGAAACTATTTACTCTAGACGATTTTTAAAACAAATCATGAAAATTTGAGAATCAAAATCCCTGTAACATTTTCTGCATGCAATTAAAGATAAAGCAACTTCATTTCTTCAAAAAACAAATTTGTAGCCTGCATTCATTTTCCTTAAAATTTAAGCCTGTTCATCATTCAATCTATAAACACATTTCCAAATTGAAGCCTCTATATCATTTTTATTCAATCTGAAGCAAGAAAACCTGCATTCTTCAAAATCTGGACCTAACCTGTATATTTCCAAAACAAAAGCCTGCATTTTCTTTTAAAGCTGGAAGCATTTTAAAGCAACAAGTTTAAAGTTGTTAAAAGCAAGTTTTCAAAAGATTAAAGGCTGTTCAAAATCAGGGAGCAAAAGCTTTTAAAGCATCAAACAAGTTTTCAAAAGATTCACAAGTGTTATTCAAAAACCTGTGCTCTGCTCATCAAAATTTCAAGTGAGTAACTTTATTTTAAAAAAAATTAGTGTAAAATCTGGTCGCATGCTAGTTGTATGAAATAAATATTCTTGTGTATGTATAATTGTTGAATTTTCTTATGTATGTTGTATACATGCCTGTGATATCTGTAAGTCCTCTCTGCTTACAGTTTTTAGTTTATTGTTTTAATTTAAATTCAAAACTTCCTGATTTGACTCTGTTAAAAGCTTAAGATTCAAAGCATACGTGATTGTTTCATCACATACTTTAGATTAAAATTTTATTTAAGTTAAAAATTTAATAGCAATTCTCTGGAAAATAGAAGAGAGAAAAAAGAACAGGCTAGTTTGAATTTACGAAAAATTCAATTATGTAAATTTAACAAATCAGTAATGTAAATTAAAACCCTATACCAAATCATGATTTTTAAGTTCAAAATCACAATTTTTAAAAGAGAATTGAAGGTGCAGTTTTGAATTGCATTGTTTGGGTTAGTTTGAGAAAATATGTTGATCTCTGGATTCTGGAAGGTTGGAATTTCTTCTGGAGGTAGATGAGTGATCGGAGAGGCCAAGACAATTATCAGATTGGGGTGCATTTCATTTTGGAAATGATGGATTGTGATTGAAGTTTGGAACCCTATTTTTACTGGGTTAGACAAGATTGATCATTTCAGCAATAGTAGTTGATCGAGTTCAACTATATCATGGGCATTGGAAGTTAGTGCGTTGTCGAGGACTCCGTTGGAGTTTTAAAGGCAATGGTGGTCGGAGCTTCCATGGCGAGGCGTTGACAGGTTTTAGATTGAAGTGGATCTGCCTGTTCAGTTTTGTTCCAGGTTGGGATTTTAATCTTGATTTTGATTTCGAGGGGGAAACAAGGTATTGGTGATTGATTTGGGATACATTGGTGATCGATTACTTGTTGCAGTAATTAGGGTTGGCCGGAGATAGGTGGATGGCCGGTGCATGTGCACTGTGCATCATTTTCTGATGATCTCTGTAGTTTTGTTTTAGGGTCGATTTACTCGAATGATTCTCGGGTGTTTGGAGTGATTAACTCGAAGTAGAGTAGCTTTGGACTCGAAGTCGTTGTAGGGTAGGCTCGAGTATATTATATTATTTCAGGTTTTAAAAATAAAACAGAAACCTGTTCTATTCTTCTTTTTAAAAATTTTAAAGTTAAGTTTAAATGTAAACTGAAATTTAAAATAAGTTTAAAACCTGAGTTTGAAATCTGATTTCAATTTAGTTTGAGTATGAGTTTTGAAATAATATAAGTTTTGAAATTTAAATTTGTTTTAACAACTTTTAAGGGTTAAAGTATGTTTTTTTGAAATTAAATTGAAAGGTTTAATTTGTAAAATAGAAATTTTAAATAAGTTTAAATCTAGTTTTGAAATCTGGAATTTGGGTTAAACTTCAGTTGTTAAAATAAATAAAGTTTTAAATTTAATTTGTTTAACTTCTTTTTAAAAATGGTTAAAAGATTAGAAATTTAAAATGAAGTTTAGAATGTAAGTAAGCTTTGAAAAAGTAATCTGTAATCAAATTTAATTTGTGATCCAGTTTGAAACAAATGGAAATTTTTAAATTTAAAATAACTTAAACAATCCTGTTTGTTACAATGTATTTTTAAATTAAATTTGAATCTAAAAATGAATTGGGTTTTAAATTTCTTTTAAACTTCTTTATAAAATGAATATATCTTTAACATATGAGATAAAAAGGTTTTGAATTGTTTTTAAACCTTGTTTAGATATATTTGTATTCATTTTAAAATCCTAAATTTAAAATGAAGTTTAAAAAAGGGAATTTAAAGTAAATTTGAAAACAAATTATTTTAATGCTTGATTAAGTAAGAAATATTTTCTTAAATTAAATTAGAATTTAATAATTTGGATTCATTAAATTATTAAGTTGGATAATTAATTATTTAATTAATTAATGATATGGATGATTAATTAAGTAATTAAGAGTTTTTAATTGGATTAATTAAGACTTAAGATTAATTAATTAAAGGTAATTAATTTGTAATTAAGGTTATTAATTAAGATATTAATTAATAATTAAAGATTAATTAATCAAGTAATAAAGAATTAATTAAATTACGATTAACACTTAATTAATTAAATAATTAGAGATTAATTAATTGATAATTAAATATTAATTAATTTGTAAATTAATAATGGTTAATCTGAGTTAATTTCTTAAGAAAGAAATTAAAGAATTGTTAATGAAGGTCATTAACTTAAGATTATTTAAAAATTAATTAATGTGATTAATTTTAATAATTAATTAGATTAATTGATTAATAATAATCATTTGTGAAATTGTTAAACTCTAATTACTTAATAGAAGTAATTAATGAATTAATTACTTAATGTAATTAATTAAGTTTAATGTGATTAGTCTATATTAATTAATTAAGTTTAATTAATTTAGATACTTGATGATTTGATACATAATTACTTAATGTAATTAATGGAATTGTAATTACTTAGGAAAGTAATTAATTGATAATTACCGGATGTAATTAAAGATGGTTTAATTATGGAAGTGATTTGGATTAAATTACTTTGTAATTAATCAAGGGATTAATTGAGATAATTAACTAAGGGTAATTAATTTATGGAATAAAGTAATTAAGGTAGTTAATTACTGAATGGGATTAATCAATGGATTAATTAAAGAATAAATCAAGGAGTAATTTATTTAATGAAGTAATTAAGGATAGTTAATTACTGGATGTTATTAATCAAGTGTGATTAATATATGTGTGGTTTAATTGAAGATTAATTACTTAATGTAATTAATTTAAATAGTGGGATTAATTAAAAATGTAATTAGAAATCATTAATTAATAAAATTAATGATGTAAATTTAGAATTGGTTAATCAGGAATAATTAATAAATGAAGAAATTAATTAATATAGGATTAATGTAATTAATTTTAGTTAATTAGTTGATTAAGTAATTAAAAGTTAATTATTGTAAAGAGTAAGTACAATTAACTTGTGTAATAAATTTAAAGGCTAATTACTTATTGTAATTAGAAAATTGTTAATCAGGAATGATTAATTGAAATGAATAATGAGATGGTGATTAATTAATTGATTTGTAATTAATTAATGGTTAAGTTAAGCAGGATTATAACGATGAAGTAATTAATTTCATTTATTTTAAATTAAATCGAAATGGAAGTAATTAATTTAATTAATTTAAATTAATTATAGATGGTGTGATCATTAAATCATTGCTTATGTATGAATGGATGATATTGGTTGCCTTGAATGGTTTGTAATCTCAGATATGAGATAAGTAATGCTGTGTGATATGGATGCTTTGGTTGCATTGGGATGATAATATGGATTATCTGTTTACAATGATATGGATTATCTGTTGGTGATGATAATGTTGATTATCCATTTTTATGTTGTGAATTATCTATCTGTGCGTATATAGATAATGAATTGAAATTGTTTTAAATTTTAAAACAACTTGGACTTAAAAGACACGTTTTGGATTCGGTGAGACCGGGATCGGGTTTCCATATTTGGATATCCGAAAACCACATCGATCCAAATTAACGATAGGTCGTGAATCTCAAGTAAAGATGAAGATTCAGGGTGCAAGGGTTACCGTCGTTGACTCTGAGGGTGATTCCAAAATGAGTATAACGAGATAATGCCTTCGGTTTCGTTCGAACCCGGAACAAACTTGTATGGATTGAATGCTTTCAAAACATCGTCAGGTGGACGATGAGCATTCTAAGTGATGTGTTCTATAAAGGTAATCGTAGCCTCAAGCCTCATTTACCGGGAATGGCTAAAACAGGGGAGGTGCAGCAAGGCTAAGTGGGTCATTCCCAAGTAGGACGAGATTTACCCCTGTCTAGATGTCCCTTTTATTTCGGCTGTGTGGTCCGGTTGCTGTTCACAACTGCGGGGTGGTCTTGTTCGAAACTGTTGAGTAAGGAATGGTTCCGGCTTTGTATTGTAGGGGATTGAGAGTGATCCTCGGTATATTGATCAAGGCCACGTACTGTGACGAGCGGTACTCCGGTAGCCCTGCCATTGTATGGAATCCAAAATCCTAGAAGTGCCATCGGTTTTGATTTTATTACCCACTTTTGTGGCTAGTGGCTGGAATTTAATAGATGTAACAATTTCAGCTATTTCTTATTTAGTTGAAAACCCTAGACCTATTATAATATCACTGGATTTCCTATCAAATGTTTTGGTTAGCATAAGGTAAAACTTTTCCATGTTTATGTGTGGGATGTCTTACGTGATACCTTTTCTTTTCAAAAGTTTTTCAAAGTTAAGAAACTTTAACCTGTTACTCACACCAAACCCACGTCTGACCCAGAGTTTATTTCTGTTTTTATTAAACTCTTGGATGCTCAAATTTTTACGAGTAGCCAAGGGATTCAGGTTAGCTTTGACGAATTGTGGAGGAGCAATGGAGCAGGAGGCTTATGCCTTGTACATATATATATATATATATATATATATATAGTGTTCCGCTGTGTTGGTATCTCTGAGTGGGTTCTTTGTTAATGTTGTATTGAGTTGTAATAACTAGACAGGTGTTTATAACTGTCTAGTATGTGTTGTATTGTCTGTGTAACTCTGATAGTTGTTGTATACTATGTAATACTTATGTTATTAATATAATTTATTCGTTCCGCTGTTGAGATTCTGATGTTGTTTTTTCTTTCTCTTCTTTCTTTTCTCTTTCCTATCCCTTTATTTCTTAAAGATAATACGACTTTCTGGTCGCTGAAAGTCGGGTTGTCACATATCATATACTTGAATCTTATAGCAGTCGATCACTCAGAGAGAGCGTGTCGATCAAAATTTCAAGAGCACGCCAAACTAGGTTTACAGGCTTCATCCACCAACTCTTGTCGCCACCATGCTTTGATCAACGATCCAATATTTTTCCCCAAGTCACTGACCACTCCTCTTCCTCCAGAAAGAATTACGACCCCTCAGACTATCGAGTTCATCAGAATTTCCTCAAATTCCAATTTCTGGTTAAATCAGAAATGCTCTTAAATCCCATTACTAAAAATCGTAATTTTTGTTTCAAAAATCAAGTTTTAGCTTTAGCATTTGAGTCATATACCTGAACCATGAAGCAATTAAATTGAATTTTTACTTATTTTAAGTTTACACTGTTGTTTATTTATTTCCAGAGGGAAAACAATTTTTTTAAGCTTAAACAAAATTTTAAACTAAAATATATGATAAAATAAACATACTATGTTCAAGACTCAAGTACTAATAAAGGTTAATTCAAGAGTAATTGAATTTTAACTAAATTATGAACCTAGAATCTAAAAACTGTAGTAGCATAAAACAACAGTCTACACTCATAATCCATTCATACACAGAAGATAAACATACATAATACAATATTTATCACAGAAAACTAGAATGCAACCATAACCTTACTTAAATTTTAAATTTGTGATGTTACTCACCTGGAAACAATGGTGATCAGAGCACCAGATTTTTGAAAAGCCTTTGTTTTGATTTTAAAAACAAGAGTCCCTTTGTTTTTTTAAACTGCATGTTAAGATCTGAAAATGCTTCTTTTGATTTGAAAACTTGTTGAGACTGCTTTTGATTTTTGAGAATGCATCACAGATTTGCATTTAAAATTGCTTGTAGGCATGCTTGGTTTAAAACTGCAATTGTATGCAGGCTTGAACATCTTGAAATTGATTTGCAAAATTGAATTTCAGGTAAATGATTTGAAGATGGTTACTGGTTTGATTTTGAAAATGAACAAAATTGAAAAATGCAGGTAAGCTTTTGATTAAAGAAGGGTTTGCATGCTTGAATTGAAATTCTGGTTTTTGTAAGGAGTTTGAGAATTGAATATCAAATTTGAACATGATTTTTGGTTTTGAGGAGTTTGGTTACTGATTCGTTTTCGATTTTGGTTCAGCTAAAATTCTTTTCTTAGCTTTTGAAAATGAAGATTAGGAAAGAAGAATGAGGGAATGAAGTATGTGTTTATATAAGTTAAAATGATTTATTTAAAAATTAAAAGAAAATCAAAAATTAAAAGGACACTTGTCCTATATTACTACATTTGTCAAATAGGGTTGATTATTAGTTCACATTTGTCTCAATAGTTACTTAAGATATTAACACTTGTTATATACATATTTGTACTTATTTTTATTAAATTTAAAAGTAAATAAAACCCTTTTTCTTTATTTGTTAAATACTTATATATATATATGTATATAAATTATTTTCATATTTAAATGTATATGTGCATTTCATTTTAAAGAAAATGAAATAAAACAAATTATATAAAAATGAAAGCTTATCCAAATAATTTAAAAATGTTAATTATTTTGAATTCAAAATCAATTCAAAATCAAATCCAATCATAAATTTAAAAATCCAATTTAAAGCTAATTTATATCAACATATTTAATTTAAAAATAACAAAAATATTGTCTTTTAAAACCTATCTATATTTATATATTTATTAATATTATTTGAAAATAACATATTGATCACTAATTTTTTTTATAAAAGAGATTATAAATTACTTATCACTTTATCTTATTTAAGTGAAGAAATATTTTATGTAAATGGTATTTTAAACTTTCATATTTATTTTCAACTCATATTTATCAATCTATATTTAAGAGAAAATAAAATAAACCTTTTATTAATTTATACTTAAACTAAGATATAATTTAAACAAATTCATATTTACCTTAAGTATTTAAAACCATATAGTTATTTATTAAATAGCTTTGAAAAGTTATATATACATATATATATATATATTAAATAAAATCATAATTTTCCAAATTATCAAAATGTATATTAGAATTAAAAAAACAAGATTTTATTTATTTATTAAACTTCAAATCAAAGCCTATCTATTTACAATATATATAAGTATATATATACATTATAAATAGAAAGCATTTTATTAGCTTTTAAAAGATAAAATTCACCAATTAAATATCTATTCAATTGGATTATTGAATCAAGTCAAATTTTGTTAACAAAATTTATCAAATCAATTTAATTTTAAATACAGATTATTAAATTGATATTGCCAAAAATTTTGGGATATCATAGCTACCTTTGTAGGATAAATCATAATACCCTGTTTAAAGATGACATAAGCTAAGAATCTCACTTCCTTCCTTTAGAAGTGGCACTTCATAAACTTCACCTTCAACCCGTGCTTCCTCAAAACTTCAAGCACGGTTCTTAAGTGCGTCTTTTGTTCTACCTCCATCCTATAATAGACCAAAATATCATCTACGGACACAAGTATAAACTTGTTTAACTAGTTCCTGAACACATGGTTCATGCGATCAACAAAATATGTCGGAGCATTGGTTAGCCCGACCAATATAACCAACCATTTATAGAAACCAGATGACATACGAAATGCAATGATCAACACACTCTCCTTTGCTGCTCTTAGATGGTGAAGCCCCATCGCAAGATCCAACCAAGTAAACACCTTTGCATCATGGAGCTGATTGAACAAGTCATCAATATGCGAGAATCGGTACTTGTTCTTTCTCGTCACATTATTAAGCTCATGGTAATTAACACACAACCTCAGAGAGCCATCTACTTTGGTGGCGAATATTATAGGTGTGAACTATTCAGATATACTCCTTCGAATGAACCCTCGTATCAATAGGTCATTCAATTTCACCTCTAACTCCTTCTGTTCTCTGGGTTTCACACGCCCCAAAGGCATAATTACCAATCTGGCATCCTGCACTAAGTCTATGCAGAACTCAATTTCCTACTGCGGCGATAATCTGATCACATCCTTGAATAAGTCCGAATACTCTCTAATGATAGGCACGAATGACAATTGATCATGCTTAACCTCTAGCGATTATAAAAAGATAACCATAACCTCATCCTATGACAGGCATCCAATCTCTACCTTCCAACACTCCTTAATCCCAATTGTCACCAACAACTTCTTGCAGTCCACCACTACCACACACTTCCTCAACTGGTTCATCCCTAAAATAATCCCGAACCTAATTAAACCCAATATAAAACTATCACAAACAAAAAAACATCCATGATCAATAAGACCAAATCACGATAAACCATACAAAGACTAGTTGGGCCTCTAACAGGGTTCATCATAACTAAAGGCTGGTCAATTATTTCGGGTCTAAATCCCAACCTATCTACTTGATCACTATATATAAAGGAACGTGAAGCCCCGATACTCAAAAAACACATATGGAAACACCATATATAGAAAGCTACCTTGAATAGTAATACCTTTCCCCTTCTCCTTCAACGAGGGAGCACTCGACGAAGTTGGGATTGCAGCCAAAGCTTATGCCTTCACCATATGCTTCACTGGTTCTAGGAAATTCTTATGCATATGTCCAAACTTATTATAGTTATAACACTTCCTCTTTCCCTCAGACTTACAATCCCTAATCAAGTAGCCCTTATCTTCACAACCAAAGCAGACGAGATCCCACTTTGCCTTCGTTTGAGCATTTTTCCCATGAAACTATTAACTCTTCCCATTCCAATTCTTCTTTCCTCCACCGCCTTGCTGAGGTTTTGGCTCTTCAAAACTACAACAGACTTGGGTTTAGGGTACAAACTCTCAAGTCGAAGGGCCTTCTCAACAACCTTCTCAAACGGCCGATCAATGTCCCCATGAGCTTCTCCCCCATGGAGTCATTTGACCCGATAATAAGATTCTCATTCTTCTTCAGTGGAGTGTCAATGAAAGACATTCATCCAACTTAGCCATATTCTCGAAGACGGACATGTCCTCATGATTTAAGTCTGTAGATTTCCTAAACAACACTAACTTTTGAGCAGCCAAAATAAACTTCTCCTTAAATATAGTTTTGAACCGGTCCCAATTAATTTTTCCTAGGATGTACCAGCTTGATAGAATTTCAGCAATTCATGGCTCTCCGCTGAAACTATTGAGTAGCCAATGTCCTCCTCAAAGCATCATCCTACTCTAGGTCATCAAAAATCTTATCATAGATATCTAACCAATCCTGCACTTCTATAAATGATTTCGTCCCTTGAATGGTTTGCCACCAAGACTAGCAAAGTCTATATTCAGCTTTGTGAAATCAACTCTAGGCTCCTGCCCTTAAGCACCACCATCTACAACAACGTTAGAAGCAGCCGCTTAGGCATTTTGCAGCATGTTCACCATTATTGCGTTGAATATAGCTTCCAAGTCAAGGTTAGAATCCCGCAAGCGTGCTACTTCTTCAACTCCATAAACAGAGTTTCTTGTAGTGTTTCTTATATGCCATCTCATTCTTGACTATATCAATAATGATTAGTCTCTCATAAAGAAAACTTAACTAATGGTAATCATGTGCGCATTCGACTTATGTACTATATATACAATTACATAGTTTTGAAAACCAAAATATATAACAAGTACTCTCTCTCGTATATATATACTCTCAACCTAGTCTAAGGTTATAACTCCTTCCCTATCTCCACTGGAACATGGTTCCAACTCAGGTTAGCAACGTAACCTCGCTTTGATATGAATGTGACGATCATCGTGCATCTTCAATATCTAGTATACCTAAAGACTATGCGCTATGGTTCACAACCAATGTAGGATGATTTTTCAAGGGTGAAAAAGGAGAAATAATCACAACGCCTGACATATATCTCATAGCGCATCAAACAAAATATAATAATAAACGTCATACACATAAAATAGGTGAGACAGTAATAAATAAATGGACCATAATATTTGTATACCAAGGTTCATAAATTATATAAGATAATGATAAGTTTATGCAATTGATAATAAAGTCAAAGGTTGTCTGTCTTTAAATATAATAAGCGAACACTCTCTATACTACATAATGTCGCACAACGGAATAAGTAATAGCAATTCCATATATAATACAAGAAAGCACTATCTCTTGCTTACATCAATTGCATACCACCTAATCTTACTATCTAGTCTACTGATTTAAGAGTACCAAATATAATAAGAAGCAAGTTATAAAATCTTAAGTCAAACAACAGTTTGGTGTAAGCGTTAAGAAATCTCAAAATACTATACAAATCAATGTAGTAAGGAACAATGGTATAAGCATCATACCTCACATGTCCCTACACCTAAAGAGTTAGCACATAATAACTATAATATGCTATTCTACTATCATTGCAATGGTGTACTGCATCCTAAGTACAATGTCGAGCTGTCTATGGATCCATATTGAAAATACCTACATCATATGACATCCCTATAGTGATTGACAATAAGAAAAGCAAACATAGCATCCATTAACAATCCCCATTGCCGCTCAATTTCCTTGGATATTTGATAATTCTTACGACCATTCCTGTAACGATCCTGATTTTTGAGTAAAATTCAAATTGATGCTTTATATTAATTTTTGGATTTTATTGGTAAATTAATTTAAAATTTTCCAAAATAATATATATATATATATATATATGAATTGATTTTAAATAGAATTTTGATTTGAACTTCAAAATAAATAAATTTGAGAAAATAAATTGGAATTTTAAAATTTGAATTTGAATTTGAATTTGGGTTTAAATTTGAATTTTAAAAGATATATACATATATTTTGGCTATGAAAATATATGAATAAAGTTTTTATTTAAAATAAGATTTTTTTTATATTAATTAAAAATAAAAGAATTTTATTTATATAAATTTAGAAAGTATTTATTTAATAGTAAATAAATATAAAAGATTTTAATTTATCATTTAAAAATGGATTAAATAATTTTATTTAGAATCTAATTGGATTTTATTTTATTTTCTTTAAAAGTTTTTATTTATATAAAAAAAGAAAAATATTTATAAATTAATAAAAGTACTTATTAATTAGGAAAAATTAATAATAAAAGCCTTTAAAATCTTTTAAAAGTAATTTAAAAATAAATAATGACAAGTGTTGGTTTCTTAATCATGTAAAATACATGTGTTAAGAGTTAAATAATGAAATGTGACAAATGTAAACAAATTTGGCTAGTGTCATTTTTTTGCTTTTCATTTTCTTTAATATGAATAAATTCTAAATTTAACACTATATAAAAACATTTACCCTCTTTCTTCATCTCTTTTCTATCTTCTCATTTCTAAACTTAAGAAAAATTTAAACTACGTTCAACTACTTTTCTTCAAACTAGAAAATCAATGGCCATAACCTGAAAGCATTTTACAAAAGCTCAAATCAAAACCTGTAACCTTTTCCTAAAAAAATGAAATCAGAATCTGTAACCAATTTTCAAAACTCAGAGCAAACCCTGCAAACATCTTTCAAAATCAAAAGCCAAACTTGTAAACACTCTACAAACCAGAAGATCAAAAACCTATAACCATTTTATATCAAAACCTGTAAAAGCATTTTTCCAATCTGAAGTTCAACAAACCTGTAAAACTCTTTTTCAAAAGCCAGAGCCTGTAACTAGTTCTCAAAAGTACTTTCCGAAGCCTGCATCATTTTATTCAACCTGAGATTATCAGGGGCAAGCAAACTCAGAGAGAAAGATTAAGCAACTCATTTTTGTTTCATTGCTGAGACATCTCTATAATTTTTTGTAACAAGCAACTCAAGTTTTAAAGTTTTCAAAAGCAATGGCATTCAAGTTTATAAATCAAAATCATCTCTCCTGCATTCAAGTTTTCATAGTTTCAAAAGCTGTTTAAATAGAAAGGGCTCTGTTCATCACTTTTTAAGCTGGTGAGTAAACTTCATTTTAAAAAGAGTTTAAATCTATTTCTATGTTTGTTTTGTGAGATCAATATTTTAGTAATATGGTATGTATTGTTTACATGAATGATTGGGATGAATGCATGGGTATATAATGGTATATTGGTAAAATGTTGAAGATATGTTTATATAATTGTCCTCTGTTTTTTTATTCCTAGGATCCAGTTTCATATGTAATTTCGATCACTCTTTCTCTAATCAATTTTAAGGATTGATCTTTGAAGAGAAACTGATTTGAAGACTGTTATATTTCTTAAAAAAAAATTTATATGTTTTTACTGAGTAATAAATTCAAAATGGGAGTTTTACAGTGATAACTGAATTAAGGTCAGAAATCAATCATCTTAATTCTACACTATGATTATCTAAAAAAATCACCTTAGTAAATGATGATTTAGGATAAACTTCTCAAGATTTATATGCTTTTTTTTGTTGAGATATACTGAGTTGTTCAGTTTTGGGCTTTTCGACAATTACAGATGATCTATGTTGAGATGAAGCTCGGGATTGTGATCAAGGGTGGCTTATGGGTTGTCGAACATGGGAAAGTTGTCGAAGTTGTTTAATGATGGCTAGGGTGGTCGGGAATCGACGATCTAGGGTTTAGTAAGGCTTTTGGTCATGTGGAATTGCGAGGCATTTTGACGACGTTGTCGCATCGGACATGTTTTCGAGCATTGGGATGGTTGCGTGGGTCAATGACAAGGCTGATGTCAGAGGGACGTGGATCACGGTTGCTTGGATCGTCGTGGCGAGCATCTTTATAGTCGAGATGGTTTGGGTCTGGGTTGTTCAAATTTCTCGATTTCGATTCGAGATAGAACATTGGGATCTTAAAAATGGGAAGGCTTAGCGAAGTCGTCGGTGATGTGATGGAGCCATCATAGTTGATCGGTGTCGCATGGTTCGTCATGCACCGTGCACACGTGTACATCTGTTACAGATGTTTGAAACTTCGGGGAAGATCGAGTTTTTCTCGAAGATGTTCGCGTGTTTTTCTCGAAAAGGTGAGGATGTTCGAGTGACTCGAGATCTGGAGTGTTTTGCTTCAGGGACGAATCGTGTAGGCTCGGGATTGTTAATTAGTTGCCAGTTTAAAGTTTATAAAGTAAAACTTGTATTGTTTAGAAGGAAATTTTTATAAAAATAGAACCCAGTTTTTAAAATAAAATAATGATCATGTTTTAGATAGGAGATTAAATTAAGTAATATAAAATATGAAAAGGTTTTACTAAACATAAGAATACAAAGTTTAAAGCAAAATAAATTATGTATTTACCAAATTTAAAGCTTTAAGTGATAAATTTTTTTTAAGAAATTTTTTTAATCAAGCTTTTAAAATGAATAAGTTTCCAAAGACTTATTGCCCAAGTTCCAAAGTACAATCATTTAATAAGATATTGAAACAATGTTCATGTTTTAAATATAAAAGTTAAATGATTTAAATTTGTTTGTTTTAAAGGTAATTATATTAATGATGTAAATAATTACCAATGATTTTCATTTAAGTTAGTGATGTATTTAAAAACTTATGAAAATAAAAGAATTTATCTTTAGTTAATTGAGGTTGTGATTTAGTAAAGTTAATTAATTAGTGAATTGACTAAAATTTAATTACTTAATGCAATTAATAATGGTTAATTAATTTATGTTAATAATCAAAGAATTTTCTAAATGATGTTGCATTTCAAGCATTTAATTTAATTTAATTTAATTTAAATAAGCGTTTAATTGAGGTAAATGGTTATCTTAATTAATTAGAGATTTAGTTAACAAAAGTAATTAAAATATAATCACTTAATTGACTATGATGATTAATTATTGTTATTAATTAAGATAATAAATTAAGGTTAATTACTAAAGATTAATTGATTTATTAATTAACATTAATAGTTAAAAGTTAATTATAATTGAAGGAAAATTAATTAAATGGTTTGTAATTAATTAATGGTAATTAACCGGGATCATAAATTTATTAATCTAGTATAAGTTAAGTTATAATCAGGATTGAATAATTAATAAAAAAGGAATTAATTTAATTAAAAAGTTTTAATTGAATTAATTAAGGATTTAATAATTAAATTTGTCCTACTTATAAAATATTATTGAATATGGGTTTTCTTATTAATGGTTGTATTGTATTGGATGCTTGAATTGATTGTCCTATCTGATCTGTGATATTCTGTTCTATGAATTGAGCTGTGTATTAATTTATTTATTTATCCGTGATATATTTGTGTATTATCCGTGAGTCTGCGAATGAACGATAAGTGTTATAGATTATACCGCTTATCGATATTGCTATACTTGAATCTGTAATGGTTGTTGACATGGCACTATTGTGTAAAACCCCTGGACTACACCATACACACACAAATATGGATTGCACAAGGAAATTGGTTAAGTCACAGATTTTGGAAAATAATTTTTAAAGTTGGATTTTGAATCCAAATGGTTTTGGAAATGGATTTGGGGTAAATGTAAAAAGCTTTTGAAAAAGAGATTTAAAGATAAAAGTTATTTTGAATAAGTTGATAAAGTTTGAAATTTAAGTAATTTGATTTGAATTCAAAATTTGAAATTGAATTCTATGTTTGGAAATTATGGTTTAAAAAGGTTATACAAGTTATAAATGTATTTATATGAGTTTTAAACCATTTTAAAAGTATTGTTTTGGGAATTTGGATTTTACCCAAGGGCTTTAACTTGTACAAACGAAATCGAATTTTTCCAAAACTAAAACTATTTGTTTTCAAATAATAATAGCTTTCATATAAGGAAACAATTTTCAATTTGTGTTGAAAGGATTTCAAGTTTGAAATGAAAATGGTTTTCCCAGTTATGAATGAATCTTTGGAAATGATTTTGAAAGCTATGAATTTAAATCTTAAATTTAAAGCTTCGACGAGTTAACCCAATTTGAAGTGGAAATTGTTTTGAAATCTGTGAATGAATCTTTGTGAAAAATGGGTGAACTTTGTGAAGTGAATCTTTTTGATAATGGTAATTTGATAAAACCATTCGAAAGGAAAGTTTTGGGTTTTAAGTTGTGACTTAACTGAAATCCCAATATCCATATGTTTTTAAATATTGCGCTCATTATTCGGTTTAGCCGGGAGAGGACCTTGTGTCATAAAACCCATTCCGAATAACGATATGACGTTATGGATAACATTTGAAGACCGATGGTGAAGACCAGGTATTTTCGAGAACAAAAGGAGTACCCGTCGCATGTCTCTGCACTGAGTCGCGCCGGTATAGAGATCTCCATATGTGATGAGGAGTCCGATCGGGACTGTGAATTCCCAGATTGCAAGGGCTTCTTTGGAAGTGCCTTCGGTTCTGTTCGAACCCGAAACAGACTTGTATGGATGTGTGTCTGACGTTACACTTTGAGATATAAAACTGGTTTCTATCAAATATATTTCTGTTTGGTGGCGGAGATTTATTCTCTTAGCTTCTCTGAGACGTACGGGCTCAGAGGTTATGTAGTTGATGGTTACTAGTGATACATTCCCAATTTGGTAATGTAGCATATGAAGTGCTGCTGATCATTTGTTCATCAAAGCATGGCTTTGTGAAAAGCGTATCTTTGTGGATGTGAACTCGTCGAGCCTCACAACCTGGAATGGTCGAAACAGGAAAGATGCAGCAAGGTTATTTGGGGGTAGCGCCCCTGAGGGTATGTCCATTTCCTTCTGCATAGAGGTGGTATCATGGTATGGAGCCAAGATACTTAACCTATGTGGTTACTGCAAATACATTGCTTTTTGATTGTTGGTGTCGAGCGCTCGGCTAAATGTTGGTTATGACCGGGGGATGACATACTCGTGTCAGTAGTTACCTAGTTACAAAGGTAACCGACCTTGTGTTGGCAGAGATTTGGTTAGGTTCTCGAGGCGTCCCTCCAGAGGCGTACCCATGTGGCCCATGAAGTTCCTTAGCCTGACCATTGTTGGAAATCCAATCTCCAATACGCGCCCTGTACGGTTTTAGTTGTAGAACCTGCCATTTAATATGATAGCTATAGTAGGCATTCTATAATAGTACGTATGCTGGCTAAGATTAATATTATACCTGCAAATGTTTTCCACTATGCACTAATAATAATATCAAAAGGATTTTGCGTAGTAAGCATGTTTGACTATCATAAGGATAAATCTCCCCCAAGTGTGCGATTGCATTGTGTGTGTGCCGGGAGGCCTTCTGGTAGTTTCATTTTCCAAAAAGCATTGCGGATTTCAAATCTTAAAATTCTTTTGTTGTTTGTTTCTATTTAAAACTTTTTTGGTTTACTCACACCAGTCCCATGACTGACCTGGAGTTTATTATTCCCTTCCTAAATTCTGGGTGCCCACAATTTTTCACACGAGCAGTCTAGAGTTGGGTTTTTCAAATAATCAAATAGTAGGTGTATATTCGATAGCCATCAGCCTTCTGTTGGTTGCTTTTGGAAATCGTTGGAGTCTTTGGATTTTAGGGATCGCATTTGCTACAAGTTCAGCATTGATAAGGATTCGAGCTTATAGCTTGAGAGCTTTAGAGATTGGCTTTGGAGACGTTGTGTTCCGCTGTTACTGCTGATGTTATGTCTCTCTTCTATTGAAGTTAATGTTGGTTTTCCTTTTTCGAAGACTTTATTCCGCCGCTGTGTTTTGTATCTTTGATAGATATATCATTTGTATCATTATTGTATCAACTATTGTATATCAATGATATTATTCTTTTTTTTCCGCTGTGTTGTTATACTTAATGTGTTATAAGCTCCGGCGAACTAGATTCGGCGTTTGAATCTGCGGCATTCATGTACAAGTGAGGTATGGGTATCAATTTTCGAAGATCGAGTCAGGGTCATTATAATTCCTCTGCTAAGGATTAATGGAAAAATCTTAGTTTTCTGTGTGCTCCCCCACCAGTCCATAGCTGACTGTAACAACCCAAAATTTCGACCTTGAAAAGTCGAATGCTGGAAATTTCAGTTTGTTAAAGAAAGAAGAAAAGAGGTAGAAGAAGAACAGAAAACAAAACACAGAATCTTACATTTTGCAACAAATAAAATATAATAACAAATAATAGCATTTACACAAAGAAAGCTGCAATTGTCAATATTATAACCATACATCAGAGTTATGTACAATTTATTAGAGTTACAACCATTTACAAATAGACTAGACATTTGTATCAACCTGTCCCAGACTACAGACAATACAACTCTAATACATAGCGGTAAACTCCATACGTTCCTGCCATCCAGCTCGCCTCCTGAGCTCCAGAACATCCTAACCTAAAAATTTGTAATATTCGGTCTGACCCGAGCATTATATCAAAGTAACACCTATGTCAGGCTGGAAACCAGCGTGAGTAAACCCATCTAACATGAAATGCTAATGCATAAAACTTATTTAAAACTCGGGGTAACTCATACCTCACTACGAGATCATAACTTGTTATAGTCAACACTTATTCCACACTTCAATCCCTAAGCATCCTTAGTTTCAATAGTCCATTTTACTTAAATTATTCCATTCCATCCTATTGATTTCACATATCAAAACTATGAAGAATTATAGTGAATTCCAAATCGAAGTGGTTTCGGGTATTTACTAATACCCGACCTCGGACTCTTCGAATCAAATATTATCTTAAAAAACAAAGTTGTTTAAGTTTAAAAATTCCATCTATAGACAGAATTACATATTTACAAAGCCATTCATCAAAGATAAACAAACCATATTATCACACTCCAACCATATCATATCACATAGCATCACAAACCTCATATAAATTATCAATTAATCTAAGGCACACAATATCATTCAATCATTCATAAACAAGATTAATTTGTCACACCATTTCTAATTAATTTAAATAAATTAAATTAATTACTTCAATTACCTTTAAATCCAGCTTACTTAATCATTAATCAATTACAAACCATTAATTAATCATCCTTCAATTACCCATTAATTTTTCATAATTACTTTCATTAAGTAATTATCCCATTGGTTAATTATCCTCAATTAATTTACCTTTGATTACTCCCACAAATTAATTAACAATAATTTATTACATTGATCCTTAATTAATTACTCTTAATTAATTATCCTATAATCACTTACATTGATTAATTATCCTTTAATTAATCACATTCATCAACGAACATACCCTTTACTTAATTTCCTTAATTAATACATACTTTAACTAATTACACTAAGTAATTAATCTTCAATTACTTCCATTTAATAATTATCATTAATGAATCACATTTAGTAATTACCCATTAATTACCCTCCTTAATTAATGACATTAAGAAATTTTCCTTTAATTACATTCATTAAGCAATTATCATTAATTAATTTCATTAAGTGAGTAACCTTTAATAAATTAATCATCTTTTCATTAATAACTTAACTAATTAATCACATTAATAAATCAATCTTTTAAATTGATTACACAAATTAATTTACCATTAATTAATTATCTAAATAATTAAATAAATTAATTATTCCCTGATTACATAAATCAATTAACCATCCTTAGTACATTAAATAATTTATACATTATTTAATTTCATCATTTAATTCACCTTTAAAAACATATAGGATTTAAACTATTATACAATTACTTTAAACAAACAATTTGAAAACGTTTTAAAACTTTGGAAACTCGTTTAAAACTTGCTAAAACTTTGTTAAAGAACTAGCTTTACATTCTTCTTTGAAACTTACACATTTTTGATAAGTTTTTAAAACTTGATTACTACAACTTGCAAAAACCCGGGACAAACCCATAAAATTCCGTAGCCAACCCCGTGAAATTCTCGCGTCATCTCAACTACGAGGAAATCTTCATTCTACTTCGGGTCTAACTCAAGAAAACTACCTTCTTTCCACTAAAATCCACAGCAACCCCAAAACACTGATACACCGATCGATATTGTGCACATGCACCAACGATCGGAGCAACTCCGACCAACATCATCGTCGCCATACAGTCGACCTTGACCTCCCTACATGATTACGACCATCGGTGCTTTAATTCGAAAATGAAAACTCGATCGAGCCTGTGAACCCAAACCCGGAAGGAACCATCACCCATAAACCTCCTCGCGACGCCACCACCGATCAACAGAAATACCGACACCCTGTCCAGAGATTTGCCGTCAACTTATGCTTTTATTCCATCCACCCCGACCATGTCCGATGCGTCGACAAATACGGAATTGCCTCGCAAAAGCCCTCGACCAACCCAAGCCTAAAACCATAAATCTCTATCGTCATACCTCCATGACGTCAGAGAATTTGAGCCACCATTTTTGTCGTACTTCCCATCTTTCCAACCTTCTTCTGACACAACTCGAGCCCTCGAAGTGGATAAGATCACCAGAAAAGCCTCATAATCCAATTTTCGATCATCCTCACATTAGTCACTCAACCAAGTTTAAAAATATGGAATTAACTCTTAAAATTCATGTATTATGGTAACAAAACAGATTATAAACCTGGAAACATAAATTGTTTAGGTCGAAAATTTGACATGTTTGCAATTTCCACTATCTTACTTAACTTCTAGATAGTTTTCAAACTTATTATGCTTAAATCTATTTTTAAAACCTTATTTATGTATAAACAAACAAATCTTATTTGAACTCCACAGCCTATAAGAGATTACAAGAGTAGATTTTGAATTTTTGATTTATATTTAAACTAGTAAATATAAAACAGAGAGTTCTATATGTATACTGACATGCATACATAACAACTTCATATTTTTTAAACATGCATACATAATTTTATTCATGCAAAACTACTAACACATCATCTTTCCAAACATCATTCACATGCATCAGATTTAAATAATTTTTAAGCTTGGTTTTACTCATCTATTATAAAACATAGACCAAGTTTCCAATTTCTTTGATCTGGAACCAGCTTATTGAAAGGATCTGATTCTTTGAATCTTGATAAATTTTGATTCGAATCTACCTTTGCCTGATCTTGATCTTCTTTATGTTTGCTTCAGGTTGAAATTTGGTTTTGTTACTTTGAATTGCTTGATGTTGAGATGAATTAATTTTGATCTATAGTTTTAAATTGAACTGAAACTTGAAACCTTGAATTGCTCAGGTTTGATTTTATTTTCCTTTATTTTGATTTTTAGTTTAGGGAAGATAAAGTGAGGAGTTTTGGAAAATAGCCTAATTTTCTTTCTTATACATGTTATTTATATTTTTAAATTTTAAGAGAACAAATTGCCACATGTTAATTCATGTTATATTAATCCAACAGTTGTATTTTTGCATGTGTTTATATTTTTACAAATGTCGTAAGCGGTATTTCTTATATTAACATATGTGTTATATTTTATAAATTATGTATTAGGTTTTTAAATATTTTTATATATATATATATATATATATATCTATTATGTTTTTGTTAAGTGATGTTCCTTAAATACAACTATTTATTACAAGTAATATTTTCAATATATTTACTTGAATTTCAAATCCAAATTCGAAATCACGATTTATTTATAAACAACACAAATCCTATTTTTTTGAATTTTAATTCTTAAATTCAAATTTAATTTAAAATCAACCCATATATATATATATATATATTTAAGCAAACAAATATTTAATTTTTTTTGAAAATAATAATTTTGCCCATTTTAAATAATTATATTAGGAGTCTAGATATAAGTATTTATTATTAGATTTATTTCTTTAACTTATAAATCAGTGTTTTCAATAGTTAAAATCAGATAATTATCCAATTACCCAATGCCCAAAAATCCGGGTTATCACATTCCTCCCCCTTTAAACCTTTTCGTCCTCGAAAAGGAACGAAACCAGGATTTTAATTATATTGCTAATTATCAGTTTAAATTGCTCTTTGATCATTTTCAACTATAAACTCTTTCATTAAGAATTTTTAAAACACGACAAAATCTATATAATATTGCCAAAATAGTTCTAGAAAAATACTTTTTATAACTCGATGTCTCAAAAAGTCCATCCTTGTTCTCATAGAAATTCGATCATACGTTGATCGGGCGTAAGATTGAAAATCCATATATACTTGGTAAACCCGTTTTCAACGCCTAGTGAAAATTCTTGGAAAAATATTTTGTTGAAAATATAGAAAACATTTTTGAAAATAGAGGAAACATTTTTGGTGAGAATGCTTTGAAAATCATCACCACTCCATGGTCGTAGTTAACCCGATGGTTACGTTGCCATCTCAGCAAAATCCATAGATAACTTTAGGCACTCCATGCCCCTCGGTTACGCCATGAAACCCGCCACAGATCGCAGTTACAGCCTGTGTTACATTGCCATCACGGCAAAAGACCATGTAACTATAGGCATCAGCGCCCTCGATTTTCACTGCCAAATGAAACTTCACCACTTCCACATAGGTCGTAGACTACATCAGTCAAATCTCAATGTAGCCTTAGGCTCTCACAGCCTCTTGACTTTCGCTATGTCTCCATAGGTCGCAGTCTACTAATGTTACATTGCCATCATGGCAAAATCAAACGTAGACTATTGGCTCTCACGGCACACACGACTTCCGCTATGGTCCACAATAGATCGCAATGACATCGAGTTACACTGTCATCACAGTATAACCCAAATGTCTCTGTAGGTATCAACACGCTGGACTTTCGCTACCCACTACACATAATCCTCAGGAACTTCAGTTTGTCTGGACTTCCTTCCAGGGTTCAATTTATAGCCTCCCCCTTAGGGCTCAACGCAGGCACACCCCGTGGATCTCCTAATGAAGTTCATTCCAATGGGAGCTCCTTTTTCCCAAGAGCCAATCTTAGAACATTTTATACTATACACTTATAGTTACTTTCAAATCATACCCTTTATGATTTACATAAAAATCTTCTTTACACAAAATCGATATCTCAAATCGAGAGTCCCAAACTTGGCTTCCCAAACTTCCCAAAATTGATTTTTCCAAAAATCAAAAGCCTTTCCAAAATCCATAGGTTTCAAAACTTTTTCCAAAATCATTTTCATAAAATCCTTTATATATACACACACACACAACTTATCCTATCCAACTTGAAAATAATCTTTGGATCGCTTATATAGATTCCCCTTTTATACTTCAATTATTTTAAAAAAAACCTTCTTCTTGCTATAGATATAACAAGGGGAGTATATCAAATATATGTAACTTTATTTATAACAAATCAAATATTCAAATTTGATTTCCCTTATAAATTTATTCAACATATTACTTACTTTCCAAGAAGTAAATTTCAATAATAGAGAAATTCAACTTCCACTTTAATCATCAATATTTTCTCAAAATATACCTTTCCTTTCAGAACCATTTCTCATTTTTTCAAATTTACAATATCAATATCATTCAAGCACGTACGATGTAAATATACCATTTATATGCAATATCAAATCTGATCGCTCACTCGATCACACAATCTCACTTCCAAAATAGTATCGTCCACCCGACTTCCTAATGTGGACTCAGATATGGTTTCTTGATCAGAAACCGTCATTCTTCTTGCATAGTCATAACTATGATAGAGAATTTCCAAAACCAATCAAAAAGCCATATGCTGGGTTCACCGTTGAAAATCGAGTGAAAATCCTAACTCGGGTGGATATACTATCTCAAAATTCTGTGCTCGAATCTGGATCAAATCATTATCCAAATAGAATAATATACGTATATCCTACGTATTTATCTTCATTGATTATTAGCTAAATCAATTCTCTTTTCTATCCACCTTCATTTTGATTCTATTCACTCATCCACAATTGCTCCCAATTTCCATTTGGGTTAACACTTCAGTTCTTATCTCAATTGTATTCAATTATAGACAGTTTGCACTTTGACAAACTTGTATTAAGAAAACAGCTTGAATAATTTTAAAACAGATAAGTAGCGTAAAATAGTTATTAGTTGCAAATAGTAGTAAAATAGTTAAGCAAATTTAAAATAGTTGTAAAGTAGTTAAATAATTGTAGAATAGTTGGATAGTTGCAAAATAGTTGGATAGTTGCAAAATAGTAATTAGTTTGTAAGTAGTTGTAAAATAGTGATTAGTTTGTAAAATAGATGTAAAGTAGTAATTAGTTTTCAAAATAATTGTAAAATAAGTATAAGATAGTTTGGGGTTTAAAAAGAAAGGTCGTATAGTAAATAGCTAATTTAAAACAGTTATATTATTTGAAAAAAATAGTTCAGAGCCAAACTGTTCAATTCCAATTCTCCATTTCCGATCGATTTCCAATTTCCACTTCTATTTAAATTGATTCAGCTTCAGTTCAATCTAAATTAACTTCAATTCCTATCCCATATTCAAATCAACTCCCTTTTGAATTTCAAACTTATCCAACTTCAATTTCATTTCAAATTAATTCAATTCAAATTTTCCATTTGAATTTTATGCTTATCCATCTTCAATCACAATTCCAATTATTCAAATAAAATTCAATTTGAACTAATTCTATTCAAATCTCAACTTAAAGCATCTCGAATTTCATAAATTCGAATTACATTTTTAAATGTTGATTGAATTCTTAAATCAAATCAACCTTTATTTTTAAATTAACAACTTAAATCTTTAAACCATTTGATCCAGAGTCCAAATTTCAAAATTCCATTTAAATTACCTTTACTTAACTTATTTCAAAGTTCAAATAAGAGTTCAAAAACAATTTAATCTTCAGATTCTAATTTATTACCTAATTTTAACTTCAAAACTCATTCTTAAACAATTTTTTTAGTTTGCAAGTTCATTTTTAACATTTGAATCTTAAGTTCAAAGTGATTCCCTTTTCATAAGTTCAAATCTTATTTCTATTTTATTTCAATAATAGACCTCAATCCATTTCTTAATTTAATTAAAATAATCCAATTCATAGTTTCATGAATTATTAATAACAACAGGATGATATTAAGATAAGTCAAGATAAATATATATCCAAATTATTTAAAACATTCATCAATAGCATCTAATTCCAATTTCCAGATCTCAAATCGATTTTGAGATCACACATACTCCAAATTCAAATCAACCATTTAACTTCCCAAGTTAAATCTCAGTTTCGTCTTGAAATTTCCAATTCAGGTTGTTTGCTCTAAACTTCTTTAACTTCCCCTAAGTTAAATTCACTTCAATTTAATCCAGTCAACTTTACCCAATTTAAATTCTCATTTCAAATTTTAAACTTCATATTAATAATCTTCCCACTTATAAGTTCAAAAACTTATCACTTTGGATTTTCATACAACATTCCAAGGAAAAATTTAAAACTCGACACTTAGAGTTTATTTCAGATCATTTTAGATATTATGTATATCCCTCGTATATACATATTTATTTCCTTTGCACACCAAGTTATACTTTAAATTTTAAATCACCTTTGGTTTTAATTCAAAACAAATTTCTTTAAAATTTTCAAACAACTTTTGTTTGAAACAAGACCCTTTCATTCAAATAATACTATTTATTATTTCTTTTATCACTTTGAAACAATTTCAAATTTTTTGGACTTCGATTTAAAACTTCACAATTTAAATTATCTTCAATTCCAATTTATAAGTCATACTCACCTAAATGTTTACTTCCCTTAAACATTACATTATTAAACATAATAACCATTTTTAGGATAATAATCAAGGTTATCATATCTGAAAACCAATTCACTAATATTAATATATTAGAAAATAAAATCAGGGTCACTTAATTCAACCTTCTGACAACACTTCTACAAATTCAGGATTATTTTTCTAGTTTGAATCCATTTCTAGCTTATCTGATTTCAATTTCAATTTGGTTGTATTACTATTACCACCTAATTCTCATTATTTTATTTTATTCCAATAATTCAGCAACCAATTACCTTAATATTTATAATAATTAGAAAGAAATATTGCTTTATATATCAGAATATAATCTTATATTAAAATCATTTACTTTTAAAACCAATTTAAAATCCTTATATAAGAAAATAACAAGTACGCTCTCATATACTCAACTCATTCTAGGGTACCATTGACCCTATCCTTAATGATTAAACCCACCAGAGCCAAGGTTCTCGCTTAACCTTCAGCTCTGATACCAAAATGTAACGACCTTAAATTTCAACCTCGAAAATACGATGCTGAAAATTTCAGATTGTTAAAGAAAGAAGAAAAGAGGTAGAAGAAGAACAGAAAACAAAACGCAGAATCTCACATTTCGCAGCGGATTAAATATAATAAAAAATAATAGCATTTACACAAAGAAAGTTGTAATTGTCAATATTATAACCATACATCAGGGTTATGTACAATTTATCAGAGTTACAACCATTTACAAATAGACTAGACAGTTGTATCAACCTGTCCCAGACTACAGACAATACAACTCTAATACATAGCGGTAAACTCCATACGTTCCTGTCATCCAGCTCGCCTTCTGAGCTCCAGAACGTCCAAACCTGAAAATCTATAATACTCGGTCTGACCCGAGCATTACATCAAAGTAACACCCGGGTCAGGTTGGAAACCAGCGTAAGTAAACCCATCTAACATGAAATACTAATGCATAAAACTTATTTAAAACCTGGGGTAAATCATACCTCACTACGAGATCATAACTTGTTATAATCAACACTTATTTCACATTTCATCCCTAAATATCCTTACTTAGTTTCAATAGTCTAGTTTACTTAAACTATTCCATTCCAGCCTATTGATTTCACATATCAAAACTACAAAGAATTATTGTAGATTCCAAATCGAAGTGGTTTCGGGTATTTACTTATATCCGACCCTGGACTCTTCGAATCCAATATTATCTTAAAAACAAAGCTGTTTAAGTTTAAACAATTCCATTTATAGCCAGAATTACATACATAGCCATTCATCACAGATAAACAAACCATATTGTCACAGTTCGACTATATCATATCACGTAGCATCACAAATCACATATCAGCTATCAACTAATCTAAGGCATACAATATCATTCAATCATTCATAAACAAGATTAATTTGTCATACCATTTCTAATTAATTTAAATAAATTAAATTAATTACTTCAATCACCTTTAAATCCCGCTTACTTAATCATTAATTAATTACAAACCATTAATTAATCATCCTTTAATTACCCATTAATTTTTCATAATTACTTTCATTAAGTAATTATCCCATTGGTTAATTATCTTCAATTAATTAACCTTTGATTACTCCCATAAATTAATTAACAATAATTTATTACACTGATCCTTAATTAATTATCCTATAATCACTTACATTGATTAATTATCCTTTATTTAATCACATTCATTAATTAACTAACCCTTTAATTAATTTCCTTAATTGATCCATACTTTAACTAATTACACTAAGTAAGTAACCTTCAATTACTTCCATTAATTAATTATCATTACATAAATCACATTTAGTAATTACCCATTAATTACCCTCCTTAATTAATGACATCAAGAAATTTTCCTTTAATTACTTTCATTAAGTAATTATCATTAATTAATTTCATTAAGTGATTAACCTTTAATAAATTAATCATCTTTTAATTAATAACTTAATTAATTAATCACATTAATAAATCAATCTTTTAAATTGATTACACAAACTAATTTACCTTTAATTAATTATCTAAATAATTAAATTAATTATTCCCTGATTACATAAATCAATTAACCATCCATAATACATTAAATAATTTATACATTATTTAATTTCATCATTTAATTCACCGTTAAAAACATATAGGATTTAACCTATTATATAATTACTCTAAACAAACAGTTTGAAAACATTTTAAAACTTTGTAAACTCGTTTCAAACTTGCTAAAACTTTGTTAAAGAACTTGGTTTACATTCTTTATTGAAACTTACACATTTTTGATAAGCTTTTAAAACTTGATTACTACAACTTGCAAAAACCCAGGCCAAACCCATAAAATTCCCGAGCCAACCCTGTGAAATTCTCGCGTCATCTCAACTTTGAGGAAATCTTCATTCTACTTCGGGTCTAACTCGAGAAAACTACCTTCTTTGCACCAAAATCCATAGCAACCCCAAAACACTGATACATCGGTTGATATCGTGCACGTGCACCAACAATCGAAGCAACTCCGACCAACATCATCGTCGCCATACAGTCGACCTTGACCTCCCTACATGATTACGACTATCGATGCTTTAATTCGAACACGAAAACCCGATCGAGCTTGTGAACCCAAACTTGGAACGAACCATCACCCACAAACCTACCCGCGATGCCACCACCGATCACCAGAAATCTCGACACCCTGTCCAGAGATTCGCCGTCGACTTATCTCCTATTTCATCCACCCTGAGCATGTCTGATGCGTCGACGAACACGAAATTACCTCGTAAAAGCCCTCGACCAACCCAAGCCTAAAACCCTAAATCTCTACCATCACACCTCCACGACATCAGAGAATTTGAGCCACCATTTTTGCCGTACTTCCCATCTTTCGAGCCTTCTTCTGACACAACTCGAGCCCTCGAAGTGGTTAAGTTCACCAAAAAAGCCTCATAATCCATTTTCCGATCATCCTCACACTACTCACTCAATCAAGTATAAAAAATCGAGAATTAACTCTTAAAATTTCATGTTTTTGGTAACAAAATAGATTATAAACCTGGAAACATAAATTGTTTAGGTCGAGAATTTGATATGTTTGCAATTTCCACCGTCTTCCTTAACTTCCAGATAGTTTTCAAACTTATTATGCTTAAGTCTATTTTTAAAACCTTGTTTATGTATAAACAAACAAATCTTATTTGAACTCCACGACTTATAAGAGATTATGAGAGTAGATTTTGAAATTTTGATTTATATTTAAACCTTTAAATACAAAAAAGAGAGTTCTATATGTATACAGACATGCATACATAACAACTTCATATTTTTTAAACATGCAAACATAATTTTATTCATGCAAAACTACTACCACATCATCTTTCCAAACATCATACACATGCATCAGATTTAAATAGTTTTTAAGCTTGGTTTTACTCACCTGTTATAAAACAGAGACCAGATTTCCAATTTCTTTGATCTGGAACCAGCTTATATAAAAGATATGATTCTTTGAATCTTGATAATTTTTTATTGGAATCTACCTTTGCTTGATCTTGATCTTCTTTATGTTTGCTTCAGCTTGAAATTTGCTTTTGTTACTTTGAATTGCTTGATGTTGAGATGAATTAACTTTGATTTGTAGTTTTAAATTGAACTAAAACTTGAAGCCTTGAATTGCTCAGGTTTGATTTTATTTTCTTTTACTCTGATTTATAGTTTAGGGAAGATAAAGTGAGGAGTTTTGGAAAATAGCCTGATTTTCTTTCTTATACATGTCATTTATATTTTTAAATTTTAAGAGAACAAATTGCCACATGTTAATTCATGTATATTAATCCAACACTTGTATTTTTGCATGTGTTTATATTTTTACAAATGTCATAAACCATATTTCTTATATTAACATATGTATTATATTTTATAAATTATGTATTAGGTTTTTAAATGTTTATATATATATATATATATATATCTATTATGTATTTATTAAATCATGTTCTTTAAATATACAACTATTTATGACAAGTAATATTCTCAATATATTTATTTGAATTTCAAATCCAAATTCCAAGCCACAATTTATTTATAAACAAACCAATTTTTATTTTTTTTAATTTCAATTCTCGAATACAAATTTAATTTAAAATCAACTCATATATATATTTTTAAACAAACATATATTTAATTTTGTTTGAAAATAATAATTTTGCCCATTTTAAATAATTATATTAGGAGATCATCATATAAATATTTATCCAGATATAAATATTTATTATCAGATTATTTGTTCAACTTATAAATCAGTGTTTTCAATAGTTAAAAATACATAATTATCCAATTACCCGATGCCCAAAAATCCAGGTTATCACACTGACACTAGATCTATTCCATTAATCAAGGGTATATAGATCCATTCCATTGATTCGGCGCAACTATTCTAAGTACCCAATTAGTGTCCTCACAATACCCTTGCTTATGAGTGCATCAGAAAACGCTTCTAGTATAAACAATCTTTTAACAAGCATGTCCGAGTCCTTTCCCTGCTCTATCTAGTTTCTATTCATTCTTAAGGAACCATTCCACAGTCATTTTTTCTTCACGATAGAACTTTTCAACATTCTATCTACCCATGGGTTACACTTCTTAGAACCTATGCTTATGGATAATTATCCTCACGACTCCATCAACATCGAGCCATCATCATTGCAACATAACTCTATGACCATCGAGTTACCACTATCAAAGTCCCAAAGTCATTATCCTCTATTGCACTTTCACATCGCAATCAAATATCAAGCATATGAACCAACACCTTCAGCATGACCTGTAGGACCTTTAACCATCCTTTAGATGTTTGGCTGAGCATAACTACTTCGATTCATACCGGTACTGACATGAATTGTTTTATGTTGGTGCTGATATGAATTACTTAGCCAAATTTTGGCTAAATACTTCATGTCGATCTCTTTCCTCCTTTTGTATGCATAAAGCTTCCCTTTATCGTGACCCGACTTCACAAGTCTTATAGCCCAATTCTTTGCTTAAAAAAGAGGTCGGTATTGATCAAAAAGATCAGTACTAAGATTCACACTTAACCAAAATCCTAGGTTAAGCTCCTAGACACCTTCCAAGCCTCAACCCGAAGTCTCCCTTAAAGTTCTCAAGCCTAAGTCTTGAAGCACTGGTTCAACCGACCAAAGCTGCAACATCCAACGACCATATTTTAGCTTTGTACCAAAATCGGTTAGGCATCCAAATCAACCCCATTTCACCTATGCCATGTAGACTCTTCTCCTTCTATAGAACCCCTCCTTCAAGTTGCATGCAATTTTAAGCATTTTGACCTCATTTTTTCCAAACCGTCAACTGTATTCTAACTAATCTAAAAGGACTAACAAACATATAAAAATAATACAAGGAATGACAACGATCTATCATAAGCATACATTCAACACATATAATTCACCAAACTAGATTAATGTGCAAGATTACGCCTAGATCTATTTTCATATTAAATTGACAATATGATTCATAAGGGTTTGTAAAACCATTAAAATCCATATCTATTTAAATTCTACCATAAATATATATATGAAAGTTAAATTAAAGTTTGAATTTGTTTAAAAGAAATTTACATTAAAAATATCATTTTTAACTATATGGATATGGATAGAACACCTAATACCCAAATTAACAAGTTAATCCCCAAATCTAACATGGATAATAAGCAATCCACTCTTGAGCGACAGAAATGATGGACCTATAATCCCCTTTGCTAGTTAGCCTTCTAATTATGGTTTAGACTTGGATTAGTATGGAAAGGATGAGCTTTTTGATGATATCTAGGTTAGTAGAGGTTTATAAATTTTTTTGGGAATTGCAAAATGATATGGATCTACCCCATACCTACAAATCCTAAAATGGGTTAGTAGACTCAAGTTTGGGCATAACTAATTACCCACTAATCTAGCCAATAGTAGTCTAAAATTAAAACGGACATATCTCCTAAACGGTAAGTCCTTTTTCCTACTATGGCCACTCTATAGAAAGAGAGACCATCATTCCGACCTAATGGAAGTGGCTTTAGACCCTAATTCAATTCCTGCCAAATGTTATAGGATTTATGTGCATTTATAGATCTAAAGTGTTCGATAAAAATTCAAAATGATGAAAAATTTCACCAGTAGTCATTTTTCAAAATTTTAGAGTTATACAACCTCATATGATTAAATAATAATATTTTACGATCATCCAATATGTGAAATACGGATCGTTACAGAACCATTGCATGTCCTTACCATGATATTATACTCGTAAAAGCATGTCTTAACATGCCAAAGTTCCTCATAAATGGCAATCGAAAGTTGATGATCGCCTTGGGTATAAATCCTAGGAGTAATTAGTCAACCTTTCAACCAGTCGTAGCCAATCGGTCGACTGGTTTCTGCCTAAAATAAATAAAAAGCCTATAGCTAAAAGGTTTTATGCTTAAATTTTTGTGAAATGCTTGTCTATTCATTTTAATTATCTAAATGGTTTCTAAAAGTATATTTGTATATTTTAGAAATATGTATGATATTTGTTACATAATTTTGATATGAAAATTCCGATATTCGTTATGTATGTCTTTGTGTGTGCGTGTGCATGGGGGTGGGCTTGTGTATCTAAGGAAGCATTTGAGTTAAAATGATATTTCGACGACAATATGGTTTTCAAATTATTTCTAAAAACCTATTTTTACTAAAATAAAATTTATTTTGGAAAGTATAATGGCAATATACATCTTTATATAAATCGTTTGAAAACTTTATCCTTTTTTTATGTAAATGGAAATTAGAAATGTAGATGGTTGAATGAAAGAAGGAATGCGTACATGTTATAAATGTATTCTTGTTTTCGTTGCATGGTTCTTATGATGCAATAGGTAAATCCCCAATATCATAATGAATAGCTAGCACTTTTTATGTAACAGAAAAGTTCATGATATGTTGGCATGTTTACCGTTGTTACTTTGACATGTATATTGATATGCCTTATTTTATACTATGTATATTACCATTTGATGATGAACTGTTGTGATTTGTTATTCCATGTTGTGTTATGGTTAATGTCATGATATAATGCATGATATATGTTATATGAAAACTTAAATGACATGGCATATATAAATGTTAATTTGGGGGAAAATTATCTTAGTTGGGCCATTATTTAATAAAAGTTTAACAAGTGAGGGTGATTGATCGGTATGAGGTGAGTTACTAGACAAAGCTGATTCGTGGTCGTTGAATGAATCATGGTGATCTAGTCCATCACCATTGATAATCCGTACGATTTATTACACCATGAAATAAGTTCTAGTGCTACGATGACCATGATGATGGAAATGAGGCAACTTATACATATCTTTAGCATAACAAGAGGAGCACCAATGAGGACAAAAGATGATGAGACAGATGGTGCAACCAATAAGATCGTGTGAGGGGCACCCACAACTACTGGTCGAGTAGTATATAGATGAAACATGCCATGTAATCTTGATGTTAGACCAGCTTCTAATAGAATAAACATGAATAGGATTCATTAGTGATCTACATACCTTGTTCACGAATAATTTAAATAGCATGCCTAACAATGATAAATATTGCAACTTATAATGGTGAATAGAATGTGATATCACAGTTGATTAGAGTTATATTTATAAGCCAAACTAATTAAAGCTATGCTATAAGTATAAAAACTATATGTGTGATTAGATTTGGGCAAGTTCAGATATAGTGAGTGTAACATTTTTTCTATTCTTTTAAAATATCACATATAAATCTAACATGCGCATATACTCCTTATGCACCGTATTAGTCACAGCTAGTTTCTATCCTAACTTGGGGTTTTTTATGTACTTAACAACTTGGGTTAGATTGAGGTTGTTTGGAGGATGTTTTCTTTTGGTCTTGTATCGATTTTGGGACGTTAATAGAGGATGGAGCTGTCGACATTGGTGATATATCATGTTAGAAGCATATCGGTTGTATATTATCGTAAATAGATCATAGCATAGGCGTATATGGATATATTTGATTTGTTATGCCATGTTTTCATCTATGAGGTATATGTATAGTATCAGTACTATATATATAGACACAAACACACACACACACACACACACACACACACACATAATTTGGAATAGTTTAATATGCCATATATATATGTTTGTATTTTGAAATGTCCATGCTACTTGACATCTTTTATGTGTGTTTGTATGCATATACATATACATATACATATACATATACATATACATATACATATACGTATACATATACATATACATATACGTATACATATACATATACATATACATATACATATATTTGTACTAGATATACATATATACATACATATACATATATACGTATATACATATATACAACATACATATATATGTATATCTAGTACAAATATATATATATATATATATATATATATATATCTGTATGTATGTATATGTATATGCATACGCACACACACACATAAAAGATGTCAAGTAGCATGTCATGTCTTGACATATCGTACTTTGATATCATTATCTTATTTTCAGGATATTTATATATGTTCTAATATGTGATTACTTAATCTTGGCAACTTGTGTACATTGCTTTGTGCTAAGACGACATATGTAATATTTCGAATGCACTCAATTATAGTACGATATCCATATTGGCTCGAAGCAACATATATGTGAGATCACTCCTTTTGAACCATTTGATTTGGGCTGTTAAACAGTTATTACTCTTTAGTAGCTTAGTTGTTGGGATAGAGCACCATAACTGTAATGTAGGTAGTTTAGGCTATAAATCCACATAGCGCGTGAATCTATTACGGACTCCGTCCATAAATTCAGCCTATCTATCTATGATTTGACATGGCTTAAAATTGGTTATTCATGGTGTAGAGTCCTATAGTGACATGTTGTACAAAGTCTCTTTGATTATGGATAAATTTTGAAATAGATTGGACGAATTATTACAGAATGATATCGAACAAAGATAGGAATGTGACTTGGATAAGGTGTAGTGGATTGAGCATGGCTTTTTCATATGGCGTGATCCTAATAGTTGCATGATCTTTGATAGGGTTAGGTATCTCATATTCCTTTGAAAAAATTCTAATCTTGTCCGCTAAATAAATAAAATTCATAAGGCTGATGGATTCGCCACTTAGGCACATGACACTAGAAGAGAGTCAGAAGTTGGATAGGATAATTTCCAAGTTGGTGAAAGAAAGATCTTAATTTTGTTAGAGAGAGAATAGTAAATCCAAATTTATTTTGCTGGAACATCATGAAGAAGAGATGTTAACCAAGCGAAATTTTTTTTTGGAATTAAGATTTGTTGGGGGAGATTGGGCCAAAGTTATACTTGCATAATTATTGGAACTTTTTAAAGATATAATTGAAGTAGAGTTTCATATGGAAAGCTAGGTAGTACAGGAAACGCTGTCATATGAGAATTTCACTTTATTAGATCTCATAAATAAAATCAATGGATAATTTTTATGTAGTGGTTGAAAATTGATTAAAAGGACTAAAATATGTTATATGACAAGGTCTTGATGACCCAATAGTATTTTGATACAATCTGACTTGGTGTTCAATCCATAGTTTAATTCTTTTGGAATTTATATATTGACGTTCTTTTATCCTATACCATCATTGCAGTGGTTGGTAATGGAGGTGAATAAGATTTAGATTATTTTCTGTTTAATATGGCCAATGTGGTTAGATGGCTTACATGGTTTGTGGATTGGTGTCTTTGAATTGATATTGCAAGTAACATTACACCATATATGTTTGTTTTAGGTTGGAAGGTTATGTAGCATCAAATGAGTAAGTTGTCATCTCACCTTATATGTTTTGTGCCGATAATAATATGATTCTAATTCATGAGTTGTCATTATAACTACAAGTACATTGTTTTGGATTTTGGATCAATATAATGTAGAGCTTGCCTAATTAGAGAATACTTTACTACTAGGATGTGAAAAGGACTCATTGTCGTGTCCAATATGATAGGATATCATTTATTCCCGGTGTTCCTAGATGTACTTTTACGGTGGAATGCAAATTAGATTGTCGAATATTATTTTATTGGATTGATAGGGTGAGATTTCATCCTATATTGAGTTATCTCGAACATAATAGGGTAAAAAGTGAAATGGTGAGAAGTTATGTTTAGAAAGGACACCATTAGTGAGTTTGCATAAAGGAATTGTAGAATTTTGATTTTAGAGTGCAAAGGTTATCTCTGGTTATGTTAGTGCTAGAATCATATAAGAAGGAAATACTGATGATTAGAAAATATTTTAGGGAAAATAAGAACCACTGGTGTGCTGAAGTGAATGGAAGTATCGGAGTTTGATTTATGGGTATGTAAAATATATTCTGACTTATGTTGGTTCCTAAATCATATGAGAATGTATTATCGATATTCCTGAATGAAATGATTCAAATTGTGAGGGCAAACATGATTTGGTGAATCAAGAAAAATATATTTTGTTTGCACGCTTTAAAATGCATAGGAGATTTATATGGAAAGCAAGATTTGGATATTTATATATACTTCATAGAGTGGATTATACACGTTCCTTCCAATCATTCTCTTGGATTGAAGAGAAACTATCAGTTTAAAGATGCTATATTGAAGATACGACCTAAGGGTAAATGGTTTATGTTGCATATAGGTGCATGAAAATGATGTACTACATAGTCGATCACTTATATACTACTGCTATTTTGGCATAAGATTTCACTTAGTTTAGGATTTCACTTAAATTTAGGTTTTTAATTGCTATGGTTGATGTTTGAATAGGATAGGATTTCTTTGTTTGAATGTTTGCTTTGTTTTATGTTCTGAAACATAGGACAAAACTCCTATAGACTAAGAATATGGTAATTTGATGTCATGATTGTTGGATGTTAAAATAATTAATATCATAAGTGAAATGATACCATTAGATTAAGAGTAGAAAGAGAGGTTATGCTTTATTCACCAGGTTAAGACATCAACTAATTTTGATATTCTAAGGTGAAATGAGGAATTGCATGACGATTCAAGTTATTGTTTGCTTAAGTGTGGCACTATCCACTTTTGCGTTGTCTCACCATAAGATCTAAAGAGGAAGTGATGAGTTCACTACTTAGATTTTCTGGTATGGTATATATGCATTTAGGAGTGTTATGAGACTGCAATTTAGCTGGGCATTTTTAGGTAAGGTGATTGGTTATTATATGTTTTGGTATTGGATACTGGTTATTATGTGTTTTGGTATTGGACATTGAGATTGATCGAATGAATTACAAAAATCATAGTTGTGCACAAACTATTGAGGTTGGTGTTTGGGAATGAATATGTATACCATTAATGAAGTTAATTTCTTTAGAATGTAAATAGTAATCCAATCAAGGAAGCCGAAGAGAGGACCCGAGATTTTCATTTCAAATTTTTTTCCGAAATCCATTTTGCATGTTTATTAGTAAAATTAGTTTATTATATATAATTGAATAATCGATATATATATATATATATATATATATATATATATATATATCTGTGTGTGTGTGTGTGTGCTTGGTTCTTTGTTTAGAATACTATTGGTTGGTTTGCTTTCTTTCATTCTTAGGATTGTTTGTTCTATTTAATAATTTTGTATGAATTGTGTAGTTTGCTAATTTATGCATGTACTTTATGATGTATTGAATTTGATAACCATTGCACACAAATAGAACTTATATGCTCACACTAGGGGGTATTCATATATGCCTAAATTTTCACGTCATCTCATTCATATAGGAAGGCATCGAAGATAGATTTTGCATTTTAATATGATATCATGTGCCCTTATCATCACATATGCCTGTTTGTATTGTTATCTTTTATGTATTGCAAAGTTTGCATCACCCAAGCAAATGTTACGAATGTTACGTAATTAATGATGTATGTTGTGTTTGGATGACAATTTGAATGGTTTGTTTTGTATATCGTGGATGTTTTATGTGTGAATGGGGTCATGTCGTGCAAGTTGTATGTGATATGTTAGAGATTGTATTGCATTTTTCCATCCTTTGGGAATTTCGAGGATGAAAATATTTTAAGGAGATAGAACATAATACAACAATAAATGAGCGATTCTCAATAATCAATAGCTAATAAGATAAGTTTATTAGGTTCTCATAAAAAAAGACTTGTTTCTATTTATCTTTATATAAAAAAAATATTAGTAATCAGTAATCGTTCTTGAATCAAGGGATTTATCTTTATCCATTTTGATTTGATTGGAATTCATAATTGTTCGAATTGTGTAATCTCCAATTACTTTCATTGGTAACCGACCTAATGCAATTTGATTATAATTTAATTCGTGACGATCATAAGTTGATTATTCAATAAAATGATGATTTAATTCATTTAAATAAAAGAGAGGAAAATGGTAATTTTTCAAAGTTTGGAATTTGACACAAAAGTTGCACGATTGCATAGATAGAATCCTTCGGGTCAGTTTTGCCTATGAGCTTGTTCGAATTGGAAGTCGTACGATTGAGATTTGGATGAAACAAGTTTTAGAGCTTAGCGGGCTTTTAACTTTAGGATTTCAATTTGATGTACAGCCATTTCAATTTCCCTTCCAATATACATTTGAGAAGCATGTACGTTCAAAAATTCAAAATTTTATTCTCCTCTCTCATTACATTCCTCCCATCTTCCTTACTTAAACATCAAAAAGACAGCTCTTTGAAATCTTAACGGATTTCAACACGATCATGTAGGAGAGTTCTACGAGATATTTTGGAAATTAGGGTGAATTAGGGAGATTTCTGGGCACTAATGTAACACAACAGTGGAGACAATGTTGGGTTCTTCTTTATTTAGGAAGCTTTGATCGAAGAATGTGAGTGACTCTTCTTCTATTCTCCATATTATGCAAAAAGAATGATGTAATCATGATTAGAAGTCATGAATTGACCCAACTTTTGTTTAGTTACAGAAATTAAAACAATAAAAATTGAGACTTAGACGGTAATTGAATTAAAAGTAAACAAAAAGAAACAAAATGAAAAGAAACATAATATCATGAATATGAATGAATTTACTCCTCTATTAATGGTATTGGACCCTAAAATAAAAGAATGGTGGTAGTATAAAGCTTTAGGGATGAAATAAAATCAACCGAAGGTAGAAGAAGGGACATAGAATGGAGGCCGGAGCAACCAATGACACATAGATAGGCACAACCCAGGCCATGGCCATTGATTGGTAGAATAGTCAGCTAATCAGTTGATTGGTTTTGGATGAATGCTAGACCAATCAACACCAGGTTGGGTCAGGTTGAACCTAAACCCATGTATCGAACCATATTCTACGTATCAAAGGATTGTAGAATATTTTCATATGAAGTCATATGATTCTAAAGTTTTAGGAAATGACTCTTAGGAACATTTTCCATATCTATGACTTTTAGCGAATTTATATGTGACCATTTATACCTTAAAAATCTTGTATGACCCATAACTTTTGATAGGAGATGAGTTAGGGCTTGAAACAACTTCCATTGCTTCAGGACGATGGTTTTTCTTTCGTAGAGTAGTCATGATAGAAAAACAGACTTAATGTTTAAGAAATATTGCAATTTTAAATTTTAAGGACTTCTAGACAAATATATCGGTAATTAGGCAATCCATGCCCATTATCCTTTTCAGGATTTGGAGCCAGGAAGGGGTGTTGGGGCTAAGATGATTCACTTTTCATCTTCCTAAAAACTTCTTCAAACCTTAATTTCTCATCTTTCCTTCAAAAGATCCGGATTTTCTTGCTTAAATCTAGCTTAGATCTACATTAGAGAGGTGGTTAATGAAAAAGGATCTTTGATTCATCATTTTTATGCTTGTGAATTTAGATCGCTTGCTATCCATTTTGGATTCAAGAAGGAGAGTGGCAGATTTGGGTACCTGGTAAGTGATTAGATCTCCCACTTGTTAATTAGGTCAATACACATTTTAAATGATGTTTTAAAAATTGTAAAAATCTCTAAAAATGCTTTAGACTATAATTGACCATCTATGTTAAACTTACTTGATTTACAAAAAAGTGTTCTTAAGGATACTTATCCTTAGACTTAGATTTGTTTAAAATGGGTACATTTGAATGTTTAGGTGTTGTTATTGCTTGAATATGATGTATGTATGATTGTCTAATGTTTGAAAGGTTGAAAATGCCGATCGAATGGCGATCTTGACATAGGATCTGTTCTTGGATCATCGATGACCTAGAAATTCAAAGTGGTCAGATCAATGTGTGATCGATATAAGGAAACAAGGAAGGCCTCATAAGGTTGCATAAAAAATTTCAGTTAATTGGAGTTAGTATGGTCAAGATATAAGCATTCAAATTATCGATCAGTGATGATCCATGGTCATGGATCGGTACTCAATTTGCTAAAATCATGGTGTGATCGATAGATGGCGACAAGAATGGTCTCCAGAGGTTTAACACAAAGTTTTGAGACGTTTATAGTTAGTACTTTCAAGTTATGGCTTTCTGAAGTTTCGTCCCTATGTACCGACCCATGGGTGTTGATCCAATCGACATGTGATCCATGGTGGAGCATGGGGAGGTGTACCGGAGCACATATACGAAGTATGAGTTTGGTAGTGATGGATTGATGGTAATGGATCGGTAGGGATGGTTTGATGGCCATGAATTGGTGATGATCCATAGGTTTTGTCCCAAACTTCGCGAGATCAATATGATGTGACAACAAAGGCCTATTAATTGATCGGTAGTGACTTTGGGAGTATGGATGGATCGTGGATTACTTCGGGTAAAAAAAATTTGTTCCTACTTTGGGTCACTTAGGCAAAAACTTGAGTTTAATTTTAGGCGAACCCTAAAGTGAGTTTTTTGACAACTATTTCAATGATTTTCGATAATGACCATTCGTGACTTGACGATGGGGAATCAATGACGGAAAGTGGTGGCTGCAATGATGGATTACAATACATGGAAATATAGAGTCGGTAACGACGACTATGGTTAAGGGAACTACCAGGGGAAGATTATGAGACGAATGATGATATTCTACGACCAATAATGACTGTCTAAAATAGTTCTTAACCACGACGACTTTAAGCCGGTGTCAGAAGGGAAGTTTCGAGATGAGAATGAGCTCAGCTATGAATGACGTGTGCAAAGAGATTGTTAATACTTAAGATGATGAGGTACACCCTTGAGATAAGAGTACATGAGATGATTAGAATCCCTTGACGTTGGAACCTGATCTGCCCGGACATCAGAGTCCCTTTATGTTAGGACATGGGTTGGGTTATATATTATTGTCCATTGATGCGAGGACATAGTGATTATATGGCAGAGTTCCTTGATGTTAGAATCTATTTTTACATAGATGGATCGAGTGGCCGGGATGTCAAGTAGTCCTTAATGATGAGATGGAGTATAGGAGTATCATATATCCAATGCACTGAGTGAGTGAATGTGAGGATGGATGATGGATGCTATGCTTGGTTTGATTGTTTATCACCCTAGGGATGTCACTTAATGCCGATATTATTGATGTATATATCTGACACCCTTACTACCTCGATCTATAGTACCCTTATGATGACTATCATAAAGTAGCGTATATCTTTTGTATGTACTAACTCTATGGATGTCGGAGCAGGTCAAGTCTGTTTTCCCATACCATTTGTCCTAGTATATTGACTTTATAGTATTTGAGATTTCTACCTCTTACACTAGACTGTTGTTTGACCCTAAGTATTATGCTTTTCTCCTATTACTTTAGGTACTTTTAAATGAGTAGAATGTGGATATTAGGTGTAGTGAGCTCGTGGAGCTAGAGGTGAGGCGAGCAGGAGGCTATTCTTTCATATTATTATATTTATTCATTTGCTATCTCACTGCACAACACCGTGGAGCTTATAGTGCATGCCTTACTATTTAGAGGTAGTTTATGAGTTGTTATTTGATGTATAACTCTATTACTTATGTTGTTTACTGTATGGATCCATATACTCTAATGTTGTGATTCATTCAATTATTCACTATCTATCTTGTTTTATATCTGAGATGTTTGCTATTATATTTATTCGATGTGTTGTAAGATATATGTCAAGTTCTATGTTGCATATTTACTTCATTGATGATCGTCCTACATCAGTCGAATACTGCTACAGTGCATTATTCAGGTATATTGGGTGTCGTCGGTGCAGAGCGGTCGTCACAACCCAACTGGGCCTCATTGGGATTGATGGAGTTTTGTAGCTAGAGTTTTATAGAGCGTTTGGGAGCTATTTTGGAGACAATTACGGGGATAGATGGTGAGACAAGACATATGAATATGGATGTTTGTGTGTTAACTTGATTTTCATGGATGATAAGTGATAGATTATTTGATGTTGGTTTGAACGTGTAAGATCCTGTACTTGAATACCAAGTTTCATAGCTAGAGTTTTATAGAACATTTGGGATATTTTGGAGATGATTACTGGGATAGATAGTGAGGCAAGACACATGAATATGGATGTTTGTGTATTAACTTGATTTTCATGGATGGCAAGTGAAAGGTTTATATAATGTTAGTTTGAAAGTGTAAGATCCTGTAGCTTGAGCACCAACATCACGAGCTTTAACATTCAGCTACACTCATCACCAGCATGATGCATATCATCCTCGGAATTAGATAATTCAACGACCTTGGATCCTTGGTGCTTGATGATGAATTTCCATACGGAGGGGTTGGATCGATACGAGGTTACTAGAGCATTGGTCGAAAATGCTATGTCGTCGATCTTAGAGAAGCAAAGAGATGGTAGAAAGGAAAGAACGTAGAGAAAGATTTCTGCATTTAGAATGCTAATGCATAGAAATTAATGCCTAACCCCTAGATCGAGAACCATAGCAAGTTCTATGAGTATATGGATCCCAAGAAGAAGTTAGAGGAAGTGCAGAAAGCACCAGCTAAGTCGACGATAAATGTTCCAACTGGGAAGGATGATCCTACTTCAGTCCTTAAGATCAGATCTCAACTCATTGCAGGATTAAAGAAGAAATTGGTCGGTTTTCTCTATGCAAACTTAGATGTATTTGTTTGGACACATTTGGATATCTGCGGGATATCGAGGGAGGTAGCATGCCACATTGAATGTGGACCAAAAATATCCATATGTGAAATAGAGAATACGTAGTCTGGGTTTGTAAAAATCTAGTACGTGAAGGGGAAAGTGGATATGCTAAAGGTAAATGGCTTTATCAATAATGCTTTTTACCCTGAGTGGGTATCAAATCCCATGTTGTCAAGAAAGAAAATGGAAAATGGCAGACATGCAATTATTATTCAAACTTGAATAAAGCATGCCTGAAGGACGTTTTCCTTTTGCCTAAGATTAACCAATAAGTAGACGCGACCGTTGGACATGTGTGACTCCATTTTATGGATGCCTATTCTAATTATAATCAGATATTGATGTATGTTTCAAATCAGGAGCACACAAGCTTTATAAAGATTTTGGGATTATACTGTTATATAGTAATGTCATTCGGTTTAAAGAATTTCGGAGCTACTTATTAGATATTGGTGAATTCCATGTTCAAGAATCAGATCGAGCGGACGATGGAAGTGTATGTGGATAATATGCTTGTGAAATCACAAGCATCAAGGAATTCCATGGATGACCTTTTGGAGGTTTTCGAAGTGCTACAGAATTATGGAATAGAGCTGAATTTGCTGAAGTATTTTTTTGGGGTTGCATCGAGGAATTGTTAGGATTTATCATGAATTTAAGGGGCATTGAGGCCAATCTGAAGTAGATTAATGCCATGAGGAATGTAATTGCCCGAACCACAAGAAGGAGTTGCAAAGTTTGAGCGGGAAGATCTCCATATTGAGTCAGTTTATCTCAAAAGATGGATAAGTGTATACTATTCTTTGGAGCCTACGAAAAGGGAAAGAGAAATTTCAAGTGGATGAAGGAATGTCAGGATGCCTTCGAGGAATTACTAAGTTATATGGAAAATCCATTGATTCTATCCAAACTATTGGACAGGGAAGATTTTGTTGAATCACTAGTTTTGATTCATGACAAAGCAATTTAGAAGAAAAAGAGAATGCACGATCAATCACAACAAAAAGAGACAATCAAAGGAATATGGTGATATCGAGACTTTGAATCTATATTTTCACTGTTTAATACTTGCGTTTGTGTCTTAGAAATTGTTAAAATCTATCCTCAAGTAGTCTGCACCTCATCGTTCTCATTTTTTTTTTAAAAACAGAGCTACTAGTACACTACAGGCAGTCGACTGGCTATAAACAACCAGTCGACTGACTGGTGTACATGCACGAATGTGCACTGCTTTTCTTTTTTAAATTGTTGAATGACTAGTCGACTTATCTAAATCCATCAGTCGACTGACCTGAACCCAATTGTCATATTTTGAAAAGACATTTCCATTCTACGAAAGGTTGTGATCCTTCTCTGAATGGGAATGGTTGCTTCTTTTGGTCAGAACTCTTCACCAATGGCAGCAACCCTCTATGTACTATAAATATATGTTCCCAAACACTTCATACTCACCAAAAATCTTTCGAACTATTTTATATTCTTCTTGTGCTCTCATACTCACATTCAAACAACAAACAAGCATTTTATTGCTTTGAATCTCCAAAATAACTTTCATAATCTTCGATTCTTAGCAACACCTTCTTTTCATATCTTCACCTAAACTTCATATACTTGAGGATTTGATTATAGGAGGTTTGTACTATCAGAGACTAATCAGTATTATCAAGAATACACAGTGTCAGATATTCTTTTGTATTAGTGAAGTCCATTTCTGTTGCTGAGGCAAAAATCCTGTTCTGCTGCTCAGGTTGTGTATACCTATTCCTCTAAGTTAAGGGAGGGTATTGTTGTTAGTTAAATTCCAAAAGGGAGTCTGGGACTAGATGCAGAATGAGAAGTTCGAACCAGCATAAAAACTTCAGTGTGCTCATTTATTATTTCATTTACTTTACTACTTCTGTTATCAAGTTTATTATTTCTCACTATTCCATATTACACGGTTCTACACACTTTCATTTGGTATCAGAGAAAGGCTTCATCCAACCGTAACATAGTTATTTCATTCTTTGCTAATATGGATAGTAACACTAGCACTAGCACTAGCACTAGCACTATAAGCACTAACACCAGTTTCGTAGAAGGTCAATCCACGCATGACCTCCATTTTTCAATAGTTTGAACTATAATTATTGGGCTACTCGTATGACAATCTATATGTAATCAAATAGTTTTGAATCATGGAATATTACGCAAAATGATTACACTCTTCCTACAGAAGAATAATCCACATGGAAAAACACACAAAAACAAGATGCTTCTACCAACGCTAAAGCTATGAACATGTTATTTTGTGCACTAAATAGAAATGAATTTAATCGAGTTAGCATGTGTCAAACTGCTTATGAAATATTGCGAACACTTAAAATCTCACATGAAGGAAATAGTAAAGTCAAACAAAGCAAAATCTCCATGCTCAAAAATCAATTTCAAAATTTTAGAATGAAGCAAGATGAATCCATCAATGATATGTACTCTAGATTTCAAGATATATATCATTCACTATTAGGATTAGGAGAACAGTTCACTATTTTTGATATTGTATCGAAAATCCTAAACTCTTTAACGGATGAATGGGAAAGAGAAGTCTTGGCTATTGAAGAAGCTAAAGACCTCACTACCATAAAACCAGAAGAGTTAATAGGAACTCTAATGTCCTATGAAGTGAATTTGCAGGCAAAACAAGTATAAGCATAGGACAAAAAGAACATAGCATTCCATGGAGAAGAAGAAGAGGATGAAGATTCAGATGAAGAAGATCTAGCATTTATTGCCAAAAATTTCAAATTTTTTTTGAAATTCCCGAAAAACAATAAAACAATGGAAAAAGGAACTTACCAGGCAAACCATCATCTTCAGTACTAGAATGTTTTAATTGCCATAAGAAAGGTCATATCTAGAAAGACTGTCCAGAACTAAAGAAAAGATACTTCAAAATGGGCAGAACAGATAAGAAAAAGAAAGCATTTTCTGTGACATGGGATGATTCAGATTCCTCTTCATCAGATAATGGAAGCGACAGTGAAAGCGAGAAAGCTAATGTTTGCTTCATAGCCACTGAAAATGAGGTTAGTGATTTTACCTTTGATGATATGATAGAGATAAATTTTGAACTAGTTAACACTCTCAAAAATCTCAAAAGAAAATATGAGAAAACTCGTGAACGTCAGAACAAAGCAGACTTCAAAAGAGATATGCTTAAAGACGAAAAGAAAATATTGGAGGAAGGACTCAAAAAATTACAAGAACCATTCTCTAATATTAATTCTCAACTCAATCTATTGAGTCAAGAAATTGAAACTCAAAAAGAGAAGAATGACACTCTTGTTTCTGAAAATCATGAATTGAAGATAGAAGTAAAATTGATAGAATTAGATAATACTGTCTCAAAACTAAGTTAGAAAGCATCGCCAAAAATGTCTTAAACTTTAATAATGGAATAGAAACTCTATCTAAAATTAGTGATGTGACGCCCCACCTCTATACCCTCACTAGACAAGGACACTAGCCATTAACTAGCATGGAGAATAAGGCTGTTGAGGAGCAACCATCTGTATAATTGCTTTGTGCGAGTACCGATATGCCAGATAAAAATATAACTTTTCATCACAAGAGGAAATCCGACATGCCGACACAAACTCAAAGCTACTACACAGTGGCTATACGAAATCTTCGAAAACAAATATAGAAATATCATAACACAAATCAGTCACAGAAGTTCATATCACAAAGGCGGAAATAGATATGAATATATAACACTTAAAAGTGTACATCAGAGTAGTGGTCTAATAAGATCCACAATATCACAAAAGAATAGTTACAAGTGCTACCCAAAAGAATAAGTATACATCATGGAGTCTATATCACAAATGTATACAACAAAATCAACTACTAATCTAAGTAGTTAGCCAAAAGTCAGAATAAAAATCCCAGATGAGGAGTCAAGCAGAAGCACCTGTAACATCTCGGTCTGACCCGAGTATTATTTAATAAGAAAATAATAAACGGATCGGTCTAGCTATAAATATCAGATGAAATGATATAGAATAAGAGATATGACAAAAACGTATGATAACCATAATGTCATACTGTGATAAGTATGTAATTGAAAATCAACCAGAGATTAATCAATATCACAAGAATCTTCTCAAAGATCAAAAAGAATGTCATACTCTTAATTTTTATTCACCATTTCACAAATATTGGCACACATCACAATGCCAATCAAAAAAGTTATTGAAACACAAATTCACCAATGCACAAATATTGATAGAACTTGTCAATGAAATCACAAAAATTGGCGAAACATAAATTCTAGAAATCATTAATAGAAATCCAGAAATCACAAAAAGGGGAAGGCCTATCACAAAACGGGGGCATGAAAGCTCACCAACACGTGTATCACAAAACAGAACGCTATTCCATGGTTGCTAACCATTAATTTCGAGCCGATGCTCCACAAAACGGCTCGAAGACCATGGGTCGCTACCTCACCAATTTGAGTCGAAACTCCACAAATACGGGGTTTAGTCTCCCTCGCAGACAAAGAGACATTGCACAATGATAGTCTAAATCACAAAAATGATCATCATCGATCATCAAGAAGCGTCAATTACACTAAGCTAGTAAATAGATGAGTTTAGCTTCATGTCCCATAACAACTGGCTTAACTTAATTATTTACGAACAAATTATAGATTTCTACTCGAAAGTTGTCACAAGAGTTTCAATCGAACAAGTCCAAGAATTAACCGACGAAGTAAACGAACGTGTTTCATACCAATTGTTTAACCAAGTCGTTTATTTAGATTTCTCATACGAGTGAGGTAAAGGTTTATATATACTAGTAGATTGGAAAACGGTTTAAGAAACGAGCTCTGTAATAAAATAATGTTGAAATCGTTTTGACAAAAGACTTTTGATATTTACTACTAGTATTTAAACCTTTATATTTTTAAGTGACAAAATACAAAAATGATTGTAGAAACAATCAATCATCAAAATTCACACACGAAGACGTGAATCAAATCCAAAGAAATCGATACCGAATCCATCAAGATGGATGTTCCCAAAAATCCAAAGAAGTCGTCAAAGACGATAATAAGTGATAACAGCTAATAGGATCAACAAAAGTCGATAAACCTTGGAAATTTACTCAAAAATAGCCAAAATAGGCAAATTAAACAGTTCCACACGTCTGGTAGGTGTTCCCAGATGTCTGGCCCTGGATTCTGGAAGTATATGTCTTTTTCTCCCTTCTATTTTTAATTCCTGGACCATTTCAGACGTCTGAAATTTTCAATCAGACATCTGGATTTAGTCTCTGCCTTTTCCAGACCCCTTCCAAACGTCTGGATTTTTCAAACAGAAGTCTGGATTTGGTTTCAGATGTCTGAAATTTTCTGCTAAGCAAAAAAAAGCCTTCCGACAAGATCGAAAGATTCATAATAAACAAGAGAAGAACGACCTTCCGATAACGTCAAAAGGCTCACAACGACTTGAAGAGGGGCAACCTTCCAACAGAGTCGAAAGGTTCATAATAGTATAAAGGAGACCACCCTTCAGTAAAGGCAGAAGGATCATATAGGCATAAAAATAACAAACCTTTCGACAAACGCGGAAAGTTCATAATAGCAGATGAAATTGCAAACCTTCGATGAAGATAAAGGGTTTAAGGCGACATATAAAAGGAAGGCCTTCCGACCTAGTCCAGAGCATGAAGTCGGACAGAGGGTCATCCACGTCTATAAATAAGACCTAAGGGGTCCAGCTTACGGGATTAGATTTTCTCACTTTGCTCTCATTCTACAACTTTTGCTCTTGTTTACTACGTTTGTAATCCTAATTTAGAGATTAAATTGGGGATTTTCCTCTTAAACTTTTTATCAATCTTCATTATGAGAAAATAAAGACTGATGGCTTATGATTAACTTTGAATTTGGGAATGATCATGATCAGGCATTAATTCAACATTAACGGCTGATCATATATGATTTTTCTTACCTTCTTAGTTCATTTTGAGTATATTTCATAGAACCATCATAGGATACTTTCATTAGTTTTATTCCCTTAATTTTATGATTTCAGCTAGGAAACGGGGAATGCAACTTATGATATACAATATCAGATCCCTGATACAGTTTTGTGACATATTATATCAACTCTTTGTGGTATCAGTACTCCTTTCGAAGGAATTCCATGAGAGGATTATCGACCCAAGCGATTGAAAGAAATAAAGAAATGTAGAAAAGCGTAAGCATCCCCTTTCCGACAAGGTCGAAAAGGTTTCGAATACAACCTTTCGACATGATCGAAAGGATGTAAAAAATTTTGATGAATGATTACTTTCAACCTCCAGGGAAGGTTAGACTTGATAAAATGATGGAGTTGAAAGTTATATGAATGTGAATAGCTTCGAGAGGTAATTACTATTACGACAATCTATACGAAAGTTTGGAATGGCCTCATAAACGTTTCAACATGGTCTAAAGGTTTGATAACCCTTTATTGGCCTCATCAACATTTTGACAAGGTCAAAAGGTCCGATAACCTTTTTACTGACCTCGTGAACCTTTCAACAAAGTCGATAGGTTTGACAACCTTGTACTGGCCTCATAAACCTTTCGACAAGGTCGAAAGGTGTGATAACCTATTACTATCTCAACCAAGTCAAATGGTTGGAGTGAAACCTTAAACCTTTGATATGGTTGATGAGTTAATCATTCTCCCATCATACTACTCAGTAATGGTCTTCTTAACCTTTCGATAATGTCGAAAGATTTGGAAATTTGGCAATTTGTCTCTTCTTTTGTTTAGATTATCCTAACCGAAAATCAGAGCTTTCATTTCAGATCCTATTGACTTGATCATTCTTCCGAAAGATATGCTCTCAATGACATGATTTTCCCCAACCACATGATTGTGTCCATATAAATGATCTAATATCAAGCATTGGGGATGTTGACAAGATTTATTGTTAAAAGCTACACATTAAAGCTAGAATTCCTCATGACAAACAATGAATCTGTGTACGAAGCTATTGCGGGACCAAGGATAGCAAAGGAACTAGGCGCTAAGGACGTTGCATATATTCAGTAATTTCTAGTTAGTGGTTTGCCAGGTGAAGAACAAACCATGAGCTAAGGGTGCAAGACTTTCCCCTTACCTGACAAAGGCACTAGAACTACTAAATGATTTAGATCATTACACAGTTACATACATCCCCAAAGAAGAGAATGTGAAGTCAAATTCACTAGCCAAGTTAGCTGATTTTGGAGATGTGTAAATGTTGGGTTTAGTTCCAATGGAGTTTTTATCGGCTTCGAGTAATGACTAGGTGAATGTTGACTGGATTTTAGAGGCCTAAAAGGAGAAGAAGTCATGGATGACTTCGATTAGGGACTATTTGATTAAGGAAACTCTTCCAAGAGAAAACAACGAACGACAAAAACTCCTTCGTAGATTATCATATTTCATAATACAAGGAGGAGTTCAATATAAAAGAGGTTTCTAGACCCTCTAGTTTGATGTGCATCCAAGGATGAGACTAGAAAAATCCTTACGGATGTCCAAGAAGGTAGCTATGGTGATCATACGTAGGGACATACATTAGTAAATGAGATATTTCGCTACGAATACTTGTGATCAACAATAAATTATATTGTTGCTAAATACACCAAATGGTGTGACCGAGTTCAAGGATTTCTATAACCTCTACAAGACTGAAAAAACTTTTTAACGGCATCACATCCTTAAGAAAATCGAAAGGTGAGGTAGTGAATAAAATAATCAAGTCCATCTTGAAAAAATGGTTAACTAAGGCTAATGGCAACTGGGTTATGAGCTTCTAGTTGCATTATGGGCTTATATGGCAACTCACAAATCCGTGACTTAACATACACCATTCACTTTGTCCTATAGATCAAAGTCTATGATTTTGCATAAACTGGAAGTCCCTTTTCACCAAGAAAAGCATTATGATCCAAAGGTTAATGAGGAACTCTTTCTTAAGTCCCACGACTTAATCGATGAAAAATGAAAAGAGGCTGAATTAAGGGTAGCTACTCACCAAAAAAGAGTAGCACAACATTTGAACACCAAGCTCTAGAGCCATACCTTTAAGTAGGGGATCTCATTTTAAAATAAGTTCTCCAAGGTACGGAGGCACTTAGTCTGAATTGCGAAAGTCCTTGCGTGATCGAACATAAGCTTGGAGATGGAATTTTCAAGATGGCTACTTTTGATGGAATTCCAATTCCATGTGCATGGAATAACGACTTGTTCGATGTTATTTCACTTAGTTTTATTTGGTTTATTTTTGGAAAATAAGCCACCTTAGTGAATTGGTGGCAATGTAAAAAGGTAGCACTTGTCATGTTTTTTGTTTTTCAATAAAAGTTAGCTTCTTAAACCAATAAAATTATGTTCTTTGAAGCAAAACCCCATCTACGAGATTAATAGTACAATCAGGTACTTGGAGAAGGGTACCAACTTCTTTTGTACATGATCATGGAAAAGGAATATAAACACAAGAGTTAATCTCATAATTAGACCCTATCCCTCAAGTATTGACCATTTCTGGAGATAGGCAAAGTCAATGAGGGATGCCTGAAATCAGGCAACTCCAACACCGGTTTCTTGAAATAGAAACTGGTGCGCAGTTGAAATTGTAGTGACTGTGCTTACGGCCTGGCAAGATGTGCTAGGCCAAGGATAAGCAAAGACTGTCAATAGATACTCTTGTTCGAATCCTAGATATAGGTGAGACTAAGAGTGGATGCCCAAAGATACGTGGCCAAAGCACTGGTTCTCAAAATAGGGACTGGTATATAGCCGGATTGTCATACTATGCTTGTGGCCCAATAGGACGTGCTCGTCCGAAGGTATAAGAGGATAGTCGTCGAATGCTTTCGATCAATACCTAGAGACAGGTGAGATCGAAAACATGTAGTGAGGAAGAGGTAGCACCAAACTCTTTTGGCCCAAGATTAGGATGTAGTGAGTATAATCGGGTGGGGGTAATCAACTAATCTGCCTCATATTGTTAACCTTCGATCGATGCTCAAAGGTTGGCCAAGTCGAGGAATGATACCCGAATTTTGGCATCTGAAGTGCCAAGTCTCAAAGACTGGACCTGGTACATGGTAGAATTACAAAAGGTATGATCTCACTTATAGCCTTTTGGGACATGGTTGGTCGACATTGAGTGGTGGAAATCAATGGAAAATATCAGTCTTGCTTGATTCCCGACGAAGTCCCAGATATTGAGATGTGAAAAACCAAACCACTATTCCTCAGAATTAGGGAATGACTTAGAACTCGGTTTATCTATGACTGGTTATTGGTCGAAGGAAACTCGACTCAAGATAAGTAGGAACAACCACATAGTTGGTTAACCATTATTTTTTAGCCAAACGGAAGTATTTTTTCAATAATAAACGAAACAAAATAATGGCGTATACTTAAAGCGATTGTAGGAATTTTACTTATACATACAGAATTATGGTAACTAAAAGCTATGCATATACACAGGCATGTATAATGTGGATATTTTTTTACAAGCAGTTATATTATATACATGTAGTTGTATATAAGTCGGATAAAATATGAATTGTGGAAATGTAAACAAAACAAAGATTGAAATAGAATAACATTCTTTCAATCATCGTTATAAATAATTGATGTGGGGCTGGTCTCGCACCAACACAGCCTATGTATAAAAGAAAAAAATACAAACAAAAAGTGACAAAAGGAAACTGTCTTGTCATCACTAAAGGCTAACTAGAGAGCCTACTTCTTGTGTGTCTTCTCTTCTTCTTGCCACCCTTACTGCCTGAGCCTTCGCAAGGACTTTTCTAGCCCTTCTCACCCTTGGATGCGCTACCATCAGAGGGAATGGTGTCTTCATTAATAGTGGTGGTAGGATCTTAGGTTTCTCAACGAGAGGCTCGAATGTCTTATAGTGGCGCTGGTGCTACTGCCCTTTAGAGGCTTTATGGTAATAGGAAGTATTCTTATAGAAGGTTTTGACTACACGATTTACCAGAAGGTTTTTCAAGTCCAGGCTTAGTCTTGATTTTCACTTTGGAAACGTCAATCTTTAGCCACTCCGCCCTAGAGATGGAAGTAGTTGGGGACAAGGCCCTTGTAATAGTAATGTCTTCCCCTAAGGATTGGGAAGTGTCGTCAAGTCCTTCAAGAGCTGCGATTTTTTCCTAATCAAGACTAGGAATAGAGCTAGGGGAAGGCTTAGAATAATCGGTCATGTGGCAATGGAGGTCGACTCATGAGTAATAGTAATAGGACCCAAGCCCTATCATACCCTATAATTTTAACGACCAAATACTCGGATGATTAATTAAAATATTAAATCTTTAAGTGACAAAATGACTCTTATACTTGATTCTTACAAACTGTCAAATTAAGACTCGAGACTATATCCATTAAGTATGGATCGACGTTGCAAATCAAAATAAGTATAAGCATCGATATATTTCGACCTACAAATTTTTAGCTAGTAGCCTGCGTTTGATTCGTAAATCGATCCAAAAGGCTATCTTGCGTATTCGATGGAATTAGGTCCCAAAACCTTTTCTATTGAGTCCAAATAGCATCCAAATTTTGCATGAATATAGGATTTGATATGTTTGGAGTTAGTGATTTTCGAAGATAAATAGTGCTGGATAGAGAAAGTTACGAACTTTATCCTTTAGCTTATAGGGGGCTAATCTCTTCATTATTCTCATTTACATATTCATTTCATGTTCTCTTCTTCTCCTCTTCTTTAATGGCCAACCTAATTTAGCCACATAATCACTTCCTAATCACCAAACCCTAAACCAATCAAATAAATTTTCTAAAATCAAATAAAAATCACCATAAATCTTCTCTCCTCATTCTCTACAAAACCCATCAATGGATTGATGTGAATCGAGGCTTTGGTGTTGATTTTGAAAATTTAAGAGAGCTAATTTGAGTATCTGTTGTGTTGGAGCTTGATTTGGAAAACAAAAGGTGAGTGGGATGATTCTCTTATTATCAATTTATATGTTATATTTTATTAATTAGTTCATTTATAATTATAAAGTATTATAGAATGATTTGGAGACTTCTATGCTATGGTTTAGGCTTGTGTTCAAGTTATAAACATGTTTCCCTTAGCCAATTAATTATTTAAGACATTTATTACTATGTTTGAAAATAGTTAGTAAGCCCTAAAATAGAGTTGGGCTAATTGGGTGAGTAGTTGTGATGTTATTATTCAATTTAGGGTTATTTATGTAGAGTAATGATGTGTACGTCATTAGAAAATATTAATCAACCCATTTGAATTAAGTTGCAAGATGTTAGTAAGCTAATTTAAGTGATGTCTAAACTCTACCTTTATTATTAAAGTGATTAGAGGCTAATGAAGCTTTATTAGTGTTTATAAAATGGTTTCATGATTTTATAAATGAAGCATATATTTTATAAAATAGAAATGAGATTTTATAAAATAGCAAAAAGGTGATTACTTGATTTTTAATCAAGCGATTAAGTATTTTAAAGGCATAAAGTGATCATAAGCTAGTACGATATTATATAAAATGGTTTATGATTTTATAAACCATTTTAAAGAGATGTTTCACTCTTATTAGAAATATTACTAAAATAAGCAAAATTTGGTTGACTAATAATTGAATTGCCAACTAGATATACATGTGTGTGTTTGTGCATGAGCGAGTATATGTATACGTGTATTTTGAGTTAAGCAATGATCGAAAAAACCCTAGTGTTGTAGCTGGAGTTGTGATGAGAGTTGTGCCTTTAAGAGGTGAGTAGTCGTGTAATATATTGTGTATGCATATGTGAATGTCTGTATGTGTATATGGTCATGTTAAGAGTGATCTCACGTAGCTATAGTGACCACCGGGTGCACTAAGTTAGGTGGGAGAGTACCAAGCCGAGTAATCGCCCCGATGAAGCTTGAATGTATTTGTGTTGTGATGTGTGTGGTTAAGTATACTCCTGTGCTTACGCATGCACAAATGAGTGCATCGGCACATGTATGGGTTACATACAAGGAGAAAAGAAAAAACAAGTTATATAAATTCATGATTTGAGGTCCAGCAATTGAAGAGCATTTTGCCACGGTCACAATGTAGGCGAGTCATTTGGAGCTATTACTCCCCATGAGAAACATCCAGACATATGACTTTGGTATCCAGACTTCTAAATAAGTCTCAAGGGCAAACAAAATAGAATTAGTGCATTTTCGAGGTGTTTTAGACATCTGAAACAGTATTTAGACATCTGTCTTTAAAAATTCAAATGTCTAAACAACGTTTCAGACGTCTGAATACCTACTGTTCAAATGTTGTTGATCGATCAATTGAAATTTCAAAATGCAATATCTTTCGTGCATGGACTCAGTTGAGGCGCGGTTTGGACTGGTGTTTATTACTTTTCAATGGCTACTATCTTGGAAATTTTGGAGTATTTTGATTTTGGGGCACACGTGGGACCCACCCGGGCACGTATTCCAAAATCGTAAATTTTGAGATAGACCGAGACGGCATACCGAAGAAGTATTATGATATTGAGTCATGCATTCCATTTGGTATGTGATTTGGGTTGGTATGGGTTTTCTTAGACTTTTCCAATGGGTTTTTAGGCCCTGGCGACTTGAGTCCTACATGGGGATTCCATATGTTGTATACGGAGCGACTCTGTACTCTAAGATTTCGACCTTAGTATAACATACAATTTGTTTGGCGTTGACTTAATGTGACATACCATGGGTATTGACTTACGTGACCTATCCGGGGTATGGACTTAGGTGACCTAGCTACCAAGATTTCGACCTTGTTATTGTGGTGTACCTAGAGTGTTATAATGGTCATGACATACTCGACATGGTCTTAGAGGGACTGTGAATAGCTTTATCTTGTTGTGATCGCTTGGATGTTTTTGATCCTACATTTGTAATCTTATGAACGATTGGTTTTAGCTGTAGTGACCATATACGTTGTGACGTACCTACTCGGTCTTAGCAGTAGTGACCATATGCGTTTTGGAGTACCTATTTGGTCTTAGCAGTAGTGACCATATGCATTTGGGCATACCTCATTGATCTTAGCAGTAGGTATCGTTGTTTTGGGATCATAGTTTGATCATGGTATATTGGTATTACATTATTAGTAGTTTTGGGCTAGCATAGTGCAATAGAAGATATTATGATAACTTGTTGTTACAAGAGAAGAGCAGGTTACGGTGTGATCTCCTACTTTTGAGATGAATTTACAGACTTGTTTATAGGAAGTTTGGATTAACCCTGAGCTAAATTTGTGGAGAGGGCCGGCTCTTATTTAGTAGATCCTATTTATTTTTATGTAGTTTTAATATACAGTATTTTAAGATAGTTCCCCTCACATCAGACTTTGTGCCTGACTCTTGTTTTGTCTTTGTCTGCTTATGTCGTAACAACTCTTTGATACTCGGTTGAGTAGTTTGAGAGTTAGATGTTTTAGGGATATGCAAGTGGAGTGCGCAGCTCGAGCATTTTTTAGGCGTGGCATCGATGTTTTGACACACACACACACATGACAAACCTTTTATTTATATACGGGACTATTGTATCATATATTTATTCAGGACTCTATGCTTTTGTAGTTGATGTATTTTGACTATTCTGTAATGATATTTATTTGTCAGTTGCTTCGACTAGTACGGCCTCTTATATATTATTATTCTATTCTGTTCATTTATATTTGGTATATTATATGTTGTTATTTCATTGTGTCATCTTGTTGATATCATAGTTTAGTTTTGGTTCTAATGTTGCCCCAAAGATCTATCTTTTATGATGTTCAAAATTCAGGTGTGATGTAAGACGCCAACTTCTGGGTTTTATGAAGGGAGGGTTGTTACAAGCCTGTGTGGTTTGTAGTGGAGGAGGTGGAATGATGGGTGACCTATGAGATCATAAATAGAGAAATATAAATTAGTAACAATCTCGAGCAAGAACTGAACGATCTCAAATACTAGAAAGAGGAGAGAAATACCTTTACCAGGATTGGATTGTTGGACAAGAGATTTAGTAACCTCCCCCTCTTCAAGTGCAGGTTTCATCGGTTGATCAACGAAGAGGGAATGTAAGGTTGAATAGAGATAACTATTTTATAAGCTAGAATGATCTAGGAGGCCTTGGAGATGGCACCTTTTGGACATTGGAATCTTCACCGAAAGCTCTTGGATCTGTGGAGATGATGATTATACATAGCCAAATGCACTTGGATCGGTACGAGCTTCAACAGTGGCTTTAGCAGTGGCGGCGTCTTCTGCGGCTAGTATAGCTTTTCCCTCCTTAGATTTTTTTAATGTCATCGACATAAAGGTACTTAGGTTTCAAGTCATCTTTGAGTCCTTCACTTGCCAATTCCATACATCGTAGTACCTTTTCCCATTATCGACACGAGTGACCACATAAGTGCTTACTAGCCACTTCAAGTTCTTATATTGAATGAAGTTGGTAAATAACTGCTGAAGGATGGAGTTCAAATCTTCTTTTCTCCTTGACCCTCATATCCTTTGGCTCAATTAGCTCGTTCATAGTCGCAGCATGGTCGACATGGGCGTTCAGTTTCTCTTTTTTCATTAAGAGCAAAGTGGAATCAAGTTTTTCCTTGTCAGGACAGAGTTCCTGGATATGGCTTCTTTATCCTAGAGAGCCTTTTCTTTCTTTAGAAGGGTTAGGTCCTTATTTGTAAGCTGCATTTTGAGAATGACATTGTCTTCATGAGTGGTTTTTATGAGGTTCTTCATTAAACTCAGCTTGATTGTAAGCCTTCTTTATATCTTAGACCAAATCTTTGACCTTCTTCTTCGATGCTTGAGCCGCATCTCTTTCTTCTTCAACCTTGGCCAAATCCTTGTTATAGTATTCTATGATTGTATTATAGCTTTGAATGATTGGATATTAGTTTGGTTTATTTTGTTGACATAGGAAAGGGAAAAGCAAAGTTTCTTCCATTCATACCCTTGGTCTATGAGCTCCTGCAACCCACCGACCCTATGGTTTGCCTCCTTCCTAGGAATGTCTTTAAGGTTGTGGTCAGACATGGCCCTAGTCAAGAAAAATTCTAGGAAGGCATTTTGCATTCGGCATGATGGGGCTGGAGTAGGAGCTAGACAGACATAAATCCCTTTAGATTGTTGGGGTAAAGGAACAATGGTTGTCAAAGAAAGTAATATTGGAGTTAATTGTTGTAGAGGATGCTGTGATCAAAATCGAGGTGGGAGAAGGCAAGAAGAAGAACCATGGCGGTCACGTGAATCCTTTGTCTTTTCCCATGGTCACAGGATTCTCTCTCGTCTCCTGGCCTTTACTCTTATCACTTTCCACCTAGAGGTCGAGTCTCGCTTGATGCTCTTTGTCTTTCCACAAAGCTCTTTCTTCCTCTATTTCTCATTCCCTATAAGAGTGAGATCAAGGAAGATAGGTCTCAGAGGTTAGCTTCCTTTGCTAAAAAATTCCATAGTGAAGATAGCCAAATCAATCTTTGCCCATTGTACCAAAATAAAAGTGAGGATCGTATCAGTTCTGGAACACTAGATTGTGAAAGAATGCAAAGAATATGTGTTCATGATCTTAAAGTGTGTAGAGTGCTATTGTCCCCCTACGTACTTTATAGACCATGTTCAGAAGGAAGTAAAGATGGAGTCTCGCCTTCCTAAGCTAGGATACCATAGGATGGAAAGCTAAATTCTTAAGGGCATTCTTTAAGATCACCAATCGGAATGATGAAATCACTTAATGATCCAAAAAACCGTCTTTTGAATCACCGGCTAAAGGAGTTGCCTTAACCATAGGCATCACACTTGGTTTAAAAGATTGTCGAGAGGTCTTGACTACGATTCATTTCATAAGTGGCATGATAGGAATTTCGATGCCCTTTGGGGATGTCTCTCGATAGGATTCGTCTCCTTCTTGATCAAAGTTATTGTAACGATACCAGTTTTGAATTAAATTTAAATTAATAATTAATGTAAATTTTGAATAAGTTTTGGAATAAATTTTAGAATAAATTTGAAATTTGGAATATATATGTACATGTGTATGTGAGTAAATTTGATTTTTGACTTTAGAATCTGAATTTTAAATATTGAATTTGTATTTGAATTTAGAATTTAGATAAAATGACTTAGAGAAAAATATTTTGGATTTAAGAAAATATTATTTATGTAAGTTAATTAATGGTAGTTAGTTTTAAAAGTATAAAGATATATTAATATGAATTGAACGCTTGATTGTTAAATTCTAAAACAAAGGAATAAAAGGAAAATATAGGTGTTTATAATAGAAATTTATTTATATTATAAAAGAATAGGACAAAGTGTTAATAAGACAAATGTAAGTAAGAAGAAAATGTAAATATCCTTAGGCATGCAAAATAAGCTAACAAAAGAAATGAAAAATAAATAAACATGAAGCATGAAACAAGACAAGTATCATTAAGCAAGCCACCACAAAATCTCCTCAGCCACCAAAGCAGAAAGATCTTTAGTCAAACATGAAACAAAAAATCATCTCAACACATACAATATCATTACAGCCGAAATAATATGAGCTTAGTCAACAAACAAGGAAAAAAAATCTCTGATTATATTTGTACAAAACAAAACAATGTTCTCCCATTGTAGAAACAAAATAATTATCAACCGGTTAACTTTTATTTATATACATCAATCTCTTCATTTCAGTTCATTCATCAAGGCTATGTAAAAAATCTGAAGTGAATACAATCATAAACTTAAACAAAAAAAGCTAATTGCAAACAAAATACGAATTCATATAAAACCAGAGAATCAAAATGCTTCAGCTTGCAATTTTCACAGCAGTTCAAACAATAGCAGCCCTCTGTTCTTCTTTTGAAGCAATGTGAGTAAACATTCTTTTTTTGAAATTTAAATCATAATAATGGGTTCATGAAAATATTGTGTTTGATATAAAATGCTCTGTGATGTTTGTTAATTACTGCATGCTCTGCTTTATGATGTTCTTTAAATTTTTCACGTTTCTGAGGCAAAAGAAGTAGAGAATGGTTTATATTCTTCATGTAAAAAAACATTTTAACTTAGAAATTTAACTAAATAAACTTGTTTAAACTAAAGATCAGGGCTTGGGAAACTGTTTGAAGGTTGGCAGGGAAATATAATATTGTAAATCCAAATTTTACAGTAGAAAGCAAATAAATATGTAAAATTCGAATATCTTAAAGTGTTGATTTGATTTCATTACTTGAATATACGTACAAAGGTAGGATTTTTAAAACAAAGATGATAACTTTTAGGCACGGATTCAAGGTGCAGTTAATTAAAGAACCCAAAATGCTTTTTCATCAATTCCTGTCGATTTAATCAATAATTAATGTTGAAATTTGTTGGGGAGTTAGATTGTTGATTAAGGAGTACGGAAAAAATGTTTAAAAAAAAATTCTAATGCAAATTTTTTTAAGTCGAATCAAATTTAGGGTATTTGGTTCATATTTTTGGGGTCCGCTTACTCGATGATATCGTCGCCGTGGTTCAACCGAGCTTCAAGAGATTTTGGGAGGTGGTAGAGGGAGATGATGGCGAGGTGAGGCCGGAATCGCTAAGCAAATGGTGGTCGAGGTTGTGTGGACGTGGTGATTTTCTCTGATGCGTTCGAGTCGCTGTTCGAACGAACGCGTATATTTTGAATTCGAGCTTTTTGCGTCGAACTGTGTTTCGATTTAGAGTGTGGAGCCGTGATTTGGTTTGTTGGGGGCAACGAAGGCTGCCAGAGTAGTGGCGAACCACCGTGCACGAGCACGGTGGCGCGTGAGGGTTTCTGTAGTTTCGAAGTTTTCATCGTCTCGGGTAATTACTCGAGAATTTGGGGTTTTTGCTTCGAGTATTGTTTTGGGTGCGTGCATGTTGTTTTAGGTACTGCAGTTTTATAGTTAACTAAATATATAAAAAAAAAAGAAACATAAGAGAAGGCAGAGTAGAAGAAGAAGTATGCGAGTAGAACACGAGAAAGGACGCGGGGAAAATGAGATGGAACTCGGATTGCTACTCGAGAAACAGGGTGTTGACTCGGTCCAATTTATAATGAATTAGCCTAGTTTTCTTTTAAGTTATTTGTTCATTCAAAGTTGAGTATTAGTTAAATAAATAATGTTGTCAAATTTTTAAGCTAACATTTGACTTAAAATTTATTAAGAAAGTTTTGCAAAACATAAGATGGTTAATTAATTTAAATTGAAAGTTAATTAATAATGTAATTAATTTATAATGGTGATTAAATAAATAGTTTAAGATTAAATAAATTTGTAATTAAGGATTGTTATCAATACTCTTGTTTGTAATTAAGAATTTAATTAACTATTTAAAGTTAATTAATCAATAAATAAATAGTAATTAACTAATTAAATAATTAATTAAGGATTAAACGACTAATTAATTAGTAATTGAGAATTACTTAAGGAATTAATGATAATTAAATGGTAATTAAGTTTTATAAATCAATGATTAAGTTTTAATTAATTAAGGTGATTGATTAATTAATTTATATCAAATGATTTGTAATTAATTAATCAGGATTGGATAATTAATTCATAAGTAATTAATTTAATTAGAAATAAATTGAATTAATTAGGATTAAACAATTAATCAATCCTACTTATAAATGATTATTGAATGCTTGACCTTACTTATGAATGATTGTATGGAATTGATTGTCCTATCTGATCTGTGATATTTTGTCTGTGGATTGAGCTGTGTGTAATTTATTCATTTATTTATGATACATTTGTTATCAATCTGTGATCTGCGAATAAAAGATAAGCGTTATAGTTTATACCGCTTATCAACTATATTTCTGTGTTTTGATCTGTGATGATGATGTTGTTGCACTATTGTGTTAAACACCTGGACCACACCATACACACACAAATATGGATTTCACAAGGAAATCGATTAAGTCACATATTTTTGAAATGATTTGTAAATAGATAATTTGAATTCAAATAGTTGGAAATGGATCGGGTTAAATGTAAAAGCTTTTGAAATGAAATTTCAAGATAAAATTTATTTTTGAATAACTCCATAAAATTTTCAAATTTTAAACAATTTGAAATAAATTTGAATTCAAAATTTGAAACCGAATTCTATGATTTAAAACTAGTGATTAAAGATGTTATACAAGTTATATATGGGTTGAACCAGTTTAAATGATTTGGGAATTTGAATTTAAATTCAAAGGTTTTAACTCGTGCAAATATAATTGGATTCTTCTGAAATGAAAACTATTTTTTTTCAAATAATTAAAGCTTTCACATAAGAAATGAACTTTCAATTTGTGTTAAAAGGATTTCTAGTTTGAAATGAAAATGATTTCCAAGTTATGGAAACGTTTTGAAACCTATAAGTTAAATCTTTAATTTAAAGATTTAATGAGTCAATCCAATTGAAACGGAAATTGTTTGAAATCAGTAAATGGATCTTTGTGAAACTGTGTGAACTTTGTGAAATAAATCTTTTCGTTTAAAAGATTTGAAATGGTAATTTGTGTAACCATTCAAAAAGAAAGGTTCTGGATTTTATCAGTTGTGAATTAACTGAAATCCCATATCCATATGTTTTAAATATTGCGCTCATTATTCGGTTTAGCCGAGAGAGGACGTTGTGTCATATAACCTATTACGAATAATGATATGATGCTATGGATTGCATTGAAGACCGGTGGTGAAGACCAGGTATTTGTAAGAACGATAGGATAACCTATCGATTGTCTCTGCACCGAATAGCTACGGTATAGAGATTCCCTAAGTGATGGGAAGTCCGATCGGGATTGTGAATAACCGGATTTGCAAGGGCTTCTTCGGAAGTGCCTTCGGTTCTTTTCGAACCCGGGACAGACTTGTGTGGTTGTATGTCTGACACTACACTTTGAGATATAAAGCAGATTTCTTTCAAATACATATCTGTTGGTAGCGGAGAATATATTCTCTTAGCTTAACACTCTTCTCTGAGATGTACGAGCATAGAGGTTATGTAGTTGAAGGTTATCAGCGATATACTCCCAATTTGGTAGTGCAGCATGCTGAGTGCTACTGTGTGTTGATGATCATTTGTTGATCATTGTGATCAAAGCATGGCTTTTGTATAAAGCGTAGCTTTGTGGACGAGACTGCATCAGGACCTCACAACCCGGAAATGTCGAAACAAGAAAGATGCAGAAAGGTTATGAGGGTCGCGCCCTTTAGGGTGTGTCATTCCCTTCTGGTAAAGGGTGGTATCATGGTATGGAGCCCAGATATTTACCTATGTTGTGGGCTTCAATCTCCTTTCTGTGTGGTTGTTGCTTTGTGGTTAGAGGCGCCTCGGATAAAGGTCCCAAAGGACCGGAGGGTAGCATGTTCGAGAAGTAGTTACCTAGTTATAGAGATAACCCGGCCTTGTGTTGGCAGAGATCCGGTTAGGTTCTCGGGATATCCTTCCAGAGGCGTACCCATGGACAGTGGAAAGTTCCTTAGCCTAACCATTTATTGGAAAATCCAAACAAAACAATACGAGCCTTTTATGGTTTTAGTTGTATAACCTGCCTCCTCAGGAGGTAGCTGTAGCAGGCATAATATAATGGTACATATGCTGGCTAAGATTTATATTATACTTTCGAAATGTTTTCTGCACTTTGCACTTACAATAATAATATCAAACGAATTTTCTCGTATCAAGCATGTTTGACTATCATAAGGAGAAATCTCCTCCAATTCTGCATTTGCATGGTGTGTGCGGTGGGAAGCCTTATGGTAGTTTCATTTTCTAAAAAGCATTGCGAATTTATTTCTAAATTCTGTTGTTTGTTTTTAAAGACCAAACTGTTTTTGTTACTCATACCAGTCCCATGACTGACTCGTAGTTTATTGTTCCTTTCCTAAACTCTGGGTGCCCACTGTTTTTTCCATACGGACAGTTTAGAGTTAGGGTTTTTAGATAGTCAGGTTTAGTAGATTATCTGGAGTTAGTACAGTCTTTGGATCAGGACGAGACTTGCTTGTCTAGGTGACACGTGATGTTGGTTCGAGCTATTTCTGGATTAGTGCCTTAGAGATGGAGATATTGTTCCACTATTGGTATTATCATTATCTTTCCGCTGCTATTTCTTGTATCTTTGATAGTATTGATATTCATTGTATCATTCTGTTGTATCACATTATGTCAGATGTAGTATCTGTCATTGTATCAATGTTATATATATTGATGTTTATTTCTTCCGCTGTGTTGTACTTACTGGTGTTATAAGCTCCGGCGAACCAGATTCCACATTTGGATCTACGACATTTGAATATGAGTGGTATTTGGTGCCGATTTTTGAAGGTCGACTCAGGATCGCTACATTTATCATCATCATTGCCTTCTTTGTTACCTTCATCTTTTGCTTTCTCTTATCCTTTAATGTAATGCCCCACTCTGAGACCCATACTAACAAAGGGTATTACTAGGTCTGTTAATACAAAGAATAGAGCTGGTTAGGAGCGACCATCTATAAAATTGCTTTGGTCAAGTATTGACTACGTCGAATAATATAATCTTTAAGTGGTAATTCGACATATCCAATCCAAGCGCAAAACAATAATACAAAGGTTTAATTTAATTTAGAACAATACATAATATAATATACAACTCAGAATCAGACATCGCAACGAAAATAATATACATCAATATCTTCTCAAAAGAATGAGTCTACAAAGAAAATACTAGACTCACATTTATATACATATACACACACTGACAAGTCTCAAATATATATATATCTCCAAAAATCTACAACATATAAAAGCATATATCAATAATGTAATTAGACATAAGTGATACTTCAAATGGTAAAGAACATCAAAATAGACTTCTTAAGCTAGCTCACATCCAAGGTCGCTGAGTCCATATACCTATCAAGTCTCGGCCTGACCCAAGCATTAAACTAACATTCGGGTCAGACTACCTCTAATATCACAAAGGTGAGATACTGATAATGATAAACTTGCCTAAATACAAGGAGACTTTCCATATATGTACTGCACTAACATAATAATACTTCATTTAATGATTCATTTATTTTAATTAAGTTTATGCTCATTTACAACATTCGTTAAAGTCAAAGCAGCCACAACAATAAGTGCATAGATAATCACATCTAAATATTCAAGCAACAGACTTGAACTTCTCAAGTTGACACAATATGTATGCACTTCACGTGCCAACACAAGAGGTTGCACTTTGAAAATATAACTTAATAGAAAACAAGTACTAAAAGAAGGGTCTAAAAACCATTTAATCTGCCTAAACATAATTTCCTCAGATTGAGACCGAAAACTCAAAAAATGGATAAATGTCGTCCGCTTTCAACTAGTAATTATAAGAGTGTCGACAAATGTCCCATAACCACTTGACAACACTTGAAATACTTACTAAAAGGTAGTAAAATTCCACTCATGAAAATAAAAGGTTTAATTAAACAAGTCTAAGAATTAACCCGTAAAAAAACATGAGCGTTTCATACCACTCGTTTTATTAAATTGTTTAATTCAACTTCTCATCCAAGTGAGATTATATGTTTTTATAATAAATAGTTTTGCATTGAAATCTCACCTAAAAATATTCAATCAAAAAGATTTATAATACTATATAGTAGAAACTGCTTTTTAATTCATATCTATACTCGTAGAAACTTACTTTGAAATCACTTTGAAATTTAAAGTGTGTGTGTATATATATACACATACATACATACATACATACATACATATAATTCTCTAAAATACTTCTTGTTAAAACTACCAATATTTTCCATCAATATATAATGAAAATCGATTTATTTCCAAAAGAATTTCCTTTGTAATTAACTTTGCAAATACGCATGCAATTCAATTATGTGCTTAACAACAATCATAAAGCAAAACTTCCAACCAACAAGTTCAACAAAATTAGATTCAAACACCTAGAAACATACAAGTAATTCATTACATCTAAGCTTTAAAACGACGCCATAGTGATTGCAATCATTAAGGCAACAAGTAATTAACATCTAGAAGTCAAACGACGAACGATCGACCGAAGGGGCTTTACTAGAGAGTTGAATGGTATGACATAAGGCTCAGCCCTGGTCACGATTGGTGCACCAGTTTGGGGGGCAGTGGACCGGTTGATGCATGGGCATCACCCCAGGTGATGCCGGTGGCACTCCCATAGTCCGTTGGCACTAGATTCTCCGGCGTTGTTGTTTACAACCTCTAAAGCGCTCATCTAGTTAACATGCAAGCCTATAAAAAACTACAACTAGATGGTTTAAATGATCAAATGACAAGAGTTTTATCAAATTGAAACTAGGTCAACAATCTACGTAATTATCACAACCAAATTGAGTAGAATTTAACAACAATTCATCCAATAACCAAAACTATAAATAAATTCTTAATGGAGGTAGTTAAGAGTTCTAAACTCATCTTTTCTCCTGAATAGCTTGCTTAAACTACTAAAGGACAAAGCTTAGATTTAAATCTAGCCTTAGAACTCAGTTCTTATGATCAAAAAACACAAGAATTCAGTTTCAATCCAAAACCAAAATAATTGAAACCATGTGATAGATTAGGGTTCAAAAACCTTACCTAGAATTTTTCCTATTTTCCTTGATTTTATTTCCATCTAAAAGCTTGATTTTTAGAGAGAGCTAGGTTTTGAAAAGAATATGAAGAAGCTGATTTTCTGTTTACTATAAATGGAATAAACGTATAGTTCATTTGCCAAGTACAAAAGAGAGAAATTTTACTTCTCTTATGCACTAATGGGATGAAATATAATTCAATCCCAAAACCAGTCAATTAAAGAAATAAACCTAATTCACTCATTTCTCACTTTTAAACCCATATTTTAAATTGATTTTATCTTCACAAATTTACATAAACACTACAATGTATTTTTATTACTTATTTTTCATTAAAAAGAAAGAACTATAATTTAACAACCATCTTAATCTCTTTTTTGATTTATAAAATAATACAACACTTCATTTTAACAAAAACAGGAAAATTGAACACTTTTTATTGTTTGAACACAACTAAAACTTATTTTTATTTAAAAAAAGTTTACACAATTTTTTAGAAAATTTCAACTCATTACTGAATAAGTTATAAAACAATTTTACATCATTTTATCTCATACATTGTTTTTTCCAATAAAACACATATTTTAGAACTCTTATCTAAAACTCAAATTTCAATTATTATATAAATGACACTCAAATTCCAAATTCCCCAGCTTCAATAAATAGGGAATCAAATTTCTCATTTAAATTTTCAGTAAATCTTTACTTATTTAATTTCAACAAAACTAAAAAATCAAGGTTGTTACAGACATCCCTATAAAGAAATTGCATACTCGCAATTTCTAATTTGAAGCAAAGTTTGTAAATAATAGAAACATATTGCCACAAAGAATATTTCTACTATTCATAATATACACTAACCCAAAACAACTAGCATCCAAGTAACAAAATAATCAAGCCATGTACAAGAAAATTCTTGTATTTATACTTAATTAAAATCTTTTGGCTTACATTGCAAAAGATTCAAACATCAAAGTCATGTAATTACCCATATTATTTCCAAAGATTAGATTTCTCAAATCAATCTTCAATTTAAACACCTCCTTTGTAAAAATTCACTTCTTTCTAAATCAACCTCTTAAATGATCTTTGTTTAAACTTTTTCGAAATTTGATTTCTCTAAAAAAAATTATGCTTCACAATTGTTCCACTTTTAAAGCAAAGATTAATTTCACTAAAGATTTGTGCTTTATATGTTATACGTCGCAAATTATACTTTGCAAATTGTATTTCAATTTTAAAACATTCTAATAGATTTATAATAGTTTGAAATCATACTTTTACTATAATCATCATCCATCACACTCATGATAACAATCAACAAATCATCACAATAATCTAACAAGAAAGCAAGTTATAAATCCATCAAATCAATAGTGGTATGTGCTTCGCAAACCATACCAAAGACCACACTTCACATATAGGAAAGTACTTCCCTTGCCTACATAAGTGGTTTTACTTCGCTAGTTTAGGGCCAAGGTCTATTGCAAATGCTCTTTAAAATTCTACCTGCACATTGCAAGTCTAAGAAAATTGACCGCACATCGCAAAAAGTGCACATCGCAAGTCTAACATAAACGACTACACATCTTAAGTCCACCGACATATCACAAGTATAACATATGTGATTGCACATCGCAAGTCTATTATATGTGAGTGCACATTGCATATTTACCTATAGGTCTTACACTTTGCAAGTTTAACATCGATGACTATCCATCACAAGTCTACCTACCCATCGCAAGTCTAACATAAATGATTGCCCATCGCAAGTCTAGAACCCAGGCCGCTCACAATTGACTGCTCTTTGCAAGTCTAAGACAAGCACTTCAGACATCGTCACAAAAGTGTCAAATGCCTTCTAATAGTAATCATCTGAGTAATGAACATGCATCACATAACCACCGGGTTTACTTGAATATTTACTATAAGTCAGTAAGCTCCACTTACTTTAAAATTTTGCAACCAAAAATCATCACAAGCATTCATCCATGACTCATCTTTTAATTTCACCCAATTCAACTTTCTTCATTTGATATTTATAATTAGAAAACTAACTTCTAATAAGAAGTTATATCTAATAATTAACCAAAATAATTTTCCTTATATTGGAATACCTGAACTATATTCTCTTAAGGATCCATAGTCCCACCAAACACCGAAAGGGAACACAACTTCAAAGTGTTAAATACTTTCTAATAGAAATCATAAGAAGTTAGCCGAGGCATCCCATACTATCCAGTTAAATTCGAGTATTCGCTTATGGGCTAGTAAGTACCACTCAAACATTCTATTTAACTAGTTGTACAATATTCGATGAAGCATTACTTGAAAGCATTTAACACAATCGGTAACACTATGTCGATTATTAGTATTCCCTATATTATAGAACTAAGGTCCTCATAATATTTACCTTATACAAGTTTATAGTTGAAACTCCAAACTTCCTTTCATAATTTAAATTATTTGATTTCAGATAAATCTCCTTTTCAAAATAATATTATAACTCTATATTCTTCAAACAATAAATTAATTTCTTACAGTACTCAAATATTGATTCAAATAAAAGACTTATCCTTTTTTAATTCCAAAATAAATTTAAAAAATTTCCTACATCTTTTATTTTAACTACTTTTAAATTGAAACCCAAAATTATCGTTCAATTAAATCATGAAATGATATACTCAACAAATCACAAGCATCACAAACAATTTCACTAATATCAAACATAATGTAACAATGTTGCTATGCCATTTACTTACAGCAAATTGCTTTTTCAGATGGTCGCAATGTTGATCATAAAATCAACATTGCCTCGCCATTGATTTTTGTTGTATTTAATGCTCGACGGTTGCAACTGTCGTTAAAACCAATGCATGTAAAACGTCTTTTAAAGTTTTAAATAAAAAAATTTAAACTGCAAAATTTATTTGACATATATTTTCATAAAAATAAATTTCTCCTCTTGATTTACTCAAAATGTTTTCCCTTCACATATTTAATTTAACTAAAACTTTATCTTCTTTTCAAATATTATTTATGACTCTTGTAAAATATTTATAAAATAATAAAAATAAAAACACTGTGTCTAACTGTCATGTCGAAGTGTTTATAAATCCCTATCGATAACGTTGTATAAGTGCATCCATCGAAATTCTTAACGCACATGAGACTAATTTCCAAATAGTATTTTATCAATGTATATATCTTCATAATGGGATATATATTAATAGAAAATTAAGAATACGTCCATTCATCCATGTCCATTTTCCAATGTCAGTTGTATTCTGTTTATAATTTTTAATTTCTTGTTTCAATTAATTAAAGAAATTCTTTAATTATTTTTCTATTTTCTTAAGATTTTCATTTTTATTTCATTTCTACTTTATTTTTTCCTCATTTATTTTATTTATTTGACATTTATTTGTTTTAAAGTGAAATAGAAATTTGTCTAGAGCCAATGGTATTTTATTTGTAATTTTCATGTCCTGTTTCCAATTTTTAAACAATTTCTTTAATTATTTCTCTATTTTCTCTAAATTTAATTATTTATTTCACTTTTAATATGTTTAGGAAATTATTTTATTTCAAAAAATTTCTTTAAAATACTTTTAAAATGAAGTAGATATTTTTCCAAAGCCAATGATGATTTAATTGTAATTTTTGAACCTTGTTTTGAAATTTTAAGCAATTTCTTTAATTCTTTTTCCATTTTCTTTAAAATTTATTGTTTATTGTTTATTTTATATTATTTTATTTCGGTTTTAAAGTAAAATTACTGAAATTTTAATTAGTTATTTGAATAAAAGAAAATAGAAAACAAAGAGTCAAAAACCTTTTCATTTTCTAGTCTTTTCATCTCCTTGTCTTTTCATTTACCTTGCCTTTTCATTTTTCCTTGATAGCCATGCATTGACCATTGCCTTTCACGTGAAAATACTTCTTATCCTCTTCAATTCACGGCTATTTCTCATTTGAGAAAAAAATCCAAGTTAATGGCTTCTCTTTATTCTTTTCTACCTTTCTTCCTTGAATTTGCCTTGTTTTCTGCTTAAATTTGCGTTGACTTCACATATGATTCTCGGCCTATCACCTCCACCATCAGCTCCATCATCTCCTCCACCATCTACAACAGAAAACATATCCTCCTCCTCTGACCATGACAATCCATGCCATCCAATTGAATCTATCTCCACAAAACTTTGCTTAAAACTCCAAATATTGCCTAGCCGAGCCTTGTATTCCCATTTCCTTCATGTTTAGCCTTGGCCACCACCTCTAACACCACCACCACTTGCTGCCATGACCTATAATCATCATCATCATCTCTGACCTGACCTAAAGATGCACCAGGCCGAGCCCATAGGACCATAGGCCGAGCCTATGTACACCAAAACCTTCCATTCCTTGACCCAAACCCCTTGCCTCCTTTACTTTCCACTTGTTTTGCCTTTACCTTCCACTTTCATGCCCTAAGCCTTGTCTCTAGGCCATGGCCGAGCTATGTTGACACCTAGGCTAAGCCTAATGTGGTGAGATCAAGCCCATTTGATCATGTGACAAGCTTATGTTGTCGTGTGCAAGTCTTTTGCTTCTAAGGTTTGGTCATCTCTCTTGTTTTGCAATTGTTCTGCAAACTAAAGTTGTTGATTATATTTGTATGTCGATATTTATATTTGTGCTTATGTATGTTATATTTTGTGTTGTTTACAAGGGTCTCCATCAATTCAAATCAAATCGTGCTTGTCTTGCCTTTGGAATCGCTCTTGTGTGTGTTGTTTGTCTCTATCTTCGTAAAAGGTGAGTCTTTCTCACTCTGACATATTTACTTATGAAATAGTAAATTGATGGCAAGTGTATAGTAATATAAAATGTTTATGCAAGTTAATGATGATCATATGATATGTTATGCCATGTTATTACCATGTTAGAACTGTTAGTTATCACCTGACATTTGATATATTGCGACATTGGCATTGTTTATATTGTTTATGCATATGATCACACTGCAAGTTCCCTGTTAGAATAGAATCACTATGGGTTGAAATGATACATACCCGAACGGACTTTAGAATAGGAAAAATCGTTATGGGCTGAAATGATAGGCCTGAGCGATTTTTATTGTATTTTATTTGACTTGGGATTGCGGGTTTGAAATGATAGAACCCTGGTTTTCTTTGAAAACTGCGGATTGAAATGATATATATCCGTATCACTTGACCTAGGTTAGAAAATTATATACAGACCCCATGGTATATTTTTAAATGATTTTTATTAAAATATGTATTTTTAAAAGTATGAAATTTTGATTTAAAAATATATTTTATGGTTTTAAGAAAATTAAATATTAAGTCTTGAAATTGTGAATTTGAGTACGTAAATTTGAGATTTTAGACTTTAAATTTTAATTTAAAATGTAAATAAATAATGGAAATTAAATTTAAAGTTTTGAAATTGTACTTGAAGTAAAATTTTAAGTTTTATTTAATTTATATGTTAATAAACAGTGAATTTTGACTTAATAAATGAATGGAGTTTTTAAATTGAATATTTGATCTGAAAATTTTGTTGTGTTAAATCATATGTTAAAATGATTTTAAATGTGAAATTTTGAAGTCTAGAAATATGATTTTTAAGTTATAATAAAAATTTGGAGTTTTATTATTATTTTTGAAAAGCTAAAATGAAATATGGAATTTTATAGCATTGTCAAAATGTTGTAGTTTTTTGACAGTATTTTTAATTGCTATTGTTTTGAATCTAACAATGTTTGAAATTACTAAACATCTATTACGACATTTTATAAATGCCGTTATTTTTGAACTAAACCATTTTTGGGAGCTATAAGCTACGATAGCACTTTATAAATGCTGTCGTTGCTATAATTTGACAATGTTTGAAATGTTATAGATTTTAAGTCTGTGTGAGTTATATTTTAAAGTGTTAAATGATTTAACTTTTGGAAATTGATTAATTGTGAAATTTAAGAAGTTTTGAATATATTTTAATATTTAAATTTGAATTTTTAAGGAATTTGAATTTGAATTTGAATTTAAATAAGGTTTACTTGGTTATGTGTTAAATGGAATGAAATGTAATGAGACAAATGAATTTTTGAATGGAATTTTTAATGTAATTTGTAATGATGCTTGAAATAACAAATGAATAACTTATTTGATTCAAAAATGATGTTTAAATTTGAGTATTTGAATTTGAATTCAAATAATGATTTGATAATAAGGTTTGGAAATGATTTGATCTTTATTTTGATAAAGAATATGAATGGGAATGATATGTACTTTTGATAAATGAATATTTGAAGTTTATATTGGTATGAAAGGATATTTAGTTTAATTGTCAATTGAGTTTATTTAAATAATATTGGATTTATGAAATGAATATTTCAAAACTAAGTAATAATGAAACTAGATTTGAGATATATGAAATTATAAAATTTAGTTTTTGAAATGCGGGATATTAAAGCTTTGAAATGTATTAAAAATGAATAGTTTAATTTGTGGATCAAATCTATATTTGAAATTGATATGATTTGAAATGGTTATTGGGAAATTTAAGTGAAACTGATGGTTTGAATTGAATTAAGTTGGAAATTGAAAATTTTGGATTAATTGAATGAATTGTAAAATGTAAAGAATTAAATGAATATCCCATGATTTCAAATGTATGATTTTGAAATGTTATGATTTTCAAAGTGTAATTGTTTCAAGTATTTTTGGTTTCGAAAGAGTTATACTTTGAAGTAGGATGGTGGCGATGTTATCCCACTTTTTGGTCAAAACTGGAATATCAACAAATTGGCAAGGGATGATGCATATTGGGATTGGAGATCGACTGAAAGCAAGGCGGCGATCGATGTCGTCAAAATTTGGTTGAACTCCGATCGGGATGAAATTGATTGGAGATGATGATAAGGATTAGGAAAGGCTATGTTTCAAATTTTCGGTTGATCGGAGTTCATATGAAGTAGTTATGATCGATGCAGGGTAGGAAAGTCATGCTAATCGAATCCATCAAGGGGTCAAGGTGGTGCTCGTTTCGAATCCATCGGATTCGAACCCATCAGGTTTGCATCGATCGAAGGCACGGCGCACGGATGGTTCGAATCGATACACCTCGTATCGATCAGGAAGTGATGGCTTCGAATCGATACCTTTCGTATCGATCAGCATGCACGATGGTCTTCGTATCGATCAGATGGGAAGGACAGGTGGACTTCGACTCGATGACGGCATGGATCTCCTTCGTATCCATAAGGTGTACACAGGTTAGTTCGTATCGATGGTGGTTCGAATCGATAGGATTCTGGATTCGTACCTATCGATACGAAGAGAGCGTTCGAGAAGGATACGTAGGGAGTCGACTTCATGGATTCGAAGGACTTAGGGACAATTTCGAAGCGAACGATACGAACTAGGGAAGAAACGTTCAACGCGGCGACAAAGGTGGATCGACCCGGAGAATTCGTGACACGTCATCGATGCGCACGCGCTTCAGATGGATTCGAAGCATGGATTCGAAGCATGGATTCGAACCGGGCAGAACATATGGAGCTTTGATCTCGAATCGATCATATCTACCAAACCGTTGATCCAAATGCAATGAAATTTTTACAGGAGCTTACATACATGTTGAAGAATGTTCTCACCAAATTTCAGCTCAATTGGATGATTTCTTTGTCGATTTAAATGGAGTTCGAATCCATCCCGATGTGGGCCTGGATCTCCAGAATTCGGTCGTATGGGCCCCCTCACGTGCTACAAGCGGTTTACTGGATTTTTAGGAGAAATATCAGCCTCCTACACCTATAAATAGAGCCCCTGGTCATTCAGAAAAGGGGTCGGAGAATTGAGAGAGAACAAGCACGCCCGGACGCTGCCAGAATCATTCCATATCATCATTTCCACCATTGATTTCGAATTTGGACATTGTAACTGCTGTAATCACTTGTAACCAGCAAGGATAATTAATAAAAAGGATAAAACTTTGGAATGGACGTAGGCCGGAGATAGCCGAACCACTATAAAACTTGTGTCACTGCTCGTTATTTTGGATTTGCTGCTTATTATTTGCTGAGATCTGTTATTTGTGTTTGAATATTGTTGATTTGTATTCATACACTGGTGCTTTCACGGTATCTGGGGTTTGTGACCAATTTTGGCACAAACACTTTGGTGCTTTCAGTGAGAACTGAACTCAGGACACCCGCTACATCGGATTTGAAGTTTGGATTTGAAGAAGTTTGAGGGGTTTCGATTTGAAGGCAATGACTAGGCAAAACAGTAGAAGGCGAAGGGCTGAGCGAAGCCAACAGGAAGGAAGTCAACAAGCATCCTCCGGAGCTGGGGAAGGATAGGCTTCAAGCTACATAACTCGGGATGAAATGGAAGCTATGATGAATTCTTTGCAGGAGAGATTGTTGAAGAGCCAACAGGAAATGATGCAGACTTTCTTCGAGCAAATGAGAGCTGCAGGGATGCAGAACTTAGGAACAACTACATTCGCTGTGGATGCAGGACAGGGGACTAGGGTCGTGGAATCCAATGGAGGACGAGATACGGAGCCAGAAGGCAATCAACAATGGCTTGGGGGCAGGCCCACGGGATCCAACACAGGAGGACCTCTGGAAGGAGTTCAACAAGCTAGAGCTAACGTTTCTGCTAGTGAACCACATGAGGAATATGTACCAGAGTTCCCTCGGGGGCATGGGGGAAACCCCCAACAGACAATACCGGATTAGTAGAAATTATCAGAAGAACCGTGCGAGGTGGTTTGACCAACAGGGACTTGGAAGGAGTGAATAGGAGTCCGTTTACTCGGTAAATAAGGATGGCTCAGAATCCACCTAAGTTTAAGCTACCTAGCGTGGATGTATATGATGGTAAGGCAGACCCAACTGATCACTTGATGAGGTACACCAGACACATGGAGGTGCTGGGAGCATCAGAGGAAGTGATGGCCCGATGCTTCCCTTTGTATCTGACGGACTAAGGTGCAATGTGGTTTAGGCAGTTGGGAGAAGGATCTATCAGGACTTGGAGAGAATTGGTGGAACAGTTTTTGGGACAGTTTCGTGTTCACGTCAAGAGGCCGAAGAATGTGATGACATTGACATCGGTGAAGCAAAGGATGGATGAATCGCTTAGAGCTTTTCTAACTCGATTCAGTGCAGCAGTCGCGTCGGTGGATCGGCCTGATCCATCGATGGTTTTAATGGCAGCAGTATCAGGAGTCAGGGAGGACTTGGATTTCAAGGTATCTCTGGTGCGAGATCCCCCACAGGATCTCGACGAATTCTTTCACGAGGCAAAAAGGTTCCTTCGGCAGGAAGATGCGAGTACGGATTTAAAGGTGAAAAGGGTTAATGCAACTCAGGATGTAGGACCATCCAGCAAAGGTTTGGATAAAGACAAAGGGAAAAGGAAATTGGACGATGATTCTGGAAACGCTAGGAAGCGATGGAAGGATCCAAAGTTTTCCACATACACAGGATTGAACGAGACGCTAGAGTGGATATATGTGGATACTCGGAACCGCCTTCCTTACCGAAGGCTGGCTAGGAGAGAACCATCAGAACGGAAAAGGACATCAGGAAGGCACTGCCTCTTCCATGATTTAGATGGACATGATACCAACAGCTGCAGGCACTTAAAGGATATAATCGAGGAGCATGTAAGGAATGGACAGTTACAGCAATATGTCGGAACTCGGAATGCAACGGCAGAGCAGAAGCAACTACCGACTACCTCACACCGTGATGATGTGAGGCCCAGGGATGATGGTCGATTGATCATCCACTGATCAGGATAATGTGAAATAAATAGCGAACTACTGGCAAGCAACCAAGTCATTTACACATGAATGGGGACGGAGATAGCCCATATGCATGCTCTGAATGATAATAAACTGCGATGTTGTGGTTTGTGAAATTTATCTTTTGCTTTTTGATTAGACACTGCTTTTCTTTTTGGATCTGGTTTTGGAGTTCGGATCGAACTCCTGGTTTTGCTTGCTTTTTGATTTGGGTTTTTCTTTGGATGGTTGTTTCTGATTTTGAATGCTGCTTTGGATTTCTGGTTTTCTGGTTTGGATTTGGATTTTGGGTTGGATTTTGACTGGATTTTCATCTGGTTTTTGATAAATGGTCGTCGGGTATGGATTATGTCGGGCAAGGGGTGAGTCACTTTGCCCGAACGTGGTAAATTGACTCATTCAGGTCGTCAAGTATGGATTTTGCTCGGCAAGGGTCCGGAGTGACCAGGATTCGGCCTAGGACTTAGGCCCCATATTATCGATTATTGTATCAGGTCGTTGAGTATGGACTATGCTCAACAAGGGTCCGGAGAGACCAGGATTCGGCTTAGGACTTAAGCCACGGCATTGCTCAACGTCCAGGGACACTGGACCACGGTCATCAGGTGTGGGTTACGCTTGGCAAGAACCCGGAGAGGTTATGGATTCAGATATCGACCCGGAGAGGTCCTGGATCTGGTTATTGGCTATTGGATAAGGATGGATCAGGACTCGGCTGTCGAGTACGAATGGATATCGAATTGGCTAAGGCTTTGGTTACGGGATTTGGAATTGGGCATCGACTCGAAGCAGTCAAGGATGACATACTCTGGCGATATGGCTATGGACTTTGGATATTGGAATCGGAACTATTCAAAACACGCTTTCTTATCAAAAGGCATGTTTTGGGGGGCAAAGTGTTATACCACTTTTTGGCCAAAACTGGAATATCAACAAATTGGCAAGGGATGATGGATATTGGGATTCGAGATCGATTGAAAGCAAGGCGGCGATCGATGTCGTCAAAATTTGGTTGAACTCCGATCGGGACGAAATTGATTGGAGATGATGATAAGGATTAGGAAAGGCTATGTTTCAAATTTCAGGTTAATCGGAGTTCATATGAAGGAGTTATGATCGATGCAGGGTAGGAAAGTCATGCTAATCGAATCCATCAAGGGGTCAAGGTGGTGCTCGTTTCGAATCCATCGGATTCGAACCCATCAGGTTCGCATCGATCGAAGGCACGAAGCATGGAAGGTTCGAATTGATACACCTCGTATCGACCAGGAAGTGATGGCTTCGAATCGATACCTTTCGTATCGATCAGCTTGCACACGGCACGATGGTCTTCGTATAGATCAGATGGGAAGGACAGGTGGACTTCGACTCGATGACGGCATGGATCTCCTTCGTATGCATAAGATGTACACAGGTTAGTTCGTATCGATGGTGGTTCGAATCGATAGGATTCTGGATTTGTACCTATCGATACGAAAAGAGCGTTCGAGAAGGATACGCAGGGAGTCGACTTCATGGATTCGAAGGACTTAGGGACAATTTCGAAGCGATCGATACGAACCAGGGAAGAAACGTTCAACGCAGCGACAAAGGTGGATCGACCCAGAGAATTCGTGACACGTCATCGACGCGCACGCGCTTCGGATGGATTCGAAGCATGGATTCGAACCAGGCAGAACATATAGAGCTTTGATCTCGAATCGATCATATCTTCCAAACCGTTGATCCAAATGCAATGAAATTTTTACAGGAGCTTACATACATGATGAAGAATGTTCTCACCAAATTTCAGCTCAATTGGATGATTTCTTTATCGATTCGAATGGAGTTCGAATCAATCCCGATGTGGGCCCAGATCTCCAGAATTCGGCCGTATGGGCCCCCTCACGTGCTAGAAGCGGTCTACCGGATTTTTTGGAGAAATATCAGCCTCCTACACCTATAAATAGAGCCCCTGGTCATTCAGAAAAGGGGTCGGAGAATTGAGAGAGAACAAGCACGCCTGGACGCTGCCAGAATCATTCCATATCATCATTTCCACCATTGATTTCGAATTTGGACATTGTAACTGCTGTAATCACTTGTAACCAGCAAGGATAATTAATAAAAAGGATAAAATTTTAGAGTGGACGTATGCCGGAGATAGCCGAACCACTATAAAACTTGTGTCACTGCTCGTTATTTTGGATTTGCTGCTTATTATTTGCTGAGATCTGTTATTTGTGTTTGAATATTGTTGATTTGTATTCATACACTGGTGCTTTCACGGTACTTGGGGTTTGTGACCAATTTTGGCACAAACAGGCGACGTTCTTGAGGTATATTACGTGGACCCAACTCCCGTGAGTTGGCATAAGGTGGCTAAAATAGGAGCGATCTCTGGCCAAGTGAGGTCATTCCTCCAATCGGACACATTCCTTCGATACTATACTCTTACTGGTGATTGATTAGATGGCCATCCTCTGATTTTGATATGGGAGTGTGTTCCGAGGTAGGCGTATGTGGCTGCTGCGTGACCACCAGCCCGTGTGCGTAATTGGCATATCTACCCTGGCATTGCCTTGTGTGCCGTGTCACCTACCATGTCGAGCCTTTACTACGAGTTTGTTTTTCTCCCGTAGCTCGTGTGGTATCCTCTGACAGTCACCCGTAGTGGAGATGGCATGATATTGGATGGACTACTGGGACTATTATGTGTGAAGGGTGATATGGGTAGCCCGGAACGCTATTTAAAAGTATGTTTATTTTACTGTAGACATTATTATAATAGCGCAATATTACTACATAGTAAATAGTTTAACGGATCCTTAAAGGATGGGCGATCCCAAGCATTCTTTAAGTTACCGATGCATTTTTTGTTACTGTTCACTTGAGTTGATTTACAGTTCATAAGTATTTATGTCCTGACTCGAGTGTTTTGTGTTTTGCTTTACGCTCGAGTCAGATTGAGTGAGCTAGCATTCAAGATTCACCTTCGAAGTTGGAGCTTTTCTTGAAAATGCAGCCATCTATTTTGCTTTCTATATCCAGTGATTTTAGTGATGTATTCTGATTTGTACCTGATGTATCTTGTTACGCTTCTGTTGTATCTTGTTTAACTCTGATGTATCTTATTTTTATATAGTAGCTTCATGAACTGCTATCTCTTTTATTTCCGCTGCATTATTATTTACTCTGTGTCTGTGATCTGTGATTGTGTATTTACTGTATATTCTGAGATTTGCCAAATTTTATTTACAATGCGGTATATTGAGCAATTCAAGTCCGACATGTGCGGATGCGAATGGTTGAAAATATCGGGTTGTTACAGTTGGTATTAGAGCTTTGATAGCTCTAGGCAAAACTCTGTATATAGGGTAAATGTATTTACAGAATCACTTTCATTCGAGTTTAAACCTCTTCCTTTTTGACTCGATTCCTTTGAACTTTGGAACATTCCCTGTAGTTCCAAAATCCATTCGTGTCCCTCACTATTTATCTTCTTTCGTTTCTGGAGTACCCCATAACTCCACTTCAAAAAATCTTCATAATGAGTCGGCGGTCTCGCCAACCTCAAATTTATTTGTAAAGGGGGAAAAATCCTTTACAACAACATCGATTCACCAGAGATTCTATATCCTCGGTTTAGATGCTAGTATCTCTTATAATTTCAAACTCTACACCTTGAGATCGAATGTTGATTTACCCAAGAAATCCACATCGATCTTATTCTTTAAGTCACGGTTGACCCGGTTAAGGTTACCCGCGATTTATATAAACTCATCCATCTCCCTATTCTGTTATTTAATCATCTCATCTTTGTTTCCAACTTATCTTCAAATTATTCTTGAAGTGTATTTGTAAACTAATATTTAAAATGTTTTATATATTGTGTTGTTTGAGTTGTTGATGTTGATTTGGGTTTCTAATCGATTCGTCTGATCAACGCTATCGATAAGATTTCCAAAACACTTGAATAGAGCAAACTGACACAATATGTTTTTAAAATTTAGTAATGAAATAAATTTTGTGGAATAGATTTTGTAACTATATTATAAATCTTTATCTGGATTTTATTTGAATTGGTTGTTAAGAAATAATATTTGATTTTATATATCATTTTTATTGTTTCATATATCTAATTGAACTATAAAACATGGTTATAAATTTATTTGGAAATTTAGAATGAATGTAAAACAAGAATTTGAGAATTTAATTTCCGATGGATTTAAAACTTTGTGTTTAAAGTTTTAAAGGATATATTATTTAAAGTATTTTCGAATAGAAATTTGTTTCCAAAGAATTTTAAATTTAAATTTAGTGCTCTTCTCTTTGTCGTTGGAAAATAATTTCGGTGGTGACTGCAGCATCATCGACATTCATTTTCGAGTTTCGAAGTGAAGAGACCATTATGCAATCTTGCTACAGTTTTGTTTTGGGAAAATTTAATTGATTTTAATTTCTAAAATAAGAATGGATTTATAACATATGCTGATATATGATTTAAATTTGAATGGATATATATATATAGTATATGAGCATTTATTTATCTCTAAATAGTTTGGAAATTATCGAAAATTTAATTCCTAAATTTTATCTTCAAAGATAATTTCTAAGTATAATTTCAAGATTTGGATAAATATTCAAGCTTGAAATAATTGAATTAGAAAGTTTTATTTGTATAATACATAATTTCATTCCAATATAACTTACCAAGATTTTCAGAAATTGAATATGTAATTGGATAATATTCAAATAATATATTTTATAAATAAAATTTGAGTGGTTATAATAAATGTTATACACTTAAATTTTTGTTCTAAAATGATTAACAGTGGTAAATAAAGAAAAGGGTAATGGAATAATTTACAATATAAAATGATGTTAAAGAAACTGAGAATAAATTAAAGCAGTTATAATTAGTATAAATATATTTAACATGGGTGATAAGATATATTGAGAGAAATAAACTTAATTTTAATTAGAAATGAAGAAGAATTAAATTTTATTTGGTACATTTTGAGTATAATAAAATATTTTCAAATAGATGATTTTAGGAATTTGTCAATTTAAGATAACTGGATGATTGGGTAACGAAATTAGAGATAGTTTAGAATTATTTACCTTATGTAAGATCTATTATCAATTAAAGTTGAAATTTTCGTGGTTTCAAATTTATTGTCTTATTTTGTTTTCAAACTATCTTTTGGTTAATTCTTATTTCCCTTATCTTGCAACAGAATGTGAAGGCTATTGCTTATACCAGTCTGTTTAGAAATTTTTCTATAATCTTTGGTACCCATTTTTGAATCTGAGCACTGCTTGTCATCCATAGACCGTCGGTCAAGCGGAAAGGGTGGATTAGATTCTAGAAGATCTTTTTCGTGCTTGTGTTCTTGATTCTGGAGGATGTTGAGAAGATCATCTCCACCTTGTTAAACTTACCTATAACAACAGTTATCAGGTATAAATTTCAATCTTCTTGCCATCTTGTCTTTATCCTATTTCATTCTATCTTTTTGTTTTCCCCTACCTCATTCCTCTTCGGGGACGAAAAGTTTTGAGTGGGGGAGAGTGTAACAACCCTGTATTTTCTGATTGTTTCAACTGTATATTTTAATTATTATAATTGAATTCTTGATTTAAAAACTTTATTTTTATCTATTCAAATGAATAGTTTTGTTATTTTAAATACAAATTTTGATTTCAATGTAAATTATAATTTCAAACATGTATAAATTGAATATTTTCCAAAAAAGTGAATTTTGGTCAAAATGGTCAAACTTTGACTTTTAAATTTAAAATTTGAAAGTTTTAAAATTTTAATTTTATCTTTTATTATGAAAGTAAATAAAATTTTAAGAACACTGCTTTTCGTTTCGTTGAAATCTGATTTATAATGTGAAAGTTATGTCTTTTTAACTATTGTGTGAAATTTGCTGTATTTAACAAAATTGTTTATTTTAAATTATACAAATAATATTTTATTTTTTCATGTAATGTTCTAATTCATGTTTATATGGGTAAATAACATGTATTTTAAATAGTTTGGTTTTAAAACATTTTTGAAAGTGTAATTGACATTTTCCAATGTCAGTTGTATTCTATTTATAATTTTTAATTTCTAGTTTCAATTAATTAAAGAAATTCTTTATTTATTTTTCTATTTTCTTAAGATTTTCATTTTTATTTCATTTCTACTTTATTTTTTCCTCATTTATTTTATTTATTTGACATTTATTTGTTTTAAAGTGAAATTGAAATTTGTCTAGAGCCAATGGTATTTTATTTGTAATTTTCGTGTCCTGTTTCCAATTTTTAAACAATTTCTTTAATTATTTTTCAATTTTCTCTAAATTTAATTATTTATTTCACTTTTAATATGTTTAGGAAATTATTTTATTTCAAAATTTTGCTTTAAAATATTTTTAAAATGAAGTAGATATTTTTCCAAAGCCAATGATGATTTAATTGTAATTTTTGAACCCTGTTTTGAAATTTTAAGCAATTTCTTTAATTCTTTTTCCATTTTATTCAAAATTTATCGTTTATTTTTATTTTATATTATTTTATTTCGGTTTTAAAGTCAAATTACTGAAATTTTAATTAGTTTATTTGAATAAAAGAGAATAGAAAACAAAGAGTCAAAAACCTTTTCATTTTCTAGTCTTTTCATCTCCTTGTCTTTTCATTTGCCTTGCCTTTTCATTTTTCCTTGATAGCCGTACAATGCCCATTGCCTTTCACATGAAAATACTTCTTATCCTCTTCAATTCACGGCTATTTCTCATTTGAGAGAAAAAAAATCCAAGTTAATGGCTTCTCTTTATTCTTTTCTACCTTTCTTTCTTGAATTTGCATTGTTTTCTGCTTAAATTTGCCTTGACTTCACATATGATTCTCGGCCTATCACCTCCACCATCAGCTCCACCATCTCCTCCACCATCTATAGCAGCAAACATCTTCTCCTCTGACCATGACAAGCCATGCCATCCAATTGAAGCTATCTCCACAAAACTTTGCTTAAAGCTCCAAATATTGCCTAGCCGAGCCTTGTATTCCCATTTCCTTCATGTTTAGCCTTGGCCACCACCTCTAACACCACCACCACTTGCTGCCATGACCTATAGCCATCATCATCTCTGACCTAACCTGAAGATGCACCAGGTCGAGCCCATAGGACCATAGGCCGAGCCTATGTACACCAAAACCTTCCATTCCTTGACCCAAACCCATTGCCTCCTTTACTTTCCACTTGTTTTGCCTTTACCTTCCACTTTCATGCCCTAAGCCATGTCTCTAGTCCATGGCCGAGCTATGTTGACACCTAGGCTGAGCCTGATGTGGTGAGATCAAGCCCATTTGATCATGTGACAAGCTTATGTTGTCGTGTGCAAGTCTTTTGCTTCTAAGATTTGGTCATCTCTCTTGTTTTGCAACTGTTCTGCAAACTAAAGTTGTTGATTATATTTGTATGTCGATATTTATATTTGTGCTTATGTATGTTATATTTTGTGTTGTTTACAAGGGTCTCCATCAATTCAAATCAAATCGTGCTTGTCTTGCCTTTGGAATCGCTCTTGTGTGTTGTTTGTCTCTATCTTCGTAAAAGGTGAGTCTTTCTCACTCTGACATATTTACTTATGAAATAGTAAATTGATGACAAGTGTATAGTAATATAAAATGTTTATGCAAGTTAATGATGATCATATGATATGTTATGCCATGTTATTACCATGTTAGAACTGTTAGTTATCACCTGACATTTGATATATTGCGACATTGGCATTGTTTATATTGTTTATGCATATGATCACACTGCAAGTTCCCTGTTAGAATAGAATCACTATGGGTTGAAATGATACATACCTGAACGGACTTTAGAATAGGAAAAATTGTTATGGGCTGAAATGATAGGCCTGAGCGATTTTTATTGTATTTTATTTGACTTGGGATTGCGGGTTTGAAATGATAGAACCCGGGTTTTCTTTGAAAACTGCGGATTGAAATGATATATATCCGTATCACTTGACCTAGGTTAGAAAATTATATACAGACCCCGTGGTATATTTTTAAATGATTTTTATTAAAATATGTATTTTTAAAAGTATGAAATTTTGATTTAAAAATATATTTTATGGTTTTAAGAAAATTAAATATTAAGTCTTGAAATTGTGAATTTGAGTACGTAAATTTGAAGTAATTGAGATTTTAGACTTTAAATTTTATTTTAAAATGTAAATAAATAACAGAAATTAAATTTAAAGTTTTGAAATTGTACTAGAAGTAAAATTTTAAGTTTTATTTAATTTATATGTTAATAAACAGTGAATTTTGACTTAATAAATGAATGGAGTTTTTAATTTGAATATTTGATCTAAAAATTTTGTTGTGTTAAATCATATGTTAAAATGATTTTAAATGTGAAATTTTGAAGTCTATAAATATGATTTTTAAGTTATAATAAAAATTTGGAGTTTTATTATTATTTTTGAAAAGCTAAAATGAAATCTGGAATTTTATAGCATTTTCAAAATGTTATAGTTTTTTGACAGCCTTTTTAAATGCTATTGTTTTGAATTTAACCATGTTTGAAATAACTAAATATCTATTACGACATTTTATAAATGCCGTTATTTTTGAACTAAACCATTTTTGGAAACTATAAGCTACGATAGCACTTTATAAATGCTGTCGTTGCTATAATTTGACAATGTTTGAAATGTTATAGATTTTAAGTCTGTTTGAGTTATATTTTAAAGTGTTAAATGATTTAACTTTTGGAAATTGATTAATTGTGAAATTTAAGAATTTTTGAATATATTTTAATATTTAAATTTGAATTTTTAAGGAATTTATATATGAATTTGAATTTAAATAAGGTTTACTTGGTTATGTGTTAAATGGAATGAAATGTAATGAGATAAATGAATTTTTGAATGGAATTTTTAATGAATTTTGTAATGATACTTGAAATAACAAATGAATGACTTATTTGATTTAAAAATGATATTTAAATTTGAGTATTTGAATTTGAATTCAAATAATGATTTGATTATAAGATTTGGAAATGATTTGATCTTTATTTTGATAAAGAATATGAATTGGAATGATATGTACTTTTGATAAATGAATATTTGAAGTTTATATTGGTATGAAAGGATATTTAGTTTAATTGTCAATTGAGTTTATTTAAATAATATTGGATTTATGAAATGAATATTTCAAAATTAAGTAATAATGAAACTAGATTTGAGATATATGAAATTATAAAATTTAGTTTTTGAAATGCGGGATATTAAAGCTTTGAAATATATTAAAAATTGAATAGTTTAATTTGTGGATCAAATCTATATTTGAAATTGATATGATTTGAATTGGTTATTGGGAAATTTAATTGAAACTGATGGTTTGAATTGAATTAAGTTGGAAACTGAAAATTTGGGATTAATTGAATGAATTGTAAAATGTAAAGAATTAAATGAATATCCCATGATTTCAAATGTATGATTTTGAAATGTTATGATTTTCAAAGTGTAATTGTTTCAAGTATTTTTGGTTTCGAAAGAGTTATACTTTGAAAATATTATGATTTTGAAATGAATATATGTTTGAAATATTTTTGGTTTCGAAGTATAAACTATTTTGATTGAATAAATAGTTTGAAATAAAAATGAATTTGGTTTCGAAGTATAAACTATTTTGATTGAATAAATATTTTAAAATAAAAATGATTTTGGTTTCGAAGTATAAACTATTTTGATTGAATAAATAGTTTTGAAATAAAAATGGTTTTGGTTTCGAAGTATAAACTATTTTGAATGAAATATAGTTTGAAATGAAATGATTTATCTTTTTGAAGTATAAACTATTTTGAAATGACCATGGCGTTATAATAACGTTTGGTTGTTAAAGAGACCGGATCAGAAGTTGTCATACTCTCTACCAACTCCGAAAACCACTTTAACAACCGTGTACGCGGTGGAGATTCCAGAGTGAAGTAGGATGGTGGCGACGTTCTTGAGGAATATTACGTGGACCCAACTCCCGTGAGTTGGCATAAGGTGGCTAAAAAAGGAGCGATCTCGGGCCAAGTGAGATCATTCCTCCGATCGGACACATTCCTTCGATACTATACTCTTACTGGTGATTGATTAGATGGCCATCCTCCGATTTTGATATGGGAGTGTGTTCTGAGGTGGGCGTATGTGGCTGATGCGTTACCACCAGCCCGTGTGCGTAATTGGTATATCTACCCTGGCATCGCCTTGTGTGCCGTGTCACCTACCATATCGAGCCTTTACTACGAGTTTGTTTTTCTCCCGTAGCCCGTGTGGTATCCTCTGACAGTCACCCGGAGTAGAGATGGCATGATATTGGATGGACTACTGGGACTATTACGTGTGAAGGGTGATATGGGTAGCCTGGAATGCTATTTAAAATTATGTTTATTTTACTGTAGACATTATTATAATAGCGCAATGTTACTACATAGTAAATAGTTTAACGGATCCTTAAAGGATGGGCGATCCCAAGCATTCTTTAAGTTACTGATGCATTTTTTGTTACTGTTCACTTGAGTTGGTTTACAGTTCATAAGTATTTATGTCTTGACTCGAGTGTTTTGTGTTTTGCTTTACGCTCGAGTCAGATTGAGTGAGCTAGCATTCAAGATTCACCTTCGAAGTTGGAGCTTTTCTTGAAAATGCAGCCGTCTATTTTGCTTTCTGTATCCAGTGATTTTAGTGATGTATTCTGATTTGTACCTGATGTATCTTGTTACTCTTCTATTATATCTTGTTTAACTCTGATGTATCTTATTTTTATATAGTAGCTTCATGAACTGCTATCTCTTTTATTTCCGCTGCATTATTATTTACTCTATGTCTGTGATCTGTGATTGTGTATTTACTGTATATTCTGAGATTTGCCAAATTTTATTTACAATGCGGTATATTGAGCAATTCAAGTCCGACATGTGCGGATGCGAATGGTTGAAAATATCGGGTTGTTGCATGATCACTAACTGATCAGGACACCACCACCCAACACTTAACTATTAAAACCATTTTATAAATTAATTTATGAAGTAAACTAAAATTTTCACAAATACATCCCAAATCGATTATTCCAAATAATCATTTATACTTCTGTAACAACCCAGGTTTTGTGATTACCTGTAAAGATAAATTATAATGATGGTTTTAATTTAAAATGGAGGAATAAAATAATTTTTAGATGTAAAATTTGTTAAAATTGTTCTTTTTAAAATAAACAATGGGTTTTGGTGTAATAAAATGGAGATTAAGAAGTTTGGCTGTAAATAAAGTGAGAATAATAAAATTATGTTTATTTGATGGTACTTTCATTTAAATTAAATAAAAATTAATTCAACATTTGTTTGTTGTAAATAAATATAAAATGAAGAAAATAAAGTTGTGAATACTTTAGTATGTAATTTTGGGACAATAATGAGCATTGAATGGTTTTAATTTGATAAAATGCAATTATTGCGGAAATAATGGTCAAATTGTATTTTTGTTAATTTTAATTATGTGTTAAAAATTAAATGTGGTTAAGAATGTGAATAAAAATGTGTAATATTGAAAAAAAATATTTGGATGTAAAAATATTTTTATATGGTTTGTGATGTTTAATTAAATAAGAAAATATGATTTTTGGGGTTTAATTTATTTAATTACCATGTCGTCACATTTCTTTTTACAAGTTAAAAAGTGTCATTTTCAATAATAAAAATGAAGGGTCAAATGATTGTGAAATCTATGTTTTACCGCTTTGTTGAAAAGATTAGTTAACGAACTTATTTTTATTGTACTCACATTAATTTTTAGGTGTCTTAACCTATGAGATAGCGGTGTTTTAAAATGATATAAAATGTGATCAGAGAATGGTTAATTTACAAGTTGGTTTATTTAAATTGAGGGTTTCAGGCTTTAAGTTTATCGCAGTCCATTTAGACACTTAGTGAATTTGCTAAGTAGGAGAAACAATTCCTTCTCCTGTACGTTCAGAAATTATTAAACAGAGACAAATTTCCCAATGCAACCCTAGTTGAGAGAAAAGATTATGGTTTTAAAATCAAATAAATTGAAATAAAATCCAGTAAAATCCAGGTAAACTTCTCAATCATATCCTCATCTTATTCTGAATTTGTAGATTTGATTGTTGGGGGAAATTTCATTTTTGTGTTTTTGGGTAAATTAAGTTTTAGGGTAAAAATTGAGGAAGGAGAAGAGCAATAGCAAGGCTATAAGGTTTCTAGCACCAAATCAAGGCCAAAGCTCCTTACTTTACTTGCTAAATCTACTAGTTTGCTGCCAATAAATCCTAAGGTGAGTTGAAAACTCACATTTCTAGCTTAAATTGAGATTTCAAGGTAAGAAATTTCAATTGTATTTGTTGCATGTTCATTTGCGATTTACTGTTAGTAAATTGCACATATCTTTTGCGTTTTAAATCAAAATTAGGATTTTTTTAATGTTCTGGAAAGCCTAAAAAGAATTTGTCAACTTTTATGTTGAACACCTTCGAAAATACTGATCATAGATGGTTGAAAAGTATGATGTAAACCTGCTGCCCCGTCACTGTAAAACCGTAATTTTCTGTGCTAAATGTCATTGGTAATTTGAGCATATCTTTCATATTTGATGTCCAAATTGGACGATTCTTGATGTTCTGGAAAGCATAGATTGCCTACTATAACTTTTATTTTTTAATTTTTGTGAAATTTTGAAGTTTACAAGGTCTAAAGTTCATTCTAGTCTCGCTGTTCCGAGACTAAAATGACAGCCATAGTGAACTTCAGATCTGAAAATTGTTTTCATCATAACCTTTTCATTTCTTCTCCGAATTTTATAATTTTTAAAGTCCTGGAAAGCTTAGAATGTCCTCTATAACTTTCATGATTTGCCAAATTTTGGGTTGAATAGGGGCGAACAGGCTAAACAAGCCGATGGCCTTTGTTTTTCCCGTGTATTCACTTCCTGACATTGGTCCGACTTTGAGACGTCGCAATTTCTTTATCTCTTATCGGAACTTAGTGATCCTTTTTGCAGTTCAAAGTACAAATGTTGAATTTATTTCTACATAGTTTTAGGTCATTTCGACCATGATAACTTGTATATATCTGTTGTTGAACTTGCACTCAAAGCTTGTTTTTATCGGAATTTTATAAGTTTAAACTTCCGATATTTTTCTGTATTTCTTGATGATTCTTTCTGGATTTCATACACGGGTTTTATAAATGAGTTTTGAAATGTTTTTCAAGTAAATTGGTTTTCGGAATAATTATTATATATTATTTTCAAGTAAAAAATTTTAGTATCTCTATAATAAGATGGATTGCAAAAGCGGTTTATAAAGTGGTTTTAAATTGTTTTAAAAGCTCGTTTTCTCCAATTTATTATTTCTATAAAAAATTACACGTTTTTGCACTGTCGAGCGAATGAGAAGGAGAGTTAAACGATTGGGTAAAACGCGTAGTATGGGATACGTGCATTTATCCTTTCGGTTAATCCCTAACTTGTCTGTTTGATCGTTTTGGCCTACGGGTCTAGTTTACCTATGATATGAGGTGAACCTTTTACTACATTGAGTGTGAAATTAACTAGCGGTTAGTAAACCGTTTAGTGCGAACGGGTGGTATGGAACACACGTTAACGCTTTTCGGGATCCTTTCCGATAGTTTGTGACGCATATTGCAAGTTAGTGGTGTCCAGTACTGGGCCTACGGACCTTCGCCACTACGGTTTGTTGCCTTCGGGTTTGTGCCTTCTGGTTTGTTGCCCTATAGTATCGCTTTTGGAGTTGGTCCTTCGTCACCGCTCGAGAGATACTTGTGTTTGCGCCTTTGGGTTTGTTGCCCTATAGTATCGCTTTTGGAGTTGGTCCTTCGTCGCCGCTCGAGAGATACTTGGGTTTGTCGCATTTGGGTTTGTTGCCCTATAGTATCGCTTTTGGAGTTGGTCCTTCGTCACCGCTCGAAAGTTACTTGGGATTGTCGCCTTCGGGTTTGCCCTATAGTATCGCGTTTGGAGTTGGTCCTTCGTCACTGCTCGAGAAATACTTGGGTTTGTCGCCTTCGGGCTTGTGGATCCTTGTTTATACAGTACTGAGCACGTGCATCTTTTGTTTCATTGATATTTATATTTCCCTAAAGTATCGCCTTTCGGAGTAGGTCTTTTGAGCCACTCGATACATAGCGATTACCTTGTGGAAACTTGTGTTACCTTTATGGGTATTTGTGATTTGCCTTTTTGGCTTGATTTGGGATATTCATATCCTTTGTTTATTTGAGTTGTTGATGATATGAGGCTAGTTATGATTCATCTTTTGCTAGATGATTGAGTAATCTCTTTTAGAGATATTGATGGTACTTTATGACCTTTCGTATTCATTATCATTGAGCTTATCTAACTGATTTATTTAGCTAGACTGACCCATGTATTTTATACTCGGGTCAGACCGAGGTGTTTCAAATTAGGTACATTTGGACTTCGCATATTCTCCTTCCGCATGGACTATTCTGCTTTCTTCTTTTGTTATAGCTTTTGTGCAGTTTTTTTTGTTGTAACTCTTATATGCATATTCTTTTGACTCGCCTGTATAATGTGGTTGCTATACCACTTGACATGTATCATTTTGTATACTCTGTGATGTATGTGTATATGTATGTGATGATCTACTGTTCTGTGATGTGATTTACATTTGAGTTATTATATTTTGTTCTGTTAGATCTTATAGCCATTATGGTTTTGTATTAAGTATCTATTGGATATGTCGATCCACATAAAAAAAATGCTACATTTATCGACGTATTCAGTAGATAGTTAAGACAGGGCTATAGATGGTCGCTCCTTTCCAACTCTATTCTCCGTATTAGCAGACGGTATTACATCATAATACTCTTTGCTAATGTGGGTCTCGGAGTGGGGCGTTACAACTTGGTATCAGAGCCGAGCTCAGAAAAAAATATGATAAACACAGAACAGAAGCACATATTACAGTACATCCAAGTATTATACAAGTGATAACATAGTTTTCCACTATCGTATTCCTCAATCGTGCTTTTAGTTTTTTTTTTCATTTTCTTAGATTGGATAATAAGTTTGAAAACAATATATGGGTTTTAAATATCACTATTTTTTTAAAATAGTAGAAATTAGACCTCAGATGGCTTAGATTTAAATTATGTGTTTTGAACCTTACTGGTTAGAGTTGCGCAGCGGAAATGGTGTGGCCGTTTTCGCTGGGCACATTTAATGCTTTGCTTTTAGTAAATGCTTATTTGGTTGATAATTGCATGAATGTGTGTTAGCATAGTAATTATTGAAATAATATTGAGTAGGTGATATAATTGAGAGTTAGAAACCTACTCAATGCAAATGATAAGAACTTGTAGTGTCTTCAAGTTGTAGCTACCGCAAGAATTATTAGAAAGATTAAATTTTGAAAATGATATTTAACCCATAAGTGGTATTTATCTAAAGGTTAAAATGAAATAAAAATTTAATGTTTAGGAATTTCATGGATGCATTTTAAAGAAATAAATTTAATAAAAGAATTTTTGGGAAAGAAAGCATCCATGTGAATGCAAAATCTTTCTAACAAGAGATATACTTATGTATATAACTTGATTGTTTTATGAATTGATTGTATGGTTATATAATTAGAAAATGTTTTATGTTTTGAAAATAAACATTATTACAACCAAGTTTAAGATTCCTTAAGAAACCAAAACAGGTTTTATAATTTCTTGTGTCAATTGGCTAATAAGTATTTTAAGAATTCTGGTCGATGCGTGTGATCAACGTTATCGATAAGGATTTCTAAATGCTTACGAGGCGATGCGATACATGCTTTTGAAATGGCAATAAATAATATTTACTAGTATGGATGTTGAATGCAAAATTATATAGATATCGCAAAGATTTTAAGAATTTTAAATTGCCATTTGAGATAAGTATTTTATACATACTTAAGGACTTATGAAAATAGTGTGACATAGAGGGCAATGGAGATGCAATGTTGATCTTGGTCAACTTTACAGTCCTTGATAATGCCATTCACTATAAATGTATTAGTTGGATGTTATCATTTTATAAATTAGTAATTGGAAAATTTGAATATGGCTTCATTTAAATAATTGTTTAGCTTTGTGGATTAATAAAAACTGAATATAAAAGATTCCTTTATTGTAAAATGCAAAATTTTTGTGAAAATCTAGAAATAATAATAAATAGAGAAACAAGATAAGATTTTTAATTGTGAAAGCAATTAAAAAAAATCAAAATCAATATGTAGTTCCAAAGTTTAGTTTGGATAGATAATTGTTTCATATTAATATAATAAATTAATTATCTTAATTAAAATATGAGTCTTCTTTTAAAAGACTTATTTGTTAATTGGGAAAAAGTTTTCTTTTTAAACCATTTTGAAAGTTTGTTCTATGTATTGTAGTGTAATTCTAGATGTCTTGGATTTCTGGAGAAAAAGATCACGTAATAAATGTTTTAGAGAAAAGATTTTTGATCTAAAATTATGTAGTTTGAATTTAATAATGGTTTGAAAATTTTGACAATAAAAGGTCTTGTGTCGGAAAATTTTGATTAAAAATTGCTGTTTTAAAACAGCAATAACATATGATTTACGAATCCAAATGAGTCCATTCATTTTGCAAAAGAGAGTGCTTTCAGTAAGATAGAAACCATTTTTGTATCATTTTTGAAAATTTTGCAGTTTAGTTATTCAAAAATGAGTTTGAAAACTAAGGAACAACTCTGTCCTCTTTTATAATTTCTGAGTTTAAAGCTAAAAGTAAATTGGGCATAACTTTCAAACCGTAAATCCGATTTTAGTGATCTTTATATCGCTGAAAAGCTTGGACTGAGTAGAATAACTTTTATTTTATGAGTATTTTCATATTATGATTTTTACTATGCTGAAACCCAAGCTTGTAGCAGACCTGAATTTGACAATTTGAAGTTTTGAGTTGTTGTTTTATTTAAACTATGATTTTAATGCTTTATATGTTTATAAGTGCATGCTAATATGTTTCAATAAGTTAAGCGCAGGTGCAAGAGGATATTTGTATGATTAATTAGCAAAATAATAAGTATAAAAGTAAGCATGCTCGCATTTTAAATGCTAAAAATGAAAGGTATGAATTGCTAGGTGTCTATGTGTTAAAATATATATTGTGTTCCAACCTTTTGGTCGATGTATATCTATAATTCATATTTATGAAATTGTAAAAGGCTCTCCATGCAAAGGAGACTCGGCCGAATTTTTTCGAAAAATTAAACATTCGGAAAAGTTTTGAGAAAATTTAATTAGTGAATATTTAGAGCCATCAGTGAAGGTCTAATAAGTGTCCTTTTAAATCATAAAGTAAAATGGTTTAAAATTTGATAAATTTAGTGGAAAAAATATATTTCTTATTGTAGTATATTTATTTTTGGAATTGGAGTATGGAACAACTCTAATTTCGTTTACTTTAATTTAAAGTAAAGATGGTTGAATTGAAAATTTAAGTAAGAGACTTTGAAAAAAATTCAAATATTGAAGTTTGAATTTTGTGTATAAAATAAAATGGATTTGAGTGAAAACTCTCATAAAAAAATTTGAGAAAATTTCTTGTAATCCATTCTTATGTGTTTTGCCTTAGTGCGATTCTTGTGATGACTTGCATTCATGTAGTCATGTGTTATGATGGTAGCTTGAAATACCACCTATCTTTTGTTGAATCCTCTTTCGATGATTGTGCTTATTTGTGTTACTCCTTAAAGGAGCAAAGTGCGTTTCAATATATTTGAAAAGTTGGCTCCTAGTTATATAGGACCATCTACTATTACTGAACGCCTTGGTTCGATTGCTTTCATGCATCATTTTCTTTTCAGTTTTAGGTATTAATGATATGTTCCTGGTAACCCAATTTCGTTGTATCTTCGAAATTTAATCTCAATTGTTAATTCTCTTCTGTTGCATGAACACGAGTCTCACCGACTTGTGTATTGTGTCGAATTCTAATCTTGTAGTTGTTTCGAAGATTAAACACCTTCGAAATAAGAATGTTCCGCCTTTTGAAAATTTAATAGTCTACAAATCCCTATGATTGTACTTAGAAAACCAGAAAATTTATTGAGTAATCTTATCCTGGCATTCATCTTCCAGTGTTGAGGGTGAGAATTCTAAATCAAGCTTGTCTATTTTTCCTTTGCTAAGATGGAATAAATTGTGTTAAATACAGCTCTTCTCTAGGAAATTGCGAGGACGTAATTTTTATAAGGAGGGGAGTCTGTAACAACCCTGGTTTTGTGATTACCTGTAAAGATAAATTATAATGATGGTTTTAATTTAAAATGGAGGAATAAAATAAATTTTTAGACATAAAATTTGTTAAAATTGTTCTTTTTAAAATAAATAATGGGTTTTGGTGTAATAAAATGGAGATTAAGAAGTTTGGCTGTAAATAAATTGAGAATAATAAAATTAGGTTTATTTGTTGTAAATAAATATAAAATGAAGAAAATAGTTTTTTGAAAACTTTAGTATGTTATTTTGGATAATAATGAGCATTGAATGGTTTTAATTTGATAAAATGCATTATTGCGGAAATAATGGTCAAATGGTAATTTTTATAAATTTTAATGATGTGCTAAAAATTAAATATGGTTAAGAATGTGAATAAAAATGCATAATATTGAAAAAAAAATTGGATGTAAAAATATTTTTATATGGTTTGTGAAGTTTAATTAAATAAGAAAATATGATTTGTGGGGTTTAGTTGATTTAATTATCATGTCGTCACATTTCTTTTTGCATGTTAAAAAGTGTCATTTTCAATAATAAAAATGAAGTATCAAATGATTGTGAAATCTATATTTTACCATTTGTTGGAAAGATTAGTTAATGAACTTATTTTTAGTGTACTCACATTAATTTTTAGGTGTCTTAACCTATGAGATAGCAGTGTTTTAAAATGATATAAATGTGATAAGAGAATGGTTAATTTACAAGTTGGTTATTTAAATTGAGGGTTTTGGGCTTTAAGTTTATAGCAGTCCATTTAGACACTTAGTGAATTTGCTAAGTAGGAGAAACAACTCATTCTCCTATACGTTCAGAAATTATCAAACAGAGGCAAACTTCCCAATGCAACCCTAGTTGAGAGCAAAGATTATGGTTTTAAAATCAAATAAATTGAAATAAAATCCAGTAAAATCCAAGTAAACTTCTCAATCATATCCTCATCTTATTCTGAATTTGTAGATTTGATTGTTGAGGGAAATTTCATTATTGTGTATTTGGGTAAATTAATTTTTAGGGTAAAAATCGAGGTAGGAGAAGAGCAATAGCAAGGCTATAAGGTTTCTAGCACCAAATCAAGACCAAAGCTCCTTACTTTACTTGCTAAATCTACTAGTTTGCTACCAATAAATCGTAAGGTGAGTTTGAAACTCACATTTCTAGCTTAGATTGAGATTTCAAGGTAAGAAATTTCAATTGTATTTGTTGCATGTTCATTTACGATTTGTTGTTAGTAAATTGCACATATCTTTTGCGTTTTAAATCGAAATTAGGATATTTTTTTTTTTGATGTTTCGGAAAGCCTAAAAAGAGTGTGACAACTTTCATGTTGAACACTTTTGAAAATACTGATCATAGATGGTTGAAAAGCATGATGTAAACTTGCCGCCCTGTCACTGTAAAACCTTAATTTTCTGTGCTAAATATCATTGGTAATATAAGCATATCTTTCACATTTGATGTCCAAATTTGACGATTATTATTGTTCTGGAAAGCATAGATTGTCTACTATAACTTTTGTGTTTTGAGTTTTGTGAAATTTTGAAGTTTACATGGTCTAAAATTCATTCTAGTCTCGCTGTCCCGAGACTAAAACGACAACCGTAGTGAACTTCAGATCTGAAAATTGTTTTCATCGTAACCTTTTCATTTCTTATCCGAATTCGACAATTTTTAAAGTTCTGGAAAGCATAGAATGTCCTCTATAACTTTCATCTTTCATGATTTGTCAAATTTTGGGTTGAATAAAGGCGAACTGGCTGAACAAGCTGCTGGCCTTTGTTTTTCCTGTGTATTCACTTCCTGACATTGGTAAGACTTTGAGACGTCGCAGTTTCTTCGTATCTTATCGGAACTTAGTGATCCTTTTTGCATTTTAAAGTACAAATTTTGAAATTTACTACATATTTTTAGGTCATTTCGACCATGTTAACTTGTATATATCGGTTGTTGAACTTGCACTCACAGCTTGTTTTTATCGGAATTTTATAAGTTTAAACTTCCGATATTTTTCTATATTTCTTGATGATTCTTTCTGGATTTCGTACATGGGTTTTATAAATGAGTTTTGAAATGTTTTTCAAGTAAATTGGTTTTTGGAATAATTATTATATATTATTTTCAAGTATAAAATTTTAGTCTCTCTATAATAAGATAGATTGCAAAAGCGGTTTATAAAGTGGTTTTAAATTGATTTAAAAGCTCGTTTTCTCCAATTTATTATTTCTATAAAAAAATTACACATTTTTGCACTGTCGAGCAAATGAGAAGGAGAGTTAAACGATTGGGTAAAACGCGTAGTATGGGATACGTGCATTTATCCTTTCGGTTAATCCCTAACTTGTCTGTTTGATCGTTTTGGCCTACGGGTCTAGTTTACCTATGATATGAGGTGAACCTTTTACTACATTGAGTGTGAAATTAACTAGCGGTTAGTAAACCGTTTAGTGCGAACGGGTGGTATGGAACACACGTTAACGCTTTTCGGGATCCTTTCCGATAGTTTGTGACGCATATTGCAAGTTAGTGGTGTCCAGTACTGGGCCTACGGACCTTCGCCACTACGGTTTGTTGCCTTCGGGTTTGTGCCTTCTGGTTTGTTGCCCTATAGTATCGCTTTTGGAGTTGGTCCTTCGTCACCGCTCGAGAGATACTTGTGTTTGCGCCTTTGGGTTTGTTGCCCTATAGTATCGCTTTTGGAGTTGGTCCTTCGTCGCCGCTCGAGAGATACTTGGGTTTGTCGCATTTGGGTTTGTTGCCCTATAGTATCGCTTTTGGAGTTGGTCCTTCGTCACCGCTCGAAAGTTACTTGGGATTGTCGCCTTCGGGTTTGTTGCCCTATAGTATCGCGTTTGGAGTTGGTCCTTCGTCACTGCTCGAGAGATACTTGGGTTTGTCGCCTTCGGGCTTGTGGATCCTTATTTATACAGTACTAAGCACGTGCATCTTTTATTTCATTGATATTTATATTTCCCTAAAGTATCGCCTTTCGGAGTAGGTCTTTTAAACCACTCGATACATAGCGATTACCTTGTGGAAACTTGTGTTACCTTTATTGGTATTTGTGATTTGCCGTTTTGGCTTGATTTGGGATATTCATATCCTTTGTTTATTTGAGTTGCCGATGATATGAGGCTTATTATGATTCATCTTTTGCTAGATGATCGAGTAATCTCTTTTAGAGATATTGATGGTACTTTATGACCTTGCATATTCATTATCATTGAGCTTATCTAACTGATTTGTTTAGCTAGACTGACCCATGTATTTTATACTCGGTTCAGACCAAGGTGTTTCAGATTAGGTACATTTAGACTTCGCATATTCTGCTTCCGCATGGACTATTTGTCTATCTTCTTTTGTTATAGCTTTTGTGCAGTCTTTTTTTTGTTGTAACTCTGATATGCATATTCTTTTGACTCGCTTGTATAATGTGGTTGCTATACCACTTGACATGTATCATCTTGTATACTCTGTGATGTATCTGTATATGTGTATATGTATGTGATGATCTACTTTTCTGTGATGTGATTTACATTTTATTTATTATATTTTGTTCTATTAGATCTTATAGCCATTATAGTTTTGTATTAAGTATCTATTGGATATGTCGATCCACATAAAAAAAATGCTACATTTATCGACGTATTCGGTAAATAGTTAAGACAAGGCTATAGATGGTCGCTCCTATCCAACTCTATTCTCCGTATTAGCAAACGGTATTACATTATAATACTCTTTGTTAATGTGGGTCTCGGAATGGGGCGTTACTACTTCTGTACCAATAGAAATAAATCCTAAACTCTACCCGACACACCCAAGGGACGAGACTCTAAGTCTCTCTAGTCAACGATTCATGTTTCTTATATTCTATATTGTTCTGACCTATGCTCTGACATCAAATATAATGCCCCAACCCAAGACCTACACTAACAGAGGGTATTACTGGGTAATTTCCTATTAATGTAGAGAATAAGACTAGCTAGGAGCGACCATCCGTATAATTGCTTTGGGAAAGTATCGAATATGTCTAATAATATAACTATATTTCTCTTTTCTTATAAGTGGTAATTCGACATATCTGATCTAGGTGCAAAACAATAATACAAATATTTAGTATAATTCAAAATAATACATAATATAATATATAACATAGAATTAGACTTCATAATGGAAATAATATACATCAATATCTTCTCAAAAGATTGAGTTTACAAAGAATATACTAGACTTATATTTATGTACATAAACACACTGAACATGTCTTAAATATACATATCTTTAAAAGTCTACAACATATAAAAACATGTGACTAGACTCAAGTGATAAATCAAAAGGTAAAGAACATCAAAATATGCTTCTTAAGCTAGCTCACATCCATGGTCGCTGAGTCTCTATACCTGTCAAGTCTCGGTCTGATCCAAGTATTAAAATAACACCCAGGTCAGACTATCTCTAATTATCACAAAGGTGGGAAACTAATAATGATAAACTTGCCTAAATGAAAGGATAATATCCATAAATGTACTTCACTAACATAATAATAATTCATTTAATCATTCATTGATTTTATTTAAGTTTATGCACATTTACAACATTCATCAAAGTCAAAGCAAACATAACAATAAAAGCATATATAATGACATCCAAATGTGCAAGTAATAGACTTTTACTTCTTAAGTCGAGACAATATGTATGCACTTCGCATGCCAACACAAGAGCTTGCACTTTGTAAATATAACTTACAAGAGAATGAGTATCACAAAATGGGCCTAAAGACCCATTTAGTCCATCTAGATAGAATTACCCAAGATTGAATCTATAAACTCGACAAATAAATGAGTATCATCTACTTTCAATAAATAATTATAGAAACATGGGCTAATGTCCCATATTCACCCGAGACACTTGAATCTTTACCGAAGCTAGTAGATTTCCACTCGTGCAAATAAAAGTTCTATTAAACAAGTCAACAAATTAACTGTTAAAACAAACGCGAGCGCTCCATACCACTTGTATTATTAAATTGTTTAATTCAATTTCTCATCCACGTGAGATAATGTGTTTTTATGATAAAATAGTTTTTTGCTTTGAAATCTCACTTAAAAATATTAATTCAAAAAGATTTACAATACTATATAGTAGAAACTACGATTTATTCATTTCTATACTCATAGAAAACTTACTTTGAAATCACTTTGAAATTTAAAGCGTGTGTGTATATATATGTACATATATATATTCTCCAAAATCCTTCTTATTCAAACTACTTATATTTCCATATATATATATATATATATATATATATATATATATATATTCCAAAAGAATTTCCTTTGTAATCAACTTTGCAAATATGTGCAATTCAATTGTGTGTTCAACAACAACAATAATCAAGGCTTTCATGCCAACGGGTTCAAAAAAAATTAGATTCAAAATCTAGAAACACAAATGTAATTCATCACAACCAAGCTTTAAAACGATGCCATAATCATTGCAGTCATTAAGCAAAAAACTAATTAGCATCTAGAAGTCAAACAAGCGAACGAGACGGGCCTCACCGAAGAGTCAAAAGGCATGACCTGGGGCTCAGCCCTGTCACGATCGGTGCATGGGTATAGGGGACCATTGGACTAGTTGCTGCGCCTGGGCTGAACCATAGGCGATGCCGACAGCTCTCCAACGGTCTGTTGGAAATAGATTCTCCGACGTTGTTCTTTGCAACCTCCAGAACACTAATCTAATTATTGTGCAAGTCTATAAACAAATATAACTAGATGATTTAAATGATCAAATCACAAGAGTTTTAGCAAAGTGAAACTTGGTCAACAAATCTATGCAATCATCACAACCAAATTAACTTGAATTCAACAACAATTTATCCAATAACCAAAACCATAAATAAACCCTGAATAGAGGTAGTTGTGAGTTCTAAACTCACCTTTTCTCCTCAATATCTTGCTTAAACCACCAACGGACAAAGCTTAGACTTAAATCTAATCCTAGAACTTGGTTTTCTTAAAAAAGACATAAGAATTCAATTTAAATCCAAAACTGAAATAATTGAAACTTATGATAGATTAGGGCTCAAAAACCACACCTAGAATTTCTCCTATTTTCCTTGATTTTATTTCCATTTTAAAGCTTTATTTTTTAAGAGAGCTAGGTTTCGAAAAGAAGAGGAAGCCGGTTTTTTGTTTACTATAAATGGAATTAACATATAGTTCATTTGCCAAGTACAGATGAGAAGAATTTTACTTCTCTTATGCACTAATGGGCAAAAACATAATTCAAGCCCAAAACCAATAAATTAAAGAAATAAACCTATTTCTCTAATTTCTCACTTTTAAACCCATATTTTAAATTGATTTTATCTTCACAAATTTATACATAAACACAACAATGCATTTTTATTAATATTTTTCACTAAAAGTAAAGAACTATAATTTAACAATTATCTTAACCGCCTTTTTAATTTTTAAAATAAGAGAATACTTCATTTTAACAAAAAGGCCAAACTTAACACTTTTTATTATTTGAACACAACTAGCTTATTTTTATTCAAAATAAGTTTACACCATTTTTTAGAAAATTCTAACTTGTTACTTAACAAGTTGTTAACAAGATTTCTTGCCAACACCCTAAAGTTATGCTAAGAAGGATGGATGGACTTGTTTGAACAAAATGCATGATACCCTTAAGATTTTCCTTGGGACTTGGTTTTGTTTATGAATAATTCTTAAATCAAATCTTTTGACGGCATCGAAAGGTTTAGTCTTTGAATGGAATAACCTTCCGACCTTGTTAATCTTGTTTGAGGTTACTTACAAAGGTTTACCTTTCGATTAGGTTAGGATTCTCCAAGTTAAGTACTCTATGGAAAGGTTTCAACCTTGTCGAAGGCTAGGGTGATAGCTTTCCTTGTGTCGAATTAAGTCTAATGCTTTAGTGGATATTTAGTAAACTTCGACCTCGTCGAAAGGTTAGGTCGCTCATATGAGGTATGATTCAACCTTGTCGAAAGATATGGGAATGATCTCCTTTGGATTAAACCTTATGAGTCTAGGTATTTATACTTGAATAACAAATTTCGACCTTGTCGAAAGGTAAGACCGCTTGTTTTATAGCTTTGAAAGGTTACAGCTATTGTTAGAGAATAAAGAACCGTCGACCTTGTCAAAAGGTTTAAACCATAGAGCTAATAGCTTTGGAAGGTTGCATAAGTGCTAGAGTCAAAAGAGTTGTCGACCATGTCGATAAGAACCTTTTGATGAAGTTAAACCTGGAAAAATGAGGTTAATCCAAAAAAGATTTTAGTAAATAATAAAGTAATTAACAAAACTCAAGACTTCCCTCTTTATCCAAGAAAAACTCTATTTTTATTAAACTCCCAAATTCCCCAATTAGGTTTACAATGCTTTGATTAAGAAGATGCAATATTAGAATGAGAGTCATAAAGATCCCCTAAAACATGACCCCTGGGTCTTGTTTATAGATGCAGGTAGACCCCCTTTTCGACTACATGCTCTCGATTGGGTCGGATGGTCCCCCTTTTAAATGTAGCTATGAAGCTTTCGACTTTGTCGAAAGGTTTGCTCCTCATATGCTATTATGGACGTTTCGTCATTGTCAAAAGGTCTGATTTTCTTTATGACTTCGTGAATCTTTCGACTTTGTTGAAAGATTTGCCTTCTATATTTTGTTGTGAACCCTTCGGCATTGTCAGAAGGTTACTCTTCACTTGATTGTTGTGAATCCTTCGACCTTGTCGGAAGGTTGCTATTCACTTGATTGTTGTGAACCCTTCAACCTTATCGGAAGTTTGTTCTTCCATTCTTTGCTGACTTTTGAGTGTTGTCTTCTACGTAGAATATTTTGACTTTGTCGGAAGGTATCCTAAAGAGTTTTAACCAGTTCGAAAGGCTTCCCATGCTTTCGAAAAGGTCACCATGTGATTGCTAACACTTCCTTTTGACTTCGTCATCTTTTTCAAAAGGTAGAAACATCATGGATGCTACGAGATAGAACCTTCCAACCCCTTCAAAAGGTTTTAGGTTGCTAAACTCTGATGACTACATCCCTTCGACTCCTTCGAAAGGTATGGTGTGAGCTTCGCTTCCTTAGTTTTTATTAAAGGACCTTTCGACTTGGTCAAAAGTGGATTTTTGGAGTAACATTTGCCTGCCTTGCATGAAAGAAGATTTTGTAATTTAGGACAAAAACTCCAAGAATTTTCTTTCTTCATTTCATGCCATCAAAAGATAAAAGCTCTATTAAGATTGTGACTTTATTATGCGCACTTAATGAGTAATCTTAAACTTATGAAATCAATATTCAAGATTTTGTTTAGTGGAATTATCAAGTAGTGTATTCTGAAATATACATGATCAAACTGCTTTTATTGAAAACATGGAATTATATCACCTGATTTGCAGACATTGACTCAAATAAATAAACCTTTGGAGAAAGTCGACCATGTACTCTAGGTCGTTCCTCTCCTTGAGTTAGGCCTCCATCAACCTGTAGGTATCGATTTTGTGTTTTCGATGACCTTCCTTTGTCCCTTTAAGATTTTTTCGTTTTATACTATTGATTAGCAATTATCATTTAGTGAAAGTATACTAAGTTGTTTAATGATAATGCCCTTTGGTAATATGCACATTTTGCACAAAGTCCTCATTTCATATTCAATGATAAATTCATAAATTTCTATTCAATAGTAAAATACAAGATTCTTGAAAATAGAAATCCAATAAGAGACATGTGTGGAAATCAAAAACATGAAATCCATGAATGGCCACCAAAATCCAAAACGAAATTCAAAATCCATAAAATCTAGAAACTAACAAGAGAGCATTCAAAATGAGGAAATTAGGTAGATGAAATCCATAAACCATCATCTAAATCCTCAAGAAAACTATAGAATTCTCAAAACTAGAAATTTGTCAATTGTTCATTAGAAATTCCAATTCGAAATTCACGAATCATCATGAATATGTACAAGGATATCCAGGATTCATAAAACCAAAGATCCAAATATCTAATAAAGCAGATAGTTATATGAAAACCATAAAACCTCATTAAAATCTATAAAGAAGTGAATAGTTTATCAAATCAGAAAATGAGCATTTGGCCACCAAAGTCCAAACAAGAAAACGAGGAACATAAAATTCATCAATAAATATAAAAGTCGGCAAGATAATTAAAAATTCATTATATAAGAAATCCAACAGGTAATTGTCTTAAATTTATTGGGGAAATTAAGAATACAAAATTCAAAAATCATCATAAAAACCCACAAGGAAATTTGGAATTCACTAGATCATAAATCTCATAAGAGATTATCAAACATTTAATAAAGGAAGCAGAAATTCACCAACCGTTATGAAAATCAACACGTAACTTTAGAATTCATCAAGTTGAAAGTTTAATAATGTATCATCAAAAATCCAAATAAGGAAATCGGAAATGTGTTATTTATCCAACACCGAAAGAGTCAGTAATGAAACCTAAATTTCGGCACCGAGAGACTATTAAAAAAGGGAACTCAAAATCCCGAATCCAAAAAATATGATCAGAGATCTTTCCATCCTAACACAAAATCGATAAACCAGCAGGAAATTCGTAAATTATCATGTAAACTCAACCAGTAGGAAAACAAGTGATCCATTGGGAATTATCAAGAAAATTCAATGGGGAAATTGTAACATGTAAAATCCATAAATACTCATAAAGGCCAACGAGGAAATCAAAAATTCACGGAAACAATAACTTAATAAGAAATCATTATGGAAATTCATCAATGGAATCATGTAATCAGTAATTCAACCAAAATCTCATCAAGACCTCATCTTACAAATAGATCATTAGAAATTCATCCAATACCGAAAATAAAGAATTTACTTGGCCATAATAAATTCGGCAAATCCGGGTAACAAATTCCTAGACCTATGGGTTAGTAAAGCTTTTGCTATATTGAAGTTGGGTTGCATTTGTAAAACCCTATAATTAATTGGTATAATGGTTCCTAATATATTCATGGAGTTTCTCTTGTTCTAAGGAATCACTCTATCTCTGGGGATTCCGTAGTGGTTTACTCAAGCTATTCTTTATGTGTAGTTTCTTCTACTAGTGATGACCTGTTGCTTATTCTATTCTTTTGGTTGTGGTATGCATCTTTACTCTTGTTACTATATTATGGATTTTCTTTTCCATTTTCCAATCTTATGTCTTATACAGATCTCTTAATCCCTTTCCAAACAATAGATGTATTAAGATTTGTTAACTCATATCTTATCTTATTTTAATATGATGTTGAACTCTTTTTATTTTCTTGATTGTAGTATTGGACATATTTATCCTGTTGACTCTGTATGTATCCTTCTTTAGGATTTCAACTTTATCCTAGTTGATAGATAGATTTCTTTCTTTAACCCTTTATTCTCTTGGGTTTTAACTTTCGCCTTGAGTTGTAGACATCTTTCATCTTTATTTTTTTGTCTGGAAACCTTTTTCTTGGGCTTGAACACCTTAGTCCACTGTTTGATGAGCCTCCTATTGGCTTAGACATCTTAGTCCACTGTTTGATGAGCCTCCTCTGGGCTTGGACATCTTAGTCCTATGTTTGATGAGTCTCCTCTGGGTATCCCTTGTTTCAAAGGGATATTATGCTTACCATGCTGACCTTCCTTCAGAAGGATGTCGATGGGTACTACCCTGATCCATCCCCTAATATGTGGTTTTGACGTTAGGGGTTCTATCTTTCCCTCTAGGAGATGCTATGAAATAGCATGGTAGGCTTATGTCTCTCCCTCTAAGATATGACACAGAATAGCATCATGGGCTTATGTCCCTCCCTCTAGGAGGTGCTATGGAATCGCATCGTAGGCTCAAATATTTACGTGTGTGTATATATATATATATAAATAAATAATTATTGGCCAATTAAAATGTATCTCCTTTGAGAGAAAGAATTTTATAATTAATCTCTCTTAGTATACCGAGGGGTTATCTTTTAAAAAATAGTTTGGACACTTAAATCCTTTTAATAATTTTTTTTCTCAATATGGTCTTTTGCAAGAACTTTCTTGTTGTTCTCATAATAAAGACACAGATCTCAAACAGGAGACTAAGAGGTCATGATTCATGAACCAATTGTCTTTTAGTTGATAATATGATTCTCTAATCTAAGTTTTAGTAAACTTTTGATGATTTCAAAATCTTTCTTGAAAAAGCATGAATACGTTTTTCCCTGCTTATTATTTTTAGAAAACATTGAAATATTGAAATCGATTAGTTTGAAGTTTTTGGAATGCATTGACAAATGTTATATAACATCTCAAATAGGTCGCATGAACTAGCTGTTTAGGACAAATAGGTATTTTTTTCCTCCCAGACCGTGGAATAATTATGAATAGTTTTCTTAAGAAGATATGTTTGAGAAATTTCTATTTAAAATCATTTGCTAAATATAGAATTAGTACATATGGACTTCCCCCTAAATTGATGTTGGATTTGACGATAATCTGCTTTTTCTTGTAGGGTAACCTTACCGTGTTGGCTGAAACATTGATAATTATCCCAAATCTGGCATCTGAGCTATCTTTTTCGAGCAAATAGGAGTGCGTTTTTCTCTAAGAGTATGTTCAATGCTTTAGTGCAGTTTTTTGCTGCAATACCACTCGATTTTTAAATAGTATATAGTCAATACACTACACACATCTAAGTATGAATGAAAATAGAAATTGATTTGAAAGGATATGAAAAGAGAAAGAGAAAGTTCATAGTTGAGTAATGCCACGACTCCTCATGACTTAATAGAAATTTGCATTTGTAATTTGTCGAGTTGCTTTCCTCTCAGCTCGAACAAGATGTCCTTCAGATTCCTTTGACGAACTCCTGCAAGAACCCTACCCTGATCATGCCTTGTATTTTCTCTGATAGGTCATGGCATTCATCAGTTTTGTGTCCATTTTCTTTATGGTATTCATAATAACTCCCTCCTTTATTTGGCTCTAGGTCACTTCGAAACTTATGAGGTGCCCTAAAATTCTCATTTCCTTTTATCTTGGAGAATATGTAAGAGAAAGGCTTGTTTAAGCCTGCATTTTGGAATTCTTTTTTAGCTTCCCTTTATGTTTTCACTTTCCCTTGGTTTCTTATCAAGACGCTTAAAATTAGATTTCTCTTATTTGGATTCTTGATGGAATTCTTTCTTAGCATGGTGCATCTCGTCCAATTGAATAACCTTCTTAGTTTGGAGAAAGAAATATTGCAGATCTTTGCACCCATTGATATAAAGGTCTTTCCAAAATGGAGTTTGTTCAATTAGCCCTGATTGAATTACCATAAGCTTTTCTCTATCATTTGTACTTTCTGCCATTAATGCTTCTATGCTGAATCTATTCTCGCCAGGTAGTTCCCCTGGTTTTTGTCGAATGGTTGCTATCAAGTTAAAGTCTATAGTTGTACCTTTGAATATAGAAAATTTAGCCATAAAGTCACAAGTAAATTATTTCCAAGGATAGATGGTTTCCATTCGGTAACTCCTATACCATTTAATAACTGCCTATGGAAAGTATGGGAAAAAGTTTACAGCGAACTGCCTCTAGAGCGTTGTACAAGTTCATCCAATTTTCATAGATGACAAGATGGTCATTTGGATCACTTGTTCCATCATATTTTAGTGAAGGAATTTGGATGTATGAGGGGAGATTTGTCGACATTATTTTTTAAAAAAGGGAGACTTTTGTAGAATAACATATTCTTCAGGATCAAAAATTTCCTTTTCTCTAAGCGTATTCATCATTATTTGGTGCTTGGCGTTCTCTTGGTCAGTTTTAGTTCTATGACAACCCATGTCGTTCCCTTGGATTGGGCTATTTTATCGCTCTAGGGACCTTTTCATATGACTTTCTCGGTTTAACTCTTGATCCTCTACCTTATTTGGAAGTCGCACTTCATCCTCTATTTCTATAATTCTTATTGATTCCCGAGATGGAGCTCTTTCAGGAAATTCTTGTATCACTGCTATTTATAGCCATCGATTCTGGACCTTGATCACATTGCTTTCCAATTTTGTAAGGGTTAAGAGTTGCCCAACTCCCGTATTCCTTAAGTTAGAGTTTCGAACCATGTGATCTTTCAAAGTTGATTGTGAAGTGGCCACTTTGCTTGGATTGCTCTTACTACTCCTTGCTCTTACCATTTTTATTCTTTCAAATGATTGACCGTATGCAATTAAACTGAGACGAAAATTGTCAGGGATTAAAGGTTCAAGCCCTCCTTTTAGTGCCAAAAATGTTAACAAGATTTTTTTATCAACACCCCAGCGTTATGCTAGAAGGATGGATAGACTTGTTTGAACAAAGGGTGTGATTCCCTTAAGATTTTCCTTGAAACTTTGTTTTGTTTACGAATAATTCTTGAATTAGACCTTTCGACGTCGTCGAAAGGTCTGGTCTTTGAATTGAATAACCTTCCGACCCTGTTGAGATTGTTTGAGGTTACTTACAAGGTTTACCTTTCGATTAGGTTAGGATTCTCCGAGTCAAGTCCTCTATGGATAGGTTTCAATCTTGTCGAAGGCTAGGTGATAGCTTTCCTTCTGTAGAATTAAGAAGTCTAATGCTTTAGTGGATATCGACCTTGTCGAAAGATTTGGTCGCTTATATGTGGTAGGATTCAACCTTGTCGAAAGGTATGGGAATGACCTCCTTTGGATTAAACCTTACGAGTCCAGGTATTTATACTTGAAGAACAGATTTTGACCTTGTCGAAAGGTTAGACCACTTGGTTTATAGCTTCAAAAGGTTATAGGTATTGTTTGACCATAAAGAACTATCGACCTTGTCGAAAGGTTTATACCATAGAGCTAATGGCTTTGGAAGGTTGTAATAGATGCTAGAGTCAAAAGTGTTGTCGACCTTGTCAACATGAACCTTTTGATGAAGTTAAACCTAGAAAAATGAGGACAATCTAACAAATATTTTAGTTACAACAAAGTAATTAACAAAACTCAAGACTTCCCTCTTTATCCAAGAAAAACTCTATGTTTATTAAATTCCCAAATTCCCCGATTAAGGTTACAATGGTTTGATTAAGAAGATGCAAGACTAGAAAGAAAGTCATCGGATCCCCTAAAACATGACCCCTCGGGTCTTATTTATAGATGTAGGAAGCCACCCTTTTGACTCTATGCTCTCGATTAGGTCAGAAGGCCCACCTTTTATATGTAGCTGTAAACCTTTCGACTTTGTCGAAGGGTTTGTTCCTCATATGCCATTATAGACCTTTCGATATTGTCGAAAGGTCTGCTTTTCTTCATGCCTTCATGAACCTTTCGACTTTGTCAAAGGGTTTTCCTTCTATATTTTGTTATGAACCCTTAGGCCTTTTTGGAAGGTTGCTCTTCACTTGATTTTTGTGAACCCTTCGACCTTATCGGAAGGTTTCTCTTTACTTGATTGTTGTGAACCCTTCAACCTTGTCGGAATGTTACACTTCCATTCTTTTGTTAACTTTCGAGTGTTGCCATTTGTAACGACCCAACTTCCTATCTCCAGGAAATTGCATCGCTAAGAAGAAAGAAAGGGATAGAGAAAAGAAAGAAAGAGAAGAAGAAGAACCAACACATCAGAATCTAAACAGCGGAATGAATAAATTATATTAATAATCAAAAGTATTATATAGATATACAACTATTATCAGAGATACACAGCATACACATCACATATACTAGACAGTTATAAACACCTGTCTAGTATTTACAACTCGATACAACATCATAAATAACTCAGAGAAACACACAGCGGAAAAACTATATATATATCTACACGCAGAAGCCTTCTGCTCCATTGCTCTTCCATAATTCGTCAAAGCTAACCCGAATCCTAACCTGAATCCCTTAGCTACTCGAAAAAAATTTGAGTACCCAAGAGTTTATGAAAACAAAAATAAACTCCGGGTCAGACATGGGTCTGGTGTGAGTAACAGGTTAAAGTTGCTTAACTTTCAAAAACCTTTGAAAAGAAAGGTATCACGTAAGACTTCCCACACATAAACATGGAAAAGTTTTTACCTTACGCTAACCAAAACATTTGATAGGAAATCCGATGATATTATAATAGTGTCTAGGGTTTTCAAATAAATATGAAATAGCCGAAATTGTTACATGATTAAATTCCAGCTAGTAGCCACAAAAGTGGGTAATACAATCAAAACCGTTGGCACTTATTGGATTTTGGATTCCATACAATGGCAGGGCTACTGGGGTACTGCCCGTCACAGTACGTGGCCTAGATCACTGTACCGAGGATTACTCCCTTCATCCCCTACAACACAAGGCCAGATCCGTTCCTTACTGAACAGTTCCGAACAAGACAACCCCGGCAGCTGTCGCGATTCAACCGCCCCACACAGCCGAAATAAAAAGGGACCTCTAGACAGGGGTAAATCTTGCTCTCAAGTGGGGGCTACCCACGAAGCCTTGCTGCACCTCTCCTGTTTTAGCCATTCCCGGTTGATGAGGCTTGAGGTTACGATTACCTTTATAGAACATCAAATCTTAGAATGCTCATCGTCCGCCTGACGATGTGTTGAAAGCATTCAATCCATACAAGTTCGTTCCGGGTTCGAACGAAACCGAAGGCACTATCTCGTTGCACTCATTATTGGAATCACCCTCAGAGTCAACGACCATAGCCCTTGCACTCTGATTCACCATCTCGAATCTATAAGCACTATTCCATCAAACTCATTACGGAATCACCCATAGAGTTATACTGACGTATAGCCCTTACACCTCGAGTCTTCACTTGCTCCACTAGATTAACGACCTAACGTTAATTGGAATCGATGTGGTTTTTGGATTCCAAATATGGAAACCCGATCCCAGTCTCATCGAAATCCAAAGCGTGTCTTTTAGGTCCAAGTTGTTTTAAGTTTAAAACAATTCAATTCTAATTATCCATATACACACAGATAGGTAACTCATATCATCATAATAGAAAATCAACAATATTATCAAAACAGGTAATCATCACAAATTGATAATCTATATATTATCATCATAATAGATAACTCATAACGTCAACACAATGCAACCAATGCATCCATATCACACAATACTAATCTCATATCTGAGATTCAAACCATTCAAGTCAGACTATAACATCCAGTCATAAGCAAGGATCTATAATCACATCATCTATAATTAATTTAAAATGAATTAAATTAATTACTTCTATCTCTAATTAATTTAAAGTGAATTAAATTAATTACCTATCTTTAATTAATTTAAAATGAATTAAATTAATTACTTCACCATTTAAAACTTGCTTACTTAACCCTTAATTGATTATCAATTAAATAATTATCCTTAAATTAATCACCTTAATTAATCACCCTTGATTAATTATCCATTAATTACATTCAAGTAATTATCTTTAATTAATTTTACAAATTAATTATCCTTAACCAAACCAGTAATTAACCTTTAATTACCTCATTAATTAATTAATTACATTAATTAATCACTTCCTTAATAACTTATCATTAGATTAATTAATCCTAATTAATTAATCCTTAATTACATCATTAATTATATTAATTAATGATCCTTAATTAAATTTAAATTAATTACTTCTAAATTAATTACATTCAATAGTTATTTATATTGATTAATCAATCTTGATTAACCTCATTAGTAATTAATCACTCTTAATTAATTACATCACTTAATTATTCAAATAACTTAATTAATAAATGCTTAAATTAATTAAGTAATTAATTATTAATCACTTCATAAAGAAATTATCTTCACATTAATTACACAAAGTAATTAATCCCAAAATACTATGCTTCAATTAATTATCTTTAGTAATTTACTTATTTTAATTACCTATCTAAGTAATTATTCCTCGTTGATTACTTATCAATCCATTTAATGATTATTCTAAATTAATTAAACTTAATTAATTAATTTAAACTAACCAAATTAATAAATTAATTACAATAAGTAATTAATATCTTTAATTATTTCCATAAGTAATCATACTTAATTAAGTTTCATAATTGATTATTTAAATTAATTAATCCAATTAATTATCAAAATTAATTACATTAATTAATAATCACAAGTTAATAACCATTATCATCAATTCTTTAACTACCTTTTCTAAGTAATTAACTTAAATTAATTAATATTAATTAAAAATTTAATTAACCTTAATTAATTTCAAACCTTTAATTGATTAAACAAATTAATTAATTACATTATTTAAATTACCATACTAATTTAATGAAACAAATATCATTAAATCTTAAATTTACTTTTTAAAATAAAACATTTCATATTAATGATTACTTTATCATTAACAAAGTAACTTAAAACAATTTAACTTAAAAATTGTTTTCAAGTTACGTTTTAAATTTTAAATTTAAATTGAAATCAAACTTAACTTTATCAAAGTTTTAAAAACATTCTAAAAACCTTTAAACTTATACTAAGTAATTCCTTATTTATAAAAGAAATTTACAATCATATTAAATTTTAAGATTACAAATCATAATTAGAATATGTTTCAACAATTAAAACATTTTAAACATTTTCAAAATTTTAAAAACTACATTTATTTTCAAAAACATGATTCCAATCTGAATCATATTTCCAGATTTAAACTTTTTTTTAAATCTTCTAATTTAATTCAATGCTTTATGTTAAATTTCAGATTTTTAAACCATTTTGATAGATGTTTAAAACATTTTAAATTAAAAGGATTTAAATTAAATTTTCAAACCTGGAATTCAACCTCAGTTTGAAATACTGACTTTAAGTTTCATTTTTGTTAACAACTTGCTTCTGATTCAAACTAAATTTAATTTTGAACTTATACAGGTTTTCAAAGAAACCTGTTAACATCAGAAAATGCCCCGAGTTCCCCCTGATTTACTTCGAGTAAATCCTTGCTCTGCTTCGAGTCACAACTCGGATTACTCGAGTTTTAACCCGAGTCAAAAATTTCTGCAATACCAAATTTCCCCCCCCCCCCCCGACACCTCACAGCTCTGTGCATATGTACGGGAATCCTGACCACCTCCGGCCAGTACCCTGACCACAAGCACGACGGCGATCATCACTGAAGTACTTCGCGACCATCCAAAAGCCTTCAATCGACTTGAAGTCAAATTCGAGTTTTTCCCCCAATTCAAACCAAGCAACAGCAGGCAACCTTCAACCCAAACCTGAAAATACCTCATCCTCTTCCCTCCGACCATTGGAGACGATGGAACCCCGTCCACCTCTTCTTCTACACCCGAGCTACCCTCTCTCCAAAAATAGTTGCACTCGAATCACTGAATCTTCCCACAGATTGAATCATGCAGTCACTAAATTAGGTTAAGCACTTCCCCTTTTTAGTACCCAGAGAAAAATAGCACTGCACACAAATCCTAATTCTAAATATTTAAATTTTGGTTTTACAAATCTCAACTTAGTTTTAGCTTCAAATCTATACACCTGAAACTAAGAAAAATCAACTTGGATTTATATGATTTTAGTTTTCTATGTTGTTAGCTTGTTCCAGTAAAACTACAGGTATTTTTTTTTCTTCTTACACAAAATCTTAAACTTATTATTTATACTACATTGAACAGATATTGTTCAAATCTCTTGTGTTATTTCAGATTAATTTAGGAGCTCTTAAGTTTTTGGACCTGGAACTAAGTAAAACAAATACTGTATAAAACAGTAAGTTTGCACTCAATACAAATCATACTATAGGAACAACATACATCATCATAACTCTTCTTGAGTTTTAAACTAATGCGGTAAATCATACAAATCAACATGAAATTCAAGTAACACACATAATCAAAATCAGGCAACTTTTTAATACTTAAAATTTTGAAAATAAAAAGTTACTCACAAACATACCAATCAACATGCAATTCAGGTAACATACACAACATACTTATTTAAGCAACCAACTTATGTTTAAATTTTAAAAAGTGTTACTCACCTGCAGTAGAGATGGAACAGAGCTTTTGTTTTGAATTAAAAACCAGTGCTTTGCTGTGAAAACTTGTATGCAGGCTTGAAGAAATTTGAATGTCGCTGCTAAAACTTGCATTGCTTTTACTTCTTTGAATCTTTAATAAAACTTGAGTAGCTAGCTGTTTAAAACTTGTATGCAGGCTTGAAGAAATTTGAACTTTGAACTAGATGTTAGCACTTGCATGCAGACATACTTGATTCCAGATTTCAAAAAAATGCAGAGCCCATTTTATTTTCTTTTATATGAAGTGCAGGCAAGCTTTGATTTCCAGATTCAAGCCTGATCTTGCTTTCAATTGGAAATGCAGGCATGCATGTTTTAAAAATTCAAGTGAAAGGATGCATGTAGGTTCATGTACAGGAATTGTATTGCTTTGAAAATGTGTAGATTTGAGGAAGAGTTTGCAATGATATGCTGATGGTTTGAGAGGAAGTAGAGTTGCAGATTTGTTTGGAAGTGAATTATAGATTTGCATTTTAAACAAGATTTACAGAGGAGAGGAATTACAGATTTGATTATGGATTTGAGAGTTTTCTGAAACAATTATGTTTCAGCTGAGATCTTTCTTTTCTTAGAAGAAAATGAACATTAGAAGAAAAATGAGAGTGAAGAAAAAATATGTATTATAAGTGTATAAGTGATTTATTTAAAAATTAAAAGAAAATCAAATTAAAAGACACTTGTCAAATTAAGTAATTAAATTTTGTACACTTGTCTTATTAAGTTCTTAAGATGCTAACACTTGTTTAATCCATATGTTACTTACTATTTTTAATTTAAAGATAAATAAAAATCCTCTTTACTTTATTAAATACACATATAAGTAGTTTACATAAATGAAATGATATGTATTTCTTTTTAATGAAATAAAACAATTTATAAAACATGAAAGCTCACTTACAAAATTTAAATATGGTTATTCATATATGTTTATTCATTTGAATTTCAAAATGAATTCAAATTCAAATGCTATTTATACATTTTAAAAATCCAATTTTAAAACCAATTTAAAACTAGTTTATCAACATATTTTAAATTTTAAAATAATAACATTGTCTTTTTAAAACATATCTACATTTATACATTTATTATTATTAGAAAATAACTCATTTATCAATTTTAAATCATTTATAAAAGAAATCATAAATTACTCGTCTTATTTATCTTAATTAAAAGAATTAATGTTTAATATATAAAGAGTATTTTAAATTTCCATATAATTCCAAATTATAATTATTAAGCTATATTTTCAAAAAGAAATAAAATAAACTTTTGTTTATCTTATTAAAATTTAAACTATGTTCAAAATACAATTATAAAGTTTAAAACTATTACTTTAAGTATTTTAAACCAATTAGTCATTTATTATATAAAATAATAATCTTCAAATTATCAAATGAATATTGGAATTTTAAAAACCATATTTTATTTGTTCATTTATCTAAAATCAAAACTTATCTATTCACAATATATAAATATAAATATATATTCATACATTATAAATAGGAAAACAATTATTAGCTTTTAAAGGATAAAATTTATAAATTACACATTTATTTAATTGGATTATTAAATCAAGTTAATTTTTATTAAAATTTTATCAAATCAATTTAATTTTAAATTCGGATTATTAAATTGATATTGCTAAAATTTCCGAGATATCACATTCCTCCCCCCCTTAAAAGAATTTCGTCCCCGAAATTTAAAAGCAAAAGTAATTTAATAACCTATTTAAGGTCAATTAAGTTTTTATCTTAATGGCGACTGGCGATTTGGAATTTGCGTTTGCTCCTCCGTAACCCCCCTTCCTTCATTTGCAGTTCGCCGCCCCTTTCCCCTTTCTCTCTCCTCTGTCTTTCCCTTCGCCCTTCTTTCTTTTCTCGCTTTTTGTTCCTGCTATCGCGTTCAACTATTATGTCTTCAGATCTGCCTAGTGGATCTTGTGCGTTTGTGGGCGCTGCTCCTTCGAATTGCGTAGATGCTTTGCCTCTTGCTGAGTGTGTTTCCTCTATGCAAACGACTGGATTATTGTCCGACAACCCTTCTTTGGTCTCGAATACACCATCATTGCTCGGCCCAATTCCTTATACGGGTAAGTCCTCCTTATCAGCGTTCTTAGCTGCTTCTCCCTCATCGGCTTGGACGTCTTTGAAGGTGCGTCTTCCGGAACTGTCTGGGTTGGAAGAAAGTGTTGTGTCACCTGTTGGTCTTGACTGTAAATTGGATAAAGTGGTGGCAATGGCTGATGTAAATGATAATGAATCATGCCAAACGTTGGTGTCTTCTGTTTGTGTGGTTGATGCTGGTAACAGTATTGTTACTGGATCGGGAGGTAATGCTAATACTGGGGCTATATTCGGTGGCACATCAACTGTTCGATGTTTTGACAATGTCAGTGTTCCCAAGCCTGTGGTTTCTCATGAACTGCATGTCCCTCCGCTGTCTCGGCCTGCTACTAGTTGGTCTTCTTTGTTTACCAAGCTACCATGTAACGCTGGTATTCACTCACCACGTCGTTTTGAAGTAGTTGAGAATGAGGGATTGATGGTTCCTCCGTTGGAAGTGATTGAGGCCGGAGTGACTTTTTGGAAAGACCATTTGGTTGGTTTCTTTCTTGATTCAAATCCTCCCTATCATGTAGTCAAGTCGAGGTGCAATATGGTTTGGAAGCCTAGAGGTGGTTTGTCAGTCCATTATGATAATGAAATGTTCTTTTTTAAATTTGCGCGTAGTGATGAAAGGCAACGAATTTTGGAAGCTGATCCTCTACTTATTGATGGTAAACCTTTCATAATCACAACGTGGAGTCCTTCTGTGGATCGTGCGAAGGAACAAGTTTTGTCTATTCCTGTCTGGGCCCATTTTTCTCATATTCCTTCTGTTCTCCAGCCTCTTATCGGGATTGACTGGCTAGCTGGCCTGGTTGGTAAGGTAATATGTTATGATACTAATACTGTGGCTAGAAAGAAGCTTGTTTATGCCAAAGCTCTTATTGAGATCACTCCTGACAAACCTTTGCCTATGGTATTAAAGGTCAAGCTTGATGAGAGCCATGTTGCTGAAGTCAGAGTTCGCTATAGTTGGAAACCTGAGATTTGTGATTCTTGTCAGTCCTTTGGTCATTGTGCTGTATCCTGTCCTGGTCTTGTTGTCCCCTTTTCTGGCCGGACGCCTCTTCCTCGTCCTCCTGTTCGTATGTGGGTTAGGAAGATTGCTGTTTCTCCTGATCATTTATCTGTTGCGCCTCTAGCTCCTGATATTGTCCCTCCTATTGTGGATCCACCTGCTGCCTTGTTGGATTGTGTTGCTCCTTCCGGGTCTGTGACGTTTTCACTTCCAGCCTCTGATTCCCCTCCTTCTTCCCTGGAGGTGGATCCTTCTGCTTCCGCTTCTGATATCATTTCCTGGTTCTCGGATGAGCGTGCTTGGGTTCACTCTCCCTCTGATATGAGATATTCTCCTGAGAGGGACGTTTTCTATGCCTTTATTAGTGATTCTGGTGACGAGAGTAGATATCTTTTGTATCATATTGTGGGTGAAGGTTTGTGCCTCATTACGGATGGTGAGTTAGGGGAGGAGAACAAAAGTAAGTTTTATGATGTCACTTGGGATAGGAAATTTCTTTACTCGCCTGGTTCAGTTGGTTATGATCCTTTGTTGGCAACTCTTTTCGCTAGGTATTCGCATGTTATTGGACCTTCGGCGGTTGATGGACGACATTATTCTTCCTCTCCCGAGGAAGACTAGTTTATGCTGTATTAGTAGTTTAGTCTTTTTTGTCTAACTCCTGCTCTTTAATTTATTTTCTTTTCTATCCTTCTTAGTTGCTCTGTGCATGTGCAGAGCACCTGTTCTCCCATTTTTTATATACAGTGGCACGGCCCACTCTAAAGCCGGCTAGCTTTGCTAAAAAAAAAAAAAAAAAAAAAAAAAAAAATTTAAAATTTTAAATCACAAACATACATCAATCAATCAAATGCTAACAACCATAGCAACCAATTTATCTAATCAAACAAATTAATTATCCAGATAAAATTCTGGATAAAATTTCCCACGAGTTTCCCCAAGTATATATATATATGTGTATATATATATATATATATATATATATATATACCGGGATACTCGCCCTACAATATACAAACAATTTGAACTACGAAGCTACAGAGCTTCTACTCATCTAGATCTACAAAACTAGACAAGATATCAGACTACAAACGAGTCTGACTTAACAACAACACCCTCCTGAACAGCTGGTTCCACTTCTAGAGATAACTCATACACGTACTCCCTCAGAGATACGTGAATCTCATCGAATCCCAGTTATCCAAACTGGCAATTCAACTCTTGAAAACCAACACCAATCAAACCAAAACATAGAAGAGATCCAAAACAAATCTCCAACTCCGGAATCCAAATTCCTTCGTCTCTTATCTCCAAAACTCTTCTGACGGTCCCGGGCTGTCCATATCCAAACTGATCAGCTCAACTCTTGCTGATTCCTTTAGAAACAAACAAGACCAAAAGCAATCCAACACAACGATCTTCTCAAGATCAACCAAGACTAAGATCACCATCTCCACTCTTCAAACATCAGAAGAACAAGACAAAATAGAAGCATTCCCAAACTGCTTCCGCTGCACAACTCTGATCTGGCACAGAAGACACTGCTGATGAAGAATAAGAGCACAAACTGGACATCACTTCCCAGAAATATGGCTCAACATATCCAAAGAAAACTCAGTTGTTCACCAATCCTGAGCTGCCTCACCAAACCTATCTCAAGAAATCCTCCTTCTACTAGCTGATCCACCGGTAGCACTCCTGGAATCCGGTCGATAAGAAAACTTAATCTTCAGAAGTAGAAAAGCCTTCGACTTCTCAGAAGACAACTAAAAATTCTTCAATACCTCAAAAGAACACTCAAACTATCGCAAGTCACTGTTGCGATCAATATAAACCAATTCCAAAGAAAATTGTTCTCTCTTTACCAAACAGAACAACTTACTCTTAATTAGCCAATCCAATAAAGTATTGGGTCCACTCTGTTGCTTCTGAACTCCACCTTCAGAAACTACTCAGCCATCCAACTTCTGCCAACACAGACACTCCGAGTTGCACTGCTGACACCAAAACCAAAACTTCCTTAGCTGAAGTTCTTCGAGAAACTCGGACCTCAAAGCCAACCACCACATCCTGCTGAACCCAGCCACAACACCGAAGCAGACACAGTTCCCAAAACTTGTTCCAAAGAAAACATCTTCGGAAATAATTCAAAGTCACTGCATCTCATCATGCAGCTACCACTTCCTAAGGTATCAAAATACCATCACACACTTCTGCCAACCAACAGATCCAAACTCAACTCATCCATCTACAAAGATGAACTCTGAACCTTTACAGGTTTCTTTCAGAGATTGATGAAATCTCTACACTCTGCACAACTCACTCGAGACAGTATTAGGTCTACAGTCTCGACAAATACACTTCCAACCCCAAACATCCAAACTCCAACCAATGGTAGTTATCGTGTTCCACAGACCACTACCTTATCTACCTTTATAACTTATATTGGAGAAACCTGAACAGGTATCCCAACAAATAGGTAGAAATAATAAAAATATATATAGATATATATCAAAACTACAAATACGCTCTCTCAAGATAGACACCATTCCAGAGCCTAGGTATTCACTCAACCTAATGCTCTGATACCACTGTAACGACCCAACTTCCTATCTCCAGGAAATTGCATCGCTAAGAAGAAAGAAAGGGATAGAGAAAAGAAAGAAAGAGAAGAAGAAGAACCAACACATCAGAATCTAAACAGCGGAACGAATAAATTATATTATTAATCAAAAGTATTATATAGATATACAACCATTATCAGAAATACACAGCATACACATCACATATACTAGACAGTTATAAACACCTGTCTAGTATTTACATTTTGATACAACATCATAAATAACTCAGAGAAACACACAGCGGAAAAACTATATATATATATCTACACGCAGAAGCCTCCTGCTCCATTGCTCCTCCACAATTCGTCAAAGCTAACCCCAATCCTAACCTGAATCCCTTGGTTACTCGGAAAAAATTTGAGTACCCAAGAGTTTATGAAAACAAAAATAAACTCTGGGTCAGACATGGGTCTGGTGTGAGTAACAGGTTAAAGTTGCTTAACTTTCAAAAACCTTTGAAAAGAAAGGTATCACGTAAGACTTCCCACACATAAACATGGAAAAAAATTTACCTTACGCTAACCAAAACATTTGATAGGAAATCCGATGATATTATAATAGTGTCTAGGGTTTTCAAATAAATATGAAATAGCCGAAATTGTTACATGATTAAATTCCAGCTACTAGCCACAAAAGTGGGTAATACAATCAAAACCGTTGGCACTTATTGGATTTTGGATTCCATACAATGGCAGGGCTACTGGGGTACCGCCCGTCACAGTACGTGGCCTAGATCACCGTACCGAGGATTACTCCCTTCATCCCCTGTAACACAAGGCCAGACCCGTTCCTTACTGAACAGTTCCGAACAAGACAACCCCGGCAGTTGTCGCGATTCAACCGCCCCACACAGCCGAAATAAAAAGGGACCTCTAGACAGGGGTAAATCTTGCTCTCAAGTGGGGGCTACCCACGAAGCCTTGCTGCACCTCCCCTGTTTTAGCCATTCCCGGTTGATGAGGCTTGAGGTTACGATACCTTTATAGAACATCAAATCTTAGAATGTTGATCGTCCGCCTGACGATGTGTTGAAACCATTCAATCCATACAAGTTCGTTCCGGGTTCGAATGAAACCGAAGGCACTATCTCGTTGCACTCATTATTGGAATCACCCTCAGAGTCAATGACCATAGCCCTTGCACTCTGATTCACCATCTCGAATCTATAAGCACTATTCCGTCAAACTCATTACGGAATCACCCACAGAGTTATACTGACGTATAGCTCTTACACCTCGAGTCTTCACTAGCTCCACTAGATTAACGACCTAACGTTAATTGGAATCGATGTGGTTTTCGGATTCCAAATATGGAAACCCGATCTCGGTCTCATCGAAATCCAAAGCTTGTCTTTTAGGTCCAAGTTGTTTTAAGTTTAGAACAATTCAATTCTAATTATCCATATACACACAGATAGTAACTCATATCATCATAATAGAAAATCAACAATATTATCAAAACAGGTAATCGTCACAAATTGATAATCTATATATTATCATCATTAATAGATAACTCATAACATCAACACAATGTAACCAATGCATCCATATCACACAATACTAATCTCATATCTGAGATTCAAACCATTCAAGTCAAACTATAACATCCAGTCATAAGCAAGGATCTATAATCACATCATTTATAATTAATTTAAAATGAATTAAATTAATTACTTCTATCTCTAATTAATTTAAAGTGAATTAAATTAATTACCTATCTTTAATTACTTTAAAATGAATTAAATTAATTACTTCACCATTTAAAACTTGCTTACTTAACCCTTAATTGATTATCAATCAATTAAATAATTATCCTCAAATTAATCACCTTAATTAATCACCCTTGATTAATTATCCGTTAATTACATTCAAGTAATTATCTTTAATTAATTTTACAAATTAATTATCCTTAACCAAACCAGTAATTAACCTTTAATTACCTCATTAATTAATTAATTACATTAATTAATTACTTCCTTAATCACTTATCATTAGATTAATTAATCCTAATTAATTAATCCTTAATTACATCATTAATTATATTAATTAATGATCCTTAATTAAATTTAAATTAATTACTTCTAAATTAATTACATTCAATAGTTATTTATATTGATTAATCAATCTTGATTAACCTCATTAGTAACTAATCACTCTTAATTAATTACATCACTTAATTATTCAAATAACTTAATTAATAAATGCTTAAATTAATTAAGTAATTAATTATTAATCACTTCATAAAGAAATTATCTTCACATTAATTACACAAAGTAATTAATCCCAAAATACTATGCTTCAATTAATTATCTTTAGTAATTTACTTATTTTAATTACCTATCTAAGTAATTATTCCTCATTGATTACTTATCAATCCATTTAATGATTATTCTAAATTAATTAAACTTAATTAATTAATTTAAACTAACCAAATTAATAAATTAATTACAATAAGTAATTAATATCTTTAATTATTTCCATAAGTAATCATACTTAATTAAGTTTCATAATTGATTATTTAAATTAATTAATCCAATTAATTATCAAAATTAATTACATTAATTAATAATCACAAGTTAATAACCATTATCATCAATTCTTTAACTACCTTTTCTAAGTAATTAACTTAAATTAATTAATATTAATTAAAAATTTAATTAACCTTAATTAATTTCAAACCTTTAATTGATTAAACAAATTAATTAATTACATTATTTAAATTACCATACTAATTTAATGAAACAAATATCATTAAATCTTAAATTTACTTTTTAAAATAATACATTTCATATTAATGATTACTTTATCATTAACAAAGTAAATTAAAACAATTTAACTTAAAAATTGTTTTCAAGTTACGTTTTAAATTTTAAATTTAAATTGAAATCAAACTTAACTTTATCAAAGTTTTAAAAACATTCTAAAAACCTTTAAACTTATACTAAGTAATTCCTTATTTATAAAAGAAATTTACAATCATATAAAATTTTAAGATTACAAATCATAATTAGAATATGTTTCAACAATTAAAACATTTTAAACATTTTCAAATTTTTAAAAACTACTTTTATTTTCAAAAACATGATTCCAATCTGAATCATATTTCCAGATTTAAACTTGTTTTTAAATCATCTAATTTAATTCAATGCTTTATTTTAAATTTCAGATTTTTAAACCCTTTTGATAGATGTTTAAAACATTTTAAATTAAAAGGATTTAAATTAAATTTTCAAACCTGGAATTCAAACTCAGTTTGAAATACTGACTTTAAGTTTCATTTCTGTTAACAACTTGCTTCAGATTCAAACTAAATTGAATTTTGAACTTATACAGGTTTTCAAAGAAACCTGTTAACATCAGAAAATGCCCCGAGTTCCCCCTGATTTACTTCGAGTAAATCCTTGCTCTGCTTCGAGTCACAACTCGAATTACTCGAGTTTTAACCCGAGTAAAAAATTTCTACAATACCAAATTTTCCCCCCTGACACCTCACTGCTCTGTGCATATGTACGGGAATCCTGACCGCCTTCGGCCAGTACCCTGACCACAAGCACGATGGCGATCATCACTGAAGTACTTCGCGACCATCCAAAAGCCTTCAATCGACTTGAAGTCAAATTCGAGATTTTCCCCCAATTCAAACCTGGCAACAACAGGGAACCTTCAACCCAAACCTGAAAATACCTCATCCTCTTCCCTCCGACCATCGGAGACGATGGAACCCCGTCCACCTCTTCTTCTACACCCGAGCTACCCTCTCTCCAAAAATAGTTGCACTCGAATCACTGAATCTTCCCACATGTTGAATCATGCAGTCACTAAATTAGGTTAAGCACTTCCCCTTTTTACTACCCAGAGAAAAATAGCACTGCACACAAATCCTAATTCTAAATATTTAAATTTTGGTTTTACAAATCTCAATTTAGTTTTAGCTTCAAATCTATACACCTGAAACTAAGAAAAATCAACTTGGATTTATATGATTTTAGTTTTCTATGTTGTTAGCTTGTTCCAGTAAAACTACAGGTATTTTTTTTTTCTTCTTACACAAAATCTTAAACTTATTATTTATACTACATTGAAAAGATATTGTTCAAATCTCTTGTGTTATTTCAGATTAATTTAGGAGCTCTTAAGTTTTTGGACCTGGAACTAAGTAAAACAAATACTGTACAAAACAGTAAGTTTATACTCAATACAAATCATACTATAGGAACAACATACATCATCATAACTCTTCTTGAGTTTTAAACTAATGCGGTAAATCATACAAATCGACATGAAATTCAAGTAACACACATAATCAAAATCAGGCAACTTTTTAATACTTAAAATTTTGAAAATAAAAAGTTACTCACAAACATACCAATCAACATGCAATTCAGGTAACATACACAACATACTTATTTAAGCAACCAACTTATGTTTAAATTTTAAAAAGTGTTACTTACCTGCAGTAGAGATGGAACAGAGCTTTTGTTTTGAATTAAAAACCAGTGCTTTGCTGTGAAAACTTGTATGCAGGCTTGAAGAAATTTGAATGTTGCTGTTAAAACTTGCATTGCTTTTACTTCTTTGAATCTTTAATAAAACTTGAGTAGCTAGCTGTTTAAAACTTGTATGCAGGCTTGAAGAAATTTGAACCTTGAACTTGATGTTAGCACTTGCATGCAGACATACTTGATTCCAGATTTCAAAAAAATGCAGAGCCCATTTTATTTTCTTTTATATGAAGTGCAGGCAAGCTTTGATTTCCATATTCAAGCCTGATCTTGCTTTCAATTGGAAATGCAGGCATGCATGTTTTAAAAATTCAAGTGAAAGGATGCATGTAGGTTCATGTACAGGAATTGTATTGCTTTGAAAATGTGTAGATTTGAGGAAGAGTTTGCAATGATATGCTGATGGTTTGAGAGGAAGTAGAGTTGCAGATTTGTTTGGAAGTGAATTATAGATTTGCATTTTAAACAAGATTTACAGAGGAGAGGAATTACAGATTTGATTATGGATTTGAGAGTTTTCTGAAACAATTATGTTTCAGCTGAGATCTTTCTTTTCTTAGAAGAAAATGAACATTAGAAGAAAAATGAGAGTGAAGAAAAAATATGTATTATAAGTGTATAAGTGATTTATTTAAAAATTAAAAGAAAATCAAATTAAAAGACACTTGTCAAATTAAGTAATTAAATTTTGTACACTTTTCTTATTAAGTTCTTAAGATGCTAACACTTGTTTAATCCATATGTTATTTACTATTTTTAATTTAAAGATAAATAAAAATCCTCTTTACTTTATTAAATACACATATAAGTAGTTTACATAAATGAAATGATATGTATTTCTTTTTAATGAAATAAAACAATTTATGAAACATGAAAGCTCACTTACAAAATTTAAATATGGTTATTCATATATGTTTATTCATTTGAATTTCAAAATGAATTCAAATTCAAATTCTATTTATACATTTTAAAAATCCAATTTTAAAACCAATTTAAAACTAGTTTATCAAAATATTTTAAATTTTAAAATAATAACATTGTCTTTTTAAAACATATCTACATTTATACATTTATTATTATTAGAAAATAACTCATTTATCAATTTTAAATCATTTATAAAAGAAATCATAAATTACTCGTCTTATTTATCTTAATTAAAAGAATTAATGTTTAATATATAAAGAGTATTTTAAATTTCCATATAATTCCAAATTATAATTATTAAGCTATATTTTCAAAAAGAAATAAAATAAACTTTTGTTTATCTTATTAAAATTTAAACTATGTTCAAAATACAATTATAAAGTTTAAAACTATTACTTTAAGTATTTTAAACCAATTAGTCATTTATTATATAAAATAATAATCTTCAAATTATCAAATGAATATTGGAATTCTAAAAACCATATTTTATTTGTTCATTTATCTAAAATCAAAACTTATCTATTCACAATATATATATATATATATATATATATATATATATATTCATACATTATAAATAGGAAAACAATTATTAGCTTTTAAAGGATAAAATTTATAAATTACACATTTATTTAATTGGATTATTAAATCAAGTTAATTTTTATTAAAATTTTATCAAATCAATTTAATTTTAAATTCGGATTATTAAATTGATATTGCTAAATTTCCGAGATATCACACCATTTCCATAGAACCTTTCGACTTTGTCGAAAGGTATCCCAATGAGTCTTAACCGATTTGAAAGGCCTGCCATGCTTTTGAAAAGGTTACCATGGGGTTGTAACACTTGCTTTGAGTCCTCATCTTCTTCTTCAAAAGGGAGGAACTTCATGGATGCTATGAGATGGAACCTTTCGACCCTTTCAAAAGGTCTGAGGCTGTTAAACTCTGATTACTACATCCCTTCAACTTCTTCAAAAGGTTTGGTCTGAGCTTCTCTTTCTTAGTCTTTATTTAAGGACTCTTCGACTTAGTTGAAAGGTGGATTTTTGGAGTAACACAACTTCTAAAACAAGAATTTTACATCGTTTAATCCCATATATTTTTCCAATAAAACACACATTAAAATTCTTATCTAAAAATCAATTTCTAATTATTATTTAAATGAAACACTTAAACTTTAATTTCCCCAACTTCAAATAAATGAGGAATCAAATTTCTCCTTTAAACTTTTAGTTTAGATCTTTATTTGTTTAATGTAAATAACATTGAAAAATCAGGGTTGTTACATTCATCTTCTCTGCCATCTCTTCCTTCATGAATTGTGTTTATTTCTACCCTTTCTTCCCCTTCCATCGCACTTCGCTATCAACATTTACTTGAATTGCTCTATCGAATGATTTGCTGATGTTTGCCATACCATATAGGCCTTCAATAACCCCTTGTATATTTTCGCTAGAGCTACGAGCGAGGGCGAAAGACCTGGTAGAGATCCGAGAACCTCTTGTTGGAACTTTGGTAGAAACAACAAAGCATTCATAATGTAGAAGGTTTCATTGACGAACATTCTCACTCGCCAACAGGTAGGTGATGGTGTGGAATTAAGTGTTGACTCTTTTAAGAGTCTTAAGAGTCTCGGAGTATGCTTCGCCTATGTTTCGAGTCGGAATATTTGTAAAGAAAGTGGATAACAAGTTAAACACTTAGATGTAAGGAATCAAGCGTGTGGAAGAATCGAAGGGAAGAAATCTCACTTCTGGATAGCCAGGGCCGGTTGAAGCTATACAGACATTGAACAAAAAAGTACTCATTCTTGACGTATGCGCACTTATTGTGGAGTGTTTCGGAGATCTTACATAGGCACCGGGCTTTGTAATCATGTAGGAGGGAGACTCACTACATTGCTTGATGCTCAGAACATAGGTTAGCTCCTTAAAGGTTGGAAGTCAATGAAATTGGTTCATGAAAAAAAGGAGCTTAGTAAGGACCATTAGGGTGGACCTAAGTAGGAGCGAGCTTGAGGTTAGAGGAGCATGTGATAAATGGATCGAAGGGTGTTACGGTGTTATCTATGCGTATGTACTTATTTAGAGAATGCATGACCATTACTTACTTGTCAAAAGTGCAACGTCTCTCTCTAGAATTTCATGCTTAAAGCATATGGTTCGAAGCAACTTTTCTATTAGGATGGTTGGCGTTTGTTTAAGAGGATCATCTAGAATGATTGGGCTAACGCGTTTATTTGGAGAAGGAGGTTGGTCTTGGGTCGGGTCTGCTGGCACTATCATCCTTTGTAATTTTGCAGTGATTGAGTGTCTGTGTCCAATAGCTATAGAGGTTGAAGCTTGAGCTGTAGTAAACCCGGCTTTCGAAGACATTGATGGCCCAGTGCAAATGTTGAATCATGGAGAATGGAGAGTCAATCTGGATAGGAAAACTTCACATCAAACGTGGTCGGATATGTTCTATTTCAAAATTCTATTTAATGAAGTGAAATGGCCAGTGTTCGTAAACAAATGGATGTCGACATGTGTGGAATAATTCGGTTCTAAACATTAATTGGGGTGATCAGAAGTGCTATTCTATATAGTGTGATTCTTATTTCCTGTACACAATAAATGGACCATTATGTGTGTATAGCATGTTCATGACGGACAACGAGCCACATCGCATGATGGAACCATGTCTCGAATTTTACCCATTATTATCGGATAGTTGATGGGACATTGTCCGAAGCGACGTAGATCATTCTTTGTAGACATACAGCAAGTGTGGTGACTAGAAGCACTTTACAATGGAATTATTCTAATGCTAGAGTATACTTGATGTGATTGTTTTCAAGACAAGAACCATCTCATCGAAATGTAAAATGGTAACTTGTGATCGACAAAATCTTGGACACTTGTGCATTTCAAGTTGTGAAACATGTACAAACATTGCATAACAAAGTGAGTACAAAGAACGATATTTAAGAACTCAAAGTTAGCACAAGGAGAGCAAACATCATCATGACTCAGGAAATTGTAGTGCTAGCTTTAGGTTGGTCTATAGAATTCCTTAAGGAAGTCGGCATATTTGCAATAGTCAAGGAAAGGGCATAACTGAATCATAATTTCCAAGCTTTGAAATTCCATCGATCATGATGACCTCAAACCATTGTAGACAGGGAACTCTACCACCGTAAGAAGAATACGACATACCTTTTAATGTACAATAAGGATCTGAAGGAAAAAAGAAACTCGAAGTTGAATTCATTCAAAGAGACGATGATGGTCAAAGTGGATAGTAGGCGACAGCGATGACAAAAAGGAGATACGACTTGATTTAGTCAACGGAGAGCACTTTGGTTGTAGGAAGATAGTTCATAGGAATTCAGCATCGGATTGGAAAAGCAAGGAAGTGAAATGATAATGCATGAATATTTCTAAGAGCTAAATTACGAAATGGTTGCTGATTCAGTAAAATTGGTCAGTACCAATGTCGATATGAAATTTTTGCTTGATATGGAAAAGAAATAAGGAGAGAAGAGGAAAAAGAAAGGTGATTCTTACCTGGCTACTCTATGGAACAGTCTCCAAAGTATAGATCTTCACCTTAGCCTGGAGAGCGGAACTACTACTGCTTAAAGCAATTGAATGGATGCCCACAGAATGAAGGCGATTCTTCAAAGAAACTCTTGGATACCAAATAGATTTGTATGGATAATGGTATACGTTTGACTTGTTCTAGAGCATGCTTTGTTTCTAATAAAAGCTCACTTTGGAGGAGGAGGCAAGTGTTATCTGAATTTTAGATTAAGCAGCTTTCAAAAGAATCTGTACATCTAGATGAAGACGAAATGGTCCAGGGAATCAGGGGCATGCTTGGAAGGAAGATGGAAGTGGCTTCAAGGATTTGGAGTACAAAGGGAACAAGGAAATTAGGTCAGTACCGAGCACTTTTTAAGCACTTTGAGGAGCCCTGGGTCTTAGTTAATGGACAACTGACTACAGTAATCGTTCTGGGGCCCTTTCTGAAGGAGTAGGTGAACATCATCAAGAAAGCTTTGAAGGAAAGGAAGAAGTACCGAATTTTTAGAATTGCAACGACTTAATTTCTGAGGAAAAAGTGCTCGGACCTTGATAGATCGAAGTTAGAAGAGCAAATGGAGGAGGATGGCACAACTTTCGATCATAAAATTAGATCAGCACCGATCACTTTTGGTCAACGCTGAGATGATTTTATTGGCTAGGGGACCCCATGTAACGTCCCGCCTTTTCGCACGCTTTAAATCGATACATGTGCCAATTCAAACCGTTCGGAAGGGTGGATTGTTATGGGGTAAATAAGAAAAACGAGAAAGAAATAAAACAAAATAGAATCTCACAGCGGAAGGATAAAATATAATAATCAAATATACAGTTTATAAAGCTGTTTTACGAAATATTCGATTATACTTACACATTTATCAGAGTTACACATACCAATAACAATGCAGCGAGACAGTATGAGTATAGTGGACTAATAATAATAATAACAATATAAATCTCCATCTTCGTCCTCCAGATCTAAGGTCTTCGAAATCCTGAAACGCTCGGACTGACCCGAGCAAATTGAAAAGACAAAACACTCGAGTCAGAACTAAAAGATCTTATGTAAGTTAAATTAACAGAAGTAAATATGAGTGCAGTAACTCAAAAGATGCTCGGGATTCACATCTCTTAAGGATCTGTTAAACTATTTACTATGTAGTATATTTCTCTATTATAATAGTGTCTAATTGTAAAATAAACTTACTTTTAAATAGCGTTAAAGGGTTACCCATATAGCCCTTAACACAAATAATGCCAATAGTTTATACAGTACCGTAATACCTCCTGATTGGGAGGCTACCAGAGGATAGTCCATAGGTACGACACAAATAGAAACTCGTACAAGGTGCGATAGGGTAGGCGACACGGCACAACTAGGCAATGCCAGGGTAGATATACCAATTACGCATCCGGTTGGTGGTAACGCGTAGTAGCTACTACTGCCCACCTCGGACAAACTCCCGCTTAAAATAAAAGAAATCAAAAGTGGCCACTGAATCAATCCAAAGTCAGAGTATAATATCTTAGAGGAGTATCCGATAAAGGGCGCTAACCCCCTTGGACCGAGAATCGCTCCTGTTTTAGCCACCTTATGCCAATTCACGGGAGTCAGGCCCATGTATTTACCTCAGAGGAAACGCCGCCACCATCCTACTTCATTCTGGAATCTCCACCGCGTACACAGTTGTTAAAGTGGTTTTCGGAATTGGCAGAGAGTATGACAACTTCCGATCCCGGTCTCTTTAACAACCAAACGTTATTATAACACCGCGGTTATTTCAAAATAATTTGTACTTTAAAAACCAGAACAAAATATCCATTTCAAAACCATATAAATACGATATAATTTCCATTTTTAAAACCCAAATCCATATGATATCATTTTATTTCAAATATATCTTTCCAAAAATCATAGAATTTTCAAATCTATATACCTAGAAACCATAGCTTTAAAAACATACTTTACCACTTAATGATTTAAATACTATATTACTTTATACAATAAAATAGCTTCTTTCAATTTCAAAATAAATCCACAATACCAATTTTGAACCTCCAAATAAACCATTTAAATTCCCATATATTTCAAAGCTTAAATATTCTATATTTCAAAACTTGAATTTTTATAGTTCATATATTTCAATCTTTAAATATCCCACTATTTCAAAATGGATTCTTTGATAATTAAATATATATCAAATCCAATTTCTATTATTTAAATTTGAAAAGTTTACTTAATAAAACAAATATTATTTAAGTAAAATCCTTAAATTTCAATAACAGAATATACTTCAATTTAATTTAACTTGATAATATTCATTTAAATCCTCTAAACCGAAATCAAGTTATAAAAATCATACCCCTTTTAAAATAATGATTTTTATTAAATTTTTAAATCAATTTTATTCGGGTATAATTCTTTAATAATTTATTCAAATCAATTTTACATTTTTCTCCAACTTAAATTTTTATTTAAGTCATTAAAACTTTATATATACAATATCTTAAACAGGTACTTAACCATATACTATAAACCATCACTCCATTTATTAAGCTTATTTTTATTAAATTTTTTATACATTGCTTAAATTCAAGAATTTAACTAAAATAAAATTTATATAATATCAACAATTAATATCCATTTAACCTTATTATATAAAAAAATCAAACTTCAATATTGGGCTTATTTCATATTTCAAAGCATACTTATATATATAGTTAGAATCAAAAATAAATTTGACGTTTATATAACATCAAAAATCAATATTTATAAAATCCGTATATTCCTTTCCAAAACCATAGAAAAATCATTTCAAAAATAATTTTGTATATATACCACGGTGCCTGTATATACTTTTCTATCCTATGGTCAAGTGATACGGAAATTTATCATTTCAATCCGCAGTTTAAAAATAAAAATACGGTTGTATATCATTTCAAACCGCAATCCCGAATGGAATGAAAATGCATAATAACTTGCAGTTTATACAATATAAATACAGCATCCATCATATCAATCATCAAACATTCATCAATTTATCATCCAATTCAAACAATCACATCAATCAATAATAATTAGTTACTGACAGTTAATTTTACAATAATGAATTAAATAACTGTTTAACTATAGTTTATATGCAATAATAAATAAATTTAACTAGCAGTTTATATGCAATAATAAATTTGACTAAAATTTTAACTGGCAGCTTTAAATACAATGAATAAATTAATTAACAATTAACTGGCAGTTTTAAATGCAATAATGAATTAAATAATGCGTAAATTAAATGAATGCAATTTAACTGAGAAAATGATGAAATATATGCCGAACAGCTATAAATAAAATTTTAAACACATCATAAATCAATTTAACCAACATAAGAAATCTTAGAAGTTGTGAGTGGGTTAAAACACTCACCTTTTGAATTGAAATTGAATTCAAATTCAATTTAAACTCAAAAATTTGACCGCCTCAGAATTCATCCAAACCAGCGTCATCAATTCCGGAATTTCAATACGATCCTAACAGAAGAAACCGCACATAAAACGGAGTTCGTATGTGAAATATATAGCGAAAATTGCGATTGAATTTCAATTAAATAAAAAAAAGTGAACACATTTACTGTTACTGGTGCCACGTCATCTTCTTCTCAGTACACATGCGCGTGAAGATCTTTCGTACAGTAAAACCAAACCCATCCTCACCGGAAACGAGCCCCATTTGACCAACAAATTCTCCCTCTTACGACCACCTGGACGCCTCCAACCACCACCATCCCGAAGCCCATGCCGAGACGCACCCATGGCCAGGAGGCCGCCATCTCCGGTCGCCTCCATCGTTGCAGCCGCCCCTTCAAAGATTAGGGTTTTCAAACCCTAATCAATCAAAATCGAGCGCCTCTGACCGAATTAGCACACATGACCACCAACGTTATCTCCCACTTGCCGAGCTCTTCATTACCCAGATTTCAATTTTCCCGATTTCGGCTTAAATCGAAAAGCCCCAATTTCTTGCTTAGGGTTTCGAAATTCATGCCTTTGACCGCGATTTCAGGTTGACTCGAGCACCAATTTCAAAAACAGAAGCTGCACGTAGATTCGTATCGATGAAATCTTCGATTCTATATTTTTTCGAAATTTTTCAAAGAGTTTGAATTTTCATTTGATTTTTAAATTTGCAATTGGATCTTGGGTTTGCATCTATTGAGGAAGAGGAGGAGGTGATGAAATTTTACGCGCAGACAAATGAGAATAGGCGGAGGCTAGGGTTTAGTAGAGAAGTTATATATAAAGTTGAAATAAAATATATGGATCGGGTTGATAGATATACGTGCTAACGTTAACGTGGCCCAAAAAGCCCGTTCTGACTCCGGAACGAAATTTGTGATATCCCGGAAATTTTAGCAATATCAATTTAATAATCTGTATTTAAAATTAAATTGATTTGATAAAATTTTGTTAATAAAAATTAACTTGATTTAATAATTCAATTAAATAAATGTTTAATTGGTAAATCTTATCTTTTAAAAACTAATAATTGTTTTTCCTATTTATAATATATGTATATATATTTATATATATATATTGTGAATGGATAAGTTTGGTTTGAAATTAAATGAACAAATAAAATATGTGTTTTTAAATTTCTAATATTCATTTGATAATCTGAAGATTTTTATTTTTATTTAATAAATAACAAATTGTTTAAAATACTTAAAGTAATTATTTTAAATTGTATAAATTGTATAATTGTATTTTCATAAGATAAACAAAAGTTTATTTATTTCTTTTTTAAATATAGCTTAATAATTATAAACTGGAATTATTTGAAATTTAAAATATAAATTGTTTACTAAAACATTAATGGAATTAAATATGTTCAATAAGACATGTAACTTATAATTTCTTTTATAAATTATTTAAATTTGTTAATTGTGTTTTTATTTATTTTAATAAATATAGATATGTTTTAAAAGACAAAAATTATTATTGTCAAAATAAATATGTTAATATAAATTAATTTTAAAATTGGATTTTTAATGTATAAATAGCATTTGAATTTGAATTCATTTTGAAATTCAAATGAATAAACATATATGAATAACTATATTTAAATTTTGTAAGTAAGCTTTCATGTTTATAAATTGTTTTACTTCATTTAAAAAGAAATACATATACATTTATTTATGAAACTACTATACATGTATTTAATATAGAAAAGAGGATTTTTATTTATCTTTAAATTGAAAATTTAAAGTAATATATGTATTAAAACATGTGTTAGCATCTTAAGTGATTAATAAGACAAGTGTAATTGAATTAAAAAGCTAGTGTGACAAGTGTCTTCTATTTTTATTTCTCTTCTATTTTTTTTAAATAAATCATTTTTACCTTATATACAACATGTTTTTCTTTACTCTCATTTTTCTAATCTTCATTTTTAAAAGATAAATCTCAGCTGAAAACAAACCAATAACAATTTCTCAAAACCAAATCAATATCTTCAATCCACTCCACAAACAAATCAGAAATTCTTCTTCAAACAAAAAGCTTACCAGTATATTTTTCAAATCTGTTCTCCATAATCTAATCAGTAAACCCCTCTTAAAACAAAAGCCTGCATCTGAAATTCCTTTCCTCTGTAAAACCATTTTCAAAAGCATAATAAAAATCTACATGCTAGCAACTCAAGTTTCATCAGAAAATTCAAAGAAGTAAAAGCAATGCAAGTATCAACAGCAAGTAAGCTCTGCATGCAAGTTTTAACTATAAGCAAATCCAGTTTAAGTCAAAAGCAAAATAAATTTGGGATTTTGTCTTCTGCAACCTGGAAATCAAGCTATCAAAACATGCAACTGCAAATTACAGTTTTAAAGCAAGGCACTGGTTTTTGAAATACAAAACAAAAGCTTTTCCAAACTTAAGAGCTCTGTTCCATTTCTACTAACAGGTGAGTAACTTCTTTAATTTAAAAATAATAAGTATTATATGTTGCATGTTTATTTTCCCTGAAATAAGTGTGTTGTGCGAATATTTATTGATGAATGTTCTGTGCAAATTTGTATATGTGTGTATGTGATGACTGCAAAGTTCCTGTTATCAGTTTCTAAAAGAAAAAAAAAAGAATCCTTTTGCTTTAGTTAGGAAATTTTTGTTAAGGCTTAGATTATGTAATAACTATGTTGATTAGAACATAGATTAGTTTAGACAACCTTTTGAGTAAAATTCAAATTTTGTGATGTCTCTGTAAAATCTTAAAACATCAGAGTATGTTAAATAAGTTGTAACTCAAACATTATAAAATATAAATCCAGTATTAAAATCTGGAAACTTAAACAAAATAATGATTTTTAAAACAAAAATCAAATTGTTTAGTTTAAGATTGAGATTGCAGTTTCCTTTTGAACTGAAATGGGGTTTTGGTCAATCTCTGATGACCAAATTAATTTGAGTGTTTGGGGTTCATGGAGGTGGTAGTGGGATGATCAGGGGATGTGGCAAAAATGTCAGAGGGATGAATAGGTCATGGTGGAGGAGATGGGACGATGATGAAGTCTGTAAACCTAAAATTTTGATACTGCAGTGATTTCTTTTGTATGGGGGTTTCAGGTGACCGGGTGCTGAGATTTTTGGGAAGATGGTTGCTAGGGTGTCGAAGAGGCGTTGGACGGCGGTGCCAAGTCTCCGATGGTCGGAGGAGAGAGAGAGAGGAGTTTTCCAGGTTTGGGTTTTAGTCGATATGCTGCTGCCAGGTTTGGATTGAGGGAGGGGAAACTCGAATTTGATTTCGAGTGAATTGATGGGTTCTGATGGTTGCGAAGTGTTTCAGAGTTGAACGCCGATGTGCTTGTGGTCAGGGTGGTGGCCGGAGGTGGCTACAGCCACCGTGCATATGCACGGTGAAGAGGAGATGTCAGGTGATGTTGGGTTTTGTTGTGTTTGTTATGACTCGGGTCGATACTCGAGTTAACTCAAGTTTTGCTCGAAGATTTTGTGGGTTCTACTCGAAGTAGAAAGGGGAAACTCGGGTATATTGAGAGGTTACAGGTTTCTTTAGAAACCTGAATGTTATTAAAACAAAATTTAAAGTAAAATCTGAATCAACTTTTAGAATAAACTTTAAAACTTAAATCTTGAGTATGGATTCAAACTAAGTTTGAATTCCAGTTTTTAGAATGTAATTTAAATTTTATAAATTCAAATGTTTAAACATTTTTAAAAAAAGGGGTTTAAATGGTTTCAGTTTAAAGTAAAGTTTTAAATAAAAGTAAAGATTTAATTTAAGTTTAAATCTAGATTCAAATTCAGGTTTGAATCATTGTTTAGAAATAAAGGAAGTTTCTAAAATTTAAATTGTTTAAATACAACTTTGAATGTTAAAGCTAATTTGAATATGTTTTGTTTTTAAAATGAAATATGGATTTATATTTCTTTTAACTTCTTTTTAAAATAAGGAATTCCTTAGTATAGTTTTTAAAAAGATTTTAAAATGTTTTTAAACTTTGTTTAAATTAAATTTGTTTCATTTTAAATTTTAAATTTAAAATGTGATTTGAAAACAATTTTGAGTTAAATTGTTTTAAATTACTGTATTAATAATAAAGTAATCATGAATAAGAAATGTTTTATTTTAAAAAGTAAATTAAAGGTTTAATGATTTTTTTTTTTTGTTTCATTAAATTAGTGAGATAATTTAAATAGTTTAATTAATTAATTTGTTTAATTAATTAAAGGTTTGAAATTAATTAAGGTTAATTAAATTTGTAATTAATATTAATTAATTTAAGTTAATTACTTAAGAAAGGTAATTAAGAATTTGTTAATGAAGGTCATTAACTTGTGATTATTTATTAGTTAATTAATGTAATTAATTATGATAATTAATTGGATTAATTAATTTAAATAATCAATTAGAAACTTAATTAATTTTGATTACTTTATGGAAACAATTAAAGATATTAATTACTCTTTGTAATTAATTTATTAATTGGATTAGTTTAAATTAATTAATTAACTTTAATTAATTTAGAGAAATCATTAAGTAAGTTGATAAGTAATCATTAAGAAAGAATTACTTAGAGAAGTAATTAAGATAAATAAATTACTGGAAGTAATTAATTGAAGTATGGTACTGTGGGATTAATTACTTTGTGAAATAAATGTGAAGATAATTTCTTTATGAAGTGATTAATAATTAATTACTTAATGTAATTAATTTAAGCATTAATGTCATTTAAAATGATTAAGTAATGTAATTAATTAAGAGTAATTAATTACTGATGAGATTAATCAAGAATTATTAATCAAAATAATTAATGACTGAATGTAATTAATTTAGAAGTAATTAATTTAATTTTTATTAAGGATCATTAATTAATTAATTAATGATGTAATTAAGGATTAATTAATTAGGATTAATTAATCTAATGGTAAGTGATTAAGGAAGTAATTAATTAATGTAATTAATTAATAAATGAAGTAATTAAAGGTTAATTACTGATTGTGGATAGGGATAATTAATTTGTGAAATTAATTAAAGATAATTACTTGAATGTAATTAAGGGATAATTAATCAAGAGTGATTAATTAAAGTGATTAATTTGAGGATAATTATTTAATTGATTGATAATCAATTAAGGGTTAAGTAAGCAAGTTTTAAATGGTGAAGTAATTAATTTAATTCATTTTAAATTAATTAAAGATAGGTAATTAATTTAATTCATTTTAAATTAATTAGAGATAGAAGTAATTAATTTAATTCATTTTAAATTAATTATGGATGATGTGATTATGGACCTTTGCTTATGAATGGATGATTTGGTTTGACTTGAATGATTTGAATCTCAAATATGAGATTTGTATTGTGTAATATGGATGCATTGGTTGCATTGTGATTGTATGAGTTATCTATTGATGATGATAATATAGATTATCAATTTGTGATGATTACCTGTTTATGATAATATTGTTGATTATCTGTTATGATGATGTGAATTATCTATCTGTGTGTATATAGATAGTTTAAATCGAATTGTTTTAAACTTAAAACAACTTGGACTTAAAAGACACGCATTGGATTTCGATGAGACCGGGATCGGGTTTCCATATTTGGATATCCGAAAACCACATCGATTCCAATTAACGTTAGGTCGTGAATCTAAGTGGAGCAAGTGAAGACTCGAGGTGTAAGGGCTATACGTCAGTATAACTCTGTGGGTGATTCCGTAATGAGTTTGACGGAATAGTGCTTATAGATTCGAGATGGTGAATCAGAGTGCAAGGGCTATGGTCGTTGACTCTGAGGGTGATTCCAATAATGAGTGCAACGAGATAGTGCCTTCGGTTTCGTTCGAACCCGGAACGAACTTGTATGGATTGAATGCTTTCAGCACATCGTCAGGTGGACGATGAGCATTCTAAGATTTGATGTCCTATAAAGGTAATCGTAACCTCAAGCCTCATCAACCGGGAATGGCTAAAACAGGGGAGGTGCAGCAAGGCTTCGTGGGTAGCCCCCACTTGAGAGCAAGATTTACCCCTGTCTAGAGGTCCCTTTTATTTCGGCTGTGTGGGGCGGTTGAATCGCGACAACTGCCGGGGTTGTCTTGTTCGGAACTGTTCAGTAAGGAACGGGTCCGGCCTTGTGTTGCAGGGGAGTTAGGGTGGCTCCTCGGTACGGTGATCTAGGCCACGTACTGTGACGGGCGGTACCCCAGTAGCCCTGCCATTGTATGGAATCCAAAATCCAATAAGTGCCAACGGTTTTGATTGTATTACCCACTTTTGTGGCTAGTAGCTGGAATTTAATAGATGTAACAATTTCGGCTATTTCATATTTACTTGAAAACCCTAGACACTATTATAATATCACAGAATTTCCTATCAAATGTTTTGGTTAGCGTAAGGTAAAAACTTTTCCATGTTTATGTGTGGGAAGTCTTACGTGATACCTTTCTTTTCAAAGGTTTTTCAAAGTTAAGCAACTTTAACCTGTTACTCACACCAGACCCATGTCTGACCCGGAGTTTATTTTTGTTTTTCATAAACTCTTGGGTACTCAAATTTTTACGAGTAGCCAAGGGATTCAGGTTAGGATTCAGGATTAGCTTTGACGAATAATGGAGGAGCAATGGAGCAGGAGGCTTCCGCGTTGTAGATATTTAGTCCGCTGTGTTTTGTATCTCTGAGTTAATTGTGATGTTGTATTGAGTTGTAAATACTAGACAGGTGTTTATAACTGTCTAGTATATGTGATGTGTATGCTGTGTATCTCTGACAGATATTGTATATTATGTAAATACTTTTGATTATTAATATAATTTATTCGTTCCGCTGTTTAGATTCTGATGTGTTGTTTCTTCTTTCTTCTCTTTCTTTCTATTCTCTATCCCTTTCTTTCTTTTTAGCGATGCAACTTCCTGGAGTTAGGGAGTTGGGTCGTTACAGTGGTATCAGAGCGTTAGGTTGAGCGAATACCTAGGCTCTGTAGTGGTGTCTTTCTTGAGAGAGAGCGTATTTGTAGTTTTGATATATATCTATATATATTTATTATTTCTACCTATCTGTTGGGTTACCTGTTCAGGTATTCCAATATAAGTTATAAAGGTAGATAAGGTAGTGGTGTGTGTAACACGTTGACTACCATTGGTTGGAGTTTGAATGTTTGAGGTTGGAAGTGTATTTGTTGAGACTGTAGACCTAATACCGTCTCAAGTGAGTTATGCAGTGTGTAGAGATTTCATCGATCCCTGAAGGTAACCTCTTAAGGTTCAGAGTTCATCTTTGAAGATGGATGAGTAGAGTTTGGATCGATTGGTTGGCAGAAGTGTGTGATGGTATTTTGATAACTCAGGAAGTGGTAGCTGCGTGATGAGATGCAGTGACATTGGATTGTATCCGAAGATGTTTTCTTTGGAAACAAGTTTTGGGAAGTGAGTTTGCTTGGTGTTGTGGCTGAGTTCAGCTAGTTGTTTGTGTTTGGCTTTGAGGCCTGAGTTTCTTGAAGAACTTTGGATCAGGAAGTTGACTGGCTGAGTAGTTTCTGAAGCTGGAGTTCAGAGGCAGTAGAGTGGATCTGTTTCTGCGATGGATTGACTAGTTAAGAGTGAGCTGTTCTGTTTGGTAAAGAGAGAACAGTTTTCTTTGGAATTGGTCTAGATTGATCGCAAAAGTGACTTGCGATAGGTTGAGTGTTCTTTTGAGGCATTGAAGGATTTCTTGTGATAGTGTTTGGTGAATCAACTCAGGATAGATCAGAGTTGTGCAGCGGAAGCAGTTTGGGAATGCTTATGTTTTATCTTTACTGGATAGAAGAAGTGAGTTTGTTCTTTTGATGTTTGAAGAGTGGAGTTGGTGATCTTAGTCTTGGTTAATCTTAAGGAGATTGATGTTTTTTGGTCTGGATTTTTCTTTTTGGGGCATCAGCAAGAGTTGAGCTGATCAGTTTAGATATAGACAACCCAGGATCGTCCAAAGAGTTTTGGAGATAAGAGACGAAGGAAATTGGATTCCGGAGTCGGAATTTTGTTTTGGATCTCTTCTGTGTTTTGGTTGGATTGGTGTTTGGTTTTCAAGAATTGAATTGCCAGTTGGATAATTGGATTTGGTGAGGTTCACGTATCTCTGAGGGAGTACGTGTATGAGTTAGCTCTGGTTGTGGAACCAGCTGTTCAGGAAGGTTTGGTGGTTGAGTCAGACTCGTTCGTAGTCTGATATCCTGTCTAGTTCTGTAGATCTAGATGAGTTGAAGCTCTGTAGCTTCGTAGTTTAGATGGTTTGTATTGTATAAGGCGAGTATCCCGGTGTATATATATATATACCGGGGAAACTCGAGAAATTTTTTATCCGGAATTTTATCTAGATAATTAAATTTGTTTGATTAGATAAATTGGTTGCCATGGTTGTTAGCATTTGATTGATATGTGATTGTGATTTAAAATCTATAATTTTAAATGGGTTATTAAATTACTTTTGCTTTTAAATTTCGGGGACGAAATTCTTTTAAGGGGGGAGGAATGTGATATCCCGGAAATTTTAGCAATATCAATTTAATAATCTGTATTTAAAATTAAATTGATTTGATAAAATTTTGTTAATAAAAATTAACTTGATTTAATAATTCAATTAAATAAATGTTTAATTGGTAAATCTTATCTTTTAAAAACTAATAATTGTTTTTCCTATTTATAATATATGTATATATATTTATATATATATATTGTGAATGGATAAGTTTGGTTTGAAATTAAATGAACAAATAAAATATGTGTTTTTAAATTTCTAATATTCATTTGATAATCTGAAGATTTTTATTTTTATTTAATAAATAACAAATTGTTTAAAATACTTAAAGTAATTATTTTAAATTGTATAAATTGTATAATTGTATTTTCATAAGATAAACAAAAGTTTATTTATTTCTTTTTTAAATATAGCTTAATAATTATAAACTGGAATTATTTGAAATTTAAAATATAAATTGTTTACTAAAACATTAATGGAATTAAATATGTTCAATAAGACATGTAACTTATAATTTCTTTTATAAATTATTTAAATTTGTTAATTGTGTTTTTATTTATTTTAATAAATATAGATATGTTTTAAAAGACAAAAATTATTATTGTCAAAATAAATATGTTAATATAAATTAATTTTAAAATTGGATTTTTAATGTATAAATAGCATTTGAATTTGAATTCATTTTGAAATTCAAATGAATAAACATATATGAATAACTATATTTAAATTTTGTAAGTAAGCTTTCATGTTTATAAATTGTTTTACTTCATTTAAAAAGAAATACATATACATTTATTTATGAAACTACTATACATGTATTTAATATAGAAAAGAGGATTTTTATTTATCTTTAAATTGAAAATTTAAAGTAATATATGTATTAAAACATGTGTTAGCATCTTAAGTGATTAATAAGACAAGTGTAATTGAATTAAAAAGCTAGTGTGACAAGTGTCTTCTATTTTTATTTCTCTTCTATTTTTTTTAAATAAATCATTTTTACCTTATATACAACATGTTTTTCTTTACTCTCATTTTTCTAATCTTCATTTTTAAAAGATAAATCTCAGCTGAAAACAAACCAATAACAATTTCTCAAAACCAAATCAATATCTTCAATCCACTCCACAAACAAATCAGAAATTCTTCTTCAAACAAAAAGCTTACCAGTATATTTTTCAAATCTGTTCTCCATAATCTAATCAGTAAACCCCTCTTAAAACAAAAGCCTGCATCTGAAATTCCTTTCCTCTGTAAAACCATTTTCAAAAGCATAATAAAAATCTACATGCTAGCAACTCAAGTTTCATCAGAAAATTCAAAGAAGTAAAAGCAATGCAAGTATCAACAGCAAGTAAGCTCTGCATGCAAGTTTTAACTATAAGCAAATCCAGTTTAAGTCAAAAGCAAAATAAATTTGGGATTTTGTCTTCTGCAACCTGGAAATCAAGCTATCAAAACATGCAACTGCAAATTACAGTTTTAAAGCAAGGCACTGGTTTTTGAAATACAAAACAAAAGCTTTTCCAAACTTAAGAGCTCTGTTCCATTTCTACTAACAGGTGAGTAACTTCTTTAATTTAAAAATAATAAGTATTATATGTTGCATGTTTATTTTCCCTGAAATAAGTGTGTTGTGCGAATATTTATTGATGAATGTTCTGTGCAAATTTGTATATGTGTGTATGTGATGACTGCAAAGTTCCTGTTATCAGTTTCTAAAAGAAAAAAAAAAAGAATCCTTTTGCTTTAGTTAGGAAATTTTTGTTAAGGCTTAGATTATGCAATAACTATGTTGATTAGAACATAGATTAGTTTAGACAACCTTTTGAGTAAAATTCAAATTTTGTGATGTCTCTGTAAAATCTTAAAACATCAGAGTATGTTAAATAAGTTGTAACTCAAACATTATAAAATATAAATCCAGTATTAAAATCTGGAAACTTAAACAAAATAATGATTTTTAAAACAAAAATCAAATTGTTTAGTTTAAGATTGAGATTGCAGTTTCCTTTTGAACTGAAATGGGGTTTTGGTCAATCTCTGATGACCAAATTAATTTGAGTGTTTGGGGTTCATGGAGGTGGTAGTGGGATGATCAGGGGATGTGGCAAAAATGTCAGAGGGATGAATAGGTCATGGTGGAGGAGATGGGACGATGATGAAGTCTGTAAACCTAAAATTTTGATACTGCAGTGATTTCTTTTGTATGGGGGTTTCAGGTGACCGGGTGCTGAGATTTTTGGGAAGATGGTTGCTAGGGTGTCGAAGAGGCGTTGGACGGCGGTGCCAAGTCTCCGATGGTCGGAGGAGAGAGAGAGAGGAGTTTTCCAGGTTTGGGTTTTAGTCGATATGCTGCTGCCAGGTTTGGATTGAGGGAGGGGAAACTCGAATTTGATTTCGAGTGAATTGATGGGTTCTGATGGTTGCGAAGTGTTTCAGAGTTGAACGCCGATGTGCTTGTGGTCAGGGTGGTGGCCGGAGGTGGCTACAGCCACCGTGCATATGCACGGTGAAGAGGAGATGTCAGGTGATGTTGGGTTTTGTTGTGTTTGTTATGACTCGGGTCGATACTCGAGTTAACTCAAGTTTTGCTCGAAGATTTTGTGGGTTCTACTCGAAGTAGAAAGGGGAAACTCGGGTATATTGAGAGGTTACAGGTTTCTTTAGAAACCTGAATGTTATTAAAACAAAATTTAAAGTAAAATCTGAATCAACTTTTAGAATAAACTTTAAAACTTAAATCTTGAGTATGGATTCAAACTAAGTTTGAATTCCAGTTTTTAGAATGTAATTTAAATTTTATAAATTCAAATGTTTAAACATTTTTAAAAAAAGGGGTTTAAATGGTTTCAGTTTAAAGTAAAGTTTTAAATAAAAGTAAAGATTTAATTTAAGTTTAAATCTAGATTCAAATTCAGGTTTGAATCATTGTTTAGAAATAAAGGAAGTTTCTAAAATTTAAATTGTTTAAATACAACTTTGAATGTTAAAGCTAATTTGAATATGTTTTGTTTTTAAAATGAAATATGGATTTATATTTCTTTTAACTTCTTTTTAAAATAAGGAATTCCTTAGTATAGTTTTTAAAAAGATTTTAAAATGTTTTTAAACTTTGTTTAAATTAAATTTGTTTCATTTTAAATTTTAAATTTAAAATGTGATTTGAAAACAATTTTGAGTTAAATTGTTTTAAATTACTGTATTAATAATAAAGTAATCATGAATAAGAAATGTTTTATTTTAAAAAGTAAATTAAAGGTTTAATGATTTTTTTTTTTTGTTTCATTAAATTAGTGAGATAATTTAAATAGTTTAATTAATTAATTTGTTTAATTAATTAAAGGTTTGAAATTAATTAAGGTTAATTAAATTTGTAATTAATATTAATTAATTTAAGTTAATTACTTAAGAAAGGTAATTAAGAATTTGTTAATGAAGGTCATTAACTTGTGATTATTTATTAGTTAATTAATGTAATTAATTATGATAATTAATTGGATTAATTAATTTAAATAATCAATTAGAAACTTAATTAATTTTGATTACTTTATGGAAACAATTAAAGATATTAATTACTCTTTGTAATTAATTTATTAATTGGATTAGTTTAAATTAATTAATTAACTTTAATTAATTTAGAGAAATCATTAAGTAAGTTGATAAGTAATCATTAAGAAAGAATTACTTAGAGAAGTAATTAAGATAAATAAATTACTGGAAGTAATTAATTGAAGTATGGTACTGTGGGATTAATTACTTTGTGAAATAAATGTGAAGATAATTTCTTTATGAAGTGATTAATAATTAATTACTTAATGTAATTAATTTAAGCATTAATGTCATTTAAAATGATTAAGTAATGTAATTAATTAAGAGTAATTAATTACTGATGAGATTAATCAAGAATTATTAATCAAAATAATTAATGACTGAATGTAATTAATTTAGAAGTAATTAATTTAATTTTTATTAAGGATCATTAATTAATTAATTAATGATGTAATTAAGGATTAATTAATTAGGATTAATTAATCTAATGGTAAGTGATTAAGGAAGTAATTAATTAATGTAATTAATTAATAAATGAAGTAATTAAAGGTTAATTACTGATTGTGGATAGGGATAATTAATTTGTGAAATTAATTAAAGATAATTACTTGAATGTAATTAAGGGATAATTAATCAAGAGTGATTAATTAAAGTGATTAATTTGAGGATAATTATTTAATTGATTGATAATCAATTAAGGGTTAAGTAAGCAAGTTTTAAATGGTGAAGTAATTAATTTAATTCATTTTAAATTAATTAAAGATAGGTAATTAATTTAATTCATTTTAAATTAATTAGAGATAGAAGTAATTAATTTAATTCATTTTAAATTAATTATGGATGATGTGATTATGGACCTTTGCTTATGAATGGATGATTTGGTTTGACTTGAATGATTTGAATCTCAAATATGAGATTTGTATTGTGTAATATGGATGCATTGGTTGCATTGTGATTGTATGAGTTATCTATTGATGATGATAATATAGATTATCAATTTGTGATGATTACCTGTTTATGATAATATTGTTGATTATCTGTTATGATGATGTGAATTATCTATCTGTGTGTATATAGATAGTTTAAATCGAATTGTTTTAAACTTAAAACAACTTGGACTTAAAAGACACGCATTGGATTTCGATGAGACCGGGATCGGGTTTCCATATTTGGATATCCGAAAACCACATCGATTCCAATTAACGTTAGGTCGTGAATCTAAGTGGAGCAAGTGAAGACTCGAGGTGTAAGGGCTATACGTCAGTATAACTCTGTGGGTGATTCCGTAATGAGTTTGACGGAATAGTGCTTATAGATTCGAGATGGTGAATCAGAGTGCAAGGGCTATGGTCGTTGACTCTGAGGGTGATTCCAATAATGAGTGCAACGAGATAGTGCCTTCGGTTTCGTTCGAACCCGGAACGAACTTGTATGGATTGAATGCTTTCAGCACATCGTCAGGTGGACGATGAGCATTCTAAGATTTGATGTCCTATAAAGGTAATCGTAACCTCAAGCCTCATCAACCGGGAATGGCTAAAACAGGGGAGGTGCAGCAAGGCTTCGTGGGTAGCCCCCACTTGAGAGCAAGATTTACCCCTGTCTAGAGGTCCCTTTTATTTCGGCTGTGTGGGGCGGTTGAATCGCGACAACTGCCGGGGTTGTCTTGTTCGGAACTGTTCAGTAAGGAACGGGTCCGGCCTTGTGTTGCAGGGGAGTTAGGGTGGCTCCTCGGTACGGTGATCTAGGCCACGTACTGTGACGGGCGGTACCCCAGTAGCCCTGCCATTGTATGGAATCCAAAATCCAATAAGTGCCAACGGTTTTGATTGTATTACCCACTTTTGTGGCTAGTAGCTGGAATTTAATAGATGTAACAATTTCGGCTATTTCATATTTACTTGAAAACCCTAGACACTATTATAATATCACAGAATTTCCTATCAAATGTTTTGGTTAGCGTAAGGTAAAAACTTTTCCATGTTTATGTGTGGGAAGTCTTACGTGATACCTTTCTTTTCAAAGGTTTTTCAAAGTTAAGCAACTTTAACCTGTTACTCACACCAGACCCATGTCTGACCCGGAGTTTATTTTTGTTTTTCATAAACTCTTGGGTACTCAAATTTTTACGAGTAGCCAAGGGATTCAGGTTAGGATTCAGGATTAGCTTTGACGAATAATGGAGGAGCAATGGAGCAGGAGGCTTCCGCGTTGTAGATATTTAGTCCGCTGTGTTTTGTATCTCTGAGTTAATTGTGATGTTGTATTGAGTTGTAAATACTAGACAGGTGTTTATAACTGTCTAGTATATGTGATGTGTATGCTGTGTATCTCTGACAGATATTGTATATTATGTAAATACTTTTGATTATTAATATAATTTATTCGTTCCGCTGTTTAGATTCTGATGTGTTGTTTCTTCTTTCTTCTCTTTCTTTCTATTCTCTATCCCTTTCTTTCTTTTTAGCGATGCAACTTCCTGGAGTTAGGGAGTTGGGTCGTTACAAAATTGGGTCAACCCATATATCAAAATAGGTGTTTTAAAATATTCTAAATGCAATGGAAAAGGTTTCAGGTCCAAATTCCATCGTATAAAGTAGTTATGCTAAAAACAATATTTTCTAAATTGATTTCAATTGCATAAATTTCAAGGCGTTTCAAGTCCGTACGATCAAACGACAAGTCCGATCGCTACGAGACTTGAAACACTACTATAATTCACCATTACGGTTTCGATGAAACTAGTTTCGTCGAAATCCGAGTCAGTGGCCAAAATGGCTATTTTTCTATTAATTAAACAAATTTAGAATAAATTAATTAAATTAGATTCCGCGTTTAAATTCTTAAATTTGCAATCTTTATCACTTTATAATTCTCAAACATCTACAATGGTTTAAACAAATTTAAATGTAAATCTAACGAAGATTAATTTATAAATTTCAATATAAATCCTCAATTTCCTTAAATTCAAATTATAAATAGAATTTCCAGAAATTATTATTAAGTTCACTTTTCATTCTATTAGTAAATTCATCGTTATCAAAAGGATGAAATTTACATTGGTTCACGATTGTTTACATTTATTTACTTAGATTTCATCTACATATCCATTTATGCAAATATATAAATTTTTATTTTAATTTCAATGAATCATATTACTGTAATTTAAATTCCAATAAATAAATAAGTGTTGATTCTCATTCTTATTATTCAACCATCATTATTCTATTATTCAATTCACTATTCTTAAACGGATAAAATTTTCATTGAATTTACAAACTATTACCATAATATTCTTACATTCCATCTAACTTTCTATTAATGTAAAATTAAATGTTAAATTTCATTTATTTGCCATAAATTCAATTGTTGAATTACACTTCAATTAAATAAAAATCTTACTTTCCATTCCTTTAAATTCAGTCAATTATCATATCCTAAATAGAATTTTATTTCAGTTACTTACCATTAAATTCATTTATTATTGATTTCATTACCATTAAATAAAAGTTTATTCCAACATTTGATTTGAATCAATTGTCCTCTTTACTAGGTCCATTATTTCTTAATAAACCTAGTTACATTTATTTTTATATCCCATTGCATGAATATCCCTATATCCATCTTAGATTTGTTTAAATGGCTATATTTCAAAATGTGAAATCTTGTCTATTACCCTTATTAATTAAGGTTTTAAAACAAATAAATAAAATTTCCTTAGTCCAAGGCTTTTTGCCAATTATTTACCTTATAAATAATTTCATGTTTATTAAGTTTACATTCGTACTTCCGTTAATATTTTAACCATTATAAAAGAAATGTTTATCCTCAACAACAAACATTATGATTATTTATCTAACATTGATTTGTATAAACTTTCCATTTATTACGTATTATTTTATCAATCGATAAAGTCTTAAATCTATTTCCCAAATCTACTACTTTAAATCAATTAAAACTTCGCAATTGTTTAAATCAATTGGGATTACCCTATATTTATTATAAATCAACTTATTCTAACCTTATTACCTAAATTTACGTTCAGTTTCTAATCAATAAAATTTACCTGCATTAACACGTTTCCTAAGTTTGAAAATCAAATACCATTCATAATATTTTATTACTTAAATCAATTTAATACTTACCTCTAATTCCTCATATTCAATTTATATGCAGGTATAAACCCTTCACTACTTCAGTCCTTAGAAATTTATTCAAATTACAATCTCTTGCAATAACTCATTTATTAGAAACTTCCATGCCAATAACTTAGGTTCCAATAAATAGGATTTCATTTAATTCAACCTTTTTTAATTAAGTCTATTTAAATCAATATAATGTTTAATAGGTTAATTCTTAACATTTACTGCACTACAAATTATAGCAATTATATTTCTTTAAAAATTTCTTTCCAAAATCTTTTAAATATGATAATTAAATTAACGAAATTTTCGGGTCATTACACCCCATCTCCCCTCTTACTTTCTCGAATCTGAAGTCGGATTGGTATTTCGAGATCCAACGATTTCGTTTGATGATTTCTCTATAAATAGCAAGCATATGGAACTCAAAAAGGACTTTTGGCACTTCATCTTCTTCACTCTCCTCCTCTACGCAACTTTGTCACAGAGGAAGTTTCCTTTTGATGTTTTAAACATTAGCATTCTAAATCCCTTGTACTTGTGACAAAATCTTTAAGAAATAAGATTAAAGTGGACATGGGCCTTGGATTTGCCAAGCTACTATAAGAATTCTAGTGTCTTTTTCTTTAGTCTACCATTTTATTGCTAGATCTCTCAATTTAATTTTGTGTTGGGGTGTTGTGGCATTTTTAGCTTAAAATAGGCGATTCTAGGATACAAACCTATAGCACATAAATGATTAGGGCTATGTAGTATGTGAATTTGTAGCGTAAGTAGGCAAGTCCAGGAAGAGTGGATATTAAGCGGTCCTATAGTGAAAGTAGGCAACACTAGGACATGTGTCTAATGTAAGATAGATAGATGGATGGATGATGGGTGCTTCTATAGCATAAGTATGCAAGTATAGGATGAGTGGATGTTAAATGATCCTATATCACATGAGGTGAGTCCATGATGCAAGTCTAATATGAGATAGATAGACGATACGATTCTATATCACATATAGCCAAATGGGAAATGTTTAAGTTAACAATAACACGGTCTTTTAGCGCATGAGGCAGATTCTGGACATGTTTACATACATTTTATACATTGATCATGTTACTGTAATAGCTTGATAGTATATATATAGTAAATTAATTCCCTCACTAAGAATTATATGTGACCAACTCCTAATTTTTTCTTTTTATCTATATCACTTAGGTTGTTGTGTACTTATGGTATATATTGTATATAGACTATATGATGTTTATATGTAGTGTTGCTCGAGATTGGTATTAGAATTGTACATAATTATGAAGTAATGTAATTGACATTGTACGGTAGTGAATAAATGGTAATTATTTGATATTATAGTTTTATTCCTTTCGTTGTGAGTTCAGAATGTTATGGTTAGAAATATTTTTTATTTCTTGTTATCATCTCTTATTGACTTATTGTTTTCATCTTTCAAGATTTGAACAATTATTCTACGTTAAATCTATGGGTTGAAAATGATGGGTTGAGGAAATGGGAAAAACTTATCAAAAATCAAGTTTTATTTGATAAGATCGAGATGTTCTTACTAGTGTATGTTCAATCATTTCCAAAAACCAAAAGAATTGGCTTATTCGTATTACTAGTAGAACTACCAAATAAATTTTCTTGAGTTTATATAAGGTGTTTCATATTTCGCTCTTGAGGAAAGATGTGCATGGTCCCAATGATATAGTAAAGTCAAGGGATTTGTACGACATGGAAGTTGAACCCAACATGACTACAGCTATGCATTTGGTTCGTATCAATGATTGAGACACGAAGAATCTAAGAAATAATGTCACACTGAAGTTTTGATACATTGCAGTGATGATGGTGATGATTGTGCACAGGGAAATTGAGGAATGAATTAGAAATAAATATCCTTTTTCCATTTATTTCCTAATTTGGTCGACATACGTCTTAGTTACAAGCCTTTGGTAGGTTATTCCTGTGTTCCTAAGATTGAAAGGTATAACCATATGACAGTACAGTCCTGCATTGGTAATGAATGAATTATGTTTTTGGTTATGGCCATGCATAGTAATTCGATTATACCCTAAATAGAAATCAGTGACACTCAACAAATCATGTCTAGTAGTCGTGTCCACAAGCTGATCGATGTGTGATAAGAAGAAGCTTCCTTTAGGGAATGGTTTGCTAAAACTGGAGAAATCAATACATATTCTCTAGGTCCCGTTATGTCTTCAGTGCATCATATGGTTGGCCATCTATAGTGCATACTCGGATTTTCTAACAAACTCATTGTTAGGAAGCTTCTCCCTTCTTCTTTTAGTGCTTTGTACCTTTTGGGTTGCATGAACTTCTTTTAAGCATATAAGGTGAGATTTAGGGTCAATGTTAAGAGCATGGAATATAATGTTGGGATCTATGTTTGTCATGTTTTCATGCACCCAAGAGAACACGTTTGTGCTTTGCCTGAGGAAATCTACCAATTCTATTCTCATGTTAGGATCTACGTCTATGTCAATTTGGGTGGCCCTACCATTTAAAATGATTGTTTCAAGCTTTATAGTTAGGCTGCAATCTAGGTTGATGTCGCCTATATGGGGATCTAAGGGGTCGTCATTGTAACTACTTGCATTAAGCTCTAGCTCACATTGGTCGATTGCATATACCATGCACTCAATGAAATCCTCTATCGGGGCAAACGTCTACATGCGAGCGCAAAGGGTTTGGTCTCTTTTGACTCTCGAAGATGAGTATGTTGACCATGAGAGGGCATGTGTTATGGTATCGCTATTTTACTCTTGCCAGCATGGGTAGACTAGTTTGTTCCAAATGGCAATGGGTTCTCGCATCATGGCTTGACTAGCTACGGAGACCTAGCCTTCAATGTCTTCGGCTCATGCACGAACAAGAGCATTAAAGGGCTATCACATATCAATTGGCGATAAGATTGCTTCAATTTTGATTGAGTTTTCCAATAAGGATGGGAGCATTAGTCGGCTCTCATATCCTCTTGGAGTTGATGGTTTGAATGGGTCTAGCGTGACCGTGAGCCTCAAGGGGATCTCACACTCTCTCATGTACTTTAAGTTGATTAATGTCATGGAAAGAGAGGGAGCTCTTGGTCCTATCGCACTTTCTTTAATGGATTTGATGACCTGGATCACCCGCGGTATGGGTATGGAAATTAAATGCCAACGTACCTTGTTGGGTGACTATTATTGAAGGCTGCTACATCCTTTTGGAGCACAAGTACTCTTTTATTTTACTTGTATGGGGAGATGTTATGGCAGTCTTTGGTAGCTTGTTTGTTTCTTTAAGTACAAATGACTTACTCTTGGTTGGGAATTCATCTTGAGCCATTGGTTTGCCATGACTACATCCATATCGGTCAGGAGTACACCACCAAAAAGTTTCCTTAATATTGGGAGAGTAGGATTCCTCACCACAGGTGACAATGTGTGAGGTTGACCATAAAGGGAAAACCCTTACGCCAACGATACCGTAGATGGGAAGGCTGCAAGGAGTGAGACTCAATGGAGAAAGCTTCATCCGGTCGAAGACATTTTTGAACATTACTTTTACAAGCATTTCCTTATCAATAATGACTTGATTCACTTTGGTATTTGTGATGTCAAGGTAGTTGACCATGAGATCATGATGATAGTAGCTGACGCCTCCTTTTTGTTTGTTTGTGAAGGTGCATCCTCCTCCCTTCTCAATGCCTTTCGGGCCCGGAGCTCTATTAAGTATACTTGGTATGTAAGGATGAGCTCCCTCTACTATTTTCGGCCATATGTGGTCCACCACATATGGGCAAATTTCTATGTTAATGGTGGCAATATTGTTTATGTTTGCCTATTGAGATGGAATTTGGAGAGCCTGCCCTACATATTACTCAAGTACACATTCGCGAATGAACCACACTATCTTGTATTTTAGGTAACGAACTCATTGGTGCAGTGGCGAGATAGATGGTTTCCATGTCATGATTTAAAGAGGCATAGATTTCGTACCTGACGTTAACTTGTGCGTCATCAATGGAACATTTCTTGTTGTGGTCCTAACAACCATTTCTTCTACTGCTTCCCTTACCACATAGGTGGTGCTTACCCCGTGCATGTCCTCCTCATCCTTGTCAAACAAGTCAGCCTCCACCACTGACATAATATCATTGGCCCTTTGAAATAAATATGTTAAAGATGAGGCAGGTTGTTTTTGCAATTCTTTCCACATCTTAGAGTAGTAACTCACTTAGAGAAAATGGTGATTACTAAGATGTTCATGTTCGCCTACTAGAACATGTTGACTCATTTTTGAAGCATTTGACATAGAAGCATTAAGACAAAGTTTCCTTGTTGGATGTTGCAAAGCTTTCTAACAATAATTGTTTGTATTCGCAAGGCAAAGAAGCGAGTTTGAAGTTGGCACACAACTGGGCGTAAGAATGAATGTTGCCAACTTTCAAGTGTAAGAATGAGGGTGAGGCCGAACCGGTCCGGTGGAGTGGAATATAAAAATTTTGGCATTTCCAGAGAGCTAGCACTCTAATAATTAAGCCGAAGGTCATCATATGATCAGAGGGATCGTTTCTCCTGTCATACTTTTCAATGGGAGGCAAAGCATTGCTTCAGTGAATGTAATTTTCTAGTATCTCCTCTAAGAATGGTTCCCTATTCTTATCGTTGGAGAAACACTCACCGGCTTAGTTTTTGGTTTGTTATCTAAGCATTTGCTACTTGAACAATGTTTTTCTTCTTTAAGACTAAATCCACCCTTTATGGGCCGTGTACAGCCCTTGCTGGGAGGTCCTTATATGCCTTGTGAGGGAAGGAGACTTTAGACTTTATACAAAGATGGAGAGGGACGACGAAGAATAGGGGTAGGTGCATTTTTTTCTATTCAGGGAAGAAGACCTGGAATGGTGGTCTCACCTCAATGTGGTCTTGGGATTTCCCATTGAGCTTTCCTTCTAGCATTAAAATGTTGAGTAGATTCTAGTCAACTGAGGAGTGATTGTTACCAGTGATTCTTAATGATAGTTATTCAATAAAAACATAGAAACATGAGTATATATGGTGCAAATAAAGTAAATGACCTAAAATATAAAGCGGTTCATTCTAGAAGAGTCAACATTCGATATGATTTCTTTTCCTATCACATTGAGCTTTCAATTACATAAGGAATTTTAATGGCCATTACAAGAGCCTGTAACTAGCATATATCTTTCTGGAATGTAGAAAAATCAACCATTGTGCAAGTACGTGAGAACCTCTATTTATAGTAGTAGAGATGGTGCCTTGAATGCCAAGTTTTTTGAGAACAACTGGTTGTCATCAAAGCTCCAAATGTAGCCAGCTCCGATTTCATATGGACAAATTGATCCGGATACATGCCAACCAACAAGTCATATTTTGGCTTTTTTGTGTCAAAAGAGTGGCATGGTGTAGGGAGTAGTTGTCTTACGGTAGTGTTTTAGCCCGGTAGGAAGCAAAGTCAAGATAGTGGTTATGAAATGATGACACTTTTGTTAGATATATAGTGTCGTTATGGTGCTTATATTCGCCGCCTTTTTTGCAAAGGAAACCAGAAATTTTGTTAAAGGCATGTTCAGTCATGAAAAAATGAAGCGAGTGGAGAATTTAGTCGACGAGGAGTCATGCCGAATAGGGAAAGGTATAAATATGCCTATGGATGGTCAAGTGGTCTTAAGAGTTGGCTTTGTCTTGCTGTGGCTTGATCGATGAACAGTAAGGTGAGGATTGTGTGTAAGGTGGTCAAGAGATGTTTCCCATGAGGCTTAAGGATCTTTATTGTTCTTAGGAAGATAACAGACAAAGTTCTAAACAAGAATTACGAGGCAAAAGCTTTATAGGTGAGAATGTATTAGGAAAATACATTATCATGTCAGAAGAGATCATGATCACCATACAGTACACACAGGCCTCTGCTATTCGACTTTGTATCTAATGGGCCCATATATAATTTTGTAAGAAAATAAACAACAGGTTATTATTCTCGACTTTCGATGATTAAAATCAATATTGAAGAGAATCACATAAGGAAGATCAATCAAGTTAATTAGTTAATGCCAATATGCCAAGAGAAACTATAGGATCAATATCCCACAATAAGAAAATATTTGGCTAAACCCAACGTATGAAGAGAAGCACCGTGGGTCAAAACCTATAAGACTCTACCTTGAGTGAAAGCGGAAATTTATACGATTATCTCCAAAATCTCCACAGTTTGTAAAGAGAAGCATTCAAGGTTACAGTATCAAATCAACCTTGAGTATTAAGGAATAATTTATTTGGTTACTACTTGGAGTAAATATTAGTAACCTTTTGACCACTTTTGTAAGTGTAAAGTATTTGCTGGAAAGCCATTAGAAGTCTTCTTAGTCGATAGATAAATAACTTCCGGCAGAAAGTCGAGTCATTTAGCAGTCTTGATCTGGAGATTAATTCACCCTCATAAGTAAGGCCACCAAATAAAGAATGTAAAATAAAAGACCATTTCTCAGGAATGAACAAAGAGTCTTTACTTATTAGTCCTCAAAGCTTGCGAGTTAGATGTATTTGATGTTTTTTTAACTTGAGAATAGTGCATTAAACTTAGGAATGCCAATCTATTAACCATAATTTATTAACACCATAATAAAATAGCCTTTTTACAATGGGAAAAACCCATTGTAATAACTATTTTGCAATAGGCCAATGCTCATTTTATTATGCAATGTTGTAATAAATGTAAAAGATTTTACAATGGACGTAAACCATTGTTGTGGATCGTTGTAAATATGAGTCGGTTTATTTGAAAAACATGATATTGCAACCAGCATGGACCGTTGTAGTAGATGTAACATCCCCTATCTAGAGACCTGTAGCTAAGCGCTATAGATGCTGAAGTCATCTGTAGTATTAACTTCCGACGACTATATAAGGCTATGTTAATAGTATCTATAATATCAGAAGCACTTGAATATGAAACAAATCATAGATTTCAAAACTGAATTTTTCCATTACATTTCAAAAGACATGTTCCACATTCATATTACATAATCCCAAAGCGTTTCCCAAGCAATGATAAAATATACTTATTACAAAATATGCCAAGAGCGACAAATGAAGATGCTCCTTAGATGATCAGTCATATAGTCATAATTGACTTAGTACATACACAGCGGAAATAAACATAAAACAAAGACTACAACTCCTAAGTAGCTATCCTTAGCCTTCTGCTCACCTCCGGAGCTATATTCGTCTTCCTACTAAAACCTAAAAGAACATCAACCCTTAGCCTACTCAAATCAATTTTGAGCACCCGAGAGTTTAAGGGGAAAACATGAACTTAGACTCAGACATAAAACCTGGTGTGAATAATATTATACATTTCGGTTAATTGACATTAAGTGAGACCACGCCGCTTAATGGAACTAGTTTACTGTCACTAATATCCAATTAAAACATATCATTTGCAAACCTTTATCCTACAACCAAAATTGGTTAAAAATGTAAAGCATCATTATAAAACAAACACATTAGGTAACAAATGGACTATCTATACGAACATTGTAGTTTTGTTTGGCTTACTATTAACCTTTGGCTGACTCGGGCCTACCAAACAATATAACAAAATTATCCAACGCCTGTTAGACACCTCTTTTAGATGATCTGTCCTTAACTATCTGTTAAATACTTCTCTTCTGGACGGTCTGTCACTAGCTAAACATCTCCTAGATTACCTGATCCTAATGGTTTTATGGTCTCACCAATAACCTATATGTTTACAAAAATATAATCTCTTCTGTGTGTAATCATAATCTAAGTCTTATCAGTGATAAATCCCTATACACTAGAATTTTGTAACAAATTAGCTGGGGCCAATAGCTAATGTATAAGGCACGACCCTATACCAGTCCCATCTAGTATCTAATATCCGAGTCATTTTACTTAGGGATACCTTCTTAAAATTTTCCTTAAAAACCTTTATCTTAAATTGATTTAAAATCTTTAAATCAAACTTACACAAGGAAAATATATATACTATATGCTTTACTCAAAATCACCTTACCATGTTATATATATACATTACTCAAACTTTTGTTGATGAAAGCATTTAAACACTTGAAAGTACCCCTTTCTATCCTATTGAAAGTACCCCTTTCGAAACCATGTAAAACCCATTCTTAATTTCTTTTAGACTGAAAGGCTATATCTTCCTTTTGAAACCATTCATACAACTTTTCAAACCATTGAAAATTCCTTTTCCTTCAAAAGCCAAAAACCTTAGACGTCCTTCTTTAAAACCATTAAACATTGCCTTCTAAAACTATAGGAAAATCTTTCCCTTAAACTTATTCAAAGCCATTGGAAAAACCCTTTCCTTTTGAACTTTTGAAACCATTAGGGAACTACCCCTTCAAAACTTTCTTTAAAACATTACGAAGGTATTAAAAACCTCAAACCCTTCGAAAGCATTTGGGTTCAATTTAAAACATGTGGAAAACACATTTCGAAATCATTCTACACTAACTAGTCGAAACTTTTAGGTTATCCTTTAAAAATCACAATGGGTCACAAGCAACAGGGTCGAAAATTTACTCTTTCTGCAACGACCCGACTTCCTATGCCCAGGAAGACGTATCGCTTTTAAGAAAGAAAAGGGTGAGAAAATAGAAAAGATAGCGAAGAGAGAAAAGAGAAGAACAACGACATCAGAATCTCACAGCGGAACGGAACAAAATATAATATATCACATATCTATTACATAGTTTTACATATATCAGAGTTATACAGATAACACATCACATACTAGACAGTTATAAACACCTGTCTAGTTAATATAGCTCAAACAATAAGACTAAGAGATACCAACACAGCGGAACTATATATATATATATATATATATATATATATATATATATATATATATCTACAACGCTGAAGCCTCCTGCTCCATTGCTCCTCCAGAATTCGTCAAAGCTAACCTGAATCCCTTGACTACCCGTAAAAATTTGGGTACCCGAGAGTTTATGAAAAACAAAAATACACTCCGGGTCAGACATGGGTCTGGTATGAGTAAACGGGTTAAAGTTGTTTAACTTGGAAAAAACATTTGAAAATAAAGGTATCACGTAAGACCTCCCACACATAAATACGGGTAAGTTTTTACCTTACGCTAACCAAAACATTTTATAGGAAATCCAGTGATATTATAATAGTGTCTAGGGTTTTCAAGTAAAATACAGAAATAGCTTAAATGCTTACATCTCACTTTTCAACATAGTTGGGCACAATCAAAACGTACGGCGCTTATTGGAAATTGGATCCCATACAATGGCAGGGCTACTGGGGTACCGCCCGTCACAGTACGTGGTCTAGATCACAGTGCCGAGGAGCCACCCTAACTCCCCTGCAACACAAGGCCGGAACCATTCCTTACTGAACAGTCCCGAACAAGATAACCCCGCAGTTGGCTGCAGACCAACCGCCCACACAGCCGAATAAAGGGACATCTAGACAGGGGTATACCTCGTCCTGCTTGGGCATGACCCACCTAACCTTGCTGCACATCCCCTGTTTTAGCCATTCCCGGTTGATGAGGCTTGAGGTTGCGTTTACCTTTATAAGAACATATCACTTAGAATGCTCATCGTCCGCCTGACGATGTGCTGAAAGCATTCAATCCATACAAGTTCGTTCCGGGTTCGAACGAAACCGAAGGCATTATCTCGTTACACTCATTTTGGAATCACCCTCAGAGTTAACGACGATAACCCTTGCACTTTGAATCTTCACTTCAGATTCACGACCTATCGTTTAAATTGGATCGATGTGGTTTTCAGAGAATCAAATTGATTCTTCCGATCCTGGTCTCATCGGATGAATCATCTGAAATTCAAGAAATAGCATAAATGGTTTACTGATGAACTGCTCTAAACACAGTTAACCAAAAATTAGAATTTTTATCTTAAAAATCATAACTTCATATGTTATATTAATTTATAAGTTTGAATTTACAATTCGTGTTATTCGAATTTGGACCCTTTGTTCATGTTTTACTGTAAACTAAATTCACAGTGATTATATAACAGCAACTTTTTTGAAATTGTTTCCAAGTTTTGAACTTCATTCAAACCAAATTATTTAGTTAAATCCTCAGTGAAAATATTTCAATATAAAGTGTATGATTCAATATGTTTTCCATTTATGTTTTCACGGTTACTGAATATTACTAGTTCATCAATATGTAGACTTGTCAGAAATTTGCTAAACACATCCAAGAAAGATCAACATAATGGTTCTTAACAATTCAATTACTAAAACTTAGGTTTTTAATAAAAATTAGTTTATTCACCAAGATAGCTTACTGTGGAAACTTGAAACAGAGAGTGGTGCAAGAAACAGCAGTTGAAATTTGAGTTCCAGTAAACTTATTGCTTCCTGACTTTTTCTTTGAACTTGCCACTATGAAGTTTTGTTTATATTCCTTTTTTTTCTTTAGCTATTTCTCATATTTGTGAAGTTTCTATGCTTTTGCAGTTACAAATGAATTCAAGGATAAGAAGATGTATACAAATATTTATAACTGTGAACAATACTGTCTTCTTGTACAAGCTTTGGCTTGATAAAATATCTTGCCTTATTTTATTATGTACCAAAGCCTAAGACATTTCAACCATTTCGGCTGAAAGATAATACTTCCAGATATAAAGTGTGCTAATTAATATATATGTCTTTACTTATGTTAACACAATCAATATTTACTGACATATATATTTGTATAAAAAATATTTGCAGGCTTAAATTTGTACTGAATGTATTCATATAAGTTTACACCAATTAGTATTTGCTGACTTATAAATTTATATAAAGATCTTTACAGGCTTAAGTTTGTACTCATGTGTTTTCATATGATTTTACACTATAATGCTTTACTGACCAGTTTTGTTTGCTATGCAAAAATACATGCAGGTTTGGTCTGAACATACTTATGTTAATATATAAATTAATGTTTGCTTGTATGTTTGATTTCTTATGTATATACAGTTTGCAGGTTTACATTTGTGTTTGAACTAAAAGTTTTCATTTCTATTTATATCTTATACCTATTATATTTGTACTTATGTTTGTAATCCTACTGTTATGTTATATTCATGTTAAAAAATATTGAAGCCCATGTTTATAACCATATTTATAAGTATTTATATTTATATAGAAACTCATGTTAAATATTTATAAGCTTATTTTGATTTTAGTTATAAAAGTTATTGTGTAGAAACAGTACTTAAATCTCATGTTTATTTAAATTTGATCAAAAACTTATAATAATAATGGGGTAAAAATTCCGGGATGTCACATTCCTTCCCCCTTAAAAGAATTTCGTCCCCGAAATTTAAACAATAGTTAATTCAAAAGCTTAATGCTAACAATCCAAACATACATATCATCCATACAAAACAAACAATCAAACAGTAGATTCTAACAACATTACTAGCTATCCGGACATAAATTTGGATAAGCTTTTCTAAAACTGTCGAGAGTTTGTTTCTCAATGATCAACAATCCAAACTGGATTCCCGACCACAGGTAAATTGGATTTAAATTTCCAAATTCCTGAATTACTGTTGAACAACCAATGATGAATCATAAACACATTTCCTTAGATGGGATATATGGAATATACAATACATTCTAGATATTCACTCTGGCAGTTCAATTCTGAAATCTACAGTATTAACTCTTTCCCAAATTTTATTGATTTCTTTACGGAATTTCAATATCTATTCAATCAAGCCCGTACGATGTACATATACCATTCGTACGCAATATAAAATTTGATCGCTCGCTCGATCACACAATTTCTCTTCCGAACTAGCATTGTCCACCCGACTTTCTAGTGCGGACTCTGATCTGATTTCTTGATCAAAAACTGTCACTCTCCTTGCATAGTCACAACTATGATAGAGAATTTCCAGAACCAATCAAAATCCAAAACCATGGTTCGTCGTCAAAAATCGAGTGAAAAATCCTAACTCGGATTGATATAACTATCTCGAAATTCTGTGCTCGAATCTGGATCATATTGTTATGCGAATAAAATAATATACGTACATCCTACGTATTTATATCCATTGATTATCAACCATATCACTTTTCTTTTATTCACATTATTCTGATTCTATCCACTTGGAATAAATTTTTCCCAATATCAAATTTTACTTCAGAGTTTCACCATCTATTTCTTAAGTTTTAATATAAGCATTATATATTCCCTTATATTATTACTCTACCACTATAGCCTTTATATCCTCTTATATTCACTTATTTTCAATTTGAATTTCTAATTCCATGTGAATTCAAATTTTCTTCAACTCTGAGTATTAAATTTTATTGACTATCTTTCATTCATAACTGATTTCTATTATTATTTTAAATTAATTTCATCCACTAATTTATTTTCAATTTCTAACATCATTACAAATTATCCGCCAATCTCATCCTCTTAAAAATATCTCACAAGAGCGTAACCAGGCTTGAACTTCAATTATCGATTCTGAACCTTTAAATGATTTGCCTCCAAGATCGATAAAATCTTTACATAAGGCTGCAAAACTAACTTGAGGCGGTACTGGATTAACAGCCTCTCTAGCAATCTGACTTCGAACATTATCAGTTGAAGTACTGGCCCTAACTCTGCCTCTTCTTCCAAAACTCATGTTGACCTCCTAGACAGGGAACCAACAAATTTAGATAGGTATATATATATATTTATATGAAAAATACAAATACGCACTCTCAAGATAAATATTATTCCAGAGCATAGGTACTCACTCAACCTATCGCTCTGATACCACTGTAACGACCCGACTTCCTATGCCCAGGAAGACGTATTGCTTTTAAGAAAGAAAAGGGTGAGAAAATAGAAAAGATAGCGAAGAGAGAAAAGAAAAGAACAACGACATCAGAATCTCACAGCGAAACGGAACAAAATATAATATATCACACATCTATTACATAGTTTTACATATATCAGAGTTATATAGATAACACATCACATACTAGACAGTTATAAATACCTGTCTAGTTAATACTCAATACAACACAACTCAAACAATAAGACTCGGAGATACCAACACAACGGAACTATACATATATCTACAACGCTGAAGCCTCCTGCTCCGTTGCTCCTCCAGAATTCGTCAAAGCTAGACTGAATCCCTTGACTACCCGTAAAAATTTGGGTAACCGAGAGTTTATGAAAAAAAAATTACACTCCGGGTCAGACATGGGTCTGGTATGAGTAAACGGGTTAAAGTTGTTTAACTTGGAAAAACATTTGATAATAAAGGTATCACGTAAGACCTCCCACACATAAATACAGGTAAGTTTTTACCTTACGCTAACCAAAACATTTTATAGGAAATCCAGTGATATTATAATAGGGTCTAGGATTTTCAAGTAAAATACAGAAATAGCTGAAATGCTTACATCTCACATTTCAACATAGTTGGGCACAATCAAAACGTACGGCGCTTATTGGAAATTGGATCCCATACAATGGCAGGGCCACTGGGGTACTGCCCGTCATAGTACGTGGTCTAGATCATAGTACCGAGGAGCCACCCTAACTCCCCTGCAACACAAGGCCGGAACCATTCCTTACTGAACAGTCCCGAACAAGATAACCCTGCAGTTGGCTACAGACCAACCGCCCACACAGCCGAATAAAGGGACATCTAGACAGGGGTATACCTCGTCTTGCTTGGGCATGACCCACCTAACCTTGCTTCACATCCCCTGTTTTAGCCATTCCCGATTGATGAGGCTTGAGGTTGCGTTTACCATTATAAGAACATATCACTTAGAATGCTCATCGTCCGCCTGACGATGTGCTGAAAGCATTCAATCCATACAAGTTTGTTCCGGGTTCGAACGAAACCGAAGGCATTATCTCGTTACACTCATTTTGGAATCACCCTCAGAATTAACGACGATAACCCTTGCACTCTGAATCTTCATCTTCACTTCAGATTCACGACCTATCGTTTAAATTGGATCGATGTGGTTTTCAGAGAATCAAATTGATTCTTCCGATCACGGTCTCATCGTATCCAATCACCATTTTAAAGTCCAAGTTGTCTAATTAACTTAACAGTTTAAATTTAACAATTGAATTCATAAAGCAATTTAACACAGATAAATAACATCAGATAAATCATATGGCAATTTAACAGAGGTAAATAACATCGGATAAATCATATAGCAATTTAATGCAAATAAATCACACACAATCATCATAGATATATCCAGAATATCACAGAACATCACAGGATATAAATACATATCAAAGGCAGTCAATATAATCATCGATTCATATCAACAAGTTTGATTTGTTAAAAACTTAATTGCATGCTTAAGAATAAATTACATTTTATTCTTTGCTTAATCAATTACTAATAAATTAACTTATTTCAATTCATTAATTACCTATTAATTATTCACTTAATTAATGAATTAATTTTTAATTACTAATCAATAACCTTAATTATTGATTTCTAAAACTCAATTACACAATTCATTATTATTAATTGCTTAATTAATCATTAATTATTAATTAACTTAACCCTTCAATCATTAATTATTTAATTAATTCGTTAACTACGATTTGTCAATTAATCAACTTCAAATGATTAATTAAATTCTTCATTACAATTGATTTTATACAAGATTATCATTAAAATCATTAATTACAAATTCAATTACATTTTGAACTACTTATTAAATTAATTATAAAACTGGTTACATTCTTAATTTACTTCGAAATTAACTTAATTACTCTTCTTTGTTTCCTATAAAACTTTAAAGTCCATCATGTATTAACTGGTTTATAAACATTATCCTAGATCAATACTTAACTTACCTAACTATATACTTCAACCTAACAAAGTTGTCAGGCTACTGGAATTAAACAACTCGAAGTAAACCACGGGTCAAACTCGAGATTTCCAGAGCTTCTCTCGCCTTCCCTCCCCTGCCTCTCTTCTTCTTCCTCTATTTTTAATTCTTATGTTTCTTCTTTTATTTTTTTATTTTTTTAAGTTTAAAGTCTTTAACTGTTACAAACACACGTGCTCAACCCACCAGTGGCTAACCCGAAGCAACACGCTAATATTCTCGATTAAACTCGAGTCGATCCCCAGCATATACTTCCCCACCGCCGTGCACGTGCACGGCGGTCCACCACCGCGCCATCGCATCACGTCACCACCCACAAATCACATGACCACCCCTCACCTGAAATCCAAACCCAGATATACCCAATTATCACGAAATCAAAATATGCCCTCAATGTCGAACTTCAACACGAACCCAGTGGTCAAAAACCACCTCGTTCTCACTGCCACGACCGCCTGAGTCGACGTGCCTTCGGCCAAACCTCGCCAACATCACCTCCTAACTCCCTTCAAAACCTCAAGTCACTCGGCTAAGCAACGGCGACACGATCAATGAATGAACAGAGAACAAAACACCGGCCCCTTAAACCCTACTTTCCATCAATGCTCAAAAATCTTGCATTAATAAAAAATTTAGCATTTTTCTAGTGATCTAGAATCAATACACAAGCTTCATGTCAATTTTCATCAACAAATATTGGATGAATCATCTGAAATTCAAGAAATAGCATAAATGGTTTACTGATGAACTGCTCTAAACACAGTTAACCAAAAATTAGAATTTTTATCTTAAAAATCATAACTTCATATGTTGTATTAATTTATAAGTTTGAATTTACAATTCATGTTATTCGAATTTGGACCCTTTGTTCATGTTTTACTGTAAATTAAATTCACAGTGATTATATAAACAGCAACTTTTTTGAAATAGTTTCCAAGTTTTGAACTTCATTCAAACCAAATTATTTAGTTAAATCCTCCGTGAAAATATTTCAATATAAAGTGTATGATTCAATATGTTTTCCATTTATGTTGTCATGGTTACTGAATATTACCAGTTCATCAATATGTAGACTTGTCAGAAATTTGCTAAACACATCCAAGAATGATCAACATAATGGTTCTTAACAAGTCAATTACTAAAACTTAGGTTTTTAATAAAAATTAGTTTACTCGCCAAGATAGCTTACTGTGGAAACTTGAAACAGAGAGTGGTGCAAGAAACAGCAGTTGAAATTTGAGTTCCAGTAAACTTATTGCTTCCTGACTTTTTCTTTGAACTTGCCACTATGAAGTTTTGTTTATATTCCTTTTTTTTCTTTAGCTATTTCTCAGATTTGTGAAGTTTCTATGCTTTTGCAGTTACAAATGAATTCAAGGATAAGAAGATGTATACAAATATTTATAACTGTGAACAATACTGTCTTCTTGTACAAGCTTTGGCTTGATAAAATATCTTGCCTTATTTTATTATGTACCAAAGCCTAAGACATTTCAACCATTTCGGCTGAAAGATAATACTTCCAGATATAAAGTGTGCTAATTAATATATATGTCTTTACTTATGTTAACACAATCAATATGTACTGACACATATATTTGTATAAAAAATATTTGCAGGCTTAAATTTGTACTGAATGTATTCATATAAGTTTATACCAATTAGTATTTTCTGACTTATAAATTTATATAAAGATCTTTACAGGCTTAAGTTTGTACTCATGTGTTTTCATATGATTTTACACTACAATGCTTTACTGACCAGTTTTGTTTGCTATGCAAAAATACATGCGGGTTTGGTCTGAACATACTTATGTTAATATATAAATTAATGTTTGCTTGTATGTTTGATTTCTTATGTATATACCGTTTGCAGGTTTACATTTGTGTTTGAACTAAAAGTTTTCATTTCTATTTATATCTTATACCTATTATATTTGTACTTATGTTCGTAATCCTACTGTTATGTTATATTCATGTTAAAAAATATTGAAGCCCATGTGTATAACCATATTTATAAGTATTTATATTTATATAGAAACTCATGTTAAATATTTATAAGCTTATTTTGTTTTTAGTTATAAAAGTTATTGTGTAGAAACAGTACTTAAATCTCATGTTTATTTAAATTTGATCAAAAACTTATAATAATAATAATGGGGTAAAAATTCCGGGATGTCACACTTTCGAAAGTTGTAACTAATTAGAGAAGTGATGACGTCGAAACCGCCCCTTCTGAAAGCATTGGAGAAGTGACGGGGCTTTTTCTTTATAAAACAAAACAACTCCCTTCGAAGCTCTTTTCCAAATGGTAGAAGGCGATAGTAAAGGCATCGACATAGCCGAAAGCTATTATTTGAAAGTAAAGATGCAACTATTTCAAAACCAACCTTTAAACCATTGACTTAGTCGAAAGCTGACATAGTCGAAAGCTATTTCTTAGTACAAAGGTGAACCTTAAAACCTCTCTTTAAATCACTTGACCTAGTCGGAAGCCAACTAAGTCGAAAGCATCTTGGTCGAAAGCAAGCAGGCGCTTTTCTCAATTAAAACAAAAAGGCGCTTCGACCCTTTCAGAACCCCTTGGTTTCGAATCGTACCTTCTGCCTTTGTCCAATTCACTATGTACCGAAATTGACACTAGTGCATTGGTTTGAGGAAGGAGGCGAAGATTCTTAGTCGAAAGCAACCTGGGCGAAACCAAAAGAGGCTAAACATACCTTTAACATGAGTTTCTGATTTTAAACCTTTTTAAGTAAACTTTTTAACTAACCTGCTTTGTTTGTCAAACTCTAATTGGTTGCTAATTTTTCTTTTCTAAAAGCACTGTCACAATTTTAGAATTAATTAATTTAAATCATTTGCAAAATACGCTTTCTCCTTAATTAAATATATAAAACATTTAAGTCCCACACCTTAAATAATTTATGTATTCATCAACACTTTGAAAATTTTTACAAAATTCCAAAAAAATCTTTTTCAATATGTTTTCTAACATATATAAATTTCAGACCCAACCTAATTATAATTTAACCATAAATTATTTATAACCCAATAAATCATTTTCTTCACTAGAAAATTAATATAAATTCGACATTAATTCAAAAAATTATAAAAATTTAAAATCATCTCTAAAATAACATTTCTGGTTTATACCTAAAATCGCAAGGCATTTGGATGTCATTAAACATGGTTTCACCTTCAAACATATCGTAAAATCCATATGAACAAGCATAAATCATCAACATGTATACATCAACATTTTGCTCTTCAAAATCATGGCTAAATCATGCAAGATAAACTTCGGTTTCATCTTAAAACCAAATTCACTTTGAAAACATGAGATGTAGAAATTATTCACCTTAGTTTTGTGGCTAGGATGTGAGATTTAAACTTGATTAGTAGATTTGATTCTCCTCTTGAATCCTAGCTTTACCTTCTCTTGAGATTACTAATGGTGGTCGACCTTTGGAGTTTTTGTTTAAGAAAATGTGAAATGAACATATGTCTTTTTCCTAAGGGTTTAGGGTTTAAGTTTTATCATTTTTCTATTTTTCCCTTCCTTATTTCCTGACAGTTAGCTCCAGATTAGTTCATTCATCTATTCATTAACATGGCATGGTTACCCCTTACTTAAATCTCAATCCATAATTAACCTACATCATTTAATTTAATTAATTTAATTTTTTAAATAATATCACTAAAAATATGGGGTGTTCAATCTCCCCTCCTTAAAGAATTTCGTCCTCAAAATTACGATAAGGTACATAACAAAACAATCAAAGGTAAAACATACCATCAAAAAAACCAAGATAAATGTTTCTAATCCTTCTCTCAGTCTCCCACGTACAACCTCTAGCATCATCACTCCACTAGACTTTTACCAATCCGACTGTCTTATTTCTCAACTTTTTCTTATCTCTCTCGATTATTCGGATAGGCTTCCCAACTATAGTCATGTCTGTTCCACTACTAAGTGATCTAACACGGTCGGTGCTATAGCAGTGTCTGGATCCCTAATATCTTCCTCAGATGAGATGCAGGATCGATTTCACCCTAGAGGGGGTGAATAGGGTGATACTAATAATTATAAAAATTTAATGTGGAAGTATATAAAATAATCGCAGCACTAATCACAACAGAATAATAGCAGCACAGATAATAGCAGAATATAAAAAGCAGAAAATAGAACATAAAGATTTACCCAACTTCGGCAAAACCCTACATACGTTCTGCTCCCAAGGTTTCAATAAGAAATTAAGTAGTCAGATGCTTACACACGTAAACTTGTGACACCCGCTATCGGCTAAACTAACTCTACGCTCAAAATCCTACCACAACTCAGCCACCGAGTTGTGAATTCTTGAACTACACAACCATAGTTCGTCCCCTAGTCACACGACTAGAAATTACAAACATTTAAAAGTAAATTACAAATAAAAACAATTAAAAATCCTAATTTAAATATATTAAAGCCCAAATATAAAGGACGGCCCAATTAAAAAATTAGTGCTAAAAAACTATTCCGCTTTAATCTTTTATTTCTTCAGCCTGTTCCTTGTTGCTTTGAAAATTAGCTTCTTTGATCCTCTTGGGAAAATTAGGGCTTCGTCGATTTTAATAGATCGATCAAATTAATGTCATCATGTTGATTGCACTATTGATCGATTGTCTCTTGGATTTGCTTTGGCTTCTTCAATCAAGTCGAGTTCGATTGTTGCATGAATTGGTACGTTTGTTCCTTTTTCGATTTATATTGTACTCGACTTTGATTCAAGTTGAATGATTTGAAACTTTGTTCTGTGTTGTTGCTTAAACTCAAAAGCTTTAAAAAAGACGATGATGATTGGGTTAAATAGGGCTCGAACCCCTTAACTTTCATTCATATTATATCTTTTGAATTTGTTAATTAATTTAGCTCGGTCATTTGATTTTTCTTGAATGCATGAGATTGATCGTGACTTGTTCAAATCGTATATCTTCGTTACTTGATTGTCATGGCTTATTTGATTTTGAACTTGCCCGATCCCTTGGTCACCATGGCTTTGAATTTTCTGGTGCTTTGAATTTATGTTGACTTCGGAACTTTGATATTTTTGAGATGAGAATTTTATTTCGACTTGTTCAATTTCTGTTATCACTTTGACACTCAAGACACCTTGCTGTGTTGATTGAACTGCGGCTTGATATCATTCGATTGTGGAGATGAATGCTCTTTTGTTTGGCTTACTAATTGTTGCTTGCGGCTTATTCATCACTTGGTAGAGATGTTGTATGGTTTATCAAGTCTGGTTTTAAAGTGTATGCTTTCACTGGATAGGCAGTGCCATTGATATTTGAGTCTTCTCTTTTGTTGATGGTCATCTCCATTTTTTTTACTGTTGGTATGCACTTTTATTCACGATGTCTTCATGTGTACTCGAGTATTTCCTCTGTTCATTGCATTACTTTGAATCATTTTTGGTTTGCATTGGGTTAATGTGCATTGTGTTTCCATTCATCATTTCTGGGTTTAGTTGAACCTTCTTGTTACTTCAAGGCTGAGTTGCATCGAGTCATGTCGGTTTTGTTGCATTCATTCTTTACTGTCATGTGTGGTATATAAGTCTGGTTCAATTGGAAGTCTGGTCTTGGATGATCTGACTCACTTTGAATGCTTTGGTAAGTTTATACTTGTGTTATCACCATATATGCACATGTTCTGAATTCTTAAGTCTGGATTAGCTTGTTTACTTATTTGCACTGAGTTTGTTTGTTATTTGATCTTAAGGCCATCACTTGTATTCAGTTCATTGTTGTGTTGCTTTGAGCTAGTTTTCACTTTGATGATGAGTTTCTTATGAGCTAGTTCATGAAATCTTCATGTTAGTTACTGTGTAATGTTTCACTTGAGTCTTCACCTAGTTGTTCTGGTCATTCATATATAAGTCCGATCGAAGCATTTTACTATTTGAACTTGTACTTAACCATTTGGTGATGTTTTGCAGTGCACCCAAGCGAATCCAGCTTATAGCTCGGGTTTGACCTTGTTCTAGTATCATAACTTTATTTGTATTTCACTTGAGTTGAACCCGGCTTTTGATTGGGTTTGATCTTGTGGCATGTACATTGATACACTATGCATGTCACAGGCTGTTCGTGTATGATGAAATCAAAAAACATATATGATGACGAACAACCCAAATAACTAAGGCAAATAAAATTTTCAAAATACACATTTTATTTTACACTGCACAAATATTTCTTTTCCTATTTTACTGTGTCAGTGTGTATTTTGCAGATAATTCAGATGCTGGATTCAATCTGGAATAGAGTTGAAGATCGAATACGAGTGAATGGGTGATATGTAGTGAAGTATGCAAATGTAAATGGAAAATTGTGATGTAATCAAACTTGTATTGTAATTGAATTTGTATATATATGGTGAGAGCTCAAATTTGTACTATTCAAAATTGTAATAAAATATTTATTTGAATTTAAATTCTCTGTTATTTATTTTATCCAGCAAAATTTTACTTAACTATGTGAAAAAATAAAATAGTACAATATCAAATACATTTAAATGAATATATATATATATATATATATATATATATATGTTTACTATCATCAAACAAAAATCATATACTCGCATATTCAACAATCTCCCCTTTTTTATGATAACAAACATATATTTAAGATTTTGAATTTCTAAAATGTATTTGATCATTCAGTCTGCTCCCCCTATTTGAGCGCTCCCTTTCTACACAAAGCTCCCCCATCATATATGTATGAAAATATATCATATATGCATGAAAATTAATAAAAACGAATAAATGAACCAAGATGCATATAGAAAATACAAAATAAATATTTGACAACTTTTCTCTCTTCCTTTTGTTATCAACAAAAGAGTAATAGTGTTAGAAAAATAGAGATAAAGCGATAGATATTAATAAAATATTAATACCCAATCGAGTATAAATATTAAATTTCAATAAAAAAATCAAACAAAAATCATAAATACTCTATTAGGCTCATATTCCACTTTAGAATGATAGGGATGGTGTAAACCATATAGCTGTGTCTATTTGTACTATATTTATATCAGGAATTTGAATATCTACTAACCATGCATAACCTTTAGGACTTTTAAATGAGATTAGTAATATTCCTAATTTTTATATAAAAAATGAATTCAAGTATCTTCTAGCCATGAATAACCATGAGGACTTTTGAATGGGATTAGAATCAACTTGTTTATTTGATGATTAATTTTGATATGTGTTCCATACATGCATAACCGTGAGGACTTTTAAATGAGCGTAAAAGCACATAATCAAAAATTCCAAGTAATTCACCATGCATAACCGTGAGGGCTTTTAAATGAGAGTGAATACTTTGGATGTTTTTTATTGCTAAAAATGTAGTAAAATGAAAAACGAATGATCTCCCATTTAAAAAGCCACATATTGACATAATATATTGGATTTTGATGAGTGATGGTCGTTAAAAATATGATAGTAATAGAAATGGTCATGGAATTTTTACCAACAAAAAGTTTTTATAACCCTTATTTAAATTTCTAAAGAAATTTACTAAGTATACTGTCTCAAGTTATAATATATGATTAATATCAACACTCGTCACTTTTTCAATCACTATTTATCTTTTGATAATCAGTAGGGAGTAAGATTAGTTAATGTAGTCATTTAGATCAAATCCAAAAATAATTATCAAATTTTCTAAAAATGACTAATCTGAAACAAGGCCAATAAAAATTAATTTTTGAAAGGGGTTTTATAAAAGAAAAATGTCTGCTAATTGAAAATTATTTGAAGTGAAATGTATGCAGAATATTTTCTTTGAAAATGATGCAACTACCGAATGTCTCAACATAAATCACATTCCACTAGTAATTTTTCTATCAACTAGATTACCAGTATAATATGCATCTGAATTTCTCTTAGACTCAAGACTATCATTAGTTGAATGTTATAGACCATACCGTGAAGTGTGCAACCAAATATCTTGAAATCATTTTTAATAGATTTTAAATGAAATTGAATTGAAGCCGTGCGAATAAACAAAGCAGTGAACATAATGTCAGAATAAGATAAACAAATATGTCCACATGTATCTTGAGTAATCATCAACCAACATTGTTAGTCTAAGAAAATCTATATGAAATAGTTCAAAGATGATTAGTTAACATTTTAAAATCAATATCAACATGTATTATCACATAACTGGCTGATTAGATTACGGTGCAGATTTTCACATTAAATATATCGTTCAAAATAAATATACAGTTACCTCTTTTACCCTTACGATAATTTTCATTCTTATTTATTGTGATTCTATCACCTTTATACTAGGCTAAGGAACTTTGATTTGTTGCCCGTTGTGTGTCTGGAACAGTCAGAATCCAGATAACACTGTTGTTGTTCCTTAGCCTGCCACCACACCTACACAATAAAAGATTTTTGTGACCTATTTGTTTTTATAGGTCCATGGTTGTTAGTGGCAAGAGATTCTGCAAAATATGTTTGTGGAGACCCAAAATTATTTATATATGTTCCTTTCGGCTTCAGATTTGTTTGACTTTGAGGGACTTTATATTTGTGCGTTTTAGAACCCAAATTGAATTTTTTTTTTACGTTTTTGGGTCTCTACCAACAAATGTTTTAATTGTGTTCAATTTTTCCACATATTGTGCACTTTGATTAATTTCATTTCTATCACATTCCGATTGATTATACCCAAGTCCTTATCTAACCATGTTAACGGTTTGTTTCCCTAATAGCATATTTAACGATCTTTCACTTTTTGAAAATTTTTCTAAAGTTGTAGACAATTGTTGGACTTGTATTTTGAGAGAATCATTTCATTTAATAATTATGTGCACTTTTTAATAGAATTTTCTCTCCTTGTATTTTCACTTTCTTTCAAAATCATAATTCGTTTTCAAGCGATTTAATTTTAATTTCTGATTTTGAATTTCTTCTTCGCATGTTGGACACTTATCACACTTAGGGCTTGATCAAATTGTTTATTTAGTTCTATCAAAGTATCTCTTTGTGATTCAGTTTTAGCATATTTCTCCCTTAGTCGTTCAAAACAGCCATTTACTTTGTGGATATATATAAGTAATTCCGAGTGAGTAAGTTTTTATACCTCGCTTGGCTCGTCATCATCGCTATCATTTATATCACCTCCAAGGCACATATCTGCATTTTCACTCCCACTGCTAGTGCTTTTATCATCATCACTTTTATTCCATGTGACTCAAAACTTCTTCTTTTTGATTTCTTTTCTTGGTCATATCGATTCTGAGGACAATTGGGCTTGAGTGACCAGGTTTTTTGCACTTGTGACAGATGATCTCCCGCTCTTCTAGGTTGTATAGTACTTTGACTATTCTGCTTTTTAATTGTTGATTTAGAACTGGATTTCCATATCTACGATTCCACTTATTGAATTTCTTTATTATCAGTGCCAATTCAGCTGCTCCACCATCATCACTTTCTGTTGTTCCCTTAAGAGCTATTGATTACCTTCGAGTATCACCTCCTTCACGCTCTTCCTTAAATTTCATTTCTAGCTCATAAGTGGTGAGATTTTTGATGAGCTCTTCAACTCTGATTTTCTTCAAATCCTTTTATTGTTGAATAGTAGTGACTTTGGCTTCCAAATTTCAAGGGAGGACTCTGAGGATTTTTCGGACCATCTCCAACTTTGAGTATGATTTTCCGAGACCATTTGATTTGTATACAATATTGGAAAGTCATACGTACATCTCTTTAACATTTTCATCCTTGTCTATTATGAAGTTCTCGTATTCGCTACTAAGCATGGCAAGGCCAGATTTTTTGACTTGAGATGTTCCTTCGTGAGCCACTTCAAGTGTGTGCCATATTTCCTGCGCAGTTAGACAACATGAGACACGATTAAATTCAATTTGATCCTATGAACAAATAATAGAATTCATAGTTTTAGCATTAGCATTCTGTAGTCTATTTTCTAGATCTGTCCATTGATCCATCGGTTTATCTATTTCTTGATTATTTACCACTATAGTTGGTGCTCTATAACCTATCTCAATAATATTCCAAGCATCAATGGTTTTCAGAAAAAAATTCATTCTATTTTTCCAGTAAACATATTCATCATTGAACATTGGTGGTATAACTATAGACTAACCCTCAGCAAAAGCATTATTAAAAGAAACCATTTTGAAAAATTCAGATTATTTTTTTAAAAAAATTGGTTTTTGAAAAATCAAAATTTTAAAACAACAATTGACTACTATTCCTAGCCCTAATACAACTTGTAAGATCGATTTCACCCTAAATGGAGGTGAATAGGGTGATACTAATAATTATAAAAATTTAATGCAGAAGTATATAAAATAATCGCAACACTGATAACAATAGAATAATAGCAGCACAGATAATAGCAGAATATAAAAAGCAGAAAATAGAACACATAGATTTACCCAGCTTCGGCAAAACCCTGTGTTGCCCCCAAGGTTTCTACTATAATAGTAGTCAGACGCTTACACACATAAAATCACGACACCCACTATCAATTAACCTAATTCTATGCTCAAAACCCTACCACAACTCAGCCATTGAGTTTTGAATTTTTGAACTACACCACCGTAGTTCGTCCCCTAGTCACATGACTAGAAATTACAAACGTTTAAAATTAAATTACAAATAAAAACAATTAAAAAAGCCCCAATTTAAATATATTAAAGCTGGAACATAATGTAACGAGAAGGATTTATGCCCGCTCGAAAATCGACATCCATACTTCATATCGTATTCGAATGTCATAGATTCGACCGTTCAAATCCGAGTCGCCGGAGCTTATAACAACATTAAGTAAATAACACAGCGGAATAAAAGAATAATACATTGATATACAGCTTTGATACAATATCTGATACAACAGATGATCCAATAGATATCAATATACATCAGAGATATGATACAATAAAATAGCAGCGGAACAATATAACACTAAGATAGTCTTCAAAAGAGAACTCCAGCAGCAGCAGCTCGATCCAACATCACGATATACAAAGACAAGCAAGTCTCGTCCACATCCACAGACTGAACTAGCTCCAGATAATTCACTGAACCAAACTATCTGAAAAACCCAAACTCTAGACTGCTCGTGTAGAAAATAATGAGCACCCAGAGTTTAGGAAAGAAACAATAAACTTCGGATCAGTCATGCGACTGGTGTGAGCAACAAAAAGAAAACAGTTGTCTTTTAAACAATCAACAAAAGATTTTAAAGTCAATTCGCAATGCTTTTAGAAATGAAACTACCATAAGACCTCCCACCACACACACAATGCAAACGCAGACTTGGAGGAGATTTCTTCTTATGTTAGTCAAAGATGCTTACTACGCAAAATCAAATCATTTGATTATTATTATTAGTGCATAGTGTAGGAAAAATTTCGAAAGTAGAATATAAATCTTAGCCAGCATAGGTACCATTATATTATGCCCGCTATAGCTACCATATTAGATGGCAGGTTCTACAACTAATACCGTACAAGGCTCGTATTGTTTCTTTGGATTTCCAACAAATGGTCAGGCCAAGGAACTTCCCATTGCCACATGAGAATGTCTCTGGAAGGACGTCCCCGAGAACCAAACCAGATCTCTGCCAACACAAGGCCGGATTACCCCTAACTGGGTAACTACTGACACGAGTATGCCATCTCTCGGTCCTTTGGGACCTTTATCCGAGAGCTATCTAACCAACATCACACAATGATAAATAAAGTGTTTCCAACATGATTAAGTATCTAGACTCCATACCATGATACCACCCTTTTCCAGAAGGAAATGCACATACCCTAAAGGGAGTTACCCCTCATAACCTTGCCGCATCTTTCCTGTTTTGACCATTCCGGGGTGTGAGGCTCGACGAAGTCACGTCCACAAAGCCACGCTTTATACAAAATGTAACAACCTAGAATTTAGAACAATTTAAAAATGAAAATATTTAATTAATTTTAAATATTTGAATGAGAATTTAAATTGAATTCCCAATATAACTGTGAATTTGGCGATTAAATATTAAAATTTAATCTATACAAAGTTGAATAAAAATTTGAATTTAACTTTGAAGTTGAAATTGAATATTTAATTTGTAATTGAAATTTGAACTAATGACTTAAAAAAAATAGTTTGGATTTATGAATTATTTTTATGTAAATTTATGTTTGATTGTTGAACTTGAAAACGTTTATATGTTTATTAAAGAAAATAATTTACAAAACAAAATTTAATTCAAAATAAAAATAAAAATATAATAATATATATATATATATAAAAGAGAGTACATTGCCTTACTTTCATCAGCTATATACACGCCTCAACCTATGCCTTAACTCACGCCGTTACACACGCCATGACTCACGCACCCTTCACTTCAAAGTATACTGATACCCCCTTTACCTTTCTCATTAAAAAAAACCCTAAACAAATAAAAAACGAAACAAAAAAATGGCGGCCTCTCTCTAAAACTCGTTCGTTCCTCTTTGCAAACAAATTAGGGCTTTTCGAAATTAGGGCTTGCTTCAGCTTCTTTGCGTTCGTCTTCATTTCGGTGAAAGGTGAGTGACCCTCACATCTGATTCAAAACCATGTTTCGGCTGTCGATTTTGTCAATATTGATGTTTTCAGTGACTGTATAAATTTCGTATATTTTGAGTTGGTTTAAATTTCATGATGTTGTTTTGTTTGACTTTGGCCATACAGTTCATTGTCACTGGCAACAGTTGTTCGTTTTCACCTGACACTCTCGGTGTAGATTCGCGACTGGGTTACTGTTCTTGGTCATCATGGCCTCGAATTGATTTATATTTTTTTCTGATATTGGTTTCGTTTGTGATTTTTGGTATTACCATCTTTAACATAACTGATCTTTGGCATTGCTTGGATTTTGTGAAACCAGCTACTTGATTTCTTTAAAAATGCAATTTTATCACTCTGGTCATTTTTGCTCATCCGTGATAGCATTTTCCACCTTGTTCTGGTGCACTTTTATGCATTACATCTGGACTTGTTCGTCTAGTCTTTGAGGCTGCAATTTTGTTCAGTGATTATATAGATTCATTGATATAAATTATGTTGTGTTGCACTATATCACCACAGTTGCAAGTAAATTATGTTCATACCTGTAGCATGGTCGTTAATCCATGTGTTTTATCAACCACTTGAAGTTCTCTTGCATCACCTGGGTAACTGCAGTTTCATTACTGCCTCTTCATAAAAGTCTGCTTGCATTCAGTTGTACTTTGTTCTTTCAGGCATTTTCATTTGCACTATACCTTCCTAGTGCATTCCACACTTTCATGACCTTATTACCTGTACAATGTTTAATTTTGCAAATCTTGAGAAGTCTATGCATGCTTATTCATCATATTGTCCACTGTATTGGGTTCGAACATGGCTAATTCATTGTATATTTTAAGTTAGTCTACATTTGGTAGTTGTATTTCTTTTTGCTCGAGCCTAATGCTTTTTGAAGCCTGAACCTGTAGTCGAGTTTCCAGTCTGCATATATGTTGTTTCATGTACGTTGGTCTCTCAAGACAGCTGCATTGGAATTGATTGAATATGTGCTGAAGCATCTAAATATATACTTGCATTTCTCTGATTTTCATTCATGTAATGCTCAACTATTTTAGTTATTACAAATTAACTTTTAAATTATAATTTGTTTCACTTTAATAGAAATGGTTAACAATGAATGTTTTGGTTTAAAATATTTTTTTTTTTGAAAACCAGCCTTGGGTGTATTGTTAAAGCTAAAAAAATTTATCTTATTTTTCACATCTGGAGTATGCACATGTATTTATATTTGCTGGCTACATGTATTGCATCTGTGTTTATATGTGAACCTTGATATAATATTCAGATATGTTACCGTAACTCTTGATTTGGGCACTGACTTAGGATTGCCAAATTTCCTTGCTCATTTTGAAACTGAATCACAACTGTCTACAACCTGACACTTCTACTATGCTAGAGCCTTTTGCTTATATGTCACTGCGCTATGTGTAAATTCCTTGGACCTTAACCAGCACCTGACTACTTTGTTTATGCATTGTTGATTGCCCTGTTGTTATGTCCATGAGCATTTGCTCAAGTCTGGTTATTTGCATATCTTTGGGTATTGAACTGTTTTCATGTTTCATTCGAGCCTTCGCGCTTTGTGGCTGCAAATTTTTGATTGCAGATTTGCCCTTGTATCCATTTATGACTGCAGTTTCGTTTTTATATGCAGTTTTGCCTATGTCGGTTTGCGTTGCATCGACATTTGATTTCATAAATTTCGGTTCATTGATCTTTTGGGTACATCATCACTATAGTGGCGAGGCAGTGCACGCAAGCGTGAACTGCAGCCACACAGTTTTAACATTTTATATGTGGCGAGGCAGTGCACGCGTGCGTGTACTGCAGCCAATCGGTTTTGATGTTTTTAAGTAACTTTTCAATTATTTGAATTGATTTGATTTAAACTGATGATTTTGTTGTAAACTGCCGTTTAGGCAAATTTTGATTGTTTTCTAAATTATCTTCATCAATAATCCCTTCATCTATCCTCATTGATAATTTGAATCTACTGATTTATTATTTAACACTGTTAAGTGTTGTATTTACCGTTATCCGATTACTTGTTAAAGGATCGGATAGGTAAATTTATATTTGACTGTCATCTAATTGCTATTTGATTATTATTGCCTCTATGCACTAATAACTGAGTTTGAATTAGACTGATCCGTGTATTATTTTCTTTTGAATGTAATACTCGGGTCAGACCGAGTATTTTACAGCTTGAAGATTTTCAGGCCGGGAAGTTAGAGAGTTTTGGGGAAATTGCTTCACTTTAGCTTTTCGAAGAATTTTTGTACTTAAAAGAAATATTCCGCTGTATAAAAAATTTAACGCATTTTACAAACTCTCATATATGTATAAAAATTCATTTATGTAAAATATTATGATTATTCTGTGATTCTGTGGCTGTTTCTGTTTAAACTCTATAAATTGAATAACAATCCGTCATATTGAACGTCTCAAGCTGGTTTAATTACCGACTGGAGGCGGTCAGAGCGGCGGGTCGTTACAAAAGTGGTATCAGAGCTTTGGTTTATACAAAGCTCAGTTTATGATGTTTAATATGAATAGTTACTAGAACCACTTTAAAGAAAGTGTTTTTCAAATTTAAAGAAGTATGAAATTGTTTTCTTTGAAAAATAAAAGGTATTTTGAAAATTCAAATTTTTTCGAAAATTCCCCTCTCTAAATTTAGGTTTGCAATAGTTTCTCTTCGGAAAAACCCATTATCGAATTGTTGAGACTTATGAAAAATAAAATATTAGTGAAGTGAATTAATGAATTGGTTTAAATCCAATATTTTGAATATCTCCAAAGTGAAAATTGTGAAGTAAAATGACGTGTCAATTTAGTTATAGCCAAGAGGATAACTAAATTATAACTTGAGAATTTGATTTTGAATTCTTTTGAAAATTGATTTCTAATGTTGTGAAGAACGATTTAGTAAATAAATGGATTTTAAGTACTTAACTTATAATATGAACTTTTGGTATATAATTGAGTTATATAAATTGAATTGAATTAATAAAGAAGATTTATAAATCGAAGTTTTATAAATAGAAATGAAATTTGTAAAGATTGTTTATAAATTCGAAACCAATTGAATTTGATAAATGAAACATAGAAGTTATTAAAGGAGATTTATTCGTGATTTTGGACAGCGAATTATCCTTTAAGTTAAATATTGTGATAGTAAATGTTGGTTGGGAATTTTATCCACGATTTTGGACAGTGGATAATCTTTTAAATAAATGTGTAGAAACACTGAATTGAATAAATAAGTATATTCACGATTTTCGACAGTGAATATATTATTGAATAAAACGGATATGTTTTAGGGAAGTGATATTATGAAATGGTTAATGTGGAAATATAAATTTAATGGAACCAAGTCGATGAATGACTTACTAAAGAACTAGTTGATTATTTTTGAAATAGAAAGCAAATGCAAAGTTCAAATAGAATTTAAATTTCAAATTTGAAGTTGTCAACATGATAATCCATTATAGGTTTAATAAATTCAGTGATGAATTTGAATTTAAACATGCGGAAAATTAAATTAAGTGAAAAACTTAATATTGAAAAGTTTGAAATTGGTTTAAAACTAATATTATGAAAAGTATGAGGAATTCAAACTATGAATTAAGTTGAAGTTGAAATTGAAAAAGTTAATGGTTTTAAAGATGTTTTAAAATGCATTAAGTATCGAATACATAGATTTCAGCATTCATTGTTGAAATAGGCGTTTTCGAGAAATAAGGAAATGGTGGACTATAACATTGTTGTTATAGTAAATGGTTTCCGAAAGGAAATGTTGTTTATAGTATTGGGATTTATATATCTATCTTAAATTTCGAATCCCTATACTAGTGATTTTTGAGTTGTCGTAACGATGTTTTACGTAACATTCGTTTTGACTCAAATAAATATGTTTAAAAGAACGCTTTCCTTTAAGAATGGAATATATACTTAATTTTGATTCAAGTATATTGAATATTTTCCGTGTTGAAAATAAATGGATTTGTGAATTACTTATTATTAAATAAGTATGGAAATGTTTTCCAATATGAAATGAAAGGTTTGAAATTTTATCTTTTAAAGATAAACTGAAAAAAATGAATATTTGAAATTTGTTTCAAATGGTTAAGTTGGAAAATTATATATATCTTGTAAAGATATTTTTGGGAAATTTGAATGATCAGTTCAACTTGAATATTTTCCAAAAAAGATTGAATCTTGAGTTAAATTGAGTTTAACTTTGACATCAAAAACAATATAAGTTGAGTTTTGAATTTTGGATAGTCGATTTGGATTGTATGTCTAGCATGGTGAATTGATGACATAGCAATTGATCTCTATTAAATATATATCTGTTGGTGGCGGAGAATTTATTCTTTTAGCTTAACCCCTTCTCTGAGACGTACGAGCTTAGAGGTTATATATCGATAGACACCAATTATGTGTTGAGAATTGACGATGTAACGTGAAATCCAAATCGAATGTGAAGTCGATAATGAATTGGATTATGAATGTGAATTAGGTTTGAGATAACCTTAAATTTTCAAATCGATTTAGAGGAAAATTTTAAATGAGATGGAAAATTTTGGAATCCTCTATTTGTTATGAATGTGAATTGAGTTTTCGTAACTTATATATGTGAATGTAATAATTCGAAAACCATCAGTTTGGAAAGTCATTATTATGAAAAGTCCTATGCAAGTTTACATAGGTATGATATGTACGAAATGTGAAATGAAGTACTATATGTATATGACATATGTTTTCTAAAAACTAAGGATATGGAAATGTACCTTCCATTTATTATTTGTGAAGGTGATTGGAACTCGGTGGAGTGTCCATTGGAAATCGTAGCTACGTAGAATTTCCATTAGTGGAATGTCCATTGGGACTGACTGGAATCCCCCACGATGGATCATCGTGTTGGGATTATGTGAATTGATGCTGGCGTAATTCGTGGGGCGTGATGCCTACAGTTACAAGCGATTCCACTGGGATAGTGGCGCAACCGCCGTGTAAACTGCGATCTAGAGGCCGAAGCGTAATTTGAGGGGCGAGATGCCTACGGTCACGAGCGATTCTACTGGGATAGTAGCGTAACCGCCGTGTGAACCGCGATCTATGGCAACAACCATGGCGAAATTCAAGAGAGATGTGAAATCTACAGTTACAAGCGATTCTACTGGGATAGTAGCGTAACCGCCGGGTAAACTGTGATCCATGGGGGAACGTGCTTTCCATATCCATTTTTAAAAGAATTTTTAAAAAAGTATTTTCACTGAGAGTTGAAGCAAGTATATTTAGTACTTGGAGATTTTTAGACTTGCGCCTGGCCAGCGTATGCCTAAAGTCTGTAAGAACGACGATGGACTTGTTAAACTTCGAGTTAGCAAGTATTTTCAAAACTTTGAATAGAAAATCAATAGTATGAAATTAGAATTACATAATTCTAACCTAATGAATTAAGGAAGAAGATTTTTAAAATATCTTGAAAGCACACAGCTTTGGAAAAGATATAATATGCAAATATCTAGCATGAAGAATTTCAAGTTTAAAAATCTGAGTTTTGTAAGTCAAAATTTTTGGTAAAAGAGTTTTGCGTCTTGATTGTAGAAATCGATGAATAAAGCTAGTGAAATAAAATAAATGGAATGAATCCTATATTTATTTGTGAGTTTGGAACTTAGTAAAATTGAGTAGGGTATAAATATCGGTGAGATTTTAGCAATCGTTTTCCCTAACTTATAATTTCGGGACAAAATTCTTTAAGGAGGGAAGATTGTGACAACCCAGAATTTTGAACAATTTAAAAATGAAAATATTTAATTAATTTTAAATATTTGAATGAGAATTTAAATTGAATTCCCAATATAACTGTGAATTTGGCGATTAAATATTAAAATTTAATCTATACAAAGTTGAATAAAAATTTGAATTTAACTTTGAAGTTGAAATTGAATATTTAATTTGTAATTGAAATTTGAACTAATGACTTAAAAAAAATAGTTTGGATTAACGAATTATTTTTATGTAAATTTATGTTTGATTGTTGAACTTCAAAACGTTTATATGTTTATTAAAGAAAATAATTTACAAAACAAAATTTAATTCAAAATAAAAATAAAAATATAATAATATATATATATATATATATAAAAGAGTACATTGCCTTACTTTCATCAGCTACATACACGCCCCAATCTATGCCTTAACTCACGTCGTTACACACGCCATGACTCACGCACCCTTCACTTCAAAGTATACCGATACCCCCTTTACCTTTCTCATTAAAAAAAACCCTAAACAAATAAAAAACGAAACAAAAAAATGGCGGCCTCTCTCTGAAACGCGTTCGTTCCTCTTTGCAAACAAATTAGGGCTTTTCGAAATTAGGGCTTGCTTCAGCTTCTTTGCGTTCGTCTTCATTTCGGTGAAAGGTGAGTGACCCTCACATCTGATTCAAAACCATGTTTCGGCTGTCGATTTTGTCAATATTGATGTTTTCAGTGACTGTATAAATTTCGTATATTTTGAGTTGGTTTAAATTTCATGATGTTGTTTTGTTTGACTTTGGCCATACAGTTCACTGTCACTAGCAACAGTTGTTCGTTTTCACCTGACACTCTCGGTGTAGATTCGCGACTGGGTTACTGTTTTTGGTCATCATGGCCTCGAATTGATTTTTATTTTTTTCTGATATTGGTTTCGTTTGTGATTTTTGGTATTACCATCTTTAACATAACTGATCTTTGGCATTGCTTGGATTTTGTGAAACCGGCTACTTGATTTCTTTAAAAATGCAATTTTATCACTCTGGTCATTTTTGCTCATCCATGATAGCATTTTCCACCTTATTCTGGTGCACTTTTATGCATTACATCTGGACTTGTTCGTCTAGTCTTTGAGGCTGCAATTTTGTTCAGTGATTATATAGGTTCATTGATATAAATTATGTTGTATTGCACTATATCACCACAGTTGCAAGTAAATTATGTTCATACCTGTAGCATGGTCGTTAATCCATGTGTTTTATCAACCACTTGAAGTTCTCTTGCATCACCTGGGTAACTGCAGTTTCATTACTGCCTCTTCATAAAAGTCTGCTTGCATTCAGTTGTACTTTGTTCTTTCAGGCATGTTCATTTGCACTAAACCTTCCTAGTGCATTCCACACTTGCATGACCTTATTACCTGTACAATGTTTAATTTTGCAAATCTTGAGAAGTCTATGCATGCTTATTCATCATATCGTCCATTGTATTGGGTTCGAACATGGCTAATTCATTGTATATTTTAAGTTAGTCTACATTTGGTAGTTGTATTTCTTTTTGCTCGAGCCTAATGCTTTTTGAAGCCTGAACCTGTAGTCGAGTTTCCAGTCTGCATATATGTTGTTTCATGTACGTTGGTCTCTCAAGACAGATGCATTGGAATTGATTGAATATGTGCTGAAGCATCTAAATGTATACTTTCATTTCTCTGATTTTCATTCATGTAATGCTCAACTATTTTAGTTATTACAAATTAAATTTTAAATTATAATTTGTTTCACTTTATTAGATATGGTTAATAATGAATGTTTTGGTTCAAAATATTTTTTTTTTTTTGAAAACCAGCCTTGGGTGTATTGTTAAAGCTAAAAAAATTTATCTTATTTTTCACATCTGGAGTATGCACATGTATTTATATTTGCTGGCTACATGTATTGCATCTGTGTTTATATGTGAACCTTGATATAATGTTCAGATATGTTACCGTAACTCTTGATTTGGGCACTGACTTAGGATTGCCAAATTTCCTTGCTCATTTTGAAACTGAATCACAACTGTCTACAACCTGACACTTCTACTATGCTAGAGCCTTTTGCTTATATGACACTGCGCTATGTGTAAATTCCTTGGACCTTAACCAGCACCTGACTATTTTGTTTATGCATTGTTGACTGCCCTGTTGTTATGTCCATGAGCATTTGCTCAAGTCTGGTTATTTGCATATCTTTGGGTATTGAACTGTTTTCATGTTTCATTCGAGCCTTCGCGCTTTGTGGCTGCAAATTTTTGATTGCAGATTTGCCCTTGTATCCATTTATGACTGCAGTTTCGTTTTTATATGTAGTTTTGCCTATGTCGGTTTGCGTTGCATCGACATTTGATTTCATAAATTTCGGTTCATTGATCTTTTGGGTACATCATCACTATAGTGGCGAGGCAGTGCACGCAAGCGTGAACTGCAGCCACACAGTTTTAACGTTTTATATGTGGCGAAGCAGTGCACGCGTGCGTGTACTGCAGCCAATCGGTGTTGATGTTTTTAAGTAACTTTTCAATTATTTGAATTGATTTGATTTAAACTGATGATTTTGTTGTAAACTGCCGGTTAGGCAAATTTTGATTGTTTTCTAAATTATCTTCATCAATAATCCCTTCATCTATCCTCATTGATAATTTGAATCTACTGATTTGTTATTTAACACTGTTAAGTGTTGTATTTACCGTTATCCGATTACTTGTTAAAGGATCGGATAGGTAAATTTATATTTGACTGTCATCTAATTGCTATTTGATTATTATTGCCTCTATGCACTAATAACTGAGTTTGAATTAGACTGACCTGTGTATTATTTTCTTTTGAATGTAATACTTGGGTCAGACCGAGTATTTTACAGCTTGAAGATTTTCAGGCCGCGAAGTTAGAGAGAGTTGGGGAAATTGCTTCACTTTAACTTTTCGAAGAATTTTTGTACTTAAAAGAAATATTCCGCTGTATAAAAAATTTAATGCATTGTACAAACTCTGATATATGTATAAAAATTCATTTATGTAAAATATTATGATTATTCTGTGATTCTGTGGCTGTTTCTGTTTAAACTCTATAAACTGAATAACAATCCGTCATTTTGAACGTCTCAAGTTGGTTTAATTACCGACTGGAGGCGGTCAGAGCGGCGGGTCGTTACACAAAAGCTGTGCTTTGGGTCAACAAATGATCATAGAAATGATCACAACGATAAACGATCAAACAAATGATCCTATCACAAATGATCAACACAATGATCATTTCACAGCAACACTCAGCATGTCACATTACCAAATTGGGAATATATTGCTGATAACCTTCAACTACATACCCTCTGAGCTCGTACGTCTCAGAGAAGGGTGTTAAGCTAAGAGAATAAATTCTCCGCCACCAACAGAAATATATTTGAAAGAAATCAGCTTTATATCTCAATTTGTAATGTCAGACATACTATCCATACAAGTCTGTTCCGGGCTCGAACAGAACCGAAGGCACTTACAAAGAAGTCCTTGCAATCCGGATATTCACTAATCACGTTCGGACTTCCCATCACATATGGAGTTGTCCTTTCGCTTTCAAAAATATTCGGTCTTCAACACCGGTCTTCAAATGCTATCCATAACGACATATCACATATTCGGAATAGGATATATGACACAAAGGTCCTCTCCCGGCTAAACCGAATAGTGAGCGCAGTATTTTAAAAACATATGGATATTGGGATTTCAATTAAGTCGCAACTTAAAACCCAAAACTTTTCTTCAAATGGTTTAAACCAATTACCATTTCAAATCTTTATATCAAAAAAGATTTATTTCACGAAGATCAATTTATAGACTTTTAAAACAATTTCCATTCCAATTGGATTAACTCATTAAATCTTTAAATCAAAGATTTAACTCATAGCTTTCAAAATTCGATTAACTTGTTGAATCTTTAAATCAAAGATTCAACTTATAGCTTTCAAATCGTTTTCATAACTTGGAAATTATCTTCATTTTCAAACTTGAAATTCTTTTTAACACAAATTGGACGTTCATTTCTTATGTGAAAGCTTTTATTATTTGAAAAAAAACAGTTTTCGTTTCAGAAAAATCCAATTATATTTACACGAGTTAAAGCCCTTGAATTCTATTCACATCCCCAAATCAATACTTTTAAAATAGTTTAACCCATATATAACTGGTATAACATTTTTAATCCCTAGTTTTAAATCATAGAATTCAATTTCAAATCTTGAATTTAAGTTCAAATCAAATTATTCAACTTCATATTTTATCGAGTTATTCAAAATAAATTTCATCTATGAAATTCCATTTCAAAAGCTTTTCACTTTAAACCCATCCATTTCCAAAACATTTGAATTCAAATATTCAAATTTAAAACTACTTCAAAAATCTGCGACTTAATCGATTTCCTCGTGAAATCCATATTGGTGTGTGTATAAGTGTGGTCTAGGGTTTTATACAATAGTGCAACATCATACAATCATCACAGATCAGAATACAGAAATATAGTTGATAAGCGATATAAACTATAACGCTTATCGTCCATTCACAGATTCACAGATGATAAATTACAGATAAATAAGTCACACAGCTCAAAAACAAAGTATCACATATCAGGGGTATCAAACAAAACAATTATTCAGCCAAGTCCAAACATTCACAAATGAATTTATTAATCAAATAATTAATTTAAATCGGATGTATCAATTATTAATCCGGGTAAATTATCATAATTTAATTACAAATTATCTGAAATAAATTCCCTTTCACAATTTATTAGGTAACCCTTAATTTTTAACTATCATTCTTAATTAATGAATCAATTAATCTTTAAATTATTTAGTTAATCTTAATAAATCACATTATTAATTAATCCTTTAAATTTATTAACAAATAATTTACTAAAATTTCAAATCATCATTTAATTGATTACATTCATTAATTATCTATTAATTACTTCTATAAGTAATTATATTTTCAAAATTATCAAGTGATTATTCTGAATTAATTAACTTAAGAAATTTAGATTTTTGAATAAATCAAATTAACTCAATTAATTATGCTAAATAAATCAATTCCATAATTTCTATCATTAAGTAATTATACTTAGTAGTTCCATAATTTATTATCATTAAATTTATTAATCTAATTTATGGTTAAAAATTTTATCACATTAATTAATTGTTCAGATAATCTTAGTTAATGATTTCATTTACTATTTAGTTTCTTTAATTCCCTTTTTAAAGAAAATTTCTCACATTAACCATTATTAATTATAAATCGATTTACTATAGGAAATTCATTCGTTAATGAAATAGAAATTATTAACTTCACTGCTTAAAGTAAATTCAATCATATTTATAATTTAAGTATTATTCATAATATGTTTGAAACACTGTTTCAAATTCCCTTTCACTTAATTACTTTGCCGTAAATAAACTAATTTTGTATTTAAACAAAAGCTGTTATAACTTTAAAATTTTCAAGTTTAACAAAAACTATACCTGGGCAAAAACTTTGGTAACTCGAGTTAAGACCCGAGACAAACTGCAAAAATCACGTGCCCTACTTCGAGTTACTCGCGCTCCACCTTCCTTAGAGTCCAACCATTGTTTTCTCGAGACCATCCCTTAGACCCTTACTTCTTCCCCAACCAACTCAAAATGCTGATACGAAAAGATGCACGTATACGTGCACAATCGCGATGACCATCGCCGATCAACGTTGCTACCTCCAACACGTCACTGATCATCCTCATCTTCGATCCTAACCACCCAAAGTTCATCACGAACCCAAAATCGAGATTGAGCTATTCAATCAAAACTGGAACAGAACTCAACCAACTTAAATCACCTCGACCTGTCAATGTCGACTCCCAGAGATCACGAATCTTCGTCCACACCTTCACCGATCAACCACGAACCCATCCCCCTTGGTGCGATCGAACTCGATGCACCACAGTCGACGAGATTGCCGCGTCATCTTCGTTGAACAAAACTGAAGCTTAAACCTTAGTTCGACTATTCCCTAACGCCACGGTGAACTAGAATTACTACGAGTATATTTTCCGACATCCCCACCTAACGAGCTCCCTTCAGTATCACCCGCGCGCTCACTTTCCCCTAGATCACCAGAATCTGCCTCGTTTTCAATTTCCGTTCAACCCTCATGTACTCTTGATTTAAAGCCTTAAAAATCATGATGCTTGCTTTAAAATTCATATTACAGTATGAGGATCCAATCTTCATATCTAAATTCGACAATTAAAACTCTTGAATTTTAACTTATTAAGAGCTTTGCTCAGTTAATTAATTTTTCAGAGACATTCACATGTTGTTTCAACTCCAATAAATTTTTAAACCTTAATTTAAAATCAAACAAACAATATTATTTTTAACACCAAATCCAAACAGTGTGTAGTTCAAGTGGAATTGATTTTTGAATTAAATCATATGTTTTGGATCTAAGACAGAGAACCTATATGAACATAGCACAGTTCATCCATCCTTCAGATATACAAAGAATTCAAATATATATAGATACACATACTAATTCACACATATATAAGCAAGAGATTCATATTTTAAAATTTTAAGCAAGTGTTACTCACCTTTTAAAATTTTGAAGCAGAGAGTTGCTTTTGGGTTTTGATGAACTGCAGTTTCTTCTTTTTCTTGAATCTGCTTTGTTATATAACTGAGCTTTAAATGTATAAAATAATGATGTTCTTTTTTTTCTTTCTTTCAGTTATGATGGTGCTCGAACTAAAATGAAGAGGAAGTTTAATATATATAAGATGAGTTGTTTAGGTGATATTATAATGCTTTGTACAGGTGATGATCTGGTTTGTACAAAGGCATGGGCAAAGATAACTCAAGTCCTTTTTACTCGGCTGAGATCTTGCATTTCTTTGTTTATGTTTTATTTGTACTTATATTTTCATTTGTTTTATGAAACAAGATCTCGGCTAGAATGATGTTGTTATGGTGAGCTGCAGCTTTGTACAAATCTATATATATTTATTTAATTGGCTTGTAGATTCCAATATATGTTTGCTGTCTTGCTTTCCTTTGTATTGACTTGTTTATGTGTTAGAGATGACATTTCTTTGTCTTGCTTTGAACTTTGAATTTTTTTTGCATAACCACTTACTAGTTACATACAAGATCCCTTTACTTACTTTTGATTTTATACTTCATGTACATAGATATAAAGCTATTTTAATTATTGTTATAAAAATAACTCCTTATTGATTTAAAATAATTTACAAAAGAAACCATTTTCTTATTAATAAATAACACAAACCATTTGAATTTGGAAAAACTCCAATCGATTATCATTTAATTTCACAATTTTTAATTCAAAAATTCATTTAAATTATCAATTTAAATTCATAAAAATCCTGGGTCGTTACACATAAAGGCCGGTCCAACTAAAAAATAAGTGATAAAAAACTGTTCCCCCTTTAATCTTTTATTTCTTCGGCATGTTCCTTGTTGGTTTGAAAATTAGCTGCTTCGATCCTCTTGGGAAAATTAGGGCTTCGCCGATTTCAATTGATCAATCAAATTAATGTCATCACATTGATTGCTCTATTGATCGGTTGTCTCCTTGATTTACTTCGGCTGCTTCAATCAAGTCGAGTTCGATTATTGCATGAATTGGTATGTTTGTTCCTTTTTCGATTTATACTGTACTCAACTTTGATTCGAGTTAAATGATTTGAAACTTTATTCTGTGTTATTGCTTAAACTCGAATACTTTAAAATGCCGATGATGATGGGGTTAAATAGGTGTCGAACCATTAAAATTTCGTTCGTATTGAATCTTTTGAATTTGTCGGTTAATTTAGCTCGGTCATTTGATTTTGCTTGAATGCTTGATATTGATCCTAACTTGTTCAAATCATATATCTTCGTTACTTGATTGTCACGGCTTGTTTGATTTTGAACTTGCTCGATCCCTTGATCATCACGGTTTTGAATTTTCTGGTGCTTTGAATCCCAATCTCTAACCAACATGCGGGGGTTTGCATGGTCTTCCATACAAAGCTTCAATTGGTGCCATCCCTATACTACTATGATAACTATTGTTATACAAAAACTTGACTAGGTATAGGTGGTCTTCCCATGATTCCTCGAAGTCTAATACACAAGCTTGCAACAAGTCGTCCAAGATCTTGTTAACTCTTTCCGTCTGTCCATCAGTCTGTGGATGGTAAGCGGTACTCCTCTAGAGCTTGGTTCCCAAAGCTTCATGTAGACTCTTTCAAAACTCGCTAGTAAACAAAGAATCTTTATCACTAACAATGCTACTAGGAATTCTGTGAAGGCTAACTACATACTTCAAAAATAACATGGCCAATGCAGGCATCGTCCTATTTGCCTTAACCGAGATAAAATTGGCACTCTTGTTCAATCTGTCTGCTATGAACCATATACTTTCAATCCCTCTATTAGATCTCGGCAACCCGTCATTATAGAAATGGAATCCCACTTCCATATTGGAATATCTAATGTTTGAAGAAATCTACTTGGCTTATAATGCTCGGCTTTTACCTGCTGACAGTTCAAACACTGTTTTATGCATAAGCCAACGTCCTCTTCATTCCTTCCCAGTTGAAACTTCTCTTTATATCTTGATACATCTTCGTTCCACTTGGATGAATAGTGAACTTTGGACGATGACATTCCTTTAAGACTTCCTTCCTTCTGTCTCCCACATTTGTAACGCGTAATTTATCCTTCTTTCTTAACCACCCGCTCTGGTCAAGACTGAAGTCCTTCAAGTCATCATTCTCTGTTCCATGCTTTAAATTTTTGATCTGTTCAGCCAAAACTGAATCCTCCTCCTATTTAGAAGTTATCTTCCTAATTAATACCAGTCGAACTTCCAAACAAGACGACCTAATAGATCCTCCACTAGACTCAGCCTCGGATCTCCACAATACTCTACAAGATGACAATGCTTCTAAGTCTTTCCATTCTGCTATCATAGCTAATACTTCATTTTGATGCCTCCTACTAAGCGCATTTACAACCTTGTTGTCTTTCCCTGGTGTGTACTCTATTCCTAAATCATAAGCAGCTAAAACCTCCAACCACATTTGTTGTCTCATGTTCAGCTCCTTCTGAGAGAACAAGTTCAATGATTTATGGTCAGTATAAAGCTCAAACAACTCCCTCAGAAGGAAATGCCTCCACACCATCAAGGAAAATATAAATATAGCAAACTCCAAGTCATGCGTCATATACCTAACCTCATGCGATCTAAGCTATCTAGACGCATAGGCAATCACTTTACCCCTCTACCTTAGTATAGCCCCCAATCCTATTTCACATGAATCGGTATAAAAACTAAATCTTGATTCCCCTCTGGAACCACTAACACTGGTGAATGGGTCAATAAGTGCTTCAAACTCTGGAATGCTCTCTCACACTTATCGGTCCATACAAAGTTTACATCCTTTCTTGTTAGCTTGGTCATTGGCGCTACTATCCACGAGAAATCCTTTATAAACCTTTGATAATACCCAGCCAACCCAAGTAAACTTCTTATCTCGGTTACCGTTTCTGGTCTCTTCAAACTTTAACGACTTTGATCTTTTCTGGATCAACTGACAATCCACTCTTTGGAATCACATGACTAAGAAACTTCACTTCTTCCTTCCAAAAAGGGCACTTCAAAAACTTTTTCTTTAGCTGATGCTGTCTCAGCATCTCAAGCACAACCCTAAGATGAACTTCATGCTCCTTCTCTACCTTAGAGTATATCAGAATATCATCTATAAAAACCAAAACAAACCTATCAAAGTGCTCGTGGAAAATTCGGTTCATCAAATCTATAAAGAATGCTGGCACATTAGTGAGTTCGAATGGCATAACTAACCATTCTTATGACCCATACCTCGTTCTAAATGTCGTCTAACGTATACTATCTTCAATCACTCTAAGCTGATGAAATCTTGTCTCCAGATCCAACTAAGAGAATATCCTAGCCCCATTCAACAGATCGAATAAATCATCAATTCTCGAAAATATATATCGATTCTTTACCATCTTTCCATTCAACTTATGGTAATGAATGCATATCCTTAACGATCCGTCCGGCTTCTTAGCAAATACTGTAGCAGCTCCCCAAGGCAAACTACTTGGTCTAATGAAACTCTTTCCTTCCAAGTCTATCAACTGAGCTTTTAACTCCATCTCTGTTGGTGTCATCCTGCTTGGCGACCTACTACCGGTTCTGCTCTAGGAACCTTATCTATCTGAAACTCAATGGCTCGTTTCAGTGGCAATCCAACTGTAGTCTCAAACACATCCGTGAATTCTCTAACTACAAAAAAGCGATCAACTCATCTTCTAGCTCCATAACACCCAACAAAGTATTCACCTCATAACTGGGGCTTTCTACGGTATAAATAATTCGATCACTACAATCAGGGTGTCTAAGTGATATTTTTCTATCATGGAAAAATAACCTAGCATCATATTTACTTAACCATTCCATACCCAATATAATTCTGAACCCAATAAAGTCAAATCCATACAAATAGCAAACGAAGGTGCAACCTACCAAGTCAAATTCTAAGTGGTCACACTTCATCCCAAGCGCCGCATGCCCTCCTATCGGATTTGCAACTCTTAAGGAAGTAACTAAATATGTGGGTTCTAGGTCAAGTTTACCTACCAAACATCGAGATATAAAAGAATGAGATGCACCAATATCAAACAAAAATCTAATAAACATACCGTGAATCTAAAGCATACCTCCTAAAGCAGTCTTTCCCTTTTCCTGCACTATCGGCTTTGAAGTAGCAGGCTCCAATGCAAACACTTGGCCTTTATCTCCTTTAGCTGGCTCTTTGCACTGGTTCTTGTAGTGGCTGATCTTATCACAATTAAAACACGTAATGTTTTTCTTTCTAATCACGTCCTTTCCTTTGCCCTTTCCAGTACGACACTCATGAGCATAATATCCTTTCTTGTCGCACTTATAGCAGACTACCTCAGACTTTCCCTTTTCGCTGCTCCTCCCTTCTGAGCATTCTTCTTGTGGAATTTTTTTTCGCTTTTGGCCCTATCCAACCTGGACCTTCTTTTCCTTCTTCTTCTCCAAACAAGCAAACATCTCCTCATGTCTCAACACCATTTCCACATCCCATGGGTCTCTGATGTGTGGTAAAGTAGACCTAGCCAACTCCGGCTCCAAACCTCTAATAAACTTTTCATTCCTTTTCAACACCGTGTCAACTGTGGCATACCTATACTAGACTAACTCTTCAAACCTGCTGGCATACTCCAAAACTAACATTTTTACTTTCTCAAGCTCAGCAAACTTTCTAACCAACGCAGACTATGTCATTACTAACATGAATGTTTCTTGGAACCTCTCTAAACTCTGCCTAGGCCGCAATCTCTTCATCCACACCAGTAGTTACAGTATTCCACCAAAACATAGCAGCTCCTTGAAGATATCTTGAAGCAAATCTCCTTTTCTGCTCGTCATTGAGTCCTAGGTCAACAAAAATCCTTTCATAATGCAGCAGCCAATTTTCCACTTCAATAGCATCCTTAGTTCAAATAAACAGCTTTCCTCCAAGCATATTATAGTCTATGATCAAATTAGCATACTAATTGACCATTGGGGCTCCCTGAACTTCTCCTCTAGCAGCATTTCCTCCAACAACTCCGGCTATGATTCCAGCTTGCATCATGTTTACGAAAAACCGATACATAGCTTCCATATCCAATTAAGTAACCGCAGCATCAGCATTCTCAGCTCGAGCCTGACTTCTTCTAACATTTGGTCGGGCATTTCCATTTGTGGTGGTGTTGTCTCCTCCTAGATTAACTCTACCTCTTCTTCCGTACTCTACCTCTTCTTCCGTCCATATCTATAATCACGCCTCATGAGAAACAGAAGAATAGCCTAACAATGATAGGAGTCTAGAGATAAAGCATATACTTATACACAACAAATACAAGTAGGTTACTACAACGTTATCTCATACCCCGATCCTAACTCTAATTCCTATGGATTATGTTTCCAAAATCATTTTAGTTGAAGTATTTCTTGAACCTATGCTCTAATACCAAGTTATGACATCCCCTATCCCAAAGCTAAGCGCTACATATGCTGCAGTCATCTATTGTATTAACTTCTGGCGACTAAATATGGCTATGTCAATGGTATCTGTAATATTATAAGCACTTAATTAGGAAACAAATCGCAAATTTCAAAATAGAAAATTTCCATTACATTTCAAAACATATGTTTCGTATTTATTTTACATAATCCCAAAGTGTTTCCCAGGCAAGGATAAAATATACTTATTACAAAATACGTCAAGATCAAGATATAAAGACGCCATCTTGGATGATAAGAGTCATACAGTCATAATTGACTTAATACATACACAACGGAAACAAACATAAAACAAAGAACTACAACTTCTAAATAGCAATATGTTAGCCTCCTTCTCACCTTCGTAACTTTAATCGTCTTCCTACTAAAACCTGAAAGAAGCCTACTCAAATTAATTTTGAGCACCCGAGAGTTTAAGAGGATAAACATAAACTTCGAGTCAGATATAAAGCCTGGTGTGAATAATACTATACATCTTAGTTAATTGATATTAAGTGAGACAATGCCGCTTAGTGGAACGGGTTTCCCCTCACTATCCTTATAAAACATATCTTTTGCGAACTTTTATCCTACAACCAAAATGGGTTAAAATTATAAAGCACCATTATATAAACATACACATCAGGTAACAAATGGACTATCTGTCCGAATATTATAGTTTTGTTTGGCTTACTATTAACCTTTGGTTGACCCGAGCCTACCAAACAATATAACAAAATTATCTAGCATCTGGTAGACACCTCTATTGGATGATCTGTCCTTAACTAGCTATTAAATACTTCTCTTCTACATGATCAGTCCCCAACTAAACATCTCCTAGGGTCACCTGATCCTAATGGTTTTGCGAGCTCACCAATAACCTATATGTATACAAACATATATTCTCTTCTGTGTGTAATCATAATTTTAGTCTTACCTATGACAGAGCCCTACACACTGGAATTGTTGGACTAAATTAGCTGGGGCCAATAGATATGTAAAAGGCACGACAATATACCAGTCCCATCTGGTATCTAATATCTAAGTCATTTTACTTAGGGTTACCTTCCCAAAATTTTCCTTAAAAACCTTTTTCTTAAATTGATTTAAAATCTTTAAATCAAACTTACATAAGGAAAATACATATACTTTGTGCTTTACTCAAAATCACCTTGCCACGTTATATATATATATATATATATATATATATATATATAACTTAAACTTTTTTTGATGAAAGCATTTAAACACTTGAAAGTACCCCTTTCGATCCTATTGAAAGCACCCCTTTCGAAACCATGTAAAACATTTTCTTTCTTTTAGGTCGAAAGGTCAAATCTTCCTTTCGAAACCATTAATATAATCTTTCAAAGCGTTAAAAATTTCTTTTCCAATGAAAGCCAAAAACCTTAGATATCCTTCTTTAAAACCATTAAAAATTGTCTTTCGAAACCATAGAAAACCTTTCCTTAAACATATTCAAAACCCTTTCCTTTAGACCTTTCAAAACAATTGGGGAACTACCCATTCGAAACCTTCTTTAAAACCTTTCGAAGGTATTAAAAACCTCAAACCCTTCAAAAGCATTTGGGTTCGATTTAGAACATGTGGAAAACACCTTTCGAAATCATTCTACACTAACTAGTCGAAACCTTTGGGTTATCCTTTAAAAATCACTAAGGGTCACAAGCAACAGGGCTGAAAGCTTACTCTTTCTAAAGCTGTAACTAAGTAGGGAAGTGATTCTGTCAATACCACCCCTTCCAAAAGCATTGGAGAAGTAGCAGGGTTTTCTTTATAAAACAAAACTGCCCCTTCGAAAGCTCTGCTCTGAAAGGTAGAAGGCGGCAATAAAGGCTTTGACATAGTCGAAAGCTATTATTTAAAAATAAAGGTGCAGCTATTTCAAAACCAACCTTTAAAACCATTGATTTAGTCTAAAGCTATTTCTTTGAACAAAGGCGCAACCTTAAAACCTTTCTTTAAAACAATTGACCTAGTCGGAAGCCAACTAAGTCGAAAGCAACTTGGTCGAAAGCAAGCACGCGCTTTTCTCAATTAAAAAAAAAGGCGCTTGACCCTTTCGGAACCCCTTGGTTTCGACTCTTAACTTCTGCCTTTATCCAATTCACTGTGTATCAAAATTGATACTATGTGCACTGGTTTGAGGAAGGAGGCGGAGGATCTTAGTCAAAGCAACCAAGGCAAAACCAAAAGAGGCGAAACGTAATTTTAACATAAATTTCTGATTTTAAACCTTTTTAAAAAACTTTTTAACTAACTTGCCTTGTTTGTCAAACTCTTATTGGTTGCTAATTTTTTCATTTCTAAAGTACTGCCATAATTTTAGAATTAAGTAATTTAAATCATTTGCAAAATACCCTTTCTCCTTAAATCAGTTGGTCGGGGCCACTTAGCGACTTTGAAACAAAGTTCGTTGAGGTCGTGGGTTCGAGTCCTGGTAGTTTGGGCTGTGTTTCCCATTCAAGGCTCGGAGGTGGGCTCCTAGAAAACCTGCATAAATGGTAAGGGGCATCAAACCTCAAAGTTGGGCTAGCATAAATCCCTCATATCTGTGGTCAGACCAGACGGGTTGGGGGCTCATCCCATCCTTTCGATTTCATCAGGGCTCTGGGTAGAGTTTTAATATATATATATGTGTGTGTGTGTGTGTGTGTGTGTGTGTGTGTGTGTAACATTTAAGTCTCATACCAAATAATTTTATATATTCATCAAAACACTTTGGAAAGTTCTACAAAAATTCCAAAAAATCCTTTTCAATATGTTTTCTAAATATGTCTATTTCTGACCCAAACGAATTATAATTTAACCGTAAATTATTTATAACCCAATAAATAATTTTCTTCACCACAAAATTAATATAAATTCCACATTAATTCAGAAAATTATAAAAATTTAAACCCAACTCTAAAATAACATTTCAGGTTTATACCTAAAATCGCAAAGCATTTGCATATTATAAATTGCGTTTTCACCTTAAAACATATCATAAAATCCATATGAACAAGCATAAATCATCAACATGTATATATAAACATTTTGCTCTTCAAAATCATGGCTATGTCATGCAAGATAAACTCGGGTTTCATCTTAATACCAAAATCACTCATAAAACATGAGATGTAGAAATTATTCACCTTAGTTTTGTGAATAGGATGTAAGATTTGATCTTGATTAGTTGATTTGATTCTCCTCTTGAATTCTAGCTTTATCTTCTCTTGGGATTGCCAATGGTGGATGGCCTTAGGAATTTATGTTTAAGAAAATGTGAAATAAACATATATATTGTTTTTCTAAGAGTTTAGGGTATAATTTTTTATCATTTTCCTATTTTTCCCTTCCTTATTTTCTAATACGCAGCTCCATATTAGTCTATTCATCTATTCACTAACATGACACAGCTACCCCTTACTTAAATCACAAATCTCAATTCATAATCAACCTATATTATTTAATTTATAGTATAGTGCAATACAAGAGAATTAGCTTGTTTGTAATTGGTCTCAGCTACAACATCTAAAGCATGTTGTCCTTTTTACCTTTAGCAATTATTTTGGCCCGTTGCAAAATAAATGTAAAATAAAAAAATTAATTAGGAGCAACGTCCATACAATATGCCTACATAAATATTTAATAATTAATAAATATTATCAAAAAACAACCAAAACCACACATACTATAAGACTATAAAGCTACATTCATAAAGTTCCAACACATTCCAAAAGAAGTGGAAAAGTTTTTACATTCATAATGGTCCAACAGATAACAACTAGTTTCAAAATATATAATAACTAGTTACAAAATACATATCAAGTTCTACGTACTAACCATATTACCAAAATCCACAAACATACTAAGCCAATGAGATGAAATCTTTAGGCCATGCGACGGTTGATCCAATAACCTCTTTAATAGTGGACATCTCTGAATTTGGTCTAAATAAAAAAGCTTCCGGTTTCACCGCTAAATTCATCCATACCTTCCACGTATCAGGTCCAAGCTTTATGAAGTGTAATGAAGAATCATGATCGACGCTTATTATGGTTCCTTTTGCAACTACGTTCTTCCATCAACTCCATAATTTGCACTTTCTTTTGACTAATTTTTCGAGAGTATCATGATCATGAATCTACAAATTATTACTATCACGATGTGACTGCAAGAAAACAAAAACCAGTTAACATTTGTGAAATGGCATGGGTAGTCATTAGTAATATGAATGCGACAACTACTAAAGAAATGAGAGTTACCTTAGCTTCTAGGATATTGACTCTTTGAAACATAAAAAATCATAATGTTTGATGCCGTGCATATGAAAGATGTTTAAAATGCATAAAATATAACCTTTTACTTCTTTTTTGGCAATTAATTAACCACCTCCTGGGAAAAAAAAATACTAACAATAAGTAAATGTTTGGTGACTATCCAAATTTAAACTCAAAATACTCCTAAAAACATGATGTATAGCACCTTCGTCAGCAACTAACAGTTCTAGTTCATAAGTATTTTCTTCTTCTATATAAAATAAGCAGAAAACGTTAGTTATTTTACTATGTTTTCATCTTTGATAGGATTTTTGTAAACGGCGTCCTTTATGAATTTAAAGTTGCCTTCAGCGCCCGGTACCTGAAACAAGAAATATGCAATCCATACGATCCATTGCCAATGAAATTGCCCTTATTTCTTGTATTATTGATTTTAGACAAAGTACTGGTTTTGATAGAAGCATTCAAATTGCACTGGTAATAGGTAAATAAACTTTACAATTTAAATAAATTTCATACAATAATATAATGTCGACAAGTTTGAATAAAAATTTATACAGAGAAAATTTTGAGTACCAGATAATAAAAACGATACCTGGCCTTTCACCCACATCAAATTTCTTGCAGGGCCAGTTTTGTAGACCCAGACATTTTTCACGGTTCTCTGCACGCTTCCCATATGCCTAGGCATTTATTTTCTTTTAAAAACTTGATTACATATCATGATCGGTTTTCTCATTTAAACAAATTAATTGACTTTCAAATACATGTTTTTTGCAGATCAGCCATAAAAATGGTACCTGCTAATAATCCAAGTGATTTATTTGGAAAGATAAGTCTTCCAACAGCATAAGTTTTTTCTTGAGCACTTATCAGGAAACTGACATTTTTAGTAACCTAAAAATAAATTTATTTGAGGTCAAATATTAAGCAATGATAAAAACTGGCGTTAGCATTCTAAGTTATCTTTCTAATTTAGCAACACTAACACATAGTGGTGTAGTAACACTAAAGATTCATACATTTCTTGGAGCATCTCTTTGTCCGCTAGAACTGATATTTTTATGTGTCAATGAAGTACCATGACTTGCAGGCATTCCTTGAAATCCCCACCTTTTCATTCCACCCTTTGGTTAAGAGTAACAACAAAAGGAAAAAAAAGTATTTACTAAATAAAAAAACACAAGTATAGGTGGAAAGGACCAAATAGAAGACAACTTGTATCCCAGGTTCTGTTAAAGGTTCTTTTCTTTTTCTGGCGCAACCCTTAAAAATCGATTATTAGACTAAAGAATATCAACGGATAAAGTAAACTTAGATATCTAATATTCTTCCATGTTATTATTTTTTCCTTACATTATCATTGGAAGGGTCATTAAGTTTATCAACCTAATGATAAATATTTAGAAGCAAAAAACAAATAATTGTTGAACATTCCTTGTATATGCACACACATACAAGCTAAGTGCAACCCCAATCCAATACCCTATTTGCATCCAAATCTAGCAACTCGGTATTCAATGGTTATCAATCATATCCCGTTTGATCTAATATTAGTTATTGATATGTCATCTTTATAACTAGTCATTTCTCAAACAGCCTATGTTGGGGATTTTACGGTTCGAGACAAATTTAATGGCAATTGCGATGAAAAATAATGATTTACTTCCGACTTCAAGAATCAGACAATAGTTCAACCCATCAGGTACAGACGACTTATCGAACAATCGACTTTCAGGATTTAATGAAGCTTTCTAACAGCGTAATCGGATTCAAAGTTTGTACGTCTTTGATCCGACCGAGAACACTTTAGTGTTTGATATCTGACGATGCAATATGCAGAGAAAGAGATGAAGAAGAAACAAATCTGCAACGATTCAGCGTTTGCAACACCTTGCATATGTTACAAAATACAGAGTGATGGAAATGCAGCGATTAGCAACACGTCACTGGCGTCGCAAATCTGTGCAGGAAGAAGAAGAAGAAGAATCCAGAATCAAAACTGTTTTCAACGCTTTCTGGGCATTGCTATTTATAGAAGTGAAGAGGTATCCATTCGCGAAGGGTTGCGTCCCTTCGTAACGTTTCAAAACCGTCGCTAACAGTCACTCCATTTGAATTGAAACGTCGCGTCTATTCATTTTGCAACGTTCAGAAAAACGTTACAAAATTCCCGCCTTATTCAAGTTTAGAAATTTCGGATCTGGGTGCTTAACGGGCTGAAATTTGACCCGTTACTGTTCACATATGATCCAAAAATATTTTCTGATCCGAACCCGAAACTCGTACCGTACCCAAACTGGATCCGGCCCGGTTCGGTTGCACGGATGGCGGCGGCGCGCGTGTGGTGTTGCATGACTTCTCTCCTCACAACAAAGCAAACATGTGGGAGCCCCAAGGCCCCAACATCCGCATGAGAAAGCTATATTTATAGAAAATTATTGTATAATTTTCTAGCATGTGGGCATAATTGTTCTCTTCTTCCTCTTTACTTCTTCTCTTCCAAATCAAAACCCAAAGCCCCAAAACAATTTTTTTTGAAAATTTTACAACAATTTCCCCCAATTTTCAAAATAAATAAATAGGATGGCTGAATCACTAGAGTGACTTCCTACATACCCAAGTGGGATCAAGCCTATGTAGTTCTAAGATCAAGTTTTGCATCATCGTGAAAACCAACACATAAATAAGAGGTATCTTTTGGATTTGAACCTTTACTTAGTGTAAACCATTCAAAGCCTTATCGAGATTCTATGGTGAACGAATCTTGAACCAAGTATCCCTAATGATAAAACCGGAACAATCACACATGTTGATTTTCTTTGGTAAAGCGTTCTGTATTGCTCAGCACGTTAATGACCATGTGCTTAAATCCTGGTTCATGAGTCAACTTAGAAAGCGGTCTTACTTTCCTAAGAAACAGCCTGATTTCCATAATCATATAGGTAAATCTCTTAAGATGTTTCTACGATACACCTTTTAAGGTTTCTAGACTTATTAAGGATATATATCCATCCTTTATTCTTGCAGAATACAACACTAAATATTATGGGATTATCGATTTAGTGTTCCATAAGCATTCTCTTAACTTGTTGGTACCCATTGAACTTTGTCTATCCTTTTCAATACATAAGTTGGGTTTCTATTAAGGATGATCAACCTTCATTCACAGACCTTAGTCCCATTTCTTGTGACTTTATAGAAACCATTTCCTTTGAAAGACACTTTGTAAGTGGTCAGCCAAGTTTTTCTTCGTTTCTATGTAGTCAACAGTTATAACTCCTCTTTTGAGTAATTGTCTCACCATTTGATGTCTTAGACTCACATGTCTAGACTTTCCATTATATGTCTTATTAGACACATTGTATAACGTTTCTTGATTGTCATAGTTAATCAAGACTGTTGGAGATGTCTTCTTCCATAAAGGAATTTCCATTAACAAATTCCTAAGCCATTCCGCTTCTTTACATGCATCTGCTAATGCAATCAATTCTGACAACATTGTTGAGTCAGAAATACAGGTCTGCTTCTTGGAATCCCAAGACACAGCAACACCTCCTAATGTAAAAATCCATCCAGTCGTAGACTTGGATTTGGATTCTACATTGTTCCAGGTTGCATCACTATATCCTTCTATCACGGCAAGATATCCTTTATAAGATAAACCATATTCAATGGTTCCTTTCATATAAGCTAAAACTCTGGAAATAACATTCCAATGTTCGAAACCTGGATTACTCGTAAATCGACACAATACACTTATAGCATGTGCGATGTCTGGTCTAGTGCAATGCATAGCATACACCCAATAACACTGGAATACTCTAGTTGAGAGATAGTATGTCCAGTGTTCTTTTCTAATGTAATACTAGGATCTAAAGGAGTTGATGCTGGTTTGTCATCGCAATGACCATACTTTTGTAGGAATTTCTCTTTGTAATGAGATTGAGTTAGTAATAACTCCCCCTCTTTTCTAACAATTTTAATTTTCAAAATTACATCAGCCTCTCCTAGATCTTTCATATCAAATTTAGAAGACAGAAACATTTTAGTTTCATTCACACAGGATATATTGGGACCAAATATTAGCATGTCATCAATGTATAAACATATTATAATACTACCTTTGTTATCCGATTTTCTATAAATTCATTTATCAGCATTATTAACAATGAATCCATATGACAGTGCAACTTTATCAAATTTCTCATGCCATTGTATGGGAGCTTGCTTCAGGCCATAAAGAGATTTCACTAATTTGCAAACTTTCTTTTCTTGGCCTGGGGTTTTGAAACCTTCAGGTTGTTCCATATATATATCTACTTCTAAATCTCTATTTAGAAAAGCATTCTCTACATCCATTTGATGTATGACTAATTTATGAATTAATGCAAGTGCAATTAAACAGCGTATAGAAGATATGCGAGCAATTGGTGCATATGTATCAAAGTAATCTACTCCATGTCTTTGCTTATATCCCTTAGCAACTAATCCGGGTTTAAACTTATCAATGGATCTGCTTGCGCCAAAAGGGGTCACAAACACCCAATATCGTGAAAGCGCCCGTTTATGAACACAAATCAGCAATAATCAATACAAAACTCAGATCTAAGCAATAGCAATCACAATAATTCAGCAATAATAATCAGAAACACAGGATTTATAGTGGTTCGACGATCTTGCCTACGTCCACTCTAAAGCTTATTATTTTATTGATTCACTTGATGATTTCAGTCAATTGCAGCGGATTACAGCAAGTTACAACTCTAATCCTTGATTACAACAGCAGTAATGAAGAGTAGAATTGAATCCGGCAGAGTCTGGACGTTAAATGGAAAAAAGATCCCCTTTCTGTAGGCTTCAGGGTGCTATTTATAGGCGTAGGAGGTCCAGATCTTGCTTAAACTTCGGGAGACTTTTTCTGGCACGTGAGTGGGCCCACGCGACCGACCCCACCAAGTTTCAACTCGATCTGAGATCGATACGAAGTGATTTCTTATCCATCAAAAAATGATCCAATCAAGTTGAAACTTGGCAGGAACAATCTTTACCTTGTATGGAAGCTACTGTGAAAATTTCGTTGAATGTGGATCAACGACGTATGAGATATGATCAATACGAGCTGATATGTTTCGGTTGGTTGTTTGCTTCCACTCAATCACTTCGAATCCATGTATTCGAATCGATGGATGCACGTGCCTTCGAGACGACATGGCACGCACATCTCGCATCGATCCGCCTTTTGCTCCGAGTTGACCGCTTCGACTCCATGAGTTTCGCCTCGTTTGACCGTTGTATTGCTCGAATCCACCAGTGACGTGTACTTTGCATCGGTTCGTAGCGTGCGCACTTCGTATCGATGGAGGTGGTGTTATTCGTATCGATGGAAGTTGTCTCCATTCGATCTACATGAACAAGCGTATTGGGGATGGATACGAAGTGAGAACAACTGATGGATATGAACCAAGGTTCTCTGATGGATTCGATCAAATGCCTTTTTTATAGAATCGATACGAACTAGGGTTTATGGATGATGCATCGATGGATGCGAAGCGGTGTGGGTTGATCGATGTAAACTTCATCGATTCGGACCTGGTGGATACGAATCTGATGGATTCGAATAGACCAACGCATGACTTCCTGATGGATACGAACGATGGATTCGAACTGCTCTAAACTCTATGGATACGAACATGCTGAGGCGATGCCTATTTGATCGATTCGAAACCGATCGATTCGAACTGACCGATATCATGCCTGATCGATTCGAACTCGATCGATTAGAAGTATGTTGAACTTGATGGATTCGAACAAAACAAATTGATGGATACGAATCCCATGGATTCGAAATGGGCATCTCCTCAACAATTTGATGGATACGAACAGCGTGTTTTAGCTAACTTGCATCGATCATATCTCGTTCATACGAACTCCGATTAACCTGAAATTTGAAACACTGGCTTTCATGGCTTTGCTTGTCACGTCCTATCAATTGTAGCATGATCCGGGCCAGACGAAATTCATCGATATGCATAGCGAAGCAATGTGTAGCCATTCTTTGAGGCGAGCTGTTTTTTTCGTTTTCGATCGATCTTTTGTTATCACGGCTTTGCCAAAAAGCGGGATAACATGATCCATTTGTATTCAACTTTTTCTTGAATATCCATTTACATCCTATAGGTTTAACACCAGGAGGTAAATCAGTTAAAACCCAAGTTTGGTTTAACAGTATGGAACTCATTTCTTCGTTGATAGCTTCTTTCCAGAAATTGGAATCTCTGTAACTCATAGCCTCATAATAAGTTTTGGGATCATCATCGACGTTCATTACATACTTAGTCATATTAAGGACTTCGTCCTTAATGGCTTCTACTAGATATGTAATGAAGTCAGGACCATAGTCCTTCTCTATTCTCGCTCTTTTACTTCTCCGTTGTTCCGTACTATTATCTGGTACTGATACATGTTGTTTTGAGCAGGAGCATAATCAACGTCATTGATATCATTAGTCATACTAGGTTCTGGACTAGCTGATCTCAATGGGATCTCAGCAGTTTGATTTTCAAAAAATTCTATATCTACAGATTCTATAACTTCTAAGGTGTTAAGAATAAGGAACCTATAAAATACTATTAAGTGAATATCCTATGAAAACACATTTAAATGCTCTATTTCCTAACTTTGGTTGTTTAGGGTCTGGTTTTCTGATATATGCTAAGCAACACCAAACTTTAAGTCTGGTTAGGTTAGGTTTCCTATTAAACCATAATTCATAAGGGGAAATATTATTCTTTTTAAGTGGTACTCTATTTAAAATATAACATGCAGATAACATAGCATCACCCCATAGGTTATAAGGTAAATTAGAACTTATGAGGATGGCATTAACCATTTCTACTAAAGTTCTATTCTTTCTTTCAGCAACACCATTTTGTTGTGATGTATATGGGGCAGTACATTGGTGAACTATACCTTGTTGTTCACAAAACAAGGTGAATTCATTTGAGAAATATTCACCACCACGATCTGAATGTAATAATTTAATTTTAACTCCTAATTGTGTTTCGACCTCTAAATTGTAAATTTTGAATTTATCAAAAGCGTCATCTTTAGTTTTCATTAGATATACATATGCATATCTAGTATAATCATCAATGAATGTTATATAGTATTGGTTACCACCATAGGTGATATGACTTTTTAAGTCACCCACATCACTATATACCAAATCAAGCAAACCAGTTTTCCTTTCTACGGATTTAAAGGATTTTCTATGTATTTTTGCTTGAACACATATTTCACATTTAGAGATGGTATCGAAATCACAATCAGAAATTAATCCTTATTTATGCATATTTCTAATGGAATTATAATTAACATGTCCTAATCTACCATGCCATAAATTAGTAGAATCAACAATATAAACATAAGATTTCTCTATTAGATTCAACTTAATCATGCCGTTACAAGAGTATCCCTGTCCAATGAATCTACCATTCTTAGACAACACTAGCTTATCAGACTCATACACCATCTTGAATCCTCCTTTGTTAAGAAGGTATCCAGAGACCAAATTCTTACACATACCAGGCATATAAAATACATTGACTAGTGTAAGAACTTTTCCAGAGGTGAAAGGAAGTTCTATAGTGTCTTTTCCCAAAACTTTGCTTAGAATCTTATTTGCTCCAGTAACTTCGTCGGCTTCTCCTTTATTTTCTTTGTAACTCTTGAATAGATTACGTTCTTTGCAAATGTGAATGGTTTCTCCAGTATCGAACCACCAATATTTATCACTGCCGCTAATGGAGTTCGCCTCTTCCACTATAGCCATAAGCGAGTCTTCGACCACATTCACTTTTTGTTGTTTCTTCCGCAGAAGGCAGTCTCGGGAATAGTGGTCGGGCTTGTTACAAAAATAACAAGCACCATTCTTTTTGTTGGTTTTGGAATGATTTTTCTTCTTAAACTGTGTCTCATTCTTTGGCTTTAACTTATCAGTAATTTTAACATTATTTGCCTTAGAATGGGACTTAGTTTGCGGATTATCATCTAGATCGCGTTTGCGAGAGTCTTCTTCAATACGAAGATGACGCTGTAAACCGTCTAAATTAAATCCGTTTCCGCATGTTTCATTTTTTTCTTATAATCATTCCAACTATGCGGAAGTCTAAAAATTATGACTCCAACAACAAAAGATTCAGGGAGATCAATTCCAACATCTTTAAGTTGATTCACCAACATTAAGATTTCGCTTACTTGTCCAATTATGGACTTATTGGTGACCATTTTGAAATCCATAAAATTAGAAATAAGAAACTTTTTATTACTTGCATCGGATATGCGGTACTTATTCTCCAATGCAGTCCAGAGTGCCTTTGCTATTTCCAAGGTCCAATGAGCATTATATACTGGGGTAGATAGCACATTCAGAATATGGCCTCTGCATAGAAAATCGCCTCTTTGCACTTTGCATGTTTAACCTTTAGAGCAGCATCATCTTTATCAGTTTCCTCCGAGATTTCTTCCAAGTCATCTTCCAAAATGTAGAACAACCTGACGGTGACCAGGAAAAATTTCATCGTCTCTTGCCAACGAGTGAAATTGTCGCCATCAAACCGTTCCAATCGAGTTAGATGTTGATTCATAACCTATAGAGCACTCGAACCGTCCACAGTTGAAAACTATTGTCTGAAAATTATGGGGGGTTTTGGGGTTCGAGACAAATTTGATGGCAATTGCGATGAAGATAATGATGTACTTCCGACTTAAGGGATCTATGGAATAGATTTTTTCAGATAACAGTTCAACCCACCTGGTACAAACGGGTTATCAAACTATCGACTTTCAGGATTCAATGAAGCCTTATAACAGCATAATCGGATTCAAAATTTGTACGTCTTTGATCCGGCCGAGAACACTTTTGTATTTCATATCCGACGATGCAATATGCAAAGAAAGGGATAAAGAAGAGGAAACAAATCTGCAATGATTTAGCATTTGCAACACCTTGCAGATGTCACAAAATACAGAGTAATGGAAGTGCGGCGATTAGCAACACTTCCCTGGCATCGCAAGTCTGTGCAGGAAGAAGAAGAAGAATTCTGAATCAGAACTGTTTTCAATGTTTTCTGGGCGTTGATATTTATAAAAGTGAAGAGGTATCCATTCGCGAAGGGTTGCGTCCCTTTGTAACGTTTCAAAACCGTCGCTAACAGTCACTCCGTTTGGATTGAAATGTCGTGTCTATTCATTTTCCAATGTTCAGAAAAATGTTACATAATTCCCACCCTTATTCAAATTTCGAAATTTCGGTTCTGGGTCCTTAACGAGCTGAAATTTGGCCCGTTATTGTTCACATATGACCCAAAATTATTTTCGAAACCGAACCCGACCCGGTTTGGTCGGACGGACTGCGGCGGCGCGTGTAGTGTTGCATGACTTCTCTTCTTATAACAAAGCAAACATGTGGAAGCCCCAAGGCCTCAACATCCATATGAGAAAGCTATATTTATAGAAAATTATTATATAATTTTCCAGCATGTTGGACTAATTGTTCTATTCTTTCTCTTATCTTCTTCTCTTCCAAATCAAACCCAAAGCCCTGAAACAATTTTTTTTGAAAATTTTACAACAGCCTAAAGTGATTTCATTAACACTACAAGAAAAAGACAGAATACCGACAGCCAAGACCGACGGCTTCCGACGGCCATTTTCCGACGGCTTTCGACGGGCCGTCGGCGGCCGTCGGAAGCCGTCGGAAATTTGCGATTATACCTACCAGCCGAGCCCTTTCTTCCTCCTCCATTCCATACGAAAATAAATCAAAAAACCCCCCAAATTCAACCCCTAAGCTTCCAATCCCTAATTTCTAGCTTCCGGATCTTCCAAGGCTCTCTAATCAAGCTTTATTACTCTTAATCTCAGGTATAATCTCTTATTTTTATGAAAAATTCAGTTTTTACCCTAATTATAGATTTGCATAAATTGATAAATTAGGGCGAATTAATGATTGCAATTGTTTCCACTAGCGTAATAACGGTTTATAGCATCACATGGTATACCGATTTCATCTTTTATCGTGAAATTGTGATAAACACGTATAATTTGTGCTTGTTCATGTATATGTATTTTGTTGTGTATGCCTTGATTCGACGATTGTATACGTTATTTGGAATAAGATAAAATGATTGAATGAACTAGGAGTATTATATTGTGCACGTATTTACTTATGACACAAAAAATGCATTACTCTAAATTATAATTGTGTTTATTGAAAAATGACAAAATGTTAAACCAGCCCTAAGTTGATGCGTAATACGTCGAATAAATGTGTGAAATTAATATATAAATGTGAACAGTGAGTAAAACTGTATTTTTGAGTAAAATGCGCGTATGTTAACCGACAAATGTCCCGTAGAGAGTTTTTGGCCCCGTCTGACGAGTGTTGTACATGATCGTTGTATAAATAGTCGTTTTTTTCGAAAAACGACCATTTATATTCATCTGGTACAATGTTTGTCGGATTTGTCCCTGTATTGGACAAGTTATGAACACAGTAAGAATTTACATTTTGTATACTACTTCGTCTCAAACGGTTCATAAAATTTCGCCCTAACTTTTCTTTTTTGTTTCCTGCGTACACGCATTTGTGTACAATGCAGGGAACAAAAGGGAAATGCTGCCGAAATTTTATTGAATCGTTTGAGACGAAGTAATATACGAAATGTAAATGCTTACTGTGTTTGTAATGGGAAGTAGGATGTCTGACCAATGAAAAAAAATTATATATATTTTTAATCGTTACGTACGTTAAAAAATGAAATGTGCCCTATTTGAAAATATTTTTAAATTTGTGAAGCTGTTCTTTAAATTCAAAATATTATACGAACATGAAAATAATCTTTTTCGAATATGTATTCTTCAAAATAAATATTAAATTTTGAACTTCTCATTTTGTCAAATAGGAAAAATGATTGATTATTTTGTTGATCGAAGGAGATGGATGTACCAAAGAAAAGGACTGAGGGGCTCAATAAAAGAAGATTTTTATAATGGTATAAACGTGTTTGTTGAATTCGCCTTAAGTAATAACGGAAACGATCCAGAAATTCGTTGTCCGTGTAGTAGGTGTAGACATTTGAAGTTTTTGTTACCAGATATTGAGAAAGTTCATTTGTGCCAACACGGTTTCACACCCGAATATTATGTTTGGGATCGGCATGGAGAAGTTGTAGCAAATACTTCTGTAGAGTTTGAAAGTGTCGTTAACGAAATAGTTTCAACGACCCGTATAGAAAATATGGTCGAAGATGCAGCACGATCAATGTTTCCTATGGTTGAAGTTGACGACGACGATGTAAATGTTGAAGAACCAAATATTGAAGCTAAGAAAATTTATGATTTACTAGATGCAGCTAAGAAACCTATTTGGGATGGTTGTAAAAGCGGCACGCAGCTGTCAGTAATCGCAGAATACATTGCGATGAAGTCAAAATACAACATCACTGAAGCTGGGTTTACGGCTGTTGTACAAGCTACAAAAAGACATATGCCGCCCGATAATCTAATGTGTGAAAATCACTACAAAGTTAAAAAACTTATGTCGGCTTTTGGTTTACCGTATCAGAAAATAGATACATGTTTAAAAGGATGCATGTTGTTTTGGAAAGAAGACGCAAACCTTAGAAATTGTAAAGTTTGTAACCAGGAGAGATACAAACCAAGAAAAAAGAAGGGTAAGGAAGTTCCGTACAAGCGTATGCACTACTTACCCATAACTCCAAGACTTCAAAGATTATATGCATCTTCTGTAACTGCGTCTAATATGAGGTGGCACAGCGTGAGAACGGAGGAAGAGGGTACGTTGACACATCCGGCCGATGGAGAAGCATGGAAGCATTTCGATAAAACGTATCCAAATTTTGCAGCGGAGAGTCGAAATGTTAGATTAGGATTATGTACGGACGGTTTTTCTCCATTTTCTCAATTTGGTTCTAAATATTCATCCTGGCCCATTATCGTCATACCGTATAATTTACCTCCATGGATGTGCATGAAAACGCAATATATGTTTCTTACTGTTGTCGTTCCTGGCCTCGACGATCCGACACAAGGAATCGATTTATATTTACAACCGTTGATTGAGGAGTTAAAAATACTGTGGAACGAAGGAGTAGAAACATACGATGTGTCAAAGAAGAAAAATTTTCGTATGTTTGCTTCTTTGTTGTGGACTATAAGTGATTTTCCTGCCTATGCAATGCTTTCGGGATGGAGTACTGCCGGTTGTCTAGCATGTCCATATTGCATGGATGAAACACGAGCGTTTTCTTTACCTCATGGTAAGAAAATTTCATGGTTTGACTGTCATCGATATTTTCTCCATGTAAATCATCCCTTCAGAGGAGACAAGAAAAACTTTTTAGCTAATAGAGTAGAAAACAGACAACCACCGACGATATGGTCAAGCGAAAACATATATGAACTTGTTAAGGACTATCCAAAGATATATGAAACGGGGGAGCAAACAGAAATTGAAGGCAAATCAGTTGTTCATAACTGGTGCAAACAAACTATTTTTGGGAGTTGCCGTATTGGAAACATCTTCTGCTTCGCCATAACATAGATGTGATGCACAATGAAAAAAATGTATTTGATAATGTGTTTAACACAATTTTGAATGTGAAAGGGAAGACGAAGGATGATTTGAAATCAAGACGTGATATAGAAGAATTATGCAAACGTCCCGAGCTTCATATGAAACCAAATGACAGTAAAAAACCAAAAGCTTGTTACGAATTAGATAATAATCAAGTTAAAGCTGCGTTAAAATGGGTGGAAGGGTTAAGATTTCCTGATGGGATATCATCAAATCTTCGTAGATGTGTTGACTTTAAAAATGGTAGATTGAGCGGAATGAAAAGTCACGACTGTCACATAATGATGGAAAATTTATTTCCCGTTATGTTTAAAGAACTACTGCCGTTAAAAGTTTGGAAGGTAGTAACGGAGCTTAGTATGTTTTACAAAGAGCTTTGTTCGACTACTTTAAAAGTGCAACGTTTACGTAAACTTGAAGTGGACATTCCTACATTGCTTTGCAAATTAGAGAAAATATTTCCGCCAGGTTTTTTTAATGTGATGGAACATTTACCTGTTCATCTTCCATCTGAAGCACGACTTCGAGGTCCTATCCAATACGGATGGATGTATCCATTTGAGAGGTATGTAATATGTTATAACGTAATTTAATTGCATTTGAAAGATGAAGTTAATATAAATTAATGTTGCATAGATATTTGAATCATCTGAAGAAAAAAGTGAGACAAAAAGCACGAGTTGAAGGTTCAATATGTAAATCTTACATCGAAGAAGAAGCTTCGTTCTTTTTCTCTCACTATTTCAGTGACCATGTGAATATTTCATTTCAAAGTGTTCCTCGTAATGATGAAGGTGACGAACAAGAGTCCTCTCAAGCAATGTTATCTATTTTTAGACAACATGGTCGGCCTTCTGGAAAATGTGTGGAAATATGGCTAGACGATAGAGATCTTCGTGTAGCACACACTTATATTCTTCTAAATTGTGCCGAGGTTGCACCGTTTGTTAGGTATTCTGAAATAATAATTTTTGTTTTATTCTTTTCTGTAATGCATGCGCGTGTATAAACTAATGTAATAATTTGTTTATATAAACAGTGTTTATGAACGGGAACATCCGAACGGAGATCTCAGTAAAGAATTTTCCCGTTGGTTTTCAAATTACGTTTATGAGCCGAAAAATTGTGTTGTTGACGAAGGGTTGAAACATCTTGCAATGGGACCAAAAAGAGTGGTCAAGACATATCCAATATATTTCGTCAATGGATACAAATTTAACACCAAAGAATACGGTGCAGAAAAATTAACAAATAATACTGGTGTATTTGTTAAAGGTAGTGACGATCCAGAAAACCATTTAAATGATTTTTATGGCGTTCTAACACAAATTTTGCAACTGACATATTTCTCAAGACCCGCGGAGGAGGTGTTTCTATTTAGATGCAATTGGTTTAGCAATGTTCCAGGTTCTGGAATTAATGTGCATAAGGATTATAATCTTATCGAAATAAAGCATACATCGCACTATCACAAGTATGATCCTTTTGTACTAGCCAAACAAGCATTGCAAGTTTATTACGCTCCTTATCCGTCTCTAAAAAGAGATAAAGCAGATTGGTCTGCAGTTTTTAAAACAAAGGCCAGATTCACATTCGATGGGAAGAATATTCCGGACGAACAAGCTTATCAGGCAGATCTTGAGCAAAATAACGAAATAATAATTACAGACGATCATACAGATTTTGGTCCTTTGATCGATGAATCAAATGTTTTGGTAGAAGCGTTTGACAGTGCAGAGGAAAATATCGTCGAAAACGAGACCGAATCTGAATCAGAAGACGATGATGACTGATATAAATTTGAATCTGTTTTTTTGCAATTGATGTAACTATGTTGAATTTTTGATGTATTATGAAATTGATGTAACTATGAAACTAAATCCGTTTACTATTGTTTTATGTTATTTCAATTTGTCATTTATTTAGCAATTTTTATTAAAAATGCAATGAACTCTGCTTATCGTAGGAAGAGTACACCCATTATGAATCAGGTATAACAAACTTACATTTCTATTTACATTTCAGTCATTATAATTAAGCAATTTATACCGTTGATGTCATGTTCATATGAAATATATTTCATTATCATGTTTTTATTCTCTTATATAATGATGTGTAAACGTCACAGGTTTATCATTATGTCACATAGAGGGAGGAGCTCTTCCCGTTCTTCAGGAGGCGATGGCAGTGGCCCATCGCAAGCGCCACACCGTCCAGTTGTTACGTTAGTCCCCAAAGCAGATGGGTAAAAATTAAATCTTATTCATCATCTTATTTTTTCTATACTATACGTACGTACTTATCTGTATCGTACTTAAAAACAGGGGGTTCGAGCTACTACCCACTAAGGTAGTGTTGGACGTCTCCAGAGCAGCATATCGTAGTAGGATGAGTGCGTGCTGGCCGAAGTGGGATACCATCCCTCCGCACATCATAGAGTGCATATGGCAGGATGTCCTAGTATGTGTAATTTTTATGTTTTCCATTTTTAATTCGTTTTTGTCGTTTTTCTACCGTTTATCGTTTAAAGTGTAATCTTTTTTTAACACAGGCTGAGATAGACATCCAGACAGATGATATGCAGCTGGCACGAGCATACTGGATGAGGAAGATGTGAAAGAACTACAGAGACACGATATCTGAGGTTAAGAAATCCGGGAAGAGACCACGGTGGATAGGGGAGAGCGTGTGGCAAGCTTGGTTGAGCTACTGGGAGACGGACGAGGCGAAGGCAAGAATTTAACGTGATTGGAAAATAATGTATCAAATTTTGAATGTACAGGCAGAGTCAGATAGAAACTCTGCAGATAGAAATAAGAATCCCGTTACTCATCGCGGAGGATCGAAGTCGTTTCAGCAGTATCGGCAGGAGTTGGTAAATTTAATTACTGAATAATAAATGTAAATAGTTTATGCTATATGATTTTAAATGTATAATAATTGTATGTAACAATCAACTTCAGGAAGCCGAGGCACATGGTCCTGTCAGCTATATGGACGTGTTCACCCGTACGCATGCTGTCGAGCATGTTAATCCAGACGGGACTGTTTCGTACACATGGCAGGACGATAAATCCAGTAAAAGCCATGTAAGCATATTTCATTTTATTCAGTATTAGTAATTGTTTTAGTTGTCAAATTATTATGAAATAAGATATGATATTATTAATTTGTCAATGCAGGAGATGTTTATGGAGCAGCGACAGAAACTCCTTTCTGATACGGGTCGAGAGCAGCTGACGACCGATGAAGAGGACGTTATTTTTGAGTCCGTTATGAGTCCACCAAAGCATGGTCGACGATACGGATTTGGCAATTTAGCGGTAAATAATTTAATTTTTCTTAAAATACTTAAAATATGATATTCTTACCTTTTCAAAACAATAAACTTTGATTTTATTTATTTTTCAATTATTGCAGTCCAGTAGTCAGAGTAGGAGACGGCGGAGTAGACCTCAGAGCGAGCTAGCAAGTATAGAAGAATTGCAGACTAGAGTTCAGCAGTTGGAGGAGCAGAACCGCCAACAGGCCATGCAGACGGCACAGTTATTTGAGTACATGCAGCAGTTTGGTGGCCGCTTCCCTTCATCGGCTGACTCTGAATCTGGGGCAGATTGATTCATTGCTTTCTGATTCGTTCGTGCAGGTATGTTTAGTTTTAGTTTACAATGATTTGGTAGATGGAACAATTAATTGTTGATATGTATAATTATGTATAATACACTTGGTTCTGTAGCTGTATCAGGATATGCATGATTAGAACAGTTATTGTTAGTATTATTGTTAATGTTGGAATGTTATGTATATTTTGTATTTTATTTTTATTCCAATTTTGTTTATTTCTGTGTCTATTGAATATTTTGGAGTATTGGTTTGCATGTTTGGTTGGATTATTGTTTATTGGATTGTGCAGTATTGATATTGTAGTGTTTGGAAGAGAAATGTGGTTGGAAGGCTCTATTTGCAGCAGATTTTAAAAAAAAAAACAGCAGATTTCCGACGGCTTTCGACGGCTCCCGACGGCTTATAGGTCGAAATTTTCATCGGTTACCGATGGCTCCCGGCGGCCAGATTTCCGGCGGTTTCCGACGGCTTCCGACGGGCGACGGAAGCCGTCGGAAACCGTCGGAAGCCGTCGGTAATCTATACGGCAGCACCCGTCGGTAGCCGTCGGAAACACTGCTCCCCGACGCCGTCATTTCAGATGGCTTTTTCCGACGGCTGCCGACGGCTTCCGACGGCCGCCGACGGTTTTCAGCCGTCGGAAATCCCCCTTGTAGTGTAAGTGTAATATTAAAATTAGGAGTGCCATTGAACCTACCTTGTAGGAGCAGATAATTGGACCTGCAACTAGCTAAAATACAATACAAACTAAATGAACTCATAACGAGCAAGTATTTATAATCAATAATGAACAAGTAATTATTTATGTGTGGGGGTCCTGTGTGTTCTATGTGCTTAGTTGGGTAAGTAAATAAGTATATTATATATATATACATACACATACATACACGCATACACACACACACACATATATATATATATATATATATATATATATATATATATATATATATATATATTCAAAAATATCATAAAGGTTAGGATATTGGACAACATAGTTGCTACCGTTTGTCATGGATTTACCAGGAACTTTATTTTGTTATGATATATAACTTGAAAAATAATTGATACTTTTGTCGTCTATATTTCTCAAGTCAGAGCCTTTTGCATGGAATCTGGTATTTAACATGTGATGCGAATGTCGTTGTAAAATGGAGTTGCATGTTGGGTGTTGTGTTAAAGTGTGTCAGGCATGAGTTAAATATATTTTGATGTGTGCGTTTTGCTTTCAAGGTATGTAGCATACTAAAATTAAAAGTGTACCTACTCAATAGAACTCGCTATTAACCCCAGCTCAATATAACTGCAGTGTATCATCACCATGAGAACTAATTCTAAGCTCAGTATTTGCCAGAAGAAGAAACTTTCAATTGCTCGGGTTATAAAATGACATTTTCAATGCTAAAAGTATAACATTTTGTTCCAGACGCGAGACATGAGGTATCACATCTAAACTTAAAAAATACATTTATTTGGAAATGGTTAAAGGGAAAAACTTGTTGGACAACAAACCTAATAGATATAGGGAACAATAGTTTAAGAAAACGTTCTGTCCATAAATCTTTCTTTAACCCACTGTCGACTTTTTTCCACTCCGCCACAATCACCGGGCACAGATCTAATTGGCTTCTCATAACCCCTTCAAAAAATGAAATATAACTTAAAAGAATTATCACTATTAGAAAATGAGTAGTTTTCCAACTCGAAATTTCCTACGCCATCCCTACGTGGTGTAGGCGCGGCGTAGGTAAAACCATACCGTAGAGAATTCTACTGCAGCGTCTACACTGTCCCTATGCCTTAATTTTTTTTTTCCAGGTTACGTAGGGTATGTGTAGGAATCTCTCTGCGTATTGCAAATGTCATCCCTACGCCTAGCCCCTACTAAATTTCAACGCACGGCAACTTTTCCCCTTTTTTACTTTACCAAAGAAAACCCTACTCTGATTTCTCACCGCCATTCCCTTCAGTTCCTCCTCTTCAAAATTAAAACCCTAATTCAAAAAATCACCATCGAAAATGCGTTGCTTCCACCGAACCCCTACTGCTCTACCGTCGCTTTTGTCATTTATCGCCGCTTTCTTCATATTGTAGTCGTTGGCTTGCGTGGCTCTTTTTTGTGGTGGTTAACCGAGTTGTACCAACGACTATTGCATCACTGGCGCCTTTGTTTTTATTTCTGCTATTTGGAATCACTGCTAACAATGATGTCGCAAAAGCTTACATGGAAGATATTACTGCTTTGGTGTTTGGTAGCTTTATATTGGCATTGGCTGTCGAGCATTACAATATTCATCGCTGCCTTGCTCTAACGTGAGCTTCTTTTCCATCTTTTTATAATTTTTCAAATTATTTGAGGTATAATTTTGTGTTTGATACATAGAATACATCATGGATGATAAGATATGGTTTGTATTTGAAAAGCCTATCGGTTTCTTTTATGGTTCTGTTTGCGTTTCCTTTGGCTCTTGTTATATTTTTTGCATTGTGGTGGATTTTGTGCTATTTGTATTTCCCAAAAGGCTCTGACAAAGTGATATCTTCCTATTTTGATAGCGCACATTTGAAAAGGTAACTGAAATTGCTAGGTAGGCAGTTAATTGTACTCAATACAGTTGAGCATTATGTCAATATTCTAGTTTCATCCGGACTTATCGCTACCAACTTTGTTGATACCAGGGACATTAAACTAGAGGCAAAATAAAACTTTGCCTCTGTTAATATCTAATTGAGGGCAAAATAATTATTAGCTGTTGCAAATAACAATTAGGGCAAAGCAATTTGTCCTTATTACACCTGTAAAATTTCACCTCCACATGGATCACTGAATTTACTTTTCCCTTCATTTACCAAAATAAAGATTCCACCATCTTCCCTACTGCTCTACGTACAGCAAAAACAAAAGAAGACAAGGTACGATTTTTTTATAGCTAATGAATTGATGCTAATCCTAAATTTGCGTGTAATTAATCAATTCATAATCATTAATTTAAAGCGGTCTCGTTTCATTTATTCTACCATTATGATTTACCTAATTTGTGTATAATTCCACTCTGTTCCCAAATTCCTCTCTCATATATGGAAAAGCTTTTCATTTTTCAATTAGTTTCTTGTTGTTTTTTCATGTTGATGTTTGTTTCTAACCATAATTCTGATTCTCTCTTGTTTCCCCAAATCTTTTCTCGATCTAATTTTATTTAAAATAAATTGATAAAGTGAAAATCAATTGAAATTGGATCTATCATGAACAAACAGTCGATGGGGGTTTAGGGAAAACATGGAAGTGGTTGAGTCTTGGGCGTACTTGGATGTGGTCATCAGCAGCATGTAATGATTTTAACATGCTTGATTTCATATGTATTTTTATTGCAGTTATTTTTCATTTTTTGATGTACAGAACTAAAAGCCTAGTAGCAATCGAGTACATGATATTTCATGAACGGTTGGAAACAAAGCTTGGTTAATGTACAAACAGTTTTAATATGCCTGAACGTTTGAGTTTTGCAAATGATGTAGTAGAATAATGGTTCAAAATGATTAAGCAATTAACATTGGTAGTATGGCATCATAAATAGATGTGAGAACTTGTGAATCCAGATATAAGATACTGAAGCAGCTAGAGTTAAAAAGTTTCATTCATTATTTGGGTGAGTAAAAGTACAGAGGCAAAACAAATGGTCAGAAAAATGTTTTCATAGTAAATGAGTTGCAATGAATATATAATCCTAGTAGCTTTGTACATTGCTTTTTTGAGTATGGGTAGAAATAGTAAATGTATATTGATTCACATACAGAAAAAAATCATAGTCGTTTGTGTTTTCTTGTTTGGTTTAGATATGCCTATATAACCATAGTCTATTTTGTATTGTTTTATTTGCAGGCATAGCTTATGTTCAAGTGGAACCAACGATATTCGTGCATCATTGTCAATCGAGGGTATTAAAAGTTGGTATTTTTCACCCTATTATTTAAATTGTCACTTTTTATGCATGTACAAATATGTCACAGTTGATCTGTCTTTGTGTGTATACAATATAATTATTTAACTTTTTATGCCACCGTGTTCCACCTCTTCTACACTACAAGTATTTACACACAAATATGGATTAAAATAAATTTGTACATAAATACCATCGGAGAATGGAGAAGGATGTAACTAGTTAAACTAGTGAAATTTAAAAATTATGATGATGTGAAATGATAAGTTTTAACTAATACCTAATTACAATCTAATTTGGTAATATGCCATATTTACACTACCACTATTATTATGTTTGGGATACTACAATTGCAATAAATAGAAAAGTGAAAATATTTGATGATAGATTAGGCGATTCCTAATTGGACTAAAAAAGAAAAATTATAAATTGAATTTGAGGAAAATTCAGTAATACATTTATGCAAGCTTTAAAGTTACAAAATCATATAATTTTGTTTAGTGCTTGGTTTGATTTATTATTATGGCAGTTAGTGCTATCAATGGACAAAAGTTGGGTAAATTTGGATTAGAATTCATATGAATATAAAAAAAATGGATCTTTTTTTGGGACGATGCATTTTCTAGATCCGCTCGTCAAAATAAGATCATATGTCCTTGTAAAAAATGTTGCAATCGTTATTTCAATGACAAAGTTAATGTTGGTGGTCATCTTCTTTGGTATGGAATGGATCCCTTATATATGACAGCTCGTTGGACACATCATGGCAAAACTTATCCTGATGAGTCTTATGTAGAGGGTGAAACTCATGTCAATTCGATTAACAAGGCATTCGGCGATGTTAATGATGAAAACGAGGGGGGTGACATGCATGATTTTCCTAATGAAACATTTATGCAATCAACACAAAGCGTTGATTCATCAGTGGATCCTTTAACTTGTGAAGACCAAACACCTAAGGCATAGCGCTTTTACAAGTTGTTAAATGAAGCCAACAAGAGGTTTTATGTTGGTAGTAAGTATAAAAAATTGGACGTGATTGTAAAACTTTACCAGATCAAGTGTTTAGGGAATGTAAGTAACTCAACCTTCTCTTTGTTTTTAGAAACATTCAAAGATATGCTACCCAAAGATAATTGTTTGCCGAAATCAAACGCCCAAGCAAAAATAATTATTGATGAACTGGGTCTAACATATGAAAAGATAGACGCTTGTATAAACGATTGCATGTTATACTGGAAAGAAACATCAAGCTTAGATGCTTGCTCTCGCTGCGGGGATTCAAGATACAAAGTAAATATAGAGGATAAAAATTGTAACAGCCCGCCTTTTTGTACATTTTAAACCGACGATAAACCACACACGTCAGACTTAAACTATACATGAGAGCGGATTGTTATGGGGTAAATAAGAAAAAACAGGGAAAGAAAAAAAACCAAATAGAATCTTGCAGCGGAACGATAAAATATAATAATCAAATAAACAGTTCATGAAGCTGTTTTACAAAAACATTTGATTATACTTATACAATACATATCAGAGTTACAAATATCATTGAATAACCAATAACAATGTAGCGGAACAGTATGAATGCAGTGGAATGATATAATAAATAATAGTAATACAATCTTCGTCTTCGTTTCGTCCTTCAGAATATAAAGTCATCGAATCCTAAAATGCTCAGACTGACCCGAGCGAATTGAAAAGACAAAACACTCGAGTCAGAACTAAAAGATCTTACGTAAGTCAAATCAACAGAAATAAATATGAGTGTAACAACATCAGAGATGTTTACGGGATTTGACATCTCCTATCCAGTGTCTAACGTGAGTGCTGTAACTTAAGAGATGCTCGGGATTCACATCTCCTAAGGATCCGTTAAACAATTTACTATGTAGTAATATTTCGCTATTATAATAATGTATATAGTAAAATAAACTTACTTTTAAATAGCGTTAAGGAGTGACCCAATATTCCCCGTAACACGTAATAGTCCCATTAGTCCATCCAATATCATAGTCCCTCCTGATCGGGAAGCCACTAGAGGATACCACACGAGCTATAGGAGAAAACCAAACTCGTACAAGGCGCGATAGGGTAGGTGACATGGCACAACTAGGCAATGCCATGGTAGATATACCAATTGCTATACGGACTGGTGGTGACGCATAGCGCGCAGCTACCGCCCACCTCGAGTCACACCCCCAAAAATCAAAAATCAAAAGTGGCCACCAAATAAATCTCAAAGTCAGAATATAATATCGAAGGAGTGTGTCTGATAAGAGGGGCAACCTCACTGGCCTGAAATCGCTTCTGTTTTAGCCACCTTATGCCAACTCACGGGAGTCGAGTCCACGTATATACCTCAAAGGAACGCCGCCACCATCCTACTTCATTATCGAATCTGCACCGTGTACACGGATGTCAAAGTGGTTTTCGGTATCGACAGAGAGTATGACCATATTGATCCCGGTCTCTTTGCCAACCAACCGTTATTACAACACCGTGGTCATTTCAAAATAATTTTACTTCGAAACCATAATATAATTTCCATTTCAAAACCATATAAATACGATATCATTTCCATTTCAAATACCCAAAGCAATATGATACCATTGTTATCAAACCCAAATCAATATAATATCATTTTTATTTCAAATATATCTCTTTTCCAAAATCATAGCACTTTTAAATTTAAAATATTTCGAAACCAAATGCTTGAAATATAACCTTTCAAAACATAATACTTCGAATTTCATAGCTTCTAAACCATAACTTTCAAAAATTAAATGGTTTGGATATTCAAACAGTATATAAAATAAAATAGTTTGAATTTTAAATTTACTTTATAAAGTAAAATAATTTCCTCGACTTCACAATTTTATTCACTTTATATTAAGTCTCAATTCATAACTTTCAACTCACTTTCAGTTTCAATAAACCATCTCAATTTCAATATATTTCAAACTTTGGGTATTAAACAATTTCAAAACTAAGGTTGATAATTACGATTCAACAATTCAATGTTCTATTATTTAGTTTTGAAATATTTGCATAATAAATCCATTATCATTTAAATAAAACTCAAATTGAAAATAACTAAATATTTCCTTCAATTTATTTATACTTGAAATATTCGTTTAATTCATCTTAAACCAAAATCCAGCTATAAAAAATCATACCTTTAAAATCTCAATTTTATTAAATTTCAAATCAATTTCATATTTATCTTCCCACCCTGTTCTCATTTAAGTTATTATAAACTCTAGAAATATAATAAATACTTAACCATATTATATCTTAATAAAATCAAACTTTATTATTAAACTTCTTTTATACTTTAAACCAATTTTATACATAGTTTAAAACCAAGGATTTAACTATAACATTAATAAAATATCCAAATCAATATCTCATAAAACCATATATTTCTTCACAAAACCATAGAAAATCATTCCAAAATGTTTTTATATATAGACCACGGTGTCTGTATATAATTTTCTACCTTTGGTCAAGTGATACAGATATTTATCATTTCAATCCGTAATTTAAAATAAAAACACGGTTATATATCATTTCAAACCACAATTCCGAATGATATAAAAATGCATAACAACTTGCAGTTTATAATAATATATAATACAACATACATTCATCCAATATCAATCATCAACCATTTATCACAATCATCATCCAATTCAAACAATGACATCAATATATAAGAGATAATAAACAATAGGTATTTACTGACAGTTTATATTCAATAATAATTAAACAACAATTTAACTGGCAGTTTATATACAAAAATAAATTAACAACAATTTAATTCAATAAATTCAATTTAATTGGGATGATGATTAAAAATATGCCAAACAGTCATAAATGAAATTCAAATCACATCAGAAATTAATTTAATACATACAAGAAATTTTAGAAGTTGTGAGTGGGTTAAAGCACTCACCTTTTGAATTTAAATTGAATTTAAATCCAATTTAAACCCAAAATTTGAACAGTCTCCAAATTCTTCCAAAGTAGCGTCAAAATGTCCGGAATTTGGATACGATCCCAAGGATTGAACCGCACGTAAATCTGAAATCGTATGTAAAAGTTATACGAATTTGATTGTCTAAAAACAAAATAAAAATAAAAATAAAATAAAAAGAAACGAACCAGACCCATGCCACGTCATCTCCCCTTCATCGTGTCTTGACACCCTAAACAACCGAAACCCAACTGCAACGCGCACGACTTCGTGACAATCGCGACCGCCGCTCTCGTCGCTGGCCACTGCGGCTTGTCAGGAGCTTCCCTATGATTCGCGACCCCTCGATCATCCCTGCGATGAACGACGACGAACGAAACACGACATAGGGCAGCCACCGCCACTTTTTACTTGAACCCTAATGAATTTTTACGCCTAATCCAACCGTTAATCGATCGAATGAACAACACGATGACCTCCACTCGTCTCCCTCTTCCCAAAGGTACCATCAATTTGTCGATCAGGCAGAGTCGATTTCGACGCAATGGATGGCCGAGAATTGATTGGCGAATTCTGGGCAAACGGTGTACTGATTTGAAAAATGAATCACGCTAGAAGATTACGCTCTTCGAGAGCTTTAGATTGATTTAAAATTTGATAGGGTTTGTGGAGTTTGAATTTTTGGCTTTGAATTTGATTTGAAATTGCAAATGGAATTTTGGTTGTCTGCCATTGGAATGAGAAGGAGCAAATGGAATTGTATATGCAGAATAATGAACATAAGAAAGATGCTAGGGTTTATAACGAGGTATATACAGGCTGAATAAAATAGAAGAACGGGCTTGATGGTTTGGAAAATTGAACGATGGATGGCCTGAAAAGCCAGTTTCAACTCCGGAACGAAATTGGGCCAACCCATATACCAAAATAGATGTTTTAAAATATTTTAAAATTGATGGAATAGGTTTCGAGTCTAAATTTCATCGTATGAAGAAGTTATGCTAAAATCGAGTTATTTCAAATTGATTTCAATTGATTTCAATTAATCGACTTCAAGGCGTTTCAAGCCCATACGATCAAACATCAAGCCCGATCACTACGAAACTTGAAATCCTACTATAATTCACCATTATGGATCCGATGAAACTAGTTTCGTCGAAATCCGAGTCAGCGGCCAAAATGGCTATTTTCCAGTTAATTAATTAAATAAATATTAATTTAATAAAATCAAATCTTAAATTCAAATTCCAAAATTTTCAAGTTTTATCCTTTTGATTTCCTAAACAATTACAATCCTTTAAACAATTCAGATATCAATTTAAAGTTAATAAATTTACCCATTTTATCTGTATTTCAATTGCATAATATTTAGTTTTAATTGCTACAATAATTACACTTATTATAAATTGAATTTCAATGGATTGATTTGTTTCAATTCAAATCTTTTTATTAAGTTCACTAGTACTCTATAAACTTAGTTACTTTGTTTTTCTCTCTTCATTACCTTAATATGCTCCAATTTAACAACTCCTAAACATAGTATTACATTCCACATTAATGTAACATTTATTTACATTTATTAAAATTTATTTCCAATTCCAGTTCCATCAAAACAGGTAACTTATAATAATTTGTTATCATTAACTCTCAGTCACATTCTTACAAGTTTAATCATTTCCAAACCAATGTTATAATTTCTTACTAAACATTGATTATATTCAATTAGCATTCAATATATATTAATTCATTAATTAATTCAATATTTACGTTTGTTTTCTTATATTTGATTTATAGCCTAGTATAACATTTACATTAATTCCGTTAATTGTAACTTCATTCAAATAGTTAGTATTTAACTTAGATTAGCCTTATTACATCTCATTTAAGTTATTATTTCATTGGTTAATTCAATACTTAATTTTACTTATTTATTTTCAATTTTTATAATTAAATACACAATTTACACTATTCATTATAAATTATAAAGTTTTTATTTCTTTCTAGATTTATTACAAAAATCTTATTAAATTAACCAATTTTAATTATTGAAAATTTATGGGTCGTTACACTCTCTCCCCCTCAAAACTTTTAGTCCCCGAAAAGGAAAAGAAGAGAAAAGAGGAACTTATAAATCAATATATTTTATTCAAAACATTATATTCATAATAATAAATTTACAGAATAGGATAATTTAAATAAAATATATAGATTTATAAACAATTAAATCTTTTTATATTCAAATTAATAAAGTTTGGAAAACATTTTTCAAATTTTTCTATGTCAAAAATTTACGGAAAATTTTAGCAGTCTCCTTTGCACGGAGAGGCTCGGGAGAAAATATAATATTAAATATAACAATATACAACATATATTTTCCAAAATAATATATCCCAACACGGGAAAAAGAATATAATAACTCGATAAACCGTAATCCCAAAAACGTACCTATTTGTCGGGCAATTACGCTTAATTATGAAATCAAAAGCAGTAGCAATTGCTTCCATAACCTGCATTTCACTTACATAATCTAAAAAGAGTTAATAATTATATAAAATGAAATGTTTAAAGTTGTTTCTTCCACTAATCAAACAAAACAATGTCAAACACAACAATCACTTGCAATCACAACATACGACCATCATATGAAGTCAATAAAATCAACCACCCACATATCATAGCAAACAAAATAAATAGTTGTTTGGGTTCAAAAATTTTAAATCATACAGAATAGAGAGTAAGCTATTAAGTGCACCATTTACTCAACAGTCTTAGATGAAATTAAATAGATTATTCATACATCCAAACAAATTTAAAGTATTCTTACCCAAACAACCATAAACCAAAAACAAACAACAAATCCAAATAATGGATCAAGTTCATTTTTATCAGTTTCATTTCATAACATTTGTTGTTTGATTTCTTTTTCATTCATATAATGATTTATCTTCTTAATTTACGTTTAACTTCTTACAATTTTCCCTATTTTTTCATTTATCCCTATCATGTAAGTTTTCTTTTTATTGTATTACATTCATTTATTTACTATACTCATCTTTCTACGTATTTTTATTATAAATAACCACAATATTTACTTAAATTTATTATCTTTTCTTTATAACTTTTCTATTATATTTAATTAGCAGCATTTCAGTCATAACTTAAGTTTATAACAATTATAACATTAAATTCTTATTTATAAAGCAAATCCATTGCGCACTTTCATTACATAAGTTTACTTGTACAGTTTCGGTTACATCTTCTTATTAGACATTTCAAATTTTAAATCCTTTGGTAAGTGATATATATGCTTTTTAAGAATGTAATTGAGAGTTATACAAGTTTTCTCATTTCTTTTAATAAATTTTCTGTTCAATCATCATATCATTTGTTTTATAAATTACAAATTTCAACTTTCTTGAAATTTCATTTATAATCTAGCATTTAATCTCTTATTTTAATTAAAGGTTCCAATTATTAATTAGTTACAACCCATTTCACTATAATAACTGAAAATATTGATTATCAGAAATTTAAGAACTAAATGTCGGGTTTAATTTTCAAATCATTTTAAAATAATAGATAAATGTATATACTTACAACTTATATATATCTAATACATTTAAAAAAATTAAAATTTATATTTGTTTATCAAAATAAACCTAATACAGTGGCCTTCCCACTTCGAAACTCGAAAATGAATGTCGATGATGCGTGCACTCATCACGAAATTATTTTCCAGAGACAGAGAGGGGAGTACAGAACTTATTTTTTCCAAAATTTCTTTAAAACAATTCTGTCAATTTATATTGAAATATTTATGTCAGAAAATACTTATAAACAATATTATTATGTCCCAAAATCCTTTGAAAGAAATTTTCAAAATCTCGGAACTTAAGTTCTAAAATTTCCAAATTTCATTTATTTTGTTAGAAATCTTATTTTCAACTTAATCTAAAATTTCACTACCTAACAACCAATACATTACAACTAAATAAAATCTTTATAAAATTTATTACTTTATATACAGAAAATATAATAGGCAAAAATTATTTCATTCACCTATATTCAAAATAAATATTGTGTCGGACTGTCCTATTAAGCGTTTAGAAATCCCTATTAATGTCACAGCGTCCTATGCATCAACCAGAATCTATAAATGCTAAACGGAACAAATTAACACAATATTAATACCTTTTTATAACACTAACAAATACGCTCTCTCACATATATACACTCAGCGACTCATCATGAGGTATTACTACCCTATTAACAAAGAGTCAGACCCCACAAAGCTAAGATTTATCGCTAAACCAAAGCTCTGATATCAGATGTAACAACCCGTCCTTTTATACGTTTTAAACCGACGATAAACCACACATGTCAAACTTAAACCATACAGGAGGGTGGATTATTATGGGGTAAATAAGAAAAAGCAGGGAAAGAAAAAAAATAGAATCTTGCAGCGGAACGATAAAATATAATAATCAAATAAACAGTTCATGAAACTGTTTTACAAAATAATTTGATTATACTTATACAATACATATCAGAGTTGCACATACGAGAGAATAACCAATAACAATGCAGCGGAACAGTATGAATGCAGTGGAATGATATAATAAATAATAGTAATACAATCTTCGCCTTCGTCCTCTAGAATATAAAGTCTTCGAATCCTGAAATGCTCAGGTTGACCCGAGTGAATTGAAAAGACAAAACACTCGAGTCAAAACTAAAAGATCTTACGTAACTTAAATCAACAGAAATAAATATGAGTGTAACGACATCAGAGATGTTTATGGGATTTGACATCTCATATCCAGTGTCTAACGTAAGTGCTGTAACTTAAGAGATGCTCAGGATTCACATCTCCTAAGGATCCATTAAACTATTTACTATGTAGCAATATTTCGCTATTGTAATAATGTCTATAGTAAAATAAACTTACTTTTAAATAGCGTTAAGGAGTGACCCAATATTCCCCTTAACACGTAATAGTCCACGTAGTCCATCCAATATCATAGTCCCTCCTGATCGGGAAGCCACCAGAGGATACACACGGGCTACAGTAGAAAATCAAACTCGTACAAGGCGCGATAGGGTAGGTGACACGGCACAACTAGGCAATGCCAGGGTAGATATACCAATTGCTATCCGGACTGGTGGTGACACATAGCGCGCAGCTACCGCCCAACTCGAGCCACACCCTCAAAAATTAAAAATCAAAAGTGGCCACCAAATAAATCTCGAAGTCAAAATATAATATCGAAGGAGTGTGTCCGATAAGAGGGGCAACCTCACTGGTCTGGAATCGCTCCTGTTTTAGCCACCTTATGCCAACTCATGGGAGTCGGGTCCATGTATATACCTCAAAGGAACGCCGCCGCCATCCTACTTCATTCTGGAATCTCCACCGCGTACACGGTTGTCCAAGTGGTTTTCGGTATCGACAGAGAGTATGCCCATATCCGATCCTACTTTCTTTGCCAACCAATCGTTATTATAACACCATGGTCACTTCAAAATAATTATACTTCGAAACCATAATATAATATCCATTTCAAAACCATATAAATACGATATCATTTCAATTTAAAAAACCCAAAGCAATATGATATCATTGTTATCAAACCCAAATCAATGTAATATCATTTTTATTTCAAATATATCTCTTTTACAAAATCATGGCACTTTCAAATTTAAAATATTTCAAAACCAAACGCTTGAAATATAACCTTTCAAAACATAATACTTCGAATTTCATAGCTTCTAAACCATAACTTCCAAAACTTAAATGGTTTGGATATTCAAACAATATATAAAATAAAATTGTTTGAATTTTAAATTTACTTTAAAGTAAAATAATTTCCTCGACTTCACAATTTTATTCGTTTTATATTAAGTCTTAATTCATAACTTTCAACTCACTTTCAGTTTCAATAAACCATCCCAATTTCAATATATTCCAAACTTTGAGTATTAAACAATTTCAAAACTAAGGTTGATAATTACGATTCAACAATTCAATGTTCTATTATTTAGTTTTGAAATATTTGCATAATAAATCCATTATCATTTAAATAAAACTCAATTTGCAAATAACTAAATATTTCCTTCAATTTATTTATACTTGAAATATTCGTTTAATTCATCTTAAACCAAAATCCAGTTATAAAAAAATCATACCTTTAAAATCTCAATTTTATTAAATTTCAAATCAATTTCATATTTATCTTCCCACTCTGTACTCATTTAAGTTATTATAAACTCTAGAAATATAATAAATACTTAACCATATTATATCTTAATAAAATCAAACTTTACTATTAAACTTCTTTTATACTTTAAACCAATTTTATACATCGTTTAAAACCAAGGATTTAACTATATATAAAATAACATTAATAAAATATCCAAATCAATATCTCATAAAACCATATATTTCTTCACAAAACCATAGAAAATCATTTCAAAATGTTTTTACATATAGACCACGGTGTCTGTATATAATTTTCTACACTATGGCAAGTGATACGGATATTTATCATTTCAATCCGTAATTTAAATAAAAATACGGTTATATATCATTTCAAACCGCAATCCCGAATGAAATAAAAATGCATAACAACTTGCAGTTTATAACAATATATAATACCACATCCATTCATCCAATATCAATCATCAACCGTTTATCACAATCATCATCCAATTCAAACAATGACATCAATCTATAACAGATAATAAACAATAGGTATTTACCGACAGGTTATATTTAATAATAAATTAAACAACTATTTAACTGGCAGTTTATATGCAAAAATAAATTAACACCAATTTAATTCAATAAATTCAATTTAATTGGGATGATGATTAAAAATATGCCAAACCGTCATAAATGAGTTTCAAATTATATCAGAAATTAATTTAACATACATAAGAAATTTTAGAAGTTGTGAGTGTGTTAAAACACTCACCTTTTGAATTTAAATTGAATTTAAATCCAATTTAAACCCAAAATTTGAACAGTCTCCAAATTCATACAAACTTGCGTCAAAATGTTCGAAATTTTGATATGATCCCAGCGGATTGAACCGCGCGTAAATCTGACATTGTATGTAAAAGTTATACACATTTGATTATCTAAAAACAAAGTTAAAATAAAAATAAATTAAAAAGAAACGAACCAGACCCATGCCACGTCATCTCCCCTTCATCGCGTACAGACACCCTAAACAGCCGAAGCCCAACTGCAACGCGCATGACTTCATGACAATCGCGACAGCCGCTCTCGTCTCTGGCCACCGCGGCTTGCCAGGAGCTTCCCCGTGATGCGCGACCCCTCCGGTCATTCCTGCGATGAACGACGACGAACGAAACATGGAATAAGGCAGCGGCCGCCACTTTTTACTCGAACCCTAATGAATTTTTACGCCTAATCCAACTGTTAATTGATCGAACGAACAACACCGATGACATCCACTCGTCCCCCTCTTCCCAACGGTACCATCAATTTGTTGATCAGGCAGAGTCGATTTCGACGCAATGGATGGCTGAGAATTGATTGCCAAATTGTGGACAAACGGTGTACCGATTTGAAAAACGAATCACACCAGAAGATTACGCTCTTCGAGAGCTTCAGATTGATATAAAATTTGATAGGGTTTGTGGAGTTTAAATTTTTGGCTTTGAATTTGATTTGAAATTGCAAATGGAATTTTGGTTGTCTGCCATTGGAATGAGAAGGAGCAAATGGAATTGTATATGCAGAATAATGAACATAAGAAACATGCTAGGGTTTATAACGAGGTATATATAGGATGAATAAAATAGAAGAACGAGCTTGATTAGTTTGGAAAATTGAACGATGGATGGCCCGAAAAGCCCTTTTCAACTCCGAAACGAAACTGGGCCAACCCATATATCAAAATAGATGTTTTAAAATATTTTAAAATCGATGGAACAGGTTTCCGATCCAAATTCCATCGTATGAAGAAGTTATACTAAAATCAAGTTATTTCAAATTGATTTCAATTGATTTCAATTAATTGATGTCAAGGCGTTTCAAGCCCATACGATCAAACGACAAGCCCGATCGCTACGAAACTTGAAATCCTACTATAATTCACCATTACGGATCTGATGAAACTAGTTTCGTCAAAACCCTAGTCAGTGGCCAAAATGGCTATTTTCCAGTTAATTAATTAAATAAATATTAATTTAATAAAATCAAATCTTAAACTCCAATTCCAAAATTTTCAAGTTTTATCATTTTTGATTTCCTAAACAATTACAATCCTCTAAAAAATTCAGATATCAGTTTAAAGTTAATAAATTTACCCATGTTATCTTTATTTCTATAAACTTAGTTACTTTGTTTTTTCCCCTTCATTGCCTTAATATACTCTAATTTAACAACTCCTAAACATGGTATTACATTTCACATTGATGTAACATTTATTTACATTTATTAAAATTTATTTCCAATTCCATCAAAACAGGTAACTTATAATAATTTGTTATCATTAACTCTCAATCACATTCTTAGAAGTTTAATCATTTCCAAATCAATGTTATAATTTCTTGCTAAACAATTATTATATTCAATCAGCATTCAGTATATATTAATTGATTAATTAATTCAATATTTACGTTTGTTTTCTTATATTTGATTTATAGCCTAGTATAACATTTACATTAATTCCGCTAATTGTAACTTCATTCAAATAGTTAGTATTTAACTTAGATTAGCCTTTTTACATCTCATTTATGTTATTATTTCATTGGTTAATTCAATACTTACTTTTACTTACTTATTTTCAATTTTTACAACTAAGTGCACAATTTACACTATTTCATTATAAGTTATAAAGTTTTTATTTCTTTCTAAATTTATTACAAAAATCTTATTAAATTAACCAACTTTGATTATTGAAAATTTACGGTCCTTACAAAAATGATGGGAAGAAAGTACCGGCTAAGGTGCTTCGTTATTTTCCTTTAATTCCTAGGTTGAAAAGGCTATATATGTCAAAGCATGCCGCGGAACAAATGATATGGCATTCAGTTGGTAGTTCAAATGATGGTTTTATGAAACATCCAGTAGATAGTCCGGCTTGGAAGCATCTAGATTATCTATATCCTGATTTTGCTTTGGAAGTTTGCAATGTTCGACTTGGACTCGCAAGTGACGGATTTAACCCATTTGCACACATGAACAGCAACCATAGCACATGGCCAGTTATTATATCTATTTATAATTTGCCTCCATGGTTGTGCATGAAGCAACCTTATCTTTTTATGTCACTACTGATTCCTGGACCTCATGAACATAGTAAGGACATTGATGTTTACAATCAACCAGTAATGGACGAGTTAAAAGAGTTATGGGAAGTTGGTACAAAGACATATGATGTTTTAACCAAACAAACATTCAATATGAGAGCAGCTAATTTATGGACTATAAATGATTTACCTGCGTACGCTAATTTATCAGGACGGAGTACATCTGGAAAGCTTGCATGCCCGCATTGTAATCATGAAACGTGTTCAGTGCGCTTACCAAATAGTAAAAAGCAAGCTTATTTGGGAAGTCGAAGATTTTTATCAATAACACATAGGTTTTGATTTGATGTACACTCATTTAATGGGAGGCGTGAGGAAGATATTGCACCAAAACCATTAACTGGAATTGGGTAATTAATACAATTATCCAATTTAAAATTTACATTCGGTAAAACACCAATAGCTGAGCCGATTATTGGGAAAAAAACAATGAAGGATTATCAATTCCACTAGGAAACCAAAAGTTATTGGACCATGGAAGAAAAAAAGCATATTTTTTTACTTTACCTTACTGGAAACATCTTCTAATTCGACATAACATAGATGTTATGCGTTTGGAGAAAAATGCAAGTGAAAATATTTTAGGGATAATTCTTGGTATGCCAAAAAGGGAAAGGATGGACTTTAAGCTCGTGCTGACTTGGAAAGTTTAAATATAAGAAAATATCTTCAGCCTATTCATGAAGGAAATAGGACACATATACCTCCAGCAATATTTTTCACAAACAATGAGGAAAAAATGTTGTTTTGCAAAGTTTTTTCAAATGCACGTGTCCTTGATGGATATTCTACTAACATTGCATGTTGCGTAGATATGAAGGAGAAAAAACTACATAGCTTGAAAAGTTGTGATCATCATGTAATTATGCAACATTTACTCCCACTTGCAATATCATGAGTTTTTCCTAGACCACTCGTTCTTATTTTGCTTGAGTTATCTACAATATTTAGACAACTATGTAGTAAAAAGAAACATGCTCCATCAATTAATCAACTTAAATATAGGGTAGCAATAGTTTGTGCATGATGGAGAAGATGTTCCCACCTTCCTTCTTCACCATATCTATTCACCTACTTATTCATTTAGCCGATGAAGTTGCAGTTGTTGGACCAGTGCATTATCGCTAGATGTACTCAATTGAAAGGTAATATATAAAAGCATAATTCACCTATTAAAGGTATACACCATAAAGTTATGTCTTTACAGACACTAAAAGATATTTGTGGACATCGTAAATACTATTTGGAAGAATAATCTTTTATTGTTGCCCATAGGTGTTTGCAGGTACTGAAAAGATATGTTAGCAACAAGAGTAATCCAGAAGGAAGCATCGCTGTAGGATACCTTGCAGAAGAATGTGTATCATTTTGTTCAATGTATTTGACAGGTGTCGAAACTCACCATAATCGACATGGTCGGAATGCTGATACATCATTGCCTCGCAATATTGAAGGGGGCCTATCTATTTTTGCAAACTCTGGTCATCATTTAGGCAAATGTATGGAAATTAATCCAGAAAAAAGTGTTTGGGAACAATGTCACACTTGTATCTTATTCAACTGCAGTGAAGTGGCTTTTTTTCTAGAGTAAGATCATATTCATAATATTAACTACGCACTTTAACTTGCAATAATGAATGTCCAACTATTTTTTTCTTAGACTTCCATTTTTGGCAGCAAGCGGTTGAGGGAGTTGCGTAGAATTCATCAACGTAAAACCATTCGAGAAGTGGACAGTTTGAGAAAAAAAGAATTTCCTACTTGGTTTCGACATCATGCAAGTATGTTTCTCAAGTTATACATAGTATGTTTAAATTATGATTAATACTAATATCGTATTCTAATATTTGTATGTAAATAACCTTTATGCCATGGGAGATTCATCAATATCAAAAGATTTACTTCGACTAGCGAATGGTCCAAATATGACCGTTAAGGAATATAAGAAATATGTTATAAATGGCTATATATTTCGAACTAAATCAATGGATGATAGAAACAAAAACCAAAATTGTGGTGTATTTGTGAATGCTGAAACCTCAAGTTATTCGAGCGTAAGAGATTGCAGCCCGATCGCTGCTAATGTTGATTATTATGGGGTTTTAAAGAAGATTTATGAGCTTGATTATAGGTTTCCCAGCGAAAGTGATGATCAAGCTTGCAAAGTTATATTATTTGAGTGCGATTGGGTAAATAATTCAGGGAAAAAAAGATATATATGTATGTATGTATGTATGTATGTATGTATGTACGTACGTACGTACGTACGTACGTACGTATGTATGTATGTATGTATTTAACTTAGTGAATTTGAATCATGTGGCACAAAATAAGGATAAGTTTATTTTGGCATCACAAGCCATTCAAGTGTTTTATGTTGTTGACCCAAAGGAACCAGATTGGAGTGTTGTGATTAAAACAAAGCCAAGAGATTTCTATGATTTAATACAAGACAACGACGAAGTCGACATTGACGACTACTACACCACACCAAATCTTGATGATCTGAATTTGGATAATGAAGAGCTACATATAAGGACGGATGCTTGCGGTGTTTATGTTAATAATGTTTTGCTAATGACTACGGTATATGCTTCCACACATGAAGATGATGCCTCTAGTGAAGAAGAAATTAAAAATGAGAGCAAGGAAGAAATACAGTAATAAATTTCACGTTTAGATTTATGACAAGCTTTCTTATGTCAGTCTATTCAGAAACGGATTTTATTGTTTTCTATGACATGTTTTAATTTTGATTTGCTTATGCATTAGTTAAATGATTACTTTATCTCGGAGGTGTTATAGTTCCATTAAAGAATGCTTAGTTTTTTTTCTTCAATTTAATGGTATAGGATTCTATCATTTCAAATACATTATTGACCATTAGATGAGCACCTTTGGATATTCTAGTTTTGGTGATGAAATGCAAGAAAATGATGGCTCTCAAAATGATGGTATGTTCTCACAACTTATAATGTGTTATTTGTCATGCATATATATATATATATATATATATATATATATATATATATATATATCAATTACTATCTATACAATGACTAACACTGTCGTCTACCTAACAGGATTGACAAAAAGAAAAGGACATGGCTATGACAAACCTAAATGGGGCAAATTGGGCAAGGAGAGCATTGAGTTCACAAAAGATGGATTGTGTGTTGTTCCAAAAGATGTTAAGTTAGCAAGGTACTTGGGTAGTTTGGCGAGAAATTATAATCTTATTCCTTTATCTGCAACAAATTAAAGAGCATACAATGATGCAAATACGGACAAAATATGGAAAGTAATATCTGTAAGTTTAATCTTACCGATTATATAAACTAAATATTTTGGATGTAAACTGAGTTTTCATATTAGTTAAAACTGAAATCAGAATTTACTTTTAAATTTATTTTACTATAACAATATATTTCATGTTTCTATATGCAATTACAAAATGGTAAACGTAACACAATTTATGTTTATTTCAAGGATACTATTGATTGGCGTCCCGAAGATATTTCCCATATTCCTAAAATTCGACATTTACTGCTAAAGAGACTATCCAAAAGAGTAAGAAACAACCGAGCCAGTTTAAAAGGTAAGTATTACACTCCACATGTAGGGTCGCCATCGCATTTTACGTGTGGAGATGATCGTGTAGACAATGATCAATGGAGGGAAATAGTAAAATATTGGGATAACAATCCCACAAATAAAGTAAGAGACACGTACTACTTTTTAATTCATATGCAGGTACGTGTTGAAAGAAGCACTGAAAATCGTAAGGAACTAAAAATGAGTCACACGGGTGGATCAATGAGCATCATGCGACGCTATGCTAGATTTGTAAGTAATCATATTTTCTACATTCTTCCTACCATTTTAATGAGATAATCGTGTTATTTTCTTATGATCAAGAGGTTTACTCTTTTTATTTTATTGTGGATTTCTCTTACTGTGATCGTTTATAATTGTTTACTTAACAAACTACAAATAATTTTGATTAACTTTTAACTTCTTTAATTATAAAAATAAAACACTCATTACTTATTTTAGGAGAGTAGTTTCCACCTTTTCTAATAATAAAACAACCTTCTTTTTACTAAATTCTTTGTTTTGTCCTCTACACATCAGAGAATACGTTCTATTACAAATCACACATCCAACATATAATCGCTTTATATAATTTATGACTTACATCATCATCATAATAATAGATTTTCTGTTGAAATAAATTTTTGGTTCACCGTACATATATTATTGTTGATTATGATGTATCTTTGTTGCAATAGGAAAAAAGAGCATGGCCACGCACCCGATCTAATTGAGGCATATGAATTAGTTCATAAGAGAAAGGATGAGTAAAGAAGCTGGGTAGATCATGCTTCTGAGAAAAGGGGGCTAAGTCTAATATCGAGCTAAAATTTGTTGATTTTTAAATGTTATTCATATTTTCCCGATTACAATACATGTAGCGCCATTTTTATATACTAATACAATCAAAAGATCAACCACTATAAAAAAAACGTTCTATTTACCCTTGTCAAAGGAAGGTATCTATTTAACATTTCATCATCTACAATTAATTATTGGATTATTCTATTGTGGTGTGTTTTGCTACTGAACAATAATTTATAAATTCTTTAACCACGTTCACATGTCTCAGTTTAGCAATTTTATACAAGAACTTATTAAAGTTCCATTATCAATTTACAAAAGTGGTGCAGTATTATTAGTTTTCTTCTACACTTTATATTATTCAATTATATGAATTACAAGTATGTTAAATAGTAACTTGGATAATTCTATAATAATTTAACACATGTAAGGACATTGTAGAGTTTGACTACATGCCTAAATTAAATAGTCAATCTTCATAGATAATCGCTTGTTAGCACCAAAATTGGTCACTAACACCCTTAGAAAGATTGTGTAGAGAGATTAATGAAGAAAGTAAATTAAAATAGAGAACAATATGTAAATTTCAGTGTAGAGAACAGGAACACCAAATTTATAGTGTTTTGGTGTAACAGCCTACGTCCACTTTGAAGTTGATTTCTATTGATTTCCTTGATAGCTGATTACTGATACAATCCATTTCTAATTACTTGGATACAATTGCAAAACAAAAGATTAAGTCTTGAATGAGTGTTGAATGCGACAGTGTTTCTCCAGTGTTCCAAAAAAACTGATCCATTTCACTTGCCCTTGCCTCTCTATTTATAGACGAAGATGGGTTGGACTTCCCTGGTGGGCTGGTGGCTGAATATCTCGGCCCAAATAGGGTAATCTCGGTGTGCCGACCCATAGATGCCAAACGTCGAATGCCGAACAATCTCCTCATGCCGAGCGTAGCGAAGCCTGACACTCTGAATGCCATAGGAAGCATTTGCACCGAACGATACTGGAAGCTGAACCAGTGACTTGGCCGAACGATGTCTTGGCCGAACGATGTTTGTACGTCGAGCAGAACTTAGGCCGGACGATACTTTGGCCGAACGTTACCGAGGCCGAACTATGTCTTGACCGAACAATGTTTGTACGCCGAGCGGAACTTAGGCCGGATGATACTTTGGCCGAACGTTACCTAGGCCGAACTATGTCTTGGCCGAACGATTCTTAGGCCGGCTAATAGTTAGGCCGAACAATAGTTTGGCCGAACAATGCATGGGCCGAACGGTAGTTCATGCTGGACAATTCTGCCATGCCGAACGTTCTCACATGCCGAACGTTATTCCATACCGAACGTCTCTCAATGCTGAATGCTCTGCCATGCCGAACGTTCCATAGACGCCGAACGAACTTGGATGCTGAGTGCTTCTTGGATACCGAGTGCTTCTTGGATGCCGGTCGCCGAACGATCCAGTTGAGCCGAATGGTGGGGATGCCGAGTACTAAGTTGTCTGGTCAAATCCCTAGGAAACACTTGCCCCTCAAAGTGCATTACGTAGCCGAACGTGGTGCGCTTTTAATCATGCGCCCTCTGTGCTTTGTCCCTGGCCATGGTCCAGTTTCCTCAATGGTGACTTCCCCCGATCGCCAGATGAAGTGATGCACGCCGAACGGTATAACCGAAGCCGAACGCTTCACGTTATACCGAACGACTTTGTATGCCGAAGCCGAACTGTACGCCCTTGATCGGTTCCACCGGTCACAGTCTCTTCAACTTCTTCTTTTTCCCTATAAAGGCCAGCGTCTTCCTCCTTCTTCTCTTTTCACTTTTTACCTCCGCTATATCGTACTTGCAAATTTTACCTGTTAACAGCCTCCAAAAATTTAACATTCCTTCAAATCCATTCGACATTAACTAAAGCCACACCCTTAACTCCAGATTCCTCCAAGTCTCGATCCACTAACTAGGTAACGATCCCTCCATCTAAATCCTTTCCCCGAATAAACAAAATCCTTTCCCCGAATAAATAGGTATTAACGCGAGGCTCGAGTTCGTAAATTAGAACTATAACCGATAAGTGTTGCGCGGACGGATGAATCGAAGTTCGATTAGGATATTTCTTAGGGCTAGATGGTATGGTGGGGAAGAGAAGTGGCCAGAGTTGAGTACATGAGGGAGATATTGGGAGGTGTATTGTGGTTCGGCATGGTTCCCTCACGCCGAACGAGATTGGAGGGTAGAATAGAGTAAGAGCAGGAATTGGCTAGGATGCCGAACAGCATGGTTCGGTCTGGCTCGCCGAACGATTCGTCATCGTCGCTCGGTATGGTTACGTGCGGAGTGCCGAGCGTTGGGGTTCGGCGTAACTCTGGTTCGGCATGATTCACCACATGCCAAGCAGTGGAATGGTAGTACAGGAAGGAAGCATGACTTAGGTGGGATGCCGAGTGTTATTTCGGCCAAACATAATTTTGGTCGAACGATACTTTGTCGAACACTACCTAGGTCGAACGATAGTTAGGCCGAACGAAAGTTTGATCGAACAATATTCAGGCCGAGCAACTTTTAGGCCAAGCCATTATGAATGCCGAACCATCCCTTAGCTTAGGCCGAACACTTGTTTACCTTGCCTAATCATATAACAAAACAAGGACAAGGACTCCAGCATACTAGCATATCGAACTGATCTGGACTGATAACTTCCTAGTTTTGGTAGACATGAACCTGAATTTAAATCGACATAATCGAATAACTTCTTCTAACATTTTCTGAATCCGAAACTGTAAACACCATAATGCAGGCTTTTGGAGACGGTCAGCGATGACAGTCTTCGAAGACGATGATTCGAAGCTTAATTTTATATTATTAACTCTGTGACTTTCAATTTTTCAGCACTTACACATGAATGATCGCACTAGTTCACACACCACACGGGGGGAATTCTTGTGTTGTTAATTCTGACATCGATTTTTTTCAAGTATAGTTCAAACAGGTGCTCTCGTCAAACTCAATATTTATCGGAGATGTCTAAGAAATCTAGCTCCGCCACGATCTCGGATAGGCTCGGGCCGTCTTCTAAACAAGGGGTCACGGATACTTCTGACTCTTCGACATCCCCCGCTCATAACTTAGCTCCCGATACCCTGGAAGCATCAATTTTCTTGGACAACCCGGTCGATTCACAAGCTTCGAAGGTCAATGAAGATGCGCTCCGGGGAATATGCTCTATCCATAGAATCCCATTTGACGATGTGCTAGTTCCATCGGGGCACGATCATCCACACCTGCCCCAGTTGGATACACCGCCTGTAATAAGTTTATGTACTGGGTCGGCAGTGTGCCACCGTTTAACTTATTTCTTCGGGACGTGCTGCAGTACATCGACATCGCCCCGTCACGACTGCACCCGAACGGACACGCTTTCATCTATGGCACCTATAACCTCTTCATGACCATCCTCTCTAGGCCTCCAACTCCGGGCGACATCAGATACATTTATATGATCAAGAAGCAGAGAGATATCCCCTCCTTTGTGTTCCTCGAACCGCACCAAAAATCCCAGATTTTAACCGGGGCATAAAGCAAGCTTTCCCTGTACAAACAGGAATGGTTCTATGTGCGCTGCCCTCTTAGTTTCGCGAGGAGATGGGTTGAAGGAAGTAAGTCATCTTCTTGAAACGATACTCATGTTTGATCAATGTTATGCCTTTTCTAACTCTTGTTTCATCTTCTCAGGTATCAATCCATGTCCTGACGACCGCGGATATTCTGAGGCCGTTGAAGCTATTAGAGCTCTTCTCGTCGAAGAACGAGACATCCGAACTCTCATTTCAATTGAGTCACTATCGAGTTTCGGACTATTAGCAGAAGGTCGTCAGGTAAGCCTTCCTGAGGGCATCTCCATACCCAAGCCCGCTTCCGATAAAGGGAAAAAATTACCTGAGTCGTCATCACGTCACACCCCTGATGCACAGGAAGAGGGGGAAATTCAAAGGAATGAAACACCTGAAGCACAAGGTGAGAACTTGGCTCCCACTCAAGATCCGACAGTCGAAGTACACGATATTGAAACGTCATCTTCCCCTTCAAAGAGGAAAAAGGGATTGACGTACAAGATTAGAAAGAGAAGGTTGGCGGAACTTCAAAAGTTACGCTCATTCCAACAGAGAAATAGGCTTCTTCACAGCACGTAGAAAGTTCTTTAAAGGGCCTATCGAACCTCTCCATTCCGGATGACCTGCTTAATTACGACTTTGACGATCCGGAGGCATTCAATATTCATTCCCCATCAGAGGCGATGCGGGCGCTCTAACCCAAAGTCAGAGAGAGAAAACTCCCGTTAGCAAAGCGACTGGTCCGTCGGGGGGAAACTCTAGGATACACACGAACACTTGCACTTCAATTTGAACTTAGATTTTCATCATCACACTACTCTTTGCTGATTCGTTGTTATTTAAATTCTGTACAGCTGACATGGGGAGCTCGCATGGATTCGATCGCCTTCGTGGTTCGTCTATTTTTTATCAATCTGGATGGGATTCGGGTTCTGAAACACTTCGAGATAGGGATGGTGACTGCGATAAAGACTATCATTCCCGGGACTCGTCATCTCGAAAGAAAACTTACTATCAGCCAAAATACCACATGGATTCTTCCTCTCACTCGGAGCAAAGAAAAGACATGCGCGGCCATAAGAGGTCGTGACGCAGCGTAGGAAGCGAATTCGATGATGCAAATCGAATCCGTCCAGGATCTCACACGATTAACGGAAATAATCGGTGAATTGACGAAGAATCGATGGATTTAAGAATACCGGAAGGCCCAAATCCGTTGATCACGAAGATACCGGATTTTAGCAATCTTTGACACGTTGATCGCGCACGATACCGGGTAGAAAGATCTATAATTCTTTGAGCGTTGATCAAGCGCACTGATTCCGCGAATTGGCTTCAACATCGTTGATTCGAGCGTACTCGAATGCCGAAGTGGAGATAGGAGTTAACACTCGACTACCAATTTAAAAATGGAGGCACAAAGAACAAACAAAATTTTATTCGAATTTCAACAACCTTTACAAATGACACGACTTGCCTATTTATAGGCTTACAACTCAACACACGACTTAAAAATTTACAACACAATATGTACATGACTTAAGACTACACAATACAAACGACTCAGCATTCTCCTCTGCGACAGCGACTTAATGGAGTTTCGCGGCAACGACTCATGGTAACTCGGCAACGACTTAGTCTTCTTCGCGACATAAGCTTCTACGTGACATAAGAAAAATGGCAGCGACTTAAAATCACTACTTCGCGACTTAAAAATCTCCCACGGTAACGATAAGTCGGCCGCGACTTATAACTAAGGTCGTTCGCGACCTTCCTCTTCACTTTCCTTCCAGAGATATGTCGTTCGTGACTTAGGGATAAATCGCGACACAAGGATAGGTCGCTTGCTTTCTAGGGTAGCTCGCGCGCGGCATATGGAGGGGGAAATCAAGTCGCTCGTGCCTTCTGGATTATCTCGCCGCGACAGATGGAGGGGGGGAGTAATTACGAGCGACATATGGAGGAGGCGGGGAGTAAGTCGTTTGCGACTTATGGAAGTTTCGTGACCTAGGGTTTTGGCCACGACTTAAGGAGATGAGCGTTTCATCATCCTCCCCTTGTTGGAAGGAATTCGTCCTCGAATTCACACCCTCGACAAGTGTCTCGTCATAATACGGAATTAAGTGTTTGACATTGAAAACATCATAAGTATGAATATTTTCCGGCAATCTTAAACGATACGCATTATCATTGATCCTCTTCAAGATTTCTACTGGACCAATTTTTCGTGCTTTCAACTTGTTGTAAGTTCCAACTGGAAAACGATCTTTCGTTAAAACAGCATATACAAAATCTCCCTCTTTGAAGACAACTCTTCTTCGTTTCTTATCCACCATATGTTTATACTTCTCATTTGATTTTAGTAATCGTTCCTGTACAACCTTGTGGCATTCCTGTAACTCATTCACCAAGTCACTAGCCCGCTTAACAACTCCTTTCTGATATGGTACTGTCGTTAAATCCAATGGTCCCTTTGGAGTGGTTGAATATACAACTTGAAATGGACTGAAATCTGTACTCCGGTTAACTGCATGATTGTGCGCGAACTCAGCTTGACACAACTTCAAATCCCAACTCTTCAAATTGTCTTTCACAAGACATCTCAATAAATTTCCCAACGATCGGTTAACCACCTCCGTTTGTCCATCGGTTTGCGGATGGTAAGCGCTACTAAAATTCAGCTTCGTTCCGACCATCTTCCACAAACTTAACCAAAAATGGCTTAGAAATCTAGTATCCCGACCAGAAACAATAGATTCAGGTAAACCATGCAATCGATACACCTCTTTAAAGAATAATTGAGCTACTCGAACTGCATCTGTTGTCCTTTTACAGGCTATAAAATGCGCCAACTTCGAAAATCTGTCCACCACAACAAATATAGAATCATTCCCCCTTTGAGTTCTAGGCAAACCCAAAACAAAATCCATGCTGATATTAACCCATGGTCTGGTAGGCACAGGTAACGGCATATATAATCCCACATTCGTCGCTGTTCCTTTCGAAACCTGACAGATATGACATCTCTCCACAAATCTCTCTACCTCTTTCCTCATTGACGGCCAAAAATAAGACTGAGAAATCAACTGCAGTGTACGATCCCTGCCTACATGGCCTTCTTCATGTAATTCTTTAACAATCTTCATTCTCAAACTACAATCTGGTATGCATAATCGATTTTCTTTAAACAAGAATCCATCAACCAAAACAAATTCATCAGTATCCCCATCCTTAACTTTCTCAACAAACTTTGCAAAGTAAGGATCCTCCTCAAACAACTCTGGCAATAATTCGAATCCTGTCACTTCAACCTTCAACGTTATCAACAAGTGATTTCTCCTGCTCAAAGCATCCGCTACACGATTTGTTACCCCTGATTTGTGTTTTACAACAAAAGTAAATTGTTGTAGATATGCTATCCATGAAGCATGTCTCGCTGAAATCTTGTCCTGCCCTTGGAGATGTTTCAATGACTCATGATCAGTGTAAAGAACAAACTCCTTCTGAAACAAGTAATGTCGCCAGTGCTTCACAGCTTGAACAATCGCGTAAAACTCTACATCATAAGTATTATATCTCATCTTGGCTCCAGATATTTTCACTGAAATAAGCAACTGGTCTTCCTTTCTGGCTCAATACTCCACCAATTCCCACTTTCGAAGCATCACTATGCAATTCAAACAACAACTGAAAATTCGACAGTACCAGAATTGGCGCTGTCGTCAAGAGTGTCTTGATCTTCTCAAAGGCAGCCCCTGCTTCCTCTGACCATACAAACTTCTTTCCTTTCACGCAATCGGTTACTGGTGCCATCACACTGCTAAAGTATGGAATGAATCTTCGATAAAAAGGCACCAAGCCATGAAAACTTCGCACTTCAGTAATTGTCTTCGGTTGTGGCCAACTCCTGACAGCTTCCACTTTATTTTCATCCACTTGAATACCTTCCTTTGACAGAACATATCCCAGAAATAAAACACTGTCCGTCACAAACACGCACTTCTTTGTTGCTGCATAAAACTGCTCTTGCCGTAGAATCAACAATACTTCTCGCAAATGCTGGATGTGTTCTTCCATACTCCCACTATAAATCAGAATATCATCAAAGTAAACAACTACGTACTTCCCAACACATGGTCTGAAAATCTGGTTCATCGCTCTCATAAAAGTACTAGGAGCGTTTGATAAACCAAATGGCATAACCAACCATTCGTATAAGCCTTCCCTGGTTTAGAAAGCAGTCTTCCACTCATCACCCGGTCGAATACGAATTTGATGGTATCCACTCTTCAAGTCAATCTTGGAAAACACAACAGCCCCACTCAACTGATCAATCAAATCATCACACCTAGGCATAGGAAATCTGTATCTCACAGTGATCTTATTTAGAGCCCGACTGTCCGTATACATCCTCCACGTTCCATCCTTCTTCGGTACCAATAAGGCTGGCACGACACATGGACTCAAACTCTCCTGGACACGCCCTTGTTCTAACAACTCCTCCACTTGCCTTCTCAGTTCTTCATGCTCCTTCGGACTCATCCGGTAATGTGGCCTGTGAGGTAACACTGACCCTGGCACAAGATCAATTTGATGTTGAATATCCCTCAACGGCGGTAACTCCTTTGGTAGTTCTTCTGGAAATACATCACTGAATTCTTCTAATATCGGTTTTACTTCCTTTGGAATTTCAACAGATTCAGTAGCTTCATGTCCAATCAACAAAAAACACTTCAGGACTCTCCTCTAATTCTTCAACAAATTCCTTTAAAGTCAATAGAGTTTTCAGCTCCTCAATCTCCTCAGATTTGCCCTTACCTTGTTGTCTCTTCTTTGGGACTAAAATAATTTTAACGCCTTCAAACATAAAACTATAGCTATTGGTCCGACCGTCATGTTGCACTGCTCGATCATACTGCCACGGTCTTCCCAGAAGCAAATGACAAACATCCATCTCAACTACATCACACCAAATCTCGTCTTTATATTTCTTTCCAATAGAAAATGGAACTCGAACTCGCCTATCCACCTTCACCTCTCCTCCTTTTCTCAGCCACGCTAACTTGTAAGGATTAGGGTGTTTATCCGTCTTCAGCTTCCTCACAGCTTCAGTAGAAATAATATTGTCACAACTTCCTGCATCAATCACAAACTTACAAACTTTTCCCAGAATAGTGCATGTAGATTGAAAAATGTTGCTCCTCAACCAACTAGCCTCATCCTCTTGTTTCGGTGTTAAACAAGATCTTCTCATCATTAGATTACACCCTTCATCTCCCGATGCGATGTCCTATTCATCTTCCTCCACTGGACTAGAATCACCTTTACCAACATCCTCACCTTCAACTTCAGCAATCATCGTTCTCTTCTTTGGCTTTGGACATTCATTACTCTTATGACCCACTTCTTGGCAGTTATAACACTTGAAACTGTTAGTAATCTTCGCCTTCGCCACTTCATTCACAACTGGTTTATTGACAGCTTTAGTAACATTGGAATTCCCACTGGCACCCTTCACTTGATTGTTGGAATTTGTAAACACACCACCTCCTCGTCTTCCCTGCTTCTCCCAAGCCAACGCTTTCTGGTGCGCTTCAGCCACAGATCTCGGATCAAATATATTAACCATATCCTGGATCTGCATTCGCAACCCTCCAACAAACCTAGCAGTCAATTGTTCCTCTGTCTCCATAATGTCATTTCGAGCAATCAGTTGATAAAACTCGTCAGCATAATCATTAACATTCTTCGTTCCTTGCCTCAAGTTCTGCAACCTCTGATACATGAGTGACTGATAATTGTAAGGTAAAAATGTAGCTTTCATCAATTTCTTCATTTTCTCCCAATCAACAATCTTCGACTTCCCTATCCGTTCTCGTGTAAGTTTGGTTTGCTGCCACCACGCCATAGCTCTCCCTCTCAACCTAGTAGCAACCAACTTCACTCGACGGTCTTTCGAAACCTCCTTGAAATCAAAGATCTCCTCAACATTAGACAACCAGTCCAAGACTTCTTCTACAACCATTCCACCTTTAAATTCAGGAATCTCCATTTTCATTCCCGATTCCCATCGACGATCATCATCTACATCTCGATACTGTCGTCGTGTTTGTTCTCTATCTCGGTAATGAACACTTCCCCTATCACCATCAAACTCCTCATCAAAATTTGAAGTATATCAATGTCGATCACGACCTCCAACATCTCTACTACCACTCCTTCGATCAACATTCCTATCACGATTATCACTACTTCTATGATCTTGATCTTCTCTTCTCTCCCGATCTGAATGTATCGAAGCTCTACTTCCCCCATGGTTCGATTCAGGTGAAACTCTTCTTCGATTTTGATTCATTTCAAGCATCATTCTCTCTAAACGACCAATTCCTTCATTCAACTTTTCAGTGAAACTCTCGTTGATTCGTTGTTCCATTTCATCGGCCCCTTCTCTTCCATACAAAGCATTAATATTGCGATGACGTTGAGCTCGTCTCGGAGGCATGATTGAACTTCAAACAAACTCAAGAGTAAATTTCAAACACTTTCCGAACTTTGATCCAAAGTGAGATGTATCGAAACTCCCAACTTGTTGCAACTTCACGATGAACACCAAATTTCTCAACAATTTGCAAATCCGATCTCCAAACTTCAAATTCTCAAAACCCAAGTCTTCAAATGATGCAAACTCCTTGTGAACCTCGCTTTGATACCAAACTGACGCAGCGTAGGAAGCGAATTCGACGATGCAAATCGAATCCGTCCAAGATCTCACACGATTAACAGAAATAATCGAAGAATTGACGAAGAATCGATGGGTTTAAGAACACCGGAAGGCCTAAATCCGTTGATCACGAAGATACCGGATTTTAGCAATCTTTGACACGTTGATCGCGCACGATACCGGGTGGAAAGATCTACAATTCTTTGAGCGTTGATCAAGCGCACTTGATTCCGCGAATTGGCTTCAACGTTGTTGATTCGAGCGCACTCGAATGCTGAAGTGGAGATAGGAGTTAACACTCGGCTACCAATTTAAAAATGGAGGCACAAAGCACAAACCAAATTTTATTCGAATTTCAACAACCTTTACAAATGACACGACTTGCCTATTTATAGGCTTACAACTTAACACACGACTTAAAAATTTACAACACAATATGTACACGACTTAAGACTACACAGTACAAACGACTCAACATTCTCCTCTGCGACAGCGACTTAATGGAGTTTCGCGGCAATGACTCATGGTAACTCGGCAACGACTTAGGCTTCTTCGCGACATAAGCTTCTAGGCGACATAAGAAAAATGGCAGCGACTTAAAATCACTACTTCGCGACTTAAAAATCTCCCACGGTAACGATAAGTCGGCCGCGACTTAAAACTAAGGTCGTTCGCGACCTTCCACTTCACTTTCCTTCCAGAGATATGTCGTTCGCGACTTAGGGATAAATCGCGACACAAGGATAGGTCGCTTGCTTTCTAGGGTAGCTCGCGAGCGGCATATGGAGGGGGAAATCAATTCGCTCGCGCCTTCTGGATTATCTCGTGCGCGACAGAAGGAGGGGGGGAGTAATTACGAGCGACACATGGAGGAGGCGGGGAGTAAGTCGTTCGCGACTTATGGAAGTTTTGCGACCTAGGGTTTTGGCCACGACTTAAGGAGGTGAGCGCTTCATCGGGTAGCAATCTGATGCTCCTCGGGACCAACACTCTGATTCCTCTTCTACTCGACAGTCCCGAGATTCTCACGGGACAACCAAACTTTTAAAGCCGTCTCCTCCCTCTCCTGCAACAGACCCAACAGTATCGGAGAGGCTGGCCGAGCTTAGAGATAAATTTCCAAAAATCTGCTTCGACGGCCGAAAATTCCTCTCGGCGATTCATCCTATCCCCGGTCATGTCAAGCAGAGCGCCATCGCTTGTACCAACGATGTCTATGTTCAACATGACACGTTTGTTCAATTGGCTGAAAAACTTTCCGAAGTCTCCGTGGAGTGCCAACATGAAATCGATCGCCTGAAGCTTGAGCCTATCCATGACAAAGACATTATTAAGGCTCATGACGAAGAAATCGCAACTTACAAGTCTGAATTTAAAGTCGCCCATCAGAGCGCCAAGGACGCCGCTGAGGTCGTCACTTGTCTGGAATCAACTCACAATAAAGAACTTGACGAGGCGGTTCAACGCTGTGAGGCTTTGGATCTAGAGAAGGACTCGGTTCAAAAGGAGAGGGACGCATTCAGCCTCCGAGTCAGGGAACTTGAGGAGCAGCTCCGCAGAGAGAAGGAAGAGAAAACGGCAGCCCAAGAGGAGTCACAACGATACTGTGATGAGATCGTTGCCACTCGACTCTTGAAAGACAAACTTGAGGGCGAGCTTTCCAAAGTCGAGGCGTTAAAGAGTGAGGCCCGTGAAGAGGGCAAGAAGATAGCGTCCATTGATATCGACTCGCGTCTTGAGGCGGCTAGAGAAGAAGGCAGGGAGAAGGTCAAAAGTATGTTTGACCCGCTAATTGCTATGTTCAACGCCCGCGTTCTCATGCATCGATACTTGACTTTCTTGGGCGAGGGTTATCTTGAATCTCTGGCCGAGGTGTGGGAGACTTTAACCGAAATCAGAAAGGCCGAGCACGGTACCGAAGAGATTAATGAGGGGGCCTTGATAAAAGAATTCCTTAAGGGGAATGAGCCTTCCGACTTGTCAGCAACTAAAGCTATTTATTGCAAAGGCTTCCCTCAAAGAAAGGGAAAGAAGTGATTACCGGCCCATCCGGGGTTGTGCCTCCAGCTCATGCGCCTACTCGATTGGACGATCGGCCGATACTCGATCCCTTTGAGAAGCATATCGGTTACAAACCGGAGGACCCCGGCCTTGGCATCCATATTCTGTCTCCCATTTCCGAATGGTGAAACCCCCTTAACGGCTGAGAGCCTGCCGGAGCCTGGTAGATAACTCTTCACTTTAAGATTTCAAAAGTCGTCATTCTTTATGAATGACTATTGTATTCTATTGCTTTTTTTCCATGATTTTGCGCTGGCCGTTCTAATCTCGGGCCCACTTCGAGGAGCGATGTCGCCAAAGAGATGGAGGAAAAGATATGTGAGGCCACTCAGGGAGGAGAGGCTCTCGGGCCAGATGCTCAGGTGATTGGAGCGCTGGATGAAGACAAATCTGGACTTCTTCTCCCATCGAGGTGAGTTACGAAGTAGAGATTACAGGCGCCTTCGAACACACATCTGAGCTAAGTATGAAGAATCGCCTTGAGAAGGAGAAGAGAGAGATGGCCGAGATCAAGGTCGAGCCTCGAGTTGTGGACCCAGACGATCCCTTCCACAAGCCATTGAAGGTCATTCTCCCTGGCAGGTCCAAGCCCATGGATGTTCCTCGTGCTTCTGCAGCTCCTACCCCTCCATCAAAGAAGAGTACCAAGGGTAAACACACAGGGGAGGAGCCGTCCAAGAAGACCATAGAGGTGAGGAAGTCGAAGAAGCACAAGAAGTGACCGTTAATCTTGTTCAACGAGAGTTAGTTTAAGTTATGTAATAATTTTCATCTACTTCTGTAGTGTTTGTAAATAGATTGTCTACTCCGAACTTTGTAGTAAAAACTTTGTCTGAATAAAGCTTAGTTCCCCTTTTTTGTCTTTCAAAAGGCTCTTGTCGTTCAATTTTTATATGATTGTGATTTAAATCCGAGCTGTTGTGAATAGCATGGACTTCTCGGTTCACCTTCATATAGCTCGGGGATTCTTCGAGAGTTGTTCATTCTTCCTTCTGTGCTTCAAGCACATAAAATATTTTTTAGTCCACACATCGGGGACTTAGAATACTCCAGTCCGCGCTCTGGGGACTTGGAGATTTAAGTCGATTATACTCGAGTCTGCACCCTGGGGATTTCGAGATTTTGAATCGTTTATACTCGAGTCCGCACTCCAGGGACTTAGAGTACTCCAGCCCGCACTCCGGGGACTTGGAGATTTTGAATTGTTTATACTCGAGTCTGCACTCTGGGTACTTAGAGTACTCCAGTCTGCACTCCGGGGACTTAGAGATTTTGAATCGTTTATACTTGAGTCCGCACTCCGGGGACTTAGAGTACTCCAGTCCACACTCTGGGGATTTGGAGATTTTGATCGTTTATACTCAAGTCCGCGCTGCGGGGACTTTGAGTACTCCAGTCCGCACTCTGGGAACTTAGAGATTTTGAGTCGTTTATACTCGAGTCCGTGCTCCGGGGACTTAGAGTACTCTAGTCCGCACTCTGGGGACTTGGAGATTTTAAAATCGTTTATATCGAGTCCGCGCTCTGGGACTTAGAGTACTCCAGTCCGCACTCTGGGGACTTGGAGATTTCAAAATCGTTTATACTCGAGTCCGCGCTCCGGGGACTTAGAGTACTCCAGTCCGCACTCTGAGGACTTGGAGATTTTGATTCGTTTATACTCGAGTCTGCGCTCTGGGGACTTAGAGTACTCCAGTCCACACTACGGGGACTTGGAGATTTGGAGTCGTTTATACTCGAGACCGTGCTCCGGGGACTTAGAGTACTCCAGTCTGCACTCCGTGGACTTGGAGATTTTGAATCGTTTGCATGCGTTCGTACGTTAGCCAGAATATGGTTTCGTTTTCCTATCATGGGATCATCATACGCAGAGACATTAGTAATTTATGGAAAAGATGGCTTCAAGCCTTTATTAATGAAAGCAAGCTGAATTGCCTTACTACATGCCAAGAACTAGAAATAAAGGCGTACTGGAAATAAATGCAACTAATACATGAAAGAAATAGACTAAGTACAATAATGCCGCAAGTGCTCGTTGTTCCATGCGCGGGGGAGTGTCGCACCATCGATGGTCGCTAGCTTGAAAGTTCCTTCTCTAAGCTTTCGTTCCGTGACATATGGACCTTCCCATGCGGGATTCATATGAGACGGGATCGGAAAAAATCATTTCAAAACGAGGTCCCCCACACTAAAAATTCTTGGTCGGACCTTTTCGCTATAATATTTTGCGACTCTATGTCTGTATGCGGCCGCTCTCAAATTGGCCTCTTCGCTTTTTTCGTCAATGAGGTCCAATGATTCCAATAAAAGATTCTGGTTTGACTCGGGGTCGTAATAAGTTACTCGATGTGAAGGAACTTCAAGTTCCACGGGTATCACAACTTCCGTGCCATAAGCCAATGCGAATGGAGTGTGGCCAGTCGCGGTCTTATGGGTGGTCCTGTAGGCCCAAAGCGTTGTTGGAATTTCATCCACTCCCTTGCCTTTAGCCTTTTCCAGACGTTTTTTCAATATAGACTTGATTATCTTGTTTACGGCTTCCACTTGTCCGTTGGCTTTCGGGCGAGCAACCGCGGCAAACTTCTTCTCAATGCCACATTTCTGGCAAAATTCTTTGAACTCCTTTCTCTCGAATTGAGTTCCATTTTCTATAATGATGGTCCGTGGAAGGCCAAAACAGCGTATGATATTTCACATGACGAAATTAATAACCTTCTTGGTGGTTATTGTGGCCAGAGGCTCTGCTTCTGCCCATTTGGTAAAGTAGTCGACCACAACTATTGCAGATTTCGCTCCACCTTTGGATATGGGTAAAGAGTCGACTAGGTCAATCCCCCACATTGCAAATGGCCAAGGTCTAACCATCTGCGTGAGTTCCATCGGCGGAGCTCTCAGGATTTTTGCATATATCTGGCATTTGTCACATCTTCTCACGTAGTCTGCGGCATCCCAATTCACAGTTGGCCAGTAGTATCCATAACAGAGGACTTTCTTTGCTAATATCTGCCCCCATTATGGTTGCTGCACTTTCCTTCATGGACTTCCTCCAGGACTCGTTTTATCTCCCCATGGGCGATGCATCGGAGTAGTGGGGTCGAGAATCCCCTTTGATACATTATTCCATCCTGTATTACATAACGAGAAGCCTTACAAAGGACTTGTCGTCTTTCGCTCCTTTCTTTGGGTAAGATCTCGAATAGCAAGTACTGCTTGATTGGGGTCATCCATGATTCCTTCTCGATTTCTGTTTCCAACACGAAATCTACCTCCATCGTATCTATACTCGAAGCATGGAGGGTCTCAACAGGAAATAATCTCATTTGTTGTGCGTTGCCCGTGCTTGCGAATTTTGCCAATGAATCGGCTGCTCTGCTTCGCTCGCACAGGACATGTGAAATATCATAATACTCGAGATTCGCTAGCAGCTCCTGAACTCGAACCAAATATAGAGCAAGTCTCTGCCCCTTGCTTGGTAGTCTCCTCGCACTTGGTACACCACCAAATGCGAGTCGCTGAAGATTTTTGATAAGTTTCAAGTCGGCGATCAACGCTTCATATTCGGCTTCGTTATTTGTTGCTATGAATTCGAGCTTCAAAGCATAGCATACTGATCGGCTCTCAGGAGTTACAAGAACTATTCCGACCCTCGAACAACGGTCGTTAGATGCCCTATCGGTGTATATCTTCCATCGAACGGGAGGTATGACATTGTGGTCGTTTGATTCGTCTGTCATAGTAAATTCAGCGATGAAGTCAGCTAGGGCTTGTCCTTGTACGGCCCTTCACGGTAGGTAGGTAATGTCGAACTGACTTAACTCAATATTCCATTTAAGCATTCTCCCGGAAGTTTCTGGTCATTGGAGTATCTACCGCAAAGGTTGATTAGTGTAGACACTGATCGAGTGTGCATGAAAATACGGGCGAAGCTTGCGTGATGCAATCACCAAGCAATAGGCAGTTTTTCAATCCTTGGATAATTTCTTTCTGCCCCGTCAAACGTTTAATAACATAGTACACTGGCTTTTGAACCTGGTCTTCCTCGCGAACCAAGACTGTACTGATAGCGTGCTGGGATACAGCCAAGTATATGTACGATATTTCGTGGTCTATTGGTTTCAACAATACCGGGGGACTTTCTAAGTGCCTTACAAGAGCTCTGAATTCTTCCTCACAGTCGGATGTCCACCCGAAATTCCTCTTTCCTTTCTTTATGACATCGAAGAAAGGAATACACTTGTCTGTGGCCCTGGATATGAATCGGCTCGGCGCGGCCACCTTTCCGTTCAAGCTTTGCACCTACTTTATGGTTCTGGGCACTTGTTTATCACGGATGGCTTGAATCTTCTCCGGGTTAGCCTCGATTCCTCGTGCATTCACAATGAAACCCAAAAACTTTCCCGACGCTACGCCGAATGAACACTTCAAAGGATTGATCTTCATTTCATATTGTCTAAGTATGTCAAACATCTCCGCTAAGTCTCGAATGTGGTCGTTTGACTGCCGCGACTTCACGAGCATGTCATCCACATAAACTTCCATCGTTTTACCAATCCGGTCTTTGAACATCCGATTCACCAGAAGCTGATAAGTTGCTCTCGCGTTTTTCAATCCAAAGGGAATCACTACATAGCAATACAACCCAACGTTTGTGACAAAACTGGTGTGTTCTTGGTCCGGGAGGTGCATCAGGATTTGGTTATATCCAGAGTACGCATCCATAAATGATAGTAAATCATGCACGGCAGTTGAGTCGACCAGCTGGTCAATCCTAGGCAACGGGAAACTATCCTTCGGGCATGCTTTGTTTAAATCAGGATAATTGACACAAGTTCTCCATTTTCCATTCGCTTTCTTTACTAGCAACTGGTTAGAAACCGATTTAGGGTAGAGGGCGTCGCGGACGAACCCATTGGCTTGGAGTTTGTCCACCTCCTCTTTGAGGGCCGCAGACCTCTCTGGGTCCATGCCTCTCCTTTTCTGTTTCACAAGAACATGTCTTGGGTCTATGTTCAACATATGACTCGCGATTGTAGGAGAAATCCCGCACATGTCAGAATATGTCCAAGCGAAGACATCAAGATTCGCTCGAGGAAGTCAGTGAGGTTCTCGGCCACCACGGTGTCGAGTTGTGATCCAATTTTAAGAATTCGTGATGGGTCATCCCGGCTGACTGGGATGTCAATTTTTAGTTCAGCCGGTGCTGCATTTGTTTCCCTGGGTCCCCCATCATCGTCTCTAGGATCTATGTCTCTATGGATCCAAGAATGTTGCCCGAGCCAGGGCTTGGGCGCTACTTGTCAATCATCAGCATTTCGGATGTGGACGGAGTGGTCTGCAACCTTTCCTTTCTCTCTACGCAGAGCCTCTCTCAGCTCAGCCACATAGCAGGCACATCCGGTCGCCTGATCGCCGTGTACCACTCCAACACCATTGTCTGGGGGAAATTTTAACGTCAGACACCAAGGGGCCAATGCTGCCCTATATTCTGCCAAGGCTGGACGTCCTAGAAATACGTTATATGGAGAGTCAACATCCAACACTATGAATGGTAGGATCCGTACCCTCCTACGCTCGCCTTGTCCCAGTTCAACTGGTAACTCCACATATCCCACTGCATCCGTTGTTGTGCCGTTAAAGCCGTGAATACTGGCTTTAGACGGTTTCAAATCCTTAGTCTCCAGCTTCATTTGGTCGTACGCCTTCTTGAAGATGGTGTTAACGGAACTTCCACAATCAATTAGAATTCTCTTCACAAATGACGGTCCGATTGTCGCAGGTATGACCATCGGGTCGATGGTAGGGGCCTCCACCTTATCCGCATCTCTGCTCCTGGATACATTGTCATCATCCATCATGCGCTGCTGCTTTGCAGGGGTCCCGTCCTCCACATTCGAACAGCACTCATACTCCGCATGTCTTAAAGAGTTAGCATATCGCTCCATCTCTTGCCAATTCTTATCCACAGGATGAGGTCCGCCAGCAATCGTGTTGATAATCAATATACCCACAGTTCGAGCAGGTTGTTCTGGTTGGCGTGGAGCTGGCCCACGTCCGGGGTCCGATGTCCCTTGTCTTCCGTCTTGTGGGTCTTTGACGAACTCCTGTAGCTTCTTCTGTCTAATCAGCTTTTCTATAGCGTCATGGAGGTGTCTGCACTCCTCTGTGTTGTGCCCATAAGACTCGTGAAAGCGGCAGTACTTCCCAGTCCGCTTCTGTTCCTCCGTTGATTCCTTTGGGCGTGGTTTCCTGTACTGAAAAGTGTTGCAAGATGACAAATAGATGTTCTTAAGTGATGCATTGAGCGGGGTGTATTCATTGTAGGTCAGGATCCTTGACTACCATTTCCCTGTCTCTCTTTTCTTCCTGTGATTTCCACCTCCGGATCCTTTAGACTGCCCAGGCTTGCTTTGGATGTTGACTTGAGCTTTTCCCGAATTATCGCCGGTTTGCTTCATGACGACGGTACTTTTTACAATCTCCTGAACAGGCCCTGGTGCCTTGTCTCATCTTGTCCATCGGGCTTTCTCACCAACCAATATCCATATTCAGAGTCTGGATCCACTCCACGCATTACCGCTATCAAAATTGTGTGGTCGTTTGGGTTGCTCACTTCGGTAGTAGCAACATGAAATCTCTGCAAGTATGCTTTCAATGACTCTCCCGGAGCATGGATTATGCATGATAAGGACATCACATCCTTTGGACGACTGGTGTGTATCTTGAACTATTCTATGAATTTTATTGCCAATTCGTCAAAGCTGGATATAGACCGCGGAGGAAGTCGAGTAAACCGCATGGTAGCGATTCCGGACAAAGTGATTGGGAAGCACCTACACTTGGTTGCATCATTAGCCCTTGCAGAATCCATCATCCATCCGTACCTCATCACATGCTGCCTAGGATCAGTCTTCCCTTCGTAGGCGGGGATAGTCGGTATAATGAACTTCTTGGGGTACTCAGCCTGCAAGATACCATCTGTAAAGGGAGTATGGTTTCTGGACACTCCTCAATCTTCATTGGTCAAGCCTTGGTTTTCTCTCATCAACTTCCTGACCATAGCTGTTAATTTCGGAGTTTGTATGGAGGATGGAAGGTTGGATTCCGTTCCACGGGACCGTGCGGGTTGATGTCCCACATGATTTGGGTCTTGGAGATTCGGGTGTTCGGTCTCTTCGCGGGCTTGATTCCAACACCTGCTTGTGTACCTTCATTCTTACGGCGTCTACGCCTAGGAGGTTCGTCAGCTGACATTGAAATATTAGATTCAAAATAAGGGGCATGGTTACCTCCAGCATTCTGGCGCTGCTGCTGAGCGAGCTGAGTCATGAGGTTAGTGTTGGCTTGAATCTTCTCAGCAAGTTGCCTTCTACATTCCTTGAGTTCTCTTATCAAGTCGTTGAACTCTGTTCGGGAAACGACTTCCGCTTGGTTTTGGGTGGTGGGCCCTGCACCTCTTGTTGCCTGCTGATTTCTAGGTCCAACTTGTTGTACGCTAGCAGTTTCGTAGACATCTGCGTTATGGGAGGCCGGTCTGGTTCATGGTCTTCCCATGGTAGAGTTGTTAGTTATAACACTGAATGGAATCAATAGATGCCTTGTCAATGACCTTGGATCTCCTCTGGGGGATTTATGCAATCCAGTAGCTACAAAGCAGATCGTAACAGCCTGAGAATTCAGTTCACAATGAAAGCACCAAAATGTTAGCCCCAAAATTGGTCACTAACACCCTTAGAAAGATTGTGTAGAGATATTAATTAGGAAAGTAAATTAAAATATAGAGCAATATGTAAATTTCAGTGTAGAGAATAGAAACACCAAATTTATAGTGGTTCGGCGTAACTTCCTACGTCCACTTTGAAGTTGATTTCTATTGATTTCCTTGATAGCTGATTACTGATACAATCCATTTCTAATTACTTGGATACAATTGCAAAACAAAAGATTAAGTCTTGAATGAGTGTTGAATGCGGCAGAGTTTCCCCAGTGCTCCCAAAAAAACTGATCCATTTCACTATGATCCTGCTTTTCTATTTATAGATGAAGATGGGTTGGACTTCCCTGGTGGGCCTGGTGGCTGAATATCTCGGCCCAAATGGGGTAATCTCTGTGTGCCGACCCATAGATGCCGAACGTCGAATGCCGAACAATCTCCGCATGCCGAGCGTAGCGAAGCCGAACACTCTGAATGCCGTGGGAAGCATTTGCACCAAACGATACTGGAAGCCAAACCAGTGACTTGGCCGAATGATGTCTTGGCCGAACGATGTTTGTACGCCGAGCAGAACTTAGGCCGGACGATACTTTTACCTAACATACCCAGGCCGAACTATGTCTTGGCAGAACGATGTTTGTACGACGAGCAGAACTTAGGCCGGACGATACTTTGGCCGAACATTACCTAGGGCGAACTATGTCTTGGCCGAACGAATCTTAGGCCGGCCAATAGTTAGGCCGAACGATAGTTTGGCCGAACAATGTTTGGGCCGAACGGTAGTTGATGCCGGACAATTCTGCTATGCCGAACGTTATTCCATACGGAACGTCTCTCAATGCTGAATGCTCTGCCATGCCAAACGTTCCATAGACACCGAATGAACTTGGATGCCGAGTGCTTCTTGGATGCCGGTCGTCGAACGATCCAGTTGAGCCGAACGGTGGGGATGCCGAGTACTAAGTTGCCTGGTCAAATCCCCAGGAAACATCGCTAAAAGAATTTTTTTTTTAAATCAAGGTATTTATAGATAATTAAACGTTTTATCATTTGCATGAATCCTAAAAGATAACTTATGGGTAACAGATTACATGTAATCATATTTATGAAAAATGAAATATGCTATTCATCTAAATATACATAGGGTTCAATATTTTTTAAACAACATGAATATTCAATTGTAAACACTAATGTGACAATGTTTCATAACAATCAACAAATAATGTGACAATGTATTTATAATAGTCAATCACCGTTAGTCTCTGCTTTGTTATTTCATTCGCTTCATGTTTATCTTTCAGCAAAAACATATAGAGCTATCACATGGCCATAGACATTTAATCCAAAAAGTTCCTCCTTATCAAAATCTGTAAACCTAAGACATAAAACATACATATAATGAAAAATGTTGTGTAGAGAGAAGCTAAATATAACTGAAAGGGAGTGAAATTCAATTTTAAAAGAAATAAAACATCGATACAGAGTGTTGCTTACAGTTTTACAGCCTTCACTTAATGAAAGGGAGGACCTCACACACATAAGATTTTCATATGGCTCCACTAATATTATTGCCAATCTGCATTAGTGCACCGGCAAATCTATTGCTTCACAAAATCAGCGATTGCTTTGATGATACTGATTTTTCTAAGTTACATTGTATGGTTACTGAAACCTTCATACGCATATTTTATTACAAATAGTTCATCTGCACTGATATATGCTATCATTCACATATGTGAAATGCAATCAATGATGTAAAATAATTAAAGCTATATAGTTATTATTTTCTATCAGATGCCTAATGGCATGTGACTTATTTCTTCACTAGATAACAGTGAATGCGTGCTTTTATGTCTATGACCTGCATGCATTTGCTCAGGCATTGTGTATGCATATCATCGTCTTTTCTAAATAGTTTGCTTGAATGCATATAACAAGTTCGACTTGCCTGAATGTTTTTACTCCAATTCAGCTATGTTATAGAAAACTGCTTTGAATGTAGCTTCAGATTCCCTTAGTTCAGAATTTCAAGACAATGATACCTTAAAATATGAGTTCGACAATAAAGGGCACTAGCAACTATTATATTCCAAAACTGTAGTTGTACTTGTGATAATCACTAAGAAAGGCTCATAGACTGATGCTAAACCATCAATACACTTGAAACTAAATTTAGCTGCATTCAAGAATTAAGTTATGTCTCAGGGTCACCACCACAAAAACTTCACTTCGTACACACGTTCATCTTTTGTACTTATTTCATCGATGCCTTTGACTGCAGTATTGGCATCATTACTAGAAATACATATTGATATGCCATTAAACTAATCTTCTTATTGTATTATTATTATGCATGAACGATGAAAGTAATATTACCTTTTTGTTGATACAATATTTTGTAGGCACTCATATCACAAAAGTTGGTTGAACTAGTTGATACTAACGGCGATGTAACACCAGAGGCGAGGCTGCAAGCATATGTATCAGCAAGGGGATTTGAGACCGGTGGCAGAGTTCGTGGTTATGGAGAAGTCGTAACCCAGATACGGTTCCTTGGGTTCATGAAACTCAACCACATCAATGGTTCGTAGATTGCGCCAAGATCGAGCTTATGCTTTACTGCGATCTGAATGTTTGAGTCTAAAAAAATGTATGAAAAACAACAAAGTATTAATGAGAAACAAGTAAAGGAGATAGAGGAGCTACGACAAATGATTACTCTTCTCAAAATTTATCATCCATTCCTCAATCTCCACCAGAACAACCATTGTCTACACTAGAAGAGCCTCTTAACACAAGTCACCCCCAAATAATCCAAAATCAACCGCCCAATCAACAACAATCATCCTGCCAACAACCACCACTCTTCAAAAAAAAATTACCATTTCCACAGTGTGGACCTCTCTATTATCCACATCCATATCATCCATCATTATATGCTCAAGTGTCTCATCCTGCAAGAGACTTTACATCAACCCTTAAGGATATGTATTTTTTGCAGTTCATGGTTCATGGCTCCACTTCAGATAAGTAATTGGTCTACTCAGTTTGATATTTGTAGAATTTTTTCTTTTCAAGTTTGGTTTCATGTTTCATGTTGTAAACAGCCCACCGTTTTCAGTTTGTGTTTAAGTAGTACTATAGTGTCCAGCTTAGGTTATAGAGTTTTTTATTGTTCTATTTTAGGTAAAAGTTGTATTACATTTCTTTGACATGGACATTTTTTATATTCCGTATGAAAACTGCAACTTTTCTCTTCTCTATCACCTATAAATTTGGTTTTACAGTAATTATTTTAAAGTATTATGTATGTAGTATTACAAACTAAATGCCCATAAGCTCTTGCAAATATGCTGACTGTGGTTGTTTGATAGTGCAAGTAATAAATAGTAAGAGATTGTTTTTGTGTTTTACTGTTTGTAAGTATGCTGACTGTTGTTTGATAATGCAAGTAATAAATAGTACAGGCACTGTTTTTCTATTTTATAGTATGTTTGCAAATATGTTGACTGTTGTGATTTGATAATGCAATTAATATATGTACAGGCTCTTTTTGTATTTTATGATACATAGTACAGGCTCTTTTGTGTTTGCCTTTAATATAAATAAATGTCAATGATGCTGTAGGCGCTTTTATTAGCCTGAATTGTAACTATCCGAGGCAAATTTTTAAGCCCATATTAAGATTTGTTTTATGTCCATGTCTGCATGGACTTGTTGGTTAGAGGAAAATTAAAAATTAAAATGCCCATATATGTTATTGGAGGCAGCACTTATAGGGACTATTTTTAATTTGCCTCTCATAGTATTAGAGGCACATGAAGAATAGATTTAGCCTCTACTAATAGTATTAAGGGCTTTAGTAAAGCGTCTTTATTATTTCTATTCTTTTTTTTAGAAAAAGGTACTTTATAATAAGAAGGAGAAAAAATCATATACTTCCGTGATATGCCTCATCAAAACCTTATAACCCCCCTAACCTAGATGGATGCCTTGTAAGGAAAAAAGTACATATCAATTCCATATATTAACATTACAACAGTCCAAAATCTGAGCCAAGCTGTCAAACAGATGGAGGAGTAAAACATGGAATAGGACACACTCAAAACCATCCGTACGAGCAGCTTGCACCAGAAAAAACAAGAAAACAAAAAACAATACAACACCGAAACTTGAGGCGACTAGTACAACAAGACAAATAAAAATAGTAGACCGTCTCAACTTCACATGCTAGCCAGCTTAAAGGAGTGAGAAGAACGTCATCCTTAAAATTCACAGATCTAAGATCACAAACCATCAAAATATAGAGCGAATCTGAAGAGGGAAGCTACCAGAAATAACAGACATTATTTAGTAATGTTAATCCACATTCGTCTAGAGATCAAGGAGGTCGAAAGCAATCTTGGAGATCGATCGCCATATTGAGCTTCATTAAGATAAGTCTCTCTTCTATGTTTAAATTATGAGCTTGAACTCTTTGTTCAATAAGATGTTTGCTTTCAAGTAGTATTTGCTTAGTTCTCAGTTTGAACGGTTGTTCGATCCCATTAAATACACGATTATTTCGTTCACACCAGATGTTCCAAATGATAGAAGTGCAAATGATATTATAAATACAAGTATTGGACGAGTTAAGCTTTTCCTGAGCTAGTTTAATAGAAACCAAAAGAAAATTGAGGTCACAGTTGGAACCTAGCTTAATATTAAGCTAAGGCAAGATATCATCCAATATATTCTTCGAGTAAGTGCATTGTAAAAAAAGATGATCCTTGTCCTCATTGTTAATAACACATAATACGCAATTTTGATCTATAGTAGGGTACCATTTACTAATTCTGGATATGGTTTGTAATTTATCTCTAATTTCCAGAAGCGAGCACGTAGATATTTTAGGGGAACAGCCTTTGTCCCATATGATTTTGGTCCAGTTCAGCTCGTTATGTCTGTTTCTAAAAATATTCCAGGCAGATTTCAAAGTAAATTAACCTATTTGTTAGGTATCCACCACAAAAAATCCTGGTTCATATGTTGATGAATTAGTGTTTTTCTAACATCATTATGAGATTACATGGGAATAAAACTGAGACTATGTTTCCAGTTGTTATTAGAAATGAGCATCGAAACTTTTTTGTGACAACCACTCAAAATTTTCATGTTGTTCCAGCCAAATTTATCAATTAAAGAAGAACCTTGTAACCATGGATCAAATCATATGTCAGTATTAACTCCATCCATAATTTTTCTGTCTATATATCCCTTGCACCATTGTCTAGCACGAAGAATGGTTTTCCAAGTATGCGAGGCATTGTTGTCTATTCTAATAATCCAGAAATTAACCTTTCTGCAATATTTGTTATGGATCCACTTTGCCCACAAAGAATAACCATTAATGTAATTCCATAATAATTTAGTTGCAATAGCTGTAGATAAGTCCTCAATTTTTATGATTCCCAAGCCACCTTCACTTTTGGTTTTGCACACCTTATTCTAACTCATTTTATGGGACTTAGATTTCCACAAAAAGTTTGCACATAAAGAGTTAATCTTCTGAATTACTGCTGCAGGAAATGGGGAAACCTGAAGCCAGAAATGTAACATAGGGTGGATAACAGTCTTCATGAGTTCAGCTCTCCCACTGATGTTAAGGAATCTGGTTTGCCAGTTATTGAATTTTTTGTTGATTCTATCAATAAGCCAACCAAAGTCTCTAGCTTTCAAAGATTTATTAGAAAGAGGAATGCCCAGATATTTGATTGGCAGATTATCGGTTTCGATTTTAAGAATGTCAGCTATTTCCTGCTTAAAGTTGGCACCTTTACTGAAAAATACGTTGGATTTTTCTGTATTTAGTTCGAGGCCAGTAAAATTTTCATGTTTTGAAAAATATGATGAATGGTTTCTGCATTTTTTGTGGTAGCTTTTGCCATGATTAAAATATCATCAGCATAGAGTAAATAAGTAATCATCGGCTCAACTTGATATATTGCGCTGAGATTGCCTTTAAGGAATTCTAAGTCCAAATTTAAAGTCAAGAATTCCACGTCAATTGAAAATAATAAGGAGAGAGAGGGTCCCCTTGTCTTATTCCTCTCGAGCTATTAATGAAACCATATGGGGAACCATCTATTAAAATAGAAAATGAAGGAGCAGATATACACTCATATATGAGATTAGCAAAGGAGATAGGAAATCCCATAGAAATCAGCATATGATGAATAAATTCTCTATTGGTCTTGTCATAAGCCTTATGTCAGTCAATTTTCAAACAAACATTACTTGAATTTTTCCTATTAAAACTTCTGACCATCTCATAGGCAAGGAGGGAATTTTCAGAAATTAATCTAGTTGGGATGAAAGCATTTTGATTGTATGAGATTAAATCATTCATATAGACTTTCATTCGGTTGCAAAGTAGATTGGCTAGAATTTTGTATGTGACATTACAAAGAGAGATTGGCCTAAAGTCAGACATATTAGAAGCATCTGGAATTTTTGGAATAGGACAAATGAAAGTATGATTGATTTCTCTAATAATTTTACTAGATTGCAGTATACCATTCATAGCTTCCCATATATCCATTTTAATGCTGTCCCATTGAACTTTATAAAATTTTGAGTTGAATCCATCTGGACCAGGAGAGCTCTTATCATTAATCTAAAAAATAGCCTCTTTGATTTCTTCCATCAGAAAAGATTTACACAAGTTGATCTTAGCATTTTCTGATAGAATTTTCTTGCAAGTAATGTTTGGAAATTGGGTTGAGGCTTGAGATGACTGATATAGATCTGAGAAATAGATAGTAGCTTCTTGAGCAATTTTTTCTGATGCTGAAATCCATATTCCCTAATTATTAGTAGTAAAACTATTCCTTCGGCAAGGCGTGAAATCAGATATTTTACTGAGAAAAAACTCAGTAGGCCTGTCCCGTTTGATAAGCCAATTGATTTTCATTTTTTGTTCATTGTCAATGGCAAGTTTTCTCATCATATTATGCAAAGTATCACAGTTAGTAGAATAAGATTCCAATAGATTGTCATCAAGTGGATTATTTCTATTCTTGGTAGTGTATGTTAACATTTAACATAGGAATCTGGAAATAAACATATATATTTATCATGTGATATTTGTTTGGTAGGTCCAATGGCCTTCGTAGAAAAAAATAGTGTTGGTTGTATTTAGGGTATGCACTTTTTATTGTTTTCACCATGCAATATGACGAAAAAAGAAATCCAGACAGTATGAGAGTGTTTTATTTTCCTTTTACTTTCAGATGCTTGTAGTTTTTTTGATGACAAGAAGCTTAACGAATGATGTTCCTAGATCAAACATATGATTGGGAATTTTCTCAAAATCTTATATTTAGCAATTCACAAATAATAAGATAAATTATCATAACCCATGTCTCAACCTGCAAGTTCAATTAAATCATTCGCTGAAAACCTGTATTAAAGTTGGGCCACTTTATATACTCTATGCAAATTACTGTTTATTGCATATAACATGTAGAAAGAAAAAAAAATACACACAAAATATTGTTGCTACTCTGTTTAAGTGCTGAAATAAGTTGAAATACGAAAATAATGCCCTTAACAAGGTGGAAATATGAACGAGATTAAAATCTTTTATGTCTGTGCTATATAATCAGTTCATGTTTGAATAATTTATTGCCTTTTAGCATTTTTAGTTATCTTGAATTAATATACAATCAGACATCTTCAGTACAAAAATGTGTTACATTGGAGTCAAAGACTTTAGATTCTTACACTTAATGTTTTTTGCCTCTGCTTTTACCATACTTTTTCAATTCCAAGCATGTCTTGGGTGTATATTATTTTTCATGAGTCACATTGCATGCATGTGAATCTCTGCTCTTGTCTTATATATATTAGCCAAAGTATACTATTGTTCTTTTTGAGTTTGAAAAAAAAAACTACCTCAAGTTGGAATTGAGTTTTTGTGGGTTGGGGTGAACTTCATGGCTGTTATTTATCAGTTTTAATTTTTGAAATAATTTGCATTGCATAAGTTTTTTGATATAATTTATTTTTAGAAAAGGCATTTTCATTGGTGAATAGTTTTTATATTGTAATGATATATGTAGATTCTGATACTTCTAGCATAATTTTGTTGTATGCTATATATTAGCCAATGTATTGACTATCAAAAGGTTAATTGATTTTATGGAAGTAGAAGTATTATTTGCTATATGCTTCCCAATCCAATCCATCAATAGGTATAATGTGATTTGCAAATAGGACCACCTTGTCTAATGCGATGCTTTGGCTTGAAACACCCATGACTATCCATTAAAGCTTAATGAAAGAGCAGTAGCCAAAATACATGTCATAATCCAACAGAAAACAGTGCTAATTTGATAGTATAATTTATATGTAGATACATGGAGACATGGAGACTATACTTACAGTGCTAGGTCTGGGCTTTCACAAGACAGAAAGAGATTTATAGAGGAGGTACAAAAGCTAAGGAATAAAAATCAAGAATTAGATGGCTCGGTGAACAAGTTACAAGAGGATTTATGTTCCATGCGGGTGGAGATGAGTTCTATGCTGGAGTTCATACAAGCGAGGACCGAAGATAAGACCTACTTCGTGAGTTATTCATATTATGCTTGTCTGTTTGATATTATGTATTGTTATGTAGTTTCTATGATGTTTGAACTTGACGAAGCAACTGTGTTGAAGTTATTTAGAGATTCTATTTTAATGTTTGTGTTGCACATGATGTGGCTTAAATACATTTTGTAACAAGTTTATTGTAATTTGAACATGATATTCATTGTGCTTTGATGTTATGATGGTATATACTCTTATGGTATATAGTGTTTACTGCTGTTGGCATAATCGGTTTGGCTTATATTTTATTTTGTTGTGATATGTATGGATTGAAGGTAAACATAAAAGAATTATATTGAATTTTTCTTTACGGTAGCATAGGGAAGGCGTAGGGAATTTGTAATAAAATTTTGATTTTGCACTTTCAAGAGACATGGGGAAGGCGTAGGGAAGGCATACAGAAGGAGGTGTAGGAAGGCGTAAAGAAATAAACGTATGGAAGGCGTAAAGAAATTGCGTAGGCAAAGCGTAGGGAATTATTTGCGACGCTGTGTTTTTCCAACGTCTTTTGCGGCGTAGGAATAGCGTAGGGAATTACTTTCCCTATGCCATCCATACACCAAATTGGCGTAGGCATGAAATTCTTTTGTAGTGTATATTTGCTAGAATATAAAAGGATATAAATGATTCATTTAGTATCTGACAAGTTCTACAATATTGGCAACGGCAATCGAGGAAACCATGGTAAACCTCAATCAAAGATACCTAAAATTCCTTTTTGTGGCTTATGCAGTTTACAGTATTACTCTTCTTAGAATAGGAATTTGTCTCAAGTAAACCTCTATCTCATTTGTTTTACGATAATAAAAAACTTTGATATCTCAAACTATATTTCTTTATATTCTTTATAAAAATCATATTTCAAAAAAGATACTTCTTTATATCTTATAAAAATCAAACTACATTTCTTTTATTTTTTTATATGCATGTTTCAAAAATCATATCTCAAAGTTATTTCAAGTTTAAAATCATATTTCAAAAATCATATTTTAAACTATATTTCGAACTTTGATATCTCAAACTATATTCTTTATAAACTTTACAAAAATCATATTTCAAAAAAAAATTTCTTTATATTTTATAAAAAACAAACTATATTTCTTTATATTTTTTTCATATGCATATTTCAAAAATCATATCTCAAAGCTATTTCAAAGTTCAAAAATCATATTTTAAACTATATTTTAAATTATATTTCATATGCATATTTCAAAAAAAGTATCTTAAAGTTATTTTAAGGTTAAATTATGTTTCAAATTATATTTCAAACTTTGATAGCTCAAACTATATTTCTTTATATTCCTTACAAAAAAAATCATATTTCAAAAAGGATATTTCTATATATCTTATGAAATCAAACTATATCTCAAAGTTCAAGCTTAAACAGAATGTACTTTTCTAGAAACTAAAAAGGATTTAGAGAAGTATTACGATTAGTTTATAAACTAGTTCTCTGTCGTTAACTAGCAAATAAAATAGAAAAAATCTAAATTCTTAAAATACATACTATAATCAACTAAACACTTAATTTGTAAACTATTTATTTTTTCGCGTTATGTAAAATGTGTTCTGTAGATTGTATAATTTGCTTATGTGAGATATTTCTTATGTTAAGATATTTTAAGGACTTATAACAATCATGCGATATTAAAATTAAAGTATACAGTAACACTGATGAAATTTAGTATATCATGCCACTTTAGAAGTTAAATGAAATACATACCAAAGAAATTAAAGTATACCAGTACAATTTTTACATGGAATTTAGGATATATGTGACTATCTAGTAAGATTTAATGAGAATTTAGGATATAGTAGGTAAATAAATGATCATAAGACAAACACCTTTGTCCAAGTGGTTAATTGATTCGGCTTTGGTGCAGGATGTCACAAGTTCGAAACTTGCTTTCGAACGTTTATTTGACATGGGATATATGTTGTCCTAATGATTTGTTGTATATAAAGTACCAGTTCAAAATAAATAAAAAAAATAAATGATCATAAGATGTCAAACAATAAGCATAAGATGTCCGTAAGAAGTAAGAACATGCTTATCAAATACTAATAGCATTGAGGAAGACTGTAACTTTTGCAAATCTAAACAGAAAGAAAATTTGTGCATTGCTACTAGTTTATATATGCTAGTTTACTTACTTGTTCTTAGCCTTTACTGAAGAGCAGCAAGCTTATCTCCAATAAGTGGTTTTAACATCAAGTGACCACAAAATCTACATAGACAGAAAGTATTTAATCCTAACTTACATCAAGAACTTATGTATTAAAATACAAATTACCAATACACTTATATTTGAAATGACATAATATATCCACAACTTATGTATTAATAAACTAATTTTGAATAAACTATTGCATTGACAAGACAAAACAATATAATTTTTAATCATATTGATCTTGAAAAACACGGAATTTAAGCTTATATTGAGATGTTAAAAACAGGTAAAAACATATTTTAGAAAAAATCAAGCCTTTGCAAAAGTGCTTGTAGGGTCATCAATATCTGACAAGTACTCCAAAATCTCACCCTGCATGCAAGGCAAAAGCATTTTAGCCAACTAGAAAGTAAAAATTAGTTATTCAACGAAGTAACAAGATGTATTACATATAACATACTATCTACATATGAAGTTCTACTCTAAAGCATTCAATCTGTATTGAGTTGAATTTAGCTCCATGGTTAGTTTTGTTAAACAAGTAAGTCATAATTCTGTAAAATTAGGCAATAATTTTCATAGAACATTTTTAATAAATATATAACCAATATGTCCAATCAGAAATTTACATGTTTTTATGGATAAAAGATCTAGAATTAAGAATTATTATTACATGTAAACAACTGTAATATACAACATTTCTTAATGAAAAATCCTTAATATGGCTTTGTATCGATAGCTGCCACTATACTATATCTGAAAATACCTGAACCTCAAACGATATTGAAAATTGAATGTAGAGCAAAGGTGAATTGGATGTGAAAGCTAGCGCAATAGAAGGCGGCCAAGAGCGAAACATATTCGTCCACAAGTTCGCCTTAGAGTTTGTCTACGAGTACGCCTTGGAATTCACCGCCTTGAGTTTGGATTTCGTCTATGAGTTCACCTTGGAGTTCGTCTATGAGTTTGTCTTGGAATTCGCTGCCTTGAGTTTGGATTTCATGTGCCCCACTTTGGATTTGGAAGAGAACATGATTTATGATTAAGGTGAAGAAAGTAAAGTCAGGGTTGCTAAAAATTTTAAGTGGGGCCATTAGCAAAAAATGATCATGACACGGTAATACTTTGGTATGCATATATGTTATAAGCAAATAAAAAATTATCAAGAAACATTGATAACATGATATCAACAAATTGTTTTCTTACAAAAATTTGTTTATCGACAATTGTTATAAAAATTTCATTTACTGGGAATCTTGTTATCTTATAGTTATTTTCTTACAAAAATTTCTTATAAAACTTGACTACAATTCATTATAAAAACTTACAAGCAAATAAAATTTTCTTATAAAATTTTTTTTACTGACAATTTACAATATACTAACAATTTATAAGCAAAAAAACATATTATTAGCAAACATGATAGCACAGTTATAAACTAAATATTGTTCACATTCTCTATCATACAGGGTTATATTTAATAATTAATAAAGCTGATGTCAAAAAAGGTTAAAAGCTACAATAAAATTGACATCTGGCAACTATATCGAACATATTTGTTAAGTACCAGTTAACCGGGGTGTGAATATCAATAAAACACAAAAAAAAATATTGTCTTTGAAAATCAAAAATGTTGGATAGAAATCTACATCTATTAAAAAGTATATTAGGATGCATGTTGAATGTATACTCGGATGCATTGATTAAAAAACTGTTCGTAAGATGTTTTTTGCCAACAAACTCATGTTGAAAAGTATACAAGGATGCATTTTCTAACTAATTTAATAAAAATACTCATAAATTTAAGAAAATATTTCTATCAAAACTTTAGTAAATATATTATCCTATTAAAAAAAATTGTAAACGTTATCTAACAAAACGGCTAAAACTATTATGTAAATACAATGTTTAATAAAACATGACTTTTTCAAATTTGTATTTTATGTTGAAAAACTTCGTATAAAGTTATGTCTAATGACTAGAAAGTAAAATTAAATCATCGGAATACTGATTAAATCCTACTACGACGTCTACAATAATCAAAGGCAATGACGATAAGCCGTTAAGAGTTGTTGAAAACTGACATCTACTACAACGTGCAGAAAAATATTGTAATAGGAACTCTAATAGATCTATATTAGAACGGGCCAAAAACTATTGTAATAGATCAATATTACAACGTGCTAGGATCGTAATAGAGCTGAAAATTAGAATCTATTACAACGGTACCTGAACCGTTGTAATTGGACCATACAACGGCTAGCTGACAAGTTTGTAATAAGTATACTTGAAGATGAAAAATTGAACCTATTACAACGGGCTCAAGAAAACTGCTGTAAAAGTTGTCTATTACAACGGTTTTTTGCGTCCCGTTGTAAAACATGCATTGTAAAGAGTATAGTTTTGTTGTAGTGTAAAAAGATTAGAAAGCTTCGCCTGCGCGCAAGTGAAACTTTGAAGTTTTTCCTACGCACAAGTAAATATTAGAAATTTAGCCTTTGTGAGAGTGAATATTTGAAGTCTAGCTATCATACAAGTGAAACTAAAAAGAGTTGAAGCCTAACTTTGTGATATTGAATAAAGATTTCAGGCCTAGCCAAGTACTAGTGTATTAAGATATGCGGCTTGTTCTTAAAGTTGACTTTCACTAAAAATGCAAATAAAAATTTGATGGATGGGTGTTATATACGTATTTTCAACTTCTCAAAGATAGATGAATTACATAATGTTGTTTTATACATACAGTTTTTAAATATCATAATATTACGGACAGAAGAAGGGGTTACATCCAACAAATCAAGATCATAAATGAGAATGGACTGTTGTTACTCAACAAATATAGATAGCAGCAATTATTGTTGTCTGTGGCAATCCATAGTCGAAAAAGAGACATAAACATGCATTAATCCTGTAAAGTCTGTAGTTATGTTGTCAACAACAAGCCTCTTTTGTTGTTGCTTCTCACTCTTTCTTCCTAGGTTCGACTTCTTATTTCACATCGATCTATTTGTTAGAGAAAGTATGCATCATGTGAAATGTGAGCCAACATATCAATTTGCTCAAATATGCGGTGCGGTTACATTTAGTTTTGGGCTTTGGGTTGCAGCCCATACATTTATATTTTACCTTATATCACTTGTATAAATACAATAGCAAACTGGTGTACATTGAATCGATATTCATTCTGAATAATACAAAAGCAAATCATTTTCTCTTTTCAATATTTCTCGCATGGTATTAGAGCTCCTAAAATCAACCTAATGGTTGTCATCAACTAAATGTGCCTCGCCTAGAGGTCATCTTCAGAGTCCATTTCATCACCAGATTCCTCTGGCTGCAACATTTGTCGATCTCAAAACTTCAACGTTCTTCATCTAATAATCTATTCTTACTTCTCAAATCATCAACATAGGAGGAGACAATGTTAATGATGTTCAAGATTCCCTCAACACTTCAAGAACTGCCACTTCTCATCATTCTGATTCTCAAGATCTACTGAAATCAATAATCAAACCACAGAGTCAGTTAGTGACAAGTATTCTTTAATGAATCAATCTACATGTTATGGATGCTTCAATTCAGCCATAAGGGGATATGACATTGACGAGTATGTGTTTGGAACACTAATTAATCCAACAAAATATGCCACTGATAGTGAAGAAAAGCTTGTAATCAGCAAAGATTACTCTAACTATAAAAAGAAAGATAACCTCATAGGTTCTTGGCTGTTACTTTCTATTGGACCTATCAGTCTACCTAAACTTATAGGATTAAAACATCACATGAAATATGGCATTCAGTAGAGCACATATTCAGCACTCAGTCTGTAGCAATGGGCCTCTATTATAAAAGACAACTATAGAACTTAAGAAAAGATGGGTTAAACATGAGAGAATATCTGACCCAAATCAAGAATTCGTGTAATCAACTTGCTGCAGCAGAACATAAGATGTCCGATGCAGTACAGGTATTATCAATCTTAAGTGGTCTAGATGATAATTATGAAGCAGTTGTAGCAATAGTTTAATCTCAAGAAAAAACACCATCTATTGAATATGTTAATTCTATTCTACTGTCACATGAAGGAAGGATAGAGCATAAGAAATCTATTCAAGAATTTTCTATTAACTATGCTTCAAAAAATCAAGAAAAGACATACAACAACAAAAATCAAAGAGGTGTGTCATCTAACAGAGGTGGTTCATCCAACAGATTAAGAGGCAGAGGTGGAAGATTTCATAACAACAATAATAGACCGAGATGCCAAATATGTGAAAAGTTTGGACATAGTTCTAACAAATGTTACTTTAGATTTGATGCAAGCTATGTACCATCTCAGTAGGGAAACATCAATCAAAGGAATTATCAAAGTGCAAATATGATTAACATTCAACCTGATTCGACCAGTCATAAAGAAAATACTATCAACACAGATGATTCACAAGATCAAAGTTGGTTTCCTGACTCTAGGGCAACTAATCATGTAACAAATAATCTTAGGAATCTAAATCTTGGAAATCAAAGTACAAAGGTACGCAATGCATTCACACGGGAAATGGTAAGCCCATAAGTATTACTCACACTGGCAGTGCATGTATTAAAGGTGCAAGAAATTATATCTCAACAACCTCTTGAGAGTGCCTTTAATTACAAAAAATTTACTTAGCGTATCTCAATTTGTTAAAGATAATCAAGTATATTTTTAATTCTTTCCTACTTACTGTCTAGTCAAAGACATTAAGTCTAGTGAAATTCTTTTGCAGGGTAAAGAGTGTAGAGGACTAATAAATTTAGTGTTCATAATTCTGAAAATCAAGAATGTAGAGATAAAATGGTGTAATAGTTATGAAATAACTCAAGCAAGTAACTGTAAGCTTTTGATATATGGCATTGCAGACCGGGGCATGCCAATGCAAACATTAAATAAAGTGTTGAAAAAAAATATTTCTTTTGCTAACATTTCTACGCCTTATGTATGTGCACACTGTCAAATGGGCAAGAGTCACAAGCTTGCTTTTTCTGCAACTGAGACTGTTTACATTAAACCATTAGAGTTGATTGTCACTGACTTATTGAGCCCTACACCTATCACCACATATTATGGATTTAAATATTACATTTCCTTTATAGATGCTTTCTCTAGACATGTATGGATATATTTCTTGAAATCTAAATCTGAAACTTACAATGTTGTATTTCAGTTCATCAATTTAGTTGAGAGTCAAACTAACTGTCAGGTTAAAAAAATTCAAACTGATGGTGGAACTAAATTCTATTCTCTAAAGCAGTATTTTTAGGAAAAAAAAGGAACCAACCATAGAGTTACTTGTCCTTATACTTGTGAACAAAATGGCTTAATAGAAAGAAAACATAAACATATTGTTGAAACTGGTTTAACACTTCTTGCTCAGGCCTCTTTACCACAAAAATTCTGTTCTGATGCATTTGCTACTAGCGTATATCTAATAAACAGACTACCAACAAAAACTCTACAGTATAAAAGTCCTATAGAAGTGCTTTCTGGTGTTAAACCAAATTATTATGACCTTAAATTGTTTGGATGTCTATGTTTTACTTATTTAAGACCATACAATTCACACAAGTTGAATTTCAGGTCCTCCCTATGTACCTTTTAAGGTTATGCTACTAATATGAAGGGTTACAAGTGTTTAGATAGCAATGGAAAGGTGTTTGTGTCTAGACATGTTGTATTTGATGAACAAATGTTTCCATTTAAGAAAACGCATATGAAAACCTCTCATAAAATATACAATACAAAAACTTCTATACCTTCATTACCTGACTTGATGGAGCAAGTAGCTATTGAAAGTAATCAAAATGTGCCACACCATCAACAAGTCACACCCAACTCAAGAGCTGGTAATAATCAAAGAAGTAGTTGAAGACTTACATCAGATTAGCAGTTACACTACCAGATATCCTAATCATTGTCAACCAATGGGTAATTCAGAACTACCTATTTATCAACAAGATCCTCTAAGTCACAGTATAGATCAACAAAGTGGTACAGAAGTTGTTCAACAAATAATTCCTGAAAGCACTGGTCATCACATGATCACAAGAGCAAAGAGGGGAATATTCAAGCCAAAAATATTCAATGTAAAAATTGAAAATGAAGAGCCATGTACTTATCATCAAGCAGTTCAATGTGAATAATGGAGAACCGATGAATGAAGAGTTTAGGCATTACAGAGAAACATAACATGGGATCTTGTTCCATTACCAAGTGACAAAAATATTATTAGATGCAAATGGGCATATAGATTAAAGAAAAATATGGATGGTTCCATTTCTAAGTACAAGATAAGATTGGTGGAAAAAGTTATTCACAACAACATGCTTTTGATTTTAATGAAACATTCTCACCTGTTGTGAAACCCACATCAATCAGAATAATATTTACAATTTCCTTACACAGAAATTGGACAATAAAACAACTTGATGTAAACAATGCCTTTTTGAATGGTGAATTACAGGAAGAAGTATGCATGGAGCAACCAATTGGATTTAAAAAGGAAGGAACAGAAAAGCTTGTGTGCAAGCTAAACAAAGCTATATATGGTTTGAAGCAAGCACCAATGGTTTGGTTTGACAAGCTGAAGTCAACATTGGCTTAACTGGGATATAATCCTACAGAATCAGACAACTCGTTATTTACTAAATTGTGTAACAATGAAGTTACATATATTCTAATATATGTTGATGATTTTTTAATTACAGGAAATAGTGAGCAAGAAATCAACAGCATCACAAATCAGTTGAATAAAGAATTCTCAATTAAAGATCTTGGCAATGTGAATTACTTCTTGGGAATTGAAGTTAACAAAATTTCAGCTACAAAAATTCAACTGAGTAAAAAGAAATACATCACTGAAAATCTTATGAGAACCAAAATGGAAAATGCCAAAGCCCTACCAACACCTACGATGAGCGATTTTCATTTATCAAAGAGTAAAGGAGAACCTATATCAAATGTCAAATAATCAAAAGTGTGGTAGGAGCTCTGTAATATGCTACAATCACTAGACCACAAATTTCCTACAGTGTCAACAAGGCCAGTCAATTTATGCAAAAATCCATTAGATGAGCATTGGAAAGCTGTTAAAAGAATTTTGAGATATCTAAGTGGCACTCTAGATCATTGTTTAATTTAACAATCAAGTAAAGCAATGAATATCACAGCATATGCAGATGCTGACTAGACAACATATATTGATGACAGAAAGTCTACTACAGACTATTGCATATTTCTAGGTGATAATCCAATATCCCGGTGTTAAAAAAAAAGCAACTATATCTAGATCCAGCACTGAAGCTATATACAAAAGTGTAGAAAGTGCTACAACTGAAATCATATGGATAAAATCATTGCTACATGAAATAAAGATCAAAACTCATAATAAGTCTACGGTCTGGTGTGATAATATGAGCATAATAGCACTTACTGCCAATCCAGTATTACACTCAAGAACAAAACATATGTAATTAGACTTATACTTTGTTAGAGAACAAGTTATAAAAGGCAATCTCAATGTTAGTCATGTACCTGCAACTTATCAAAGGGATGACATACTCACAAAACCCTTGTCGAAGAAGAATTTCGTTCGATTAAAGCAAGATCCGAAAGTTGAAGACTCTGAAAACAAGTATAGTGAGAAAGCTGCAAATTTAAACTTCATGACCTTCTTAGAAGCTTCAGATCCACTTCAAAGAAGCTCGGATCCATGTTTAAAGGCCTCAAATTTGCATCTGAGACAAATGAGCTTGCCCTGTTGAAAGTCAAAATCAAAAGCAAAATTGTCTACATAGATTTGATTCCTTAAATCAAGTCGAGGAACGATGTCAGCTACCAAACCTGATTTTTAACCAGATTTTGTAGCTTTATGACATATTTTATCATCTACTCTTGTAATCGCACCGAAATTTCTCTACTTGAAGCGTGATTAACGCTCCAAAACTATGTTGGAAGCAGAATTTTGAAGTTTATTGAAGAAATTTGAAGAATTGATGTGTCGGCTTAAGAAAAAGATCGCAGCAAACCGTAGCTGCACTAGGGTTTAAGAAGTGGTGTTAGAGAAAGTATGCATAATATGAAAAGTGAGCAGACATATCAATTTACTTAAATATGCGGTACGGTTACATTTGCTTTTAGGCTTTGGGTTGTAGCCCATACATGTATATATTTTACCGTATATCACTTGTATAAATACAATAGCAAACTGATGTACATTGAATCGATATTCATTTTGAATAATACAAAAGCAAATCATTTTCTCTTTTCAATATTCCTCGCAATGTTCCTTTATAATTTAACTATATTTGTATAGCAAATTCAGACCCTGCTTAAGAAGCCTATGATTTTGAAAAGGGCTAAACTCGTACCGTTTCTTTTAGAAATGTGAACCAACCATTTAGCATTCATCTATAAAAGATTCGCGCTTGATAACACGAAAATGATGGCCATCGCCCTTCTAATTGTATGTGGACATGATTTGGCTTGCCCGCTTAGCATCTGGTAAATTTGTGTAACTGATGATGATATACCACTCAAAATATCCAACATCTTACGTGCTCTACTGGGAATAAAAGTAAAACAATACAATATCTGTTTGCACACAGTTCGATTGGGCAAAAATAAAGGCTTCTACACCACACGCTTCTACTTTTCAAGCTTAACTCCACCCATCTTCTCTTTATAAATACCCATTAATTTATAACATTCTGCTAGCTTTATCTCAGTACCACCACAGAGTACATATTCAACAATGTACTTATCTTTGCTCTCAATCACCATCCTTCTCCTCGTAATTACCAAAAAAGTTCTAGCCAAAAATAGCAGAAAGCAGCCACCAAGTCCTATATCTCTTCCAATCATAGGCCACCTACACCTCCTTAAAAAACCGCTCCATCAGGCCTTGGCCCAACTCTCTGCCCGCTTCGGACCCGTGATGTCTCTCCGGTTCGGGTCCCGGCCCGTTCTTGTGGTGTCATCCGCCACCGTGGCCGAGGAGTGCTTCACGAAAAATGATGTCGTGTTTGCCAACCGAGTTCAACTGCAATCATTGAAGCATATTTCTTATAATTTCACAAGCTTAGCTTTGACTAACTACGGGCCCCTCTGGAGAAATGCTCGTCGTATAGCTACCATTGACGTTTTATCCACACATCGCCTTTCCTCATTTGCCGATGTACGTGCGTCTGAAGTGAATGCTATGATTCGTAGGCTTTTTCATGAAGCTGTTCTAAATGGGTACTATATAAACGGTGCCATTTCTTTGTAACACATGCATACTCATGTCTATTCAAAAGATAGCACTTGTTGAAAATCTGTAGTTGTTCATATATGAAATTCAGGTCGCTAACAAACGTGGAGCTAAAATCGCGACTGTTTGAATTTTCGATGAACAATTTGATGACAATGATAGCTGGAAAGAGATCCAATAATTCAAAAGAAGTGAAGAAGTTTCAGGAAATAGTTGAAGAAACATTCAAGGTAGCAGATGCATCAAATATTGGAGATTTCTTGCCATTATTAGGATGGATGGACTTTCAAGGAATAATGAAGAAGTCAAAGCAGCTCCAAGATGATAGAGACAGCCTTCTCCAAAAAATGATTGATGAACACAGAAACATGAAAGCTGGAGAAGAAGAAGACAAAAGCATGATTGGAAACTTGCTGTCCTTGCAAAAAACTGACCCTGAACACTACTCAGATCAAGTTATCAAAGCCCTTGCTCTAGTAAATGAACTCCGACTTCTTCTCTTCAGATAATTAATGTTTTTAAAAACAATCGTTTGGCATTTTAATGCAAATAGAATGAAAAGATAAATCGTTGCCGTTTATAGTGTTTTATATCAAAATAAGCAGTTTGATTCACTAAGAACAGCTTAATCTTATGATTACTTTAGAAATTTAAACAAGTCAGATATGAACCCTCTTTGACTTGTTCAGTGGTCCAAAATGATGCGTGAACAAACTAAAAATACTCTAATATAATGTAAACTATTTCTTGTAGGATTTGCTAACAGCAGGCACTGATACAACATCAAACGCTATAGAATGGGCAATGTCGCAACTGCTAAACAATCCAGAAAAACTGAAGAAAGCACAAATGGAGATTGATGAACTTGTAAGGAACGAACCTTAATACAAGAGTCTGATATATCCAACCTACCATACCTGGAATGTGTGATGAAAGAGACGTATAGGCTTTACCCTGGAGGTCCATTACTGGTTCCTCATGAGAATTCTGAAGACTGTATTGTGGCAGGATATGATATACCTAAAGGAACGATGCTTCTAGTGAACGTGTACGCTATACAAAGGGATGAGAGCAGTTGGAAAGATGCCAATGAGTTTATGCCTGAAAGGTTTTTTGATAAGGAAGAGACTAATATGTTAACATTTGGAATGGGAAGGAGGAAGTGCCCAGGTGAAGGAACGGCGAATAGGGTGGTGGGTTTGATATTGGGAAGGAAGATGCAGTGCTTTGAATGGGAGAGAGTTGAGAATGAGTTGGTTGATTTGAAGGAATGTTTTGGGATGACTTTGCCTAAACTTGTGCCTCTTGAGGCCATGTATAGGCCCAGAGATTGCATGAGAAAGGTTTTGGTGGATCTTTGATCTGGCTGTGGTTGGTGTTGTTGATTACGTCCAAAAGTCTGGGAAAAAAAAGACTATAGCATATGATTGGTTGTGTCCTACTACAAGTGTACATTGGGTAATGTATTTGATATTTTATGTGCAGCAAAGAATCCTAGATATCTCGTATATCAAAATGCTTTTGTTTGTTATTCTAAGAAATTTAAACAGTCTTTGGTTTAAAAACGAATTTTGTTTCTTCGGTTTTCAATATGTATATAAAAAATAGAAGAATTGAGGGACGACGAAAGGAAGGAAGGAAAAACGGATGGGAGGACGAAGAAGATAAAAGGGACGGTGGAAAATGAATTGTTTCACGTGCTTGTGTTATCTTTCAAAACATAGAAGAAGAAAAAATTATTTTCTATTTTGTATGTTAATTTCTTTTCTGATTTGTCGTTTTCGACAATATATATGCATCGTGTGCATTTTCTTATAGACGAAAATCCAAAATAAAAATTAATAAACTAAACTCTATCTTAGGTATTGGTGGACTCAAAATGCATTTTGTGTTTTGGGTATTCAATATTCATGTCAAATAACATGGAAGAGGAAGAGAAATTGAAGAAATTCTTGCCATTTCAATAAAGACGGAAATGCTAAGAGGGAAGATAGTCGTTGATATTTCTTAAGAAACGGAAGAAAAAAAAACTATTTTCTATGATATATGTTAAAACCATTATCTAGATCAATCGTTTTTTGAATCCACCACTTCTTACGTGTATTTTAAAGTAGATGGTTGAAAATACAAAACACAAAACTTATAATAAAACAAAATGTCGTCTTACATTTTACATGTTTTTGTAAGAGCTAAGATCTAAAGACCTTATTTGGTACTATCACCTAGCAATTTGATGTCTAACCTTTCGTTATGTAGATAATTAGAAACAAAATATTTAAATATAAATATGAGGCAAGGTGACAAGTAGAACCTAGGTTATTTTGTAATTGATCGGAAGAGAGCATGCGAGCATGCAGAAAGTTAGTAGTCTATGAAGCAAAACAATACAACGTTTGCTCGTATTCTTCACAAAAATGATACTTGGACAGAAAATCAGTACGCCATTACATATATGAAAATAATAGCAGCTGATCGAATTCTGCAGTTCGTCATTTAATTTCTCGTTAATTAATCCATAGCTCACTGTACAGACATATGTTCAGTCAGCTCTATAGGTTGTTTAAATGTGAAATGAGCTTTCCAAATCATGTCAACTAGGAAATTTATGCTCTGAAATGAGTAGATTGTTCATTACAATGGTTAAAATGGATGGTATAAGTAGTTCTATGATACAGCATTTGACACAATAAAAATTATCTTCTCGCGCTTATTTATTTATATTCTATAATTTTTTTTTTATTTTTTTTTTTATAAATATTCAAAAACTTCGACTACTGCAGTGTTTATATAGAGCTAATTTTATCTGTTATATATTGAATACTTGAAATGTTTTATTAAAGCCTCTATGGAAATAAGCAGTTGATACTCGCAATAACGGGTAGGTCCACTTTCGAATAATTCAAAATAATTGTTCAATCAAAACTTGAAAGCAGTCTATATTCAATAATACAAAATGCTAGTGTAAAAAAGAAACGTCAAGGTTGCGGGGAGATAATTGAACTTGCAAGAGGACCACAAAATCATGATATATTTATGGATGCATCTGCTCATGTTGTACTATAATAATATCTACTTTCACAAATGTACGGTGAGAAGTATGCAGGCCATAGTGTTCTATCCTTTCTCGAACCCATATATCCTTACCTTATATGGCATTTCTTTAATCCTGATCATACACACATATAAAAAATAAAAATTCAAATAGATATATGTTTTCCATCTGGATCGAGAATAGGTCACCATCGACAAGCACCACTGTTTCAGTAATTAAACGCTTCGATTTTAATGCAAATGTCATAAGTTTAAAACTTGAGTAGCGTGATTTGAACTTATATTGACATGTAGCATGTTGTGTTTTGAATATACACACACACATACATACACACACACACACACACACACACACACACACACACACACACACATATATATATATATATATATATATATGAGAATTAAAATATCACATTTTTTAATATTCTAGATCTACTGCAAAGTAGGTACAATTTTATTATATTAATGTATAAATATTATGAATTAATTAGTTAGACAACAACAATAAATGATGGAAAATATAATACAGTGTCACGCTTCGCGGGTAAACTGATTTTTTTACAAATTATACGTGCTTAACATATTCAAGAAAAATGATTTTCATAAATATTTGGCTATGTTTTTGCATTGAAATTAGTTTGAAATTTTTATTTCTAAATTACATATTTAATTTTTTTGTTAATTTGAACTTTTATTTCCGTTATCAATTAATAAAAAGCGAAAATGTATTGAAAGTTTATTTGTTAGATCATATTTTTAAGTAATATTAAGTTTGGTAATATATGTAAATGAGCGTTATGAATTTACAAAAAAGAATAATTGCTAGATTCTATTTTTATGTGATATTAACATTTGTTAATATCTATAGAGATACATTTTTCCAAATTGACATTGATATCAAAAAATTGTTACATCAAATCTATCATATTTAAGTGCTAATAGCATGCGATACGTGCGTGCATTTAAATTGTACAAACGACGCATTCGTTTTAATTTGAGAGCAAATTTAATTATATTATATATATTATAGTATACAATTGTTATTATAAACAAATAAGTATTATTTATAGGATAGTATAAAAACAATAAGTACGTATCATAATGATAAACTTATAAAAGTGGTTAGCTGCAATTTTCAGATTCAAGTATATAGTAATATAATAATAGGAATATGGTTCAACCTGTGTAAACTCGATTTATTTAACATTATGTATCCAACCAAAAATAATAGGTCTTCGACAGAGGATGCATAATGCAAGAGCATTACAATTACCTTTTGCTTTCTATAAATTTTGTTCTTTCTCTATATAAAAGCTATCGATGTCTATAAATCACCTGTCAAATTCATTTTTAGCATAATTTCATCTATAATTTAAATATATATAAATATATATATATATATATATATACGTATATGTATGTATGTATGTATGTATTATCTCTTTTCAAGCTTCAAAACATCATAATGTCAAGTATTTCCTTGTACAGTACTTTTTTATTTAGATACAAAGTTACCTCATTGTATGATGGAGACACATAGATGATAAACTATGCTTCTAGTTATCTTCGTTACCAATTTCTGTGCCTAAATTACTTTTTGATTGAATATTTGATTACATTAACTATGACAATTTATTCAGGTATGATTTTTTTTTTTGCATTTGGATATTCCATATCTTCTCTTCAAATATATTTTTTGTTACATTATTCGCAATAATAGGTTTGTTACTTGACCCTTTAACTTTATTTTCCAAAACAATACTTTCAAATTGAGGACTTCTACTTCATTACATTTCTAAAAAGCTACTTACAGAATATTGTTCAATATTAACCAAAACTTAACATAATCATCATAACTATCTCTACTATTGCATAACATGATTCAGAAGTATAAGACAGTACAAAAAACAATCGAGGTATGCAGACATCTTAGCTTGTACTTTACCCTACTAACGTTATCATCTTGGTTTAATAAAAAAATTAGAGAGAAAAGAAAAAAATAAACGAAAAATGAATTATAAACAGTGATCGAATACTTCTATAGTAAGTCGAAATAATAATATGCAATTGAATAAAAGCTAACCTAAAAATTATGACGTGTGAAAGCAATAGTGGCTAACACCTATGAGCAGTGATTGAATAAATGCATCAGTAGCATGAAAAATATCATTCTTTCACTTAAACTCAGGAACAAAAAATTATAATAATAGTTTATTTTTTCTCTATTTCAACATGTTTTTAAGCTAACGTGTAATAAAAGGTTGTGCTTCTTAATGCTACATATTATAGTATGAACTTGACAATAGTATTACAGGTAACATAAGTGTGGTGCTATATGCATCGTGTCTAGGATCAAATATGCAGATGTTATTTTTTAGGACCAGCTAAAAGATGTATTAAGTTTAAGAACAGATTTGCAGATGCTACTTTTAGGATCAATTAATGGATGCACTGCGTTTGAAAACATATATGTTGATGTTTTTTTATGATCAATTAAAAGAATTTTTTTTAAAGAATTATGTACAAAGGGCAATTTTGAAACTTCATTGTTGGATCAAAAGATTGCGCTTCCAAATCAACTATTAATATATATACATACATATATATATATATCGAATTTAAAATTCGCATAAAATCTTAAATTATATCTTATAGCTTACGAAATTTTTAGATTTTCTCAGTCAAAATATTATTCTTTATTAATTAATTACTTTCGGCCCAATTAAAGAATGGTTTTTTGAAAATTTAAAAATGGTTGAAAAAAATCAAAATTTTTGATCGAAAGCTTCAACAATGATAAATTTATTTATAAAATTTAAGATTTAGATTTCGAAGCATAATTTATTTTATATAAATTTTCATTTTGTTTAATGATTAAATAATACCCAAAATTGTTAAATAATTACTAAAAATTATTTATAGTTACTAAAAATCATAATTGTTATAAGTACGCATTTAAAAATATTAGTTGAATTTTTATATGATATAGCTATATATTTTAGTACTAGTCATATAAATTTATTAATTAATATATTGATATATGTATATATAAGTTAATACAATAATAATAAATGAAATAAAATAGTTTCGGCTATGTGTCTAAAATTTATTATAAAAAAATGATTTTATACACATAACCAATCAATACATGTGACAAAAAAAAACCTATAGGAGTCTCACGTAACTAACAATTTAATAATAACAACACACACACATAGAGAGAGATATATGTGGACAATATTGAATTATACGGTGATTATGCATCATATATAAAACTAGATACTTACCTAAAATAATGCCTTCAAGTACACCATGTAATGATAAGTTCCTTTTCTCTTAAAACCTTCATGATTTATCAGATTGCAAGTCTTTGAATTGCAGAGCTCTTGCTGTCAATTAGCTATTAATTTGAATTAATTTGATTTGAGTTGTATTGAACACTAGGAGGTATAATTCGGCCAGCAAAGTGGAGAGAGGAGGAAGCCAAAAAAGTATTCTAAAGTTAGGGCCAGAGTCACTTATATAATGGTTGAAGTAAAGAGAAAAGCGGATTACATCACTTTAGCTTTTCTCATCCAATCTTAACCATTCATTTCAAACCCTTTCTCCTTCTTTTTACCACCCTTGTACCCTAGAGATACAGCCAAATTTTGCTTCTAATAACATGGGCTAATAGTCCATTTAAGCCTAAATAAATATATTTAACTAAATCCTATTTAATTCCTTTATCAATATCTTATATCGATCAATATATTTATAACTATTATAAATATATATAAAAATATTTATTCCTCGAATCATAAAATTATCATATTTAAATTTTAATACTTTATAAATATTAATTAATTTATAACAATTATAAACTAATTGCTATTGATAGAAATTTATTCAATTTATGTATAAGTATACATATGTATCACATACGTATGTATATATGCATGTGTAACATGATATACCATGCAAGATTTAACATATCCGTATATAGATATTGGAATTTACATCACAAAAAAGATATGTTAGCTCATCCTAAATGTATTGTATATTGTTCAAATATGTATATATTTTTATAATTATTATATGTGTATATAAATATTCAAGTAACATATATATATATATATATATTAGAAAATATAATATATATATATATAATATTATAGTATATAAAATATATATATATATATATATATGATATTCATTTAATTTTTATACAATTAAACATACACATATTTTAATGTATTAAAGTAACGATATTACTATTTTATTATTATTATATTTATATATATATATATATAAATTTAATTATTAACTGTAAATATGATTTAGAATACTTTATATAGTATAAAAATTTAAACACCGTGCACTCACTCTCGTACACGCATGGGTTTCCACCCTCTCTAAGTCACCGTTCGACACCATGTCTTCGACATTTAACTCCTCTTCAAAAACTCCATCTAACAGTCCCCTAGTCATCACTCGAAGCCAAGATCCTACTCGCGAACTATAGGCTCGAAATAAAAACCCACATCAACGCATTCCAAAATATTGGATTGATCATCCCTAAAATCGCGCCATAACCTTGCCTTGATTCGATGAATGTGCATCCACTCTCTGATTTGCAAATAATCGTCAAAATTTTCCACGAATCCAAAATCTAATTCTAATCCCACTCATGACATCACTGTCGCTTTTCCCGAAAAAATAGAACACATCCAAACATATACCAAAATGAAGACCTCTCTACGACAAATCCAAAGAACCTTGCTTTAGAATTTATAGAGGAGTATATGATTTTATATTGAATTTAGAAGGAAGTGAGTTTAACTTTTCTTTTGATTTTGGTTTATGAGACAATGACTTTGAAATGAGAAAAGTGGATTTGACGAATTTGTGTTCTGACGATAAGTTTTGGGGTATAAATATTAAAATTTTCGTCTTTTCGTTGCACAGATTTCTGTTCACGCATGAACCTCGAACAACAAAACAAAATATGTTCGCACTCAGGAGAACGATGCGACCTCAAAACAATAATAATATACACTGGTCATTGAATTATGAGAAACCTCAAAATACCATCGTTTACTAATAAATCGTCAAATAATAATTTACATATTTTCGAAATTAAAATTTATAAAAAAATCAGATAAAATAAATTAAAAATACATCAATAGAATTCGAGCCTTAAAATAAAATAATTTTTTCTAATTATTCATTTGAACCATTTATTACTGTGAATAATTTACAATTTGAATTACAGATATAATTTATAATTTAAAAGGAATTGAACAAGTCCGTTTAATCAATTAAAATTGACATTCAATTGTCGATCCTGTTAATCAAAACATTATTCAAATATTTATTCACAATTCAAGGATTTTAAATAATCTCTACAATTTAATTCAAGTTATAAAAAATTTAAACCGATATTTTAAAAATTAAAATTTATTAAATATTCAAAAACAAATGACCAAAATTCTGGGTCTTTACAACCAACATTGACGTTAAACATTGAAAGCATGGTGGTATCATTACAAGAATAACATCAAATTCCAACGACAAATAGCCATCAACGTCCGTCGATAACCGACAGATTAGCTATTGGAATAGCATAAGCACTTTCCTACTCTTTTTGACGGAATTGACCATGGCTTTTCGACGGCTTTCTATGGCTATTAATGACGGTTTTTCGACAGCTGATGGTCTATACATGGCCACGAACCTTTTCAATATTCTGTCGATATCCGTCGGAATATTATGACCAGATAGCCGTCGCTATCTGTCGGAAGCCATTGGTAATTTGGGTGTTTTTTTCGCCAACAACCATTTGATTCCCATACAATCCATATACATCAATATATGTCACAACTCTATTTCACACACACACACACAAACACAAACACACACACACACATGTTAACAAAAAATCAAGCTCAAACAATCCAACAAACATAAAATCAAACGTCCAACATCTCCACAAAAAATGTAATAAGCATATTCAATCAACATCAAGCATCCAACTTCTCCACATAATGTATCAAACATACCCAAATCAACATAAAAGATCCACCCTCTCATCAACGTATATCAAACATAACAAACACACATACTTCTCACCATCTCCAAGTGCATATATACAATGTCCAAGCATAAGCACAAAATAATGTACCTACCAAGGCTCGTCCTTGTCTCAGAAGCACCCAACGATGAAAGGAATGAATCATGCTGCTGCACATACTCCACTAAGCGCTGTTCAGCTACGCCATCACCACAGCACAAGGCGATCTTTGCTCCTATAGTTGTGCAATATGACTCTTGGCTCTGTAATCTTTGCTTTTTCCTAAGCTTTTTGGTACGCTTTTTGGGAGGTCATAGCCGACGAATAGAAATAAGTTGTTATAGAACTTACATAACTTTTATAAAAATTGTGCAACTTTCATAAGGTACTTTATTTTCATAAATTTTCACTTGGTTTCCATAGACAAAACGCCTACATCGCGACATCGCTTCCATAATAGAGTCAAAAATAGCATCCTCCTCATCATGCGTCAACTCATCTCATCTCGTTCCCTCAAGCATCTGTGCTCGTGCTTCCTGAAATTTTTTGCTACAATGCAAAAGTAAATACAATTGAAATTTATACAACATTATTTTAATTCTTTATAACTAATTACTTAAACTGATCATTAATAACTTAAAAATTAAAGTACGCTACATAGGAAGCGGTTGCCTTATCCTCGTCCTTCCATGCATATATGAGGTTGTTAGCTTCGTCTGTCTACTTAACGGCATGAGTATGAGCAAACATATCCATATATGAGACAGGACCTCCACACGCTCTTTTCTGAAATAATTAGTATATATGTATTACTGTTGTAACAACTATTTATTAATAACTTATAACTTAAATATAAAAATGTAATAACAATTTATAATTGCAATCAATAATTTTACCAGATCCTCAAGATGATGCTGAAATGACTTGGAACCATTGCGGTGTGTGACCGAATTCTTGTTTCTATTCGTGGAGATCCTCTCTGACTCCGCCTACAAATTTAAACTGGTTATTATATTTCATAGTTGTAAAACAAATTTAAGTGATATATGATAGACTTACATTAAATTCATCATTGTTCAACCAAACAACCCAAGCATCGCATACGCTAGCGATCATGCGGTTAGGCTTCTTCCCTTCTTTCCTAAGACCGTACATTGTGTCCCAGTTATTCTTAGCAATTTTTGAACCCAAGTGACACTGTTGGAGGGGAATGTCAGATTCCTGCAAGTCTACCATCCCCTGCACATTGAGAAAATATAGGTTATACATTTAAACTTAGTCGGTAAATTATAAAGTGGTAATATATAATAATATATAAATTTACACTAACAAGGAAGTCCTACCAGATACTATGCCTAATGGGGTCTGGCATCTTACTTCATCTAGGCCAACATGCAGTCGTCTTGCTTATGTAAGCCTGCTTCAAAATACTAAGAACAATCCCTGATGCTCCAGCTCATATCCCCTGTGTTAAATATGAAACATACCTTTAATAAATCATGACTAATATACCGTACACAAAGTATTTCTAATGCTTATAACAATACTTACAACCCATCCGCTTTCGACTGCAAAGTCACTATGGTACACGGTGCTTGCTCTGATGGGCCACTACCATCACCTCCATCGGCAGTCCCTCTTTGAGAAGAAGAGGGGGAACCTGAATAGGAAGAACCACAGCGTTGAAAGAAAGACACAATACCTGTCATAAGCATATTATTTTATTAACATATCATTTAGTCATGAGAAAGCCTATCATTGTTATTGAGAAAAATGTAACATAAATAATCACATAAATTACATTTTACTAAAACGTACATTATTAATATGTTCTTATCGTTTTCTGATTCAAACTCGGGCTTGTACTCTATATTATTCTACTCTACGACCTCAAGTTCATCTACTAATACATTTGATTCGTCGTTTAGAGGTCCAAAATCGATTTGATCGTCGGTTATCATAATTTCTCAATTTTCCTCGATATCTGCTTAATAAGCTTGTTTGTATGGAATATTCTTTCCATCAAATGTAAATCTCACCTTCATTATAAAATGCCAACTAATCTGCTTTATCTCTTTTTTTGGCAAGGCCATCGGACTTTATAATGGGTTGTGCCACTATATATAATTGAAGAAAAGGTGTTTTGGACATGCATAGAAACAACTATATATGTTTTTATAGTGGCCATCCCACATAGAGCACATAACAGGTGAGAAGCAAAAGTACTTCTGCAACTATAATAGTGACCTAAGAAAACATTGGTTCTTCCTCCCAAAAGGAGAAAGAATCACTACCAGAAGGGCCTAAGACATGCAGAAAATCTGTGAACTGAGACACAATATCCAAAACAAAATCCGGGTGATCCCTATTGTATATATCTTCTATCCCAACTGTCATCAAGGAGCAGAGATCTATTTTGCTTACCTCATGCTCCATGCACCATTATAATAAAATCACCACCATCTATAGATTAATGTAAACACCTAGATTCACCATCATCATCACTAACAAAAGTATGAAAGTCATGTCTAACTAGGTCATGTCTTATGTTGGATCGTACATGTATCCATGCCATCTCAGCAGGATGCCACACAATAGCAAAAAAAAGGAAGGGCGGTGAAAAACCAGGAGCAGAAATATCAGGAGGGGTAGTAGAATCCATAACAGTGGCAGAGAAGGGAGGTATAATAGGAGGCACTGAAGGCTTAGCTGAAGGGATGAAATGCGCTACATGAGGAGGAACATTGCACTCTTTCGGGATCCATTTCAAGTTCGGAGGCCTAGAAAGAGAGGTCCGAACCGAGAGAGAGGCAATGGATGACTTATATGAGCATGCTGATGATATATAACTAAAAGACTGACAGGACGTACATGTCTGGATTCTAACCATAATGAACTACAATCTTTGCTACCTAATCTTCCATCACTCTTACTTTGATTGTTTCTGGTAAAGGCTTATCCGGTGAAATTTCAATTAAAGCTTTAGCGAGACAAGTTTATCCCTAGCTACAGTGTTAGCATCTAAACATTTAACTCTACTGACCGCACTAGCTAGCCAGTTAAGACCCAGCAAGGTTGCAAAACAAAGGGTATATGAGAGAAATAAGTCCAAACATGAATAGGTAGTCCTGCTCTCTGGCACAGTCAATAGACGGACTCCAAGGGGTGACTATAAATAGCTCTGATAAATATAGGTTTTTTGCTAAGAATTCAAAGATGCTCCTCAGCCCTAGAGAACTTGAAGAAGAACATGGAGTTGTCCATGTGGACTAGGATACTACCCTTAGGTTGCCAAGCTTTGACCAATGTTCCTTAACCACTAGATATGGAGGGTTATAGTCCAAAAAGAAACCAACAAGACGGTCTGACCAATAATCAATACCAGCTTGAATTACCTCTGGAGGGGGATCATAACCCCGTCATTATTAACCATTTCAAATGAATGGGGCATAAAATCACCTGCATTATTTGGCAATGAAAAGAATAAGGAGGACCATTTTATTCTAGTACTCGACATATTAGGTTGAGTGCAATTGAATGTGGGTTACTTTCCATAGAAGAGACAGCGGTTGCATGGTAATTAGCTGTATCAACATTCTGATGTCGACGAGCTGGAGAAGTTTTTTAGCCGTATCGGGCAAACACAGGTTCATTGAAACCATCTTCATTTCTACCCATCATTGAATTATCAACTAATTTTCTAGTGATAGCATCTTTTTGTTTCAATCCAACAGTTAAAATTGTTTTTCATGGTTACCTATACTCACGACAGAGTCATTTATTGATTTATCCCCAAAACAAACAACATCATCCTCAATATTTCCTTTTTCAACATAATTTGAATTCAATTCAGCATCGTTTTTTCCACTATATTCATTACTAGGGACATCGTTGCTACCAGTGATGCCGCCTATCCAAGCAGAGATAGAGCGCTATAGGATAGGAGATAAGGTAGAGGTAGATGTAGGTATCAATATACCTAAAATCGGACCTCCTTTCGGTGATAGCTTGTGCCAATCAGTAGCGATTGTATTCATTGTACTCGGCTGTTCAACCGTGACTGTATGACCAATGCGAGTAGAATCTAGAGTTCCAAATCTAGACACGGCAGCATAAGCATGAGGAACTTTAAGGGATGAGGAGCCATACATACATCCAGATATGGTAAGTGAGCGGTTTGCAATCGAGGAAATATATCTTTGTTTGCCCTTCCGATTCTTTTCCATAGACGAGGAGGAGCGAAGAGATTGTAGAGATGAGGTGATGCAGAGCTGCTGATGGGAGAGGGAATCGAGAAGATGATAGAATTGAAATGAATCAGATGCGGAAAGCAAGCAGGATTTGCCATTTTAAAGCAGAAGAAATCACCATTTTTTATCCGTCCTAATTTTTTGTATATACTTTATGAGTTACATGTCATATATCAATATTTTGTGAACTGGTTGCTTTATCTCTTTTTAGAGATAGATAAGATGTGTAATAAAATTATAGGTCTTGTTTGGCGAGTATAAGAAGATCAGACTTATGATAACGTGAGGTATGCTTTGTTTCAATGAGATTATAATTTGGGTTCACGTTGATTCCAGAACTTGAAACATTGTTGAACCAGTTGCATCTAATCAAAATAAAATCCTCCACAGGTCTTGTGAAATATGTCAATTGCAAAACCTAGGTTAACATGCCATAAAAAATCCTTTATATGATCATTTGGATCATCTTCGCCTTTAACAAATACACTTGTATTGTTAGTTAAATTTTCAGCATCATATTCTTTGTGTTAAATTTATATCGATTAATGAAGAATACTATATATGTCTTGGCTTTTCTTTTTGGTCACATCGCTAGATGTTTCAATCCTTCATCGATTCACACAATTTATTGGATCATAAACGTAGTTCGAAAACCAACTAGCGAAATCTTTACTGATATTGCCGCTTGGATGTTGTGATTCATAAACACTGCATATATAGATAATATATTGCATTATGATCGATGTACACCTGTATTATCAAAATAAATATTCCAGACTTGTTATTTAATATTACCTAATAAATGGTGCAACTTCAGCACAATTAAAAAGAATATGCATGTGTGCTACATGGTAATCTCTATCGTCTAGCCATACGTCCACACATTTTCTAGCTGGTCGGTCATGTTGTCTAAAATTATATAACATACTTCAAAATAATCTTGTTCCACACCTTTATTATTATATGTAGCACTTTCAAATGATAAGTTCACATGATCACTGAAATAATGAGAGAAAAAGAACGAAGCTTCTTCTTCGATATATGGTTTGCAAATCGAACCTTCAATTCATGCCTTTTATCTCACTTTTTTCTTTAGATGATTTAAGTACCTATTAAAAAATTATTTCAAACTAAAATTTTCTTATATATGCAATTAAATTAGTATTTAACATACTCAATATTAATACCTCGCAAATGGATATATCCATCCATATTGCACAGGACCTTGAAGATGTGCTTCATATGGAAGATGAACAGGTAAATTCTCCATTACATCAAAGAACCTAGAGAAAATATTGTCTCCAGTTTACAGAGCAGTACAGGGATTTCTTCCTCAAGTTTACATAGACGATCAATTTTTAAAGTAGTGGAACAATGCTCCTTATAAACCAAACTAAGTTCCATTACAACATTCCAAACTTTTGCGGGCAACAGGTCTTTAAAAGCGATGGGTAACAAATTTTCATCATTACATGACAATCATGGTTTTTCATCCCAACCAGTTTACCATTCTTATAGTCGACACAACTAAGAAGATTAGAAGAAATCCCCTCGAGAAATCTTAATCCTTCCACCCATTTTAACAGTACTTTAACTTGGTTATTGTCAAGCTCATAGCATACTTTGGAATTTTTTTAGTGTCATTTGGTTTGATGTGAAGCTCAGGACAATGACATGTATCTTGTATATCACGTCTTAATTTTAAATCATCCTCAGTCTTTCCCTTAACATTCAAAACTGTATTAACCATATTATCAAACATGTTTTTCTCATTGTGAATTATGTCAATATTATGACGAATTAGGAGATTTTTCCAATAAGGCAACTCCAAAAATATACTTTGTTTTCACCAATTATGAATTGTCGATTTATCTTGAATTTTGCTTTGTTCTCCGGTTTCATAAATATTTAGGTAATCCTTTACAAGGTCATATATATCTTCGCTTGACAAAATCATTGGTGGTCGTAAATTCTCAAATGTCTATTAGATGTAAAGTTTTTTAATCTTTTCTAAAAGGATAATTAATATGGAGAAAGCCTAAGACAATCAAACATAAAATTTTCTTCCCATGCGACGAAGAAAATGCTCATGTTTCTTTCTTGTAATAAGGACAAGCTAGACAATCGGCTGTACTCCGACCCGAAAGCATTGCATACGTAGGAAAATCGCTAACAATCTACAACAAAGAAGCGAACATATGAATTTTTTTTGAAATATCATATGTTTCAACTACTTTGTACCAAAATATTTTCAACTCTTCAATTAACGGTTGTACATAAACATCGATTCATTGTGTAGGATCTTTAAGGCTGGGGACGACGATTATGGGAAACATATATGGAGTTTCATACAAATCCGCGAAGGTAAATTGTAAAGTGTAACAATTATATGCCAAGATAAATATTTAGAACTAAATTGAGAAAATGGTGAAAATTCATCCATACTAAACTAAGTCCAACATCACAGCTCTCCGCTATGAAAGTGGGATATTTCTTATCAAAATGCTTCCATGCTTCTCCATCAGCTGGGTGTGTTAACGTACCTTCTTCTTGTGTTCTCACAATGTGCCATCTCATATGATGCGCTATTACAGAAGATGCATGTAACCTTTGAAGTATCGAAGAGTGATAGATAAGTAATGCATATGCTTGCATGGAACTTCATTTCCCCTCTTTTTTCTTGGTTTGTATCTTTCCTGGTTACATATTCTACAATTTCTTATATTGATGTCTTCTTTCCAAAACAACATGCAACCATTTAAACATGTGTCTATTTTTGTGATATGGCAAATCAAAAGCAGATATAAGTTTTTTCACTTCATAATGATTTTCGCTCATCAAATTATCGGGTGGCATGTGCTGTTTAACAGCATATACAATAACTGTAAATCCAGCTTCGATGAAGTTGTATTTTGATTTCATCACAATGTATTCTACAATTATTGATAATAAAGTGCCGCTTTTATGGCCATCGCAGAGGAGTTTCTTAGCAACATCCAATAAAACATAGATTTTTAGCTTCAACATTTGGTTCTTTTTCGACATTATCAACGTTATTATCAACTTCAACGGTATGGAACATTAATCGTGCTACATCTTCAACCATATCTTCAATGAGATTCGCCGTAATAATTTCTTTACCAATATCCTCCTCTAACTGTACATAATTAGGTGCTACAATTTCTCCATGGTGATCTCACACCAAATAATTTGGCACGAAACCATATTGGCACAAATGAACTCTGACATATCCGGTATTAAATGCTTCAACAATTTGCACCTACTACATTGACAACGAATTTCTTCATCCTTTCTATTATTACTGAAAGCAAATTCAATAATATGTGTACACAATTATAAAAACGTTCACTTATTAAGCGTCCCTTTTCCCTTCGTTATTGATACATCTAACTCTAATCAATAAAATAATTGGCCATTTCTCCTGCTTTTAAACATATGATAGAAATTAAAATAGGATTAATCATTTTATGGATTGACATTTTATTTTTCAATTCAATCATGCAGTTTAATGTTTTATATTTATGTAGTATTACTTTTTTGTTTTTTGTTTTTCAATTCATTTATACATTTTATTGTTTCTTTATGCAGAATTCATTTTGATTATCTTTTATACATTTTAAGGATTGGTATTATGAATATAATATTCAATTTTTAGGTTATTTTTTTCTACTTTGAGGTCGATAATCCTACTTCCCATTACAAACACAATAGTAATTACATTTCAAAATTCATTTCATTTTAAATGAGTCAACAAAATTTCAACAGCACCTCCCATGTTCTCTGTATCGTAAACAAATGCGTGTACACAGGGAACAAAAGGAAGTGTTGCCGAAATTTTGTGCACCGTTTAAAATGAAATAATTTATAAATGTAATTACTTTATTGTATTTGTAACTTGTCCAATTGTAACAGCCCGCAAATCCGTACCCCTTGAGTTAACACTATTCTGCAACAATCAACTCAAGTCGTATAGAAATATGAACCATTTGGGTTTAAAGAAGAAGAGGTAGAAGAAGAAAATAGAAAACAACAACATAATCTAACCATTGCAGCGGAGTAAAATATAATAGAAAATAAATGATCATTACTCAAAAATCAAATATCTCTGTTTATATATTACATCATCAGAGTACATCAATTACAGCTCAACATCAGTATCATACAAATGGATACACAACAACTCAACACAGCGGAAATATATATACATATAAACAAGTACGAGAGTACGTATCGTCATCTTGCTCTTCTCCTGAGCTCCACAGCATCATATCCTGTATTCTATAATACTCGGTCTGACCCGAGCATTACAGTTAAATAACACCCGAGTCAGTTTGGAATACCAGCGTGAGAAAATCACACCCAATTGATTATTAAAGTTTCAAAAATCCTTTTGAAAAAAAAAGCATCTCGTAAGACCACGCCACAAATAAACATGTCAGGTTTTTACCTTACGATAGCCAAAACATTTTTATTAAAATCCTCTGATATTATAATAGTGTCTATAGAAAGTAAAATAGAATCTAGCTGAAATGCTTGCATCTCACGTTTCAGCAATAGTTGGTCACAATCAAAACCGTAAGGGCGCGTAGGGAACATGGATTCCAACTAATGGCTAGGCACTGGGATACCACCTGTCACAGTACCTAGTTTAGATCAGCGTACCGAGGAGCCACCCTAACTACCCTGCAACACAAGACCGTAACTATCCCTTACTGGACAGTCCCGAGTAAGATCACCCCGCGGTTGGGATCAGCAACCGCCCACTAAGCCAAAATAAAAAGGGACATCTAGACAGGGATGACCTCACCCTCCAGTGGGGGCTACCCACGAAGCCTTGTTGCATAACCCCTGATTTTCAACCATTCCCATTTGATGAGGCTTGAGGCTAAGCGTTATCTTTTTAGAATATATCCCTTAAATGCCCATCATCCACCTAACGATGTTTCGCAAACATTCATCCATACAAGTCCGTCCCTGGTTCGAACGGAACCGAAGGCACTACTCCTACTACGTCCATTTTGGAAATATCCTCAGGATTAGTAGCGACTAGCCCTTGCGCTTCACTGCTCCATCTTCGAATCCAAAATCATTTTCCCCGAAACGTATAAATCGGATCGAAGTGGTTTTTGAGAAATAAATCTCGATCTCGGTCTCTTCGAAACGATCAGCGTATTTTTGTCCAATATTGATAGTTGATGATTTAACTATCAATTAATATTTACAACATCCATCAAACATTAAATAATTTCTCCAAATTATTTATTTATCTCAAAAATATCTTCACAAGATATAATTTCACTTTTCAAACTCCTTGAAAACCGGTTTCAAAACTATCTGCCTTTCTCAGAATAAATTCCAAGTATTTCTATTTCCACTGGAATCACCAAGCACAAAACTTTAGATTTTTAAAATAATTTAAAAACATTTTATTGAAATATACTTTAAAACCTTTAAGTTAAAAACTATTTCAAAAATTTGTTAAAAATACATACTATATGAATATTTGAAAATAATGTTTATTTTATAAATATAAAACTAGTTTTCACTTTAAAACAAATACTAAGTCACCTTTAAATAGTTATTACAATAATAGATTTAAAAGAAAATATTTACTTAAGGATTTTAATCATTCAAAAATAATAAATTTTCTAAAACATGCTTTTTAAAACAACCTTAAACTTTTATCTTATATTTAAAAATTTACTTAAAACGTACTTGGCTATCCAGAGAAATATACTTCTCTTTACAACCTTTAAAAATAAATCACTATCTTTTTTTTTAAACAATTTTTTTTCTTATTCCTTTAATAAATTTCCACCTAAATTTATTCTTCCAAATATCCAATTTCAACACTTAAATCAATTCCAAATTGATTTCCAATTTACTTCATTTACTCAAAAATCCTTTAATTTCAGATTTTATTCCTTAATTATGATTTAAAATACTTTTAAATTGAAATATCAATTTAGATTTCTCAATTTACTTCTTATTCCTTTAAATAAATTTAAAACTTTAAGTTTTAAAATAATTCTTTATTCCTTTAAATTAATATCACATAATTTTACAATTCATTAATTACTGTTTATTGAAATCCTTTTCTTTTCATATTCGAAGTTATTTATTAGTATTTAACAACTTCCATTTCTTTCTCAATTCATTCTTAATTGATTAAATTCTCTAAGATTATTTCGTTTACAAACTTACTCTCTTTATTTTCTTTGCAAAATCCAATTTATATATTTTTGGTAATTCATTAGACCCAATATATATCCAATCAAATCATATCATTCAATATTCCAATATATTCAACATTGAATTTCAAGTAATCACAACAGAGAATATTAAATAATAAATGTTGAGGGGTCCAGTTGGATCCCTCTAACCTTTTTTCCCTGCATCCACAGATGTTAGCACAATATAATAGCAATTCCAAAATATACCATACTGTAGCACATCAATCAATTCAACCATTCAACAATTATTTAAATTTAATTATTTAAATTTAAATTCAACTGAGTGAGATTAACTCACCTTTGTTTTTTATTTGCAATCTGCTTCAATATTGCCTTAGATTTCCTGATGTTAGACCTTGAAAATCCAATAGGTGTCTTGTTAATATTTGAACTAATTGAACCATTAATTCCATTTAATTTTAAACTAGTTCTCATTGGGTAATTTTTTTTAGTAACTAAAATAAATAAATAGGTTAATTAACCAAATTAACCACGTTATTCCCCATAATTTAAAATTTATCTTTAAATAAAAGTAGGTACATATGTGTACTCAATCCATTTTATTATTATTATTTTTGAAACAATCTATACTTTAAATGATCTGCCTTTCTTTTTCTTTTTCTTTTCTTTTATAAACTCCATATAACGTTTCTTTAAAATTCCTATATTTCTATAGTTAATGAATTTCCAGATTATAGTCACTGTTGTATAAATTTTCCTTTCTTAGTAAATTAACAAGCAGGTAAAGTTAGTAAATAAATTATTTAAACTAAGTAAAAATCATTACCGAAGCTTATCTCTCAATCGTTGCTCGTGCTAGACCCATGCTGTCGTGACCTAGATCGCCACCGAGCTCGACACAACCCCGCTGAACGCCACCCTCCTTCCATCCACAAACTACTGCGCCGCGACAACATCTCCTTCCATCTACTGCCCTACCCTCGAGCACACAGCGCCGCACCGAAACCTAGTCGCCTAAAACCTAGTCGCGACCACCAGCCTTCGCTGACGAACCTTCCACCTCGCGACGTGAACCTACCGACCACCACAATCGTCATTCCAGATTTCATTACGAAAGCCATCAAAATCCCACGTGACCAAATCCATTATGCGAGCCTCCAGGGCTTGACCTGTTCGCCACTCGAGTTCTTGAATCGCTTTTCCCTGACGTCGTCGCTAGAGATTGGCATACAATTTGCCCGCCTCCATTGGTTCGAGCGAAAGTAAATCGCGAGATGCTTTCCTTTCTCTCACTTTTTTTCCAGAGTATTTAGTTCGATTGAATTGGAAAGGAAGAAAAGAAAATGAGATTTAATTTGAGAAGATACTTTGTTTCAGCCATTAAGAAAATTTCTCTCACGTGAGGAACGAAAATGATTTAAAGACGGGAAAGTGAAGAATATTAGGTGAGAATCTGGCGTATAGGAAAAGATTGGAAAAGGGTTGATGTGAAAAAAAATTGACAGGTGAAATGAAGAGAGATATTTTAAATTAAAACGATAAATTATCCACTAGGCGTTTTAATCTCGTACGGTCACATGGTAGCTCCGAAAATTACGAAATTTGAAATCCGACAATAATTCAATATTACGGATCCATCGGAACTGGTTTCGTCGGAATCCAAGACTGTGCCTCGGAAGGCTATTTTTAAACGTCTATTTAAACGATGCAATTTTAAAATTGAACAAACGACTGATGAATTCAAATTTTAATGTATCTATTACCTCCAATATTATCAATATTAATGTTATAGGCCTTTAAAATATTATTGGCAAGCTTACAACTCCAGATTTAAATAATTTACCCAATATCAAATTATCACTTTAATAATTAATTAATTCAACTGATTGTTATATTTAAATTCTGAATCCCCTTTTTATTAAATAAAACCATTCTATTCAAATCCAAATCATTTTATAATTCAAATTAAATATGTAAATTCATTTTAAATATCGCAAATTAACCGTACAAAAATCCGGGTTGTTACATTTCTTCCCCCTTAAAAGAATTTCGGCCCCGAAATTACTAGCTAGAAAGAATGGTCTAATACCCGTTACTATTTTTTTTTCTTAGTCTCAACCAACTTTACTTATTCAATTATTCAAATTATAATTCAAAACCATGTTTAAAATTTTCAAAATTTCTCAAAAATTTTCTAATTTTCGAAATTTTTTGCCAGCGTCTCCTTTGCGCGACTAGCTCGGTACAACTACAAAATGACCCTACGGCCTCCCAAACCCAAAAAGAAAACAAAAGGCCAAGTGGCTCGATCCAAAAACCCAATCAAATTGCACAGAAATTTAAATACATACCTTTTTGGTCAGGCAATTCAATTTTTATCATCTGAAATCAAAACCAATTTTTCCTTCTCTTTATAATACCTGCATATCCTGCTTAGCACTCATATCCAATCACAACTTTCAAAAACATTTTATCGACTTTCTTACAAAATGTCAACATCTATTCATTCCAATTTTATCTTAGATTATATTTGTAGGATCAATCTTTCATTTAAGAATTCACCATTCCTTCTTAAGTTAGTATATGCATGAAATATGTTCCTTATATTCATTTTCACCTTACCACTTTAGTTTATATCTATTTCTATTCAAATTGATTCTTTCATTTCCATATGAATTTCAATTTATCTTTAACTCTGAATATTTGAATTTTATTCTTCATTAATAACTAATATATGTCATTATTTTAATCAGTTTCATTTACTAATTAATTTTAGTATCCAATTTAAATTCGCTTTGTCATTAACAAAAATTTCCTAAAAATTTTCAAAATTTTTCTAACTCTTAAAATTTCTGAAATTTTTTGGCAGAGTCTCCCTTGTATGGAGGAGCTTCTGCAATTTGATAAAAGATATAAATATATATACATCGACCCACATGGTCGGAAAAACCAAAAACAGTTCATATTTCCTATTTTTATTGTGTTGGCATACTTATTTAGCATTTATAAGCAAGCGGCTTATTATTTAACAGTTAGCGTGCCAAAAATCCAGCCAACGGCTTCCCGGTACCTGTACTTACTCAATTTAAACATGTAAGTGCCAAATATATGAAGTTTATTAACATTTCACTCTATTTAAACAACTACAACACATGAATATTAAAAGCAATGTAACTAAACAATGTTTATAAGCAACTTATATAGTTTTTAACACTTACGCATTTGTTTCAACCAATCCATATGCCATTTCATTTAATTTTAATGGTTTACAATACCATTTCTTACCTTCAATTTATTTTAACCCCAAACAAGCTCATAGTCAATTCAAATGATTTCAAAATCAATTCTATTTCACTTTTATCAATTCATAGCATCTTAATTACTTCCATTTACATCCAATGACAATTTATTCTATGCAATTTGACGAGATCTATGTGAATAAATAAGTATTTATATTTTATAACCAATTTAAATGGATTTCAACTCAATTTATACTTAATTCTATTCCATTTTTAAAATTTATTCACAATTCATATATTCTCATTTTCATTGCATTTCAGATTTGAATACATTCACTTGTATTTCATTTTATTAACCAAACTAGTTTCATTCAAAACCATTAATAATTTAGGTTCATCTTCATTACCAATTAAATTTCCTTTTTATTTTAATTCATTCACAACCATTTATTTAGCTCGATACATTTCATTTCAATTTTATTCACAATCTATTTATTTGCGATTCATTTCTTATCCGCATTCATTTAAAACCATTCTATTAACTTGAAAACATTCTATTGTTCATATTGTCTCCAAGTTATTTCAATTCTTTAACATTTTATATGGTTTACAATTATTTAATTAAGAATTCCCTTCCATTTATTTATTCAATATAATTAGTTTATCCACTCAATCCATTATGAATTTTCATTTCCTTAAATATTATTTACAACCCACCAAATTCTATTTCGATCCAAACTTATTTTTACTTGATTCAAATTCAATCCAATATCTTTAAACTTGGTTTTAAGTTGAATTCAATTCAACTCTCCCCCTTATATTCAGCTTAAGTCAATTTATTTTGATTTACTCAAATTTTATACTTAAGCTCATTTTCATTTCACAAATAAATATTTTTCTCTTTTATTCAACTTGATTCTATCACAATTAAATCTCATTTTAAATCTACAATTTCCTTTGGTTAGTTATTATAAAATTTAACTTTCATACTCAACTCATTCAATTGATTACATGGCCATCTCCAATTTATTTAAACTTATTTCGATTTTATTTGCACATTCAAACCATTTCTATTTTAATCCATTTACATTTTTATTCGATATACTTCAATTATATTTTATTTGTTAACACTTCAAGTTAAATTTTAATTTAAAACTCAAGTTCTGAATCCACTATCCATTTTCAATTTACCACCAAATTTCATGAACTCACTATTCAGTTACATTTACTTACTGACAATTCAAGTCGAATTCAATTCATAACTTGAGTTTTATTTCCAAATTTTATCATAAATTCACAATTCAGCTTCTATTAAACAACATTACGTTCCCATTTACACATTTTATTAACTAATTTATTATAAAATTAGTTCTCTCCTATTTATAGTTCAATACTTGAATTTCAATTTCAAATATCACTTCATTAAATTTTCTTAAGTTCAATTTATTTTATAATTCAAGTTTTGATCTTCATTTTATTTTTCAATTCATCAAACAATATTTATTTTGGATTTTGTATTCCATTTTCAATTTTATAAGTCATAACTTATTATTTACACAATTCCATTCATTATAAGCTTGAATATGTTTATCTTTTATTTTTAACTCAAGATTCATGCCTATTTATAGCTCAAGCATATTTTTTATTTCATGGATTTTAATTCTTTTACAAGTTATTCTAATTTATTTATTTCAATCCAATTCTTATCCAACTTATTTTCCATTTATTCAGGTAAGAATCTAATTCCATTCAATAATTCAACTGAAATTTTATTCCAATTTCATTTTTATGTTAACTCAGATTTATTTAACTCAATTCGACTTCAACTTAATTCGAATACACCGGATATTATTTCCAGCCTATTCAATTAATTTCAATCCGATTAAATTTTTATTTCCCAATCCAGGTTAATTTCATTTTTAACTTTTCACTTTAAATTTACATTCCATTATTCAAAGCTTATATTTCTTCCTGATTTAAAAATCATCTCAATTTATAAGCTTACAACTATCTCATCAGGATTTTTAAACCCCCGACTTTAGTTTCAAATCATTTTGAAATCTCCAACATCTCAAATCACATTTCTCAAAAGTCATACCATTCCTGGTTTATCCCCAACAAATTTCCTTTGAAATTTTCAAAACAACTAGCTTTTCTGAACAAATCAGTTTTGGCAGCAATCCGTCACTTAGAAATTTGAAAATGAATAATGATGATGCGGCCGTCATCATCATGATTATTTTCCAATAATCCAAGTGATTTCAATGCTATATTACTACCAAAATCCATTTAAAACAAATTTCCTTTCAGAAGTACCTCCAAAACAATAATGCTATCATTTATCTTCAAAGTACTTCCAAATTTCCGGGAGTTAAATTTCCAAATCCTGCTTATATCACTTTTAACTATAATTCATTTGCACAGCTTATGCTTATACTAATTCTCATTTGATTATATTTCAATTTATAATTCATATTTATAAATTTCATTTTATAATGAATTTATTCTCTTAAACTTTGGTTATATTTTCAAATTTTTAGTTAAATTTTCACTTAACAATGATAATACTTATTCTTCCTAACATCCAAGCAACCATATATTGCTAAAATAGTTTACAAAAATTTTCTTTATATCAAAAATATATTTTGGGTAAAACTATTTCATTTACCCACATTTAAAACAATACCATGTCGATTTTTCTATTCAAGTGTTTAGAAACCCCTTCGATACAGTTGTCCAGACAGTGCTGACGCAGATCCTTATGCCACTCAATAAACCAATCGACACAAAATTAAAACAATTTATAGTCGCCAACAAATACGCGCTCATATCTATTAATACGCTCAGACTCATTCTAGAGTACTACGGCCTCTATTTTGAATGAGTAATTCCCACCAGAGCCAAGGTTATCACTAACCTGGCTCTGATACCAAGTGTAACAGCCCGCAAATCCGTACCCCTTGAGTTAACACTATTCTGCAACAATCAACTCAAGTTGTACAGAAATACGAACCATTTGGGTTTAAAGAAGAAGAGGTAGAAGAAGAAAATAGAATACAACAACAAAATCTAACCATCGCAGCGGAGTAAAATATAATAGAAAATAAATGATCCTTACTCAAAAATCAAATATCTCTATTTATATATTACATCATCAGAGTACATCAATCACAGCTCAACATCAATATCATACAAATGGATACACAACAACTCAACACAGAGGAAATATATATATATATATATAAACAAGTACGAGAGTACGTATTGTCATCTTGCTCGTCTTCTGAGCTCCACAGCATCATATCCTGTATTCTATAATACTCGGTCTGACCCGAGCATTATAGTTAAATAACACCCGAGTCAGTCTGGAATACCAGCGTGAGAAAATCACACCCAATTGATTATTAAAGTTTCAAAAATCCTTTTGAAAACAAAATCATCTCGTAAGACCACGCCACAAATAAACATGTCGGGTTTTTACCTTACGCTAGCTAAAACATTTTTATTAAAATCCTCTGATATTATAATAGTGTCTATAGAAAGTAAAATAGAATCTAGCTGAAATGCTTGCATCTCACGTTTCAGAAATAGTTGGGCACAATCAAAACCGTAAGGGCGCGTAGGGAACATGGATTCGAAACGTACAAATCGGATCGAAGTGGTTTTCGAGAAATAAATCTCGATCTCGGTCTCTTCGAAACGATCAACTATTTTTTTCCAATATTGATAGTCGGTGATTTAACTATCAATTAATATTTACAACATCCATCAACCAATAAATAATTTCTCCAAATTATTTATTTATCTCAAAAATATCTTCACAAGATATAATTTCACTTTTCAAACTCCTTGAAAACAGTTTTCAAAACTATCTGCCTTTCTCAGAATAAATTCCAAGTATTTCTGTTTACACTGGAATCACCAAGCATAAAACTTTAGATTTTTAAAATAATTTAAAAACATTTTATTGAAATATACTTCAAAACCTTTAAGTTAAAAACTATTTCAAAAATTTGTCAAAAATACATACTATGTGAATATTTGAAAATAATGTTTACTTTATAAATATAAAACTAGTTTTCACTTTAAAACAAATACTAAGTCACCTTTAAATAGTTATTACAATAATAGATTTAAAAGAAAATATTTACTTAAGGATTTTAATTATTCAAAAATAATAAATTTTCTAAACATGCTTTTTAAAACAACCTTAAACTTTTATCTTATATTTAAAAATTTACTTAAAACGTACTTGGCTATCAAGAGAAATATACTTCTCTTCACAACCTTTAAAAATAAATCACTACCTATTTTTTTTAAACAATTTTTTTTCTTATTCCTTTAATAAATTTCCACCTAAATTTATTCTTCCAAATATCCAATTTCAACACTTAAATCAATTCCAAATTGATTTCCAATTTACTTCATTTATTCAAAAATCCTTTAGTTTCAGATTTTATTCCTTAATTATGATTTAAAATACTTTTAAATTGAAATATCAATTTAGATTTCTCAATTTACTTCTTATTCCTTTAAATAAATTTAAAGCTTTAAGTTTTAAAATAATTCTTTATTCCTTTAAATTAATATCACATAATTTTACAATTCATTAATTACTGTTTATTCAAATCCTTTTCTTTTCATATTCGAAGTTATTTATTAGTATTTAACATACTTCCATTTCTTTCTCAATTCATTCTTAATTGATTAAATTCTCTAATATTATTTCGTTTACAAACTTACTCTTTTTATTTTCTTCCCAAAATCCAATTTATATATTTTTGGTAATTCATTATACCTAATATATATCCAATCAAATCATATCATTCAATATTCCAATATATTCAACATTGAATATCAAGTAATCACAACAGTGAATATTAAATAATAAATGTTGAGGGGTCCAGTTGGATCCCTCCAACCTGTTTTCCTTGCATCCACAGATGTTAGCACTATATAATAGCAATTCCAAAATATACCATACTGTAGCACATCAATCAATTCAACCATTCAAACAATTATTTAAATTTAATCATTTAAATTTAAATACAACTGAGTGAGATTAACTCACCTTTGATTTTTGTTTGCAATCTGCTTCAATATTGCCTTGGATTTCCTGATGTTAGACCTTGAAAATTCATTAGGTGTCTTGTTAATATTTGAACTAATTGAACCATTAATTCCGTTTAATTTTAAACAACTAATTATTTATTTTTAAACTAATTCTCCTTGGATAAAATATTTTTTTTAGTAATTAAAATAAATAGATAGGTTAATTAACCAAATTAACCACATTATTCCCCATAATTTAAAATTTAGCTTTAAATAAAAGTAGGTACATATGTGTACTCAATCCATTTTATTGTTATTATTTTTGAAACAATCTATACTTTAAATGATCTGCTTTTCTTTTTCTTTTCTTTTATAAACTCCATATAACGTTTCTTTAAAATTCCTATATTTTTATAGTTAATGAATTTCCAGATTATAGTCACTATTGTATATATTTTCCTTTCTTAGTAAATTAACAAGCAGGTACAGTTAGTAAATAAATTATTTAAACTAAGTAAAAATCATTACCGAAGCTTATCTCTTAATCGTTGCTCGTGCTAGACCCATGCCGTCGTGACCTAGATCGCCACCGAGCTCGACACGACCCCGTTGAACGCCACCCTACTTCCATCCACAAACTGCTACACCACGACAGCATCTCCTTCCATCTACTGCCCTACCCCCGAGCACACAGCGCCGCACCGAAACCTAGTCGCCTAAAACCTAGTCACGACCACCAGCCTTCACTAACGAACCTTCCACCTCGCGACGTGAACCTACCGACCACCACAATCGTCATTCCAGATTTCATTACGAAATCCATCGAAATACCACGCGACCAAATCCATTATGCGAGCCTCCAGGGCTTGACCTGTTCGCCACTCGAGTTCTTGAATCGCTTTTCCCTGACATCGTCGCTCGAGATTGGCATACAATTTGCCCACCTCCATTGGTTCGAGCAAAAGTAAATCGCGAGATGCTTTCCTTTCTCTCTTTTTCCCCAGAGTATTTAGTTCGATTGAACTGGAAAGGAAGGAAAGAAAATGAGATTTAATTTGAGAAGATACTTTGTTTCGACCATTATGAAAATTTCTCTCACGTGAGGAACGAAAATGATTTGAAGACGGGAAAGTGAAGAATATTAGGTGAGAAGCTGGCGTACAGGAGAAGGTTGGAAAAGGGTTGATGTGAAAAGAAATTGACAGGTGAAATGAAGAGAGATTTTTTAAATTAAAACGATAAATTATCCACTATGCCTTTTAATCTCGTACGGTCACAAGGTAGCTCCGAAAATTACGTAATTTGAAATCCGACAATAATTCAATATTACGGATCTATCGGAGCTGGTTTCGTCGGAATTCGAGACTGTGCCTTGGAAGGCTATTTTTAAACGTCTATTTAAACGATGCAATTTTAAAATTGAACAAACGACTGATGAATTCAAATTTTAATGTATCTATTACCTCCAATATTATCAATATTAATGTTATAGGCCTTTAAAATATTTTTGACAAGCTTACAACTCCAGATTTAAATAATTTACCCAATATCAAATTATCACTTTAATAATTAATTAATTCAATTGATTGTTATATTTAAATTCTGAATCCCCTTTTTATTAAATAAAACCATTCTATTCAAATCCAAAATCATTTTATAATTCAAATTAAATATGTAAATTCATTTTAAATATCGCAAATTAACCGTACAAAAATCTGGGTTGTTACACCAATACAGGGATAAATCCAACAAATATTGTATCAGATGAATATAGATGTGTATTCTGTGACCAAAAATGAATATCCATATAATGATCATATACAATACTTATCATAAGGTGCCAAAAACTCTATAAGGGATTATAAAAAATAAAGCACTAATTATCATGTTTGACATTTTAGAAAGCACATACGACTCTTTCAAGCTATTTCTATTGTGCAAAGTTCTTGGCTACAAGACATTAAACAGTTCGTAACACAAGTTGACTCTTAGACTTGATACAATATTTTCATACTTAAGAAGATTTGAAAGATAGTTAAGATAATTGCTCAAATATATTGCCTCTTTTATATGCATTAAAGAAGGCAATGAATTAGCTATATAATAGGAAGAAATATTTGAAAAAGAGTGAATCAATTAATTAATTCTCTAATCAAATGATTAAAGAAGTAATCTTATCAGACGCGTACAAATTGTGGGAAATTGAAAAAACAAAATGGTAAATGTTTCTCGTATGATTTAGAGAATTGATTAGGTATTGATTTATGACCATAAATCAACTACTTCAATCTAAAGTAATAATCCATATGTAAAGGTAGAGATTAGGATAAATAGAAGTATAAAAAACGAATTATATTCTCTTTTGTATTTCTTCATATTCTTCTTAGTCTCTATTATCAATCTTATAATTCTTCTCTCTAAAAGTAAAAAAAACTTCTCTTCCCAAATGGATGCACACTACCTTGCGATAATGGAACCTCTATATATTCACATGTGAACTCTCTATTTACTTTCTTGTGTGAAATTTTTGATTTGCTATTTTATTCTCAAGTTCTATTTATTTTTTCACACTACAACACGATCTTATTGCTTTTGCATATACTAGGGTTGATTTTCAATCACTTATGTAAATTCACCCCTACAGTTTGGTATTAGAGAGTTGGAGGTTGTTGTTGAAGCCCGGGGCTAGAAGGTGTTCGATAAAATGGCAGGATCTGGAAACGAGGTTAGACCTACCCACAAATATGCACCCTACATTAGGGTTTCATATGCAGCTTTAGATTCTGGGCTATAGAGAAGTGGAACAGAGATAACGATTTTAAGAAGTGGTAGTGGAAGATGAAAGTGGTGTTGAGAAGAAATCATGTTCATCAGGTTGTATTTGACATAGAATCGTTGCCAATAGATATCTCAGAATTGGAAAGAAAAGAGATGGAAGAATGGGTCTTTACAACCCTTCAATTTTCCATGGGTGACGTCATTTCAGAGATGACTGGTGAAACTACCACTAAAGGCTTATGGAAGAAATTGGAGGATCTCTACATGAAAAATTCGCTCACGGATAGGCTGATTGTATTGAAGACATTTTTCACATATAAGATGCCTGAAGGTATGTCATTGAAAGCATATCTGAACTTCTTCGATGATTTGAGATGAAGATGAAAGATGTTGATTTGAATGTGGACAAGGAACAAAAACTATGGTGGTATTGTGTTCTCTTCCTAAGTGATACATGGTATTTGCTAACAGCTTGATTAATGGCAGAAGCATGCTGTCATTAGAAGATGCGGAGACAGGACTTCTAAGTGAAGAAATAAGGGATCAAATGAAGAATATGAGCGAAATTGGAGAAGCTAGTAGTAGTCAGGGGCTGTTTGTAGAGCGAGAAAGAAAGGAGAAGAAGTAGAATAATTTTAGAGGGCGTTCCAATTCAAGGAAGCCTGGAAGTTGTTGGAGAGGTAAGACTAGAGACAACAGGTGTCATCATTGTAAGAAACATTACCATTGGAAGAAAGATTATCTAGATTTTAGGAAGAGAAATGAAACGGATGGTTCTTCATCTATTACGGTGAAAAAGGTTGTTGCTGACGATGTGTTGACTGCATCTGTTTCGATGTATCAGACCATTGGGTACTGGATTCAGAGGCATCTTTCCATATGATGCCTAGGAAGGAGGATTTTGGTTCTTATAAAGACAAGGAGATAAGTGCCATATTAATGGTTAATGATGCTACTTGCAAGTCATTGGGAGAAGGATCAGTGCGTACTCGCATGCACGATGGTGTGATGCGCACTATCACCGGAGTCCACTATGTTTCAGGTTTAAGAAAAGCTCTTCTGTCCTTGGGTCAGCTAGCATCTTTGGGGTGCAAGATTATGATAGAGTCAAATGGCTTGAAGGTGACACATGGTGCTCTTTATTGATGAAAGGAATGATGGCTCAGAATCTTTATCTGCTGAGTATTTGCAGTTCTTGAAGGAACGTGTGTTCAGTTGATAGTTCACAAGCTTTTGATTACACCAGACCCTAGCATCTCAGATTAGGTTGTGTTTCACAGAAGAGTTTGGAGCTGTTTCAAAGAAGGAAGACGATCAAGGGTGAAAGCTTTAACCGTTTGGAATTCTGCTAGGATTGTGTGTTAAGGAAGCAGACAAAAGTTTCTTTCGATGTTGGTAGACATGTGTCCAAAGGAGTGTTAAAGCATGTCCATACGGATGTTTGAGGACCAGTAGCTACAGCTTCCATCGGAGGAGCTAAGAATTTTATATCTTTAATCGATGACTACTCTAGGAAGGTTTGGGTGTATATGATGAAAGCTAAGTCAGAGTCATTTGAAAAGTTTAAAACTTGGAAGCACCAGTAGAGAACAAAGTAAAAAGGAAGTTGAAGGTGTTAAGATCCGACAATGGCAGTGAGTTTGTTTCTAAGGAATTCACAAATTTCTGTAGACAACATGGAATTAGGAGACATTTTACTACACCTAGTGATCCGCAATCAAAGGAGTTGCTAAAAGAATGAACAGAACTCTACTGAAGAAGGCTCGTTGCTTGAGATTGATGGCAGGCTTGTCTGGAGGATTTTGGGTTGAAGCTTTATCAATCGCAACATATATTATCAATCGGATCCCATGCATAACCATTGATGGGAGGATTCTTGAGGAAAGGTGGAAAGGTACATCTATATATATCAGTTATTTTTGTATATTTGGTAGCTCCATGTATGTTCACCATACAGGAAATGAAAAGTTGGAGGCTAAAGCCTATCAAGGCATATTTTTGGGTTATACAGAAGGTATCAAAGGGTATCACCTTTGGAACCCTATTAATAGGAAGGTAGTACACTGAAGACATGTCACATTTGATGTGTCCGCTAGGTTCAAGCCCAAGGAAAATCCACTTTGTTTAGTAGATTCAGAAGCTAAAAAGCATAAGGAGATGGAAACTATTCCCATATATCATAATGATAGTAGAGTCAGAGATGTAAAAGAAGATAAAGTAATTGCAGTTGTTGATACATCACATGAAGGTCCCCAGAATTCCTCTAGCAATGATAGTGATGGTCGTGAAGTCAGAGATGATTCAGCTCAAGGTGGATTTGACATGAGTTTAGGTGAAGTTACACCTATTTGGGCTAGCTCTAGAATTAGAAAGCCACCAAAAAAGTATTGAGACTGTAATTACGCAAACCTTAGCCTTGAGAATCATTTTGATTATGCATTGAATATAGTGCAAGATGAGCCTTTCTACCTTGAAGAAGCTATGAATTCGAATGCTAGCTCGAAATGGATGCATGCTATGGAAGAAGAGGTAGATTCGCTGAAGAAGAATCAGACTTGGGAATTGATACCACCCCGTTAAGAAAGCCGATCCATAGGATGCAAGTGGGTATATAAGGTGAAGGATGATGGAAGATACAAGGCTAGACCTGTTGCAAAGTTCGAGCATTTCTTGGACTTAATTCGCTTGCTAACGTGATAGGCACATTTGGTGGCATAGGGGGTGAGTTAGTATACAGAGGTGTTTGTTTTGGAGATTGATGGCCCTACATGGGGGGGGGGGCACTTTTAACACATTGTTGGCGAGCGATGGCCTTGTTGGAGTTCATTGACAAAGTGGAATGGGTGATGGCCTACCAAAGCTCATTGGAAAAGTATTCATGATGCCTTGTCCGAGAGCTGCTTGGAGTAAAAGAATGTAGGTGGAGTTGGTAGGCTTGTAGAAAAATATAGTATCAAGGTGGAGATTGTTAGATTTCATAAAATATTTCCATACTTAGGAAGATTTGGAAGATATTTGAGATAATTGCTCAAATATATTGCCTCTTTTGTATGCATTAAAGAGGGAGATGGATTAGCTATATAAGACGAAGAAATATTTGAAAAAGAGTGAAGTAATTAATTAATTCTCTAACTAGATGATTAAAAAAGGAATCTTATCAGACACATACAAATTGTGGAAAATTGGAGAAATAAAATGGTAAATGTTTCCTATATTATTTGGAGAATTGATTAGGTACTGATTTATGACCATGAATCAATTACTTCAACATCAAGTAATAATTCCTCTATATAGGTGGGGATTAGGATGAATACAAGTATAAAAAAAAGAATTATCTTATCTTTTGTATTTCTTTATATTCTTCTTAGTCTCCATTATCAATCTTGTAATTATTCTCTTTAAAAGTAATAAAATCTCCTCTCCCCAAGTGGATGTACACTCTTGCGATAGTGGAACCATTATAAATCCGTGTGGAACTCTCTACTTACTTTCTTGTCTGATTTGCTATTTTATTCTCAAGTTCTGTTTGTTTTGTCACACTACAAACATGATTTTATTGTCTCTGCATGTATTAGGGTTGATTTGCAATCATTTTTGTAAATTCACCCCTACAGTGACTACTTCCTTGCCATTAAACAAAAAATCAAAAACTCATCCAATTCACACACAAGTACAAGAAGCAAGGAGACTAGTGTTTCTACAAAGGAAGAATAATCATTAGTCCAAAAGCAACAAGTGTCGAACAAACCTAATTAGAGGAATTTCATGCTTCCCCTTTGGTTGGCCATTCTGAAATAATGAATACTTTGCACATAAGTGAACAAATTTTTTACTGGCATGGGTTAAAAGAAGTTATACAATCTTCTGTTGCTTCTTATGATATTTGTCAAAGAGTAAAATCCAAGAACGCAAATATACGATGGTTATTACAACCTTTACCAGTCCTGGAACAAATATTGGAAGATATAGCAAATTAGCAATGGACTTCATTGTTTGACTACCTAAATGTTCTTCTTATACAACTATTTTGGTAGTAATTGATACATTATCAAAGTATGCCCACTTCATTCCACTCACTCATTCCTATACAACATCACAAGTTACCCAAATTCTTTGATAATGTAATCAAACACCATGGTCTTCCTAAATTCATAGTCAGTGACCGCAACTCCATATTCACAAGAAATTTTTGGCAAGAATTATTCAAGCTACAGGGATGTAAATATTTCCTAAGTACTCATACCACCCTCAATCTTGTAAAATATTAGCACTCAAGAATTAGTATTCTCAATTTAAAAAAACGAACTTAAAAAACTTTTTTTTATTAATCTTCTACTACTTGAAAACAACAAAGACAATATGTAGATAAAGTAAACTGAGCTGAAAGTTCTCTAGGTTTTGTGGCACAAACAACACCATGCCATAATTTAAAATACATGCCTAAAGACTGATTCAACTACAATTATTTAACACAACCGAAACAAAAAAAGAAATGAAACAAATAGAAATTTGTCTCCAGTTTGAGTTTAATTCAAACTCTAATAGCCCCTCTTAAGCTCAAACTGGTAAAGCTATAAACTTTCATCTTCTTCTTCAAAGTATAGAAAGCTTCTGTAAGCAATGGCTTGGTAAGAATGTCAGCAACTTGCTTCCCAGACTGAAAACTCCATATGAATTTTAGATTGCTCAACCAGCTAACGGATATAATAAAACCTGATGTCAATGTGCTTGCTCCTACCATGAAACACCGGTGAGAGCAATAGTTGACCTGTTCTCACATAAAATCAGCACTGGAGAAATCTACAACTGCCGCAACTCATGAAGTAATCTTCGCAACCAAACAACATGGGATGTGCAAGATGCAGCTGCAATGTACTCTATCTCAACAGTGGAATGAGCAACTACATAACCAAATGTGCTCTTCCTGTCTTCGACATCACATCACTGTTTGTATAGCCTCCAAGAGCGCAATTCGTATTTGCATAATAAAAGATACCATGATTCCGAGTAACCTTAACATAACGAAGAATGTATTTCGTTGCCTGGAAGTAATCCCGACTAGATATCTCCATAAAACAGCTCATGAGACCAGCACCATAGACAATATCTGGTCTAGTAATTGTTAGGTACCTGAGACTCCCTACCAAACAAGAATAATAATTAGCACTTACAAGTTCACCATTGCCATCCTTTTGTACGTACAACTTTGCTTTAGTAGGAGTCTTAAGACAACATGAGTCCATGTTGAACCATTTAGGATATCTGCAGCATACTTGTGTTGCAAAATAAAAATTGTCAGTTTATACAACTTCAGTACCAAGAAAATATGACATAAGACCATGTCACTCATCTCAAAGTTGCAAGTCATAGACTCTCGAAACTTGCCAAACATGCTGATATTATTTCCTGTAAATATTGAATCATCTATGTATACACAAACAATCAACATATCTCCAGTCGAATTAGATTTGACATATAAAGTATCCTCATAAGAACACTTAAGAAAACCATTTGCAAAAATATAAGTGTCAAGACAAGAGTACCATGCCCTCTGTGCCTGCTTCAGCCTGTATAAGGCTTTCTTAAGCTTGAATAGTTTATGCTCCTATCCTGTCTTCAAATAACCTATAGGTTGATCCACATAGACCCTTTCTTCAAGAAAACCATTCAGAAATGAAGATTTAACATCCATCAGATGTATCTACCACATATTTTGGGCAGCCAAGGAAATTACCATGTGAATGGTGTCGAACTGTGCTACAAGAGCATAAACGTCATAGTAAATGATCCCTGGCTTTTGCTTGTACCCTTTCACAACCAGTCGTTCTTTCAACCTGTCCATCTAACCATCAGGTCGGTATTTCGTTTTGTAAAACCGTTTGATGCCAATGGATTGTTTTCCTTCAAGCAATGAAGTTAGCTCCCAAATATCATTTTTTTCAATGGAATGAATTTCTTTATCGATAGCACAACCCATCCATCTTGTTGTGCTACTTCTTCAAAAGTAATTGGATCACAATCTGCAAATGCGAAAAATTAATAAGTTCATCATCATCATAAACATCATTATCATTTGTTATAACGTAATCTTACGGTCATGCTGGCATAACACGATTATGCGTAGAACGTCGAGTTGCCTCGTTGAGGTATGGTACTGGATAGATAGGTTACTGCAGAGTACTGCAACTCACTTCTTTCCAATATCCTAATCTTCGATTAAATTAATAACCATCTCTTCACGCTTTTCAACGGTCCAGTTCCACTCTTCATTTTCGAGAAATTCAACATCCCTACTAACAATGGCTGCATTTATTTTTGTATTAAACAACTTATATTCTTTAGTTCCATCACTGTAACCAACAAAAATACACTTTTCACCTTTATCGTTAAATTTTATTCGTTTCTCAACCAATACACGGACATACGCAACACATCCAAAAACTCGAAGTGGTCCAACATTTGGTTCAACCCCACTTCAAGCCTCCTCTGGTGTCATATTAAGAACGTTATTAGTAGGGCACCTATTCAAACGGTATATAGCACAAGGTACAAAATCAGCCCAGATAACCTTAGGTGAATGTTTACCTTTTAACATGCTCTCGCCATTTCAACAAAAGTCGTATTCTTCCTTCAGAATCACCATTCTACTGGGGCGAGTGATGTGCACGTAAATGTGCATATTTTTACCACCATATTTATTCTATTTAAATTAAATAAATGATCATATTGGGTATTTTAACTTGTTTTAACCAAAATTCATATTAATTCCAATTTTTCACATATTCATCTTCATATAAGGGCAAAATGGCCATTTGTGCGCGTATATTAATTTGAAAGAATTTAATTGGAAATTTCTATAATATTTTGTAGGAATTTAGCTTCTCATATTAGTGGGTTCATGAAGAAACATGCATGCACAAAATGGATATAAAGGAATGAAGATGGAAATAATTCAAAGTGAAGATCATGGAGGACCCCACCTACCCACCTACCTTAATGTACAAATTAAAGGCTAATGCACATGCTTTTGGACTTAATGGCTTCATGTACACTTAATGGGGGATTAAGACATGTTAATGATTACTTGGCCTCCACACTTTCTAAGGGGCATTTTGGGCATTCCCCAAAAAGTGAATTAGGGTTTTAAAACTTGTATATATACCCCTTATGTTTCATGTAGCCATCTTGCTCTTAGTTAGTTAGTTTTAGTTTAGGAAATAAAAGAAAGCTCTCTTTCTCTTTTCATGGCTACTTAGTCATTTTTCTTCATGTATTTTTCTTTTTTTTATGCAATGTTATTTAGTGTTCCTTTTAATTACATGTTCATTTTCTTTTCTTGTTTATTTTCTTTCATGTTCTAGTATAGATCTCTTTTATTTTATGCAAGTAGAATAATTTTTCTTTTCATTTTGCACTCTTTCTCTCTTCTTGTTTAATGTTGTTTTCTACATTTGTTCATATGATAACAAATATGAGAGCTTAATCCCTTCAATTTAGGGGTAATGAAGCTCTCTAGTATGTAGATCCAACATTTTTATGTTTATGCTCTCCTTGTGCTTAATGAGAATGATTGAAGTGGGTTAATGATGTTGTTTAGCTTTGAATTTGATAGTCTATGTTGTTCATAACAAATAGACTATACTTAAACAAACAAAACACAAATTGCCTCTTTATTTACATATGATTATGGCAAGGAAGTGATTGTTGAAATTAAAATATGATGGCTTATATTTCTAATTAATAGTTAATAGGCCATGCTTAAAATAGATTTTGCTTTCAACTTTGTTGTCATATTTTATGAAATTTAAAAGTGTATTAGTGGTTGTGTTATAGTTTGATGGTTTATATTGAGCTAATTAATAGCACAAATATACCATACTTATGATAAGCACATCAACTAATTCACTAATGACTAGAAAAGAGAGATCATAACTTCAAATTGTTGATTTATGTGATCTAGAGAGTGGAAATTGCCTCTAAATTGTCTTAACACTCTCATATTTTTATCAATTTTCTTTTGCTTGTTTTTATCATTTATTTTTTAGCTAATCACTCTCGACTTTGGTTTAATTTGATTGAATAGAATTTTAAAATCAACAATTCCCTGTGGATCGACCCGTATTCGCCACGTGCTACATTCGTACACCGTGCGCTTGCGGTATAAATTTTATTTCAAAATTCGTTCGACGGTTTTCTAAACCGATAGAATTTCCGTCGACGAACTAGTTTTTGGCGCCGTTGCCGGGGAATTTGTTTTGATTTTGATTTTCTATTCTTCGAATTATTTTTGTTTAATTTTTGTGTGTTTGTTTATGTGTGATTTTGATTGCATTTTGGTTTTGTGTGCATGTTGTTCTAGTATTTGCATTGCATTTGCATTTCTATTAAAAAAAAAATCATACACAATTTCATTAAAAAAAAAAAGAGGAATTTTATTTTATTTTTTTGCAATTACATTGGTATTTCTTTTCAATTACATTGGCACTAAAAAAAATAGTGTGCATTGCACTGTTCATTGTGCACAGCCCTGCACAAACATTTCCCTCTGTTGGTTGCCCACTGTTCTCCAGAGTAACCAAAACATCCCCTTCATAACAACTGTGCAACTACTTCTCCACTGATCACTGCCTGTTCATACTTTCACATCCACCCACTGCTGTTCACCATTTCAATTACTTGCTAACCCTCCTCCAAAACCATCAGCAGCACCTACTCCACCATTCAGTTAAACCAATCCTTCACTTCATCACCATACAAAGCAGGTCAAACCATTCCATCATATCTCCACACCACCAGAAACCATACATAACCAAAACTTCTCTGAGCATCACAAACCACCCTCCAATCACACTAAAACCTACTGCCGCGCCTCATTATTTTGATACTTCTCACCATCTAACAGCAAAACCATTCCATCTCTGTCACAGATTCTCTGCCGTCATCTTCTACCTGATACTACACATTCACATCATAGAACTGTCACATTCCCTCACCTCTACCACTTCCATTTGAAGTGTCTACTGCTCTCTGTGAATCGCCCCACCATCACTCAACCGTTCTCCTCTGCACACTTCAAGTATCTAATGCACCACTACCCTCTCTCCTACTACACCTCTACCTGAATCGCCAACCAACAGCAAATACCAATCCACAATATCACTTATACGCTTCCATTCTTACCACCTGCTCTGAACTCAACATCATCACCATCCCAAACATTATCAGTCAACTTCCATCACAAACTGCTTCTGACTTCTCTGCCTAAACAACATCACTGCAGTGCTTCATCGGTTTACTGTCCACTACCATCTGTCCACCTCAATTTCACCAAATCAACTCCTGACCATCATTCACAGCAAGCATCTCTGAATCACGACAGCAACATCTAACTTTCCACTTTCATCACACTATCCCTTTCCACATTCATCATTCAACCATCTTCAACCACTTTTCAACACTTCCATCCTCTCTGACCAAACCGCAATCCAAAACACTACCTTACCTCACCTCAGACACAAAGCACCACGACCAAAGTGAACTCCATCCGCTGTCCACGTCAAACCCCATCAGCACACATATCAACTGCAGAAAGTCAAATCCTTTTCATCTCCTAAAACCACTCGGCAACTGTCCAAACTTCTGCATTTACCGGACCATAATCATCCCATACAACCCATATCTGAAGCAACAGCTAACCTGAATCAATTGCAACCAGTCATCCACATCACTGCTCCCATTACCATCGGCGAACCAACCCAAGCACTCCTCGAACCCAATCGAAACAGCAACTTCACTGTCGTTCAATTTCCCCACTGCCATCGCAGAACATCAACAGCAACCCACCTGAACCGGTTCGCATCTCCTACTTGCCTTCGCTCATTACCACAGTCAACCATCTGATCCACTCCAATATCTATACGCGACCATCCAAGCCAAAATAGCCACCGCCTTCGAATCAACATCGTCCATCGACTAAATTCCCAATTCTTCCAACCCCTAACCGCGATCTCCAAATCCATCAGTGAAGTAAAAACGAGACGCTGTTTGTAAATTGAAACCAAATTAGAGATTTCAGATTGAATTCTGATTTATTGAATATGGGAATTGTGAAATATATGAAGTGGGAAGTGGATGATTTCGTATAAAAAGAATGGGAAGCATGCTGTGATTTATTTTGATTTAATAATGGGCCGGGTTTATGTAATTTGGTGAAGTTGGTTTTGTTTTTTTTTATTTGTGAATTTGCGTAGTTTGTGAATTTGTTTTTAGTTTTGTTTTACCCCTTCAAAAAAGAAAAAAAATCTAAATTTGTTTTTTTTTCCTATTTTTTCTTAGTTTTCATTTAAAAGAAAAAAAAGAATAGTTTTAGTCTGCCTTTTAAAAAAAAAAAAATTTGCTGTTTCTTGGGGTTTTCAATAAATTTTTTTGGTTTTGTTTTTTTTTATCCTTCTTTCAAAAAAAAGAAAAAAAACAAACAAACAAAAAAGTGTTTTGTTTTCAATTTTTTATTAGGTTTTTATTAGAATTTTTTTTTAAGTAAAACCCTACTTTTAAGTCTCCTTTCAAAAAAAAAAATTTGAAAATCAAAAAAAAAAAAGTTGTATATATCTTGCTTTATTTCAGGTTGCCGAAGCCGAATTACAGAAAGGGCAAAAGTGCTTGTTAAATAAATTGCTTAATTTGAAGTGCTTGCGAAAAAAAAATAACTGCCTGCTTGCTGGATTATAAAATTTTATGTTTTAGTTGTCTTGCATTGTTGTTTGCTTGCATTTTAAGACCAAAAAAAAATAAACAAAAAAATTCAAAATCAAAAGCAAAAAAATAAAATAAAATTCATTTGTAGCTGCATTGTTAATACACGTTTAATTTCTGCTTTGCATTTCATACTAGAATTGTGATTAGTAATAACAGTTAGACATCGATAACACTTAATTGTATATTAACAAGTTGTCTTCTTTGAACAATTTAATTTCTTAGTGTCTAGGCTACGGCAGAGTAATAACCATTTATAAATATTACGGTGATTCGTAAATATTATAGTGGTTGTTCCTCTGAAGGCACTTAAACCTTCGGCTGCATTGATACGGTGATTCGTGGTGCACCGATAAATCATATCCGTTACCTGGCTGAGAACTATCTTGTTGATTTAAGACAATTTGTGATTATACAATTTTGGGTTAACCTAGGTTAAATCATTTGTAATTAACATTGCATTCATTTAGTTGCATTAGCTCATGCATATTTAAAAGAAAAACAAAAAAAAAATTCAAAATCCAAAACTAAAAAAATTGTAAATATTCCTTTTATTTTTCTTTGCAATTTTTAAATCCTTTCCCTTTGAAATTTCAAAAATCCAAAAAATTTAAAAAAAAAATCCAAAAAAATATATAAAACTTTTTCATAAAAAAAAAATTTGAAAATCAAAAAAAAAAAAACAAAACAAAACAAAAATCAATTTTCCATTTTGAAAAATAAATTCCACCTGTAAATATTTTTCTTTATTAAAAAAAAACAACAAAAAAAAATCTTGAAAATGTCCGAGTTTCCTCTCTCTTACTCACTTGAATTTAGTTGTGAAAATCAATATAATCCATATGAGTTCACTCCAAATTTGTATGGATATTTTAACAACAACTATTGTTTAAACGATTCGAATTTTGAACCACAAAATTTTCAAAATGATGACCAACCTTCAAATCTTGAAAATAGCATTTCATCTTTACTTGAAATCGCTACACAACAAAATCAAATGATAAATAAGTTGTGTCATTCATATTTGTGCAATAACTTGAATCAAAGTTTTCAAAATAATCAAAATTTGAATTCACTTCAAAATTCAAACGATTTCGAGTATAACCCATGCCAATACAATTTTGAACTCCAAAATGAATTTCAAAATCAAAACGAAAATGTGATCCACTTTTCAAATTATTTTGGCAATGGGAATAATCTTGACTACGATACGAGTGAAATTTTTTGTTCTAAACGAATCCAAATCGAAAATTATCAAGTTAATAATTACAAATTGGATTTTGTTGAACAAACGAACGAAATGTACGATGATCACGGATTTGTTGTTTGAATCTTATATGAAACAACGTGAAAAGCAAAATCAAATTCCAATGTGTGATGAGTCAAGTGAGAATCCATCTTTTACACAAATCGATGATTTTCAAACAACAACTTTTGAAATTGAAAACGAAAATCTTAATGAAGTTGTTGAAAACATGGTAATTGAATTGGATTTCAATTCTTTTAAGGATGTGGAACCAAATTTGAAATTCGAACTTCCTTTTCTTGATTTCGAAAATTTGAATACAACTACTTTGAATTTTGAACTTGAGACATGTAATAAAGTTGTTGATAATACAACAAAGGAAGACGAATTTAATGAACATGAATTTTTTAAACTTTTCGAAAATGAGTTGTTAAATTATGAAGGGGAAGATTTACATCACCATTTTGATTTTGAAATCAATAATTTTGAAGAATTTTTCAATGACAAACTTGAATTTCAATTTGGTGAAAATAAATTTGAACTTCAACCAATTTTTCTATCTACCCCAAAAATCATCGAAAATAAAACAACTCGTATGATTTTCAATAAAATGACTTTCGTTTTTCCAAATCCACATTCAACTTCGAAATATTTTACGATTTGGTTTTTCGTGCTTGAGTTGTGTCTCGTATACTTGATGAGACAAATGAATCGGTTTTTGGAAGACCGTTTCATTTACTTTTTGACGATATACTTTCTGATCTCGTGTAAATACCGTTCGTTTTCATGTAAATAATAATAAACATCCCTTTCACTTGGGTTGACTGTGGGAACACGGTCAAAATCAAGTGGGGGGGACTCATCTTCAATTTTTTTTACCTTTTCATGGTTTATTTTTGCCTTTTCTTAAAAATAATCCCAAAAACAAATTTTCTTTTGATTTATTTTTAAAAGAAACACTATAAGATAAATATATGGCTTTGGTTTATTAAATTGAAGTTTTTGAAAATTTATTGGTCTTAACAAAAATAAAAATGAAGTTTGATTACAAATAATAATGGTTTAACTAGTATATAGGAAGATTCATACGTGTTAATTATGAAGTACATCCTAATTGAAAATCTTTGTTTTAAGATGTGGTTGATTTAAAGTAAAGGATATAAGATTTTTTTTGTCTTCTAAGTTAAATGGTGCTAAGATGTGCTAAGATGATTTTGCAAATCTCCCACTCAAAAAAGATAAAAATAAAAAATAATAACATCCAAGTATTCACTCTCATTTAAAAGTCCTCACGGTTATGCATGGGTGATTACTTGGAATTTTTGATTATGTGCTTTCATACTCATTTAAAAGTCCTCACGGTTATGATGTATGGAACACATGTAAAAAAAGACTTAATAAAAACCACCTACGGTCGATAGTGTATGCATGAAAGTGTGTGCACTCGCCATGCTCTGTACTCCCCTCACATAAGCCCGAAAGGCAGTGCATGGGTGGTATATCTGGCCTCAGTTTACCTGAGCTAGGTGTGTAATTTTTCTTACAAATAATGAGAGAGCAAGCAATTGAAATCCTAGCACTATTTTTACTTATTTGATTTGAATTGTTATTGAAAAGAAATGAAAATACCACTTTGATAAACATTGATAGTCAATTATGGATCCATTTCATAGATACACTTTGTTATCAACTGAAACAACGAGTTAAACTCTTGTCTACTTGTTATGATAACTTGATTTTTGTTGGAAATTTTGACGAGTAAATGACACAAATTTTCAAGATAATAACCAAAACCTATATTTAACTTATTCGTGTCGATTTAAAAATAAATCCTTTATTTGTTAATATTTTCAAAAAATTTGCATTCATCTCTTTGTAAATAAATCTTGCATTTTGTAAATATTTTCATCCCGCACTTGGATTTTGTGGGTAGTATCCGCTGAAAACCCTCACGAGACAACACTCGTCCTACTAGGGACACCCAGAGGTTTAACGGCTTGTCGCATACGCTCAATGCAATCGTGCTTCCTACGAAAATGGATTTATCTTAGTTTTTCTTTATTCGAGGACGAATAAAAAGATAAGTGTGGGGGTATTTGATGTGCACGTAAATGTGCATATTTTTACCACCATATTTATTCTATTTAAATTAAATAAATGATCATATTGGGTAATTTTAACTTGTTTTAACCAAAATTCATATTAATTCCAATTTTTCACATATTCATCTTCATATAAGGGCAAAATGGCCATTTGTGCGCGTATATTAATTTGAAAGAATTTAATTGGAAATTTCTATAATATTTTGTAGGAATTTAGCTTCTCATATTAGTGGGTTCATGAAGAACATGCATGCACAAAATGGATATAAAGGAATGAAGATGGAAATAATTCAAAGTGAAGATCATGGAGGACCCCACCTACCCACCTACCTTAATGTACAAATTAAAGGCTAATGCACATGCTTTTGGACTTAATGGCTTCATGTACACTTAATGGGGGATTAAGACATGTTAATGATTACTTGGCCTCCACACTTCCTAAGGGGCATTATGGGCATTCTCCAAAAAGTGAATTAGGGTTTTAAAACCTGTATATATACCCCTTATGTTTCATGTAGCCATCTTGCTCTTAGTTAGTTAGTTTTAGTTTAGGAAATAAAAGAAAGCTCTCTTTCTCTTTTCATGGCTACTTAGTCATTTTTCTTCATGTATTTTTCTTTTTTTTATGCAATGTTATTTAGTGTTCCTTTTAATTACATGTTCATTTTCTTTTCTTGTTTATTTTCTTTCATGTTCTAGTATAGATCTCTTTTATTTTATGCAAGTAGAATAATTTTACTTTTCATTTTGCTCTCTTTCTCTCTTCTTGTTTAATGTTGTTTTCTACATTTGTTCATATGATAACAAATATGAGAGCTTAATCCCTTCAATTTAGGGGTAATGAAGCTCTCTAGTATGTAGATCCAACATTTTGATGTTTATGCTCTCTTTTTGTGCTTAATGAGAATGATTGAAGTGGGTTAATGATGTTGTTTAACTTTGAATTTGATAGTCTATGTTGTTCATAACAAATAGGCTATACTTAAACAAACAAAACACAAATTGCCTCTTCATTTACATATGATTATGGCAAGGAAGTGATTGTTGAAATTAAAATTTGATGGCTTATATTTCTAATTAACAGTTAATAGGCCATGCTTAAAATAGATTTTGCTTTCAACTTTGTTGTCATATTTTATGAAATTCAAAAGTGTATTAGTGGTTGTGTTATAGTTTGATGGTTTATATTGAGCTAATTAATAGCACAAATATACCATACTTATGATAAGCACATCAACTAATTCACTAATGACTAGAAAAGAGAGTTCATAACTTCAAATTGTTGATTTATGTGATCTAGAAAGTGGAAATTGCCTCTAAATTGTCTTAACACTCTCATATTTTTATCAATTTTCTTTTGCTTGTTTTTATCATTTTTTTTAGCTATCACTCTCGACTTTGGTTTAATTTGATTGAATAGAATTTTAAAATCAACAATTCCCTGTGGATCGACCCGTATTCGCCGCGTGCTACATTCTTACATCGTGCGCTTGCGGTTATTTTTAATTTAAATTCGTTCGACGGTTTTCTAAACCGATAGAATTTCCGTCGACGAACAGCGAGTAAGAGGTGGTGAGTTAATGTTTTACACCATTGTTCTTGTCGACCTCCTCAAAAGCATTTGACGTATGTATACTCACCCCCTCTGTCAGTTCGCAAAGTCTTCAAGCTATATCCACTTTTTTCCTATATTTACTTTAAAGTCGTTTAAGACATCAAATATTTTAGATTTATGCTTCAAAAAATAAACCCATATCTTCCTATTGTAATCATCAATAAAGCTAATGAAATATCAGTTACCTCCTTGGGACTAAACCTCCATCGGCCGATAAATGTCTGAATGCACATGCCCATGTAGTTGTGTTGCTCGTCGTGCCTTACCCAATGAAAATGAATCACGGTGTTGCTTACTTAGAATGCATCTTCACATGCCTGATCTGATTTTCTAATTAAAGGCATCCTAGTAACCATGTCCTTCTTAGCCAATAACTGCAACCCATCAAAACTTAGATGCCCAAAACGGAGATGCAATAACCAACTTCTAAGGAATAAATAATTTCAATCTGTAAAGGTAAGGGAAACATGTGATTTTTTAACATTCTAATCACCGCAACAGGATTACTATTCTTGTTCTTCATTGTGCATACACCATTGTCAATTATGATCTTAAGACCTTTTTCCAATAGCTGACCCATACTCAGAAATTCCAATGCAAGCTGGAAACGTAATACACATTGGAAATTTGTTCAGGAGAACCATCCTTCAATCGAATAAGAATGTTATCTTTCCCCATCATTTGAACCTTCGCTTTGTTTCCAAAATTGACATCCCCTTACACAGTTTCATTCAAGTGAAAAAAAAAGTTCGCTCTTCTCATATATATGATTGCTACACCTGTGTCCAAATGACACTTGTCGAGATGATCTTCTTTTGAAATACTACAAGCAAATAGCAAGGTTTCTTCTGCCTGGACCTCATTATGGGCATAGTTAACATGATCAGAAATTTCGAAGTGTTTTTAGCTTTACACTATGATTTAAAATGCCCATACTTCTTACAATGCCAACATTGAATCTTAGACTTATCATGCCTTTTATTTAATGTTTGCTCATCAGATTGTTTTTCTTTATCTGAAAGTTGATGTTTCAAACCACAATGCTTAGCATTCTTCTTGAGATTTGATGCTTTTACACTGCTCAAACCTAATTTTTTAGTTATATTCACTTTGCTTTGAAGAGCTCGCTCAATAGATCCTATGTTCTTTTGATTCATTCTATGTTCATGAGCACACAATAAACCCAATAATCTTTCAATCGCCACGGTTGAAACGTCCCCTCCTTCTTCAATTGTAGCCATGACGTACTCAAACCGACCTACTATGGATCTCGAAATCTTCTCAATTACACAAACATTCTCCATTTTTTCACCATTCAGCCTTAATTGATTCACGACAGACTGAACATGAGAAAAATAATTAGAAATTGTTTCAGAAGCATTAATTGAAAGAGATTCAAATTCACCTCGTAGAATTTGCAACCTTTTGCTCTTTATGCTGGCATCACCTTTGTAAGATTTCTACAACATACTCCATGCCTCCTTAGCTATTGTCGTACAAGAGATTCGTTCGAAAACAACCTTGTCAACTGCCTGGTAGAAAAAAAATAGCGCCTTTTTGTCTTTTTTTCGATTCTCCCTCAAACTGTCCTTCTCGACTTGAGTGAGAGTTGCAATTGCAGCTTCATCCACAGGCTCAACATACCTATTTTGAGTCATTTCTTGAAAGCCAAACAAAGCTTTCATCTTGATACACCATTGATCGAAACTCTTTCCATTGAACTTTGGAAGTTTAGGCTGAATTGATCCATTCGTTGTTGTTGTACTACTTACAAGCACTCAGAGAACAACAATAAGAACAAGATATGACTCTAATGCCAGATGAAGAATATTAGCAATTTAGCACTCAAGAATTAATATTCTCAGTATAAAAAATGAACTTAAAAAACTCTTTTATTAATCTTCTACTACTTCAAAACAACAAAGACAATACGTAGGCAAAGTAAACTGAGCTGAAAGTTCTCCTAGTTTTATGGCACAAACAACACCATGCCATAATTTAAAACACATGCCTACTGATTCAACTACACTTATTTATCCCAACTGAAACAAAACAAAGAAATGAAACAAATAGAAATTTGTCTCTAGTTGGGTTTATTTCAAACTCTAACAAAGCTATTGGACAGATAGAAGTTACAAACAGAGTTCTATAATGCTACTTGAGGTCTCTGCAATCATAAAATATAAGAGTGGGTAAAGTGGCTGCCTTTGGCTAAATAATGGTATAATACCACTTGGAAATGTGCAACAAAAATGACATCATATGAAGTAGTCTATGGCGGGAAACCAACGATCTCTTCTTGTTTATGTTCCAAAAACTACAAAGTTCAAAATGTTGAAGACACATTTTGCTAGAGATATTACACTTCATATTTCAGAGGACGACTTTCATCACACAAGAGAAAGGATAAAAATTGTATAATAGGAAATGAAGTATACTGTATCTCAAAGTTCATTTGTATAATACTGTAAGAATGCGGGTCTTGGATATTGGCCAGCCCATTTGTATTGTACTCGGCCCACATCTGTAATTAACAGTATATATACAATACAGAGAGTATCTGTATTGTAGCAATTCAGTTTCATCAATAAAATACAGAGTTCCTTTTCATTTCTATTACATTTTTCTGATTACAATATCAACTCAATAAGAAATATACAATCAGATCATAATCTGTTCAAATTCTCACATGGTATCAGATTAGTAAACAAGCCTAACAGCAGCCTCATCAGAAGAGATATCATCATTTGAAAGCTTTTGACCCATCAGGTGAAACCTCATCATTTGGGTTAATTATAGAGTGTGTTGTTATTATTTGAAAAACAGGTAGCATACCAAGAAATCAGATAGATTTCTGATTGCAACAAGTTTTTCATCAAAAGATTAAAGCAAATTCATAGTAAGAAAATCCAAAAAATCAGAAAACCAATTCAAGAAAAATTATCAAAGACAAAAGATTGTAATTGCCTCGCTAAGAATCATCAGAAACAGATTCATCACTTGAATCTTGGCTGCAACTGACCTATTCTTGCCGTAGATAGAGTAATCTTGAATTAATAACCCCCCTGAATCTTTAAGTTAGGTTCATTTGATCAGAATTCTGTAATCACGGCTGAAAGAGATGATGCCTCAGCTACTTCAGACAACACAAATAACCCACTGCAACAAAATCTCAGTGATGCAACAGAGAGTGTAACGACCCAGAATTTCTGTCATTTAGAATTCGTATATTTAATTGATTTTAAATATTAACAAGCAAAATTTGTAAGTCGAATAATTTTTTTTCCGAATATCTGGATATAATTGGGTAATTTAATTGATAATTTAATATTTGAAATTACAGAAATAATTGGAAATTGGGTTTAATGTGATTAAAATTGATTTGTAAAGTTGTGTTAAATCATATTAGAGTTAGAATGATGTTATAGAACTTTTAAAATTGAATTAAAAGTCAAACTGTAGAAATTGAATATTTTAATATTTAATTGACGAGTAAAAATAGCCATTATTCAAAACAGTCTCGGATTTTGACGAAACTAGTTTCATCAGATCCGTAATATTAAATTATTGTAAGATTTCAAATTTCGTGTCAATCAGATTTACGGTTTGTCCGGGGCAAGTTAAAACGCACTGAAATCGGTTTAAGTGAATTTTAAATTTAAAATAGTCGATTTGAAAACCTATCTTCCAAATATGATCGAATTGGCTTCCGATATATATTCCATTGCGTTCGGAATAGGGGTGAAACATTATAAACACCAGGCGGCACGCTTCGTTTCGAGTTCGGAAAAATTCGGGATGAATAGTGTTTCGATATTTTCTATAAAAGGCCTCCATCTTTAACAATTTACACAAACCCTAACCCTAGAAGCTTCAGCCGCCACTTTTGCAATCAATGGCCGAAATTTTCATTTCTTCTCCCTTAATTTTCTTCAATTACGTATTAATATAGTGGACGTATTAACGTCGACTTTCGGGAGTCTAAAAAATCGCATCTATTACAATGTGGTATCAGAGCATTTGGTTAAGCGACAACCTTGGCTCTGTTGGGTGTTACTCATTAGAGATAGAGTCAGCAGTACTCTAGAATGAGTGTGAGTGTTATAATATATATAAGTGCATATTTGTTAGTGAATATAATTTTTTTTTATATTTTGTTGATCGGTTTGTTGGGTGGTATATGGACTCTGCTCAATACGAGTAATTAACATTGTTGATAGGAATCTCTAAACACTTTTACAGAACAAATTTGACACGATATCGTTTTAAAATAGGGCAAATGAAATAATTTTACCTAAATTATTTTCGTATATAAAAGAGAAAAAAATTCTGTTAATTATTATAATATGTGATTGCTTGGTTGCTAGAAAGTGATGATATTAAATTATTATCATTAACGTTGAAAAAGAAATTGAAAATCGTAACTCCAAAGTTAAGAAATAAATTCACATACAAATAAAATTGGAGGATATAAATTGTAAATGTGATTTGTAATTTGAAGCAAAACTCCAGTGGAATATTTGGAAATGTTTTGAAATGGTTTGCAATTTGGAAAAGATTAAATTCCTCTTTGAGTTGAAAATGGTTTTCAAGGGTTTGGAAAAATGTTTTTGGAGGGATAAAAGCTCTAATCTCTTTTCGGTCGCTGGAAAAGAACTTCGGTGATGACTGCGGCATCATCAGTGTTCATTTTTGGGTTTCCAAAAGAGGGATTGCTGCCAAGTTGTTTTAAATGAAAGTTGTTTGGAAAATTTGGGTTCGGGTTTTGAAATTCAAAGGATAATTTGAATTGGTTTCAAAAATGGTTTTTGAAACGTTGGAAAGACTCTAGAATCTAATAAAAATAGTTATGGAATAAAATTTATTGAGTAGAAAATAAATTTGGGGTAGAAACTAAATGTTGAAATTCATCTTGGAATTGCAAGTAAATTAAAAATTTGTCAAGTTGAATCAAATGAAGCTAAGTATTAAAATAAAATTAGTAAGTAAAACTAATTGAAGAAATGACAAATTTAATATGGGTTGAAATAAATTGAATTCAACATTCATAAATAAATGGTAAATTAAATTCATATGGAATTTGAAATCCAGTTTAAATATAAGTGGTTATAAACCGAAATAGTGAACTGAATTGTGTTTGGAAACGAACAAAAGAATAAAAACTGAAAATGAAAACTGAATATCGAAAACCGATTTGAATTGTGCGAGATGAAATGAGTTCGAACTTGTAATGAATTAGTAAAAGAAATTAATTTAAAATAGCAAGATGAACCAGTTGTGAATGAAAAATAATTGATAAAATTCAATATTCAGTAGGTAAATTGAATCAACTAGAATTGAAATTGTAGATTGAATTCAAATGAAATTGATAAAGTGAGATTGAATGAAAATGGATATTGTGGTTAGCAGGATATACAGGAATACATTTTATTTATTTAAAAAGGAAATTGGGATTTTGATTTCGAAGATAAAATAGTTGAATTGTTCGACAAAAGGTATATATTTGAATTTCAGCATGAAATTTGATGATTTTCTTGTCCAGCCACTTGGCTTTTTCTTTTCTTTTTGAAATCTGGGGGTCGTGGTGCCATTTTTGTAGTCGTACCGAGCTAGCCGTGCAAAATAGACGCTGGCGAATTTTTTCGAAAATTTAAGGCATTAGAATATTTTTGAGAAAATTGAATTTTTTTGAAAAGGTAACTAAGTATGATTTGAAAACTTATTAAAATTATTGTAAGAAATTTAACTATGAATTTTGAAAAATTTAAAATGTTTAAATGAATTTGGAATTTAATTTGAACAAATGATTTTGAAGAATTAATGGATTTCAAGACTTTTTCTTACTTGGTAATTTCGAGGACGAAATTCTTTTAAGAGGGGAAGTTTGTAACGACCCAAAATTCCTGTCATTTAAAATTCGTATATTTAATTGATTTTAAATATTAACAAGCAAAAATTTTAAGTCGAATAATTTTTTTCGAATATCTGGATATAATTGGGTAATTTAATTGATAATTTAATATTTGAAATTACAGAAATAATTGGAAATTGGGTTTAATGGATTAAAATTGATTTTTAAAGTTGTATTACATCATATTGGAGTTAGAATGATGTTATAGAACTTTTAAAATTGAATTAAAAGTCAAACTGTAGAAATTGAATATTTTAATATTTAATTGCGAGTAAAAATAGCCATTTTTCAAAACAGTCTCGGATTTCAACGAAACTAGTTTCATCGGATCCATAATGTTAAATTATTGCAAGATTTCAAATTTCGTGTCAATCGGATTGTGACAACCCGACTTCCCACTCTCGGAAAATCGCATCATCTTTAAGAAAGAAAGGGATAAAAAGAGAAAAGATAGAGAAGAAGAAAGAAACAACACATCAGAATCTAAACAGCGGAACGAATAAATTATATTAATCACATAATACTTTACATAGTATCATATACATCAGAGTTACACAGCTAAACAATATATACTAGACAGTTATAAACACCTGTCTAGTTATACAACTCCATATAACACCTCAGAGAAACACACAGCGGAATACTTTATAGCTATACGCAGAAGCCTCCTGCTCCATTGCTCCTCCAGAATTCGTCAAGCCAATCTAAAATCCTAATCTGAATTCCCTTGGCTACTCGTAAAAATTTGAGTAACCAAGAGTTTATGAAAAACAAAAATAAACTCCGGGTCAGACCTGGGTCTGGTGTGAGTAAACGGTTAAAGTTGCTTAACTTAAAAACCTTTTGAAAGAAAAGGTATCACGTAAGACTTCCCACACATAAACATGGAAAGGTTTTTACCTTACGCTAACCAGAACATTTGATAGGAAATCCGATGATATTATAATAGTGTCTAGGGTTTTCAAGTAAATAAGAAATAGCCGAAATTGTTACATTTATTAAATTCCAGCTACTAGCCACAAAAGTGGGTAATACAATCAAAACCGTTGGCACTTATTGGATTTTGGATTCCATACAATGGCAGGGCTACTAGGGTACCGCCCGTCACAGTACGTGGCCTAGATCACCGTACCGAGGATTACTCCCAATCCTCTGCAACACAAAGCCGGACCCGTTCCTTACTGAACAGTTCCGAACAAGACAACCCCGACGGTTGTAGCTATTCAACCGTCCATACAGCCGAAATAAAAGGGACCTCTAGACAGGGGTAAATCTTACTCTCCAGTGGGTGCGACCCACGAAGCCTTGCTGCACCTCCCCTGTATTAGCCATTCCCGGTTGATGAGGCTTGAGGCTACGATTACCTTTATAGGACATATCACTTAGAATGCTCATCGTCCACCTAACGATGTGCTGAAAACATTCAATCCATACAAGTTCGTTCCGGGTTCGAACGAAACCGAAGGCATTATCTCGTTACACTTATTTTGGAATCACCCTCAGAGTTAACGACAATAACCCTTGCACTCTAAACCACCATCTCGAATCTATAAGTACTATTTCGTCAACTCATTACGGAATCACCCATAGAGTTATATTGACGTATAGCCCTTACACCTCGAGTCTTCACAAAGCTCCAATTTGACTCACGACCTAACGTTATTTGGAATCGATGTGGTTTTCGGATATCCAAATATGGAAACCCGATCCCGGTCTCATCGAAATCCAAAGCGTGTCTTTTAGGTTCAAGTTGTTTTAAAGGTTTTAAAACAATTAAATTCAACTATCTATATATACACAGAATAGATAATTCACAAGCCACAATTGATAATCAACATTATCAAATAACAGGTAATTCATATAATCCATACCATAATAGATAATCCATATATCAACATTCCACATTGATAATCATAATTCAACCAAGCATCCATATCACACAACCATACTTATCTCATTACTGAGATCACAAAGCATCCAAGACAATCAATGTCATCCATTCATTTATAAGCAAAGATTTACTCATATCATAACATGATTAATTTAAAATGAATTAAATTAACTATCTCTATCACTAATTAATTTAAAGTGAATTAAATTAATTACTTCTTAATTAATTTAAAATTAATTAAATTAATTACCTTCATCACGATAAATCTTGCTTAAATAAACATTAGTTAAATCAATTAATTAATCCTAATCAACCTTGATTAATTAACTCTTAAATAAGTAATTAATCCTTAATTATTTTCATTAATCATAACATTTAATGAACCTTAATTAATTAATCATGCTTAGATTAATTGTTTTAACTAATCAACTTAAATACAGTAATTAATTATTCTTAATTACTTCTTAATTACTTTATAAATCCTTTTATTTATTACCCAAGTAATAAACCTTCAATTACTTTAACAAGTAATTATTCATTTAAAATTTACTTCCCAAATCAGTAATTTACCCAACTCAATTACCTCTGTAATTAATCAATTACTTATCTTAAGTAATTAATCTTATCAAAACTTATTAAGTAAACATACTTAATCATATATCGAGTGACTATTCTTAATTAATTAACAAATTAATTAATTTACTTGATCAAACTCATCTCATAAAACACAATTGAGTAATTCATTCCTTAATTACACCTTAACCCAAATTAATCTTTAATTAATTATCTCCAACTATTAATTAATAAACCTTAATTATTAATCAATCCTTTAATACAAAGTAATTAATCACTAATTACTTTTATAATTAATTAATTAAACTTAATTAACTAATTAATCATCCCTTAATCATTAATTAATAAACTTAATTATTAATTAACAAATCTTAATTACCAATTAATTAATCCACAAATGTAATTAATTAATCCTTAATTAAAATTAATTAACCTTAAAATAAAAATAGTTAATTAATTCTTAATTAACTAACATTATAAATTAATAATCCTTTAATTATTAATTAAGAAAACCCAATCAAAACTTAATAAAACCTTTCTTAATTATTAATTAATTACTATTTTAAATTAATCCTTAATTAATTAAATAAATAAGTAATTACAAATTAATTAATCATTTGTCATTAATTAAATCATCATCTTAATTAATAGTTAATTAAATAAATAATTATACTTAATTAATTACTTAATTAACCCCTTTTAAAATAATAATTAAATAATTTAATTAAACTTGAAATTCCTTAATTAATCAACTAATTACAATTTCTTAATTCTTAATTAAATTAAGTTAAATTATAAAGAAGTCATTAATTACTTTTCCCTTAATTATTAATTAACAATTTTTAATTCCAAGTAAATAAATTATCTTAGACTTAATTATTAATTAATAAATCATTTTCCTCCAATTAATTTAAATAAAACATTTACTTTAAATTCTTCTTATATTTCAAAATAAGTTTTGAAATAATATTAAGGTTTTAAATTAAGACATTTTAAATCCATTTATAAAAACAATTCAATTCAAAAACAATAATTTAACTTAGCTTACATTATTTAGAGTTTAAAACTTTATTTATTTTAAATTAAAACCTGGTTGAACATTAAATTGGTTTCAACCCATGTATACTTGGATTCAAGTATAAGTACCTATTTTTTTATTTTTTTAAACAACCTGCACCTATAAAATTTAAACTGTTTTGATTTAAAACTTAAAACCGTTAACATAACAATTTACACCCTGAAATTTAAACCACTGTGCCTACGCGAGTAAATACCCGAGCTACATCCAATTGTACTCCAGCTATTCCCCGAGTCTTCCCCCTTATTACCCTAGCTATACTCAGTATCCAACTCCAAAGAAAAATCCAAAACAACTGACACCACCATCCCCACCGTGCAACCTGCACCGTTGCCCGACCTTCTCCAGTCAACGGCAACACCTCCGGCAAATTACCATAGCACCTCGCAAGCCCCTACGACCAACAGAACGACACTTTAAGCTCTGAATCAAAATCGAGTTCATCAGGTGACTGAACTCAAAACCCATCACCAGAAAACCCAAAAATCGTCGCCGCCGATCAACTACAATTACTACAACTCCGGCCATGTATCACAGACCCACCACGCTTCCTTCACACAAATTTTCATTAAACTCGAAGCAATATAGACGATGCAGAAGCCAATTCACAGACAGCTTCAAAAACTAGGTTTAAATATGAATCTTTGATAAAATCAAATTGTTCAGTGGTTTAAAAATTTTCCAATGATTTTTGCTACACTTACTGATGTTTCATCTAGCTCCAAGCACAATCTCAAGTTACCCAGTTACACAAATCAATAGAAATGGGCAGAAATTCATTTTGCAGAGAACCCCCAAATTCAGATTCAATACCTTACTAAAAATTGTTATTTTGATTTTAAAAATCATCACTTTCGAAGATGATTCAAGTTGTATATTCCAATCAATATAATTTTAACATTGGATTTTATCAAATATCTGTGTTTTACTGTATTGTCTTGTTCCAGTAAACTAAAAACAAAAATAAAAATACTTGAACTTGTCATTCAAGACTAGATGCTTTTTAAACCGAATTACATGTTTGAGAATCAAATCATTAAAGTGATTTGATAAAGAATTTTGGGTCCTTTGGTTCATTTTAATCTCTGTGCATAAAAATAACAGAGAGGAGTAGTTAAATTAGCATGTATGCTCAACACATTCTTATACACAGATCAATTACCATCATATAACATGCAAGCATTAATTATTATAGAAATTAAACAAGCAACAGATCAATTACCACTTAAGCTTTTTAAGTTGTTGTTTACTCACCTCAATAAGAAGAAGACAGTGCATAATTTTGAAAAAAAAACACAGGAAGCCTCCAAACAGAAATTGCTTTCCAGATTTGCATTTTTGAAAAACTTGCTAGCTTATGTATTGCTTCAGATTCCTTCGTTAAAACTTGCATCATATAAATAAAAATTTGGGTGCAGACATTCAAAATGCAGAATTCATTGCACTAGACTTTGGTTTTGAGAGTAAACTGCAAATATGCAGTTTTGTTTGGAGGAAATGATAACAGGCTTTTATTGATTTTGGTTTTTGAAGGCAACTACAGGCTTGCAGTTGATTTGCACACAAAATACTTCAGGTTGCATGCATTTTAAAAATTTTGAGGCAGAGAAGGCTAATTGCAGATCTGGGTTAATAGATTTGCAAAATACTTGAAACATGATGCAGGTTTTGGTTTAGAGGAGTAAATGCAGATTTTATATTGAGAAGAATTTCTGGTTTTGGGTGTTTGAATGAAGGTTGCATTGATGTATTTTTTTCTTTTTCTTTTAAGCATGAATAAAAATTTAAAGAAAATGAGGAAGAGTGTTTAAATAGGATAATTTCAGATTTATATAAATTAAAAAGAAAATACAAAAGAGAATGGACACTTGTCTTTTTACTTACACAATGTTTTTTTACACTTGTTATCATATTGTCTAAAAACTTAACACATGTTAAATAGAGTTTGTTTTTAATTCTAAAGAAATTTTAAAAGCCTTTAAAATTATTTTTCCTAATTACTAATATGTTTTCTAAAATTTAAAAATGCTTCTCTTATTAAATATCAAATAAAAAAATACACTTATCCATTTATAAATGTATGCTAATTTATATAAAATACAATCTTTAGAAAGAAAGAAACTCAATAAGATTTAAATAAAATTTATATACAATATTTCAAACTCACCTTAAAAATGCTATTTTGAAAACCTTGCATTCGTTCTTATTAAATAAACACAAATAATATTTTCATAGGTAAACTTTTATAAAAAGAAATAAAAAAAATAATCTTATTTTAATTAAAACATTATCTATATATTTTAAAACAAAATTATATATATATATTACTTATTTTAAAATGTATGTATATTCTTGAATTCAAATTTATATTCATTTCAAAGTCAAATTTAAAAACCAAATCTAAAATAAATTTAAATGAATATAAACAACTATTTTAAAATAAGATTATTATTATTTTAAAATAATATATCCTATTTTGAAATCAATTTAAAATACACAGATTTAAATACACAGATATAAATGTATTTTAAACACACTTATCAACTTTGAAAACAATAAATATATTTAGAATTTATTTACACAATAAAATAATTAATCTTAATATAAAACCAATTTATAACAATAATTAAAATATTACTTGATTAATTATCTTTGAAAATAACAATTTATCAATTCAAATAATTTAAATTAAGCGATTATCAGCATTTTAAACTCCTCGAAATTCCGGGTTATTACAATCTTCCCCCCTTAACAGAATTTCGTCCTCGAAATTTAAAACAAAGATAATCCAAAGTTTAATTTTATTCTATTCCAACCAATTCAAACATTCATAACAGCCATACACTATCAATCAAATAAACAATTCCATCCAAACAACCAATTCAATCAAACAACACTAGCTATCCAGACACAGATCCAGATAAACTTCCTAAAATTATCTTGAGTCTCCCTAGTACAGACACATGGATACTGGCTCTATTAAATCCAAACTAGCTATACTTATAAGCTACTGAGTTCCCACTCAGCTAGATCTATACTCTACCCAAGATACCAGACCATAGACAAGTCTGATCAACATCTAAAACTTTCACAGAACTACTGGTCTCAAAACCAGTGATGGACCAAAACGTACTCCCTCAGAGATACGTGTAATAATTTGAATTCCAATCTTCCAAACTGACAATTCAACTCTTCAATACAAAATACTGATCCTACAAAACTCAGAAGAATCCAATATGCCTCGGAGATCACCTCAAAATCTCACCAAATCTTATTGCTCCCATTACCAGAGAAAACCTTAACAACATCGGAGCCTCCAACTTCAAATTCCAAATTCTTCCGTTACTTAATCTCAAAAACTTTCCAGATGATCCAGGCTGCCTGCATATCCTTCCTGATCAGCTCAACCTTCACTGTTACTTCTACAAACAAACTCACAAACTGATCCTCACAAGATCAATCCACAATCAAAACCAAACTTTACTATCAACAGAAGAAAAAAACTTCTCTTATCCGGAAAAGACAGAACAAAATCACTCACCAACTTGCCTCAGATTATGAAAAATAAATTCAGAAGAAAACTCTCTAACCCAAAATACTGCAATTCCCAGTTGCTTCTATTCAAGAACAACAGCCACCTTGCTTCCGCTGCACAACTCTGATCTGGAGCAGATGAAAATGCCATAGAAGAACACAAGCACAGACTAAACATCACATCTTGGAAATAAGGTTCAACAGAAATTCCAAAAGATACAGAGCTGCTACACCAAACAAACAATCATCCTAGGAAACAACCTTCTACCCAGCTGAATCACCATTATCAATTCTGACATCAAGTCGATTCAGAACTCAATCTCCAATGCGAGAAATCTCTAATTCTCCTTGAAGATATATCTAGAAAATCTTCAGCAACTCCATACCTTCTACATCCTCTAGAAATGCCACAAATCTAAACAAAAGATTATCAAAGATAATCCCCCAACTATCGCAAGTTACTTATGCGATCAACCCAATCCAATATCCAAGGTATTGTTCTCCCTCCACAAATCAGAACTTTTTATCCTCGAGCAACTAATCCATCGAAGAAACAGATCCACACTGCTGCTTCTGAATTCCACTTCCAGGAAATGGTAAGCCAAAAAGATCTTCCTGCTGGAATACAAAACACTCCCGAGCTACACCGCTAACAAAGATGCCAAAAGGCTTCTTATCCAGAGTTCTTTGAGAAACTCGGACCTCCAAATAAACACAAACATCCTGCAGAACTCAGCTACAAAACCAAAGCAGACACACTTCCTTAACTCGCTTCTTCCTAACCGACAGATCCAAATCCACTCACGCGAGCACGATCAAACTACACTTTAAAGATGAACTTCGAACCTTAACAGGTTTCCTTCAAAGATCAAATGAAGTCTTACACCAAACTGCAAAGATTACTCGAGACAGTATTAGGTCTATAGTCTCGATAAATACACTTCCAACCTCAAACATTCAAACTCCAACCAATGGTAGTTGTGTTACACACACTACTACCTCATCTACCTTTATAACTTATATTGGAAAACCCGAACAGCTAACCCAACAGATAGGTAGAAATATATATATATATATAGTTATATAAAAATTACAAGTACACTCTCTCAAGAAAGACACCACTACAGAGCCTAGGTATTCACTCAACCTAATGCTCTGATACCAAATGTGACGACCCGACTTCCCACTTTCGGAAAATCGCATCATCTTTAAGAAAGAAAGGGATAGAAAGAGAAAAGATAGAGAAGAAGAAAGAAACAACACATCAGAATCTAGACAGCGGAACGAATAAATTATATTAATCACATAATACTTTACATAGTATCATATACATCAGAGTTACACAGCTAAACAATACATACTAGACAATTATAAACACCTGTCTAGTTATACAACTCCATATAACACATCAGAGAAACACACAGCGGAATACTTTATAGCTATACGCAGAAGCCTCCTGCTCCATTGCTCCTCCAGAATTCGTCAAGCCAATCTAAAATCCTAACCTGAATTCCCTTGGCTACTCGCAAAAATTTGAGTACCCAAGAGTTTATGAAAAACAAAAATAAACTCCGGGTCAGACATGGGTCTGGTGTGAATAAACGGTTAAAGTTGCTTAACTTTAAAAACCTTTTGAAAGAAAAGGTATCACGTAAGACTTCCCACACATAAACATGGAAATTTTTTTACCTTACGCTAACCAAAACATTTGATAGGAAATCCGATGATATTATAATAGTGTTTAGGGTTTTCAAGTAAATAAGAAATAGCCGAAATTGTTACATTTATTAAATTCCAGCTACTAGCCACAAAAGTGGGTAATACAATCAAAACCGTTGGCACTTATTGGATTTTGGATTCCACACAATGGCAGGGCTACTGGGGTACCGCCCGTCACAGTACGTGGCCTAGATCACCGTACCGAGGATTACTCCCAATCCCCTGCAACACAAAGCCAGACCCGTTCCTTACTGAACAGTTCCGAAAAAGACAACCCCGGCGGTTGTAGCTATTTAACCATCCACACAGCCGAAATAAAAGGGACCTCTAGACAGGGGTAAATCTTACTCTCCAGTGGGTGCGACCCACGAAGCCTTGCTGCACCTCCTGTATTAGCCATTCCCGGTTGATGAGGCTTGAGGCTACAATTACCTTTATAGGACATATCACTTAGAATGCTCATCGTCCACCTAACGATGTGCTGAAAGCATTCAATCCATACAAGTTCGTTCCGGGTTTGAACGAAACCTAAGGCATTATCTCGTTACACTCATTTTGGAATCACCCTCAGAGTTAACGACAATAACCCTTGCACTCTAAACCACCATCTCGAATCTATAAGTACTATTCCGTCAACTCATTACGGAATCACCCATAGAGTTATATTGACGTATAGCCCTTACACCTCGAGTCTTCATAAAGCTCCAATTTGACTCACGACCTAACGTTATTTGGAATCGATGTGGTTTTCGGATATCCAAATATGGAAACCCGATCCCGGTCTCATCGAAATCCAAAGCGTGTCTTTTAGGTTCAAGTTGTTTTAAAGGTTTTAAAATAATTAAATTCAACTATCTATATATACACAGAATAGATAATTCACAAGCCACAATTGATAATCAACATTATCAAATAACAGGTAATTCATATAATCCATACCATAATAGATAATCCATATATCAACATTCCACATTGATAATCACAATTCAACTAAGCATCCATATTACACAACCATACTTATCTCATTACTGAGATCACAAAGCATCCAAGACAATCAATGTCATCCATTCATTCATAAGCAACGATTTACTCATATCATAACATAATTAATTTAAAATGAATTAAATTAACTATCTCTATCACTAATTAATTTAAAGTGAATTAAATTAATTACTTCTTAATTAATTTAAAATTAATTAAATTAATTACCTTCATCACGATAAATCTTGCTTAAATAAACATTAGTTAAATCAATTAATTAATCCTAATCAACCTTGATTAATTAACTCTTAAATAAGTAATTAATCCTTAATTATTTTCATTAATCATAACAATTAATGAACCTTGATTAATTAATCATGCTTAGATTAATTGCTTTTAACTAATCAACTTAAATACAGTAATGAATTATTCTTAATTACTTCTTAATTACTTTATAAATCCTTTGATTTATTACCCAAGTAATAAACCTTCAATTACTTTAACAAGTAATTATTCATTTAAAATTTACTTCCCAAATCAGTAATTTACCCAACTCAATTACCTCTGTAATTAATCAATTACTTATCTTAAGTAATTAACCTTATCAAAACTTATTAAGTAAACATACTTAATCATTTATCAAGTGACTATCCTTAATTAATTAAAAAATTAATTAATTTACTTGATCAAACTCATCTCATAAAACACAATTGAGTAATTCATTCCTTAATTACTCCTTAACCCAAATTAATCTTTAATTAATTATCTCCAACTATTAATTAATAAACCTTAATTATTAATCAATCCTTTAATACAAAGTAATTAATCACTAATTACTTTTATAATTAATTAATTAAACTTAATTAACTAATTAATCATCCCTTAATCATTAATTAATAAACTTAATTATTAATTAACAAATCTTAATTACCAATTAATTAATCCACAAATGTAATTAATTAATCCTTAATTAAAATTAATTAACCTTAAAATAAAAATAGTTAATTAATTCTTAATTAACTAACATTATAAATTAATAATCCTTTAATTATTAATTAAGAAAACCCAATCAAAACTTAATAAAACCTTTCTTAATTATTAATTAATTACTATTTTAAATTAATCCTTAATTACTTAAATAAATAAGTAATTACAAATTAATTAATCATTTGTCATTAATTAAATCATCATCTTAATTAATAGTTAATTAAATAAATAATTATACTTAATTAATTACTTAATTAACCCCTTTTAAAATAATAATTAAATAATTTAATTAAACTTGAAATTCCTTAATTAATCAACTAATTACAATTTATTAATTCTTAATTAAATTAAGTTAAATTATAAAGAATTCATTAATTACTTTTCCCTTAATTATTAATTAATAATTTTTAATTCCAAGTAAATAAATTATCTTAAACTTAATTTTTAATTAATAAATCATTTTCCTCCAATTAATTTAAATAAAACATTTACTTTAAATTCTTCTTATATTTCAAAATAAGTTTTGAAATAATATTATGGTTTTAAATTAAGACATTTTAAATCCCTTTATAAAAACAATTCAATTCAAAAACAATAATTTAACTTAGCTTAAATTATTTAGAGTTTAAAACTTTATCTATTTTAAATTAAAACCTGGTTGAACATTAAATTGGTTTCAACCCATGTATACTTGGATTCAAGTATAAGTACCTATTTTTTTATTTTTTTAAACAACCTGCACCTTTAAAATTTAAACTATTTTGATTTAAAACTTAAAACCGTTAACATAACAGTTTACACCCTGAAATTTAAACCACTGTGCCCATACGAGTATATACCCGAGCTACATCCAATTGTACTCCAGCTATTCCCCGAGTCTTCCCCCTTATTACCCTAGCTATACTCAGTATCCAACTCCAAAGCAAAATCCAAAACAACTGACACCACCATCCCCACCGTGCAACCTGCACCGTTGCCCGACCTTCTCCAGTCAACGGCAACACCTCCGGCAAATTACCTTAGCACCTCGCAAGCCCCTACGACCAACAGAACGACACTTTAAGCTCTGAATCAAAATCGAGTTCATCAGGTGACTGAAATCAAAACCCATCACCAGAAAACCCAAAAATCGTCGCCGCCAATCAACTACAATTACTACAACTCCGGCCATGTATCACAGACCCACCACGCTTCCTTCACATAAATTTTCATTAAACTCTAAGCAATATAGACAATGTAGAAGCCAATTCACAGACAGCTTCAAAAACTAGGTTTAAATATGAATCTTTGATAAAATCAAATTGTTCAGTGGTTTAAAAATTTTCCAATGATTTTTGCTACACTTACTGATGTTTCATCTAGCTCCAAGCACAATCTCAAGTTACCCAGTTACACAAATCAATAGAAATGGGCAGAAATTCATTTTGCAGAGAACCCCCAAATTCAGATTCAATACCTTACTAAAAATTGTTATTTTGATTTTAAAAATCATCACTTTCGAAGATGATTCAAGTTGTATATTCCAATCAATATAATTTTAACATTGGATTTTATCAAATATCTGAGTTTTACTGTATTGTCTTGTTCCAGTAAACTAAAAAAAAAAAATACTTGAACTTGTCATTCAAGACTAGATGCTGTTTAAACCCAATTACATGTTTGAGAATCAAATCATTAAAGTGATTTGATAAAGAATTTTGGGTCCTTTGGTTCATTTTATTCTCTGTGCATAAAAATAACAGAGAGGAGCAGTTAAATTAGCATGTTTGCTCAACACATTCTTATACACAGATCAATTACCATCATATAACATGCAAGCATTAATTATTATAGAAATTAAACAAGCAACAGATCAATTACCACTTAAGCTTTTTAAGTTGTTGTTTACTCACCTCAATAAGAAGAAGACAGTGCAGAATTTTTGAAAAAAAACACAGGAAGCCTCCAAACAGAAATTGCTTTCCAGATTTGCATTTTTGAAAAACTTGCTAGCTTATGTATTGCTTCAGATTCCTTCTTTAAAACTTGCATGCATATAAAAAAAAAATTTGGGTGCAGACATTCAAAATGCAGAATTCATTGCACTAGCCTTTGGTTTTGAGAGCAAACTTCAAATATGCGGTTTTGTTTGGAGGAAATGATAACATGCTTTTAAAATTGATTTTGGTTTTTGAAGGCAACTGCAGGCTTGCAGTTGATTTGCACACAAAATACTTCAGGTTGCATGCATTTTAAAAATTTTGAGGCAGACAAGGGTAATTGCAGATCTGGGTTAATAGATTTGCAAAATACTTGAAACATGATGCAGGTTTTGGTTTAAAGGAGTAAATGCAGATTTTATATTGAGAAGAATTTCTGGTTTTGGGTGTTTGAATGAAGGTTGCATTGATGGGTTTTTTTTCTTCTTTTAAGCATGAATAAAAATTTAAAGAAAATGAGGAAGAGTGTTTAAATAGGATAATTTCAGATTTATATAAATTAAAAAGAAAATACAAAAGAGAATGGACACTTGTATTTTTACTTACACAATGTTTTTTACACTTGTTATCATATTGTCTAAAAACTTAACACATGTTAAATAGAGTTTGTTTTTAATTCTAAAGAAATTTTAAAAGCCTTTAAAATTATTTTTCCTAATTATTAATGTGTTTTCTAAATTTTAAAAATGCTTCTCTTATTAAATATAAAATAAACAAATACACTTATCCATTTATAAATGTCTGCTAATTTATATAAAATACAATCTTTAGAAAGAAAGAAACTCAATAAGATTTAAATAAAATTTATATACAATATTTCAAACTCACCTTAAAAATGCTATTTTAAAAACCTTGCATTTATTCTTATTAAATAAACACAAATAATATTTTCATAGGTAAATTTTTATAAAAAGAAATAAAACAAAATCTTATTTTAATTAAAACATTATATATATATTTTAAAACCAAATTATATATATTACTTATTTTAAAATGTATGTATATTCTTGAATTCAAATTTATATTCATTTCAAAGTCAAATTTAAAAACCAAATCTAAAATAAATTTAAATGAATATAAACAACTATTTTAAAATAAGCTTATTATTATTTTCAAATAATATATCCTATTTTGAAATCAATTTAAAATACACAGATTTACATACACAGATATAAATGTATTTTAAACACACTTATCAACTTTGAAAACAATAAATATATTTAGAATTTATTTACACAATAAAATAATTAATCTTAATATAAAACCAATTTATAACAATAATTAAAATATTACTTGATTAATTATCTTTGAAAATAACAATTTATCAATTCAAATAATTTAAATTAAGCGATTATCAGCATTTTAAACTCCTCGAAATTCCGGGTTATTACACGGATTTACGCCTTACGGTTTGTCCGGGGCAAGCTAAAACGCACTGAAATCGGTTTAAGTGAATTTTAAATTTAAAATAATTGATTTGAAAACCTATCTTCCAAATATGATCGAACTGGCTCCCGATATATATTACATTGCATTCGGAATTGGGGTAAAATATTATAAACGCCAGGCGGCACGCTTCGTTTCGAGTTTGGAAAAATTCGAGATGAATAGTGTTTTGATATTTTCTATAAAAGGCCTCCATCTTTAACAATTTACACAAACCCTAACCATAGAAGCTTCAGCCGCCACTTTTGCAATCAATGGCTGAAATGTTCACTTCTTCTCCCTTAATTTTCTTCAATTACGTTAATAATTACAAGAAATCTTCAACTACAAACTTCTAGAGCACGTTGAGATCTTCCTATCCAACGGTGAAGATCGAAATACAAGCATGGGATCTACGATAATTTTAGATTGAAGGAGCAACGTTCATGCACGGTTTCTGAAGCATATAGGCGACCGAGCTTCGTCTCGTTCCAGCCGAAGGTGGCTCGCATGATGGCGCCTCAAACAGCGTGGGCCGATTGTCTTCAAGTTGCTCGAGTTGGTCGCGGCTAGCTAGGGTTTTGATCGGCATATGGGTTTCTTCGTTCGCGATTTTGCCTGGGGAAGGAGAAAGCAAAACACAGCTGAGGTCAAGGCAAACGGAATGGACGGCTCAGATTGAAAATGTTTAAAAATTAAAAGAAACTTTTAAAATAAATTATATATAAAATAGTATAAACTTTGTAACACTATAACCTTTTCATATTAGGTCGAAAATTGACGAAACGAATTGCGTCGGGTTCGTATTGACGAGCACTACGCAATGGAGCTGGATTGGAATGGATTGGAGCTAGTGAACAGTTTTGGTAAAATTAAACGCGTGTTTAATTTTATTCGAAATAAAACACTACAACCGTTATTGGAAACAAGGTGAGAACTCTCACTCAATCGAAATTGTTTCGATTTAAATTTTAAATATTTAAATTTAAAATTGCTGATTGTGTTGATTGTATGTTTGGATGATAAATTGCTATTTGTTGTTTTGAAAATAGACCCTATACGCCGTATATTAAGCGGATGTTATATATTAAACACATATACCGCGATATTCCATCTTGAAGTGGAATTGGTATTATATATGTACTTGGAGTTGATTTTCCTGCATTTTATTGCCGACGAGACCCTATTGCGCCGCATTATAGCGGATAATATTTTATATAAACCCATATACCGCGATATCCCGTCTTGAAACGGGATTAGTATTGTGCTAACATCTGTGGATGCAGGGAAACCGGTTGGAGGGATCCAACTGGATTCCTCAACAGTATTGATTTATTTACAAATATTTGAGATATATTCTGTTATCATATTGATATATTATCTTTGGATATCGCGGTTGATGTATTGGTGCTGTCATACCATTGGGCCTATTTTTGGAGTTTTAAAAATTTTAAAGTAGCGATTTCGAATTTAAAAGGATTTTCAAGTGATTTTTGAAAGTATACATTTTATTGAATTTTGGAATTGATTCATTTTATATAAATAAACGTTATAATTTTTATGTTATAAAAATTATGATTTTTGTGAAATATAACCGAAATATGATTTTTGAAATAAGTAGTTGATAAATTTGTAAAATGGTTTAAATTGGGTTTTTTGAATTATTATTAATGGTTTATATAAAAGATTTATAAAATTGATATTTATAAATTAAAATATTGGAATTGTAAAACGAGTTTTTATAAGTGTTAAAATGAAGTATAAATGGATTTCATAAGTGAATGAAATTTATGATTTTATAAATTGTGAAGTTAAAAAATGAATAGTTTTGTAAAATAAAAGATTTATAAGTAATTAACTTATAAATTGGATGAATTTTTGGCATTTAAATGAGATATAAATAGAATTTGTTAATTAAGGGATTTTATAAGTTGAAGTATTTTTTAATATATATATATGTGTGTGTGTGTGTGTGTGTGTGTGTGTGTGAATTTATAAACGTTGTTTTATAAGTCCGAAATCAATTGAATTTGATAAGTAAATATGAAAGCTTATTAAAGGAGATATATCCACGATTTTGGACAGTGGATAATCCTTTAAATTTAATACGTAGAAGTGTTGAATTTGGTAAGCAATTTATATTCACGATTTTGGACAGTGGATAATCATTTAAATTTAATATGTAGAAGTGTTGGATTTGGTAAACGATTTATATTCACGATTTTGGACAGTGGATAATCCTTTAAATTTAATATGTAAAAGTGTTGAATTTGGTAAACGATTTATATTCACGATTTTGGACAGTGAATAATATATTAAAGAAATGTTTTAGGAAGTGATCTTTTAAATAGAATTAAAACGATTTGAAGTTGTTTTAAATGTGTTAAGGATCGAAACCATAGATTTCAACATTCATTGTTGAAATAGACGTTTTCGAGAAATAAGGAAAAGATGGACTATAACTCTGTTGTTATTGTAAATGATTTTCGAAAGGAAATGTTTTTGTATAGTATTGGGATTTATATATCTATCGTATTTTCGAATCCCTATGCTATTGATTTTGGGTTGCCGTAACGATGTTTTACGCAACATTCTTTTTGACCCAAATAAATGTGTTTAAAGAGAACGTTTTCCTTAAAAGAATAAAATATATACTTAATCGTGTTTTAAGTATATTGAATATTTTCTAAATATTGAAAATAAATGGATTTGTGAATTACCTATTGTTAACTAAGGATGGAAATGTTTTCCAATATGAAGTGAAATGTTTTGAGATTATATCTTTTAAAGATAAATTTAAAGTGAATAATTGAAATCGATTTGAAAATCATTTTTCAATGGATATATCTTGTAAATATATTTTTGGAAAAATAAATTATTTAGGAAATTATTTGGAATCTGGTGATGTTGTGCATATTCATTGATAGTTAAATAACCGACTATCAATATTTACCTTTAAATGGGAATTTGTTGTGATTTGCTTGAATTTGAATGCTACACTTATTTTAAAATAAGCGCTCGTTATTTGGTTTATCCAGGAGAGGACCTTTGGGTCATGAATCCCATTCCGAATAGTGAAACGTCATAATGGATAGCATTTGAAGACCGGTGTTGAAGACCGGATATTTTCGAAAACGGAAGGATTACCGTCGAATGTCTCTACATCGGCTGATCTCCGATATAGAGATTTTATCACCCTTTGTGATGGAAAGTCCGATCGTGATTAGTGAATATCCGGATTTCAAGGGCTTCTTTGGAAGTGTATTCGGTTCCGTTCAATCCCGAAATGGACTTGTATGGATGTGTGTCTGACGTTACAATTTATGATGTAAAGCTGGTTTCTATCAAATATATTTCTGTTGGTGGCGGAAAATTTATTCTCTTAGTTTAACACCCTTCTCTGAGACGTACGATCTCAGAGGTTATGTAGTTGATGATTACTAGTGATACATTCCCAATTTGGTAATGTGGCATACGAAGTGATGCTGATCATTTGTTGATCAAAGCATAGCACTTGTATAAAGCGTAGCTTTGTGGACGAAACTTCGTCGAACGTCACACCCCAGTAATGGTCAAAACAGGAAAGATGCAACAAGGATTTAGGGAGTAGCGCTCCTTAGGGTATGTCATTTCCTTCTTGATAGAGTTGGTATCATGGTATGGAGCCCAGATACTTAACCTATGTTGTGGCTGCAAATTTATTTCTTTATGGTTGTTGGTATTGAGGATCCTCGGATAAAGGTTGTTTACAACCGAGGGATGGCATACTCGTGTCAGTTGTTACCTACTTTTGCAGAGATAAACCGGCCTTGTGTTCAGAGATCCGGTTAGGTTCTCGGGGCGTTCTTCCAGAGGTGTACCCATGTGGCAATAGGAAGTTCCTTGGCCTGACCATTAGTTGAAAATCCAAAGAAACAATACGAACCCTTTATGATTGCAAATTGTATAACCAGCCTCCTCAGGAGGTAGCTATAGCAGGCATAATATAATGGTACCTATGCTGGCTAAGATTTATATTATACTTTCGAAATGCTTTCTACACTATGCATTAATAATAATAATATTCAAATGATTCTGCGTAGTAAGCATCTTTGACTATCATGAAGAGAAATCTCCTCCAATTCTGCGTTTGCATTATGTGTGTGGCAGGAGGCCTTATGGTAGTTACATTTTCTAAAAGCATTGCGGATCTATTTTAAAAATATTTCTTTGTTTGTTTTTAAAGATAAACTGTTTTAAGTTCTCACACCAGTCCCATGACTGACCTGGAGTTTATTGTTTCCTTCCTAAACTCTGGGTGCCCATCAATTTCCAAACGGGCAGTCTAGAGTCAGGTTATCAGGTTATTCTGGAATTCAGAAGATGCTGTGGAGCTAAAGAGGCGAGTTGGATGGCATGGTGTATCAACTAGTATATAGTATTTCTTTTTCCTCTGTTTGTTGTTGTAAACTCTGATAATGTAATGTAATGTGATATAATGTAATAACTGATACAGTTCTTTTGATTTAAAGATTATTCATTGATATATTATATGTTGTCCCGCTGCGATTGTGAGATTCTGTTATTGTTTCTGCTGCTTCTTCTTTCTTTCTTCTTCTGCCTCTTCTTCTTAAACCCTAACAATTCGGTTTTTTGGCCTTCGATTGCTCGATAGTTGATACACTGGACGTATTAATGTCGACTTTTGGGAGTCGAAAAAATCGCGTCTGTTACAGAGAGACTCGTCAAAACTGTTATCAATCCTCAAAGCCAGCTAATCACTCTGCATCTTGAAGAGGAAAACTATCTCTTTTTGCAAGTTGAAACAGCAATGTAAGGATATGGACTGGAAGGTTTCATGCTTGCGTCAATTCCAATTCCTCCAAAATTCATCACTGATTCACAAAACAAAATGATTAGCAATGAAGAATGCACACAATTCTACAGATAAGATAGATTAATAAGTTCCTGGCTGTTATCTTCAATTGGTACAAAACTGCTATCATAAGTTATAGGTTGCAAGTCAGCAAATGACATATGGGTTACTGTTGAAAGAACATTCAATACCCAATTTGCTGCCGAGGTTATGCACTATAAACGACAGTTGCAAAATATTACTAAAGGAATCAACAAATGAGAGACTATTTGTCACAAGTCAATAATATCTACAATATGTTAGACGCAGCAGGACACAAAGTGTCTGAAATAGAGCAAGTACTAAGCATCTTGAATGGACTCGGTGAAGAGTATGAAGCTGTTGTTGCAGTTGTGTCATCTCAACCAAGTCTGCCATCTGTACAATTTGTTTATGCAACACTTCTTGCACATGAGGCAAGAATAGAACACAAGAAACCTCAAGACACAGATATGTCAGTCAATTATATCTACAATTCAAGAAACAAAGGACAGAATCAAGATAAACAAGGACAAACACATCAAAGAGGAGGCAGTTCGAACAGATCTAGAGGCAGAGGCAGGTAGAACAACAACAACAGACCCAAGTGTCAAATCTGTGAAAAAGTTGGTTATACAGCAATGAAGTGTTACTTCAGATTTAATGCTAATTATGTGCCAAACCAGAATCAAAACAATCAAAGAAATGGAAAAGCCAGTGCAAACATGGTTCAAATACAGTCTGATAACAATAGCAATGGTGAAGTCAATCAAAGCACTATAGCAACATTAGAACACATACATGATGAAAGCTGGTATCCAGATTGAGGAGCAACCAATCATGTAACAAATAATCTTGACAAATTAAATCTTGGCAACAAAGAATATAGAGGTAAACAGTCTATATGCATGTGGCATGGTGAGTCAGTCAATATGACTCATATTGGGAAAACCAGTATTGACAGCAAAAGACAATTATATTTGAATAACTTATTGAGAGTCCCAAAAATAAAGAAAAATCTCATCAGTGTGTCAAAATTTGCGAAAGATAATAATGTTTATTTTGAATTTTATCCTGATTATTGCTTAGTTAAAGACATACTGACTAATGAAAATCTCTTGCAGGGTGAAGCAGTGAAGGAATTATACAGATTCAATCTTAAAAACAGTAGCAAACTTGAGAGAAATCAGAAGTGTTGTAACTTAGGTGAAATTGGTCAGTCATGAGAGAATAGAAATGTGTTTGATTTGTGGCACTACAAACTTGGTCACCGAAACACAAATGTTGTAAAATAAGTTCTTGAGAAAAATAAAATCATGTTTGATGATATTTCTTTACCATATGTGTGCACATATTGTCAAATGGGTAAAAGTCATAAATTACCCTTTAATAACTCTCTAACTAAGTACTCAAAACCTTTAAAACTGGTTGCAACTGACTTATGGGGACCTGCCCCAATTTATTCAGGCTATGGTTATAGATATACATATCTTTCATTGATGCATATTCTAGATATACATGGCTATATTTTCTGAAAGCCAAATCAGAAACTTATAATGCAGTGATACATTTTATTCTATTGGCTGAAAAACAAACTGGGAACCAAGTTAAAATCATCCAGTCGGATGGAGGTATTGAGTACAAAACACTTAGCAATTACTTTGCTAAGAAAGGAATTGTACACAAAATTACATGTCCTTACACATCAGAACAAAATGGTCTAATAGAGAGAAAGCATAGACACATTGTAGGAACTGGGCAAACACTACTTGCTCAAGCATCATTGCCATTAAAATTCTTGCCTGATTCCTTTAACACTGCTGTTTATTTAATTAACAGACTTCCCACAAAAATTCATAAAGGAATCAGTCCAGTAGAGAAGCTATTATGTGTTAAGCCAGATTATCAAATTCTGAAAACGTTTGGATGTTTGTGCTTTCCTCATATAAGACCATACAATAACAACAAGTTGTGTTTTGGGGGCAAAACTAAGTACTTTTATAGGATATGGAACAAATCAGAAGGGATATAAATGTCTTGATGAAAGTGGGAAAATCATAGTTAGTAGACATGTTGTATTCAATGAACATGTTTTTCCCTTTAGCAACAAAGACATTAAAACAACTTAGAAAGTATATAATCCAAGAAATTCTATTCCTAGTATACCTGTTTGCAGTGAAGTCCTTTATCCTCAGGTGATTGAAAGGACTGTTGAGGCTCATGATCCACAACTCACAGTGTCAGATCAACCAGGTCATGAATCACTGAGCTCATCTAGCTATCTCAGTCAAACTCCTGTACATTCAAAGAATACAACATAGTCAGTCAATGAAAGAGAGTCAACAAATCCACAAGTACAGTCAAAAAACAACAATGGCCAAACAAGTGTAGAAAAATCACGGCAGGCAAGGACAGGGCATCCAATGATTACAAGATCAAAAAATGAATCTTTAAACCAAAATTATATACAGCTGCATCAAATTTAGAGGAACCAGAAACCTTTGAGCAAGCTGCAATAGATAATCACTGGAGGACTGCAATGGATGAAGAATACAATTCCTTAATAAAAAACAACACATGGGATCTTGTACATCCACCAAATAATAAGAATATTATAGGGTGCAAGTGGACATACGGGCAAAAAAGGAATCAAGATGGAACAGTGTCCAGATATGAAGCAAGACTTTTAGCTAAAGGCTACACACAACAATATGGGTTTGATTTTAATGAAACATTTTCTCCAGTAGTTAAACCAATTACTATACGAATTATTCTAAGTATTGCTCTGCATAATCAGTGGACTATTAGACAGTGTGATGCCAATAATGCCTTCTTGAATGGAACATTGCAAGAAGAAATATATATGGAGTAGCCACCAGGTTACAAGCAGAGCTCAAATCATGTGTGCAAGCTTAAGAAAGTTATATATGGCCTTAAACAGACTCCAAGAGTCTGGTTTGACAAATTGAAAGCCACATTAATTCAACTTGGCTATCAGTCCACCAAATCAGACAATTCTTTATTCATTAAAATTAACAATAAGACTAGCATTTATATTCTAATATATGTTGATGATCTTATCATTACAGAAAATGATGAGGATGAAATCAAAAGTCTTGCCCAATATCTAGACAAAAAATTCTCCATCAAAAACTTGGGTTCACTGAATTACTTTTTAGGAATAGAAGTTAAGGGAAAATCAAAGTCAGAAATTTTTCTTTGTCAAAGAAAATACATTCTGGAGCTACTTGCTAAAACAAAAATGGACAGTGCCAAGCCTCAGCCTACCCCAATGATAAGTCATCAATACTTATCCAAAAGCAGGGGAGAATACATAACTAACACCAAACAATATAGAAGTGATGTTGGTGCTTTACAATATTTAACTATCACAAGGCCAGACATCTCTTTTAGCTTTAACAAAGTTTGTCAATTTATGCAGGATCCAAGGGATGATCACTGGAGAGCAGTTAAAAGAATTTTAAGATACTCAAAAGGAACAATCAACTATGGATTGTACATGAAGAAAAGCAAAAATCTAAATGTAACTGGATATACTGATGCTGATTAGGAAACATACCCAGATGATAGAAGATCAACTACAGGGTGTTGAATATACATAGGAGACAATCCAGTGTCATGGTGTTCAAAGAAACAGTCAGTCATCTTCAGATCCAGCACAGAGGCCGAATACCGAAGTGTTGCAAGTGCAACCACTGAAATCATGTGGATACAGTACTTAATACATGAATTAAACATCAAATTACAAGTCCAACCAACGTTATGGTGTGATAATCAAAGCACAGTGTACATGTCAGCTAATCCAATATTACACTCGAAAACTAAACATATAGAGATAGATCTCTATTTTGTTAGAGAGCAAGTACAGAAAGGAAATCTTCACATTAATCACTTACCATCTGCTTACCAGGGAGCCGACACACTTACCAAGGCCTTGTCGAAGCAAAACTTCATCAGATTCAGAAATGAATTAAAAGTAGTTGCTGTTCTCACCGATTCAAATGAATCTGAAGAAGACTCAGAGCTACAATGCGGTTAAGTCGAAAGCTTTAGCACAAAAAGCAACAGATCTGTCATTAGTGATGTAAGAACTTCTTATGACAAGAAAATCACCCATCAATCAACGTCAGAGTCTCAATGGAGAAACATCAGCAACTCTGAGGCGAAGAACAACAGATCTGACAACAAAGTTGACACAAGAGGGACGAAAGCATAAAACAAGCCTCGCATGACAAAGGCATCACTCATTAGCACAGTATGGTGATGAAATTTCTCAGATCTGAGCAATTTTTGCTTCGAATCGAAGTAAATCTCACAAATTTGGTACGGTGGCACAAGAGAAAAGAAGACGCCATGAAAACCCTAACGTTAGTTTGAGGGGGAGTAATAGGAAATGAAGTATACTGTATCTCAAAGTTCATTTGTATAATACTATAAGAATGCGGGTCTTGGATATTGGCCAGCCCATTTGTATTGTTCTCGGCCCACATCTGTAATTAAGAGTATATATACAATACAGAGGGTATCTGTATTGTATCAATTCAGTTTCATCAATAAAATACAGAATTCCTTTTCATCACTATTACATTTTTCTGATTACAATATCAACTCAATAAGAAATATACAATCAGATCATAATCTGTTCAAATTCTCACATTGTAGCAGATAAATACTGATCATTTGGGAACTTCAAATCCATAACTGGGTTTACCTAAGACTTCAACCATATAGGCATCTTGCAGTTAGCTCTAAGCGTACACAAAATTTGCCAACAAAATACTTTGGGCCATTTCAGGTAATGAAAGATTCGGGTCATTGCTTACAAACTTCATCTTCCACCTTAAGAAAAGATTCATCATGTTCTCCATGTATCTCAACTAAAGAAGAAAGTACGAGATCGAGTTGTCATTTAATAACACCTACTTGCATATGAGGAGCAGATTATCCATGAACCAGAGAGAATCCTTACAAGAAGAATAGCCAAAGTCAACAACTGGAACACAACACAAGTACTTGTCCAGTGGAAATAAATGGAAGAAGAAAATGCCACTTGGGAGAATTATTGGGACCTCATAGCCAAATTTCCAATATTTGATCTTGAGACAAGATCAATGTTTAACGGGAGCATAGTTGTTATGATCCTAGTTCGAACGACAAGCTAATCATGCATAAAATAGCCTGTGCATGTACCATGGGTGCATAATATGTATTGTTAGAAGAACGAGGACAAGTAACAAAGAAACAAAGAGTGAAAGTGAAGGAATAAATGAGAAGAATACAAGCAAGAAGAGCATATCAGAAAATAAGGAGGAAGAACCATTAGAAGAACGAGAGGAATTTGAGATGATTCATCGAGCAACTGGTCAGCGGAAAGAAAAGGGGAAATGGAAGAAAATAAGGAAAAGAATATTACATGGCGGCATGCATAATTGAATTGTAAAGGTACAAATATAATTAACTACTTCAAAAGGTCAAGGACAGGTGTCAATTTTATAATTTTAATTTTCTTTTAAAAAGATATGAATTGAAATGATATCTTTGTTACTTCTTTTCTCCTCGATTTTGGTAAATTGTCTGCCTGTCTCCTCTACTCACCCTCTTCCCTGATCGTTATCAACTTTTCATCAGTCAACATGCCACCCAAATCTGCACGAAAAACCCCTGTTGAACCTCAATACTGAACACTATTCTGATTAAGTTATCGTAGCGATTGCTTTAGTAAGTGAACTCCAACTTCTTCTCTACAAAAAATTAATGTTGTTAAAAGAAACATCTTATCATTCTAATATGATGCAATTATTTCATGTAGTATTTGCTGACATATGGATAAATACTACATCAAGTTATAGAATGGGCAATGTCCCACCTGCTAAACCATCCAATAAAAATGAAGAGAGTACAAACGGAGAATCTGATATATCCAACCTTAGTATCTTGAAAGTGTGATAAAAAGAGATTCATTGGGTTTACCCTGGAGGCCCATTACTGGTTCCACATTAAATCCGAAGACTTTATAATAGTAGGCAGGATCAACTTGAATTTATGGGTAGGGGTAGCATAACGATCCAACGTTTTATAGCTTTGAATTGTGAATATTTAGTTAGTTTTAAATATCCAATTAATGATTTTTTATAATCAAATAAACTTCTTTTAATTAATATAATGAAGTTGAAAACATTTTGAAAGATTGTTTACAAAAATAAATAGTTCGGAAAAAGATAGAAAATGTGACCAAAAAACGTTTTCTGGGCTTTCGATTTTTAATCATGAAAATGTTGTAAAACTTATTGTGCACATTAGTGTACATTTATGCGCACGCATATACAAAATTGAAAACGCATTTTAGCTTTGCTAAAAAACACATTTTACTAATTAAATGGATTTTCTAAAATCACTTTCTACAAGGTAATTTAAAATTTGAAGTAAAAAGAACATTTTTTCCTTATTATAAGGTGTGTAGTACTGAGTAGTACCTAAATGGGAGGTGGTACGATGTCCTAGGGGACTAGGGATTGGTGGCACATGATGAAGAGGAGGGGTAGTGCCATGAATTAAGGAGGGGTTATGTGTGGTCATTTTCCATTTTACAAATTATATAAAAGAACTACCTTTACTTCATTTCCATCTTTACTTCATTTCCAACTTTTTCCCTCTTCTCCTTCACACTTCTTCACTAATGTTTCATAAAAGAAAATTCACCTCAAAATGTCTCATTTTCTTCTCAAAATTATTATATGATCTTAGATCCACATACCTAACATCACCCACATTACAATTATGTAAACTTTATTACTAAACCCTACTTTTTCTACCATGGTCAATCATTCTTGAAGTCCTAGCGGGCTTAGGCATGAGCAATAATGGTGAATGAGAGAATTTTCAAGGGAAAAGAAAGTGTAGAGATGTTGTGTGGTGTTTTCTTATTAGTAGCAAGGAGTGGGAGCAAGTTACAAGAAGTTTGATCCATAGTAAAGTGAGATAACTCACTTTGCAATAGCTTTAAAAATAATGTGGCATGTTGTAAAACAATTTTGACTATTTATGTTGTACATAATTATATAGATGGATGTACATATAGTGTTTAATATTGTTTGATTCCCACTTAAAAGTGGATGACATACATAAACATTTTTGCATGGAACAAAAGTAAGGAAATGGAAGTCGAAGTGTTTCGTATTGAATAGATCACTACAGAAACATTCGAAAGATATGATTTTTGTAGATAGATCCATCGGGACACCTTGCAATGGTTGATTTACACTCCATGATTATATGTTTATATGTAATGCTTGTATTCCATGGCTTGGTAGCTTCGTTATGTTGTATGTGAATCATTGATATGTTTTAAAGATTGAATCTTTTCGTAGCGTATGTTATGTGCTAATTAGCTCCGAAGCATTTCACGATTTTTTGAAATGATTTATGCCTTTGATTTCCCATTTGAACACTTTTGTTGCTACTTGGATTTTCAAGAATATTTTAAATGCGACATTTGATTTCTATAATCCTCTTTCATGCGACTTTGTCATATGATTTCTAAAAGTGTATAAAATGGTTTTTGAACTTGACTTTTTTTTCAAATCTTTTTGCAAAGGTATTAAATTGGTTAAAATATAGAACGAAATGTAGTTTAAAAACTATTTGATTTACAAAACAAAGTTTTAAAGGTTGTGGTCCATATAGCAATAGTCGCTATGGATACTATAGAAATCTATGATTTAGTAAAGTATAAAAGGGTTATCTATTTGAGATATTCTATAAATTCTTTTAGAATGTGTTTTATAAATGTTGTTAAGTATTTTAAATGGAGTTTTGAAGTTTTAATATATATTTATCTGAATATTTAAGTAAAAGGTATAAATATCATAAAGGAAACTCTATTACCTTTTAAAGTTAAAATTCTCTTTTAAAGAAGCGAAAATTTGTAAGTGATGAACTTTTTAGATTATATTTTAGAAGTGTTTTAAAAGAGATTTGAGATATAGGATTTATTTTTGGATTTTTAAACAAGTGGTTTATTTAAACGAAATTTCTTTACCGTTCAAAACCGAATTCTCTTTTAAAGGTGATGAATTGTAAGTTATGATCTGGATGGAAGTTCAAACTTTATTTTAAAATGTTTTAAAGGAGATTTGTAATTTATGTAAGAGATATAAAGGATTATTTGATATAACAAAGCAAGTGGCACTTTTATGAAAGGGAAATCTTGACTTTCCAAATCAATCTTAGTTTTAAGCACAGACTTTCAAATGAGATTTTATATGGAAGTTTTAAGATGTGTTATAAGGGTTTTAAGTGGAATATTGAAGCAAGGGTTTGTCTTATATAAAAAAATTCCTTTATTTCCAAAAGTCAAATTCTTTTCCAAAAGTGAATATTTTTAAGTGATGTCAATTGTGTTAAAAATGTTTTAAACGTGTTTTTAAGCAAGGAGAAAGCATGGATTACAACATCCTTGTTGTAATAAATGTTTTTGAGAAAAGAAAGAGATCATGGACCATAACATTCTTGTTATCATAAATAATTTTTGAAAAATGTGGAAAGAAGGTTTGTTTCATTATACTTTGTTATTATAAATGGTTATACGGAATTTATGAAGTCGTATACTTGACATTAAGCTTCAAGGTATGGAAACTCCAACTATCTTGAGAATAAAGAATGTTGTAAAGTCAAGGTTTGAGAGATAATAATGCCCCAATTTGAACTCCTTCAATGTTAACCAAAGAATAGTTAAAGTTTAAATCGAAGATTGATGTTAAGTATATGAAAATTTATTTTCGTATACGAATTCAGTTACTTATGAAATTAAGTGGTCCTATACTTCTGAAAGCCAATGAATAGATTGATCCTCTATCTATGATATTTGGATTCAGAGCGCTTAACTAAGGCAACGATGGTGCAACCAGTACCCTCACTTACCTGGCTTTGTTTCTAGGTAAGGGATAAAGTAAAATGGAATGTCGAAAACGTGGAAAATATAGGAGATTTGATTTCTATAAATGATCACGTTGAAAATTATGGTGGTATTGAAAGCATTCTTTCTATACTTAGCATTAAATTGCGAGGTATGAAAACTCATCTCTATTTGTATGAATTAAGAATGTAAGTCCAAGCAAGGATAGTTATCTAACTTGTCTGACTTCATTGTTAATTGAGGGATGGTACAAGTTTAAAATTAGAAAGTGGTGGTAAGTATATTTGGTCTGATTTCCATACGATCCATTTATTTATACCAAAGGGAATGTGGTTTGGGTTTTGTAACATCCCTCGCCCCATTGGCCCTAAATTTTCCTTGAATTGAAAACCCAAATTCCATCTAAATATGGATTGTTGATTCGGTATCTTCCAAATAAGATAAAAGAATGCATATCAAAGTACTAACTTTTATAACTCATAGTGGAATAACAAAATACAACAATCATATATGTACTGGCCAAGATTTGACACTTCCAAAGTCAAATGTTTTTGTCAGCACTGAACATGCCAAACATCAGTACATGTACTTCAATTTATCATGTGAGTTGTAACGAGGAGAGAGCCAGAAAAATGTTTTATTGACTGGTAGAGTTATACATTTTATACATAACACTAGTTTATGCCGATCATCTTCTATCTCATGTTATGTATGTTTACATTTTTAATAAGTCATCTGGACTACACATCCACATATGATCCGTTTGTAACTACGCTCTATACAATCATAACTATGTATATATATGTATATATATTCCATGGTCCCCAATTAAACCTAGATATTATTCTTGGTAGTATCTCTTTATTAGCACCCTATCGTGATCCCTTGCTCTCGTTGTACCACGGTCTCATCGCTGTGCATATTGAAGGACTCCCATAGTGCCTAATGATGGGTTTTTCATACATTTTACTGTACTCTATCTCACTTTAGGAATTTATTACTTCGTCTGCTTCCTATTGTGGACTCGACTCCACGGACCACTCTAATTTTTTTGAAGAAACTCTTTTATAGGTTAACCAGTCTTGCTATAACGACCCAGAATTTCAGTTATTTGAATTTGAAATATTTAATCGATTTAAATATTGGGAAGTTAATTTTATAAGTACTTGTTTCAAATATAAGGATTATTTGAATATTTGGAATTGTCTAAAATATTTGATTCTTGAATTTATTACAAAAAAAAATGATTACGAAAGCTGATTTAAATTTTGAATAAGAATGAAGATAATAAACTATAATTTGTAATAATTAATGTGCCTAGATATATTTTTAATAATAATTCGTTTTAATTAACGTGTGAAAATAATTATTCAACTAAAGTCTTAAAATTTAAGATATATAACTTTAGTCTTACAACTAAAATTACCGAGTGTGATTATTATTGCAATAATTTAAGAGTTAAGTTTAAAAAAGAAAATAGATTTTTATTTGATACATTATTCATTATAATTTGTTGGTATATTTGGCTTGAGAGAAACCAAAAACTTCTTGATAATAGTAGTCATAGTAATAAATTGATTTTTATTATATCATCATTTTGTTTTAATTGGATCTCAAATCCTAAATATAGATTAGCTAAAAATAATCATTTCAAAAAAAATATTAATAAGGTTAGCAATAGCATTAAGATATTTAAGCATAAAATCAATATTTTTAACATTAATAATTATAACATTAACATTTTCTCAAATTTAAACGATGATTTTGCTGATTATCATAATGTTCTTTTGATTAAAGGAGCATAAGGATAATTTTTAAGATGTTTTAGTTTATACTTTTTTAACTTCCTATTTTGTTAATTTTTTTTCACCTTTTTGATATCGATATCTCTTTTTTACATCTTTAGAGTTGGTTATGATGTTGCATAATGAGCTTGGATTCTTTTTCAGTCTGTTTCTTATTTTAGTTGCTTTACAGTCTTATAGTGTTATCTTTGGTTTTATTACTTTTGCTTTATTAATATATATAAATATGTATATAATTTTCATTTATATACATATATGTGTATCATTCTTACAATTGACTTTAGTTCCTTTTACAGATACTGGTTTAGGCTAGAAATGGTGCTAGATTTCTTTTACGTGATCTAGGCTCCAGAGGAATCATTGAAGTGTTATTTGGAAAGATTTCATACCGTCGCCACGAAGGTAAGTAACCTAAATGATCATGCTACACTTATGGCCATGACGAGAGGGATTGATCCAGAATCTGAGTTTGGCGATTGGCCGGTAGGAAAACTGCTTGCCATGTTGGAACACTTCTATTCAAAGGTAGCTCAATTTTTGAGAAAGGAGGAAGCAAGGCCCTCTATAAAAAGGAATGTTGCGGGACTGAGTAGAGAAGCAGTGTAGAGTAATATTGCAATAAAATAGTCCGACAACAGTTCCATGAAAATCCAAGTGAATGTTCAAAACAAGCCGAATCAGCAAAAGAGCGATGGAGGTAGGAATCGGGAGAGAATAAGGGATTCTAGGAGACTAAAGCCTAAGATTCCAATGTATGACAAATACATGCTACTAAATACGTTCCTAGGGAATATCTACCTATCAACTTGCAATACCATGCAATATAGGAAGCCGCCCCCAAATGAGTCAATAGAGAAATAGAAGCAAGTAGGGAAATATTGTCGATTTCATGAGTGTTATGGGCCCAATACAAATGAATTCAGGCATCTCCGGGATGTTATGGAAAAACTGAGTCAGGAAAGGAAATTGCAATAGTTTATGAAAACCACATAGGATGGTAGACAAGTGACATCTGACCTCAATCGAGGACGAGTTCCACATAGGGCTAAGTAGCCTGTATGGACTGGTGGAAAACCGATGATAAATATGATTGTTGGAGGACCGCATCGTGCAGATTGGAGTTGGCAAGAGATGGAGCGCTATGCTAGCGCAACTAGGTATGTAGATTTTGAATGCTGTTCGAAAATGAAAGATGGAGCTCTGGTAAAACAGCAGCGTACCATGGCGGATGATATTGTGTTTAGAAATAGGAATGTAGACAAAGTAGATGCTCCAACAATTGACTCGACGACCATTTCAACTATGATTGGTCCTGCATCTGTGAGAAGGATTTTGATTGATTGTGGAAGTTCACTGAATATAATCTTTAAAAAGGCATATGATCAGAAGAGAATGGAAGCCAAAGACCAAAAACCATCTAAAGCTCATATTCATGGTTTTAATGGCTTCGCGACCGAGGCTATTGGTTAAGTGGAATCACCTGTTGAGTTGAGAAAAGGTGAATGAAGGAGAGTGCGAATTTTACTGTTTATTGTTTTGGAAATTGACTCTCCGTACAATGTTTTTCTTGGCCGATCGGCCTTGGCCGAATTCCAGACAGCTCTTGCCCCATGGTGTTTAACATTGAAGTTTCCAACGGATAATGGCATAGAAGTTTTTCATGGCGATCAAGCGACTGAACGTGCTTGTTATGTAGCTGAGTTGAGGGAAGCTTGGCCAAAGAAAAAGGAAAGGGAGTGGACAAGATTGTCCGTATTCAAGCTATTGAAGATTGACAACCAACACCTGAGCCATGGCTCGAGCACCAAAGTCTTTTCTATAGAGATATAGATCCGAGAGATGATGAATAGGAGCCCAAAGAGACCAAGAATACACCGGCTAAGCCGACGATTAATATCACGGTCAGCTACGATGACCCATCACAAGTCTTGAAGATTGGGTCACAACTCAACCCCTTGAGGATGAAAGAACTCATGGGTTTTCTCTAAGTGAATCTAGGTGTATTCACTTGGACTCACTCTGAAACGCGTGGAATATCATTCGCCATTGCGAGCCATGCAATGAATATTGACCCAACGTATGTTCTGTGAAGCACAAAAGACGCGGCATGCATCCGGAGAGATCTACCACTCTCATAGAGGAGGTGGATAAACTAAAAGCTAACAGGTTTGTCCGCCACGCCCTCTACCCTGAAGGGTATCTAATCCCGTACCTGTGAAGAAGGCGAATGGAAAATGGAGAACGTGCATTGATTACTCAGATTTGAACAAAGCGTGTCCAAAAGACCGTGTTCCCCTTCCATGGATTGATTAGCTAGTTGATTCAACCGCTAGACATGAATTGCTATCTTTTACGGATGCGTATTCGGGATATAACCAAATCCCAATGCATATCTGCAATTAGGAGCACACTAGTTTGTTATAGACGTTGGGCTGTATTGTTACATAGTAATGCCACTTGGATTGAAGAATGTTGGAGCAACTTATTAACGTTTAGTTAACAAGATGTTTAGAGACCAAATTGGAAAAACAATATAAGTATGTGTGGATGATATGCTCGTAAAGTCACGATGATCAAGCAAACACATTAAAGAATTGGCAGAAATGTTTGACATTCATCGATATTACCAGATGAAAATCTATCCTTTGAAGTGTTCATTTGTGTTGCATCAGGAAAGTTCTTAGGCTTTATTGTCAATGCTCATGGGATGGAAGCTAATCTGGAGAAGTTTCAGGCTATCTATGATATCCAAGCGCCAAGGACCATCAAACAAGTGCACAGTCTGAATGCGAAGGTTGCCGCTTTAAGTCCATGTATCTCCAGAGCTACTGAAAAATGTATTCCCTTCTTCGATTTGATTAGGAAAGGAAAAAGAAATTTCGAATGAATGTAGGATTATTTCGACGCGTTTCAAGCTCTATTGAAACATTTTAATAGACCCTCTATCTTGTCAAAGCCGATAGGTCATAAGGAGTTATACATTTGTTTGGCCATATCAGCACACGTATAAGTGCCGCCTTGATTCGTGAGGGGAATTGGATACAAAGGCCGGTGTATTTCATTAGTAAATGATTAAGAGGAGAAAAAAGAAACTATCTAAAAATTGAGAAATTGGCGTACTGCTTGCTAATTGCATCATGGAAGCTTTGTCCATACTTCCAGGCACATCCAATCAATATTTACACCGACCGGCCATTACGGCAGGTCCTACAATGACCTGAGACATTTGGGAGGTTACTCAAATGGAACATTGAGCTCAGCCAATTCGACATTACTTATCTCCCTCGACGAGCTATCCAGGGACAGACTTTGGCGGACCATATATCGAGTTTACTTTGCAAGATGATTTTCCAGAAGGTAGCGAAGTCCCTACTGTACGGTGGAAAGTATATACTGATGGAGCATCTAATTATCATTGTTCAAGAGATGGATTGTGCTTGTAACCCCTGAAAACCGGTCGATTTATTATGCTTTGAAGCTTGATTTTCCAGCAACAAACAACAAGGTTGAGTAAAGCTTTGGTTGCTGGATTTAAGCTAGCTATGAAACATGGAGTTATATCTCTTGAATTTTTTTGCGATTTGCAGTTGGTGTTGTATCAAGTTAGGGGAGATTATCAGGCTAAGGGACAAAGGCTTGCCCCATACTTTACTTGAGTTTAGGAGTTATTGATGGAATTTAAATGCTATAACATTTCACATATTCCCGATGATCAAAATATAGAGGATGATTCATTGGTAAAGTTTGCTAGTAAAAGTGATGCATAACAGATGGGCTTGGTCCTGATCCAAGTACTGAATAACCAAGTATAAACATGATGGTGATTGACTAAACACTCGGGGCAGAATCTAAAAGGGAACAGTGGATGACTGAAATTAAACATTATTTACTGCATGGAGTCCCGCTTGATAAAAATGTGAAAAGTGACAAATCCTTCGCAAAGCCTCACAGTATGTTATGCAAGAAGGAGTTATGTACGTGAAAGGTTTCTTATTTCCTCTGCTCTGGTGTATCGCTCATGATGAGATAAAGCATGTTCTAAGAGAAGTTCATGAAGGGGAATGCAGTGATCAAACTAGGGGGCAAACTCTGGTAAAGAAAATACTCCTTTATAGGTATTATTGGTTAATCGTAAATCGAGATACCACTGATTATGTAAGACGATGTGATAAATGCCAAATATATGAAAATGTCCCGAGGGCTCCACTGATAGAAATCACGCAAATAGTCAGCCAATGGCCATTCATTATATGGGGTATAGCAGTATTGGTTCTCTACCGATCTCTAAAGTGGCGCAAAGTACGCTATTGTTGCAGTTGTTAACTTCACCAAATGGGTCAAGGCAGAACCTTTAGCCATAATCACAACCAAAAAAGTAATCAACTTTATTGTTTGAAACATCATATGTCGTTTTGGTCTTCCATAGATTATTATAATGGATAATGGGACTCAGTTTGATAGTGCTGAATTTAAAGACTTTTGTCGAAGATATAGTATTTAAATGAGGTTTGCAGTGATCGCTCACACTTAGGCAAAAGGATAGGTTAAAGTTGTAAGTAAAATCATCAAATCAATTCTAAAGAAGCGTTTAGAGAAGGCTAAAGGAAAGTGGGTGGATGAACTCCCTATGACACTTTGGGCTTACAGTACCACTCACAAGTCTGTGACTGGCCATACTCCATTTGCTCTCGTTTATGGTTCAAAAGCCATATTCCCATTGAACTCGAAGTCCCTTCTCATCGGGTGACTTATTACAATCCTAAAACAAATAAAGATCTCCTCTTGGAATCTCTTGTCTTTATAGATGAGAAGCGTGAAGAAGCTGATCTAAGGGCAGCTGCACACTGACATCGAGTCGCCCGGTATTAAAACACCAAAGTTCGACCGAGAACCTCAGAAATTGGCAATCTTATCTTGTAACAGGTTTTTCATACCCCATCACACATGAGTCTGATTTGGAAAGGACCATATGTCATTGAACAGAGGCTTGGAGTAGGAACTTTCAAGCTAGCGACTGTCGATGACATTACACTTCCAAGAGCTTGGAATAGCAAATATTTATGACTGTATTTCACTTAGTTTATTTCCTTTACATTTCATTTGTATTTATTTTCAGAGTTTGCTTTAGCATTTGATTTTTCGAATATGTAATAAGATAGTTTTGTTGTTCCTTTCCATTAAATGAATAAAGTTTTAGGCTTCCTCTATATTTTTGTTTGCTATTGCATTGTATGCTAATTACATAGCGAAACTAATTGATTTCAATGTGTATGGATATGCTTTCAAAGTTTGGAATCAATTAATCGTACCAACTCCTAATGGGATCAAACGAGATGAGCTCAATCAACTTGTTCATTTAATAGTTCCCATTCATAATCCAAGGAACAAGATACATAATAAGGAATGATTATGGCCAACAATCTAATGATTGAATAACTCCTGCTAGAACCGTGGAATTGAAATAGAATTAAAGCGATTAAGATATGACCGATCACTCGCTAAATCAAACCCCAAATCCTATAGGGAAAATAAAAAAGAGTACAATCTGACCGCTCCTCAAAATAACTCTATGTCCCTAAAGTGGAGACCGGAGTATAAACATAAATCGAGTGTGAACCGACCACCCTTAAAATAAATCTAAGTCCCTAAAGTGTGGACTGGAATATAAACATACCAAACACCTACAAAATAACTCTAAGTCCTTAGAGGCAGACTGGAGTATAAATATAAACTGGGTGTGAATAGACCACCTGTGAAATAACTCTAAGTCCCTAGAGTGCAGATTTGAGTATTAACATAAATCAGGCGTGAATCGACCGCCATGAGATAACTCTGAGTCCCCAAATTGTGGACTAGAGTATAAACATAAACTGGGTGCATACCGACTACCCATAAACTATCTTATCCCCAAATTGTGGATATAGACATGAATGAATATATGAGTGGAGCCCGATCGTTCTCTATTCCACAAACTCTGCCTGAAACTAATAGGAGGAGTATAAACTCGCTAAGGATGGAATTCGACCGTCCGATTTCTAGCCATGCTAAATTAAAACCAGGGGCAGGAGTACAATTGCTCAAAAAACCGCTGATTTTGACAGTGTAACACTAAGGCCCGAGCCTAGTGTTTGATACGACTTGAGGCCATGACCACTTGGAGGCCTTAGGATGGAGTTGGTGAATTGTTACCATAATTTACAAGCAACGAATTACAAGTACACTAAATGGAAGGTAATCTTTCAACTATTAAATAACAATTCACATGAAACTTAAAAATATTATTTACATAGCAAATGTCGAAATTACAGTATAAGTTATTCCAATAGATTAAGATTCAAGCCTGTACAACCACAACTAGTGAAAGGAACGACTATGCAAACTATGTACATCGAGTTAAAGCGACAGTTATTTCTTCAATTTCCTCTCTTATTTGGATTTCTCGAGAGTTGAGCCACTTATGCTTCTCTTTTTGGACCCTTTACCACCTTTAGCAGGAGAGCTTGCAGTGTTACTAGTACAAAACAGATCAGCTGCTTCGCCACATTTGTGTCGGTTGTCCATAAAACCGACACAAATAGTGTAATTTGTGTCGGTTGTTCATTAACAACCGAAACTGTTGACTTATGGGGCAAGAAGAAAATGTTAAAAATGTAATTTGCATCTGTTGTTCTTAAGAAACTGACACAATTCAAGGGAAGCAATAGATCTATTTGTGTCGGTTGTTTGAACAACCGACACAACTAAATAAAATAGCATCGGTTGTCAAAAACCGACACAGTAGGCACAATACTTTTCCCTCCAACTCAATTTCAGCCGCGCGCCACTCTTTTCCCGCGACCGCTAACTTTTAGACGAAAAATTTAGGTACCCATTGTACTGCCGCCCCATCTTCTTCGTTATTTTACTGCCACCCATCTTCTTAGTTATTTTATTCCTTCTCTCTGCCCATTATACTGCCGTTCTCTCTACCCGCGAATGATTGAAGACTTTGGATAGTTCATCTCAATTAGTGCGAACTTGCTAGGATCTGAATAAGCAGGACTTTAGAAAAAAGGTTATCGTTACTGCTCAATTAGTGCCAATCCTGCGTGATTCTTCGGTAAGTGAATATTTTATTTTATCAGTCTATATGATAAATAGATGAATACTCTATAGAAACCCTTTGTATGTTCTGCCCTTGATTTTTCAAATAGTTTTACGTGGTTAGAAACATAAATTGGTAATGATAAATTTGTTAAGCATGTATATATGATCCTTGGACCAAGCTAATGGCGGTAAGTGCGGATTGAATGTTTGTTTGTGAGTTTGAGGAGTCTGGAATTAATACCAAACTGTTGAATGCTTGTGACTGAGTTGTTGAATTCTTAGTAATACTATAAATTTACAGTCTAGTAATTAATTATTTATTATTAAAATTTATGAAGTGTTACATCGACGATATGACATGTTGGAATAATAATTATCAATTATTTACGACTATCATCAATTATTAATTACTAAATTTTAGATGTTACTCACTAACTATTGGTGTTGAATAATAAATAACAATTAGTAATTATTAAATACTAAAAATTAAAATTAGTTGCTAATTATGTTACATTTGAATATGGTCAAGTGGTTAGCAACAGTGTGTTGTGAGGCAACACTTAGCAGTTTAAAAGAGTGGTAGGGGCATGTAAGTGTGGAAGAACTACAGTGGGTCGATGGTTATTTGTGTAGGTAGAAAAGATGATGTTGGTTTGAAGTATATGAGTTGTTGATGGTTTGCAAGGAGGTAGATGAATGGGTTTTGGTGAGCTGTAGTTCAGATATGGTTGGCAGTTGATATGCTATAGGGAATGGTATGTATTAATCCTAGAATTATATTAAAAACTACTTTTCAAAACAATTATTATATTAATCCTAGAATTAATACTGTAACAGTTGCGACAGTAAGGAAGAAAAAGAAATTATTGCATCTAAAAGTAATGAAAAGCATGCAATGATAGTGACAATGATAAATGAACTTTAATGTTAAAAGAGGGTAAAAGAAACTTTCATACATTACAAAAAACAATTATCCACAAGCATTCAACAGTTGATGATATGTAACAGGAGGAAGTAGGCAATGTGTTTAATAGCAGTATTTTTTTTGAATGAAGTTGCAAGAAATGTATGTTGGAGGAAGTCAAGGCAAGGCACAGCAGGTAGAAAGATGTAGGAGTTTTGAAGTGGAGGAAGTTTGAAGCGCACCGATATATGTTTTGGTGAATTTCAGGTGTGGTTGAGAAGAAGTTTGGTGGTGAATGTTTGCTACTGTTATGCAGCAGAGGGATGAGGCAAATATGGTATGGTAGTGGGGACAGTGTTGTGGAACAGAAGGTTTTTGGTGAAAAAATTTCGATTGTGGGGAGGGAACTCGTGATGTCAGGTGATGGCTTTCAATTGATTTGGGTAGTGGGGCTGTGGAATTGAGGAAGTTGCGGTAGAGGGTTGAATTGGTCACGGTTCTTGTTGTTCCAAAGGAGGGTGAGGGCAAGTTGGTCGAGTGTGGGAGGACGATTGACAGCTTTGATGTTTCATTGGATGGTTTGTAGTTGATTTGTTGCAATGGAGATGGTGATGTTGTTTGGAAGAGTGTTGTTGTTTTTGGTTGAGGAATGATGAAGGCCAGTGATAGTTTTTTTGTGGGTATGGACAGTGAGTGGGAGAATTTGACAGGGGTAGAGGCAGTTAGCAGAAGTTTGTTGATGGCGGTAGTTTGGGTTTGGAATGGGCTTCAGTTTTGTATTGAATGAAACTCGATGGAAGTATGAAATATGTTGTATATGAAGTACAATAGTAAGTTCAGCCGTTCTGTCAAAAAATGTAGTGGAACCATGATGAGATAGGCTGCTGACGTTTATATAGTTGTGGTATTTCTATGCTATGATGAGAGTTATGAAATGGTTGATGGATGCAGTGAAGTCGGGAGATAACACGGGAAAGGAGTGTTTGATTTGTTTGGGATTGTCGATAGGTGAATGCAGTGCAGAGTCCCCAGGCAGTAGTGGCAGTAGTGTCAATGAGATGGTTAGGAATTTTTGACAGTTATTGGTGTTATTGGTTGTAAAGGGGAATGAACAGTGGTATGGTGGTGGTTGCTATGATGTATATGACTGACAAAGTGTGGGATGTTGATAAGGTGATGTATGTTTTTTTCGGGGGAAGGAGTTAGGTTGAAAGTGCAGGCAGCAACGGTGGGATTTGTGAATGGCACCGTTGTGTGATTTGTGATGTGCACAGAAGCAAGAAAATGTGCACAGTTCTGTTGGGTTGATGATGGAATGTTTGCAAGTGTAGGAGAAGTAATCAGAGGATGAAATGGGTAGTTTTGTGGCAATGTAGAGAGTGGATGGTAAAATAGAGAATAGTGGAAAAAGAGAGTTAGAAATGTGTATTTTGAAATGAAAATGGAACTGTAAAATATAGAAATGTAAACAGAGAATTATGAAGTGAATAATATATGTTGTGAAAGAAAAATGTGTTTGTGTTTTTTTTCCCTCAAATATGAAATGAAAATGCAAGTGGAACTAGAAAACTACAATCACACAAACACACTTGAAAACGACAAACACACAATAATTTTAAAAAAAATACAAACTAACACACAATACAAATAAAAATCAAATGAAAAATAATTCAAAGAATTGAAAATTAAAATCAAAGCAATTCCCCGGCAACGACGCCAAAAACTTGTTTATTAACTAATTTTCTATCGTCTTAGAAATTAGTTAAAAAAATTCAAATAAATTTTACCGCAAGCGCACGGCGTACTATTTAGAGGGATCAATATTAATCAGTTAACAAGAATCCATGTGGTAGATGACGAAAAATGCAAATGTATTTAGCGCACAATAACTCTAGTATGACTAATGGGAGTTAAGATATCCTGCTCATGTAGGTAGCCAACTGAAATCCAAAATGCAATTATTATTATTATTTGTTTTAATCTAAAATTTGAGTCAGCAGGAAGTGGTTCGTTTTTCATATGCTATTGAACACTGCTATACATGTTTGCATCGAAACTGAACAATATATATGTATTTTCTTCTCAATATTATTACAAGGATGACAACGATACCACATGATGAACAAAAGAAATAATTAGTTTGTTCATTCTCCTGACAGTTAATGGAATTGGATGATTTGCAAAAGTTTCTAAATTTGACCCCAGCAAAATACAAATCTTGCAACTAATAAACTAATTTCTTGAAGGACTTGATTTAGGTCGTCTCCAAGGTAATTATAATATTTTTTAAAAAGACAAATTATTGAACCTTTATTCTTATTGCCATTTTCAAAAACACAAGTATAAATGGTAAAGAACATATTTTCATAATAAGTTTTCAATGAAATCTAAACCTGAAAGAGCTTTTTCTGTTGTGCCTTTGATGAAAATGCATCCTTTCACAAATTAATCTATGTTAACAACTTGATTATTAACCTAAACTACAATGTAAATTTTAGGCATTCGTAAGGCCTTAAATGTTGATCTCCAGTTAAGTTCTTGCATTTTCACTGAGGCATCCCTGGTGAAAACAATTTTAATTACAAGGTTGAAAAGGATATGTTATTTTTTTGGTTTGCTCGGCTCATTATTATAATTATTAGTTAGTGGTAACTGTATATTGATCGATCCTTGTAACATGATTGAGTAATATATACACTAGCTGGCAATTCATTTAGCGAAAGATTGGTACGTAACTTATTTCTAATCAAAAAAGTTGCATTTTTTAGTTAATTTAAAAAACTGATTTGCAAAAATAACATATTTTAAGAATAAGGTTCATACAAAACTTATTAAAAGAATAGGCCTCGTCTTAAGTTTTGTAAATGCTAATTTAAAATTAGGTATTAGTGCCATATTTAGTTCAAACATGGGTAGGAGCTCAAATCTGACGTTCTCAAACTCTTTTCTTTATGTGCACTCATATATAATTATTGACTTTTTTATCTTCACCAGTTTAGATAATTTAGCTGGTTTTGCATATTAATTAAAGCATAATGATCAAATTTATTTGAATACAGCAGACGTGAAAAGAAAAGGAAAGGATTTCAGTTGGTCTAAGAAGTTATGCTACAAAAGAAAAATAGGTTAAGAAGTAGAAATTCAGAAAATCTCAATATTTTCTATGTTGTCAACATACAGTAAAATCTATTGGATCTTTATTGTTCCACAAATTTTCACCATTCATTCTACTATTGAATAAAGATTTATCTTCTAAATTAGTATTACAATTAGACATAGGACACTGACCTATGATAAAACATTTTTTTTTAAAATGGTATTAGGTACAATATGTTACTGGGACAACAGAACACAAACCACATGTCGATATATGTTCGAATCACGCTATTACTATACTTGCTATATCCATTTTCGAACAATCTATGGTTGATTATTTTAAACACACTCTTTCTCTCTCTCTTGGTCTTTAAAATGGCTTCTATAAAAAATCTAGCTATTGATCATTTCTTACTCATTCATACACTTTAATTTATAATCAATTATCCATCAAGCAATGCACTTGCAAGAACAGAAATTCTAACTTCTTCATTTTCAATATCTAAGTTTATATGATCTGATGTTGAGGAATAATTGAAAGATCCAAACAAACAAACAAACAAACATAAGAAACAATTATGATTTTTATTTTTCTTATGCAGTGCGTCTCTAGCAATTTCACATGGATCGTAATTGGACGTATAACGTGAAACGTAGTGATGATGAGTTCTTCAACAAAATGGAAGGATTCATCAAGTGTGTGTTGAATGATCAATTAACAAGAAGAGAAGAAACAATTTTTTGCCCTTGTAGACGTTGTCAGAATAGGAGGAGATTTTGTAACATAGATCAGATCAGGGATCACATAATTCGGTATGGGTTCAAGCAAAATTATACACAGTGGATATGGCATGGTGAAAGCACACTTAGTACACCTAGTTCTAATAATCATTACACTGATGAGGATGACTAGGAAGGTACCGTGAATAACGAGGTAAATGATGAGACTGATGAGATTGACAATGTTAATGAGATGTTTGATGATGTTCAAGAACATTTGATGGAAGAGCCAAAATTATACGAAAAAATATTACTTGATGCTAAGAAGCCTTTGTATTCTGGTTGTGCTAAGTTTACAACATTGTCTTCTGTGCTCAAGCTTTTCGATTTAAAAGCAAAACACGGGTGGAGTGATATAAGTTTTACATCATTGTTGGAACTTCTGAAAGACATGCTACCGGAAGGTAACGAGCTTCCTACTTATAATTACGAGGCAAAGAAAATTATGTATCCAATTGGCATAGGATACAAAAAGAGACATGCATATCCAAATGACTGTATATTGTATCGAAATGAATATGAGAGCTTGCATGAGTGTCCTAAGTGTGGATTATCCCGTTACAAGTCGCGAGAAAATGTTCATAACGACCCAGATAAGAAATGGCCTCCAACAAAGGTTTTATGGTATTTGCCCATTATACCAAGGTTTAAACGTTTATTTGCGAATAAAGAAAATGCAAAAAACTTAAGATGGCATGCAGATGTGAGGAAGGATGATGGATTACTAAGGCATCCAGCCGATTCTCCGCAGTGGAGAAATATCGATACCATGTATTCTAGTTTCGGCGAAGAAATAAGAAATCTCAGACTTGGTCTTTGCACAAATGGCATAAATCCATTTGGCAATCTTAGCAGTCAACGTAGTACTTGGCTGGTTCTTTTGGTGATTTACAATCTTCCACCTTACTTGAGTATGAAGCGCAAGTACATTATGTTGTCTCTTATGATTTTGGGACCACGACAACCAGGAAATGACATCGATGTTTATCTAGCTCCTCTTATTGATGATCTAAAACTTTTGTGGGATAAAGGTGTGCGCGTATTTGATGCATATAGTAGAAGTGAATTTACATTATGCGCCATGCTTTTTTGTACCATAAATGATTTTCCCGCATATGGTAACTTGTCTGGATATAGTACAAAAGGTGCTAGAGCATGTCCAATTTGTCAAGACGACATGGCTGTTGAGCGCTTGCATTTTTGCAAGAAAAATGTGTATATGCATCATCATAGATTTCTCCCTCTCAATCATCCTTATCATAAAAAGAAGAAACCTTTCAATGGGGAGATAGAAAGCGGAGTTGATCGTTTTCCACTAACAGGAAATGATGTATATGAACGGATCAAGGATATTGAAAATGTATTTGGCAAAGCCTTTCCTCTTCAAGAAGGCATGTGGAAGAAAAAAACTATATTTTGGGAACTTCCATACTGGAAACATTTACAAGTTAGGCATTGTCTAGATGTAATGCATATGGAAAAAAATGTTTGTGACAGTATCATAGGAACACTCTTGAATATACCTGGTAAGACAAAAGATGGTGAGAAAGCTAGACAAGATATGTTGGAAATGGGTATTCGAAAGGAGTTAGCACCAGTGGAGAAAGGTAAACGTATCTATTTGCCTCCTGCATGTTATACATTGTCCAAAAAAGAGAAAATTAGTTTATGCGAGTGTCTTCGTGGTGTCAAGGTTCCATCATGTTATTCTTCGAACATTAGTAGTCGTGTATCAATGAAGGATTTGAAATTGACGGGCATGAAGTCTCATGACTGTCATGTGTTAATGCAACATTTGTTGCCTGTTGCTATTCGAGGTATATTGCCTTAACACGTTAGACATGTTATTACAAAGCTTTGTATTTTTTTAATGCAATTTGTAGTAAGGTGATTGATCCTGATATGTTGGATGATCAACAAGCCGATGTTATTGTTACCTTGTGTCAATTTGAGATGTATTTTCCCCCTTCATTTTTTGATGTTATGGTGCATTTGGTTGTACATTTGGTAAGAGAAATCAAGATTTGCGGTCCTGTTTTTATGAGGTATATGTATCCGTTCGAAATGCACATGGGAACTTTAAAAAGAAAAACAAAGAATAGATATAGACCTGAAGCTAGTATCGTAGAAGGTACTGTAGCCGAGGAAGTTATTGAATTTGTCACTCAATACCTAACTGACGTTGAACCTATTGGACTTTGCAAGTCTCGACATGAAGGGCGACTTGACGGTCAAGGCATAATTGGGTTTAAATTGATGTCAATTGGTGATGATATGTTTCACAAAGCTCACCTACTTGTTTTACAGCACCTTAGTGAGGTTCATCCTTACTTGGAAGAGCACATGACAATTCTAAAGTCTCAAAATCCTTCAAAGAACGAAAGATGGTTGACAAATGAACATAACCGCTCATTCGTCATATGGTTTAAAGATAGGGTAATGTCTCAATTGTCTCAAACAAATCATAATGTTTCTGATATAATAAAATGGTTGGCGTATGGGCCTAAATTTCAAGTTATCTCTTATGAAGTATACACTATTAATGGGTATGTCTTTCATACGAAGCGTCAAGATGCAAAGAGCAAAATGCAAAATAGTGGAGTAAGTGTCGTAGCATCTTCAAGAGAATTTGCTAGTGCTAAAGATAACAAACCAATAAATGCGACAATGTCATATTACAGAGTAATTGAGAATATTTGGGAACTTGAATATAGGGACTTCACGATTCCTCTATTTCAATGTAAATGGGTCGATAACCATCGTGCTGTACAAGTGGATGAACATGGATTCACACTTGTTGACTTTGATCGAGTGAGTCATGATAACGATCCACTCATCTTGGCATCTCAAGTGAAACAAGTTTTTTATGTCACCGACCCAGCTGATCATAAGTGGTCTGTTGTCCTTCCTGGAAAAAGATGCATTGTTGGGATCGACGACGTGGGAGATGAAGAAGAGTATAATCAATTTGACGAGAATCCACCTTTTTCCATTGGCGTAAGTCTACCAGAAGAAGAAGTTGATTTAAATGCAAATTATGCACGTACCGATCACGATGAAGGGGTTTGGATAGCGGGGTAATTTTTTAACCTTCTAATACTGTCACCATTTAATTTGTTCATATGTTTTTAATGTGTTTTTTAACCTTCTAATACTGTCAGGATGAAGGGGTTTGGATCGATGACTGTGTTTTTCTGTTTCCTACATGTATATGGATTAGCTTTTTCTGATATCATTACTAGTTTAACATTTAAATTTCAATTAGAAAATAAAATTTGAGATCAAAGTGGTAAATGCTAAAATTTTACTGTTTTTTTTAAAATGCTAAGGTTTTATGTTGAATACGAGATGATGAAGCCAAGAAACATTTGTTGAAATATTTTAATTAGATTATTCGTTTGTTGAAATATTTTATAACTTTCGGGTGCACATCTGTGATACAGGAATAATGGAAATGCAACTATATGAACACACTGAAGAGCAAAACACTTCCGCTACCGCTTCAGAACCGTCATCTAAGAGGAGGCAAAGAGGTCCAACAACCGGAAAGAAATACAGAACATCCGAGCCAAAGTTCATTGAGTGGTGTAATAATGGCAAACCTACTGGAAAATGGGTGAAGTCTTTTAAGGCGTACGTAGGCGATACAACTAGATCTAGAATTGATATCAATATCAAGAATTGGGCTAGCGTTAGTCAAGGGCTTAAGGATACCATATGGGAAGACATTAAGTATTATAAATTCATTTGTTCGCTTATTAAATTGTCAGTTGGATCCTTTGTGTTTGGAGTCATGAACCTCTTTCATTGTTTATCAAATTCATTTTTACTGCTTTGACGTTGTTTATTTTTTATTTTTTATTACCTCAGACCGAGTATCACATCGACGAAAAAATGAAAAATAATGTGTTAAAAAATGTTTGTGGAGCATGGAAGGGTTTCAAAACAAAATTGGTTAGTGGTTGGATTATGAAGACTAGAGAGCTTCCAGCAAACCATAAAGAGCCATACGAATGTTATGATGGGGTTACAAAAACACAATGGGAAACATTTAAGAAGTATTGTGAAACCGAGGAGTTTAAGGTATGTTTTTTTTGCCATATCCACAAGTCACACGCTATTTCTTTCATTTGTTGAGCTCGACGCGAGTTGCCTTCAAGATTTGTTGCTTGCTTCACAATATAGTGCCTCAACCTTCATCCAGTTCACAATAGCAACAAAAATAACAACATTCATTGCATACATCAAACTGCTCAACCTGAAGCGCCACATCCATCACTACATTACCTTATCCACAACATTCACCTTTCTATCGAATTGCCCCTCCTGTTACATATGAGACAACTCACTGCTCCATCATGCAATGCTTTGGAGGGAGGCCGCATAAACACATGTTATTTTGGTGTTGTAGGCGTGGTTGCGAGAGTGATTTGCAGGTGGGTTACTGGACTTGAAGGTTTTTACTGTATTTTTAGGTTGTTTGGGTGTATGGCAGTTCTTGGCAAGGTAGTGGAGTGATGGTGGTTGAAGGCTTGTTGTGGAGATGTTGGTAGTGAACGTGCAGGTTGAATGGTTGTAATAAAATGCAACAGCAATATGCAATGAAAAGAGCGGATGGAGGTTGTTGAAGGATTGGAGCAAAGTGTGGACGCAGAGAACAAAATGCAACATTATTACAAAATGTAGAAAATAGAGAAATGAAATGCAACAGTTTTTTACTAGAGAATGTATAATGCACAGCACAGTAAAAGTTACCAAATGTTTGTGATGTTTTTCTCTTCCTTTTTTATGAAATGAAAAATGTAAACTGCAAAGAGAACTGAAATGCACAAAACAAACAAAAACAAAAATGCACACAAATGCTATTTTTTTTAAATGTAAACTAGAAAAATCAAAATGCCAAAATGCACACAACACCAAAATAACCTGTGTTTATGCGGCCTCTCTCCAAAGCTAACCATAATATTAGTTGTAAGTTTAGTTAGATGTTTTCTTTATTTAGTTTTAAAAGTATAAGAAAAAATATGAGAACTGGAAGTGTTTGAAGCTAATTCGTTTGTAGGGGGATAGGATTCATGCAATGCGAGTATGGAATTTGAGGAGTTTGGCCGAGCCCACATTTCTAGTTGGACACTTATATATATTTGTCTTAAATTATTAAATTATGAGTTAGAATTTAAATTATGTATCTTTCTTTTTAAGTCCGATTTGCATATGGATTTTTTCATTCTTGAAATGTAGACTAGCACAACACTATAATGTAATTTGGTTATAGAATTGGTGATTTAAAAATTGCAACTGTTCCGTGGCTTGTGCTATTCTGTTTTGCTAAATTTTGCAATGTCATAAAACAGCAAATAAGTGAGAAGGCTAGGAAGAGTCAGGCATGCAATGAGCATCCTCACTATTTAGGACAAGCTGGATATGCAGGGAAGACGGCTAAATGGATAATTGAAGGCCATAGTTCCTCGACCATATTGCCAGGTGGACCTGTTTTGGATCGGAGTATTGACTGGATTTTGGCACGATCAAAAAAGGAGCCGATGGAAATTATGTCATCCCTAATGAGAAAACTAAGATGGTTGCAGATAAAATGGTACGACTAGTTTCCATGTGTTTTATCGCTTTACATGTTTTAAACTGAAAACACACACGACCCAGCATTCTTTATTATTAGATAAAATATGACACGTAATATGATATCATTTCAGCAAACGTGTGGTGCTAACATTTCAGTAAAAAGCATGATACTATAGCACTATTTTAATTTTTTAATCTTCATATGATAGTGAAAAGCATGTCACCTTATGTTTTAGCATTTTTTGGTTGACAGAATGATTGGAGAGGAAAAGCCGTTGAAGGGTCATGGGTTCCAGATAGGTATGATGATGTCTTGAGTCGTGATCTTGAAAAAAAAGAGCATCCAGGTCGAGTTAGAGGGATTGGTGGGACGGTTGGTATAAAAAACGTATTTGGGGATGTAGAGAAAAGGAAAGGTCGAAGTGGTGTGATATCAGCTGATGAGCTACATGTTATCACTCAGGAAATAGAGGCTAAAGTGAGTCAAAAATTGAGACAAGAGATGAGTACAATGGTTCAAGAGCAGATTCCAAACATTTTGAACACGATGAATTTGCCCAAGGAGGTGGAGATCAGCACACCATTAACTGATCATCATAGTAGTTGTCAATCAACGCACCCGAGCAAATTACAATATGCAAACAAAACTCAAGAGACGGATCCCTTTGCAGACTTGCAGGTAAACAATTCATAGTTGAATTTATAAACGTATACGATTTTATGTATTTGACAAGTGCTAAGTGAAAAATGTTGGTTTTGTACTTTGCCATTCTAGAAACCAATTAAATGTCGTTTGGCCGTGAATATGGACTCCAAAATTGTTGTAGTGGGTCATGGCATGGTACATCCCGCTTCAAGGTCCGGAGATCAATGTCATAATCAACAAATCTTGGTCGATCATGTAAAAGTTGGAATTGAAGCAGTGGAGTCTAGTCATGAAGGAACCTCACTTCCTGTTCCAACTAAACATCACAACACGATAGGAGAAGCGGTCGGGAGTTTTGTTCAATGGCCTAAAAGCCTTGTGCTTTTAAGAGATAATGATACGGTAATGAATGCATTTTTCTTCCTTAATTTAGCTTGCTAAACTCCTCTATTTCATATTAGAACATATTAAGAAGTAAAATTTCTTCATACTAAAACTTATTATAGATAATTTAGCTATTTATAAACTTATCGGAAAGTAGTTAACATATGAAGTTGAATTCTTAGCATTCGTCTATTCTTTTAACATCATCATTTCAAACAGCTACTTAAAATTTTGAATTAGGTGCCGACATCTCAACCAAACAAGGATTTGTTTGAAAATAGTGATGACAAGGTCGTGAATACAATGTCAGATGAGTCTGCAAAACGCAAATCAATCGTGGATGAAGAGATTCTCAAAACTTTAACGAGCGAGTGAAGATATTTCCATGACCTAATACTTCAAATGTTATCCAATGATAGTGCCATCAATGCAATTCAAGTGAATAAGGATTTATTCACATACGATGAGGACTTTGAAATTCATATCACGATGGACGACATTATCCAATTCCTTAGTATGACATGGTTGAATGCATCATGGTTGCAACTTTACATTATGTGAGTATTTTTTCCTTAGCAATTTTTTTATATGTAACCATCTTAGTTTTTTGATGAATAGTAAACTTTTAAAAAACTAATAATATATGTTTAAATTTGTTTAGGTGGTTAAATCATATGTGCAATGATCTCAAAGTGGAGACCATTGGGTTTATGTGTCCCAAAAATCTTTCCCAAGTGAGAAAACATCCAGATGCGACAAATACATATTTGTCGAACACATGGAAAGCATTGCAATCTAAAAGCTTACTTTTAGCCCCACAGTACGAAGGGTATGAACATTAAACTTTTAGTAACTAGTTTACAAATTTGACGCCAATTTTAACTTACTATAAATCTTGTAACGCAGGAAACATTGTGTACTGCTTGTTTTCCGTGTAGAAATGAATGAGATTTATGTTTTTGATCCTCAGGCCGAATGCAAACATAAACTTGAAATTAGACCGCAAGTGAGCACGTAAGTTGTATATATTTGCTCTCTTATATGAAGTTAGTATATGTGTAAAATCAAAAATTTATACATGAAATTAGTGTATGTAAATGCGGGTGCCGGAGTAGTTATTATTTAACATTTTCTTGCATGTGTAGGGCCTTCAAAATTTACAAGGCATTCAGTGGCAAGTCTCGAGGAAGTACCTTGAAATGGAAGCATGTTACGGTGATTTGATTTTCAAACAAAAAATAAAATAAAATAAATACTATATATTGTTTGGCATATGAATTCATTTTAAACTAACTACTAAGTTATCTTGTAAAATTGTTGTAGTGTCCTCAACAATTAGGAGCTACTGACTGTGTATTATGTGATGAGGTATATGCATGACATAGTGAAAAACCACAATCAAAGCATCGATTTACAAAAGGTACTACTTTAGTTTTTTTCCTTCATATTATACATTAGCTACATTATAGGTATATTTCGATCAAATCATTGCTGCAATGCTAGTTAAATGCCAAGTCTTTATTTACTGTTCAGTTCATGTATTCGAAGAAAAAAAAATAAACCGAGAAAATGTGTAGTGATGCACCAAGTCATTGTTTTAGTTTGACCCGTCATATTAGAAGTTAAACTTATAACAATGAATTTTCATATTACTTGTTACAGCAGCAGGTTTCACCTCTACAATGTTAATGTTTCATCTCAATATAATATTGTTTAATTGTTTATTATTTTATGACACCATGACGTTATGACCAGTCAAATACCAGAAGGTTTTTAACGTTAGATGGACAAGGATTTGATATGTATTGATGAGGCCACAAATTTACAATTTACTCATAACTCTCAACAAATCTTCCTCTTGTTGAGGCATATTTTGCACTATTCAGTATGTATGACATGTATATCAGGTGGTCCAACTTGTTCAAATTTCATTCATAAATGGATTAACAATTTTTTGCTTTGCGTATGGACCTCAGGAATATCAGTTTTTTACATTTTTGTACTTGTATTCACTCTTGTATTCACTCAGAAGTTTGTGCAATCCTCATGGCTGCATTTCATTAATCATAAAGCCATTTTGCAGTTTCCATTCATATTGATATATAAGATCTGATTTTTAAGTACAGAAATTATTTGATTCAGAATTAAATTAGTTATTGATTAAAGTAAAGGTGGTACAGGTGAAAGTTTCACTGTCAATTTTTCTCTCATCTAAGCCACTAGCTAGTTGCTGCATTAATTTTATAACATGGATCACGTTGTACCATTCAGCTGTTTAATTTAAAATTATTATGCCTAAGAGGATTAATTAATTGTCTGTTAATTAATGGGATGTGGTTGCAGTTATGCTCGGAGACGCATCCCTATTTTCAGGTAGTATGATAACCGATACAAAACACTGATATTTACAATCAATGTTTTTATTGCTATTTTCTTAATTAATTTTTCTGTCAATCTATGTGAAATAAATTAATTATTATTCAAGCAAACGAAAACATAAGTGCTTGCTTGGCAGTTCTAGTGTATCGTCTAAATAAGGGATGAATAAATATAAATTAAAACAACTAATTAGTACCATTTTGGTCCGATGGTTGTAGGCGGTTAGCTTGAGGGTATCATGGACTGAGAGGTGTAGCAGTTAGGGCTACATTGGTTGTCGAAAATGTGTTGCGGGTTTGTGTGCAACGGTTGTGAGGTTCAAGTTGTGGAGAATGGTGAGTAGAAGTTCTGTGTAGTTGTTGTGGTCTATGGCGGGGTTGCTGCTGTTGAATGTTTGTAGCCGAGTGTAGTCGAGTAGAGGGTGGTTGATGATGGTTTTGATGTGGTCGGTAATGGTGGCAGTATGCTATGTTGAGTGCTTTGGTATAGCTGCTGTGTGTGGTGACAGTAGGACTTGTTGGTGAAGGGATGTTCAGTTAGCAAATGGTAGATAGAAAAATGTGAATAGTGCTTTGACAGTGCTATTGGAGTGATGATGTTGGAGCTTGAGTGATCAGTTGTTTGAGGTTGTGGTGAATTGTGAAATGTTGAAGACAGTGGCGATATGGTATGTTGAAAGTGTGGGGAGTATCAGTTGTGAGTGGAGTTATGAAGTGGGTGGAGCGATGTAGCATGGATGTTTATGATAGAGTTTAGAGAAGTGTAGCAACGATGTTTTGGGGATGATTTAGGCAATTGATTGAGTAGGCTGCTGTTGATGTAAGTGGCAGTGATGTTTTTGTGATTCGAAGCTTTGGTATGTGGCCAAAGGATGTTGCTGTATGTTAGAAGAAAGGCAGTTTGATGGATGGTGGTATAAGGAGATGTTTATGCAGGAAGGTGCATTGTCAGTGGTTATGGAAGTTGACAGTGGATGGTAGGAGGATGGACTTTGGTTGGAGAAGGCTGTAAGTTGTAGGAGGATGGGTGGAAAAGAAAGGAAGTTGAAGTTTGCTAAGGGGTGGATAGATGATTGAGATGGTACAGTGGTTTCAGCGGGAAGGCAACATTTTTGGATGGTAATGGGTTGGTACATAAAAGAGAACACGTGAAGTCATAACTTATTCAGTCAAAAGAACTAAACATCGAGCCAGTTCCTTCCATAAAAAAAGGCAAAGCATAATAGCACTTTATTCTAACGAGACAAACACATAACCATGCTTCAGTAAAAATGTAGCTTTGATCTTATTTTATTGATGTGTACATGAAGAACATCTGGATCATTTTATTTAATACGAACCAAGTAATGGGTATGTCTATGAACGTGGTAAGTGTAGCACAGGTTTGCACTTGTAGCTAAAACTGATAGGGTAATTGCTATATATGTTTATGAATATCGTGGGTGTAGCACGGGTTTGCCCTTGTAGCTAATAACTTGGTAACTGACAGGGTACTCAGTTTGATGCTCTAAAATTTGAAATGCGCTTGGATGATCATACATTACAGCAGAATGGGTTGGTAAGCCTGACCTGTATGCGCTATTAGCTTTTAGAACTCAACTAGTTTACCCGTTACATGACTGATTTCGCTAGATATATACAAAACTGATGAAATATCATGTCAGAAAGAAATGCCATCACACAGATAACATTCTATGATCCGTCTAATTAATGAAATTATGTTGCATATACACGTACAATACTTGTGTCAGGTGATGGTGAGGGTGGTTTTGATGTTGCAGTTTTATGGAAATGAAGGTGTGAAGAGGGTGACAGGGGGATGATGAATGAAGTGGAGACAATGGGTGTGAGTTTGTTTTCGAGTAGAGGAATTGTAGAGGAGGAGGCAAAGTGATGTGCAGTAGTGTAGTGGTGGACAGGGAATTGCAAGTGAAGTATGTTGTATTAATTGCAGTGTGATGATGATGGATGTTGAATTGAAGTGTTGTAGATGCAGGTAGTGATTCGGTTGATGGTGGTGGAGGTCAGGGGATGAACTGAAGTAAAGCGGAGGGATGACTGAGTTGAAGTGCAATTGTGATTGTGCAAAGAGTAAACTATGGTTGTAAGTGCAGATAGATATATGTTGGGATTTGATTGCAGTAATGTCAGTGATGAGGTTGTAGCTGTGGGGTTGTGGATGATTGCTGGAATGAAGAAGAGCAACGGTGTTTGTGGATTGTTCATAGTGTTGTTTGGATTGGAAGTTGGTTGAATGATAGAGGAGGCAGTTGAAACAAACAGGCAAGTGCAGTGGAGATATTTGTAGGCAATTGATGCGGTTAGTGGTTTTTGCAGTTGCAAAGAATGGTCGTCAGAAATGATGGTAGTTTGAAGAAGTAGTACGGGCAAGTTGAAGTTGTGAGATGTATAGGCAAGTTGAAGAATGGCACAGGCAAGTTGTTTGAGGGTGGGGATTGTTTGGTGTGGTTGACTACTGTTGTGAGGGAGTGTAGTGGTGGACAGGGAATGGCACTGTTTCAGTGAGATGATGGTAGTTTGGCCAGAGGAATTTGATGGATGATATATGCAGGGTGGCAGTGATATGAGGGGCAGGCTGGAAGTATGGATGGTGGTAGTTTTGGTTGTGGAAGCTGATGTTATGTTATGTTGCAGGGAGGTTGAAACTGCAGTGATGCAAGGCAATGCAGTGGTGAATGATTGTGTACTGTATATGGTTGGTCAGAGTAAATGAATTGGAGGTAGTGTTGCACTGATGTGAAGGCATAGTTGTGACAGTTTGTACAGGGGGTTTGGTGAATTGTTTTCAAAGATGGCATTCTATTATAGAAGCAACACAACACTGATATATTCAGGCTATCACAGCGAATTTATAGCTAAACCGGTCCTTCATTATGAAATTTTTGATATCAAGTTTCCAATATTCAGCTTATGCATGGTTCAACCTGTGTTTGAATTACATTCCTCTCAGACTGATCTTTTATATATATTGCAGAGTATTCCTGACTTAATGATTGTCTTTTGTACAACAATTCTCTTAATTGCAGGACTTTGTACGAGACGGTTCTTATAACCAACAAGAGATAGACGAGGTTCGAGAGAATTTAGCTAGTTATATCATGTATAATTGGATGTAGTTGGTTGTGTATGCTGATCTTTTGTAACGTACGTTGGTATTTTGTTATGTACGTTATGTTTGTGATAGATTATATTCTATTTTGGTCTGTAAACATGAATTATGTTGATGGATAATATAATTATATTTTTTGTTCAATCAGTTCGTAGTAACGTTGGTTTATAAAAAATTAAAATTCAATTTCATACTGTTTCTATAATCTTAAACGGTAATAATATTTTTTTTTTGCTTCAGATATTACTTGTGTCGGTTGTTACTTCAAAGGGAACCGATACAACTTTATATCAATTGTGTCGGTTGAAAAACAAACATAACCGACACAAATATCAATCATTTGTATCGGTTGTTAATAAAGAACCGACACAAAACTATGAACAGTTGTGTCGGTTTTTATAAAAGGACCGACACAATAAACGTCGGTGTGCTTCACTATACAAGCTGATTTGTGTCGGTCCTTTTAGAAAGACCGACACTACTGTTCATAGTTTTGTGTCGGTTCTTTAATAACAACCGACACAAATGATTGATATTTGTGTCGGTCGTACAACCAACACAACAGAAAAATGTCTTTTGTGTCGTCTTCATATGAATCGGTTGTAAAACCGACACAACAGGGGTTACACAACCGACACAAATGACCAGTTTTGTACTAGTGTAAGAGGAAGTTCACTAGGAATCGACCTGCCGGGTGGAATTATTTGTAGTGGCACAAGATGAGGATCATTAATGTCCACTTCGGTGGGTTCAATTTTAACTTTTCTTTTCAACAACTCTCTACCAATCTATTCTTTCAAGCTAACCTTGGCGGTGTGTTCATAAGGGCTAACAATTATTACTTTATCAGACCCTTTTATTGGAAGCAGCTCTTCAGTCTTATTATCATTAAGAGCCCTAATGACCTAAGCATCGGACCTCAGTACATCAACAACTGCTAGATTCTCAGCTGGTTTCTCCTGTTGTTTTGCAGTAGTACCACTTCTAGAAGTTTGACTAGGGCCCGGAAGACCTGCAAAATTTGTTAAAATAAGGAGATTAGGTAAAAACCATTGCACGTGAAGAACAGAAATCTTTCATATACTAAGGAGTAAAGTGCAATACCAGCATTTGGTTGACTCTTCGTAGTTGTCGGGTTGCCTCCTTCTAAAATGGGGGATAACATCTCGGATTCGAAGTCGGGCTTGTCCGGATCATAGCCAATATCTTGCTTCGTATCGAGAGAGATTGATGATCTGGCTATTTGGTATGGAGAAAGACACTTAGGATCAGTCCTTGAAGATTTGGTAATATGTTCTCCTCCTAAGGTAGGTGCAGAAGCATTGAAGAATGGAAGATTTGCAGCAGCTAGATCGGAGGGCCCTTTTCCATGAAGAATTTCCCTCACTAATTTTTCTTCGTTGAGCTCGGTTTAACCCAGTTCTTTTTTCTTCATATCGATAATGTGCTCCCAGGCTTCAATGAGTGATTCAAGATAACCCTCGTTGAGAAAACTTAAGTCGCGATGGATCAAAACTTTGGCATTGTATTTAATGATCAACGGGTTGAATATGTCCTTGATCTCGTTTCTATCGGACTCCATGGCAGCTTCCATTGGGAAGTTAACTTGTTTGACCATTGCTTTGTAGCTCTCTTCTCAAGCTTCTTCTTTAAGAGTTTTGATTTTAGCGAATTGTTTGTCGAGTTTAGCCTTTAAACTTCTGTCTTCAATAACTTCCTCACAGTACTGTCGATTCCTCTCGAGTTTTGATTTTTTTCTTCCTTTCCTTCTAGAAAAGTTCTTCATGTTCCTCGACAAGGCAAGCCAGGGCCTCTTTTTCCTTTTGCAAGGGGTCCTTTTCTAAAGAAAGTGCCCCGCTATGATGAAGTGCCGCTTCAAGTTCCTTATTATGAGAAACTTCCAAATGGCATACTGCCTTTGCCGTTTCCTTAGCCTTTTTCTCTGTTCAAGCAAGTTAGGTTTTTAATTCTAATTGTTTAACGTCTTGATTCTAGATTATGTCCTGATCATGTATAACATCCAACTTAAGGCGGTCTATCTCATGTTATCACTCAATTGTTATTTTAGAGTCTTTTTCTGCTAACTGTATAAACAAATCATGTTGCACAAATGCATCATTGACATTTGCGAGAGAACTTTCGTTAGCATGACCAGAATTATGTGAATGGAAGGGAGGAATTTTGAGACCATCAATTTTTTTTATAGAAAAGTGGCCTTTAGCTGGCTAACTTCTGTACTATGGAAATGTTGGGAGTGGTAGCCGAAAAAGATGGTTCATAAGTAGCAAGTGGATGTTTGCCTGATTAATGTTCACGGGATTTTCTAGGACTCAAGGAGCTAGAATGTTTCTCATGAGATGCAGTGATATAAGGGCCGCAATAGGAAGGATGGTCCCCACCCTAAGCAGGAAAGTTAGATTGTTCACCTTGATGAGTTATATGGGACTGGGATTTGTGTTTGGAAGATGAAGAAGATTCCCTTAAGTGATAATTATTATCATGTCCCTCATCCTTCTCCATACGCCGGGTAGACTTTGAATCCCGGCTAAATCAATGGTATAACAAAGAATTCTAAGGCAATCGAAAGCTCTGGATTGAATCATTGCACCTCTAAAGATCAAATGAGAGTGTGTTAGTAATTGTCATGCAAAAGATTAACAAAAAGCATATAATGAAGTGCATGTGGTTATGAGTATCCTAGTGTTCCCCTCAACAGACTATTGACTATAGCCTTTGTTAGAACCTTCGTTGTTGAATGACAACAACTATAAAATTATGCCAAAGAACCTTTAAGCTAACTTTCAGGTACATGAACATGAAGTTACACAGTACAAAAGAGGATAAAAATATGTATATGGAGATATAAGAAGAGATATACACGATATAAACAAGACGAATGTGACAAACAAAGTATTATTAGTCATAGAGTGTCAGATCTAGAGTTTACAGATGTTAAAATCTTCTCAAAGTGGTATACACACACATTCGAAACATTTTAAAAAAGTATTAAAAGTTTTATTATAAAAAACAAAACAAAATAATAACAATAATATATAATGCAATACTTGAATTTGGGTCATTAGTAAAATCATATTTTAAATGAAAAATAAAGTTTCAAAAAAAAATGCATGGAGCAAGGCTCGAAGCCGGGTCACTAGTTTAAAAGGCAAGTGCTCTAACCATATAAGCTATGGTTATTTTTGTTTATCAACAGAATTCAGTCGACTGAACAAGGTCATTCAACCGACTGAATATCTATGCACATGCACAATTTTGCACAATTTGATATGAATGTTCAGTCGACTTAACTACCCATTTCAATTGACTAAATTGCAAGTTTTATGTACTAATTCCTCTCAGATTCAAATTTTTAATATTTCATTTGGCTGAATTCTTTTGCTCAGTCGACTGAAATTGTATAACAGCTATATTAGTGAAAAGACACTTTACTTCATCAAACAGAAACAACCCTTGATTCAAGAATTGTTTCCGCACCTTTTGATCGATGCTTTTCACGATAAATTACAACACTTTAACTCTATATATAGCCTACATTACATTTGTTTTAATCATCAATTTCTGATTTAAATTCTCATTCTTACTGTCTAAACTATCTTGTCGTTTGCAATCAATATTTCATTCAAATCACTTGTTCATTCATGCAAATCTTATTGAATGATTTAATAAACTTTCTATCTTCACGAATTACATGGTATGCCACAAAAGAGAAGATTATAAGAAGGGTGTGCATTATTGATCTATCAGTGCTATTCAAGAGCATATTTAGTCAGAAACAACTTTACTATTTATATTGGAAGTCCTGTTCTGTTGCTCTGGCAGTAGAAGTCCTATTCGGTTATTTAGGCAGTAGAAGTCATGTTCGGTTTCTTAGACGGTGTAATACTTATTCCACCGGGTTAGAGGGTTGATAGTTAAATTCCAGAAGGAGTCTGAGACTGGACGTAGAACGGGAGTTCGAACCAGTATAAAAATCCCTGGTGTCATTTACTTTACTGTTTACTTTTTATACTCATATTCCGCATTAGTAGATAACTTAGTTTATATTCCAAATTATGATTAGTAGAAGCACTTCCAGCCTTGCTCATCGGCATTTTCTCTCCTTTATCAAAAGTTTGGATGACTACGCCACTTTTAATGGGAGAGTTAAGTCCTTCAATGTTAATGTTCAAAAAGTCGTAGGACATGATGTCATCTAGAATTTGAATATTAGAAAATCCCTTTAACGAACTTTCCAAGTGTTGAGAAGGCGATTCGTCTTCAACGGGAGAATTACGAACTATGGATCCATGGTGGTTTTCCTTCTACGAACTTGTATGCCAACCTTTTCTTCTTTTTATGGGAGTTTGGGATTGTGTGCCTTGTGATGGTTCAACCATTGGTGCTTTTCATGGGCCTGCATCAGTGTCTCCCGGTTTGTCGGATAGAGAATCCTTAATCTCGACCTCCTCGGTATCGTCTTGAGTCCCCTCGGTAGGGAGCATGATGAGGTTTATGGCATCTCTTCTATGTTTACAACATTCCTTGGTATTACTGCACTTCCAGGAAGCCCGATACTACAGTCATCTTCTAATAGACCGAACAAGGATAATAACTCATTAGTTACAAGAAGTTTAATTCCTTGTCCTCAGTGGGGGTAGCGCGGATGGCACCGACGGCTCTTCAAAAATGTCATCTTCAGGGCATGGGCTTACACCTGAAAGAATTCAGGATGTTAGTAGATTTAAAATAAAAGTTTTGACTTGGACCGGTAAACTTGAGAAAGAAGTGAAGGTAATACTTAACATTCTTCCAAACATCATTTCACAAATCCAGTAGGATATCGCACGTAAAACCATTCATAGTTAAACAATGAGAGTTTGTACTAAGCTCCTATTAGAACTTGGCCATTCGATGAGGGTTCAAGAAAGGCATAAAAGGGCTTCCCAATCGTCGCTTGAAGTTGCAGATAAATCTTATATCTTCATGAGTAGGAGGATGAAACAAAACACCCACGAATAGCGAGAAGGTTCCATGAGTGAAAGCGTAACTATTTGGGTGAAGTTAAGTAAGGCTACGCCAAGGTATCTCAGCATTTCTTGGATAAACGAATTGAAGGGTGGTACGCATCCAGCGCGTCACATAAACTTATTGCACGCTGTGTACCCTACTAGGAGCAAATGAGGCCTATCATGTCTTGAAGGAACCAAAGCGTCCCAAACAGAATTCCATGAATAGAACATAGCCGGTGGAAAGAAGCCTCGCTAATTCGAGAAGCCTGTGAATCCACTGGATTATCTAAAAGAATAGCACCCTCTACAGCATCAAGAGGAGGGCTTATGTTTTTCGATGGAAGGATTGGAATATCTAAGAAAAGATCGGCTCATGGGTCATAAAATTCTGTTTGTTTTATATACTGGCTAGGAGAAAGCCTACTGGATATAGTTGCAGAATTTGACTTTACTTTAGAACCAGTGTGCCGTGTTGATGAATCATAAGTCATGTCAACTAAACATTTCAAGCGTTTGTAATCTACAATAGCTATACTAAGTAGATAATCGAGATTATAGAAGATTACCTGTTCCCCCATGCTAAATGTGAACTAGTGTTGTTCAGTGCTGTATATAACAGATATAAACAGTTTGAAATCATAAAAATGAAATAAAACAATGAAACTTAGGAGTTTTGTCTAGAGACACCATCATCGCTGACCATCTCAACTAGTAAGGAAATTAATCGGCTACGAAAGCTTTTGGGATCAACTATCAGCATATCGAAGTATGTTGTTTATTACTTAAGTTCATTTGCAAGTTTTTCACTTAATCCATATTGAAGTTCTGTAAATCTGATTGTTTGATCTCAAGTTCGATAGTGAACTGCATGTTATTTTGCTCATCATCGGATTTTCAAGGTCAGTAAGGCAATTAGTAGTGGTTGCTCAAATAAAACTAAGTTAGATGAATATGCAAATTCAAAAAACCTGACCCCATATCGATCGAAAAGGAAATGTCGATTCCCATCCAAAGCCTTTATACTGATCCCTAACTAAGAGTAGGGAATACCGATCCCAATACCATGTCCCAATACTGATCCCTCTCCTCAATTAAAACAACCGACCCCTATCACTACCGTATTATAGTCCACCAATCCCTGCATCTCTCTACTTTTGGCCTTTCTTCTATCAAGACCCTTAATTGAACCATCGCTTTTCTTCTTCTCCTCCTCTCTCATCTCCTGACTCAACCATCGATCCCTCCTTTAAAACATATCCCACTGATCCCTCATCTAGAGTCACCAAGACCATCGAACCCTTTATTCTCATACTCCTAACCTTCCTCTGATCAAAGTGCCACTCTGAACCTTCATATTCTCTCCTGTTACCCTCTTCCATCTTCTAACTCGTTCCATTAAGTCGCCAATCGTTCATCTCCCCTAAGCCATTTTTCATCGTGGTTTCGAACGCCATCAACATATCATCTGCTAAGTAAAATGTGTTGCGTTGCATTAAAATCAAAAGCAAGAAAGGAAGCTCACCTATAAAAGGCGAAGGAAAGTTATGAAAAGGAATGATATTGGACTGCAATTTGGCCTAAGTTGTAGCGATGGCTTGAGATAGAGTGAGGGTATGCATTGACAGGTTGGAGTGAAGATTAAGTGAAAGGAGAGGGTTCGGTTAATGGGAAGCAGGGAAGAGTTCGATGGCAAGACGAGAATGCTTATATGGAAAATAAGAAAAGTGGAGAAGGAAGTGAAGAAAGGCTTATTTATGTAAGGGAGAAGGTTCAGGTTTTGCCTAAGGCATGGAGCGAATAATCAGATGTGATGGATCAACATTAAGGCTTGTCGATCCCTGTTTGCGTGGCTAAAAAGATGGATCGGTATAATGTACGCCAATCCCTAAAGATCTAAAAAAGAGGGGAGAAAAGGTAAAGGAAAAAATGATTGCGAAGGTTTGGTTATAAACATGAACATACAAAATATAATAGAAATTGGCATACGTCCGGGAACCAACAACTAAAACGTTTATATGAATGTGCATGAGAGTGGTTTAAAAGTTCAACCTTTGAAATCAACAGAAATTGAAATTAAGCCCAAAACTTTCAAGTTCAAGGCTAGACCACATAATAAAAAGTTTATAAGTCCTACTGTTAGCACTAGAATTGTCACTAACGCCCTTAAGGGAGATTATGTAGAGAGATTAATGAAGAAAGTAAATTTAAACAAAGAATAATATGCTAAATTAGATGTAGAAAATAAGAACACTAGATTTATAGTGGTTCGGCGTAACTGTCTACGTCCACTTTGAGGTTAATCTTTATTGCTTTTCTCAATAATTGATTACAGATACAATCATACACCAACTACTTGATTACAATTGTTAAGCAAAGAAGATAAGTCTTGAATGAGTTGTGTGTTTGCACCAAAATTGGTCACAACACTCTACGGAAGTTTTTGAAGAGATAATAATGAATAACATAAATTAAAAATGAGGATTATGTAACAAAAACTCCAAACAACAGGAATGTAAATGCGTAGACAAGCGATTTAGAGTGGTTCGGCGTGTTGCCTACGTCCACTATAAAGTTTTTTGCAGCTTTATTGATTCTCTTTCAATGATTACAAGCGAGTATAGCAAACAACAGCAAGTTACAACTGGAAATTCGAAATCAACAGCAGTAGAATGATGGAGATCTCGATCTGGCAGAGTCTGGGTGCTTGAGAATCCAAAGATCCCTCTTCTGTAGGCTCTGGGGCTCTATTTATAGGCGTAGGAGGCTAAGATTTCGCTCAAACTTTGAGAGACTCGTTCTGGCACGTGAGTGGGCCACACGACCAATCTCAGAAAGTTTCGACTTGATTTGCGATCGATACGAATTCATTTGGTATCGACCAAGATGATGTCCAATCGAGCTGAAATTTGGCAGAGACATTCCTTAGTGTGTACGCAAGCTCCTGTGAAAATTTCATTACATTTGGATAAGTGGATTGGGAGAAATAGTCGATATGAAATGGACTTTTTCGGTGGCTGTTTGATTCGAATCCATCACTTCGAAATGATCCCTTCGACGCCTCACGTGGTCTCGTGATGATGTGGCACGCATACTTCGCCTCGATCTGCTCTTTACTCCAAGTTGACCGTATCGACTCCATAAATCTCGCCTTGTTCGTATCGAAGGATGACACGTCACCCGGGTTTGTTGACTTGATGGATTCAAATAAGGCCTCACTCATGGATTTGAATAGCAGTCATCGATGGACACGAACTACTGATGGTCGATGGTTACGAACAAGCCTTACCTTGATGGATACGAACCACGTAGCTGCTCAATGGATACGAAGCCAATCGATGCGAACCGGAGTCCTTTGATGGATACGAAGTAAGGTAACCCGATGGATATGAATTGCTCTGCCCAGATGGATTCGAAGAGAGGCTTCCACAATGGATACGAAGGCTGAGCTTTTCCCTTCAAATTGTATTGGCCATAACTTGAGGATATGAACTCGGATTGACTTGAAATTTGGAATGCAGGCTTTCCTGGTTGTGCTTGTCGTGTCATATCAATTGCAGCTCAATCCGATTCAGACAAAATTCATCGATATCCATAGTGGGCATGTGCATGTTTGATATCCAGGAAGAGTGATCCTTGGTTTTCAATCAGTTCTTTGGTATCTCGGCCTTGCCAAAAGGCAGGATAACTTTCCCCCCCAAAGTACGTCTTGTGGAAACATGGCGTGCTTTGAAAAGCTGCAATCTTTATTCTGAACAGTCATTGCTCTTTTATCGAAGGCTGTAACCTTGCGTCGCTATACCTGATTGCTATATGATAGTGCTTAGCTGTTTGTTGTCGTAATCGTGATGAGATGAGTATTCGATCCTTGTGAATGTTGAAAATCGAATATTAGTCCGACATATATGCATGTATGTTAATTTGACTCTCGTTAACGTTGCGCGTTCATGAGTCATTGTCAGTTTTCTTATATTGAATTTCGTATCGATTCTCTCCTGAATCGATGTGAAATTTGAGTTGTAACAATGTTTGTCAGTTGTTTTAGGAAGTTCCTTCGTATCAATCCTCTCCTGAATCGATATAGAAGGTTGAAAGGTTGACCTCGCATCGATAAATGGAGAATTCGATGGATACGAAACGCTCATTGGCATCGATGCTAATGTTTGAGTTACGATGGACACGAAATCGATGTTCGTATTGATGGGCAGTGTATAAGTTATGATGGATATGAAATTGCGGTTCGTATTGATATGCAATAGATGGAGTCGTGAACTTGTCGATGCGAACAGGGGGTTTAAGCCGATGGACTTCACAATCTTCGGCCGTCCTTGCTGCGTGCTACGTATCGATGGATTCAATGTCCATTTCGAATCGATAGAAACTCTTGGTCAGATGGATTCGAACAGGGCGTTTGACTCGACTCGAGGTTGATTGGTTGCAACCGGTCACGTGGACCGGGAGGTGAATCGGCTCGGTTGCCTTCTGAGTTTCATATAAATACTCTGGACTTCATCCTTTTTTACTTTTTACTGCAGCCTTTAGCTTTTGCATCGATCTAGGGTTAGAGAGAGAAGAACTGCATCGTGCCTTCGACTCGATCGAATTCAATTCTTCCAGGCTTCGAATTTCAATTTTAACTTAGGTAATTAATTACGAATCCAAGTGACGAAGTTATTCCAGATCCATTCTTTCTTCTTCGATTATCCCTTCTGGCAATAGGTGAAACCAGATGTGGGATAGTGTTCGGTCTTAAATGGCCATGGATATGCTCGAATCAAACGAAGAAGAAAGGGTTAAGGATTTTGAACAATCAATTGAAGGTTGCTCAGCCTCCACTTCGTACCGATGAAAAGAAAGTTAGCGCTTGACTTTGTATCGATTACTGGGTGTGGGGTTCGCATCGATGTAGTCTTGGTCAAGGAATGATGGTTGCGAACATGATCGATGCGTGATTCGTAATCGATACGAGATTGGCGCAACTTAGTCGATACGAGGGGTATCGATTCGATCTTGAACGATACGAGACGTATCATTTTGAACCGAGCGGTACAAAGCACATCGATTCGACTCTGATCGATTCGAAGTGTATCGATTCGAACTCGATCGATACAAAACGTATCATTTCGAACACAATCGATGCGAAAGGGAGGCTTCTGACTCTTCACTAACTTGAACTGTGGTGATCGATCCCAAGCCGCAGTTCGATGAATTCGGGAATCTTTTGCTTTCTTGAACACTTGACACTGGCGAGCTTCATTCCTGCACATCTGGACTTAACTGTAGAATAGCATATCTGATGCCTTTCGAAGCTCGTCGATGGAACCATAATTTAACAACATGATGAGTAATTTCAACTGGGATCGATTGCTAACGTCTGGACGGTTTGGTGATGTCGGTCAGCGATGACGATCACCCCAGCTTGACTCCGATTATCTTTGTCGTTTGCAAATTTTCTTTAACTCTGCAAAATCTTTTCAAGTAATGCACAGCACTACACTACACAACACACACTCTACACGTAGGGAACACATGGGCTCTTTAGCATCTAACGATGATTTCTCGTGAGTTAGTTAACTATGGAAACTTCAAGTTCACTGCCGCAAGAAACTAAGAGTTCAGTCTCTCCCGTGCTTGAAGTACCGGAGATTGAGGTTGAAGTTATCGGTCCAGCTCCGGACGAGTTACCTGACGCATCCTTCATTAGTAACCCATGAGACTCTGTTCCATCCAGAAATGCTAGGAAGAATATGCTTAAGGCATGATCTGTCGATGGACGACGTATTATTGCCAGGACCGAATGATAGATCGCACAATCCACCGGAGGGATATACCGCATTCAATCGCAACGCGTGCGCAGCTGGGACACTACCTCCATTTAACCAGTACATAAGAGAAGTATCGTCATTTCTGGGGATCACCACCTCTCAGCTACACCCGAACGGATATGCCTCGCTCAATAGCTTGTTCATTGCATTTATGGAGTATCTCTATCGACCGCCACTCCCGATTGAAATCAGATACTTGTTTAACTTCAAGAGTTAGGCTGATAGTCCATCTTTCACATTCCTGGAGGCGTTAAGAAATTGCCAAATGGTCACAGGGGCTTGGACTAGACTGACCTGTTTCAAGACGGAGTGGTTCTATGTTAGGTCCCCCCTAGGATTTGCTAGGCGATGGCTATTTAGACGTGAGTATTGCTATCTTCTCGGGGAGTTGATAAAACTGATGTAGATGAAGTCGAACTCACATCTCCTTTTCTTTTTAGCCATAATCCAGCGACTCGAGGGTGAACATTTCAAGGAGATAGTTCGGGATTTTCAAGGAATCCCAAGCGAAGAGAGGAATATCGAATTGCTTTTGACGGATAGGAACCTTAGGATTCCTGGGCTGATCGAGCGAAGACAAAGTACAATGCTCGACGGTGCCTTAAGGACTGCCTCGAAAGAACGTGTTAAACGAAGAAAGCCTAAAGTTGTTATAATCGAGGAGGCTGACTCCGAGAGAACTCACACCGATGAGGAACCGTTGGGCGAACCTACGGATGTAGCCCAGGATGTCGAAGAGCAGAGAAAAGGCAAGACAGCCATTGATAAGCCATCTAAAAAGGGAAGATGGAAATCTGTTGTCACGTCCCGGCCCGCCTCTGGAATTTGAATTTCGGAGGTGTCTCCTCCAAGAACAGAGAATCTTTATGAAGGTCTCGCCGATCTTCCAATTCCGGACGATGTGTCCTTGCATCATGATGTCGGATTGGACAAACTTTCACAAGCCTTAGTTTTAAGCGAGTCTCTGCCCACTAGCACGGTTGACACATCCGGTTGGTCGCGGGGTTGCACATAAATCCACACTTCACTGCACTACACGATTTCTGAATGTAGTACGCTCATTGTGATAGATTACTAACTTTTGTCTCCGTTTTGACTTGAAGATATCATGTCTGGTCGAAGCTCGATGCTTAGCAGTCTTCGCAGCAAACGCAAGTCTTCATCGTATTATGAATCATATAGAAGAGAAGGAGACAGAGACTATGACCAGGGGTACTCGAGTCGTGAGCGCTCTGACAGAGATAAAGAGTATAGGCGTCAGTCTCGATCTCGTACGCCACCTCCCAGAGTCTCTGCACAACCTCCTACCCACACCTCGCGACCTTCAGAGGCACCACGACACAAGCCGTCCTCGCGGCCATCAAGGTCCAAAACCCACCGTAGGACTGAGATTGCGGCTCCTACAACTACAGAGCAGACATTGGCCGAGCCTTCGGGGGAAGGAGCAGCGAGGCTTGCTCAACTGAAGAAAGATTTCCTTGACATTTGCTTCGATGGGTTCGTCTTACCTTCATGTTTGAATAGGATACCAACGTCGATCGAACCCATGATGCATGATTATCTCGCCGATATATTTTTCCAGTACGAGGAATGGTCAAAAACCGCGAAGAAAGCATCAAAGGTGGCCTTCGACCGGGCGGCCATGATTGAGAAACTAGAGAAAGAACTTGGCCAAAAAGACCAGATTATTCAAGTGCTCAGAAGAGAGGCCGAGTCTTCTCGAAAATCAAAAATCGAGGCTCTTAGGAAAGCCGATGAAGCCCAGGCGGCAATGGACAGGATGAAGCGTGAGCATTATGCCACGGTGGAGAACATGGGCCACCGGAATACTATCGTAGCCGCCGAACGGGATGCGGCCTTGAAGGAGCTAAATGAGCTTAAGGCCAAAGTTTCGAAAATCATAAAGGAGAGGGATGCCGCTAACGTTTCCGCACAAGAAGCATGCGATCAGGCGGTGGAGTTTCGGAGGGAAAGAGATGCGGCTATGGAAAAGGTCCACGAGATGGAAGCTGAAGTCAATGAGAAAGTTCGGCAGGCAGAGATCAAGCTCGAGACGGAGATAGAAGAGCTTCTCATCACCAATAACGCCATTGTGTTGAGACACAGGAATTTGGCTTGACTTGACTTGACTACTCGACGCATTTATTCAATGCTTGGAATTTGTTAGTCGAGGAAGAGAAAGCGATGTTGTCGGGTGGTGCTCTAGATGAATTTGAATTGGAGAACCGCATTTCAAGCGAAGATGAAAAGAAAGTTCTCCACGATTCTATGATTTCTCATGCAAGAGAGAGGTTAGGCACCCAGCATCTAGAAGTTGGCGAATGCTCTGCCGTCGCAGATCAGGTTACAAGTTCTGAGATAATTACTTCATCTAGATCCGAGTCGATGCCAGCGATTGAGTCGCAGCCAGTTTCGGGCTATGACCTTGAGCAGCCACGCTTATTCCCTATAAAGGAACACCCTTCTGAAGCTGTTCAGGTGGCCATGAGCCAAGTTGAGGAAGGTGCACTTCACAAATCTCGTGTGTATTTGAAGTGAAGGGCTTGTTTTTTGAAGTGTGTTCTGACAACTTCTTTTCTTTTTCTTTTCTCAGTGACTAAAGCTACATCAGCTGCGTCTTCTGCGATCCAAGAGTTGCATCAAGGGCAGAAGGCCATCGTTACTGAGGCGGTTACCACAACTGCGGTCGTGCCGATTGAAATGACACAAGGGAGCTCAATTTCTTTTGACGAGCAGATGGTGCATGAGCTCCTAGGCCAACACAGCGACCCTTTTGTGGACATGCCATTCGTTCTTGGTGTGTTCCCACCTGGTTCCATTGCTTCATCACAGTCTGCAACTGCCTATCGTGATGTTCGTGCCGCTCGTGAAGCCGAGATATTGGCTCAAATCAACGCAGAGATGGAGGCGGCAGCGCGGTGGTAGTTCCGAAAGTGTTACGACGACGGTTGACCCCACTCCTCTTGTGGTGATATCTTCTGGAGGCATGCTCGTTGATACCAGCTTGCCCATTCCGCCCCCGGCTATGGATCCGACTCCTCCGACTCCTCCCGAAGAGAATATTCTTTTAAGTTCAGGTTCGGAGGAAGATGTCGATATCATGCCTTCGTCAGAGGATGATCCGCCAAAGGGTAAGGGCTTCAAGCGAAAGACCGTTAGCGGTTCCAGTAGTTCCGCTTCGAAGAAAAGGTCGAAGAAGAAAAAGTATTTAACCCCCCTCTGGTATATTTTTGGCAGTTAGGAAGTTGCTTTTATTTTTTCTTTCATAGGCCATGTATAGATGCAGGCTCGGCCCTCTGCTAGTAGGAATTTTTGGAAAAACTTGTACGTGAATCTTCACATACAGTTAGTTGAAATGATATTTAGTTTCTTTGCTTCAACTCTCATTTCTTTTGTGCTTAAGTATTTGCAGTATTTGGCTTTCAATCCAATGTACTTGTGGTGTTTCTACCTCCAAGTTAAGTCTGATTTATTTGCCTAGTCTGAAAATCTTAATCACACGCCTTGATTGATGAATGAGTTGAATTTTGGATATTGTATTTCTTCGGTTAGTGATTAACACTTAAGCTTTTAGCCTCCAGTTTCGGGGAACAACATTTGTATTTCAGTGGTCGATCGCACCTATTGCAAATCTTGAGCACCTGTCCACATTCCGGGGACTTAGGATAATCTGTGATCGATAATCTGGTTCGCGCTCTGGGAATTCGAGAGTTATCGATGTTTGTAACACAGTCCGCACTCCAGGAACTTTGACTTGGTATTTGTACTCTAATTCACACTTTGGGAATTTGGAGTCGACTTTTACACTTCGGTTCGCACTCCGGGAACCTGGAATTGATGTTTATACTCCAATTCACGCTCTGGGAACTTGGAGTTAGCATTTATGTCTCCGTTCGCACTCTGGGAACTTGGAATTGATGTTTATACTCCAATTCACGCTCTGGGAACTTTGAATTAGTATTGATGTTTCGGTTCGCACTCCCGGAACCTGGAATTGATGTTTATACTCCAATTCACGCTCTGGGAACTTGGAGTTAGCATTGATGTTTCGGTTCGCACTCCGGGAACCTGGAATTGATGTTTATACTCCAGTTCATGCTCTGGGAACTTGGAGTTAGCCGACAGATGGTCAGTCACATCTGTTTAAGCTTTTAGGAATTCGTTCACACTCTGGGTACGGTGGATTTATCGGGATCGTGGATGGTCGGATCACATCCACCCCGAGTTAACAAGCGAGGTCGTTAGACGGACGGGTCCATCCTCCTTAAACTTGGTTATGATATGACCGAAATCGTTAGGCGGACGGGTCCACACTCTTCGGAAACGCATTTATATGTTTATACTCCAACTCGCGCTCTGGGGGTTTGGAGTTAGCATTTATACTCTGGTTCGCACTCTGGGAACCTAGATTTGATGTTTATACTCCAATTCGCACTCTAGGAATTTGGAGTTGGTTTTTATACTCCCGTCCGCACTCTGGGGACCTAGAGTTGATGTTTATACTCCAATTCGCACTTTGGGAAAGTGGAGTTAGTGTTTATACTCTGGTTCGCACTCTAGGAACCTAAAGTTGATGTTTATGCTCCGGTTCTCACTCTGGGAACCTAGAGTTAATGATTATACTCCAATTCGTACTCTGGGAATTTGGAGTTAGTTATAGGACTGTCGTGTGTCGGTCCAGTTCAGCCTTTGATGTGATGGCATCCCCCCGACCTGAGGTTTCACTTAGTGAGTAGCCAATCATGTCATAGTCACTCGCTATTTGAATAAATTCCATCGTGCGATAGAACTTAGCTCTTCGTGCGTCGTGATTGTTGAATGTCGCATTCGGTGAATCACAGCTCTAGCTTAAAGAGATAGTAATTTATTGCTGGAACGAAAAAACATGGCAAAGTCAGTGCCTTACTAAAAATTCAAACTTTAGAATGTAAAGAAAATTGCAAAGTATTCATAGACTGAATAAAGCCTGTCATGTGTAACAGTGACGAAGATCCTCGTTGTTCCAGGCTCTTGACAAAGTGGGTCCGCCACTGACGGCATTTATCACTAATCTCCCGCAGGGACAGATAGACTCCTCCTATCTCGGACGATCGGGTTCATTATTTTGATTTGATGGGCCCGCTCCTCCAGGCTGCGGCGTCCGCACAAACTGTTCCAGCTTCCTTTCTCTGATCGATTTTTCTACGAGATCTTGCATGTGACGACATTCATTCATACTGTGCCCGTAGCTTTCATGGAACTTGCAAAATTTCCCGTCTGGATTTGCCTCTCTGATGACGGTTTTGGAGCAGGTTTTTTGTATTGAGTTGTATTACAGATTTGTAAATACAAGTTCTCCAGTGATGTATTCAAAGGAGTGTAACTGTCAAACATAGGATTCTTGCGCTGTGGGCTACGATTTTGATCTCACTTTCTGTTTTGATTCACACACTCTCTCTCCTGAGTTTGTTTGTTTTGAACGTTCAACTGAACTTTCTCGGAGCTCTCACCGGACTGTTTGATTGCGATATTGCTTTGGACCCTTCCGTGCTTGGCCGTGCATCAGTCTGCTTCCTAGACTATTTCGCATCTACCCTTCTCAGGAATTGAGCCGTTTTGGTGTGGAAACGGTCCAATGATGTAGGTGGTTTCCAGCCAACCAGTTGCCAAACTCAGAATCAGGGTCAATCCCCTTTGTCAACGCCATAAGAAAGGAGTTATCATTCAGATTGCTGATTTCCGCACATGCAGCATGGAATCTCTCTTAGTAATGTCTGAGTGTCTCTCCAGGAGCTTGGGTGATGCTGGACAGAGTGTTGACGTGTTTTGGCCTTGCGACCTGCATGCGGAATTGCTCAACAAATTTTGTGGCCAACTGGTCGAATGAGGAGATGGATCGAGGTGGTAGTCAAGTGAACCACATGGTAGCGATTCCCCCCAAGGAGATGGGGAAACTACGATACTTCACTGCATCTTCAGCTCTGTCAGCGCTCATCGACCATTCATATTTCAGAATATGTTGGTTGGGGTCGGAGTTTCCCTCGTACATGGGTAGAGTCGGCATCCTGAATCGCCGCAGGGGTTCAGCCGTGAGAATATTGTCCGTAAAAGGAGTGTGACTTCGGGAGATTCCCCAGTCATCATTCGTGAGACCCTGGCTCTCACGGATCATCTGACGTATCATGGCCGGGAGATGCGGCATTTGTATGTTCTGTGCAGCTTGTGCTGGAGTATGATTGTGTTCCATATTATGAGGTTGGACCGGATGTTGTCGACTGTCCACATCTTGCCTTCTTGGCTCATAGTCCTCTGGGATGTATGGTTCAGGAGTACGTCCATTATGATGACGGTCCAGGTTCGACTGATTTTGGGCATCGACCCCCGGTTCAACCGCGACGGTCGTGGCGCGGTAGTTTGTGGCATAATAAGTAGCGGCACCCCCTCGGGAGGAGGGCCCGGTTTGGAAACTGGCCGATGGACCAACTCTCAGCTGTCCAACGGCCAGCGCTGGTTGATATCCAGCAGTTTGTATGTGACTCCCATCTAGCCGGGGTCATAATCAGAAGAGGAAGAACTTTCGCTGGAGGAGTGAGAAGCACGATCTCTTCTGGATCTCCTTCGCTTCTGACGATTCAGCAGGTTGGTCAGCTCGGCGTTAGCGCGCAGTTGTTCTGTTAGTTGTTGCCGACTCTGAGTCAGCTCTTGAGGCAGCAGCTGAAACTCTTATCTGGTAACCGGACCTGATAGTTCCGAGTGTCCGGTAGCGTCTTGGTTAGAGGGAGGCAGTGGTGCAAGATTCTGTCTATCCTGGTCTTCTTGGTTGACAGCATTAGAGGTAGTCCTTGTGCTAACCATCTTGGGGGTTGAACTCCTTCGCTAGACTTTATGCAAATCTGAATAGAAGGGAAGAAACTCGAATTAGTGATCTGAATCTCTCTCTTAGATTTATTCAATCCGGTATCGACGACAGATCCAATGAGTAGGAGAAAATCTAGTTTTTCTCAGTGGCACCAAAGTGTTTGCACCAAAATTGGTCACAGCACTCTTCGGAAGTTTTTGAAGAGATAATAATGAAGAATATAAATTAAAAATGAGGATTATCTAACAAAAACTCCAAATAACACGAATGTAAATGCGTAGACAAGCGATTTAGAGTGGTTCGGCGTGTTGCCTACGTCCACTATGAAGTTTTTTGCAGCTTTATTGATCTCTTTCAATGATTACAAGCGAGTACAGCAAACAACAAGTTACAACTGAAAATTCGAAAACAACAGTAGTAGAATGATGGAGATGTCGATCTGGCAGAGTCTGGGTGCTTGAGAATCCAAAGATCCTTCTTCTGTAGGCTCTAGGGCTCTATTTATAGGCGTAGGAGGCTGAGATTTCGCTCAAACTTCGGGAGACTCATTCTGGCATGTGAGTGGGCCACGCAACCAATCTCAGAAAGTTTCGACTCGATTTGCGATTGATACGAATTCATTTCTTATCGACCAAGATGATGTCCAATCGAGCTGAAATTTGGCAGAGACATTCCTTAGTGTGTACGCAAGCTCCTGCGAAAATTTCATTGCATTTGGATCAGTGGATTGGGAGAAATAGTTGATACGAAATGGACTTTTTCGGTGGCTGTTTGATTCGAATCCATCACTTCAAAACGATCCCTTCGACACCTCACGTAGTCTCGTGATGATGTAGCACGCATACTTCGCCTTAATTCGGTCTTTACTCCGAGTTGACCGTATCGATTCCATAAATCTCGCCTTGTTCGTATCGAGGGATGACACGTCACCCAGGTTTATTGACTTGATGGATTCGAATAAGGCCTCACTCATGGATTCGAATAGCAGTCATCGATGGACACGAACTACTGATGGTCGATGGTTACAAACAAGCCTTTCCTTGATGGATACGAACCACGTAGCTTCTCAATGGATACGAAGCCAATCGATGCGAACCAGAGTCCTTTGATGGATACGAAGTAAGGTAACCTGATGGATACGAATTGCTCTGCCCAGATGGATTCGAAGAGAGGCTTCCACAATGGATACGAAGATGGAGCTTTTCCCTTCACATTGTATTGGCCATAACTTGAGCATACGAACTCGGATTGACTTGAAATTTGGAATGCAGGCTTCCCTGGCTGTGCTTGTCATGTCATATCAATAGCCGCCCGATCCGGAATCGGACAAAATTCACCGATATCTATAGTGGGCCTGTGCATGTTTGATATCCAGGAAGAGTGGTCCTTAGTTTTCAATCAGTTCCTTGGTATCTCGGCCTTGCCATAAGGCTGGATAACATCGTGAATGCGGCAGAGTCTCCCCGGTGTTCTCGAAAAAAGGTCCCTTTCACTGTGCCCCTGCCTCTTTATTTATAAACGAAGATGGGTTGGACTTCCCTGATGGGCCTAGTAGTAAGACACAATGACCCAAAATGAATGACTTTTGTAAGCCAAGCCACAAACGCCGAGCGGCAAATGTCGAACCATGTCCTTAAGACGAACGAGGCAGTGTGTTGAGTGAGATGTGTAGGCCAAACGAGATCCGATGCCGACCAAGGGGAGATGCCGAACGACATGCTCTTGCCGAGCGAGGCCACGTGCCGAACGAGGCTGGAATGCCGAACGAGGCTGAATGTCGGTCGAGGCTGAATGCCGGTCGAGACTTGAATGCCGAGCAAGGTATGAATGCCGAACGAGGATGGAATGCCGAACTAGGTTTATACCGGTTGAGACTGAATGCCGAGCGAGGTCACGTGCTATGCGATTCTGCTATGCCGAACGGGGTTCATGCCGGTCGGTACTGGATGCCGAACGGTGTAGTAAGTATAGCGACCTCTAGTTACTTGGTCAAATTTCCAAGTAACACTTGCCCCCCAAAGTGCATCGTGTAGACGAACATGATGCGCTTTGAATCTTGAGTCCTTTGTGCTTTGCTTCGAGCCTTGGCCTTGTGTGACGACCCAGAATTTTCGAGCATTTAAAATTAGAATATTTAATTGATTTTAAATATTCAATAGAGTAATTTTAACTTGAATTACGAATATCACAATTTATTTGATAATTTAACTATTGAATTTATGGAATTAAATAATTTGAAGTTGAGCTACATGTTGAATCTGGAGTTTTAAACTCGTTGAATATAATTTGAAGGCTTGTAAAATTAATATTGATAACACTGAAGATAATAGAAGTTGTAAAATTGAAATTAACAGTGATTTGTTCAGTTTTAAAATTTATGTCGTTTAAATTGAATTTAAAAATAGCCTTCGAAGGCACAGTCTCGGAATTCGACGAAACCAGTTCCATTGGATCCGTAATATTAAATTATTATCGGATTTCAAATTTCGTTTTGATCGGAGTTGTTATGTGAGCACATAATAAATAAACGCGTGGAAAACTAAATAAAACTTTAAATTGATCAACCAGTTGAAATAATTTCATAGTCGTTTTTCTCTCATCTCAAAGGCACTGTAGCAGCCAAGGCAGCACGCCGACTTCTTTCATCTCCGTGTTCCCTCTTTTTATAACATCACGCAAGATCATGTCGCTTTTATCTTTCAGCCGAAGCTTTAACGACAAAAGAATAAAATAAATAAATTCATAAGACCGAAGCCTTCATCTTTAGATCAGAGAAATCGAAAAAAAATAAAGAAAAAAGTAATGGCCGCTGAAATTTCCCAAATCTTTTCGTCCACCTCTCACGCGTGATGGAGGCACCGAGACAAGGCGATTGAAGGGGATGATCGCGATCGAGTTTGAGGGTGGCGTCGCATATGGCGTAGGCGCGCGTGGCTGCAGCGACCTTGGGTTTGGGGGTATCACGAACTCGCGTAAACACGCAGGGAAAATTGCGTCTTCATCAGCATCAAATCGAACTAGGGAAGCGGGGTTCAAGGTGGTTTCGTGGTCTATCGGAGCTGTGGTTCATCGCGAATAGCAGTGGATCGATCCTCGAAATTCATTCAACTCGAGCAGTCGATCATAGGAGGGCAGCGACGATCTGATCCCGCTATTGGCAGTTAGGGTTTCGGTCAGCAACAAATTTGGGGATTGTCTGTACATCAGTAAAGGTATATTTACTTTGTTATATTTAACTTGTTTCAAAATACGTACAAAAAAACAAAACAAAAAAGTTACAGTAGGATAGGATTTTATCTTGTTATTTACTGAAATAAAAGGGAGATGTAATATTTATACATACATGTGAATGATAATACATATATATATATACATATAGGGTAGGAAAGAAATATATATATATATGTAGTTTCGAAATAAAATAAATATAAATATTTCCATTTTTTTTAAATATATTAGTTTATTTTTAATTAACGTATTATAATGATTAACTTGTTTAATAACTTAATTACTCATTTTTGATGACTAAAGGATTTTTAAAGGGGGGACAAAATTTATTAGTTCAAATTTAATAATCAGCTTAAATATTTAAATCAATAGCTTAAGATTAAATTATTAGTTAAATTAAGTTGTAAAAAGGAAAGTAAATTGTTCGATTTATTCAAATATTTATAAATCGTAAAATGTTTTTACAAGTTTAAATTCTGAAAGAAATCAAACCAGTGTGGATCAGATTACAAATCTTTGGGAAAAGGTGAGTTAATCTCACTCAGTTTAAATTTAAATCTAAATGATTAAATTTAAATAATTGATTGTATGGTTGAATTGATTGTTATGATATAGTGTAGTATAATTTGAAATTGGCATATTATGTGATCCTAACGTCTGTGGATGCAGGGAAAACGGGTTGGAGGGATCCAACATGATCCCTCAACATTTATTTAAATTATTTAATAGTCTCTGCTGTGAATATAGATATTCTATGATGAGTTATATTGGAATATTGAATGTTATGGTTTGATTGGTCATATTGAGTATAATGAACTACCAAAAATATATAGATTGGATTTTGGAAAAGAAGATAAAAGAAGTGAAATTGTAAGTAAAATAATTATAGGAAAATTTGAATAAATTTAAGAATGAATTGGAGAAGAAATAAAGTGACTTTAAATTTCAAATAATAACTTGTGAGTATAGAAAGGAAAATTTGAATAAACAGGAAGTTAATGAATTTTGAAATTCATTGTTATTATTTAAAATGAACAAAACATTTATTTAAAATTCAGGATTTAAATTATTGGAAAGAATAAAGAAGAAATTGAGAATGACCTGAAATTTGTATATTTCAGTTAAAAGGGTTTGAAATCAAACAGAAAATAATAATAATAAAGACCATAACTAATAGAATTTTGAAATGAACTGATAAGTAAAGAAATTTATTATAAATGGAATAAATTGGAAATCAATTTGGGAAATTGATTTGAATGATTGAGATTTGTAATTCTCCCTGGATAACCAAGTACGTTTTCAAAGTAAATTCTTAAATATAAGTTAAAAGATTTTAAAGTTGTTTTAAAAGTATGTTTTGAAAAATTTATTATTCTAATATTTAAAGCCTTAAGTAAGTATTTCCTTTTAATCTATTATAAACAGTAATTATTTAAAGAATGACTTAGTATTATGCTTTTTTAAAAGTGAAAACCTAGTTTTATATTTTATAAAGTAACCTTATTTTCAAATATTCATATAGTATGTATTTTTAACAAATTATTAAAGTAATTTTAACTTGAATGTTTTAAAGTATATTATTAAAAGTAATGTGTTTTAAATTAATTTAGAAAATCTAGTTTTGTGCTTGGTGATGCCAGTGGAAATAGGAATACTTGGAATTTATTCTGAGAAAGGTAGATAGTTTTGAAAACTATTTTCAAAGGAATTTGAAAAGTGAAATATATCTTGTAAAGATATTTTTGAGATAAATAAATAATTTGGGGAAATTATTTATTGTTTGATGGATGTTTGTGAACATTAATTGATAGTTAAATCACCGACTATCAATATTGGACAAACACGTTGATCGTTTCGAAGAGACCGGGATCGAGATTTATTTCTCGAAAACCACTTCGATCCGGTTTGTACGTTTCCGTGTAAACGAGTTTGGATTCGAAGATGGAGCAGTGAAGTGCAAGGGCTAGTCGCTACTAATCCTGAGGATATTTCCAAAATGGATGTAGTAGGAATAGTGCCTTCGGTTCCGTTCGAACCTGGGACGGACTTGTATAGATGAATGCTTCCGAAACATCGTCAGGTGGACGATGGGCATTCTAAGGAATATATTCTAAAAAGGTAACGCTTAGCCTCAAGCCTCATCAAATGGGAATGACTGAAAATTAGGGGTGATGCAGCAAGGCTAGGTGGGTAGCACCCAAGCAGGGTGAGGTCATTCCAGTCTAGATGTCCCTTTTTATTTCGGCTTAGTGAGCGGTTGCTGATCCCAACTGCCGGGTGATCTCACTCGGGACTGTCCAGTAAGGGATGGTTTCGGCCTTGTGTTGCAGGGGAGCGGGCGTACTCCTCGGTACGGTGATCTAGGCCCCGTACTGTGACAGGTGGTACCCCAGTGCCTAGTCACTGGTTGGAAATCCATTCTCCCTACGAGCCTTGTACGAGTTTTGTTTGTATTACCCACTCTGTGGCTAGTAGCTGGAATTTAATGAATGTAACAATTTCGGCTATTTTATAAGTATTTGTATACAGACCCTATTATAATATCAGAGGATTTCTATAAAAATCGTTTTAGCTATCGTAAGGTGTAACGACCCGTAAATTTCGACAATTTCATTTATTTAATAGAATTTTGTAATAAAAATTTAGTAGAAATAATAAAAGGTGATAAATATATATTGAACGCTAATTTAACAATGGTAATTTAAGCCTTTGTTTGTAATATGAATAAATTTTTCAATAAAATTTGGTGTAAGTATTGTACCTGAATATAATGGGAAGATAGAGAATATAGGTAAGGCATTTAATTAGTTAAGTGTAAATTTATGGGTATAATAACAATTCGTATACATTACCTAATTAATCTGTCAATTAATTTGTTAAAAAAATCAAAACCTTTTAATTTGGTAAATAATTTGAAGCGTATTGATAAGCGTTACTTTAACGATTAATTTTAAAGTGATAGGAAGAAAATAAGTAAAGTTATGTAGTAATAAATAAATAAAAATATCGCAATAAATAGGAAACTGACATAACATTTATTTATATGAACGTTACTTATTGATTTGAGAGTAACGGAAGTGTGAACGTAGAATAAAATAAGCGTAGATTTATGTTAAGTAATTATTGAGAATATGGGGGAATAAGTTGAAATAATATTAAATAAAAATTTATGCGTAAAACATGTTATGTAAGATATATTGATTCCATTTAATAGAGTGAGGATTAATATTATCGAAGAGGATTAAATATGGTCTCAATGTAAATTTAGATAAGTTTTGAAATAAAGACTAATTCTATTCAGAAGATGACAATGGTGCAATATTTTGATTTGTAAGCAATAGGAATAGGTTACATGTTTAATTGGTTGATAGAATTTGAATTGAAATAAATGTTAATACACTAAATAAAGGTTACATTAATATGATAAGTAATACAATGTCTAGAAGTTTAATATAGAGTGTGTTAAGACGTAGAAATGGAAATTAGGAAGCAGTTGGAATTAAATGAAATTTTAGGTGTATTTATGAGAAATTTACGTACAATTAAAGAGGCGAATGAAATAAATACCAACCAATTTTAGTGAATAACGGGATCTAAACCTAAATAAATAAATTCCTTGAAATTTAAGTTTTAATTTTTGATAAATTGGACTTGTACTTTAATGTTGAAAATTTTGGGATTATTCAAAAATAAATTAATGTAGGAAGTTGTTAAAGGATTCTGAATTTACCAAGTGGTCCAAACTGATAAAATTTGCAAATAATTAAAGTGGGATTGTAAATCTGATTCAATTAACCTATTATTAATTTATTTGTTTGGAATATAAAAAGTAATGATAGGGTTAATTGAAATTAAAGGTAGTTTAATTTGTATGTTATTTGGGATTAAGGCAAGATTGGTGGATATTAGGAGTTATATACATAGATCATTAAATTTATTTGGATAACATTGTAATAAATGTAGTTAAATGTACATTTACGTGAAATATAATACCATGCTTAATAGATTGCTAAGTTGTATATATTAAAGGGAATTTTATTAATTTTTTAGTTAATATGGTTGATAAATTTAATATAAGAAAAACCAATGAAATTCTTGGGAATAATGTAGGTTAATATGAGTTAGTAGTTAGGGTAGTGACTAAAATTGGTAATACATTGCTATTAATGTTAATAGTGTTGACATAAGCTAATAAATTTAAATGTTAATGCAATACCAATTTATATATTTAAGGTGATTGCGAAATTGGAATTTGATAAATGCAGTAACCAACTCAGGGCAAATAGATTTTATGGAATCTATAAAAGATAGGTAAATTTAATGATTGTTTGGTGGTAATTTATGCATGAATGGGAATAAATCGGGCAATAGTGAGAATTATTAATTATTACCCATAAATTTATTTAGAATCTAAATCAAATGCAACATTCGTTGTTCTTTGTAGATTATAGGTGGAAATAACGTAAACTTTTTTCAGAATATGATAATTAGTTAGATTAAAAGAATGGAAGGCAGGATATATGGATTCATTTGGATTTAGAACATGATAATTTGAATTAATTGAATTTATTGGAAACTGAATAGAACATTTTATGTGATTGAAATTAAAGTTGGAATTCGGAGATGTTTTAGGAATTCCCATATATGGGATACCAATAGATAGGATAATTAAATGAAAGTTCAACTAAAGGATTTCTGCAAAGTTAATTTATAATTTGTAGATAAAATAAAATTGAAGTTTTACGCTGAAGTTAATAATGTACTCAGCATTTAAAAAACATCTTAAATTGTCTAAATTTGAATAAACAATGAAGTAATAAATAATAATTATTAATAAAATCCAAAATTTGGTAACCCGTTTTCAAATTAATGATAATTAGTTTTGGTATAGGCTATTTATTTAAGTAACAGTGCGATGCCAAAAAAAATGGATTGGAAGTAATTGCGAAATATAAATAAAATATTTTAGTAGGGAATTCAAATGTATATATACATAGAAATGTGGATTTTTATAGTATGAAAACTTAGTCAATTTACAATAGTTAAATCTATTGAGAATGAATAAAAATCTAAGATAATTATTACGGTAATTTAGAAATTTAGTTGAAAATGGAAACTTATCTATGAATTTGGAATTTAATGAAATTGTGAATTTATATTGAAACTTATAAATGAAGCATCTAAATTTACATTTGTAAATACGTTTAAAATTCAATGTAAATGTCTGAGGAAGAAATTAATTTATTTACTAATCCGTAACGTATCCAATTAATATAAAATATTCTGGTGGGCCAACAACCGTTTTGCGCGTTTATGATTCGTGCCCACCTATCCTATTTCACTTTGTCTATTTATAGGCTGTGTAAACCCTAGCCTCCATCTATCTTCATTTCACTCTGTGTGTTCTTTTCTTCAACTTCTTCTCTTCCAATGGCTACAAAATTTCTAGATCCAATTACAGTCCAAAATAAAAAATAAAAAATAAAAAATTGGAAAAAATATATATTTCAAACTCCTCTAAAAATTCCAGAAAAATTATACGTCATAATTCTCGAAGAGCGTAATCTGTTGGTACTGTCCATTTTTTTTATTGGTGCTGTAGCGTGCTCGAATTTGAGAAGAAGGACGTGGCCTGTGACGTGGCATGGTGATGGGGTATATTTGTTTATTTTGTTTTATTTAATTTTTGTTTCAATCGAAATTTTTGAATAACTTTCTCATACTTAGTCCGATTCACGCGAGATTTTTTTTGTTAGGATCATAATTAAATTCCAGATCTGTTGACGCTAGTTTGGACCAATTCGGTGACCGTTTAATTTTTGAGTTTAAATTGAATTTAAATTCGATTTAAATTCAAAAGGTGAGTGTTTTAACCCACTCACAACTTCTAAAACTTCTTATGTCTGTTAAATTAATTTTAGATATGAGTAGAAATTTGTTTATGACTGTTTGGTATGTTTTATTCATTATCTTTGTTAAATTGAATTTATTTAATGTAATTGTTAATTTATTTTATTTATTGCATATAAATTTGACAGTTAGAATTTATTTATTTGCATATTAACTGCCAGTCATAGTTATGTTAAATTTTTATTTCATATCAACTGACAGTTAAATTTGAATTTATTTTTGCATATAAACTGCTAGTAACAGTTATTAAATTTATTATTGGATATAAACTGTTAGTTAATACCTGTTATTTATTACCTGTATAATTTATATGCTCTATATCGATGATTGCTTAAATTGGATGATGATTGCAAATAATGGTTGATGACTGATATTTGGATGAATTGATCCTATATTTTATATTGTGTAAACTGCAAGTTATCATACATTTCATTCATTCGGGATTGCGGTTTGAAATGATATACAACCGCATTTTTATTTTAAATTGCGGATTGAAATGATAATCATCCGTATCACTTGACCATAGGGTAGAAAATTTTATACAGGCACCGCGGTATATATATAAAATTATTTTTTTGAAATGTTTTTCTATGGTTTTTGCAAAGCTATATATATGGTTTATGGGTTTTTGATTTGGTTATTAATAAAGGTTATTTATGTATAGTAATTTCCGGTTTTAAGCTTTGTATAAATTGTTTTGAAGTATAAAATAAAGTTTGATTTTTAAGATCAAATACGATTAAGCATTTATTTAAAATTTAAGTTCTGGAGTTTTATTAACTTACATGAGAATAAGGTCCGAAGATGAATATTGAGTAAAATTTGGAATTAAATAAAAGGGTTATTAATTTTTAAAGGGTATGATTTTTATAACTTGATTTTTTTGTAGAGTGATTTAAATGAATTTATCAAGTTTAATAAATTGAAAGATTATCTAGTTATGTGAAGTTAAAGGTTTTACTTAAATTATATTGAATTCATTAAGTAAACATTTCACGTCTAAATAAGAAGTAATTGAATTTGATACATATGGATTTGCCAAATGAGTTGTCTTTTTGAAATGGTGAAATATTTAAAGCCTTGAAACATAAGAATTGAAATGGTATTTGGAAGTGTAAATCGATATTTGAAATTGATTTGTGAAATCTAAAGAAGCTATTTTGTTTTATAAAAGTAGTTTAATATTTAACCATTTAAGAGATGGAAATTTGTTTCAAAGCTATGTTTTTCAAGGTAGTATAATTTGGAAATATTATGTTCAAGAGTTTGATTTCTAAATATTTTACTTTGGAAACCCTATGATTTTGGAAGGAATATATATTGGAAAATAAATGACATCGTATCGATTTTGGGTTTTAAAAATATAAATGATATCGTATTTATATGGTTTTAAAATGGATATTTTATTCTGGTTTTAAAGTATAAACTATTTTGAAAAGACCGCGGTGTTATAATAACGATTGGTTGTTGAAGAGACCGGGATCGGAAGTTGTCATACTCTCTGCCAACTCCGAAAACCACTTTAACAACCGTGTACGCGGTGGAGATTCCAGAATGAAGTAGGTTGGTGGCGGTGTTTCCTTTAAAGGTAAATACGAGGACCCAACTCCCGTGAGTTGGCATAAGGTGGCTAGAACAGGAGCGATCGACGGGTTAATGAGGTAGCACCTCTGATCGGACACTTTCCTTCGATACTATACTCAGACTTTGGATTTTCGGTCGCCACCTTCACTTTTGATTTCTTTGACGTGGGGAGTTTGTCCGAGGTGGGCCGCAGCTGCGCGTTTCCATCGGCCCGGAACCGTAATTGGAATATCTACCCTGGCATTGCCTAGTTATGCCGTGTCACCTACCCTAGCGCGCCTTATACGATTTTGTTTTGTACCATACCTATGGAGTGCCCTCTGATGACACCTAGTACGAGGGAGATTACGGTACTGTATCGACTATGGGAATATATAAATGTGTTAAGGTGCAAAATGTAAAGCCTTAACGCTATTTAAAAGTAAGTTTATTTTACAATTAGACACTATTATAATAGCGCAATATACTACATAGTAAATAGTTTAACGGATCCTTAGGAGATGTAAATCCCGAGCATCTCTTGAGTTACTGCACTCATATTTATTTCTGTTAATGTAACTCACATAAGATCTTTTAGTTCTGACTCGAGTGTTTTTGTCTTTCCAAATTTGCTTGGGTCAATCCGAGCGTTTCATGATTGAAGATTTTATTTCCGGAGGAAGAAGACGAAGATTTTATTATTATTACTATAGATAATATGGTTTCACTACACTCATCTTGTTCCACTGCATTGTTATATGGTATGTGTACTCTGATATGTATTGTATAAATAAATCAAAGGTTTTTGTAAACAGATTTATGAAGTGTATATTTGATTATTATATTTTATCCTTCCGATGTGAGATTCTGTTTCTTTCTCTGTTTTCTTATTTATCCCATAACAATCCGCCCATACGTATGGTTTGAATTGGCACGTGTGTCTGTTTAAATCGTGTAAAAAGGCGGGATGTTTCAGTTGGTATCAGAGCTTTGGTTTAGCGATAAATCTTGGCTTTGTGGGGTTTGACTCTTTATTAATAGGGTAGTAATACCCTATAGGAGTCACTGAGTGTATATATGAGAGAGCGTATTTGTTAGTATTATAAAAAGGTTTTAATACTGTGTTAATTTGTTCCGTTTCATATTTATAAATTCTGGTTGGTGCATGGGACGCTATGACATCAATAGGGATTTCTAAACACTTAATAGGACAGACCGACATAATATTTGTTTTTAACATAGGTGAATGAAATTTTTTTGCCTATTATATTTTTATATATAAAATAAAAAAATTCAATTGATTTTTATATTTGGCTGCAATAGATTGATTGTTAGGCAATAAAGTGTAAATAATAATAGAAATAAGATTGAAAAATAAGATAAATGAAATTTGGAAATTTAGGACTTAAGTCCGGGGTTTTTCTTTTGAATGATTTTGAAATATATTAATAATTTTGTTTATAAGTATTTTCTGATATAAATATTTAACATAATTCGAAAGAATCGTTTTAAAGAAGATTTTTGAGAAAATAAGTTTTGTACTTTCCTCTCTGTCGCTGGAAAATAATTTCGGTGATGGCGGCCGCATCATCGACTTTCATTTTCGAGTTTCGAAGGGGAAAGGCCACTGTAGTAGTTCTACTGCAGATTCATTTTCGAAAAAGATATAAATTTTTTAATTGTTTTAAATAAAATTAGAGGTATATAAGTTAGAAGAATATATTTATCTAATATTTCAAAATAATTTGAAATTTAACCCGATATTTAATTCTTAAATTTCCATTAATTAATTGTTTAAATTATTGTAGTGAAATAAAAGGTAAGTGATTAATAAATTGAAACCTCTAATTTAGGTAAGAGATTTAATGCAAAGTTATAAAGGAAAATTTGAAATTTGTAACATATGAGATAAAGAGTAATATTGTTGAACATTAAATTTAATTAAAAGATGAGATAAAACTTGTATAAGTTCATTTGCATTTTCTTTAACATACATAACTTACCAAATATAAAAAGTTGAAATGTTTAATAAGAAATGTAGTAGAAATTTGTGCAAGTAATAGTAGGTAATAAAGCATTCAATGAATTTGCTGTATTCAATAACTTAAGATATAATTGAAATTTTACCAAGTAAATATAATAAAGGTAAGCATGATAGATAGATGATTATAAAACTTAAGGAATTAAAGTAAATAAATAAGGACATGCCATTATAAATGAATGAATAATTATAACAAAATATAAGGAACCAGCATGACCCGAGTTAATGGAATTGAATAATTGTAAGTAATAAGTAAAAATGAATGAGCAAACCTTTGATAAGTAAATGTGAATGAGAAAAAAATCACTGTATAAACGAAAAGGGAAATCAAACAACTAAAGCATGAAATTTATAATAAGTTAGATGGTTGTTGGTTTGAATTGTTATTGTTTGATTTATGGTTGGTTGGGTAAGGAAATTTGAAGTTGTTGGATGAATAAATAATCTATTTTGTTCCATCTAAGATAGTTGAGTAAATGATGCACTTGATAGTTATTTTTCATTCCGTACAATTTCAAGTTTGAACCCAAACAACTATTTGATTGTATGGTTGTTTTGTAATTGTATGTATGCTGTTCGAGGAAATTGATGGTTGTTGTATTAATTTGGATGATTAGTGATTGGAACTACTTAGATATTTAAATATTGGACTTAGAAATATTTTGAAATGTTCTCCAAACTCTAATAAATTTAAGTATAAAAAGATAATGTTGTAAATTTGTATATTTTAGGAAAAGTAACAGATATTGTAAATTTAATTGTTTATAAGGTAATATTTTGAATAAGATATGTAGATTCTAAATCCTCTTTTCCCTTCTTTTTCCTTTTCGGGGACGAAAAGTTTTGAGTGGGGGAGAGTGTAACGACCCGTAAATTTCGACGATTTAACTTATTTAATAGAATTTTGTAATAAAAATTTAGTAGAAATAATAAAAGGTGATAAATATATATTGAACGCTAATTTAACAATGGTAATTTAAGCCTTTGTTTGTAATATGAATAAATTTTTCAATAAAATTGGTGTAAGTATTATACCTGAATATAATAAGAAGATAGAGAATATAGGTAAGGCATTTAATTAGTTAAGTTTAAATTTATGGGTATAATAACAATTCGTATACATTACCTAATTAATCTGTCAATTAATTTGTTAAAAAAATCAAAACGTTTTAATTTGGTAAATAATTTGATGCGTATTGATAAGCGTTACTTTAACGATTAATTTTAAAGTGATGGGAAGAAAATAAGTAAAGTTATGCAGTAATAAATAAATAAAATATCGCAATAAATAGGAAACTGACATAACATTTATTTATATGAACGTTACTTATTGATTTGAGAGTAACGGAAGTGTGAACGTAAAATAAAATAAGCGTAGATTTATGTTAGGTAATTATTGAGAATATGGGGAATAAGTTGAAATAATATTAATTAAAAATTTATGCGTAAAACATGTTATGTAAGATATATTAATTCCATTTAATAGATTGAGGATTAATATTATCAAAGAGGATTAAATATGGTCTCAATGTAAATTTAGATAAGTTTTGAAATAAAGACTAATTCCATTCAGAAGATGACAATGGGTGCAATATTTTGATTTGTAAGCAATAGTAATAGGTTACATGTTTAATTGGTTGATAGAATTTGAATTGAAATAAATGTTAATACACTAAATAAAGGTTACATTAATATGATAAGTAATACAATGTCTAGAAGTTTAATATAGAGTGTGTTAAGACGTAGAAATGGAAATTAGGAAGCAGTTGGAATTAAATGAAATTTTAGGTGTATTTATGAGAAATTTACGTACAATTAAAGAGGCGAATGAAATAAATACCAACCAATTTTAGTGAATAACGGGATCTAAACCTAAATAAATAAATTCCTTGAAATTTAAGTTTTAATTTTTGATAAATTGGATTTGTACTTTAATATTGAAAATTTTGGGATTATTCAAAAATAAATTAATGTAGGAAGTTGTTAAAGGATTCTGAATTTACCAAGTGGTCCAAACTGATAAAATTTGCAAATAATTAAAGTGGGATTGTAAATCTGATTCAATTAACCTATTATTAATTTATTTGTTTGGAATATAAAAAGTAATGATAGGGTTAATTGAAATTAAAGGTAGTTTAATTTGTATGTTATTTGGGATTAAGGCAAGATTGGTGGATATTAGGAGTTATATACATAGATCATTCAATTTATTTGGATAACATTGTAATAAATGTAATTAAATGTACATTTACGTGAAATATAATACCATGCTTAATAGATTGCTAAGTTGTATATATTAAAGGGAATTTTATTAATTGTTTAATTAATATGGTTGATAAATTTAATATAAGAAAAACCAATGAAATTCTTGGGAATAATGTAGGTTAATATGAGTTAGTAGTTAGGGTAGTGACTAAAATTGATAATACATTGCTATTAATGTTAATAGTGTTGACATAAGCTAATAAGTTTAAATGTTAATGCAATACCGATTTATGTATTTAAGGTGATTGCGAAATTGGAATTTGATAAATGAAGTAACTAACTCAGGGCAAATAGATTTTATGGAATCAATAAAAGATAGGTAAATTTAATGATTGTTTGGTGGTAATTTAAGCATGAATGGGAATAAATCGGGCAATAGTGAGAATTATTAATTATTACCCATCAATTTATTTAGAATCTAAATCAAATGCAACATTCGTTGTTATTTGTAGCTTATAGGTGGAAATAATGTAAACTATATTCAGAATATGATAATGGAAGGCAGGATATATGGATTCATTTGGATTTAGAACATGATAATTTGAATTTATTGAATTTATTGGAAACTGAATAGAACATTTTATGTGATTGAAATGAAAGTTGGAATTCGGAGATGTTTTAGGAATTCCCATCTATGGGATACCAATAGATAGGATAATTAAATGAAAGGTCAACTAAAGGATTTCTGCAAAGTTAATTTATAATTTTAGATAAAATAAAATTGAAGTTTTACGCTGAAGTTAATAATGTACTCAGCTTTTAAGAAACATCTTAAATTGTCTAAATTTGAATAAACAATGAAGTAATAAATAATAATTATTAATAAAATCCAAAATTTGGTAACCCGTTTTCAAATTAATGATAATTAGTGTTGGTATAAGCTATTTATTTAAGTAACAGTGCGATGCCAAAAAAAATGGATTGGAAGTAATTGCGAAATATAAATAAAATATTTTAGTAGGGAATTCAAATGTATATATACATAGAAATGTGGATTTTTATAGTATGAAAACTTAGTCAATTTACAATGGTTAAATCTATTGAGAATGAATAAAAATCTAAGATAATTATTACGGTAATTTAGAAATTTAGTTGAAAATGGAAACTTATTTATGAATTTGGAATTTAATGAAATTGTGAATTTATATTGAAACTTATGAATGAAGCATCTAAATTTACATTTGCAAATACGTTTAAAATTCAATGTAAATGTCTGAGGAAGAAATTAATTTATTTACTAATCCGTAACGTATCCAATTAATATAAAATATTCTGGTGGTCCAACAACCGTTTTGCGCGTTTATGATTCGTGGCCACCTATCCTATTTCACTTTGTCTATTTATAGGCTGTGTAAACCCTCGCCTCCATCTATCTTCATTTCTCTCTGTGTGTTCTTTTCTTCAACTTCTTCTCTTCTAATGGCTACAAAATTTCTAGATCCAATTACAGTCCAAAATAAAAAAAATAAAAAAAAATAAAAAAAAATATATATGTCAAACTCCTCTAAAAATTCCAGAAAAATTATATGTCATAATTCTCGAAGAGCGTAATCTGTTGGTACTGTCCGTTTTTTTTATTGATGCTGTAGCGTGCTCAAATTTGAGAAGAAGGACATGGCCTGTGACGTGGCATGGTGATGGGGTATATTTGTTTATTTTGTTTTATTTAATTTTTGTTTCAATCGAAATTTTCGAATAACTTTCTCATACGTAGTCCGATTCACGCGAGATTTTTTTTGTTAGAATCGTAATTAAAATCCAGATCTGTTGACGCTTGTTTGGACCAATTCGGAGACCGTCGAATTTTTGAGTTTAAATTGAATTTAAATTCGATTTAAATTCAAAAGGTGGTGTTTTAACCCACTCACAACTTCTAAAACTTCTTATGTCTGTTAAATTAATTTTAGATATGAGTAGAAATTTGTTTATGACTGTTTGGTATGTTTTATTCATTATCTTTGTTAAATTGCATTTATTTAATGTAATTGTTAATTTATTTTATTTATTGCATATAAATTTGACAGTTAGAATTTATTTATTTGCATATTAACTGCCACTCATAGTTATGTTAAATTTTTATTTCATATTAACTGACAGTTAAATTTGAATTTATTTTTGCATATAAACTGCTAGTAACAATTATTAAATTTATTATTGAATATAAACTGTTAGTTAATACCTGTTACTTATTACCTGTATAATTTATATGCTCTATATCGATGATTGCTTAAGTTGGATGATGATTGCAAATAATGGTTGATGATTGACATTTGGATGAATGGATGCTATATTTTATATTGTGTAAACTGCAAGTTATCACACATTTCATTCATTCGGGATTGCGGTTTGAAATGATATACAACCGCATTTTTATTTTAAATTGCGGATTGAAATGATAAACATCTGTATCACTTGACCATAGGGTAGAAAATTTTATACAGGCACCGCGGTATATATATAAAATTATTTTTTTGAAATGTTTTATATGGTTTTTGCAAAGCTATATATATATGGTTTATGGGTTTTTGATTTGGTTATTAATAAAGGTTATTTATATATAGTAATTTCCGGTTTTAAGCTTTGTATAAATTGTTTTGAAGTATAAAATAAAGTTTGATTTTTAAGATCAAATACGATTAAGCATTTATTTAAAATTTAAGTTCTGGAGTTTTATTGACTTCAATGAGAATAAGGTCGGAAGATGAATATTGAGTAAAATTTGGAATTAAATAAAAGGGTTATTAATTTCTAAAGGATATGATTTTTATAACTTGATTTTTTTGTAGAGTGATTTAAATGAATTTATCAAGTTTAATAAATTGAAAGATTATCCAGTTATGTGAAGTTAAAGGTTTTACTTAAATTATATTGAATTCATTAAGTAAACATTTCACGTCTAAATAAGAAGTAATTGAATTTGATACATATGGATTTTCCAAATGAGTTGTCTTTTTGAAATGGTGAAATATTTAAAGCCTTGAAACATAAGAATTGAAATGGTATTTGGAAGTGTAAATTGATATTTGAAATTGATTTGTGAAATCTAAAGAAGCCATTTTGTTTTATAAAAGTAGTTTAATATTTAACCATTTAAGAGATGGAAATTTGTTTCAAAGCTATGTTTTTCAAGGTAGTATAATTTGGAAATATTATGTTCAAGAGTTTGATATCTAAATATTTTACTTTGGAAACCCTATGATTTTGGAAGGAATATATATTGGAAAATAAATGATATCGTATTGATTTTGGGTTTTAAAAATATAAATGATATCGTATTTATATGGGTTTAAAATGGATATTTTATTCTGGTTTTAAAGTATAAACTATTTTGAAAAGACCGCGGTGTTATAATAATGATTGGTTGTTGAAGAGACCGGGATCGGAAGTTGTCATACTCTCTGCCAACTCCGAAAACCACTTTAACAACCGTGTACGCGGTGGAGATTCCAGAATGAAGTAGGTTGGTGGCGGCGTTTCTTTAAAGGTAAATACGAGGACCCAACTCCCGTGAGTTGGCATAAGGTGGCTAAAACAGGAGCGATCGACGGGTTAATGAGGTAGCACCTCTGATCGGACACTTCCCTTCGATACTATACTCAGACTTTGGATTTTCGGTGGCCACCTTCACTTTTGATTTCTTTGATGTGGGGAGTTTGTCCGAGGTGGGCGGCAGCTGCGCGCTGCGCGTTTCCATCGGCCCGGAAGCGTAATTGGTATATCTACCCTGGCATTGCCTAGTTATGCCGTGTCACCTACCCTAGCGCACCTTATACGATTTTGTTTTGTACCATACTTATGGAGTGCCCTCTGACGACGCCCAGTACGGGGGCGATTACGGTACTGTATAGACTGTGGGAATATATAAATGTGTTAAGGTGGAAAATGTAAAGCCTTAACGCTATTTAAAAGTAAGTTTATTTTACAATTAGACACTATTATAATAGCGCAATATACTACATAGTAAATAGTTTAACGGATCCTTAGGAGATGTAAATCCCGTGCATCTTTTGAGTTACTGCACTCATATTTATTTCTGTTAATGTAACTAACATAAGATCTTTTAGTTCTGACTCGAGTGTTTTTGTCTTTCCAAATTCGCTCGGGTCAGTCCGAGCGTTTCAGGATTGAAGATTTTATTTCCGAGGAAGAAGACGAAGAGTTTATTATTATTACTATAGATAATATGGTTTCACTACACTCATATTGTTCCGTTGCATTGTTATATGGTATGTGTACTCTGATATGTATTGTATAAATAAATCAAAGGTTTTTGTAAACAGATTTATGAACTGTATATTTGATTATTATATTTTATCCTTCCGCCGTGAGATTCTATTTCTTTCTCGGTTTTCTTATTTATCCCATAACAATCCGCCCTTACGTATGGTTTGAATTGGCACGTGTGTCTGTTTAAATTGTGCAAAAAGGCGGGATGTTTCATAAGGTAAAAACCCGACATGTTTATTTGTGGCGTGGTCTTACGAGATGCTTTTGTTTTCAAAGGATTTTTGAAACTTTAATAATCAATTGGGTGTGATCTTCTCACTCTGGTATTCCAGACTGACTCGGGTATTATTTAACTGTAATGCTCGGGTCAGACCGAGTATTATAGATTACAGGACATGATGCTATGGAGCTAAGGAGACGAGCTGGGGACGACACGTACTCTCGTACTTGTTTATATATATATATATTCCGCTGTGTTGAGTTGTTGTGTATCCATTGTATGCTATCGAGGTTGAATTGTGACTGATGTACTCTGATGATGTAATGTATGCAAACAGATATATTTGATTTGAGTAAAAATTATTTACTATCTATTATATTTTATTCCGCTGCGATGGTTAGATTCTGATGTTGATTTTGTTTTCTCTTCTTCTACCTCTTCTTCTTAAACCCAAATGGTTCGTATTTCTGTGCAACTTGAGTTGATTGTTGTAGAATAGTGTTAACTCAAGGGGTATGGATTTGCGGGTCGTTACACCTTGGTATCAGAGCAGGTTGGTGATAACCTTAGCTCTGTTGGGAATTACTCATAAAATAGAGTCTATAGTACTCTATAATGAGTTTGATTGTAATAATAGATATGAGCGCGTATTTGTTAGTGAATATAAATTGTTTTAATATTGTATTAATTTATTTATTTGGTGGCATATGAACCTTCGTCGACACAGTCTGCGCAACTGTATCGAAGGGGTTTCTAAACACTTGAATAAAACAATTGACACGATATTGTTTTAAATGTGGGTAAATGAAATAATTTTACCCAAAAAAATATTTTTGATATAAACAATAGTTTTGAAAACTATTTAGCTAATATATGGTTGCTTGGATGTTACTTGAATGTTAGGAATGATAATATTAAAGTAGAATCATTATTAAGTGGAAATTTAACTAGAAATTGAAATATAACTAAAATTTAGGGAAATAAATTCATTATAAAATGAAATTTGTAAATAGGAATTATAAATGTTGTTTGTGTCAAAATTGGGCACAACACTCGTCGGAAGTTTTTTGAAGAGATAATAAATGAAGAAAGTAAATTAAAACGTAGATTATCTAACAAAAACTCCAAATGAAGAAAGTAAATTGCACAAGAGACAACGATTTAGAGTGGTTCGGCGTTTCGCCTACGTCCACTATGAAGTTTTGTCACTTTATTGCTTGATATTCGGAGAATAAAACTTTTTTATGTTGAAGTACAGCAAGTAATAAGCCAAAATTCGAAATCAAGGGGAGTAGTGGTGCTCTGAAGCAATTCTGGCAGCGCTCGGGCGTTCTCTTATTCTTCCAATTCTCCGATCCCCTTTCTGAATGACGAGGGGCTCTATTTATAGGTGCTGGAGGCTGATATTTCGCCTAAAATTCGGGGAGACCACTTCTGGCACATGTGGGGGGCCCACATGGCCGAATTCTGGAGATCCGGGCCCACTTTGGGATCGATTCGACCCTTGATTCAAATCGATCAAAAAAGTGTCCAATCGTGATGAAAATTGACATGGACATTCTTCTATGCAAGCTCCTGTGAAAATTTCATTGCATTTGGACTTGTAGATCTCATGTTATGATCGATTCAAGATTGCGTTTTCGGTCAACAAGCCTGGTTCGAATCGATTCCTTAGGGTCGAAACCATAGGGTCGAATCCATAGGGTCGAATTCATAGGGTCGAATCCATAACTTTAGCCGTCTTGACTTAGTGGATTCGAGGCAGCATTCGTGGAGTCGAAGCGGGGGGAAGACGATGGATTCGATCATGCGCTTCAACGATGGATTCGAAGTGAACTACCTACATGGATTCGAATGTCTCCTCCTTGATGGATTCGAAGCGAGGCCATCTGATGGATACAAACTCATATGCTCTGACGTAAGCGAAATGGGGTAGTCCCATGGATTCGTGGAATCTTGCCTTGAGGGATTCAAAAGAACGCCATTGGGATGGATTCGAAGGAAGGGGTGACTTGATGGATTCGAACTAGGGAAAGCTTTGGATGGATTCGAAGGAAGGGCTTGTCCGATGGAGTCGAAGCAAAGGAGCTCTTCATGGATTCGAGGCAAGGCTCTGGGAGGATGGGTTCAAACCAATGCATGGTTTATCGATTCGATTGTGAGGCTCTCTCATGGATTCGAACCTATACTCCTTCTGATCGACTCGAATTGAGGTTGTCTCCTCCACTTTCCATTGGCGATAACTTGAGCATACGAACTCGGATTGCCTCGAAATTTGGAACGTTGGTTTCCACAGCTTCGCTTGACGTGTCTTATCAATTGCAGCCCGATCCAGACTTGGAAAAAGTCCATCGATATTTGTAGTAAACCGACAATCATTCAAAATTGAGGACATGTGACCCTTATTTTCCAGCCAGTTCCTTGGTATCTCGGCCTTGCCAAAAGGCGGGATAACATTTGCCCCCCAAAGTACGTCTTGTGTAAACATGACGTGCTTTGAAAAGCTGCAGTTTCACGTTGGACAATCAGGACTCGCTCTTCTGAAAGTCATCAGCCGTTGTAACCATGACGAGGTGAACATTCGATCCCTGTAAATGTTAAAGATCAAGTGTTAGTTATACACATGTGCATATATGTACCACTTCGGCTTTGATTAACGTTGCACGATTGCTAGTCGTTGTCAATTTGGTTCGTTATCGAATTCTGCATCAGTCCTCTCCTGAACCGATCTTGAGATCCGAGTTGAGACACTGTTTTATAATTGTCTATAATCGTACTCTTGTATCGATCCCCTCCTGAATTGATGTAAAAGGTAGACAAGTATGTTTTTCATATCGAAGCACCACGTTCGTTTTCATTGATGGTGTCTAGCGGATTCGAAACACGTTCGTTCGAACCGATAAGGTTTCGAATCGATGGAATTGATGGTTATGGAATAGGCATTTCGAACCAATAGGATCTTTCAATTTAGCCCTTGTTCATGTGCTTCGTATCGATGACGCTTCGCGTCGATGGTGTCTTGATGGATTCGAAGTTACGCTCGTTTGGATCGACTGTCTCGCATCTTCCCAGTGCTTCCTCGAACCGATAACTCCTCGCATCGACTAAGTTGCGATGGATTCGAACGCAGTGGGTTCGTATTCGATGGGTTCGAACGTGATGGATTCGAACGTGATAGATTCGAACGTCGCTTGTTCGAATCGATAGCATGTGACCGATTGGGGTCGCTCATTATGACTGGGAGACGAATCGTCCTGTTTCTATCTTGGGATCCATATAAATACGTGAGGCTAGGCTCTTTTTTCTCTTTTCACTTTTCACTATTGCTGTGGCTTCTTCTTCGAATCGATCTTCCAGAGCTTAGAACAAGCGCGTTTTCCACGAATCGATCGAATTCTTTAGGATTTTCCTTGCGATTTCATCAAGTCAGGTAATTGGTGGATCAAGCCGAGTGAGGAATGATGGAACTTGAAGTTTTTGACATCGATTCAATCTTTCCCTTTTGAAAATTTCGAGGAGTGGTGGGATCTGGACAAGGTGGTTCGACTCAATGAGACTGAGGAGTGAGGTCATTCGAGTCGCATCGATCAAAGTGTCGTCTCTCATCGCTTCACAACGATCCAAGAATGAGCAATTTTGAATCGATTTTGAATGCATAGCTTCGAATCGATGGTTGCAAAGGAAATAAGGGATGCGGCGATCGATTCGAAATAGCGATATTCTGATCGATTCCAAGGAGCTTAATATGGATCGATTCGAAGTAATGATATGGTGATCGATTCGAAAGAGTCCAACTTTGATCGATTCGAAGTATGTAGAGCTTCGTGGACTCAAACAGATCCTTTGTTCCCAGAGTCCCATCGAGTCGAACTGCATCGAGTTGGGACGTACCAATTCGAAGTTCATTGATTCGACTGTTGTCCATTCGAGTCGATCGATTTGAACGTTCTTTCTCCTGGGACTTCCACTCTTCTGATTTGCTTCAATATCTGAACTACGACCAATTTCAATCCGAACTTTGACGATCTTACTGAACTTTTAATATACTTGACTCCGGCGAGCTTCGGCCTTGCATGATCGAATTTTACTTGACCTTCCCTTTGGAGCTCGCCGATGGCACCATGACTCAAACTAAATATAACGATTTTACACTTGTATTGGCCAGTAGCATCTGGGTGGCGTGAAAGTGACGGTCAGCGATGACGGTCGTTTTCATTCTCAAATTCCAAAGTTTCATCGTTCGGACATCTCGTTTCATCTTGTAGAATCTTCTTAAATTTTTTGCATAGCACTTGCACCGCACGACATACTCATACACTTTGCACCGGGGGAATGCATGGGCTTTTTATGTATTTTAACGCCGCTTTCTGGTGAGTTAGTTAATTATGGAATCTTTGAGTTCTCGACAACAAGAAGCGCAAAGCTCGCCTCTTCCAGCGCTTGAGATTCTGGAAATCCCTCCTGAAGTCGTAGATCCGGCCCCGGATGAATTGCCGGAGGCCATATTTATCGAAGATCCTGTCGATTCTGTTCAGTCCAATATCTCGGAGTCTCTGTTGGGCCGGATATGTTCGAAACATAACATATCTCTGGACGATGTTTTATTACCTAGTGCTAGCGACAGACCACACACCCACCTGAAGGATATACTGCCTTCTATCGTCATGCCTGTGCGGCTGGATCTCTTCCTCCTTTTAACCAATATATCAGAGAGATGCTGTCGTATTTGGGAATCGCTCCTTCACAACTCCATCCCAACGGGCATGCATTACTGAACAGCGTCTTTGTCATATTTATGGACTGCCTCTTTCGCCCGCCAAGACCTAACGAGATTAGGCACATATTCAACTTTAAGAGTAGGGGTGATAGCCCGTCTTTTACTTTTCTGGAGGCGGTTAGGAACTGTCAGGTTGTGACTAGGGCCTGGACCAGGCTTAGTTATTTTAAGAACGAGTGGTTTTTTGTTCGATGCCCCCCAGGGTTTGCCAGGAGATGGTTATCCAGACGTAAGTATCATAATTCGTTCTTGAATGGTCACTTTTAATACTTTACACTAATACTCTGCTATTCTTGCAGCTATCATTTCGAGACCTACTGGTGGGCATTGTAGAGGCATTGTTCAAAGCTTACAAAGGGTTCCCCACGACTCAAGGCACATAGATTTGCTGCTGACTGATGATAATTTAAGGACATTGGGTTTGATTGAGATGGGCCAGAGTATTGTAATTGAAGGTTTGGCGAAATCGGCCTCGAGGAAGAAGAAGAAAGTGGCAAAAAGAAAACCTGGCGTTGTGATAAGAGAAATGAGCGATGACGAAAGAACGCCCACAGACACTGAGATAGCAGCCGACCTTTCCCGATAGAAGAGGGCCAGACAGGCAAGGCTGCTGTACCTAAGTCTAAGAGATGGAAGTCTGTAGTCGTATCCCGTTCCCAACCTGGGGTTACTGTTTCCAGCGCCTCTCCTTGCCAGTCCAGAGACCTTTTCACAGGGTTGGACGATATTCCCATTCCGGACTACGTATCTCTCACCACGGGTCCGGGTTGGAAGAGCTCCGGGGAGCGCTTGATATAAGCGAATCTTTACCCGTTAGTGTAATCGACGCTTCTGGTTGGTCGGGGGGTTTACGCATTTATACACTTTTCACAACACTTCACGACTTCCACATGCATTGCGGTGCTTTTTCTTGGTACTTAATCGAATTGTTCCTTTTTTACAGGTGACATGTCGAATCATCCTTCTACACTTGATAAACTTCGGCGAGTGCATCATTCTTCATCCTATTATGAGTCTCGTCGTAGGGATTCTGACCGAGATCGTGAGCGGCGGTATTATGAGCAAGAGCATCGCGATAGGGACCATTCCCGATATTATTCTAGCCAGGAGCGTTCTGATAGGGACCGAAGGTACCGTTCACCCTCTCGTTCTCCTCCGCCGTCCAGGTGCCAGACACCTGCAGTCGAACCTTTGCGGCAACCGTCATCTCAACAAATCTCTAAACCTGGTCCACGTCGTTCAAGGACCGATACGGCCACGACCGTAACAGTGGAGGAGTCCCCTCTTGAACCGTCTGGTGAAGGGGCTATTAGAATTGCACAGTTGAAGAAAGATTTACCAGAAATATGCTTTGATGCCTATGTCTTTCCACCCAACCTCAAAAGAATTCCCGAAGAGGCCGTAAACACCGCCCTCAGCTATACCCGGGATTTTTATGCTCAGTATAAAGAATGGTACAGGGCGGCTGTTAAAGCCTCGAAAGTAGCCTTCGAACGAGCTAAAGTTATTGAGATACTGGAAGCAGATTTGGCTCAGAAGAACCGTATTGTTGACGTACTCCAATCTGAAACGGAATCTTCTCGCAAGGCTGAGCTGGAGTCGCTACATAAGGTCGACGAGACACTAGCTGAGATGGCGAAAATGCAACAAGCGCATTGTACTTTAATTGAAGATTTAGGCCATCGGTACAAAAATGTTGAGGCCGAGCGAGATGCGGCGGTCAGAGAACTTGAGGAGTTAAAGGCTAAATTCGCCAACTTAAATGAGGAAAAAGATGACGCTAATACGGCCGCATAGGAAGCATGCGAGCAAACTGTGTCTCTCCGAGCTGAGCGAGACACTGCGATCACTAAAGTTAAAGCGGTGGAGGCAGAAGTGGATGGGAGAGTTCAAGCAGAGATATTCAGAGTAGAAGCCGAGTTTGATGATCTTCTTGGCACTTATAATGCCAATGTACTTGAACACAGGAATCTCTCGTGGCTCGGAGATTATTCTACGCTTCTACTCAGTGCTTGGAAAAATTGGTGACGAACAAGAGAGCATCTCTCCCTGAAGGCGCCGTAGACGAATTTGAACTTGAATCTCGCTTGTTGAGCGAGGAGGAAAGGAAACTTCTCCATGAAGCGATGATTTCCGCTGAGAGAGAGAGACTTGGTTTTCACCATGTGGAGACTGGTGAGGGTTCTGGAGCTGCACATTATAGTGAGGATGTTTCAGTTGATGCCCCGACCTTGTCTGGAGTCACCACTACCGTTGGTCCACATGTTGTCCCTGCTTATAACCCGGATCGACCGGAATTGTCTCTCGGTACAACTACCGTTTCTGAACTCGTCCCATCACCGAGCCGAGGCAAAGAAGGTATTCTAAATGTTGCTTAAGTATTCTGGAATGTTGAACTTGGAACCGATCATTTGACTAATTATTCTCATTTCTTTTCGACCAGTGATTGAACGTGATGCGCCAGCACTTCCAATACCACAAACTTCGCAGCCAATGCAAGAAGCCGTCGTTACTGAGGCTATCACAACCACTGCCGTAACCGGCGAGATGGGAGAGGGGAGTTCAATGTCATTTGATATTCAGATGATTGAGGAGCTTCTTAAGCAACCCTGTGAACCTTTTACCGATCCTTCCTTTGCAATGGGTGGAGTTGCCCCTACTTTTAGCTCGTTTATGCCGACCGTCAGTGTTTCCAGCGCTGCTCGATCTTCTCGAGAAGAAGAAATCCTTGCCGAGATAAGCGCTGAAATGGCTGCGGTGACGACGGCTGGTGGTTCCGGAGGTGATGTTGCTCCACCAAGCTTAACTCCTTCAATGGTTACCTCTCTCACCAGCACAGCTATCACTTCTAACGTCGAAGCTTCGCCACCTGTTATGGCTCCTCCGCCTCCGGTTCGTCCTCACAAAAGGATCTCTGTCCCTTCCAGCTCTGAGGAAGACATGGATATCATGCCAGATCCCGAGGATGCTCCAAAGAAGGACAAGAAATCTCGCAAAAAGCCGGGTAGTGGGTCTAGTGGCTCAACTCCGAAGAAGAAACCCCGGAAGAAGAAAGAGTGAACTTCTTGTTTTACCATGTAGTCGTGAAAGGGCAATTCTTTTTACTTCTCCTTTTCTAGGCCGTGTATAAGTGTGGATTCGGCACCCACTTTATGAATTGTTTTTAGTTTTGTCATGTAATCAAACTCCTTTTTTGTTTGTTGATAACATGGAAAACAACTCTTTTCTTTTTTGCTCAAGTATTGCATTGATTAGCTTGTGCTCACATATGCCATAAGCCTTGAATACATGTCCATACTTCGGGGACTTAACATAATTTGTAGTTAACAGTTCGGCCCATATTCCGGGAACTTATTAATTATTAGCGTTTATGACTTAGTTCGCTCTCCGGGAACTTGTACTTAACGTTTATACTCCAGTTCACACTCTAAGAATTTGGAGATAGAGTTTTGTATTCCAATTCGCACTCCGAGAATTTAGGCTTATACTCTTGTTCACGCTCCGGGAACCGAGAGTTGAAGTTTATACTCCAATTCACACTCTGGGAATTTGGAGTTGGCTCACACTCTGGGAGCGGTGGATTTGTACTCCGCTTCGCGCTCCGGGAACCGAGAGTTGAAGTTTACAATCCAATTCACACTCTGGGAATTTGGAGTTGGCTCACACTCTGGGAGCGGTGGATTTGTACTCCGGTTCGCACTCCGGGAACCGAGAGTTGAAGTTTATACTCCAATTCACACTCTGGGAATTTGGAGTTGGCTCACACTCTGGGAGCGGTGGATTTGTACTCCGGTTCGCGCTCCGGGAACCGAGAGTTGAAGTTTATACTCCAATTCACACTCTGGGAATTTGGAGTTGGATCACACTCTAGGAGCGGTGGATTTGTACTCCGGTTCGCGCTCTGGGAACCGAGAGTTGAAATTTATATTCCAATTCACACTCTGGGAATTTGGAGTTGGCTCACACTCTGGGAGCGATGGATTTGTACTCCGGTTCGCGCTCCGGGGACTGAGAGTTGAAGTTTATACTCCAATTCACACTCTGGGAATTTGGAGTTGGCGGAGGGATTGTCGTGCATCAATCCCTGTGAATGTTAATGTAGTTTTCTGCCCCCGAGCTCGGGTTTCACTTAGTGAGTGACCGGTCGCATCACAGTCACTCCCTATTTGAATAAATCCCACCGCGTGATGGGACTTAGCTCTTCGTGCATTGTGATATCGTACGTCATATTCAGTAAATCACAACTCTGGCTCGAAGAGATGGCATTTTATTGCTGAAACGAGAAAATATGGCAAAGTCAGTTGCCTTATTACAAATTTAAGTCGAACTGCTAGAATAAAATGCAAAGGAATAAATTGACAGAAAGTAAACAAGTAAAATCTTTCATATGTAGTAGCGACGAAGACTTTCGCTATTCCAAGCTCTCGGCAAGGTAAGACTGTCAACGGTCGATAATTTGAACATGCCATCTCCGAGCTTTCGTGACATCACATACGGCCCTTCCCAATTTGGCTTCATGTGTGAAGGAACCGGATAAACCCTTTTGAGTACGAGATCGCTGAGTTCCAAGGTTCGCGGGCGGACCTTGGCATTGTACAGTCGGGCGGCTTGACTCTGATATGCGGCTGCCCTCAAATCAGCCTCTTCGCGCTTCTCATCGAGCGGGTCCAAAGATTCAGCAAGTAATATGGCATTTGTTTTCGGATCATAATACGTTACACGATGAGAGTGTACTTCCATTTCGACTGGAATAACGGCTTCAGAGCCATAAGATAGAGAAAATGGGGTATGACCGGTTGCAGTTTTATGAGTTGTTCGATAGGCCCATAATGCCATAGGAAGTTCGTCGACCCGTTTGCCTCCAGCTTTTTCCAGTCGTTTCTTTAGAATGGACTTGATAACTTTATTAACAGCTTCAACTTGACCATTTGCTTGAGGGTGCGCTACTGCAGAGAATTTCTTATGGATGTGGAATCGTTGACAGAAATTCTTGAATTCAGCACTGTCGAATTGAGTTCCGTTATCGGTGATGATAGTATGTGGGAGACCAAAACGGCGGATGATGTTACGTACTACAAAGTTGATTACTTTCTTTGTTGTAATTGTCGCAAGGGGTTCAGCTTCAGCCCATTTGGTGAAATAATCAACTGCGACGATGGCGTACTTCGCGCCACCTTTGGCCAGAGGCAATGTGCCGATGATATCCATTCCCCATACCGCAAATGGCCAAGGAATGACCATTTGGGTTATCTCAGTAGGCGGGCTCTAGGAATTCGAGCGTGTTTCTGGCATTTGTCACATTTTCTAGCGTAGTCTGCATCATCGCGATTAACAGTAGGCCAATAATACCCATATCGAAGTATCTTCTTTGCAAGTGCTTGCTCCCTAGTGTGATCGCCACATTCTCCTTCGTGTACATCGTGTAACACTCGTTTGACTTCATCGTGCGCGATACACCGGAGGAGAGGAATAGAGTATCCTCTTCGGTACATGACTCCATTTTGAATAACAAATCGTGAGGCCTTCCGTAGAACTTGTCTTTTCTCGCTTCGTCGCTCGGGCAATACACCGCATTCGATATAATCTTGATAAGGAGTCATCCACGAATCCTTAATGGAGGTAGCTTCAAATGTAAAATCGGTTTCCCTTCGATCAATGCTCGGAGATGATAGGGTTTCAACCGGAACAACTCCCAACTGTTGAGCCTCACCCGTACTTGCTAACTTTGCCAATGAATCAGCCTTCTGATTGTGCTCTCGGGTATGTAGAAAATGGCATAGTAATCGAATTGATTAAGTATCTCTAGAACTCGAGTTAGATAAGCGGCCAATCTTCGATCTTTGGCCTGATATTCACCTCGAACTTGACATACTATCAACTGGGAATCAAAGTAGATCTCTACAGCGATGATTTTCAGATCACGGGCAAGCTTTAGTCCGGTAAGTAGAGCTTCGTACTCGGCTTCGTTGTTGGTTGCACGGAACTCAAACTTTAAAGCATAACATATGGATCGTCCCTCGGGGGTTTCAAGCACTACCCCAGCTCCTGAGCACCGATCGTTTGACGCACCATCGATGTACAACTTCCAAATGTATTTGGGAGATTTGCTAGGCTCGGGCAAGTCTTCAGAAATAGTGAATTCGGCTATAAAATCTGCTAGGACTTGGCCGTGAATGGATCTCCTTGGAGTATAAGTGATGTCGAATTGACTCAGTTCGATGTTCCACTTCAGTAACCTACCAGACGTCTCAGGCCGCGTAAGGACCTGTCGTAACGGCTGATCGGTGTACACAATGACTAGGCAATGACTAGGCAATATGCCAACTTTTCAAGCTTTGGATAATTTCTCTCGGCTCCGGTCAATCGTTTACTCACGTAGTAGACCGGCTTTTGCACTCGGTCTTCCTCCCGAATTAATGCAGCACTGATTGCATTCTCTGATACTGCCAGGTAAAGATATAACTGTTCATGATCTACAGGCTTTGAGAGGATTGGTGGTACGGAAAGATGTTGGATTAGCGATTGAAATGCGCCCTCACATTCTGTGGTCCATTCGAAGTTTCGTTTTCGAATTAAATCGAAAAATGGTATGCATTTGTTGGTCGACTTTAAGATAAACCTGCTCAGTGCTGCCACTTTTCCGTTAAGACTCTGAACTTGTTTTATGGTTTTCGGAGTTTGGAGATTTCTGATAGCCCATATCTTTTCGGGGTTGGCCTCTATTCCTCGGGCATTACAATGAACCCAAGGAATTTTTCGGATGCGACTCCGAAATGACATTTGAGTGGATTAAGCTTCATCCCGTATTTTCGGAGGATATTGAACATTGACTCCAAGTCTTTGACATGATCATCAGAGTATCGTGACTTCACCAACATATCATCTACATAGACCTCCATAGTTTTCCCAATCCGATTGGCAAACATTCGGTTGACTAAGCTTTGATAAGTTGCGCCAGCATTCTTTAATCCAAAAGGCATGACATTGTAGCAATACAACCCCAAGTCGGTTATGAAGCTTGTGTGCTCTTGGTCCGGTACATGCATGGGTATCTGGTTGTTACCCGAGTAAGCATCCATGAAGGATAATAATTCATGTCCGGCGGTTGAATCTACCAGTTGATTAATTCGGGGAAGTGGAAAACTGTCTTTCGGGCAGGCTTTATTCAGGTCAGAGTAATCGATACACGTTCTCCATTTCCCGTTTGGTTTTCGGACAAGTACGGGATTGGACACCCATTCTGGGTATAAAGCATATCTAATGAACCCATTTGATTTCAACTTATTGACCTCTTCTTTCAGGGCGGCAGATCTCTGTAGATCCATACCACGTCTTTTCTGCTTGACCGGGATATATCGCGGGTCAATGTTCAAGGCGTGGCTCGCGATGTCAGGCGAGATTCCACACATATCAGAGTGCGTCCAGGCGAATACGTCAAGATTTGCTCGGAGAAAATCAATCAATTCCTGTTGTGCCTTTTGGTTAAGCTGAGACCCAATCTTCAACATTCTCGAGTCATCGTGATCATCGTCAATCGGGACATTAATGGTTAGCTCGGCCGGAGAAGCCTGACTTTCCGTAGATTCTTCTTTATTGTCATTGTCCCTTGGATCAAGATCCTTTTGGAATTGGTTGTGGTGCCCAGGCTGAGGCCCAGGCGCTAATTGTTAATCGTCAGTAAAACGGACGCAGAGAGATTCCTCTACGTCCTTTCCTTTCTCTTTTCGCTGCGCCTCTCGCAGCTCAGCAACATAACAGGCTCTCCCAGCAGCCTGATCTCCTTGCACAACTCCTATCCCGTGGTCAGTAGGGAACTTCAGAGTTAAACACCATGGGGCAATAGCAGCCCTAAATTCATCAAGGGCTGGTCGGCCAAAAAAGCATTATACGGGGAAGGAATATCTAAGACAACAAATTACAACATCCGAACTCTTCGGCATTCTCCCACTCCCAACTCTACTGGCAATTCAACTATTCCGGTTGGTATCGTTGCACTCCCGTTGAAGCCGTGGACTCGTGATTGACAAGGCTTTAAGTCCTTAGCTTCCATTTTCATTAAATCATATGCTCTTTTAAACAATATATTCACGGAACTTCCGCTGTCTACCAAGATCCTCTTCATCCAAGCAGGACCTACTTGAGCGGATATGACCAACGGGTCAATTGTGGGAGCGTCGACTCTATCGGCATCTCGATTTCTAAACACGATTTCATCAGCCATTGTCTTTTGTTGTTTAGCCGGTGTTCCGTCTTCCGAGTTACTATAGCATTCAAAGTCCACATGCCTGATTGAGCTGGCATATGACTCCATTTCTCTCCAGCTTCTGTCTGCTGGATGGGGACCACCAGTTATTATATTGATAACCAACCTTCTGCCCGTGCGAGCGGGTTCACCTTGTCTTTCCTGACTCTGCGTTCGATTTTGATTAGATGGGCCCGCTCCACCAGACTGCGGCGCCCGAACAAACTGGTCCAATTTTCTTTCTCTGATCAACTTTTCAATGAGGTCTTGCAAATGTCTACACTCATTGGTATTATGCCCATAACTTTCATGAAACCTACAGAACTTCCCTGTCTGAATCTTCCTTTCCGACGAAGGCTTCGGAGCAGGCTTCTTGTATTGCATAGTATTACAAGTCTGTAAGTATACGTTTTCCAGTGACGTGTTAAGAGGTGTATAACTGTCAAACATTGCGGCCCTACGTCTTGGACCACGATTCTGGTCTTGCTTATTGCTTCGGTTTTCACCGTTTCTCGATCATTGAGTCTGTTTATTTTGGATATTCAACTCGACTTTTCCTGAACTTTCCCCGGATTGTTTAACCGCGACATTACTCTGAATCCCTTCACTGCTGGGCCTTGCATCGTCCTGCTTCCTAGACTGTTTCGCATCCTCTCGCCTCAAGAATTGAGCGGCTTTGGAATAGAAACGGTCCAACGATGCGGGAGGTTTTCCGGCTAACCAATTTCCAAACTCGGAATCAGGGTCGATTCCTTTAGTCAAAGCCATTAGAATGGAATTATCATTGGGGTTGGTGATCTTTGCGCATGCAGCATTGAATCTCTCCAAGTATCGTCTTAGTGTTTCTCTGGGAGCTTGGGTGACACTTGATAGGGTATTAACATCTTTAGGTCGGGCAATATGCATGCGAAATTGTTCAACAAATTTAGTAGCTAACTGGTCAAACGAAGAAATAGATCGTGGCGGTAATCGTGTAAACCACATTGTCGCAATTCCCCCTAAGGAAATGGGAAAACTGCGGCACTTTACTGCGTCATCAGCTCTCGCAGCAGTCATCGACCATTCATATTTCAGAATATGTTGATTTGGGTCATAATTTCCTTCATACATGGGAAGGGTTGGCATTCTGAATCGCCGAGGAGGTTCAGCATACAATATGTCATCAGTAAATGGGGTATGACTCCGGGAGATTCCCAGTCGTCATTTGTTAGGCCTTGACTCTCGCGAATCATTTGTCGTACCATGGCTGAGAAGTCTGGTATTGGAAAATTCTGTGGGTGGTGAGCCAAGGTATGGTCGGGTTCCATAGTGCGAGGTGGGATCGGGTGCTGTCGACGATCCGCATCTCGCCTCCTTGGATCGATGTCTTCTGGGACATATGGCTCTGGAGCCTGTCCCTGTTGATGATAATTTTGATTGGAGTGATCTCGAGCATCAACTCCTATGTCAACTGCAGCGGCTGTAGCGGCTCGATCATCTGCAGTGTATTGTGGAATAGTGCCTCCTCAGAATGAGGGTCCAGTATGGAAGCTGGTAGATTGGCCAACCCTTATTTGCCCAACGGTTAACGCCTGTTGATAGTTAGCAGCTTGCGTATGATTTCTGTCTAGCCTAGGATGGATAGATCTGTTATTGTAGTCAGATGAAGCAGAGCTTTCGGTGGAAGAATGAGGAACTTGATCCCTTCTGCATCTTCTTCGCTTTTGGCGATTTAGTTGATTGGTCAATTCAGCATTAGCGCGCAACTGCTCAGTTAGCTGTTGTCGGCTTTGGGTTAATTCCTGGAGTAGCGCCTGGAACTCTTGTCTTGTGACCGGACCCGACTGATCCGTATGCCCAGCAGCATCTTGATTGGTGGACTGTAGCTGTGTGGGATTTTGCCTATCCCGACCTTCTTGATCACCAATGTTAGAAGTGGTTCTTGTACTCGCCATTTTGAAGCGCTGAATTCTTTCCTAGACTTCTAACAAATCTGAATAGAACGGAAGGAATTTTAATATGAGGTCTGGATCTCTCTCTTAGATTTATGCAATCCGGTATCGAAGATAGATCCAAGGAGCAGGAGAAAAAACTGGGTTTTTCTCGGTGAAAGCACCAAAGTGTTTGTGTCAAAATTGGGCACAATACTCGTCGGAAGTTTTTTGAAGAGATAATAAATGAAGAAAGTAAATTAAAACGTAGATTATCTAACAAAAACTCCAAATGAAGAAAGTAAATTGCACAAGAGACAACGATTTAGAGTGGTTCGGCGTTTCGCCTATGTCCACTATGAAGTTTGGTCACTTTATTGCTTGATATTCGGAGAATACAACTTTTTTATGTTGAAGTACAGCAAGTAATAAGCCAAAATTCGAAATCAAGGGCTGTAGTGGTGCTCTGAAGCAATTCTGGCAGCGCTCGGGCGTTCTCTTATTCTTCCAATTCTCCGATCCCCTTTATGAATGACCAGGGGCTCTATTTATAGGTGCTGGAGGCTGATATTTCGCCTAAAATTCAGGGAGACCACTTCTGACACGTGTGGGGAGCCCACATGGCCGAATTCTGGAGATCCAGGCCCACTTTGGGATCGATTCGACCCTTGGTTCGAATCGATCAAAAAAGTGTCTAATCGTGATGAAAACTGGCGTGGACATTCTTCTATGTATATGCAAGCTCCTGTGAAAATATCATAGCATTTGGACTTGTTGATCTCAAGTTATGATCGATTCAAGATTGCGTTTTCGGTCAACAAGCCTGGTTCGAATCGAATCCTTAAGGTCGAAACCATAGGGTCGAATCCATAGGGTCGAATCCATAACTTTAGCCGTCTTGACTTAGTGGATTCAAGGCAGCATTCGTGGAGTCGAAGCGGGGGGAAGACAATGGATTCGATCATGCGCTTCAACGATGGATTCGAAGTGAACTAACTGCATGGATTCGAATGTTTCCTCCTTGATGGATTCGAAGCGAGGCCATCTGATGGATACGAACTCATATGCTCTGATGTAAGCGAAATGGGGCAGTCCCATGGATTCGAGGCATCTTTCCTTGAGGGATTCGAAAGAAGGCCATTGGGATGGATTTGAAGGAAGGGGTGACTTGATGGATTCGAACTAGGGAAAGCTTTGGATGGATTCGAAGGAAGGGCTTGTCCGATGGAGTCGAAGCAAAGGAGCTCTTCATGGATTCGAGGCAAGGCTCTGGGAGGATGGGTTCGAACCAATGCATGGTTTATCGATTCGATTGTGAGGCTCTCTCATGGATTCGAACCTATACTCCTTCTGATCGACTCGAACTGAGGTTGTCTCCTCCACTTTCCATTGGCGATAACTTGAGCATACGAACTCGGATTGCCTCGAAATTTGGAACGTTGGTTTCCAAAGCTTCGCTTGATGTGTCTTATCAATTGCAGCCCGATCCAGACTTGGACAAAATCCATCGATATTTGTAGTAAACCGACAATCATTCAAAATTGAGGACATGTGACCCTTATTTTCCAGCCAGTTCCTTGGTATCTCGACCTTGCCAAAAGGCGGGATAACAAATGTAAAATTATAAATTAAAATACAATCAAATGAGAATTTGTATAAACATAAAATGTACAAATGAAATATATTTAAAATTTATTTAAGCAGGCTTTAGAAATTTAAAATCCCAGAGATTTGGAAATGTTTATCGAAGTGTTTTAATGATAAAAGATAGCATTATTGTTTTGGAGATAATTCTGAATGGAAATCTGTTTAAAATGGATTTTGAAGGTGATATAGCATTGAAATCACTTGGATTATTGGGAAATAATTCTGATGATGATGGCTGCATCATCAGTATTCGTTTTCGAGTTTTTAAGTGATGAAGTGCTACCAAATTGATTTGTTCAGGAAAACCTATTTATTTTTGAAAATCTCAAAGGAAATTTGTTGGGAATAAAAACCAGGATTGGTTTAACTTTTGAGAAATGTGATTTGAGATGTTGGAGATTTCAAAATGATTTGAAACCAAAGCCGGGAGTTTAAAAAAAAATCCTGATAGGATGGGTTGTAAGCTTATAAATTGAGATGATTTTTAAATCAGGGAAGGAAATATAAGCTTTGAATGTTGGGATTTAAATTTAAAGGAAAAAGTTAAAAATGAAATTAACTTGGATTGGGGAATAAGATTTAACTGGATTGAAAATTTAATTTATTTAAATAGGACGGAATAATATCCAGTTGTATTCGAATCAAGTTGAAATTGAATTGAGTTGAATAAATTTGAGTGAAAGTAAAATTGAATTGGAATAAGAATTCAATTGAACTATGAATGGAATTATATTCTTACTTAAATAAATGAAAAATAATTTGAATAAGGATTGGGATTGAAATAAATAAATTAGAATAATTTGTAAGAGAATTAAAGATCCATAGAAATAAAATGTGCTTGGGCTATAAATAAATAGAAAGCTTGAGTTAAAAATAAAAGATGAATATATTCAAGCCTATAATGGATGGAATTGTGTAAATAATAAGTTGTGGCCTATAAATTTTGAAAGTGGGATAGAAAATCCAAAATAAACATTGTTTGATGTTTTGGATAATGAAAAGAAAATCCAAACTTGAATTATTAACTAAATTGAACCAAGAAAAATTAAATAAAGTGATATTGGGGTTAAAGATCAAGTATTGAACTATAAATATGAGAGAACTAATTTGTTAATAAATTGGTTAATGAAATGTTATATAAAATTGAATTGTGAGTTTATGATGAAGTTCGGAAATAAAACTCGAGTTATAAATTGAATTCGACTTAAAATGGTTGGTGAAGAAAATGTAATTGAACTGTGAATTCATAAAATTAGGTGGTAATTTGAAAATGGATAGTGAATTCAGAACTTGAGTTTTAAAATTAAAATTTAACGTGAAGTGTTAACAAATCAAATATAATTGGAAAGGTATCGAATAAAAATGAAACTAGATTGAAATAGCAATGATTTGAATGTGCAAATAAAATCCATAAGTGAAGATAACTTGGAAATAGCCCGGTAATAAATTGTGTGGACTGAATCTAGAAAGCTAAAATGTATAATAATTGATCAAATAATTTGTAGTTGGAAATGGGATTGGATTAAAATAGAATCAAGATAAATTGAAAAGAGAAATTTATTTGTAAAATGAAAATGAGCTTAAGTATGAAATTTGAATAAATTGAAGTGAATTAACTTAAGCTAAATAAGTGGAAGAAAGATGACTTGAATTCAACTTAAACAAAGTTTAATAATATTGGATTGGTTTTAAATCAAGTGAAAATAAATTTTTAATCGAAATAAAATTCGGTGAGTTATGAGTAATATTAATGGAATGAAATTCCAGAATAAATAATTGTTAACCATTTAAAATTATTAAGGAATTGAAATAACTTGAGACAATAAGGAAAATAGAATGTTTCGAGTTTATTAGAATGGTTTAAGTAAATGTGGATAAACTAATTATATTGAATATATAAATGATGGAATAAATAAGTATCAAATGAAATGTGGTTTAAATAAGTTAAGAAATGGTTATTGAATGAAATAGCTTGGATTGTCTTCGAGCTAAATAAAATAGTTTGGAATAAACAAATATGGTACGAAATGAAAATAAATGGATTGTGAATAAAATTGAGATGAAATGTGTCTAGCTAAATAAATGGTTGTGAATGAATTTAAATAAAAAAGGAAATTTAATTGAAAATGAAGATGAACCTAAGTTGTAAATGGTTTTGTATGAACTAGTTTGGTTAATAGAAGGAAATGCAAGTGAATGTATTCAAATCTGAAATGCAATGAAAATGAGAATATATGGATTGTGAATAAATTTTAAAATGAAACAGAATTCAGTATAAATTGAGTTGAAATCCATTTAAATTGGTTATAAAGCATAAATACTTATTTATTCACATAGATCTCGTCAAATTGCATAGAATAAATTGTCACTTGATGTAAATGGAAGTAATTAAGATGCTATGAATTGATAAAAATGAAATAGAATTGATTTTAAAATCGATTGAATTGAATATGAGTTTGTTTGGAATTAAAATAAATTGAAGGTAAGAAATGGTATTGTAAACCATTAAAATTAAATGAAATGGCTTGTAGATTACTTGAAAAGTGTGCGTAAGTGTTAAAAACTATAAAGTTGCTTATAACATTGTCTGGTTACATTGCTTTTAAACATTCATGTGTTGTAGTTGTTTAAATAGAGTGAAATGTTAATAAACTTCATATATTTGGCACTTACATGTTTAAATTGAGTAAGTACAGGTACCTGGAAGCCGTGTGGCTGGATTTGATTGTGCCATTTGCTAAAAATAATAAGCCGCTTGCTTAAAATGCTAAATAAGGTACGCCTACACAATTAAAATAGGAAATATGAACTGTTTTTGGTTTTTCCGACCGTGTGGGTCGATGTATATATATTTATCTCTTTTGTCAAATTGCAAAAGCTCCTCCGTACAAAGGAGACTCTGCCAAAAAATTTCGAAAATTTTGGGAGTTAGAAATTTTTTGGAAATTTTGAAAATTTTGTTAACGACAAAACAATTTGAAAATAGAAATTGAAATAAGTTAGTGAATGAAACTAATTAAAATAATAACATGAATCAGTATAAATGAAAAATGAAATTTAAAGTTTAGAGTGAAAATAAATTGAATTCGTATGGAAATGAAAGAATCAATGTGAGTAGAAATAGAGATAAACTAAAGTGGTAGGATGAAAATGAATATAAGAAACATGTGAAATGCTTATTTTAACTTAAGTAAGGAATGGTCAATTCTAAATTGGAAATTTAATATTGCAAATAGATTCTAAGTTGATATTTGGATAAATAGATATTGATGTTGGTAAGGAAGTCAATAAAATGTTTTGGAATGTTGTGATTGGATATTACTGCTTAGTCGGATATGCAGGTAATATAAAGTGAAAAGAGATTTGATTTTGATTTCAGAAGATAAATTTGAATTGCCCGACAAAAGGTATGTATTTAAATTTGGTATGAAATTTGATTGGGATTTGGATTTGGATTGGGCCACTTGGCTTTTTGTTTTCATTTTGGATTTGGGAGGCCGTAGAGCCATTTTGTAGTTGTACCGAGCTAGCTGCGCATAGGAGACGCTGGCAAAAAATTTCGGGAATTTAGGGAGTTAGAAAAATTTTGAGAAATTTTTGATAACTCAAAATTTGGTTTTAAATTGAAAACTTGAGCGGTTAAACAAATAGTATAGTTTGAAACTATGGGAGAGTTGAGAATTTAATAAGAATGATAATGGTCTTTTATAAAAGATAGTTGGTTAGATATTGAACTGTTTGGATTTGAGGAGAGTAAACGGGTATTATATCATTTCTCCCTAACTAGTAATTTCGGGGACGAAATTCTTTTAAGGGGGGAGGAATGTGACAACCCGGAATTTTCGAGCATTTAAAATTAGAATATTTAACTGATTTTAAATATTTAATAGAGTAATTTTAACTTGAATTACGAATATCACAATTTATTTGATAATTTAACTATTGAATTTATGGAATTAAATAATTTGAAGTTGAGCTACATGTTGATCTGGAGTTTTAAACCTGTTGAATATAATTTGAAGGCTTGTAAAATTAATATTGATAACGCTGAAGATAATAGAAGTTGTAAAATTGAAATTAACAATGATTTGTTCAGTTTTAAAATTTATGTCGTTTAAATTGAATTTAAAAATAGCCTTCCGAGGCACAGTCTCGGAATTCGACGAAACCAGTTCCATTGGATCCGTAATATTGAATTATTATCGGATTTCAAATTTCGCTTTGATCGGAGTTGTTATGTGAGCACACGATAAATAAACGCGTGGAAAACTTAATAAAACTTTAAATTGATCAACCAGTTGAAATAATTTCATAGTCGTTTTTCTTTCACCTCAAAGGCACTGTAGCAGCCAAGGCAGCACGCCGACTTCTTTCAACTCCATGTTCCCTCTTTTTATAACATCATGCAAGATCATGTCGCTTTTATCTTTCAGCCGAAGCTTTAACGACAAAAAAATAAAATAAATAAATTCATAAGGCCGAAGCCTTCATCTTTAGATCAGAGAAATCGAAAAAAAATAAAGAGAATAGTAATGGCCGTCGAAATTTCCCAAATCTTTTCGTCTACCTCTCACACGTGATGGAGGCACCGAGACGAGGCGATTGAAGGGCACGACCGCGATCGAGTTTGAGGGTGGCGTCGCATATGGCGTAGGCGCGCGTGGCTGCAGCGACCTATGGTTTGGGGGTATCACGAACTCGCGTAAACACACAGGGAAAATTGTGTCTTCATCAGCATCAAATCGAACTCGGGAAGCGGGGTTCAAGGTGGTTTCGTGGTCGATCGGAGCTGTGGTTCATCGCGAATGGCAGTGGATCGATCCTCGACATTCATTCAACTCGAGCAGTCGATCATAGGAGGGCAGCGACGATCTGATGCCGCTATTGGCAGTTAGGGTTTCGGTCAGCAACAAATTTGGGGATTGTCTGTACATCAGTAAAGGTATATTTACTTTGTTATATTTAACTTGTTTCAAAATACGTACAAAAAACAAAAAAAAGTTACAGTAGGATTGGATTTTATCTTGTTATTTACTGAAATAAAAGGGAGATGTAATATTTATACATACATGTGAATGATAATACATATATATATATATACATATATATATACATATAGGGTAGGAAAGGAAAATATATATATGTAGTTTCGAAATAAAATAAATATAAATATTTACATTTTTTTTTAAATCTATTAGTTTATTTTTAATTAACGTATTATAATGATTAACTTGTTTAATAACTTAATTACTATTTTTGATGACTAAAGGATTTTTAAAGGGGGAACAAAATTTATTAGTTCAAATTTAATAATCAGCTTAAATATTTAAATCAATAGATTAAGATTAAATTATTAGCTAAATTAAGTTGTAAAAAGGAAAGTAAATTGTTCGATTTATTCAAATATTTATAAATCGTAAAATGTTTTTACAAGGTTAAATTCTGAAAGAAATCAAACCGGTGTGGATCGGATTACAAATCTTTGGGCAAAGGTGAGTTAATCTCACTCAGTTTAAATTTAAATCTAAATGATTAAATTTAAATAATTGATTGTATGGTTGAACTGATTGTTGTGATATAGTACATTATCATTTGAAATTGGCATATTATGTGATGCTAACGTCTGTGGATGCAGGGAAAACATGTTGGAGGGATCCAACAGGATCCCTCAACATTTATTTAAATTATTTAATAGTCTCTGCTGTGAATATTGATATTCTATGATGAGTTATATTGGAATATTGAATGTTATGATTTGATTGGTTATATTGAGTATAATGAACTACCAAAAATATATAGATTGGATTTTGGAAAAGAAGATAAAAGAAGTGAAATTGTAAGTAAAATAATTATAGAAAAATTTGAATAAATTTAAGAATGAATTGGAGAAGAAATAAAGTGACTTTAAATTTCAAATAAATAACTTATGAGTATAGAAAGGAAAATTTGAATAAACAGGAAGTTAATGAATTTTGAAATTCATTGTTATTATTTAAAAAGAACAAAACATTTATTTAAAATTCAGGATTTAAATTATTGGAAAGAATAAAGAAGAAATTGAGAATGACCTGAAATTTGTATATTTTAGTTAAAAGGGTTTGAAATCAAACAGAAAATAATAATAATAATAAAGACCAAAACTAATAGATTTTTGAAATGAACTAATAAGTAAAGAAATTTATTTTAAATGGAATAAATTGGAAATCAATTTGGGAAATTGATTTGAATGGTTGAGATTTGTAATTCTCCCTGGATAACCAAGTACGTTTTCAAAGTAAATTCTTAAATATAAGTTAAAAGATTTTAAAGTTGTTTTAAAAGTATGTTTTGAAAAATTTATTATTCTAATATTTAAAGCCTTAAGTAAGTATTTCCTTTTAATCTATTATAAACAGTAATTATTTAAAGAATGACTTAGTATTATGTTTTCTAAAAAGTGAAAACCTAGTTTTATATTTTATAAAGTAACCTTATTTTCAAATATTCATATAGTATGTATTTTTAACAAATTATTAAAGTAATTTTAACTTGAATGTTTTAAAGTACATTTTAAAAGTAATGTGTTTTAAATTAATTTAGAAAATCTAGTTTTGTGCTTGGTGATGCTAGTGGAAATAGGAATACTTGGAATTTATTCTGAGAAAGGTAGATAGTTTTGAAAACTATTTTCAAAGGAATTTGAAAAGTGAAATATATCTTGTAAAGACATTTTTGAGATAAATAAATAAGTTGGGGAAATTATTTATTGTTTGATGGATGTTTGTGAACATTAATTGATAGTTAAATCACCGACTATCAATATTGGACAAACACGTTGATCGTTTCGAAGAGACCGGGATCGAGATTTATTTCTCGAAAACCGCTTCGATTCGGTTTGTACGTTTCCGTGTAAACGAGTTTGGATTCGAAGATGGAGCAGTGAAGTGCAAGGGCTAGTCGCTACTAATCCTGAGGATATTTCCAAAATGGATGTAGTAGGAATAGTGCCTTCGATTCCGTTCGAACCCGGGACGGACTTGTATGGATGAATGCTTGCGAAACATCGTCAGGTGGACGATGGGCATTCGAAGGAATATATTCTAAAAAGGTAACGCTTAGCCTCAAGCCTCATCAAATGGGAATGACGGAAAATCAGGTGTTATGCGGCAAGGCTAGGTGGGTAGCACCCAAGCAGGGTGAGTTCATTCCAGTCTAGATGTCCCTTTTTATTTCGGCTTAGTGGGCGGTTGCTGATCCCAACCGCGGGGTGATCTCACTCGGGACTGTCCAGTAAGGGATGGTTCCGGCCTTGTGTTGCAGGGGAGCGGGCGTACTCCTCGGTACGGTGATCTAGGCCCCGTACTTTGACAGGTGGTACCCCAGTGCCTAGTCATTGGTTGGAAATCCATTCTCCCTACGAGCCTTGTACGAGTTTTGTTTGTATTACCCACTTTGTGGCTAGTAGCTGGAATTTAATGAATGTAACAATTTCGGCTATTTTATAAGTATTTGTATATAGACCCTATTATAATATCAGAGGATTTCTATAAAAATCGTTTTAGCTATCGTAAGGTAAAAACCCGACATGTTTATTTGTGGCGTGGTCTTACGAGATGCTTTTGTTTTCAAAGGATTTTTGAAACTTTAATAATCAATTGGGTGTGATCTTCTCACGCTGGTATTCCAGACTGACTCAGGGATTATTTAACTGTAATGCTCGGGTCAGACCGAGTATTATAGATTACAGGACATGATGCTATGGAGCTCAGGAGACGAGCTGGGGACGACACGTACTCTCGTACTTGTTTATATATATATATATATATATATATATATATTCCACTGTGTTGAGTTGTTGTGTATCCATTGTATGCTATTGAGGTTGAATTGTGACTGATGTACTCTGATGATGTAATTTATGCAAACAGATATATTTGATTTTGAGTAAAAATTATTTACTATCTATTATATTTTATTCCGCTGCGATGGTTAGATTCTGATGTTGATTTTGTTTTCACTTCTTCTACCTCTTCTTCTTAAACCTAAATGGTTCGTATTTCTGTGCAACTTGAGTTGATTGTTGTATAATAGTGTTAACTCAAGGGGTACGGATTTGCGGGTCGTTACACCTTGTCTTCTCGATAGTGTGTTCTTGATAGTGTCTTCTTCTGAATACCGAACGAGGCATCATGTGCCGAACGACATGCTAATGCCGAACGACATGCTAATGCCGAACGACATATAATGCCGAACGGCTTAGCTATTGTCGAGCGACATACAAATGCCGAACGGGGCTGAAAACTGAACGAGATTAATGCCGAGCGAGGGAGGTGTTTTGACTGGTTCTACCGGTCATTGTCCCTTCGACTTCCTTTCTTCCCCCTATAAAGGTCGGCACTTCACTTCTTTTTCTCTTTTCTACTTTTACCTCCACCCTGTAGAACTTACAGACTTTCCTCTTACTTCTGCGAATTACTTACCCTTTTCTTCTCTTCTCAAACTCGATACATTGCCTCACCCCCTTCCCAAATCAACGAACCGAATAGAGTCGTGCTCCCTGCCTTAGAACATCCTCAAGCTTCGATTTGTTTCTTAGGTAATGGTTCTCCCTTTTAACACCTTAATCCCGAATAAGGAACATAGCACGAGATTCACAATCGTGAATCTCTGTAAGACCGAAGATGGTAGGAAACGCGTGGATAAAGGACAATGAATTCAAGGTCAAACATGTCTTAGGGATAGGCGGAGTGATGGAAGGAAGGAGGTGTTAGAGGTGTTCAAAGGAAGGTGTTGGTGGAAGGAGCACTGATGTGGCTTGATTGGGCTTCCTTATGCCGGGCGAGGAGCGAATGTTCAGAAGTGAATTGGAGTTAAGGCTCGGCGTGCCAAGCGATGCAGCTCGGCACGGCCTCGGCTCGACATGAATCTCCCATGCCGAATGAGGTAGGATGGAAGGTAGGAGAGAAGTAGGATCATGGTAAAATTCTGAACAACATTGCTCGGCATGAGTCTGGTACGGCACGACTATTTTATGTCGAACGATGAAAAGGATAATTGGGAGAGTGGTGTGTCGAATGGCTTGGCTCAGCATGTTGCGGTTCGGCATGTCTTGCTGCATGCCGAACGATGATATTAAGTGGTAGGTGAGTGTTGGTGCCGAGGTTAGAATGCCGAGTGAGGTGGCTCGGCATGATTGTGGTTCGGCATGACTAGTTGAATGCCGAACGATGAAGTGGTTAGGTAGGAGGGTTGTGTACAACAACAATACCAGTCGAACCTAATTCATAATTAACTCAACACATATCTTATGCCTGAACACATGATAATGAACAAGGACAAACTTAAACAACAAAGCATATCGGACAATCCGGACTGACAAATCCCATGTTTAAACAAATGAAAATTTGGACTCTAACTTGCTTAATAGTTAATAACCTTTCAAATGCAGTGACGATGTCGAGCTCAAAGCATAAACTGTCTTACAACAAGCTTTCATAGACGGTCAGCGATGACGATCTTCGAAGACAACAATTCAAAGCTTAGACTTATTTAATCAATCCGGTGTCTTTTCACTTCCCGACACTTACATTTGAATGATCGCGCTAGTTCACACACCACACGGGGGGAATATTTATGTCGTTAAGTCTAATGCCGATTGTTTTTCAAGTATAGTTCCAACAGGCGCCCTGTCAGATTCAATCTTCATTAGAGATGTCTAGGAAATCAAGCTAAGATATGATCTCCAATAGACCTGGGCCATCCTCTCGACAAGAAGTTGTAGGAACTTCAAATTCATCAACACCCCTGCTCAAGACTTACCGAGCCCTGCGACTGCATATGTCGACTTGGCTCCCAACGCTTTGGAGGCAGCTATTTTCTTAGATGATCCAATCGACTCGCAGGCCTCAAAGATTAATGAAAGTACACTTCGTCGGATATGCTCTGTCCATGGAATCCACTTCGATGATGTGTTAGTTCCAATGGGGCGTGATCATCCGCACTTGCTCCCAGTCGGATACACAACATGCAATAGATTCATGTGCTGGGTTGGCAACGTGCCACCATTCAACTCATTTCTTTGGGACGTGTTGCAGTATATCGAATTGCCCCATCGCAACTGCATCCGAACAGCCACGCATTCATTTACGGCACTTGCATCCTCTTTATGTGTGTGCTCTTCAGGCTTTCGACTCTGGGTGATATCCGATACATCTATCGCATCAAGAGACAGATGGATAGCCCATCTTTCATGTTTCTCGAGCTGCATAACAAATGCCAAATTATGACTGGGGCATGGAGTAAATTTGTCCAGTATAAGAAAGAATGGTTCTACGTGCATTGCCCCTGGCTTCCTAAAAGATGGGTAGAAGGAAGTAAGTTCTTTTTTCAGATCAATACTTGAATTTGCCGAGACTTACATCGTTTCTGACTCTTCATTCATTTTTTTAGGTATCAACCCACGTCCCGAAGGCTCCGGGTACTCTGAGGCAGTCGAAGCTATTCGAGCCCTTCCCGCGGAAGATCAAGACATCAAATCACTCATTTCAAATGAGTCACTTTCAAAGTTCGGGTTGCTAGAGGAAGGTCGTCGAATAAGCCTCCCCTAAGGTGTTTCCATAACCAAGCCTGCATTGGGCAAAGGAAAGAAGAAGGCCGAGTCCTTAACACACAACGCCCTTGAGATGCCAAAGGAGGGGGAGATTAAAGAAACCGAAACGCCCGAAGCACAAGGAGAAAATGTTAGTCCATCCCGGGACCCAATTGTTGAAGTTCATGACATTGAAACGTCGCCTTCCTCTTCGAGGAGGAAGAAGAAACTGACCTATAAGCTGAGGAAGAAAACGGTGGGTGGAACTTCTAAAGTTACCCTTATCCCAACGGAGAAAGAAGCTTCCTCTCAGCACTTAGAGAGTTCTCTGAAGGGCCTGTCGAACCTCACCATACCAGAAGATCTTCTCAACTATGGCTTCGACGATCCAGAAGCCCTTAAGCTTAATTCGCCAGCGAGAGGCGATACAAGCGTTCAAACCCAAAACCAGGGAGAAAAAACACCTATTAGTAAAGAAACTACAAACACATGCACTTCACCTTGCACTTAAATTTCTATTGTCACCCTACTTCATGCTAACTCATCGTTATTTGAATTTTGTGTAGGTGACATGGGCACACACATGGACTTGACCGCCATCGTGGGTCATTGATTTTCTACCAATCTGGCAGGGATTCGGTCTCCGACAAGCGTCAAGATAGAGATGAGTCCGACGATCGAGACTACCACCGTTGAGAGTCATCACACTGAAGAAAAACTTACAACCAGCCCTCATACCCTCGCGATCCTCCTTCTCAACCGGAGCACAACATAGAGAAATCTGGACATAAGGGGACTCATCCTGAGGCCCATCGGGATCAACAGTCCGGCTCATCAAGCACCGGGCAATCTCGAGACTCCTATAGAACACCCGCAGTCTCCAAGCAGACTCCTCTCGCTCCTGTAACTGATCCATCGATCGTTGAGCGACTCGATGAGCTTAAAGCTTTGTTCCTAAAGATATGCTTCGAGTTTCTTCTGGCGGTTCATCAGATTCTAGGGCATGATAAGGAAAGTGCTATCGCATGCACTAATGATTTCTACGTTCAGCATGATGCGTTCTGCACTTAGCCAAGAAAGTTTCAGAAGTTTCGATAGAGCGTCGGCATGAGATAGGTCGCCTGAAGCTTGACGCTATCCATGATAAAGACATTATTAAAGCTCAGGACGAAGAGCTTGCTTCTTATAAGTCTCGGCTTTAAGCTGCCCAGTAGAGCAGTAAAGACACTGCCGAGGCCGTTACTCGTCTGGAGTCAACCCATAAAAAAGAAATCGACGAGGCGGTCCAATGCTATGGGGCCCTAGCTTTAGAGAAGGACTCAGTGCAGAAAGAGATGGATGCATTTGGCCTCCGAGTCAAAGAACAAGAGGAGCAACTCCACAAAGAAAGAGAAGAAAAGACCGCTGCCCAAGAAGAGTCGCAACGATATTACGACGAAATTGTTGCTACACGACTCCTAAAGGCGAAGCTTGATGATGAACTTTCTAAAGTTAGGATGCTAGAAGATGAAGCTCGTGAAGAGGGCAAGAAAATAGCATCTATGGAGGTTGACTCCCGCCTTGAGGCGGCTAAAGAAGCTGGTAGGGATAAGGTCAAAAGCATGTTCAACCCACTGATTGCAGAATTCAATGCCAGCGTCCTATGCACCGAGACTTAACTTTTCTAGGTGAGGGCTACCTCGAATCCTAATCTGAGGCGTGGGAGACTTTAATAAAAATCAGGAAGGTCGAGCTTGGCACCGAGGAGGTCGATATAGATGCTTTGATAAAAGAATTTCTTAAGGGAAACGAGCCTTCAGACCTGTCTGCGGCGAAAGCTCTTTACTGCAAAGGCTCCCCCTCAATGAAAGGTAAAGATGTTATTGCCGGTCCATCCAGGATTGAGTCTCAAGCTCGTGCGCTTACTCAACCAGCCGATCGGCCGATACTTGATCCATTTGAGCAGCATATCGGTTACGACCCGGAAGACCCCGGCCTCGGCATTCACATTCTTCTCCCATTCCAGAGGGTGAGACCCCTCGGATGGCTGAGTGCCAGCCAGAACGTGGTAGATAACCCTTCACATAGGGCTATTGTGTTCAAATGCTTGTTTTTCACAGCATGTTCTGATCCCGAGCCCACTCCGAGGAGCAACGTCGCCAAGGAGGTGAAGGAAAAGACAAGTGAGGCTGCTCACACAGGGGAGGCTCCCGGTCCAGATGTCAGGTGATCGGAGCGCTTGATGAGGATAAGTTCGAGACTTCCTCTCCCATCGATGGGAGTTATGAAATCGAAATTACAGGCGTCTCTGAACACACATCTAAACTGAGCATGAAGGAGCAGCTTGAAAAGGAGAAGAAAAAGACAGTCGAGATCAAAGTCGAGCCTCAAGTTGTGGACCTGGACGATCCACTAAATAAGCATTAAGTTCATCCTCCCTAACGAGTCCAGGCCAATGGAAGTTCCTCGTACTTATTCAGTAGTTACCTCCCTATCAAAGAAAATTACCAAGGGCAAACGCACGGGAGAGGAGTCATCTAAGAAGAAGTCGAAGAAGTAATTGTTGCTCTCATTCAACGAGAGTTAGTTTCGATTATGTAATTATCTTTATTTATTTCCGTAGTCCATGTAAATAAACTTTTAACTCCAAATTTTGGAGGAGTTGTAGTAGAAACTCATTTTTGAATAAATAAAGCCTAGTCCTTTTGTCTTTTGAAAGACTTTTATCCTTCAGCTTTCTGTATGATTGTGGTCGAAACCCAAGCTACTGTGAGTTACATGAAATTCTCAATTCATCTTTATATAACTTCGAAATTCTTTAGAGTTGATCATCCTGTGTTCCATGCTTTAAACATTTAGAGTATTTTTTATTCTGTACGCCGGGGACTTGTTGACTTCAAGTCATTCGTGTCTCGGTCCGCACTCCGGGGACTTAGAGATTTTTAGTCGTTTATACTCCGGTCCGCACTCTAGGGACTCAGAGTACTCCAGTCCGCACTCTGGGGACTTGGTGATTTTGAGTCATTTACACTCTAGTCCGCACTCTGGGGACTCAGAGTACTCCAGTCGCACTTTGAGGACTTGGAGATTTTGAATCATTTATACTCTAGTCCGCACTCTGGGGACTCAAAGTACTCCAGTCTACACTCTGGGGACTTGGAGATTTTGAGTCGTTTACACTCCAGTCCGCACACTGGGGACTTAGAGTACTCCAGTCCGCACTCTAGGGACTTGAAGATTTTGAATCGTTTATAATCTGATCAGCACTTTGGGGACATAGAGCACTCCAGTCCGCACTTTGGGGACTTGGAGATTTTGAGTCGTCTATACTCTGGTCCGCACTCTGCGAACTCAGAGTACTCCAGTCCACACTCTGGAGACTTGGAGATTTTGAGTCGTTTATATTCTGGTCTGCACTCTGGGGACTCAGAGTACTCCAGTCCGCACTCTGGAGACTTGGAGATTTTGAGTCGTCTATACTCCAGTCCGCACTCTGGGGACTCAGAGTACTCCAGTCCGCACTCTGGGGACTTGGAGATTTTGATTGCTCGTGTGCGTTCGTACGTCTGACAAAATAATGTATCTCTTAGTTATTTGTCACAGGTTTATCATACACAGAAACATCGACAATTCATGGAAAAATGGCTTCAAGCCTTTATTAATGCAAATAAGCTACATTGTCTTATTACAGCCATAAAATAGGAATACAAACTTGCTGGAAATAATGGCAACTAAAATATGAAAGAAATGAACTAAGTATAATAATGCCACAAATGCTCGCTATTCCAGGCTCGGGGGAGTGTCGCACCATCAATGGTCGCTAGCTTGAAAGTTCCTTCTCCAAGCTTCCATTCAGTGACGTATGGACCTTCCAATGCAGGGCTCATATGTGATAGAACTGGAAAATTCATTTCAAAACAATATCACCCACACCAAAGATTCTCGGTCGGACTTTTTCATTATAATATTGAGCGATTCGGTGTCTGTATGCGGCTGCTCTTAAATTAGCTTCTTCGCTTTTCATTAATGAAGTCCAATGATTCTAGCTAGAGATCTTGATTTGACTCAGAGTCATAATAAGTTACTCGATGTGATGGAACTTCAAGTTCTACGGGTATAACAACTTCCATGCCATATGCCAATGCGTATGGAGTATGGCCAGTCGTGGACTTGTGGGTGGTTCTATAAGTCCAAAGTGTTGTTGGAAGCTCATCCACCCACTTGCCTCTAGCCTTTTCCAAACGTTTTTTCAGTATGGATTTTATTATCTTGTTCATGGCTTCCACTAGTCCATTAGCTTTCAGATGAGCAATTGCCGCAAACTTTTTCTCAATACCATATTTTCGGTAAAATTCTTTGAACTCTTTGCTTTCGAATTGAGTTCCGTTGTTTGTAATGATGGTTTGCGTAAGACCAAAATGGCATATGATATTTCGTATAACGAAATTAATGACCTTTTTGGTGGTGATAGTGGCTAAAGGCTCTGCTTCTGCCCACTTGCTAAAGTAATCGACCGGAACTATCGCGTATTTCGCACCACCTTTGGATATGGGTAAGGAACCGACTATGTTGATCCCCTACATTACAAACGGCCAGGGACTAACCATTTGTGTGAGTTTCGTTGGCGGAGCTCTCGGGATTTTCGCATATATCTGACATTTGTCACATCTTCTCACATAGTCTGCGGCATCTCGATTTACCGTCGGCCAATAGTATCCATAGCGGAGGATTTTCTTCGCTAACGTTTTCCCTCCGGTATGGTCACCACGTTCCCCTTCATGGACTTCCTTCAGGACTCATTTTAACTCATCATGGGAAATGCACTGGAGTAAAGGGGTCCAGATCCCCTCTGATACATTACCCCATCTTGCATACATAACGCGAAGCCTTACGAATGACTTATCGTCTTTCGCTCCTTCTTTCGGGCACGACCCCATGTAACAAGTACTGCTTGAATGGGGTCATCCATGATTGCTTCTCGATTTCTATTTCTAACATGAAATCTACCTCCATCATATTTATTCTCTGAAAATGTAAGGTTTCAATGGGAATCAATCCCATCTGCTTCGCATCGCCAGTGCTTGCAAATTTTGCCAATGAATCGGTTGCTCGGTTTTGCTCATGCGGGACATGTGAAATATTATAATACTCGAGATTCGCTAGCAGCTCTTGAACCCGGGCCAGGTATGGGGCAAGTCTCTGCCCCTTTGCTTGGCAGTCCCCCGAGACTCGGTACACCACCAGTTGAGAGTCACAAAAGGTTTCAACCAATCTTACTCCCAATTCTCTGATAAGTCTTGAGTCAGTAATCAATACTTCATACTCGGCTTCGTTATTCTACGAATTCGAGCTTCAAAGCATAGCAAAATGATCGGTTTTCAAGAGTCTCAAGGACTATGCCAGCCCTCGAACAACGGTTGTTAGATGCCTCATCTGTGTACATATTCCATCGAACAAGAGGTATGACATTGTAGTTGTTTGATTCATTTGTCTTAGCGAATTCATCAATGAAGTCAACTAGCGCTTGCCCCTGTATGGCCCTTCGTGGAAGGTAGGTAATATCGAACTGACTCAACTCAATATTCCATTTTAACATCCTTCCAGAAGTTTTCGGTCGTTGGAGTACCTGTTGCAAGGGTTGATCAGTGTAAACACTGATCGAGTGTGCTTGGAAGTATTGACGAAGCTTGCGTGATGCAATCACCAAGCAGTAAGCTAGTTTCTTAATCCTGGGATAATTTCTTTCTGCCTCCGTCAAACGTTTAATCACATAATACACTAGCTTTTGAACTCAGTCCTCAACGCGAACTAGAGCCATACTGATAGCATGCTGGGATACAACCAGGTATACATACAACATTTCATGGTCAATTGGTTTTGATAGCACCGGGGAACTTCCTAGATGTCTAACCAGAGCTCGGAATGCTTCCTCGCAGTCAGATGTCCACTCGAAGTTCCTCTTTCCTTTCTTTATCACATCAAAAAAAGGAATGCACTTGTCCGTAGCTCTGGATATGAATCGACTCAGCGCGGCCACGTTTCCGTTCAAGCTTTGTACTTGCTTTATAGTTCTGGGCACTTGTATGTCCCGAATAGCTTGAATCTTTTTTAGGTTAGCTTCAATTCCATGTGCATTCACAATGAAACCTAAGAACTTCCCTGATGCAACGCCAAAAGAACACTTCAAAGGGTTGATCTTCATCGCATAATATCTGAGTATATCAAACATCTCTGCTAAGTCTCGAATGTGGTCGTTTGACGGTTGTGACTTCACGAGCATGTCATCCACATAGAATTCAATTGTTCTGCCGATCTGATCTTTAAACATTCGGTTCACTAAACGCTGATAAGTCGCTCCAGCATTTTTCAATCCGAAGGGCATGGCAACATAGCAATACAACCCAACATCTTTGACGAAACTGGTGTGTTCTTGGTTTGGAATGTGCATCGGGATTTTATTGTATCCTGAGTACACATCCATAAATGACAGTAGCTCGTGTCTGGCCATTGAATCGACCAGTTGGTCGATCCTAGGCAAGGGAAAACTATCCTTCGGGCTTGCTTTGTTTAAATCAGAATAATCAACGCAAGTTCTCCACTTCCCATTTATTTTTCTTACCAGCACAGGGTTAGATACTCATTCGGGGTAGAGGGCATCGCGGACGAATCCATTGGCTTTGAGTTTGTCCACCTCCTCTCTAAGAGCAGCGGACCTCTCCAAGTCCATGCCCCTTCGTTTCTTTTTTACTGGGACGTACTTCGGTTCTATGTTCAACATATGACTTGCAATGGCAGGAGAAATCCCACACATATCAGAGTGTGTCCAAGCGAAAACGTCTAAATTCGCTTGGAGGAAATCAGTAAGATCCTTTGGCAATGGCGGGTCGAGTTGCGATCCAATCCCAAGAACTCGTGATGGGTCGTTCCGGCTGACTGGAATGTCAATCGTTAGCTCAGCCGGTGCTACATTCACTCCCTTGGGTCCCCCATCATCATCTCTTGGACCTATGTCTCCGTAGATCTGAGAATGTTGCCCGAGCCAGGGCTCGGGCACTACTTGTCAATTGTCAATGTTTTGGATGCGGATGGAGCTATCCGCAACCTTCCCCTTTTCTCGCTGCTGAGCTTCTCTCAACTTTGCCACATAACATGCGTGACCGGTCGCCTGATCGCCATGGACTACGCCGACTCCTTTATCTGTCGGAAATTTTAATGTCAAACACCATGGGGCCAAAGCTGCCCTAAACTCTGCCAAGGCCGGACGACCAAAAAATACATTGTATGGAGAGTCAACATCCATTACTATGAATGATTGGATTCGCACTATCCTATGCTCACTTTCTCCCATTTCAACTGGTAACTCAATATACCTCATTGCGTCAGTTGCGGCACCATTAATGTCGTGGATACGGGCTTTGCATGGTTTTAAATCTTTTGTCTCCATCTTCATTTTGTCATAAGCCTTCTTGAAGATAATGTTGACAGATCTTCCACAACCAATAAAAATCCTTTTGACGTAAGCTAGCCCAATCGTTGCAGATATGACCATTGGGTCGATAGTAGGAGCCTCCATCTTGTCTGCATCTCGACTCCTAAACACTATATCGTCTGTCATCATGCGTTGTTGTTTTGCAGGGGTTTCATCTTCCACATTCGAACAACATTCATAATTCGCATGCCTCAAGGAGGTAGCATATCATTCCATCTCCTGCCAATTCTTATCTGCAAGATGAGGTCCTCTGACTATAGTGTTTATGATCAACCTACCCACGCTCCGGGCAGGTTCCTCTAGCTGGCGTGGAGCCAGCCTGCGTCCGAGGTCTGACGTTCCTTGCCTAACCTCTGGTGGGTTCTTAACAAACTCCTGCAGCTTTTTCTGCCTGATTAACCTTTCTATGGCGTCATGGAGGTGTCTACACTCCTCAGTATTGTGCCCGTGGGTCTCATGGAAGCGACAGTACTTCCCCGTCCGCTTCTGTTCCTCTGTGGACTCCTTTGGACGTGGCTTTCTGTATTGAAAGGTGTTACAGGTAGATAGGTAAATATTTTCAAGAGACGTATTCATTGGGGTGTATTCGTTGTAGGCTGGAATCCTCGACTTCCATTTCCCTATCTCTCTTTTCTTTTCAGGATTTCCACCTCCGGATCCTTTATATTTCCCAGGCTTGTTCTGGACGTTGACTTGAACTTTTCCCGAGCTATCGTCGGATTGCTTCATGGCGATGTTACTTTTCACAGTCTCCTGAACAGGCCCTGGTGCCTTATCTCATCTTGTCCATCGAGCTTCTTCCCTCTTATGAATTGATGAGCTTTCGAATAGAAATGCTCCAACGTAGTTGGGGGCTTTCCCGCCAACCATTCTCCGAACTCCGAGTCTGGGTCTACATCTCGCATTACTGCCATCAAAATTGCATGGTCGTTAGGGTTGCTAACTTCAGTGGTGGCAACATGAAACCTCTGCAAATACACTTTCAAGGATTCTCTCCGAGCCTGAATTACGCTTGATAAGGACGTCACATCCTTTGGACGAGCAACGTGTATCCTGAATTGTTCAACAAATTTCATTGCAAACTCATCCAAGCTAGATATAGACCGCGGAGGAAGTCGAGTAAACCACATGGTGGCTATTCCGGACAAAGTGATTGGGAAGCACCTACACTTGGTCGCATCATTTGCCCTTGTAGAATCCATCATCCGTTCGTACCTCATCACATGTTGCCAAGGATCAGTCTTCCCATCGTAGGCTTGCATAGTCGACATGCTAAATGTCCTAAGATACTCAGCCTGTAGAATTGTATCTGTGAAGGGAGTATAACTCCTGGACACTCCCCAATCTTCATTGATCAAACCTTGTTTCTATCTCATTAACTGCCTGACCATGGCTGATAAGTCTAGAGTTTGTATGGAGGATGGAAGGTTGGGTTCCATTCCACGGGACCGTGTGGGTTGATGTCCCCCTTGCCGACGATCGCCCAAACGTGCATCCTGAAGGCAAGCTTCATTAGGGTCTTGGTGAGCCGGGCATCCGGTCTCCTCACGTGCTTGATCCCTGGTGGATTAATCAGTGGCACCTGCCTGTGCAGCATCAGTCTTACGATGTCTACACCTACGAGGTTCATCAGTTGAGGTCGAGCTATCAGATGAAGAATAAGGAGCAGGGCTACCTCCAGCATTCTAATGCTGCTGCTGAGTAAGCTGAGTCATGAGATTAGCATTGGCTTGAATCTGCTCAGCAAGTTACCTTCTACTTTCCCTGAGTTCTCTCATTAAGTCATTGAACTCTGTCTGGGTGATAACTTCCGTTTCGTTTTGGGTGGAGGGTCCTGCGCCTTGAATTGCTTGTTGGTTGCTAGGCCCAACTTGTTGCACACTAGCAGTCTCATGGATAGATTCAACGGGCATCCTCTGAATAGATTCAACGGGCGTCCTCTGAATAAGTTGGATCTCGTTCGGGGGAATTTTCAATCCATTAGCTACAAAGTAGATCCTATCGGCCTGAGAATTCGATTCTCATTGAAAGCACCAAAATGTTAGCACTAGAATTGGTCACTAGCACCCTTAAGAGAGATTATGTAGAGAGATTAATGAAGAAAGTAAATTTAAACAAATAATAATATGCTAAATTAAACGCAGAAAACAAGAACACCATATTTATAGTGGTTCGGTGTAACTGCCTACGTCCACTTTGAGGTTAATCTTTATTGCTTTTCTCAATAATTGATTACAGATACAATCTATACACCAACACTTGATTACAATTGTTAAGGAAAGAAGATAAGTCTTGAATGAGTCTTGAATGCGGCAGAGTCTCCTCGGTGTTCTCGAAAAAAGGTCCATTTCACTGTGCCTCTGCCACTCTATTTATAGATGAAGATGGGTTGGACTTCTCTGATGGGCCTAGTAGTAAGATATCATGCCCCAAAATGAATGACTTCTGTGTGTTGAGCCACAAATGTCGAGCGGCAAATGCCGAAACATGTCCCTAGGCCGAACGAGGCAGTGTGTTGAGTGAGATGTGTAGGCCGAACGAGATCCAATGCCGACCAAGGGGAGATGCCAAACGACATGCTCTTGCCGAGTGAGGCCATATGTTGAACGAGGATGGAATGCCGAGCAAGGATGGAATGCCGAACGAGGTGTGAATGCCGAGCGAGGCATGAATGCCGAGCGAGGCATGAATGCCAAGCGAGGCTTGAATGCCGAGCGAGGCTTGAATGCCGAATGAGGCTGGAATGCCGAACGAGGTTCATAGCGGTCAAGACTAAATGCCGAGCGAGGCCACGTGCCGCGCGATTCTGCTATGCCGAATGGGGTTCATATCTGTCGGCACTGTATGTCGAATGGTGCACTAATGCCGAGTGACCTCTAGTTACTTGGTGAAATCTCCAGGTAACACCCACAAAACCGGATTAATACATATTGATAGAATATGGCACATAATTTATATCATTGGAAATCAACCAAGCGTCGTGGCAATCGACGAAGAATTCAATGCCTTGGAAAAAATGGTTTGACAAAGAATATAAATCATTAAGGAAGCTACATGGACCTCTTTTTGACAGTTCAAACTTGTTTCGATTCAAAGCACGTCACGTTACACACAATGCGTACTTTTAGGGGGCAAGTGCTACCTAGTATCCTGATGCGGTTAGATTGAACTGATTGTACAAGATAGATTCGATTAATATCAACAATAATGACCATGGGGAAATGGTATATAAATCCAGAATTGGATGAAATTGGTAGATAAACAATGCAAGCTTGAAATATGGACTTTAGCTTTGACAAGCAAGGTATCAGCATGGTTTGGAATCACCATAGGGTTTGGTATGGCTGGATAGCCAAGGGATCATCATGGTCGAAGCAAGAAAGGGAACGGTGTAGCTGAAAGTAGATGGGTTGGTATGATATGTTGACTTAGGAAGTTATACTTCAACTCATAATGAAGGGATTGACATGGCCTTTGAAAGATGGATCGATATATCCTTGTAAGTATGGGTCGGCATAGCATATGAACGAAGGATCGGCATAGCATACAGCATAGATAGATGGATTGGCATATTTGAGTATACCAAGGAGGGATCGGCACATGTCAAAGAACAAGTGCATTCTTGCATTCAACGGTCAATATCTTGAGATCTATAAGTCTAAAGCAAATGAAATTTGGAAAGCAAGGTATATGGACCCTAAGGAACCTACCCTAGGGATCGCATGCCAAATGGCCAAATAAAAAGGGATCAACATATAACTATTTGAAGGGTTTGGTAGAAAACAACTCACAAGTGGAGTTGAACCAAGGATCAACCAATAGCATGAACTCCACGAGTCCAAATAACATTATATCTGAAGAGCCAACATATTTAAGCATGAAGAAGCTATTATAGGGATCGCTTCTCAAAATCATCCAATCTTCATTGAGATATAGGCCTAGAGCCCCTCTGGTGGGCCCATATGGGTTAGAAGGTCCTATAGCCGAAGTTTCAGAGAGATTAGTGGTCACCTTAAACTATAATTGCTGGTTTATGGGTTCATCATGAGGATTTGACACTGCTAGTTACTTGAGTTTCATTGTAATCAAGATTTTTTTTGCTTCTTGCTGCTGTAATCAAACTGTTAGTGAATCAGTAAAGATAATCTTCAAAGTGGACATAGGCATACAATGTGAAACCACTATAAATTCCTGTGTTCTTTGATTATTGTTTTGATAAATCTATTAGTTTGCTCCATTCCTCATTTTTAATTTTGCTTTCTTCATTTATTTCTCTACATAGATCTATTCTTGGGTGTTTATGAACAATTTGGTTGCAAACAGTGAGTGATTAAGGTTTGATGATGTAATTAAACATTAATTATTTAATCTAAAAAGAAAATGTTTATAAATTGTATAACTTTTTCGTTTAGGGTCGAAATAGAAGGCAACGAGTTGCGTTTCGATCGCTATTGCGAATACTATATCGTAGAGCTGGATGATGGATTTGGAGCTAGTAGGAATTTGGGTTAAAATTGAATGTCTGTTCAATTTTAACTCAAATCGGAGCACTTTGATGAAAACTGGAATCAATATGAGTCAACTCACCTCTCTGGCCCACTTACATTTTGCTAATTGTTTGTTAACTGCTTGGATGATTTACTATTTTATTTGTTGGTTTGGATACACTCCCACCCCTAGAGCATATGAGACCGTATTATGCTCTCGTGTAAGAGCGGATGAGACCCTATTACGCTCTCGTGTAAGAGCGGCTGATCCATTGTATACTATCCTGCCTCGAAGCGGTTAATTTATATTTTATGAGTATATATTGTATGTGATGCATGGAGATGGGTTGGTGGGTTCCAACTGGATTCCTCACACTATTGATTTTATTTTCATATATTTATGATGTGTTAGATGCCATATTGGATGGCATGAATGATTTTCTTATTTCGTGTTATAGTAGCACTGGGCCATATTTTTAGTATTTGAAATACTATAACGTGGAGATTTAGTTTTAAATGGATTTTAAGTGATTCTGAAAATTTATATATTTTAATAATTATCCTTTAAGTTTATTTAAGAAGGAATTTATTTCGAAATAAATGGTATAATTTTTGGATATTACAAATTAATAATTTTATAAAATATTTTAAATAGAGATTTTTGAATTGTAAATGAAGATTTTTAAAATCTTTACAATAAGCTGTATTTATAATATTGGAATATGGTTTTAAAAAGCAGATAGAAATATTTTGGTATAAATATTTATTAATTGTTTATATGAAGTGGTAAATATACACATATATTAAGATTTGTTTATAAATATGGAGATTTATAAATGAGAATATTGCATGGAAGGGGTATTTTATAAATAAAGTAAAGGTTTGCAAAATCTATTTTATAAATAAAAGGATAGATTTATAAATAGTGTTTATAAATAAAAGGAACTTTTATCATTGGATAAATTGGAGAAATAAATTACAATTGTGGATTTATAATAATATGTGGGGTGTTTTTTGAGAAAAATTATTGATTTTATTTTGGAAAATAGAAAGTGAGTTCCATAAGTGGAATCTTATAACATTATTTGGGAAAAACTTAAGGGAAGATTGAAAAAGGGTAAAAAATGGTTTTATAAATGGTTAGATATTTAAAAATGAATTTAGAAATGGATCAAGAGATTATTAAAGGGATCTTTATAAATAGTTTTGAGGATTTAATAAGGGTTTATAGATGATTTTAGAAGTGCATAAAAAGAATATATAAGTGATTAAAATTATTAAAGGGAGTATAAATGGCTCTCTAAGATTTATGAAATGGTTTGTAAATTGTTTTAGAAATTTATAGGAGTTTATAAATGATTTAGAATTTTATAAAAAGAAAATCTTCCTCGATGTTAGTGAATATAATTATACCATTGAAATAAGTATATTGATATTTTTCAAGTATTGAAATATAGGGATTTGTGGATATATATATATATATATATATATATATATATATATCTTTGGAAAAAGAATTTTTATTCAAGTATTTACAAAGTAAATTTAAAATGAAAGATTAATTAAGGAGGCTAGTGGTTGTTTATGTGCTTAACCAATGCTGATTTTCCCTAATAAATAAATTCCTGATTTGGATGTGTGTTTGTTGATAGTAAAATAGCCAACTATCGAATTTGGACCCAAATGTAACTTTGGAAATATCTAGGAGAAACGCGTGAGTTATGTAGCATAGTCATCTCCGATGATGTTGTATTGTGCATATAAATCTCGTTTCGTTCTCCTAGGATAATAATAATGAAATCCATCCACTAATGGTTAGGAGGTAATCTTCGTTCTTATCTTTGACTATTTATTTCTTAAAGAATCGGGATTGAGTTTACCGAAAATAACTGAATGTTGTTTCAAAGATAACAGGATCAAGTATGTTATCTAAAAAACTTCAATTCAACAAATGTGTTTCAAAGTAAAGACATATTGAAGCGATGGAATTGAAGATGGAGCCATTTAGTGTTTCATTTAGTCCCAGAACGAACATGTATAGATGAATGCTGACATTGCATTATTACTTAGAGGGTAGTGTTAGCATTCCAAGTAGGAAGTGCTATATAAAAGGTAAAACGTGACCTCAAGCCTCATCAACCAGGACTGACTAAAATAAGGAAGATGTAGCAGGGCTAAGTGGGTCGCTCCGAAGAAGGGTATGATCATACCCATTTAGACCCGATATTATCTCTCATTGTATGCTTCAGGGCCCAATAACGGAAGGGTGATCATATTCGGTAATATCTAGTCAGGAGTAGGCCAGTTATGTGTTGGTAGGGGTCGATAGGTTTGACCTCGGCGTTATGTTTTCTAGAGATGCACAGTGACGGGCGGTACCCTACTAGCCCAGTCGTTGTATGGAATCCACTCTCCAGTACGTGCCTTTACGATTTTAGTTTTATACCTATTATGCTGGAATTTAATTAATGTAAAATTTTTGGCTATGATTTAATCCGTGTTTGTATCTTAGACATTATTATAATATCAGAGAATTTCATATGAAATGATTTGCTTATCGTAAGTAAAACCTGTCCATGTTTATGTGCAACGTGGTCTTACGAGATACTTTGGTTTTCAAACGTTTTCTATAACTTTAAAAATCTAATTTGGTGTATTTTCTCACGCTGGTTTTCCAAACCGACTCGGTGTTATTTTATTATAATGCTTGGGTCAGACCGAGCATATTTACATATTGCTTTAAATGCATTGGAGCTTAGGAGACGAGCTGGAGGTCTTCAGGTCGTATCCATATATATGTTTATTTTCTGCCACTCTATTGTTGAAATCATCAGCATTTATGAGGATGGATTATTATAACTGTACAGGATGATGATTAGGATTTGATTTTTATACTCTGATGGATGTAAGTATATGACAATTTCTCTTGTGTAATGATAATTGATATTATATTTTATGTTGTTCCGCTGCGATTGAGAGATTCTGCGATGTTTTAGTTTCTTTTCACTTCTTCTTCTCTTCTCTACTTCTTTCTCCTCTTAACTATCCGTCGTTTCGTTCAATTTAGGTTGGACATGTGTGGTTTATTTTCAATTTAAATTGTGCAGATTTGCGGATCGTTACGCTTGGTATTAGAGCGCAAGGTTAAGCGAGAACCTTGACTTTGGTGGAGGGACTCATTAAGAGATAAGGTAATGAAATGCCTTATTACGAGTTTTAAGTGTATTATGTATATAAAAGCGTATCTGCTAGTGATTATAAAAATGTTTTATACTGTGTTAATTTATCTATTGAGTGGCTTTTGAATTCTTGTCGTTGTGTGGGATGCCATGATATTGATAGGTGTTTCTAAACACTTGTTTAAGCCAAAAACCGACACATTATTGTTTTAAAAGTAGGTAAATAAAATAATATTACCAAAAATATATTTTATATATACAAGAATAATTTTTTAGAAATTATTATAGTTGTATATGAAGTGTTTGGTTGATAGTGGATGATAATATTTGATTATTATCATTGTTGTTTGTTGTTCTAACAAAAGCTATTATTATAATCTAAACAAAGATAAACAATTATAAAATGAGTTATATTAAAAAGTAAATGTATATGTATGAATCATAGAATATTGATTATTATTATTAAAATAATCAACTTTTCGAAATAGTAGTACATAAGAGTGAAATTATATAAATATGATTTATAAATGTGATTCATAAATGGGAATGAAATGAAATTGTAAAAGTATATTTATAAATATGATTGTAAATAAACATGGATTTAAAACACGAAATTTGAGAAACTAAAATCTCATTGGTTTTGGAAATTATTTTTCAAAAGTTTTGGAAAGGTAATTATAGTATTATTTTGAAAATATTTTGGATAGAAATATTTTAAAGTGAATTTAAAAGAAATAAAAAGCACTGAACTCATTTTAGTTGTTGGAAAATAATTCTGGTGATGATTGCAGCATCATTGGTGTTCATTTTTGAGTTTCTAATTGAGGAATTGCTACCTTAGTGACATTCCATTGAAGTTGTGATTGGTAAAACAAGTTTTGACTTTAAAATCCAAAGTTTGTTATGGTAAATTTATGAAAATAAATTTTTGGAACTTATAATTTGGGAGTGGTGTAGGTAAGAAAGGGAAATTTGGAATTGAGATATGAAATAAAATTAAACTCAAGTTAAATAAATTAAGTTAATGAAATGAAGTTTAACTTAAGGAAGGTTAAATGAAATTAAATTGGATTGAAATGGATTAGATGAATTAATAAAGTGAATTAATGAAATGTATAATGGAATGAATATGAATTTGAGTTATAAAATGAAATGGAATTTAAGTTGTCAACATAGAATTAAATTTAAACCTAAATTATGAAATAGAAATAAACAGGAGAAGTATTTTATAAAATGTTTATAATGAACTTAAGTAAAAGATTTATGGAATGATTCTTAAGTGATATTAGTACTGAAAGGAATATACTAAGTGATAATGAAATAGAGATTAACTTAGGAGAAGTTAAAATATGATGATTTTATAGAATGATCCATAAATAGATTAAAAATAGAATGAAATTTTGTTAAACATAATGTGAATATCTAAATATGAACCAATGAATGTAAATTAGTTGAATATAGACTAACTGAATGTAATTAATTGGGTGAAAATTAATTCTGCATGAATGAATTGGATATGAATAAATTGGATATAAATAAGAAATGTAAATAAATGAATGTAAATGAATCGAGTGTAAATAAAGTGAATGGTGATAATTGTATGTAAACGAAATTGAATGCAAATCAATTGAATGGGAATATATTGAATCTCGATTAATTGAATGTAAATAAATTGAAAACGAATCAACTGAATGTTAATAAGAAATGGAAGTGTATAATATACTGTTGACATTTAAAAATGCAAATTGATGTGATAATAAATAAATTGAATGGATTTTTGTTTGATAGTTTCTCTTGTTACGTTTGCAAAAGTTGCATATAGTTATTGTATATTCTATATATTATATAGTGATATTACTTTCTATATACATGTTCTGATTGGCTATTAAGTGATTAGTAGGTGTGGATGATGTATGTTTCGTAATTAGAGCTTGCTTTCGCATTATATTGGTTGTCTATGCTTGATAACACTAAAAAGGTACACTTTTTGGATTACATGCTGTATTTTTATATATTTTCCTACGGAATGCCTCATTCTCAAATATGAGATGTATATTTGTGATTATATATATATATATATATATATATATATATATATATATTGTAAAAAAAATTCGATCGAGCCGCATGAAGGAGACGTTGGCTAAATTTTCCGTTAATTTAAGAGTTAGAATTTTTTTCAGAATTTTGAAAAGGAAATTTTTGGATAACTAAATGGTTGATATTTAGTTACAACTTGGAATGAATGAATGGATGGAAACTAGTTGGTATAAGTGGATTAATCAAAGAGACCTAGAAAGGTGAGAACAAAGTTTCAACAAATTTATTTTGGAAAGTTAAAGGCTTAAAAGAGTTTGATAATCCATTTCAATTAACTGGTTTGGAAAAGTTAATGGGTTTAGGGTTTTTCTTACCTTGTAAATTTTAAGGACGAAATTCATTTTGGGGGGGAGGGGAAGAATGTAATGGCCCAAAAATTTTGTCATTTAAAATTGGAATATTGATTGATTTCATATATTGAAATTTTAATTTAGTAAGTTAAATAACTTGAATTTTAAATATAGCGATTTTTTGATAAATTAAGCTGTTAAATTTTAATATTTGGAATTGTTTAAATAATTTAATCCCAAAGTTAATGTGGACAGAAATGATTTTGAAAGTTGATTAAAATTCTATTTAAATGAGAATAAAGATAGTAAATTTTTGAAATTTTAATTAAAAGTGAACAAAACTAGTTTTAATCGTAACTCATTTTAAGAAAAATGTGAAAATAACCATCCAGGGCATCGTCTAGGATTTTGATGACACTAGTTTAATTGGATCCGTAATAGTGAGTTATTGTGTCGTTGAATTTTGGGTGATTGAACATATTATTCGATCTTGCGAGCTCAAAACACTTTGAAATTAATTTAAGAATTTATATAATATAATTGGTTTGAAAAGCTATCTTCTATATATGATCAAATTTGGCATCGAGACTAGTTCCATTGCGTCCAGAACAGGGGTATAACATGTAAAACGTCAAGCGGCACACCCCCTTTAGAGTTCGAGAATTTTAGGCGCTTTGAATGAACATTTTAAAATTAAATAATATATCTATATTATACCATCCATACCCATATATAAGTAGCCATACCCAAGGACGTCGTTCCCATACCCAGCTATATCCTTTCTCCCTTATAAAAATTAGCATGCATCAGAGAAAAACAGTTCGCCTAAAAATTTCAAAATTCACACCTAGCCATCAAACGATCCAAAATATTAAGGACCCATCCAAGCATTATCAGTCTTTGACGACAACTAGGGAAGTATAGAGCACATCCCTATGAACCTATTCAATGGTTGGATCGTCTTAGATCGTCGCTTGGATGTCATATTTTGGCTACAACCAGCAGCAGTTTAGGTTCGAGTTTGAGGCTCAACGGCATTCAGAGCGGCGAGGTAGCGTGTGAGCCGGAGCTGGGTAGCGCGTGCAACGAAAAGTGAAGGCGGCGAGGTCGAAGGTGTCATGGTTTTGATTTTTGCACGGTCGATTTTTTTGTGCATGGACTAGCGTGACTTAGAAGGAAGGAAAAAATTATTTAAGTGGGGGTAAATTAAGTTTAAAGATTTATTAATTATAAGTTAATTATAATTTATTTATTTCAAGTCATTTAAAATTCACAATTTTCCGAAACGAGGTAACGTGACTAGTATTAGCTCCTGAGATGATGGTTTTGATGGCAACATCCTTAGGACTTGTTATAAAATATAAATACTAATATTCTAGTATAGATATATATGTGTATGCATGATATATATATATACAGGTACTGAAGAATGAAGACTGTACAATATAGAGATTCAAGACTGACGGATTCAAGATTGAAGAAACCAAGACTGAAGACTCATGAGTATCAAGAGTTCAAAGAGTTCAAGACATCAAGATAAGTAATAGTGTCTAGATTTATGTTAAAACTTCATAATAGCACTAAAATCTTTATTTGAATTTGAATTTTAGAATGGAATCCACCTTCTCGCTTTAATAGTAGGATGGAACCCATAACCTCTTTGGTGGGATGGAACCCATAACCTACTCTAGTGGAATGGAATCCATAAAATTTTCAAAATTATTTATTTTCAAGTTTTTTTTTCTTCAGAACTATCTCTGTAAAAGTTATCTCTCTCGGTTTAAATATTTTAGTCTTAAACTATTTTTATCATCTTTTATATTTTGATTTCAGAATCATCTCTTGTTTTTAAACTATCTCCTGGTTTTAATATTATAGCCTTTAAATCTCAAAAATATATTCTATGCTTAGTTTTTATTTCTTTTATATTATAGATTATATATTTTTAAGATTACATTTTAAATCTCTTTTATAAGTTTAAACTATATTCAAAATGTTTTCAAAACATCAGAAATTGTTTTGACAAATGTTAGAAGAAAAATTATTTTAAAAACATAAATATATTTTCAAAATTAACTAGGGTATGTTGACATACGCCATCCCCCCATGTCGATTTGATAGCCGTAAAAATTAAAATTTCAAATTTTCAAATGAAGTGTCTACGAATAGACATGACTGTTGTTCTTCTATAAATACTAATTGTTTTCAATGAATTTTAAGTTAGTTTCTCTTCATTTCTTCACTCCTTCTCCACTCAAGTATTCTCTTATATTTTAACAAAACTCTACCGAAATTCTATGTGAATCAACTTAATCATCTCTAGTTCGATTCTCTCCCACTCTCTCTTATAGGTCTTAGTGCTATTTAAAGTTATAGGATTATTTTTAATCAATGAAGTGTATCGAGTCTCTCTATCTATCAAAATGATATTGGAAACGGTGTGATTGTGGCCCACAAATCAATTGGGTGTGATTGTAGCCCGTAAATCAATTAAGTGATCTTGTAGCCTAGTTACATCAAGAGAATTTGCCCTGGACTCGAAGACAGGAGGGTGTATCTCGTGGCCTTGAAATCGAGACCGTAATATCGACATTATATTTGAAAAGAAATTTGCATAAGAAATTGTGTGGGACTAGATGTAGCGTAACTTCGAAGCAGTATAAAATTCTAGTTTGTTCTTTCCTTTACCGTTTTTATTTACTATTTGTGTTTGTGTCTGATTCTATGATTGTTTCTGTGTTTGTGAATTACATCTATTTGGATTTAGTTTGAAAATATTTTAGAAATATTTATAAAATTAATTAGACACTTTTCACCCCCTCCTCTAGTGTTGATTATGCTTTAAGATCCATAATCCGCGTTTCCAACATTTGGTATCAGAGCATTGGTTTCAAAGTTATCATAATCTAGATTTTGAAAAAAGTTTAAAATGGCAATTTTTTGAGATTTTGTAAACACTAGTTCAAAAATGTCCATATCATTGTTGTTTCATAAGTCTTCATATTATTATTATAGAAAATCAAGTTATCTACCGAATTGGTGTGTTGTGAAAGAACAGATGTGTGCTTTTGATGAATTAACACTCAATGGACAAATGGTGCAAATCAAGGAAAATAAATGGATACTTGATAGTGGATGTTCAAGACACATGATTGGCAATACAGAGATGTTGAATGACATAATTTATAAAGATGGAGGAATTGTCAACTTTGGAGACAACTCAAAATGATATGTGATTGACATTGACAATGTCGGTAACTCTAAAACTCTTGCTGTTTCTGATGTTCTGTTAGTTAAGAATCTAAAGCACAATTTATTTATCATAACTCAACTATGTGATAAGCTACAAAATTAGATTTAAAAAGGATAAGTGTCACATCAAAGATAATAAATCAAATATTATCTTTGAAGGAATTAGGAAGAAAAATATTTACATTCTCAGTATGAAAATCTTAAATGATAACCTATGTCTTTTGGCTAATACAAGTGACCCTTGGATTTGGCATAAAAGATTAGGGCATTAGAATTTCAAATTTTTATCTAGACTATTAAAACATGATTTATTAAGAGGTCTCTCTAAAAAGGATTTTAAAGTAGAAAGTATATCTGATGCTTTTCAATTATGAAAAATTAGTAAGAGTCTATTTAAATTGAAAGATATAATTTCAACATCAAAAGCTCTTGAGTTATTTCATTTAGATCTATTTGGTCCATCTCAGATTTAGTCAATAAATCATAGTAAATATGTTTTTGTAATTGTAGATGATTATTCTAGATTTACATGGACAATTTTTTTGGAACTTAAAAGTGATGGTTTTGATTTATTTAAAACTTTTGCAAAAAGAATTCAAAATCAACTTTCTTTAAAAATCAAAACTATTCATAGTATCACGGTGGAGAATTTGAAAATGAAAATTTTGAGAATTTCTATAATAAAAAAGGAATAACTCATAATTTTACTTCTAAGAACTCCATAATAAAAACGAAGTAGTAGAGTGTAAAAATAGGACGATTCAAGAGTGTGCAAGAATTATACTTTCTGATAGTAAATTACCAAGAAACTTTTGGGCTGAACCAGTCACTACAGCTTATCATATTTTAAATAGGATTTTAAGTTAGACCTCTAACCAATAACACACCATGTGAACTTCTTTTTAATAAGAAACCAAAGGTATCCTATTTTAAAGATTTTGGAAGTAAATGATTTATTCTTAATATAAAGGACAATTTGGATAAATTTGATCCTATATCTGATAAAGGAATCTTTATCGGATATTCTAATAGAAGTAAAGCATACAGAGTTTTCAATTTAAAAACAAACACCATTGAGGAAACAATGCATGTATCTTTTGATGAAAATTTCAAAAAATTTGTTCAGATAAATAATGAAGATGATTTTGTTACTCTAAATAATAAATCAAATGAAACAAATTGTGAAACTGTTCATCCTAATAAAAAGATCATTCTGTAGAAAATATACTAGGAAATATAGAATCTGTTGTTAGAACTAGAAATCAATTAAACACGATGACTAATGTAGCTTTTATATCAACTGTTGAACCCAAAATTCCAAAGGAAGCATCATACTATGATTCATGGATTCTTGTTATGCAAGAAGAAGTGAATCAGTTCACCAGAAATGATGCAGGGAACTTGTTCCTAGACCTAAGGACAAAACTATAATAGGAACTCAATGGGTTTGTAAAAATAAAGTGAATGAACAAGGTGAGGACGTTAGAAATAAAGATCTATTAGTCACGTAAGGTTATTGTCAAGAAGAAGGAATAGACTATGATGAAACCTTTGCACCCATAGCAAGATTAGAAGTTACTAGAATTCTACTTGCTTTTGTAAACCATAACAATTTCAAATTATGTCAAATTGATATCAGAAGTGCATTTTTAAATGGTTTTGTTAAAGAAGATGTTTATGTTGAACAACCCTCACTTTTTGAAGATAAAAGTTTTTTAAATCATGTTTACAAATTAAAGAAAGCTTTATATGGTCTGAAACAAGCTCCAAGGGCCTAGTATGATAGACTAAGATCTTACCTATTACAATCAAATTTTGAAACTGGTAAAGTAGATAATACTCTTTTTGCTAAAAGAAACAAAAATGATATCCAATTAGTACAGGTTTATGTAGCTGATATAATTTTTGGATTAACAAAAAATGAAATGAAAAAGGAGTTTTTTGAAATAATGAAAAAAAGTTTAAGATGAGTCATATGGATGAACTTACTTTCTTTTTATGATTGCAAGTAAAGCACTTAGATAGTGGTACTTTCATTAGTCAAGAAAAGTAAGATATGGATCTAATTAATAAGTTTGGTATGACCAATACGAGTGGAAAACCCACTCCCATGGCAACCAATGAAGCATTAAATAAAGAAGACATGTAAAAAGATGTTGATCAAAAATTATACAGGGGAATGATTGGTTTGCTACTCTATATAATTGCGAGTTGGCCTGACAACATGCATAATGTCTGTCCCTGTGCAAGATACCAATCTCAACCCAAAGAAAGCCATTTAAAAGCTGTTGAACTATCCTAAGATATGTTAAACACACTTTAGACTATGGTATATTCTACCCTAAAAATGAATCATTTAATTTAATCTCATATACGATGCTGACTACGCTGGTTGTAAATCAGACCGAAAAAGTACAAGTGGAACTTGTCATTTTTTAGGACATTCTCAGGTTTTCTGGTTTAGTAAAAGCAAAATACTGCCTCATTATCAACAACTAAAGTATAATATATCTCTGTTGCTTTGGCCTGTTCTCAAGTAATCCATATGCAACAAACCCTGAAGGATTTTGGATTAAATATTTCAAAATCACTAATTTATTATGAAAATACTATTGTAATAAATTTATCCAAAAATCCTACTCATCATGCCCAAAAAAACATATTTATTTCAGACATCATTTTCTTAGAGATAATTTAAGTAAAGAGATTATTTCTCTTGAATTTATCAACAACGAGAATCAAATAGCTGATATTCTGACCAAACCCTTGAATCCATCAACCTTTATTAAATTAAGAAGAGAACTAGGTATTTGTCCTATAACTGAGATATAGAATATAGATATAGTAACATATATATCTAAATAAATAAATAAAAACAAAATTGTCATAATTTTCAAAGGAACATCGACGTACCCCTACCTCCCATGTCGATATACAACGATAAAATTTGAAAATTTGATTTTCTCTCTAAAATCAGTTTGGTGATTATATAATCACACTATTTTGAATTTATTTGTCTTCTTACTTCATTTTCTCTGTATAAACTTCTGAAAATATAAAATAATGGCCTCCTCTCCTAAATCCAACCTAAAAATGACCTTTTCTTTCCCTTCTTCTAATGCTAGTCCATTTCAACGAACTACGCTGGCCCGAGTCATGAAGATAGAGTAAACTTCGAAGGACTCTCTGCAAATGATGACTGAGTTGCAAGTCATGCAAATAAAGATGGCTAAGGAACAAGAGAAACGGGGCAAAATCCTTAGAAATTTGCAAAAATTTCTAACGAATAATCATGCGGACCCGTTCGTGATTGAAGATGACTCCTCTAACATTCATATTCATAATCCATTAGAGGAAGACGACGAAGAAGAAGAAGAAGTGAAAATGGAAGAAGACGATATAGTTATTTGCATTAGAGAAGTCTGTTTTGATAGAGATGGTAATTTGGTCGAACAACGTGGAAACCTTTGTTCCATTACCCAAATTGTTCGATTCACAAGTCACCAATTATCAAAGACTCTCATTGGGTTGTTTTTATGTTAATGTTTTTATATATTGTGTTTTTTAGTATATACAATATCTTTATATGTGTAATATAAAAACACATATATACATATATATAATAAAATTATATTTCGCTAAATTATACTTCGTTATTAGTATTTAGTTCCATATGTATTAGTTTAAAGGGGAGTTATGTAGTTTTGGCTTAGTTTTTGTTGATGAAAGGAGGAGAATTATAAAATAGGTTAGATAGGCTTAGATTAAAGGGAAGTTGCTGGAATAAGGGGAGTTATAGTCGAATCAGAGTTTGTGAAGTAGATTTTATAAACATAGGTAGTCATCATCAAAAGGAGGAGATTGTTAGTTCCTGAGATGATGGTTTTGATGACAACAACCTTAGAACTTGTTATAAAATATAAATACTAATATTCTAGTCTAGATATATAAGTATATGCAGGATATATATGTTGTAAAGACACGGAAATTTTAAATGGTTTTAATAACATAATTAACTGAAATTTTGTGAAATTTTAAATAATTGAATTTTGGAATAAAAATTTGATATTTGTAATACGTCTAATTAAACATAGAAAATAGTAAATTTTCATCAGATAATATGGAAGTTATTTTATTGTGTAATTTTAAATAAGTTAATATTTGATAATAATAAAATATTTTCCAAACCTGAATTTTTTTATACAATAAATTTGTAAATCATCTTCTGAGTGAGACATCATATTTCATTTCATCATATTTGGACTGCTATTGCTCTGTTTATCTTAATTCTGGCATTTTAGCAGCATTTTCAGTATCGATTGTCGACTTTTGATAGGATGGTCGTATCACTAATATCTATATACCGTTTTGATCATCTTGTCATGTTGATCTCTGCGATATATTCACTTCTGTGTTTCGATGTTCGGTATGCGACGAAACCATGATACGGTTAGCCGTATCGGCCTGTATTCGAGCCTTTTTGTTTTCCTGTCCCTTTATTTACCAACGTAAACTAATAGACACCTGGAATTATTATTTTTTTAGTTCAGGCTTTTGCTATTCCATTGGCTATTTCATTGTATATCTCTTGTTCGTACTCCCTCTCCCCTTCTTCTATTTTGTTCTGGCTTTTAAACTAAAAAAAGGGATGATATATATTGGCCTTTGGGAAACTCACCTCTCCTTCCCCCTGCAAGCCTCTTCCCACGCTATTCCTCACTTTCCTTTCATATTCCATTCTTCTAAATACATACAAACATACATACGTACACACATACACAAAGTTATGCATGTTATTCATGGAAGCTAGCTTATTTTCTCATCTTTGTTTTGTTCGGCCTATGTAGCCTTGACAGCCTCCACCATTTTTCATCACTGCACCCAACCCCAAGCACTGATCCCCTCCATGTCAGCACCCATACAACCATATGCCACCAAGCGTCACTCGCCACCAAGCGTCGCTCGCCACTACATCCACCCTCTGGCCGCCTAAACCCGAGCCTGATCACCGAAGCTTCCTCCGCTTGCGAGTCACCACGGTGCTGCCCCCTCTAGGCCATTTGCGTCCATGTTTATAGAAAAAAAGTAAGTATATTTAATATGATTTAATTATTTAGTTACAGACAATATTATTATTAAATTTGATTTTTGTAATAACTTTTGTTATATATGTACACACACACACAAGGTCTGCATATAAATTGCTTAACGTGCATATATATTGGATTGTTTGCATAATATGATTTCTCTGTTGTATGATTATTGATAGCTTATATATATATGTATGTTTAAGACTAAATTTTGATTCTAAATGTAATAGTGGGAGTTTATTTTGGCATGTGCATTTATATATAGTTATATCTAATATGTTGTAACACACACACACACTTATGTATATGTTGGTAGATATAAAGTGTATGCCAATAGTACCTGGTACGAATGAACTGTAAGGGTTTTGTGAGTAAGTTTATAAAGAAAGAGTATAAATATTTATGAACTGATATGTATTTTAAAGTTAATTTTTCTTTGTTATATATAAATACATATGAACTGTTATGTGTATGAATATCTATGACAAAAGTTTTCATTTATTTGAGCTGTTATGTGTTATAAAATCTAAGTTTCTCTGTTATAAAAAAAAATAAAAATAAAAAATAAAAATAAGTTTAATATATGTATTTCCATATGAGTGGTTACGATTTATATCTAATATGTTTACTATAATGGACGTGTATTTATATATAAGTGGCTATTTTGTTTACATATTATATGTTAATTTCAAATATATGATAGTTTACATATATATTGTGTATGTTGAAAGTGTTTGGTTTTGAAGATATATATGTATGGCTGGATATTATATTGAATGCATATATACTTTGCAAATGTATATAATTATATAGATTGTTTTATTAGCTTATATATATATATTATGTTAGTGATAGTATGTCTGATTTGTTACGATTTTATCTATCAGTTATATAAATTATATATATATTGAGTTACAGTATTGTATGTTTGTTTTTCTCTTATATATAATTTTGTATACTAGTTAATTAGTTTATAAACTATATATGATTTTGTACATATGTGCAAGCTTATAATTGTATTATATTATCTATTGAAAATCTTATTTGATGTGTATGTACAAGCCCATATTAGTATTGTACATTATATATTATATGGTGTATAAATTTTAGCATTATATTTATATATACTACACATATGTACACTTGAGTTTGATTTTAAAATATATTATATGTGTGTTTAATTTAAAACAATGATTTTGAAATGTGTATATATATATTCAATTATTAAAACGTGTTCGTATTTAGAATATGTTTTATATATGTAAACATTTGTATTTAGTTATATATATAAGTTTGCTTATACCATATATCTGCATCGATCCAGTCCTAATTTGATTTCGTCAATTCCTATATATTAGCTTTATTCGTCGGATTGTGTCCATCTAGCATTGTTTGGAAATTCATAGCTCATTTCTTTGTTAAATCTATCTAGCCTCGAAAGGTGAGCAATCACTCACGATTAACGTTCTTATGTTTATTAAATTTTATTTCAATTGAAATGACAATTGAAATATGCTGCTAATAGTTATTTAAATTTCTATATACATGCCATTATCTGTAACTGTTCACCCGTGACATTTGACTCTATGATATGTATTTATATTTTATCTGATATTGATGATATATGATGTTATTATATGTTATATTATTATCATCACTGTTCTCACTCCACAAGTTCCCTACTAGTATAGAATTCCCTATGGGTTGAAATGATACATACTCGAACGATCATGTAGAATATGAGAAAATCCTTATGGGTTGAAATGATAAACCCAAGCGATTTTCATTGACATTGTATTTAGGGTTGTGGGTTGAAAAGATATATACCCACATATATTTAAATTGCGGATTGAAATGATAAATATCTATATCACTTGACCATAGGAGAGAAAATTTTATACACACACCGTTGGTCTATATATATATATATATATATTGAAATGATTTCCAAAGTTTTAAATAGGATATATATGATTTTAATAAATATTGGTTTTTGAATATATATTTAAATGTTATTTTTACAAAGGTTTAAATTTTAGATTTTAAAATTTTATGTTTTGGAAATTCTAAAGTTATAAGTTAGTTATGAAATTTATTGACTTTAAGATTTTACTTATAATTTTACTATTTTAAAATATATAAAATAATTTTCAATATAAAATAAATTTATCTATAAGATTTGATTTAGTAAAGTTTGATTTAATTAATATATAATATGTTTATGTATTTATTCAAAAATTATATTTTCAAATATAGAGTTTGTAATAATTTTAAATAAATTAAGGTTGGAAAGAGAAATAGAAGTTGGATTGAAATTATATTTATTTAAGAGTTATACTCAAATAAATTTGATTTGAAATTTATTAAATTTGAGATTTTAAAGATATGATTTTATAACTTGATTTTGATTAAAGTGACCTAAATGAATATTTTCAAATTAACAAAAATTGAAATTAGATATTTAGTTTATTTATATCTGTAATTTGAGGTTTTATTTAAATGTTATTGAAAGGATTAAGTAAATATTTAAAACTTAACAATAGTAAAGTGAATTATGATATATATGAAATTATTAAACTTAGTTTTGAAAATGTAGAATATTTAAAGCTTTGAAATATATTGAAATTGAAATGTTTTAATTTGTGGCTCAAATCTTTGTTTTAAATCGATATAATTTGAAATGGTTTATTAAGAAACTAAATTGAATTGAAATTGATGATTTGAGATTAAATCAAATTTCGGTATTTGAGTTGATTTGTATCGATTTGTGAAATTTGAGGAAACTATTTATTATATAAGTGTTTTTAAATATACTTAAAACTATTTTAATACTTTACTTTATAAATTATTTTAATATAAACAATTTTAATATAAATCATTGTTTTAATAAATTATTTTAATAGAAACTGTTTTAATATATCATTTTTAATATAAACTATTTTAATATACAAATTATTAATTATATTAACTATTTTATTTATAACTATTTTAATATATATACACTATTTTTAATATCTAAACTATTTAAGAGGAAAGTGTTATGGATTTCAAAGTGTTATGATTTCAAAGTGTTATAATTTCAAAGTGTTATAATTTCGAAAAAAGTTATAATTTTGGAAAGTGTTATGATTTTGGAAATGAATAATATTTTAAGTGAGAAATGATATCGTATTGATATGGTTTTGAAATGGATATGATATTTTGATTTGAAGTATGATATTTTGAAATAAGCACGGTGTTATAGTAACGATTGGTTGTTACAGAGACTGGGATCGTTTATTGTCATGCTTTCGCCAATGCCGAAAACCACTTTAACAACCGTGTACGCGGCGGAGATTCCAGAATGAAGTAGGATGATAGCGATGATCCTGTATAAGGTATATACGTGGACCTAACTTCCGTGAGTTAGCATAAGGTGGCTAAAACATGAGCAATTGATGGACCAACTGTGGTAGCTCCTTCCATCGGATACATTTCTTCGATTGCCATTCTATTACTTTGTGATTGATTTGGTGCGCACCTTTGATTTAGGAGTGTAGACCGAGGTGGGCGGTTGTTACGGCTATGCGTTACCACCAGCCCGGAAGTGTGATTGGTATATCTACCCTAGCATTGCCTAGTTGTACCGTGTCACCTACCATATCGAAACCACTGCGAGTTTGTTTTGTGTCGTACCTATGGAGTATCCTCTGCTAGCCTTCTGATCAGAAGGTATTACAGTACTGTATATGCAATTAGCACTATAGAATATGTTAAGGGGGATATGGGTAATGCCTTAACGCTATTTTGATAGTTTACTTTACTATAGATATTATTATAATAGCATATATTACTGCATAATAGATAGTTCCACGGATCCTTAGAGGATGGTTATCCCAAGCATCCTTTAAGTTACTTGTATTTCAGTTGATATTTCACTAGAGTTGGATTTATTGATATAAGAATGTTAATCCTGACTCAAGTGTTTTGTGTTTTTCTTTACACTCGGGTCAGACTGAGTGGCACAACATTTGAGACGCGCCTTTGGTTGGAGCTTCGCTTGGAGATCCATCTATATCTATTCAGCTTCCAGTTGTTCAGTTGACTCCAGTGATATATTCAAATTTTTCTATTTGACTGTTGTATTGAGACTTTAATGTATTCGAGGCTTTTGATGTATCTTATTTAACTCTGTTATAAATATATATAGTAGCTTCATGAACTACTATTCTTTTATTCCGCTGCTTATTGTTATATTACTCTGTGTTTGTGATTGATTTATTTAGTGTATATGCTGAGTTTGCCAAATATAAATTAACAATCTAATGTTTTGAGCAATTCAAGTTTCAATATGTGCGGATGCGAATGGTTGAAAATATTGAGATGTCTAACAAGAAAATACTAAAGAATGAATATTGTACAGTATAGAGATTCAATTTTTACGAATTTAAGACTAAAGAAACCAATACTGAAGACTCATGAGTATCAAGAGTTCAAGATTTCAAGAGTTCACAAAGTTCAAGATATTAAGATAAGTAATAGTGTCTAGGTATATGTTAAAACTTTATAATGGCACTAAGACCTTTATTCGGATTTTAATTGTGGAATGGAATCCAACTTCTCACTTTAATAGAGGGATGGAACCCGCGACCTCTTTAGTAGGATGTAACCTGCAACCTTCTCTAGTGGAATGGAATCCACGAAATTATCAAAATGATTTATTTTTAAGATTTATTTCAAAACTATCTTTTTAAAAGTTATCTCTCTCGATTTAAATATTTAGTATTAAACTATTTTTATTATCTTTTATATTTTGATTTCAGAATCATCTCTTGTTTTTAAATATCTCCTGATTTTAATATTATAGCCTTTAAATCTCAGAAATATATTCTATTCTTAATTTCTGATATTACTTTTATATTATAGATTATGTATTTTTAAGATTACTTTACAAATTTCTTTTGTAAGTTTAAATTATATTCAAAATGGTTTAAAAACTTCAGAAATTGTTTTGAAAAATGTTAGAGAGAAAATTTCTTTTAAAAACAAAAATCAATTTTCAAAATTAACCAGGGCATGTTGACATACCCCATCACTCCATGTCGACATGGTAGCCGTAAAAATTAAAATTTCAAAATTTCAAATGAAGTGTCTATTCATCATAAACTTTCATGAATAGACATGACTGTTGTTCTTCTATAAATGCTAGTTGTTACAAATTTTAAGTTAGTTTTTCTTGATTTCTTCACCCCTTCTCCACTCAAGTATTCTCTTATATTTTAACAAAACTCCGACGAAATTCTAAGTGAATCAAACTCAATCATCTCTAGTTTGATTCTCTGCCACTCTCTCTAAAAGATCTCAGTGCGATTTAAAGTTATAGGATCATTTGTAATTAAAGAAGTGTATCGAGTCTCTATATCTATCAAAGTGATACTGGAAACAGTGTGATTGTGGCCCGTAAATCAATTGGGTGTGATTGTAGCCCATAAATCAATTAGGCGATCTTGTAGCCTTGCTAAATCAAGAGTGTTTGCCCTAGACTCGAAGACAGGAAGGTGAATCTCATGGCCTTGAAATCGAGGTTGTAATATCGACATTATGTTTGAAAGGAAATATGCACAAGAAATTGTGTGGGATTGGATGTAGGGTAACTCCGAACTAGTATAAATTCTAGTGTGTTTTTTCCTTTATTGCTTTTATTTACCATTTGCATCTGGTTCTGATTCAGTGATTGTTTCTATGTTTGTGAATTGCATCTGTTTGGATTTAATTTGAAAAGATTTCAAAAAGATTCATAAAATTAATTAAACACTATTCACCCTCTTTGGTGTTAATTCTACCTTAAGATTTGTAATCCGCATTTCCAACAACAAGTTTTGTTGTGATTGTATCAACGAGCACTGCGCAATGGAATTGGATTGGATGGATTCAGAGTTAGTAGAAATTTGGGTTAGAATGCCTGTTCAATTTTAATTCAAACTGGAGGTTTTTGAAGAACCAAAATCGATGTAAGTTAATCTAACCTTTTTGGTTAATCCGAAATATTATATAATCAATAAAAATTATTTATTGGATGTGTCGATATTTTATTGTTTGTTGTTATTGACTGCTTGGAAAAATTACTAATTTATATTGTTGGTTTGGATATATACTCTCCATTGGAGTGGATGAGACCCTATTACCTTTCCGTGTAAGAGCGGATGATCCTTTATATACGATCCCACCTAGAAGTAGATGATTTTTATATTATTCAATTAAATATTGTATGTGATGTAGGGGGATGGGTTGGAGAGATCCAACATGATTTCTCATACTATTGATTTTATATTTTTTTCATACAAATTTATATATATTGTCTTTGGATGCCATAATTGATGACATGGGTAATCTTCCCTATTTAGTGCTATAGTAACCCTAGACCATATTTTTAGTATTTTGAAATATTATAAAATGAAGATTTAGTTTTAAAAAGGATTTAAGTTATTTCGGAAATATATATACACTTTTAATTCTTGAATTACTATGAGAAGGATTTTAATTTAAACAAAATTAAAGGTACGATTTTGGAGATTATAAATTAATAGTTTTATAAAATATTCAAAATAGATATTTTTGAATTGTGGATGAAGGTTTTTAAAATCTTAAAAATAAGTCTGTCTTTTATAATGAAGGAATTTGGTCTTAAAAGAAGATAAAGTAATTAAATAAAATTATTCATTAACCATTTTATATAAAGTAATGTAAATACACACACACACATAGATATATACATACATATATATATATAAAGATTCATTTATAAATGTGGAAGTTTATAAATGGGAAAATGTATATAAGTGACATTTTACAAAACAAAGTGAAGATTTGTAAAATTGTATTATCAATAAAAGGATAGAGTTATAAACGGCGTTTATAATAAAAAGAAACTTTATCATTGGATAAATTTAGGAAATAAATCACAAGTATGGATTTAAAGTAATATGTAGAATGTTGTTTTAGAAAAATAGTTGATTCTATTTTAAAAGTTGAAAGTGAGATGTATAAGAGGATAGAGTTATAAATTGGGCTTTATGAATAAAGGGAGTTTATAAAAATAAAGTTTTATATAATTAAAAGAGATTTGTAAGCAAAGTTTATAAATATATAAATGATTATGTTAAGATTTAAGTATGGATTTTTATCAAGGAAGTATATTTATGTTTTTAAGAGTTGGTTAATTATGTTAATATTGTTTTAAATTTTTTATAAATATTTTAATATTTTGAAAGTTTAATTGTTATTGATTATTGATATGGTCGGAAATTAAATATAATTATTTATCAATAATGTTTTGGAAATTAATTATTATTATTTATAAAGATGTGAAGATTAATTATTATTGTTTCATGAAGATGGTTTTTAAATTTATTAATTATTAGTTTAAGATGTTTTAAAGTAAATATTTATTTATTTAGAACAGTTAATATTATAAAATAGTATTTTAAAGTAAATGGTTAGAATTTATTTATAAATGTTTTTGAGATTTATAGCTACGGTTTTATAAATAGATGCGAGTTCTATAAGGGCAATTGTAACGATCCCGATTTTGAGTCAAATTTAAATTGGTAATTAATACCAAATTTTGGATTAAATTATGAATTAATTTGATATTTTCCAAATTAAATAAGATATGTGCCCATTTATTTATATATAGATTGTAATTTGAAATTTGGATTTGAATTTTTCCAAAATAAATAATATATTTTGTTTATTTATATATATGTATACAAATTGATTTTTAGATTGAATATTGAATTTCGAACTCAAAGTTAAATATTTTAGAAAATAAATTGGATTTAAATACTCTATATTTTAAAATTTATAAAAATTTGCTCTCTAATATATATATATATATATATATATATTGATTAGGAAAGTTATATTTTTAAATTTAATATAATGACAATATTCAAATGGCTATTTTAAGTTAAATTCTTATATATAAAATATATATGATTACTTATTTATGTATAATTAGTTTTAAAATCATCTTCCTTAAGGTTATATAAATAGTTATAAAGGTAAGTGTGTATAGATAAATATTTTTAGTTTAAGTAAGATTTATAAAAGGCTAATATTCTTTCTTTTAAAATTATATATGAACTAAGTATAGTTTGTAAAAATAAAAGTTTAAAATATATTACGTAATTTATAATAACATAAGGGTTTAAAAAGAAATTTAAAAATTAAATAAACTAGGGGTTTAAACATGAATTTAATTGTTTTAAACAAGTGTAACATTTTAAAACATGGAATCTAACATGTGTAAGTATTTTTACAAGAAGAGTAACAAGTGTTAAGTAAATTTATTATAGAATAACAAGTGTCATACTTTTATATTTCTTTTCATTTTTAAATTCAAATAATGAAAGAAAATCAAGGTTATAAATACATCTATATCCTTTTCTTCACAACTTTCTTTTGTATATTCAAAGACTACAATCTGAAAATAAAAAACAAAAAATTAAATCAATGTAAACAAAACTCAAGAACTAATCAAATAGTCTTCATCCCGATCAATGTTAGAACATCTCAGATTTCAAGTTCCAGAGCAAATCAAAGTTCCAGATTTTTTCTAAAGCAAACATTCTTAAAGCCTAAAGAAAAATCAAAAAAAATTCAACATTATTAAGCAAACCTGAAGCAACTAATCAACTCAACACAGTCAAGCATGAACACAACAACAAGAAGCAGATCAAAAATTAAAGCTTCGGTTTCAAATTTAATTCACCAGTTTGCAGATTTAAAAGCATTTTCATCTCTCTTTTCTTTAATCCACTGTGAGTAAACATCACTCCCTATCAAACTTTATCTGTTTGTTTTGATGCATGTGACAAATCTGTGAATTAATGCTGTAAAAAATTATTTGTGTAATGGTAAATATGCTTGCATGACAGTTCATATATGATATATATGCATGTCTGTAAGCCTCTTCTGTTCTTATCTCTTAGATGCAAAACTAATTCAAAACCCAAAATCACTTCCTCTATTATCTTTTAGTTTAAGATGTTTAAGGAAATATGTTTGAAAAATCAAGATTTTTGTTTTTAAAATACTTTTCAATAGAATTTGGAGGTAGTTTTAACTGGAAAAAAAGAATTTATTGTAAATACTTAAGAATGTCAAGATTTCGACTTCCATAATTTACCGTTTCATTTATATAATCTGATATGCTTTTGTAAACCATGAATTTCAAAGTAAAATCATGATTTTTCAGGTTTTAAATCAAGAGATCTTGCGAGTTGAACGGAATTTAAAAATGTGGCAATTTCTGGTGATCGCAAGGTCGTATGGTCTCGAGCTTGATGTCGAAGGTAGCTTGATGGCTGGTGATCATCAAAAAATGGTGAATACATTTTAGATCCTTGGTGAAGTCAGTCGATGTTGATTTAGGTTTTAAAGTACAATTTTGGGTTGTCGTAGTTCTCGAGCTCGTGCGGCATCGATGGTGGACTAGTGGTGATCGGACCAAGGGGGATAGGAGGATGGGACAGTGGCGCGGCTCTAGGTGGAATGGTGAGTTCTCAGATGATTTGGAATGGTGGCGTGGGGTGGATTTAGGCGATCGACTTTTGTTCCTGTAGGTGTTCATCCTGCTCGATTTCGAATTTTCTTCTCACTTGTGATTCTGGGTATTGATAATATTCAATTAGGTCATCGATGACCTAGAGGGGGCGACATGAATGGTCTGAGCGTCGGCGAATTCATGTACATGTGCACGTTTGTGTTTGTGTGTCAGGGAATTTGAGAAGGAAGAAGAAGAGATAGTGCTCGAGTTGGTCTAGGGGATGTTATCGCATAGACTTGAAGTGATGAAGCATGGAGGTAACTTAGGTGTGTTCTCGAGTTTAATTAGGGTTTGACTCGGGTTCGGGATAACAGTTGTAAAAATTTAAAATTTAAACAAGTTTTAAAAAGTTTAAATCAAGTTTTAACAAATTTTGTTAAACTAATTATTTTATACAATATGTGTTTATTTTGTGGATTAATTAAAGGTTTTAAATTTGAATTATTTTAAATTAATCAAGTTTGAAATATTTTAAAATATATGCGTGTGTGTGTGTGTGTGTTTTTCATTAATAAATTCTTAAGCCTACTTTTAAATAAGGAATTAAATAGCTTAATTAAGAATTTGATTAAATTGATAAATGGTTTATCTTAAAATAATATTTTAAATCATTAGTTGACTTAAAAGTTTTAAGTTAAATTATATGATAATGATAATTTATTTTAAAGGTTTATTTAATGAGATTTAAATATTTTAATTAAGTGATCAATAAAGATAAATGATTTATCTTTGATTTATTAGGGTCTTGAGTAATTTCTTAATGTAAATAACTTAAATGATGGTGATAAGTATTTAATAAATTAATGGTTGATTTATTTATGTGATTAATTAAAGTTAATTAATCAATTATTTATAGGTTAATTACTTAATTAAAGGGTGATTAATTAATGATAAGTAATAAAAGGGCAATTACTTAATGAAGATTAATTAAGTATAATTACTTATTGTAATTAATAAAAGATTATTACTTAATTAAGGGGTAATTACTTTTTGTAATTTTATTAAAGGATAATTAACTTATGTGATTAATTAATTAAGGTAATTAATTTGTGGATAATCAATTAATTTAAAGGTTAATTAATTAACGAAAGTGGTTAAGGGTTGATTTATTAATTAAGGGTTAGTTAATTAATATAACTAATTGGGGATAATCTATTGAAGAATGATTAAATAATCAAAGGTTAATTATTTAATGGTTAAAGTTGATTTATTTATTAATTAAGGTTGATTAATTAATGATTAAAGGTTAACTAATTTATTATTAAAGGTTAATTAATAAATGATTAAAGGATAATTAATTAAAATGGTTTGTAATTAATTAATGTTAATTAACAGGATTAATGATTTATTTATAAGTAATTTAATCTAGTTAAATTAATCAGGTAATTAATTAATCTTACTTATGGATTTTTGATTTGTATCGGATGCTTTGAATTGTTTGATATACTTGATGTGTGATGTTCTGTGATATGATTGAGCCGTGAACTATGATTTATTTATCTATGATGAATTTACATATTTATTTGTGAATCTGTGAATGAAGATAAGCATTATAGGATTATTTCGCTTATCGATATTGTTGTGCTTGGATTGTGATGATTGATGATATTGTATTGTCGTGTGTAAAACCCTCGGACTACACCGCACACACAAATATGGATTTCGCGAGGATTTGGTTAAGTCACAGATATTTTAAATTTAAATATTATTTTGGTTAAAAGTTGAATTTTGAATCCAAATGGTCTGGAAGTGAAATTGAGTTAAATTTGAAAAGCTTTTGGAAAGGAAGTTTGAAATTGAAATTTGGTTTGAATATACTATATCTTGTTAAAGTTTTGAAAATTTTACTTATGGTTTGAAAGGGTTATATAAGCTATACAATATATATGGATTTAAAACTATTCTAAATAAATTGTTTTGGGAATCTGAATTTAATTCAAATAGAACTTGCCGATGATACGACAGTTTGCTGATTTTCTGGTTTATACTTTTAAAGGCTATAACTTGTGTATTTGATCAGATTTTTCCAAAACAAAAGGCAATTATTTTCAAATGATAATGGCTTTCGTATATCAGAAGGATTTCTAGTTTTTGTTGAATAGATTTTAAGTTATGGGTGAATCAAATTGAAATAGTTTTGAAAGCTATGAATGAATCTTTGTTAAAGATTGGTGAACCTTGTTTCAAATTGAAAAGGATCTTAAATGGTTGAATCTTTTATTTAAAAGATTAAAAGTGGAAATTTGTTTAAACCATTCAAAAAGAAAGGTTTTGAGCTAAAAGTTATGACTTAACTAAGATCCCAATATATTCATATGGTTTTAAAATTAAGCGCTCATTATTCGGTTTAGCCGGTAGAGGACTTTATGTCATATAACCCATTCCGAATAATGATATAACGAAATGGATAGCATTTGAAAATAGTGGTGAAGACTGGGTATCTTCGAGAATTAAATGATTACCGGTCGAATGACTCTGCACTGAGTAGCTACGGTATAGAGATCTCCATATGTGATGGGGAGTCCGATCGGAATTGTGAATACCCGGATTTGCAAGGGCTTATTTTGAAGTGCCTTCGGTTCCGTTCGAACCCAGAATGGACTTGTATGGATGTATGTCTGACGTTACACTTTGAGATGTAAAGCTAGTTTCTATCAAATACATTTCTGTTTGGTGGTGGAGAATTTATTCTCTTAGCTTAACACCGTTCTCTAAGACGTACGAGCTCATAGGTTATGTAGTTGATGGTTACTAGTAATATATTCCCAATTTGGTAATGTGGCATACCAAGTGTTGTTGATCATTTGTTGGGCTTTTGTGAAAAGCATAGCTTTGTGGACGAGACCTCATCGAACCTCACAACCCAAAAATGGTCGAAACAAGAAGAATGCGGCAAGGTTATAAGGGTCGTGCCCTTTAGGGCATGTCCATTTCCTTCTGGATAAAAGGTGGTATCATTGTATGGAGCCCAGATATTTAACCTACGTGGTTGTTGGAATTTGTTGGTGTTGAGGATCCTCGGATCAAGATTGGTAATGACTGGGGGATGGCATACTCATGTCAGTAGTTGCCTAGTTACAGAGGTAACTTGGCATTGTGTTGGCAGAGAGCCAGTTAGGTTCTCGGGGCATCCCTCCAGAGGCGTACCATGCGGTGGGGAAGTTCTTTAGCTTGACCATTAGTTAGAGATACAAACAAATAATACGAGCCATGTACGGTTTTAGTTGTATAACCTACCATGGAATGTGGCCGTAACCTGCTATTGAACATGGTAGCTATAGTAGGTATACTATATGGTGATATGCTGGCTAGGAGTAATATTATACTTTCGAAAGGTTTTCTGCACTATGCACTAATAACAATATCAAAAGGTTTTTGCGTATCAAGCATGTTTGACTATCATAAGGAGAAATCTCCTCCAATTGTGTGTTTGCGTTGCGTGTGGCGAGAGGCCTTACGGTAGTTTCATTTTCCAAAAAGGATAGCAAATTTCTTTTTATTTTTTTTATTCAAAAATAAAATATTTTTGTTTGCTCACACCAGTCCCATGACCGACGTGGAGTTTATTGTTCCCTTTCTAAACTCTGGGTGTCTATAATTTTCCACACGAGTAGCCTTTAGAGTCAGATTTTCAGAAATCAGATAGTAGGTGTAGCTTTTTGCAATCACATTGCAGACCGGACTTGCTTAAGTTCATCATGATAGGATTTTGAGCTTGAGGGATTAGGCTTTTGCTTTGGAGCTTTAGAGATGGGGTGCAATCTACGGAACTGTTTTGGTAGTCCAAGCAAGTTGAAGTTCTGTTTCCGCTGTTGTTTTTCGCTATGGTATATGTATATTTTGTCTGATGTTGGATAAATTGTTATAGAGATGTTGTATTCATGGAGTTATATCAATGATATATTGTTTTCTTCCACTGTGTTGTTATACTTAATGTGTTATAATGTGAAGTCCCGGAAATTTTGGCAATATTTATTTAATAATTTCATTTATAATTATTTTAAAATGTGAAATATTAATTTAATAATCTAATTCAAACAGAATCTATCTTTTGAAAATTTATAATTATTTAGTTTGATAAATGATATTCTTTTCAAAATTTACAATAATAATAATCTAATTTGAGAATCTTATTGTTTTCAAATATTAAAAATATTTAAATAATAAAATTATCTTACTAAGCTTATTTAAAGATATTTTATTTATAATGTATATATGTGTACATTGTAAATAGCGATTTGATTTATAATTTAAATTTAAATTTAATAAAGAATATTTTCCAATTTATTTTGTATATAGATGTGCAATGATGAATTGATTAAATTAATTGAAAGTAGTATTGAAAACTTTTCAAAAGTTTGTTTTAAAAATCTATCTTATATTTTCATAAGAAATTAAAGTAAACATTTAGTTTTTTTAAAAATAGTATTTTATAATAAAGGTTTATTTTTTTTTTTTAAAAAAATTCTTTTTCTTTTGAGATAAGATTTAGTTCATTTATATTAGAGTATAGTATTTTGATTTGAAACTCTTGAATAAAATGAATTCAACATTCTTGTCCTTTTTTAAAAAAAAAAAATCTTTTGAAAATTAGCTTTAAAAATATTATTTTGAAAACATTCAAATAAACACTTAAATTGTGTATAATTTTATAAGAAGTTTATACGTAAACATGTAATCATTTTAAAGACTAAATGTAAATAAACATTTAAAACGTCTTAAATTAAATTAGAAATGGTTTTATAAAAATTTAAATACATTTATAAATTTAGATTTTTCTTTTTATATTAAAAATGCACATGTGTTAAACTCTTAATACATAAAGAATACACTTGTACTTAATCTATAACCTTAGTTGACAAGTGGCATTGTTTTAAAACTTTTTATTTAATTATATTGATAAGAAAACATAGCAATACATTTTGTTAAAAAAAACCATTCTCTTCAAAATGAATCTGAAAATCAGATTTAAAGGGAAATTTCAAAATAGATCCTACCAAAAAAAATTCAATCAAAATTCTACAAAACCAAAACCATCTAAAATCTGCAAATTCAAAAACCCAAATCTGCAATCTGAAAACAATCTTCAACCTCAAACTCAAGCAAGTGAAGATCAATTCAAATCTAAGCAATGAAGAATTGGGGTTCAGCAGCAAACTCATCTATATTAATCAACTGCTGCGGTTTTAATTCAACAATCTAAATAAAGTTTAAAATCAACTTCAACATCAAGAAGATCAACTTCAACATGCAGAAGCAAGTCAGGTTCCAGGAATAATGCAATTGCATCTCTGAGATTGTTCTTTGCATCTTCAATAAAATTAATGTGAGTAAGCTTCTTTATTTTAAAAACAGATTTTCCTTTTAAATTCAAAGCTAAACATAATTTATAGAACTCAGGCTATAATTCACAGATATCAAAATCTGTTTAGACAAAACTGTTCTGTTTTCTGTTTAAAAAAATGAAATGAGTAACCTCAATGCAAAAAAAAAAACTTATGTATCTGTGCATGTGTATTGATAGAAATCATCAAGTTTATATGATTGTATTGTGATTATGTGTATATATATATATATATGTGTGTGTGTGTGTGTGTGTGCGCTCCAGAATTCTGTATATCTGTTGTTGACCTTGAAACTAAGTTTTAATAGGAAATCCATTATCAACTGGTTTGATCTTTGTTAGAATTGTTATGTAAATAGAAGTGTTTGTTTAGTATGAATATAAATGTATAAATTATAATTAAGTTAAATTAAAGGAAACTATTATTTCTGTAAACAATAAAAATCAGTTAATATTCAAATAACCAAATCTAAAATATCTGAAATTATTGAAACAAGTTCATAATCTAAATGCATGTTTGGAATCATAAATTTTAAGACAGAAATCACATTTTAAAATTAACTGTTGAATGTGCATTACTGTGTTAAACAGAATTTAGGGTTTTTGGGTTTGTTTGATTTTTCAAGTGGATTTTGGAAGTTGTTATTCTTCCTGGAGGTGGAAGATTGATTGGGAAGTGAAGGAAAATTGGGCAATAGGTGATCAGAGAGGGAGGAGATGGTAATTGTGATTTCCACGTTCTAGCCCTAATTTGGAGTGGTCGGGGTTTTAGTAGCTTATTGATTTTTCTGTGATGCATCGAGTGAGGTAGGGTTTTGGGAGGTTGTAGAGGGGATGTAGATAGAGCAACGGCCAAAGTCGCATCAACGATGATGGTCGGAGGTGGGTTTCCTCGGTGTTGACAGGTTTGGGGTATATGGTGCATTTGGTGTTTCCAGGTTGCAGTTGATTTCTCAATATTGATTTCAAGATGATATGGGGGTTTGGACGGCCGTGATCGTGTGAGGAGATGGTCGGCGACTTGTAGAAGTGGGTTAGAGTGGCTGGAGATCGCCAAGGTGACGGTGCATATGCACCGTACATATCTGAAGTCTGATGAACCTTTGGGGGTCGTGCAAGGTAATTAACTCGAAGATGGTCAAGAGTATATTGTGTAGTGACTCGAGGGAGATAGGACTTTAAATCGAAGCAGGTATGGTGGGTTCTCGGGTTAGTATGTTGCAGGTTTAAAACCTGAAGATATGCAGTTTTTTTTTGAAATTTGAATGAAATTCAAATTGTAGTGCAGGAATTTGATTCAAGTGTAAGTTGAATCTAAATTCAAATGAAATTTTGAATTCAAAGTTTTAAAAATGAAAATATTCAAATTTAAGCAAGATTTAAATATGTTTTAAAAATCAAGTCTAAATATAGGTTCAAGTTTTTATGAATACAGATTTGAATTTAAACAGATTTATAAATTTAAATATTTATCAAGTTTAAAGTGTTTTAAAGTAAATTTAAAAATAAATTTGTTTAAAATAAAGGTTTTAACCTAGAAGAATTCTTTTCTTAATATTGGAATTAAAGATATGAAGTGTTTAACTTTAGTTTGAAAAGTTAAATAATCATTTTAAACTTGTTTCTTTAATAAATTTAAGTAATTTAGTTTTTAAACTTTTCTTATATATTTAAGTAATGAATGTTCTTTAACATTTATTTTTATTTCAAGGTTTATAAATTTATTTAAATTTTGGATAATGTTTAAATAGACATTTTGAAATCTTTAAATTCTAAAATGAAATTTGAATTTAATTTTAGAAATGTATTATTTAAATACAATTGAATGTAAATAAAGTCATTAATAAGTAAATGAATTGTTTTATGAAAAAATTAAGATAATTAAGAAAAATTTACTTATTTATTTGATTTTAAATAATGATTTAGAATTAATTTAACTAGAGATAATTAATGATGATTAATCCAAGAATAATTTCTCAAAGAAGTAATTTAAGGAATTTTTGTTAATTAATAATGATAATTATCTAAGGATAATTAGGTAATTAATTAATGTAATAATTTTGATAATTAACTAGATTAATTAATTGAATATAATCAATTGTAATTGGTTAAATATAATTACGCGATAAAAGTAATTAAGAGATTAATTACTTATTGTAATTAATTTTGATAATGTGATTTGTTAAGTTAATTAATTTAGTTTAATTAATTTAAGAAATCATTTGATGATTTAATTAATGTAATTACTTAATTAATGGAGCAGGATTACTTTGTGGAGCAATAAATGGTAATTACTGGAATGAAATTAGTGGAAGATGATTTATTTTATTTAAGTAATTTGGTTAATTACTTTTGTAATTAATCAAGGGATTGATTAATGTGGATAATTAATTATGGAATAATTAATTTGTTAATGAGTAATTAAATATAGTTAATTACTGAATTGAATATTAGTCATGGTGATTAATAATTAGATTAATTACTAAATGTAACTAATTTTAATTAAGTAATTTATTTAAATATTAGAGATCATTAATTATTATAATTAATGATGTAATTAATGATTGTTTAATTAAGTAATAATTAATTAATTAAGTGATTAATTAATGTAATTAATTTAGGATAAATGTAATTAATTATAATTAATTAATAAATAAAGTAATTAAATGTTAATTACTTATGAATAAGGTTAATTAATTTGAGAAAATTAATTAAAGACTAATTACTTATTGTAATTAGAGGATGATTAATCAAAGGTGCTTAATCAAGTTAAATACTTAGTGAATAATTAATTAACTGGGTTAATTAATTAATGGATATTAAGCAGGATTTAAATGTGGTAACTAATTTAATTTAATTTAAATTAATTAGAGATAGAAGTAATTGATTTAATTCATTTTAAATTAATTATAATTGATGGTTAATAAATCATTGCTTATGGATGTTATTGATTGAATGGTTGTGATCTCAGTAATGAGATGAGTTGTATTTGTATGATATTGATGCTCGGTTAAAGTATGATGGTTTGTGATGAATTATTTGGTTGTGACGATTATCTGTTTGTAATGATGATACAGATTATCTGTTATGATGAGAATGTGATTTATCTATTGTGATATGTAGTTTATCTATCTGTGTGAAATAGATAATAATGAAATGAGTTATTTGTTTAATACCATTAAGTACAACTTGGACATTAAGATGGCGTTTGGATTTCGATGAGACCGGGATCGGATTTCCAAATTTGGAAATCTGAAAACCACACCGATCCAAATGAAACGTTAGGTCATTAATCCAAGTGGAGCAAGTGAAGACTTGAGGTGTAAGAACTATAAGTCAGTATAACTCTGTGGGTGATTTCGTAATGAGTTTGACGGAATAGTACTTGTAGGTTCGAGATGGAGATTTAGAGTGCAAGGGCCATGGTCATTGACTCTGAGGGTGATTCCAAAATGAGTGCAACGAGATAGTGCCTTCGGTTTCGTTCGAACCCGGAACGAACTTGTATGGATTGAATGCTTTCAGAACATCGTCAGGTGGACGATGAGCATTCTAAGATTGATATGTCCTATAAGGTAATCGTAGCCTCAAGCCTCATCAACCGGGAATGGCTAAAACAGGGGAGGTGCATCAAGGCTTCGTGGGTAGCCCCCACTTGAGAGCAAGATTTAACCCTGTCTAGAGGTCCCTTTATATTTCGGCTGTGTGGCAGTTGGCGACGGCCAATCTGCGGGGTGGTCTTGTTCGGGACTGTTCAGTAAGGAATGGTTCCGGCTTTGTGTTGCAGGGGAGCGAGCGTACTCCTCAGTATGGTGATCTAGGCCACGTACTGTGACGGGCGGTACCCCAGTAGCCCTTCCATTGATGGAAACCCATTCTTCCTACAAGACCCTACGGTTTTGATTGTATTACCCACTTTTGTGGCTAATGGCTGGAATTTAATGAATGTAACAATTTCGGCTATTTCTTATTTACTTGAAAACCCTAAACACTATTATAATATCACTGGATTTCCTATCGAATGTTTTGGTTAGTGTAAGGTAAAATCTTTTCCATGTTTATGTGTAGGAAGTCTTACGTGATACCTTTTCTTTTCAAAGGATTTTCTAAAGTTAAGCAACTTTTAACCCCGTTTATTCACACCAGACCCATGTCTGACCCGAGTGTTTATTTTCTGTTTTATTAAACTCTTGGGTACTCATATTACGTATGAGTAGTCAAGTGTTTAAGGATTGCTTTGACGAGTTCTGGAGGAGGTAATGGAGCAGGAGGCTTCAGCGTGTAGATATATAGTGATTCCGCTGTGTTTTGAGTTGTATCTGTTTATCTCCGATATACTTGAATTGTAATTGCTAGACAGACGTTTATAACTGTCTAGCTTGTGTAGTATTAGCTGTATAACTCTGATGTATATGATACTATGTAAAAATTTATGTGATATAACATAATTTATTCGTTCAGCTATGATTCTGATGTTGTCTGTTTCTTTCTTTCTTTTCTCTTTTCTATCCTTTTCTTTCTTCTTAATGATGCGTCTTTCTATGGAATGAAAGGCGGGTCGTTACATTGTGGTATCAGAGCTCTAGGTTGAGCGAATACCTAGACTCTGGAGTGGTGTCTATCTTGAGAGAGCGCATTTGTAATTTTGAATATATATATATATATACATTTGTTTTTTTTTCTACCTATTTGATTGGGTTACCCGTTTAGGTTTTCCAATATAAGTAATAAAGGTAGATAGGGTAGTGGTGTGTGTAACACAAGTACCAATGGTTGGAGTCTGAATGTTTGAGATTGGTAATGAATCTGCTAGGGCAGTATTAGGCATCTTGAGTAGTTTTGCAGTTTGGTGTGAAGGATTTCACTGATCTCTGAAGGAAATCTTTCCAAGATTCGGAGTTCACCTTTGGATGATAAGCTTGGTTTCACTCGTGCGAGTGGATTTTCTTGAGTTTGGATCAGTTGGGAGTACTGAAGCCAGCAATGGTATCTTGGAAACCTTAGGAAGGAGTTCTGTCTGTATTTGAGTTTGAGACTCAGTTTGGCAGGGTGTTTTGTGCTTGGTTTGAGGTTGAGTTTCCTAAGAGATTTATGTCTATTGAAGGCTCTATTGTGAAGAGGCTGGTGTAGCTTTGTGATTCGATGAGCTTTTGGATAAGGAAGTCTTTGGCAGCAGTAGTAGCAGTAAGTGGCCTGTTTCTTCGTTGGTGCAGAAGTCTCTGTGATTTTTCTGTCAGTATGCCAGGCAGATGGTGGAGCTTGTCCATTTCTCTTGGAAGCTTAGCTGAGTGTGATGTTTGTGGTTGGAGGTAGACCATTAGTTCTTCTTTTGGATAGAAGGTTTTAGCTGTTCTAATTTTTGAAGAGAGAACGTTTTCTTGGGATCTGAACTGAGTAAAATCGCCAAAGTGACTTGCGATGGTTCAGAATTTCTTTGAGTAATCTTTGTTTGGATTAAAGCATTTCTAGAGGATGTTTGAGTTATCGAAGTGGTTTGGTATTTTCTGGATGTCTTCGAAGGAATTACGATTTGCATCCGCATCAAGAGATTGAGTTCTGTTTCGACTTGGTTCTTGGAGCTTTACCGGTAATTCAACATAGTTGGAGATTCTTTGAGAGAGAGATATGTTTAAGCTGGTAGGATTGATCGGATCAAGTTTCCCGATTGAATTTTTGTTGTGGGGTTTGTGACCGAATCAGATAGGTCACTGAGATTTTATGGAATTTGATAAGCAGTGTCCGGGATAAGTTGATCAAGTTTGTACTTCTGTTCATCAACAACATTCTCAATTCAGAGTTGCGCAGTGGAAGCATGGTGGCAGTTATTCCAAGATAGAAGCAACACCCGATTCTTTGGGAATTTGAGTTTTGTCTTGGATCAGAGGATTTCTATAGGAAATTAGTTTTAATCTGGAGGCTTGATTGTTTTGTGCATCTGTTTTGTTTTCCGGAAAAGAGTAGTATGTTTGGAGTCTTCTGATATTTGTGTAGTAGAGTTTGTATGGTGGATTTTGATTGATCTAGAAGGTTGAAGGCAGCCCAGGATCGTCAGGAGAGATTTGTGGATAAGAGTATTGGATCTTTCTGTTTTCTCTTAAGAGTTAAGTGTATGGTTTATCACTGGTTTTAGGATCAGTAATTCTGAAGATTTGGAAGTTGTTCAGGACTTGTCTGTGGTCTAGTATTCTGTTTAGATTTGTAGATCTAGATATATAAGAGCTCTAAATCTGAGTGCTGTAGCTAGTTTATATTCTGTAGAGCGAGTGTCCCGGTGTTTGTACCCGCGAAACTCTAGAGAACCTTATCCAGAATTTTGTCTGGATAGTTAGAATTGTTTGTTTGAATTGGTTGCTATGGTTGCTAGTATTTGGTTGATAGCATATGTTTGCTATTTTAAAATTAAAAATATGTATGGAATTATTAAATTACCTTTGCTTTTTAATTTCGAGGACGAAATTCTTTTAAGGGGGGACGAATGTGATGTCCCGGAAATTTAGGCAATATTTATTTAATAATTTCATTTATAATTATTTTATAATGTGAAATATTGATTTAAAAATCTAATTCAAACAGAATCTATCTTTTGAAAATTTATAATTATTTAGTTTGATAAATGATATTCTTTTCAAAATTTAGAATAATAATAATTTAACTTGAGAATCTTATTGTTTTCAAATATTAAAAGTATTTAAATAATAAAATTATCTTTCTAAGTTATTTAAAGATATTTTATTTATAATGTATATATGTGTATACATTGTAAATAGGGATTTGATTTTTAATTTTAATTTAAATTTAATAAAGAATATTTTCCAATTTATTTTGTATATAGATGTGTAATTATGAATTGATTAAAATAATTGAAAATAGTATTGAAAACTTTTCAAAAGTTTGTTTTAAAAATCTATCTTATATTTTCATAAGAAATTAAAGTAAATATTTAGTTTGTTTAAAAATAGTATTTTATAATAAAGATTTATTTTGTTTTATTTTTAAAAATTCTTTTTCTTTTGAGATAAGATTTAGTTCATTTATATTAGAGTATAGTATTTTGATTTGAAACTCTTGAATAAAATGAATTCAACATTCTTGTCCGTTTTAAAAAAAAAAATCTTTTGAAAATTAGCTTTAAAAATATTATTTTGAAAACATTCAAATAAACACTTAAATTGTGTATAATTTCATAAGAAGTTTATATGTAAACATGTAATCATTTTAAAGACTAAATGTAAACAAACATTTAAAACATCTTAAATTAAATTAGAAATAGTTTTAGAAAAAATTAAATACATTTATAAATTTAAAATTTTCATTTTATATTTAAAATGCACATGTGTTAGACTCTTAATACATAAAGAAGACACTTGTACTTAATCTATAACCTTAGTTAACAAGTGGCATTGTTTTAAAACTTTTTATTTAAATTATATTGATAAGTAAACATGGCAATACATTTTGTTAAAAAAAAACCATTCTCTTCAAAATGAATTTGAAAATCAGATTTAAAGGGAAATTTCAAAACAGATCCTACCAAACAAAATTCAATCAAAATTATGCAAAACCAAAACCATCTAAAATATACAAATTCAAAAACCCAAATCTGCAATCTGAAAGCAATCTTCAACCTCAAACTCAAGCAAGTGAAGATCAATTCAAATCTAAGCAATAAAGAATTGGGGTTCAGTAGCAAACTCATCTACATTAATCAATTGCTGCAGTTTTAATTTAATAATCTAAGTGCGGTTTAAAATCAACTTCAACATCAAGAAGATCAACTTCAACATGTGGATGCAAGTCAGGTTCTGGAATAATGCAATTGCATCTCTGAGATTGTTCTCTGCATCTTCAATAATTAATGTGAGTAAGCTTCCTTATTTTAAAAACAGATTTTCCTTTTAAAATCAAAGCTAAACATAATTTACAGAACTCAGGCTATAATTCACAGAAATCAAAATCTGTTTAGACAAAACTGTTCTGTTTTCTGTTTAAAAAAAAATTAAATGAGTAACCTCAATGCAAAAAAAACTTATGTATCTGTGCATGTGTATTGATAGAAATCATCAATTTTATATGATTGTATTGTGATTCTCTGTGTGTGTGTGTGTGTGTGTGTGCGTGTGTGTGTGTGTGTATCTGTGTGCTCCAGAATTCTTTATATCTATTCTTGACCTTGAAACTAAGTTTTAATAGGAAATCCATTATCGACTGGTTTGATCTCTGTTAGAATTGTTATGTAAATAGAAGTGTTTGTTTAGTATGAATATAAAAGTATAAAATATAATTAAGTTAAATTAAAGGAAACTATTGTTTCTGTAAACAATAAAAATCAGTTAATATTCAAATAACCAAATCTAAAATATCTGAAATTATTGAAACAAGTTCATAATCTAAATGCATGTTTGGAATCATAAATTTTAAGACAGAAATCACATTTTAAAATTAACTATTGAACGTGCATTACAGTGTTAAACAGAATTTGGGGTTTTTGGGTTTGTTTGATTTTTCTAGTGGATTTTGGAAGTTGTTATTCTTCCTGGAGGTGGAAGATTGATTGGGAAGTGGAGGAAAATTAGGCAATAGGTGATCAGAGAGGGAAGGAGATGGTAATTGTGATTTCCAGGTTCTAGCCCTAATTTGGAGTGGTCGGGGTTTTAGTAGCTTATTGATTTTTCTATGATGCATCGAGTGAGGTAGGGTTTTGGGAGGTTGTAGAGGGGATGTAGATGGAGCTATGGCCAAAGTCGCATCAACGATGATGGTCGGAGGTGGGTTTCCTCGGTGTTGACAGGTTTGGGGTATATGGTGCATTTGGTGTTTCCAGGTTGCAGTTGATTTCTCAATATTTATTTCAAGCTGATATGGGGGTTTGGATGGTCGTGATCGTGTGAGGAGATGGTCGGCGACTTGTAGAAGTGGGTTAGAGTGGCTGGAGATCGCTAAGGTGATGGTGCATACGCACCATACATATCTAAAGTCTGATGAACCTTTGGGGGTCGTGCAAGGTAATTGACTCGAAGATTGTCTCGAGTATATTGTGTAGTGACTCGAGGGAGATAGGAATTTAACTCGAAGTTGGTATGAGGGGTTCTCGGGTTAGTGTGTTGCAGGTTTAAAACCTGCAGATATGCAGTTTTTTTTGAAATTTGAATGAAATTCAAATTGTAGTGCAGGAATTTGATTCAAGTGTAAGTTAAATCTGAATTCAAATGAAATTTTGAATTCAAAGTTTTAAAAATGAAAATATTCAAATTTAAGCAAGATTTAAATATGTTTTAAAAATCAAGTCTAAATATAGGTTCAAGTTTATTATGAATACAGATTTAAATTTAAACAGTTCTATAAAATTCAAATATTTATCAAGTTTAAAGTGTTTTAAAGTAAATTTAAAAATAAGTTTGTTTAAAATAAAGGTTTTAACCTAGAAGAATTCTTTTCTTAATATTGGAATTAAAGATATGAAGTGTTTAACTTTAATTTGAAAAGTTAAATAATCATTTCTTTAATAAATTTAAGTAATTTGGTTTTTAAACTTTTCTTATATATTTAAGTAATGAATGTTCTTTAACATTTATTTTTATTTCAAGGTTTACAAATTTATTTAAATTTTGGATAATGTTTAAATGGTTAAACATTTTGAAATCTTTAAATTCTAAAATGAAATTTGAATTTAATTTTAGAAATGTATTATTTAAATACATTTGAATGGAAATAAAGTCATTAATAAGTAATTGAATTGTTTTATGAAAAAATTAAGATAATTAAGAAAAATTTACTTATTTATTTGATTTTAAATAATGATTTAGAATTAATTTAACTAGAGATGATTAATGATGATTTATCCAAGAATAATTTCTTAAAGAAGTAATTAAGGAATTTTTGTTAATTCATTGTAACGACCCAAAATTTAACCACTTCAAAATATAACATTTAAAGTGAATTTAAATATAAAATATAAGACGTTTTATGATTCAAATAATATTAGATAGGATTTGGAAGTAGAAACAAACGTAAAAATAGTAACATTTGCCTATATCGACAAAAGTGACAAAATCCTGATTTTACAAAATTAAGTTTCAATGGTTAAATAAATTATTTTAATTAATTTATGAGTGTTTATGTTTTTAAATGACATTATACAAATTTATTTTTAAATTTGGTTTACATAAATAAATAGCTTAAATAAAACGTCAAAAATATGACCGTAAAACATTTTGTAAAAAATCAATGTTTTGTTGATTTAAAGTTGTCGCAACGTTGTTGCACCTTTTATGTATACAATTTAATAAATATGGTAACATATAAAGATAGTTAACAATTAACTAAACAAGGTTACTTTTAGTAATCACACTTAGAAAATTCTAGAAAGTAATTAGCAAAAGTAAACTAAAGAAGACAAAATACATGTCACATCAAAAGTGACATAAAGTAAAGAGAAGTGACATAAAGTAAAGTAATCATTCTTATTCTTTACTTAACTTTAAAGTATTTGAATTTTAAAAGTGTGATGTGATGTGGATGGTAAGTTTTGAATTAAATAAGTTTACTTAATTCTTAAGGAAGGTTATTTAAGTAAAAACACAAATCTATATTTTATTCTCAAATATTTTCTATAAATACATACCCACTTTCTCACTTTCTTTCACACTTCTTCTTCTCAAAATTTCAAGCTTCTTCTTACCTCCTTTAATGGCTTCCAACCTTAACAAAGTTATGCCAAAATAATTCTAAAAAAATAAAGTAAAGAAAATATCAACAAAACACCGTCCGAACCACTTCAAACTCCTCCTCTTTCCTCACATTGCTTACACCCCCTCTTCCTCCATTTGGCCGAGCACTCTTAGCCTTCTCCAAGCTAAGGCAAGCCATCTAAGTCGAAGCGCTCAAGGAATCATAAGCTTAAAACGTCAAGTAGCGAAGCTATAGCCAATTTTCCGTTCACCAAAACCAAACAAAGTGAGAACTCCTAATTTATATGTATATATTTGGTTATGATGTTATGATATGTTTATTTGGATGTTAATAATGATGTTTTATAAGTGTTTGAAAAAGAAAGCAACCACCTTTAAGTCATTTGCAAAAGTTAGTAAGCAAATTTGTACATAAATGTGAATTATGTGACATTGTAATAAAAAATGTTGTTAAATTGATATGCAAGTTCATATGACATTTTAGAATATGTTAAAATGATTATAAATATTGTTTTGGATGTTTATTAGTTGTATATTGAATGTATATGTTGAAACAAGTCACGGATTTACACGACGTAAAATCACATGGAAATCACTTTCCAAAAGAAATGAAATGTGATATGGAATCATTTATACCTTCAAAAATGTTTGAAAATACATTAGAAATGATTCCTAAGTGTTTAAACTTGTTTCGACAAAGTTTGGATATGAATCTCAAAATACGAAAAAAAAATTGACGCGTCGCGTAACGGTAGTTCGCGTTTTCGCGTCAAAAGGTTCAAACGAACATACGAAGTGGAATATAGTTCGGAATTCTTCGAAGTAAGAATCTTCCGAATCCTTATACCCATATCTTTCATAGAAAAATGAAAAAATCAAGATTTCATCTTGTATATTTAGAGATATGGCAAAATCAATTTTCAAGAAAAATCCAGTTTTTGCACTAAATGACCAAAGTTGGAAGTTGATAAAATAATCGTTTTAAAAATATGGAATAAAATCTAAAAATCTTTTAAAATGTCTTAAAAGTGATTTAAGTTGAAAAGATGAATTTATAAATGATATAAAAGTTGTTTTGAAGAATATAGCTTTTAAAGCACTTTTTGCAACACTTTCTACAACGCTTTTTAATAACTTTTGAAATAAAGTTTGAAACTTAACAATGCTTTCTTAAATCCTTAGTAAATGTTTTTAAATGAATAATAAAGCATTTCAAAATAAATTTGAACAATTTAACGTTGTTTCAAAAATGGTTAAACAAATAGTTAAGTGATTTAGAAAGGGAAAATGAGTATGCGGAAACGACTAGTACATGTGTCCCGCCTGTGAGATCTAAAAGTGGAAACAAGGTGTGTAACTAAGGTTAGGGATGGAGCAACCAGTGCCCTGAACTTACCTGGCCTCAGTTTTCTCTTTTAGGCGAGGGGTGGAACATATCGAAAGGAAAGCCCGGATGCTCAACTTGGATTTTATAGAAATAATCTTCTTATACTCATTATTAAAATCCGAAGAGGGAACTTGTCCTATTCGTGGAATTTAAAAGGTGATCTCACCGTTATTCCGCCCATAGCACTTGTTGAATACGGAAGTTGATTTTGGATAAAAGTAGAATGATTTCTATAATCCTATTTTCTCAAAAGATACTCTTTAAAAATGATTTGAGAAATATTTAAAAAAGAGGTTTAAATGATTCCGTATTCACTAAAAGAATATTTTGAAAATATATATCTCTCGAAGATATTTTGGTAAGGAAATGAATGAATTGAAAAACAAGCACCTAATTACATCATTTTTATCGATGATTGGATTTCGAAGGAACCGGAGTCGGATTTGGATAATTCCTATCCGAAAACCACTTCAAACCAATGTATACGTTCGTACGTGAAGACATGTTGAAGATGGTGATTGAAGACCGTGGATCTTCCTAGCGTGAAGACTGCTTGTTGACTTGCTCTGGGTAGCTCCCGAGTTATATATAGCAGTGGTCTCCTCGTGATAGAGATTTTGCGGATTGCAAGGGCTTCTCGCCTAGTAATGGCCGAGGAAAGTACCTTCGGTTTGTCCTGTTCCTGGACAACTTGTATGGACGTTTGTCCGACGTTGCATTTCTAAAGATTACGTACATTGGTTTTTACAAACGTACATCAGTGGTGGCGGAGAAGGCAACTTCTCTTAGCTTAACACCCTCCTTGAGACATACAAGCTCAAGGGTTGTATTTTTGTGGAAGGAAATTAGTAGTTAACGGAAATGGCAATGTGGCATTCAAAGATGTGATATGTGCTTTGTGAAAAGGTAATCGTAGCCTTAAGCCTCATCAAACCGGAAATGACCGAAACAGGATTAGATGCAGCAGGGCTATGTGGGTCATTCCCATTAGGGTATGATCATCCCCTTCTAGATATATTTCTTCCCGCTATGACGTTCGGGATGTTAATTAATGTGGTGTATGGAAAACGAGCGCTCGGTTAAAGGTCGGCAACGACCGGGGGATGACATATTCGGTACTATCTAGTTACAGAGGTAGGCCGGTCTTGTGTTGGTAGAGGGCAGATGTTCTGTGCCTCGGGACATCCATCTAGAGGTGTACCCATTTCGGAAGGTAGATCCTGCGCCTGGTCATTTGTATGGAAACCCATTCTCCAATAAGAACCTGCGGTTTTGTTTGTATTGGCGTAATGAATAGCCTCGAAATGCTATATGGGTAACCATTTCGGCTAAGATTAATAAGTTTATTTGAAAATGTTTTCAAAGAATGTCATTAGAAATAATATCCCTAAATTTTGCGTACTAAAGAGTTTTGGTTATCATAAGGTAAAAACCCGTTCCGTATTTATGTGCGGCGTGGTCTTATGAGATACCTTTTTGTTTCCAAAATATCGTACTTTGAGTTCTCACACCAGTCCCATGACTGACCCGGAGTTTGTTTTTTCCCTTTAAACTCTGGGTGCCCTATTTTTCGGGCAGCCGTATAGTCAGGATACCTTAGGAGCATTTTGGAGCATGCTGGGGAGCATTTTGGACAAGTCTTTTGGAGCTATGAAGCTGAAGTACCTTATGTAGTTATCTACCCATTTTCCGCTGTGTTATGTAGTATGTATTTCTAGCATATGTACGGATAGACAGTTATAACTATCCCGCTAAATTTGTATTAGACTCTGATCATTATGTATAATTATAAATGTTGAATACGATGTGAGATTCTATTATTCTGTTATCTTCTATCTTTATTTTCTTTTACACCCCTGATAATCTGCCTCCCCGGCACTTGGATTTACGGCACGTGAATACCGTGGATGTATTAGCGTCGATTTCTGAGGGTCGAGGAGACGGGTCGTCACATTTGGTATCAGAGCTGAAGGTTAAGCGAGAACCTTGGCTTTGTTGGGGTATGACTCATTAGAGATAGGGTTAGTAACGCCCTAGAATGAGTTTAGTCTGAGAGTGCGCATAATTAAAACTTTTAATTTGAATAAGTAGATTCATAATGTACCGCATTCCCTAAGATATCTCGTCTATATATCCTAAAGATCTTTTTCCTACTATATACAGATAGTAGAAAATGAGTGGAAGAAGAGTACGAGGTAGGGGAGGAAGTAATGCCACAAATGGTCACACTCCCGCAGCTACCGTAGTCGAGGAAGTAGTAGTTCCGGTACAACCCCAAATTAACTTTGCAACTTTATGCAAGAACTACACCAGCCTGGGTGGTAAACCTTTCAAAGGAACAGAAACCATCATTGAAGTACAAGCTTGGATCCGCTCTTGTGAAAGAATTTTCAAAGGACTGAATATTGGAGATGAGCAGAAGAGATTCTTAGCTTCTTGGCAGCTACAAGATGGAGCTCTAGTTTGGTGGGAATCTATTACTCAGAATGAGTCAGAAGATGATTTCTCTTGGGAACGATTCAAAGAAGTTCTGGGGGAGCAGTATATGCCAGAAGCAGGAAAATCCCGTCTTTATCGAAATTTCATGGATTTTAAACAGGAGGAGGAAATGTCGTTTGAGGAGTATGCTAACAAGTTTAACGAATTATCTCGTTTTGGGCCTGGATTGATAGATACGCCCCTAAAAAAGAATGAAAAGCTTATTTCTGGAATGAAGAATCAATACCATGTCAGAATGACTGGGCATGTGAAAGAACCATATATAGACTTAATAGACATGGGATACAGATATGAAGCTTTGGATAAGATAGATCCACCTGTTGTACAAGGTAGCAACAGCAATAACTGGAAGAAGAGGAAGTTCAATGGCAAGAAGAAATGGCAGGGAAAACCAAAAGAAGGATCTCAGGAGAACCGCTTTAAAGACATCACTTGTAATAATTGTAAGAAGAAAGGCCATTTTGCGAAGAATTGTTGGGGTCCCAAAGCTCAGAGTGTTGCCTCTCCGGTGGCTCAGAATTATCTCTGCTATAATTGTCATAAACCAGGGCACCTGATTAAGGATTGTCCCCTAATGAAGAAAGGAGAACAAGCCAAAGTTTATGCTATCAAGGATGAGCCTTCAACTTCCAAAGATGTGAAGGGCAAAGGAGTGTTGGAAGGTAATATTTTTATCAAAGATGTTTTAGTTAGAGTATTATTTGATACCGGAGCTTCTCATAGTTTTATTTCTAAAACGACTGTAGAAGAATTAGAACTTGAACCTAAAATTGTTGACGAACCTATCTGTGTAACGAATCCTATAGGAGGTTCCACTAGTCTTTGTATGCTCTGTGAAAAAGTCCCAATTTCCTATCCTCCCCATCACTTTCCTTTCGATCTTTTCGTCTTAGATTTTATTGGATTCGAAATTTTACTTGGTATGGATTGGTTAACTAAAAATGAAGCTATTCTAGATTGTTTGAAAAGAATAGTTGTAGTGAAGACAAAGTTAGGGAAACTCATAGAAATACCTTGTGAAGGTCCTAGTCCAAGAAGGGATAGTTTTCTTTATGCTTTAGATACATCCCAGACAGGATTAGAAACAATACCCGTTGTTAAAGAATTTACAGATGTCTTTGAGGAAGTAAAAAGTTTACCCCCACATCGAGAAATCGAATTTCGTATCGATTTAGTTCCTGGTGCGATGCCAATTAAACAACAAGATAGAAGGATGGCTCCGAAAGAAAGGAATGAGTTGAATAGTCAAACCCAAGAGCTATTAAAGAAAGGGCTGATAAGACCCAGCCGTTCAAGTTGGGGATCGGCGGTAGTTTTTGTTGCTAAGTCAGATGGATCTTTGAGACTGTGTGTAGACTATCGAGATCTAAATAAGCAAACCATTAAGAACAAGTATCCTCTACCCCGAATAGACGACTTATTTGACCAGTTACATGGAGCTCGAGTTTTCTCTAAAATGGACCTAGCTACAGGATTCCATCAGTTAAGGATCGCAGAAGATTGCATCCATTTAACTGCATTCAAAGGTCCAAATACTTTCTATGAGTGGTTGGTTATGCCTTTTGGGCTGACTAATGCACCTGCTTATTTTGTCGACCTTATGAATAGAGTGTTTAGAGATGTGCTAAACAAATTCGTGTTAGTCTTTATCGATGATATCCTCATCTACTCAAAGACAGAAGAAGAACACGTAAGGCATCTAGAAGCTGTGTTGGAAATATTGAGAAATAATGTGCTTAAAGCCAAATTCTCAAAGTGCCATTTTTGGGAGAGAGAGGTAAGATTCCTTGGACATATAATATCAAGGGATGGAATTTCAGTAGATCCAGGGAAAGTTGCAGCTATTCAAGATTGGAAGCAGCCACAAACTCCTAAAGAGATTCGTAGCTTCTTAGGGTTGGCAGGATATTACAGAAGATTCGTTCAAGACTTCTCTAAAATTGCCTATCACCTAACGAAGTTGACAATGAAGGATGCTAAATTTATCTGGACTCCTAAGTGTGAAGAAGCATTCCAAGAACTTAAGAAGAGATTGACAACTGCTCCAGTTTTAGCAATTATAAATGGGAATAGTGGATTGACCGTTTATACAGATGCTTGTGGAGAAGGAGTTGGTGCAGTTTTAATGCAAGATGGGAAGGTGATTGCTTATGCAAGTAGACAGCTGAAGACGCATGAGAAGAATTATGCAACACACGACTTAGAATTATTAGCCGTTGTGTTCGCACTAAAGATATGGAGACATTATTTGCTGGGTAAGAATCTTTCATAGTTTATTTCGATAAAACTTTGAATTGACCTTAGTAAATAATATTCCATCTTTTAGGTGAAAAATTCGAACTCTTCACGGACCATAAATCTTTGAAGTATCTTTTCACCCAGAAGGATTTGAACATGAGACAGCAACGCTGGCTAGAATTTCTCGCGTCATATGATCTAGATATTCTATATACACCCGGGAAAGCCAACGTAGTAGCTGATGCATTGAGTAGGAAGTTAGCTACTATTTCTTATTTGGTGGTAACTCCAACTCTCCTAGAAAAGATCGCCAACAAACAAAAAGAGGATCTATTTCTCAAGGAGATCGTTAGGAATATACATCACGGATATAATTCAAGCTTTAAAATAGACAACCATGGAGTACTGCGGTTAAATGGAAGAATTTGTGTTCCAGATGTTGGAAATCTTAAGCAAGAAGTATTAGCTGAATGTCACACAGCCAAACTTAGCGTTCATCCAGGGATTCATAAGATGTACAAGGACATGAAGCGTACATTTTGGTGGAAAAGTATGAAGAGGGACATATCTATCTATGTCAGCCGGTGTGAAAATTGCCAAAGAATCAAAAGCGATCAACAGAAGACAGCCGGATTACTTCAACCTCTGGAGATTCCAGCTTGGAAGTGGGATCAAATATCCATGGATTTCATTGATGGCTTACCCCGAACAAGGAAAGGAAATGAAGGCATTTGGGTTATCATAGACCGATTAACCAAAAGTGCACACTTTATTCCAGTTAAGCCAACAAGAACTGCAGCAAGCCTTGCAGATATATATATGAGGGAGATTGTCCGATTGCATGGAGTTCCAAGCAGCATAGTTAGCGATCGTGATCCAATCTTCACTAGTCAGTTTTGGGAAGCACTACAGACAGCTTTGGGAACGAAGCTGAGTATAAGCACTGCATATCACCCCCAAACTGATGGACAGATGGAAAGAGTCAACCGTGTTTTAGAAGATCTTTTGAGAGCATGTATTCTAGACTTTGGAGGCTCGTGGGAGAATCATTTGCATTTAGTAGAGTTCTCCTATAATAATAGCTATCAAGCTAGTATCAGCATGGCACCGTATGAAGCTTTGTATGGCCGTCCATGTAAATCGCCAGCATGTTGGATAGAAACCGGAGATCGGTTAGTGCTTGGCCCAGATATGATACGAGAAGCTTCAGAGAAAGTTGATATGATTAGAAAGAAGCTAAAAGAAGCCCAAAGTAGACAAAAGAGTTATGCAGACCGAAGACGTAGAAATCTAGAATTCTCAGTTGGAGATTCAGTCTTTTTGAAAGTCTCTCCAATGAGAGGAGTAGTAAGATTTGGAAGAGCTGGGAAGTTAGCACCTCGATATATTGGACCTTTTCCCATTCTTGAACGAATTGGCCCACTAGCTTATCGAGTACAATTGCCTGAAAGATTGTCTGGTGTACATAATGTTTTTCACGTATCGCATTTGCGGAAGCATATATATAACCCAGAACAAATCATAGAAACAGCTGCTCAGGATGACTTGGAGTTAGAACCAAACTTAGCAGTTATTAGAAGACCCATTCGAATCGTGGATCAAGATGAGAAACGATTAAGAAGGAAAGTTGTAAGATTGGTAAAAGTTCAGTGGAGCGGGGATGCTGATGATTGCACATGGGAAACCGAAGATAGAATGAGGAAAGCATATCCCGAGTTTAGGATCGATGTATAGACTTTATCTATCATTTGAGTGTACTCACCGCATGTGGTGTAATCACTTATTCCATCTTATCAAATATATATATATTTCCTTTTGAGCTATTTTCTTCTTATCTAATTTCGAGGACGAAATCCTTTTAAGTAGGGGAGAATGTAACGACCCAAAATTTAACCACTTCAAAATATAACATTTAAAGTGAATTTAAATATAAAATATAAGACGTTTTATGATTCAAATAATATTAGATAGGATTTGGAAGTAGAAACAAACGTAAAAATAGTAACATTTGCCTATATCGACAAAAGTGACAAAATCCTGATTTTACAAAATTAAGTTTCAATGGTTAAATAAATTATTTTAATTAATTTATGAGTGTTTATGTTTTTAAATGACATTATACAAATTTATTTTTAAATTTGGTTTACATAAATAAATAGCTTAAATAAAACGTCAAAAATATGACCGTAAAACATTTTGTAAAAAATCAATGTTTTGTTGATTTAAAGTTGTCGCAACGTTGTTGCACCTTTTATGTATACAATTTAATAAATATGGTAACATATAAAGATAGTTAACAATTAACTAAACAAGGTTACTTTTAGTAATCACACTTAGAAAATTCTAGAAAGTAATTAGCAAAAGTAAACTAAAGAAGACAAAATACATGTCACATCAAAAGTGACATAAAGTAAAGAGAAGTGACATAAAGTAAAGTAATCATTCTTATTCTTTACTTAACTTTAAAGTATTTGAATTTTAAAAGTGTGATGTGATGTGGATGGTAAGTTTTGAATTAAATAAGTTTACTTAATTCTTAAGGAAGGTTATTTAAGTAAAAACACAAATCTATATTTTATTCTCAAATATTTTCTATAAATACATACCCACTTTCTCACTTTCTTTCACACTTCTTCTTCTCAAAATTTCAAGCTTCTTCTTACCTCCTTTAATGGCTTCCAACCTTAACAAAGTTATGCCAAAATAATTCTAAAAAAATAAAGTAAAGAAAATATCAACAAAACACCGTCCGAACCACTTCAAACTCCTCCTCTTTCCTCACATTGCTTACACCCCCTCTTCCTCCATTTGGCCGAGCACTCTTAGCCTTCTCCAAGCTAAGGCAAGCCATCTAAGTCGAAGCGCTCAAGGAATCATAAGCTTAAAACGTCAAGTAGCGAAGCTATAGCCAATTTTCCGTTCACCAAAACCAAACAAAGTGAGAACTCCTAATTTATATGTATATATTTGGTTATGATGTTATGATATGTTTATTTGGATGTTAATAATGATGTTTTATAAGTGTTTGAAAAAGAAAGCAACCACCTTTAAGTCATTTGCAAAAGTTAGTAAGCAAATTTGTACATAAATGTGAATTATGTGACATTGTAATAAAAAATGTTGTTAAATTGATATGCAAGTTCATATGACATTTTAGAATATGTTAAAATGATTATAAATATTGTTTTGGATGTTTATTAGTTGTATATTGAATGTATATGTTGAAACAAGTCACGGATTTACACGACGTAAAATCACATGGAAATCACTTTCCAAAAGAAATGAAATGTGATATGGAATCATTTATACCTTCAAAAATGTTTGAAAATACATTAGAAATGATTCCTAAGTGTTTAAACTTGTTTCGACAAAGTTTGGATATGAATCTCAAAATACGAAAAAAAATTTGACGCGTCGCGTAACGGTAGTTCGCGTTTTCGCGTCAAAAGGTTCAAACGAACATACGAAGTGGAATATAGTTCGGAATTCTTCGAAGTAAGAATCTTCCGAATCCTTATACCCATATCTTTCATAGAAAAATGAAAAAATCAAGATTTCATCTTGTATATTTAGAGATATGGCAAAATCAATTTTCAAGAAAAATCCAGTTTTTGCACTAAATGACCAAAGTTGGAAGTTGATAAAATAATCGTTTTAAAAATATGGAATAAAATCTAAAAATCTTTTAAAATGTCTTAAAAGTGATTTAAGTTGAAAAGATGAATTTATAAATGATATAAAAGTTGTTTTGAAGAATATAGCTTTTAAAGCACTTTTTGCAACACTTTCTACAACGCTTTTTAATAACTTTTGAAATAAAGTTTGAAACTTAACAATGCTTTCTTAAATCCTTAGTAAATGTTTTTAAATGAATAATAAAGCATTTCAAAATAAATTTGAACAATTTAACGTTGTTTCAAAAATGGTTAAACAAATAGTTAAGTGATTTAGAAAGGGAAAATGAGTATGCGGAAACGACTAGTACATGTGTCCCGCCTGTGAGATCTAAAAGTGGAAACAAGGTGTGTAACTAAGGTTAGGGATGGAGCAACCAGTGCCCTGAACTTACCTGGCCTCAGTTTTCTCTTTTAGGCGAGGGGTGGAACATATCGAAAGGAAAGCCCGGATGCTCAACTTGGATTTTATAGAAATAATCTTCTTATACTCATTATTAAAATCCGAAGAGGGAACTTGTCCTATTCGTGGAATTTAAAAGGTGATCTCACCGTTATTCCGCCCATAGCACTTGTTGAATACGGAAGTTGATTTTGGATAAAAGTAGAATGATTTCTATAATCCTATTTTCTCAAAAGATACTCTTTAAAAATGATTTGAGAAATATTTAAAAAAGAGGTTTAAATGATTCCGTATTCACTAAAAGAATATTTTGAAAATATATATCTCTCGAAGATATTTTGGTAAGGAAATGAATGAATTGAAAAACAAGCACCTAATTACATCATTTTTATCGATGATTGGATTTCGAAGGAACCGGAGTCGGATTTGGATAATTCCTATCCGAAAACCACTTCAAACCAATGTATACGTTCGTACGTGAAGACATGTTGAAGATGGTGATTGAAGACCGTGGATCTTCCTAGCGTGAAGACTGCTTGTTGACTTGCTCTGGGTAGCTCCCGAGTTATATATAGCAGTGGTCTCCTCGTGATAGAGATTTTGCGGATTGCAAGGGCTTCTCGCCTAGTAATGGCCGAGGAAAGTACCTTCGGTTTGTCCTGTTCCTGGACAACTTGTATGGACGTTTGTCCGACGTTGCATTTCTAAAGATTACGTACATTGGTTTTTACAAACGTACATCAGTGGTGGCGGAGAAGGCAACTTCTCTTAGCTTAACACCCTCCTTGAGACATACAAGCTCAAGGGTTGTATTTTTGTGGAAGGAAATTAGTAGTTAACGGAAATGGCAATGTGGCATTCAAAGATGTGATATGTGCTTTGTGAAAAGGTAATCGTAGCCTTAAGCCTCATCAAACCGGAAATGACCGAAACAGGATTAGATGCAGCAGGGCTATGTGGGTCATTCCCATTAGGGTATGATCATCCCCTTCTAGATATATTTCTTCCCGCTATGACGTTCGGGATGTTAATTAATGTGGTGTATGGAAAACGAGCGCTCGGTTAAAGGTCGGCAACGACCGGGGGATGACATATTCGGTACTATCTAGTTACAGAGGTAGGCCGGTCTTGTGTTGGTAGAGGGCAGATGTTCTGTGCCTCGGGACATCCATCTAGAGGTGTACCCATTTCGGAAGGTAGATCCTGCGCCTGGTCATTTGTATGGAAACCCATTCTCCAATAAGAACCTGCGGTTTTGTTTGTATTGGCGTAATGAATAGCCTCGAAATGCTATATGGGTAACCATTTCGGCTAAGATTAATAAGTTTATTTGAAAATGTTTTCAAAGAATGTCATTAGAAATAATATCCCTAAATTTTGCGTACTAAAGAGTTTTGGTTATCATAAGGTAAAAACCCGTTCCGTATTTATGTGCGGCGTGGTCTTATGAGATACCTTTTTGTTTCCAAAATATCGTACTTTGAGTTCTCACACCAGTCCCATGACTGACCCGGAGTTTGTTTTTTCCCTTTAAACTCTGGGTGCCCTATTTTTCGGGCAGCCGTATAGTCAGGATACCTTAGGAGCATTTTGGAGCATGCTGGGGAGCATTTTGGACAAGTCTTTTGGAGCTATGAAGCTGAAGTACCTTATGTAGTTATCTACCCATTTTCCGCTGTGTTATGTAGTATGTATTTCTAGCATATGTACGGATAGACAGTTATAACTATCCCGCTAAATTTGTATTAGACTCTGATCATTATGTATAATTATAAATGTTGAATACGATGTGAGATTCTATTATTCTGTTATCTTCTATCTTTATTTTCTTTTACACCCCTGATAATCTGCCTCCCCGGCACTTGGATTTACGGCACGTGAATACCGTGGATGTATTAGCGTCGATTTCTGAGGGTCGAGGAGACGGGTCGTCACATTCATAATGATAATTATCTAAGGATAATTAAGTAATTAATTAATGTAATTAATTTTGATAATTAACTAGATTAATTAATTGAATATAATCAATTGTAATTGGTTAAATATAATTACTTGATAAAAGTAATTAAGAGATTAATTACTTATTGTAATTAATTTTGATAATGTGATTTGTTAAGTTAATTAATTTGGTTTAATTAATTTAAGAAATCATTTGATGATTTAATGAATGTAATTACTTAATTAATGGAGCAGGATTACCTTGTGAAGCAATAAATGGTAATTACTGGAATGAAACTAGTGGAAGATGATTTATTTTATTTAAGTAATTTGGATAATTACTTTTGTAATTAATCAAGGGCTTGATTAATGTGGATAATTAATTATGGAATAATTAATTTGTTAATGAGTAATTAAAGATAGTTAATTACTGAATTGAATATTAATCAAGGTGATTAATAATTAGATTAATTACTAAATGTAACTAATTTTAATTAAGTAATTTATTTAAATATTAGAGATCATTAATTATTATAATTAATGATGTAATTAATCATTGTTTAATTAAGTAATAATTAATTAATTAAGTGATTAATTAAGGTAATTAATTTAGGATAAATGTAATTAATTATAATTAATTAATATATAAAGTAATTAAATGTTAATTACTTATGAATAAGGTTAATTAATTTGAGAAAATTAATTAAAGACTAATTACTTATTGTAATAAGAGGATGATTAATCAAAGGTGCTTAATCAAGTTAAATACTTAGTGAATAATTAATTAACTGGGTTAATTAATTAATGGATATTAAGCAGGATTTAAATGTGGTAATTAATTTAATTTAATTTAAATTAATTAGAGGTAGAAGTAATTGATTTAATTCATTTCAAATTAATTATAATTGATGGTTAATAATCATTGCTTATGGATGTTATTGATTGAATGGTTGTGATCTCAGTAATGAGATGAGTTGTATCTGTATGATATGGATGCTTGGTTAAAGTATGATGGTTTATGATGAATTATTTGGTTGTGACGATTATCTGTTTGTAATGATGATACAGATTATCTGTTATGATGAGAATGTGATTTATCTATTGTGATATGTAGTTTATCTATCTGTGTGAAATAGATAATAATGAAATGAGTTGTTTGTTTAATACCCTTAAGTACAACTTGGACATTAAGATGGCGTTTGGATTTCGATGAGACCGGGATCGGATTTCCAAATTTGGAATTCTGAAAACCACATCGATCCAAATTAAACGTTAGGTCGTTAATCCAAGTGGAGCAAGTGAAGACTCGAGGTGTAAGAACTATATGTCAGTATAACTCTGTGGGTGACTCCGTAATGAGTTTGACGGAATAGTACTTATAGGTTCGAGATGGAGATTTAGAGTGCAAGGGCTATGGTCGTTGACTCTGAGGGTGATTCCAAAATGAGTCCAACGAGATAGTGCCTTCGGTTTTGTTCGAACTCGGAACGAACTTGTATGGATTGAATGCTTTCAGAACATCGTCAGGTGGACGATGAGCATTCTAAGATTGATATGTCCTATAAGGTAATCGTAGCCTCAAGCCTCATCAACCGGGAATGGCTCAAATAGGGAAGGTGCAGCAAGGCTTCGTGGGTAGCCCCCACTTGAGAGCAAGATTTACCTCTGTCTAGAGGTCCCTTTATATTTCGGCTGTGTGGCAGTTGGCGACGGCCAATCTGCGGGGTGGTCTTGTTCGGGACTGTTCAGTAAGGAATGGTTCCGGCTTTGTGTTGCAGGGGAGTGGGCGTACTCCTCGGTACGGTGTTTTAGGCCATGTACTGTGACGGGCAGTACCACAGTAGCCCTTCCATTGATGGAAACTCACTCTTCCTACAAGACCCTACGGTTTTGATTTTATTACCCACTTTTGTGGCTAGTAGCTGGAATTTAATGAATGTAACAATTTCGGCTATTTCTTATTTACTTGAAAACCCTAGACACTATTATAATATCACTGGATTTCCTATCAAATGTTTTGGTTAGCGTAAGGTAAAAACTTTTCCATGTTTATGTGTGGGAAGTCTTACGTGATACCTTTTCTTTTCAAAAGATTTTCTAAAGTTAAGCAACTTTTAACCCCGTTTACTCACACCAGACCCATGTTTGACCCGAGTGTTTATTTTCTATTTTATTAAACTCTTGGGTACTCATATTACGTATGAGTAGTCAAGTGTTTCAGGATTGCTTTGACGAGTTCTGAAGGAGGTAATTGAGCAAGAGGCTTCAGCGTGTGTATATATATAGTGATTCCGCTGTATTTTGAGTAGTATCTGTTTATCTCTGATATACTTGAATTGTAATTGCTAGACAGACGTTTATAACTGTCTAGTTTGTGTAGTATTATCTGTATAATTCTGATGTATATGATACTATGTAAAGTTTTATGTGATATAACATAATTTATTCGTTCCGCTGTGAGATTCTGATGTTGTCTGTTTCTTTCTTTCTTTCTTTTCTCTTTTCTGTCCTTTTCTTTCTTCTTTATGATGCGTCTTTCTATGGAATGAAAGGCGGGTCGTTGCATATAATCTTTAGCGAACCAGACTCAATGTTTGAATTTGCGGCATTCGAATATGGGTGAAGTATTTCTATATCAATTTTCGAAGGTCAAGTCAGGGTTGTTTAAATTTGGTATCAAAGCTGAAGGTTGAGTAAGAACTTTAGCTCAGGAGTATAACACATTAGGTGACTCATTAGAGATAGGGATATAAGTGCCCTAGAATGAGTGTATCCCTAAGATATCTTGTCCTTATGCCTCAGTAAATTCTCTTATTTTTCGCTGATAGTAAGTATGAGTGCAAGAAGAGGACGAGATAGGGGACAGTGGAGTACCACTACAAATTGTCGATACGCTGTAAACAATAAGGAAACAATCTTTTTCCTCAATCTCTTTTGATAATCATCTGATATCAATTCTTGGATGTTTTCCTAACAGCTCCAAGAAGAAGCTTTTGTGTGGTGGTGGCCCTGCGAATCATTGTAGAAAAGATTCTAAATTCGTATTTCGTACTCTAATAATCAGTTTCTTATGAGTCTTTCCGTTTTAACTTTAATGAATTTGGAATTTAAATTGAAATGAATTGGTTAACAAAATATGAAGCCAAATTGGATTGCAATCCATTTGTCTATTCTTTAGGGTCCCGATATATTCTACGAATGGCTAGTTATCCCTGCGAACTAATCAATGCCCCTGCATATTTCGTAGACCGGATAACTTGAGTGTTTTGTGAAGTGTTGAATAGATTCGTTCTCGTATCTATTGTTGATATTCTGATTTGGTAAGCCAAATATAGAATTGATATTCAGTTTGATCCGGTAAAACATTCTCCATCTATTCTTTGGTTGTCTCCCTGTGTAGCAAATTTCAAGGACAAAATTTTCTTAAGGGGGGAATCTGTAACGATCCTAGTTTTGAGTCAAATTTAAATTGGTAATTAATATAGAATTTTGGATTAAATTGTGAATTAATTTGATATTTTCCAAATTAAATAAGATACGTGCCTATTTATTTATATAAATAGATTGTAATTTGAAATTTGAATTTCAATTTTTCCAAAATAAAATATATGTTATTTGTTTATATATGTGTATACAAATTGATTTTTAAATTGAATTTTGAATTTGAAACTCAAAAATAAATATGTTAGAAAATAAATTGGATCTAAATACTCTATATTTTAAAATTTATAAAAATTTGTTTTCTAATATATATATATATATATATATAGATTGGGAAAGTTATATTTTTAAATTTAATTTAATGACAATTTTCAAAAGGCTATTTTATATTAAATTCTTATATATAAATTAATTTGGTTATTCATTAATGTACAATTAGTTTTAAAATCATTTTTCTTAAGGTTATATAAATAGTTATAAAAGTAAGTGTGTATAGATAAATATTTTTAATTTATGTAAGCTTTATAGAAGGCTAATGTTCTTTCTTTTAAAATTATATATGAACTAAGTATAGTTTGTAAAAATAAAATTTTAAAACATATTACATAATTTATAATATTATAAGGGTTTAAAAAAAATTATAAATTAAATAAAGTAGGGTTTTAATCATGAATTTAATTGTTTTAAACAAATGTAACATTTTGAAACATGGAATTTAACATGTGTAAGTATTTTTGCAAGAAGAGTAACAAGTGTTAAGTAAATTTATCATATAATAACCAGTGTCATACTTTTATATTTCTTTTCATTTTTAAATTCATATAATAAAAGAAAATCAAGGTTATTAGTACATCTATATCATTTTCTTCACAACTTTCTTTCATATATTCAAAGACGACGAAGCTGAAAATAAAATCCAAAAAATTAAATCAAAGTAAACAAAACTGAAAACAAATCAAATAGTCTTCATCCTGATCAATGTAAGAACATATCAGATTTCAAATTCCAGAGCAAATCAAAGTTCTAGATTTTTTCTAAAGCAAACAATCTTAAAGCCTGAAGAAAAGTCAAAACAAATCCAACATTATCAAGCAAACCTGAAGCAACTAATCAACTCAACACAATCAAGCATAGAAGCAGATCAAAAATCAAAGCTTCAGTTCCAAATTTGATTCACCAATTTCCAGATTTAAAAGCATTTCCAGTTCTCTGTTCTTCAATCCACTATGAGTAAACATCACTCCTTATCAAACTTTATCTATTTGTTTTGATGTATGTGACAAATCTGTGAACTAATGTTGTGAAAATTTGTTTGTGTAATAGTAAATGTGCTTGCATAAATGTCAGTTCATATGTGATATGTGTGTGTGTATATATATATATATATATATATATATATATATATATGCATGTCTGTAAGCCTCATCTATTCTTGTTTCTAGCTACTTGCTCCATCTAGTCAGCTAATGAAGGTATAGAAGTTTTTGTATTGTATATTTTATGAGAGGTTTTCATATGCGTTTTCTTAAATGGAAACATTTGTTCATCAAATACAACATGTCTAGACACAAACACCTTTCCATTGCTATCTAAACACTTGTAACCCTTCATATTAGTAGCATAACCTTAAAAGGTACATAGGGAGGACCTGAAATTCAACTTGTGCGAATTGTATGGTCTTAAATAAGGAAAACATAGACATCCAAACACTTTAAGGTCATAATAATTTGGTTTAACACCAGAAAGCACTTCTATAGGACTTCAATACTGTATAGTTTTTTTTTTGGTAGTCTGTTTATTAGATATACACTAGTAGCAAATGCATCGGAACAGAATTTTTGTGGTAAAGAGGCCTGAGCAAAAAGTGTTAAACCAGTTTCAACAATATGTTTATGTTTCCTTTCTATCAAGCCATTTTGTTCACAAGTATAAGGATAAGTAACTCTATGGTTGTTCCTTTTTTCTGAAAATACTGCTTTAGAGAATAGATTTTAGTTCCACCATCAGTTTGAATTTTTTTAACCTGACAGTTAGTTTGACTCTCAACTAAATTGATGAACTGAACTACAACATTGTAAGTTTCATATTTAGATTTCAAGAAATATATTCATACATGTCTAGAGAAAGCATCTATAAAGGAAATGTAGTATTTAAAACCATAATCTGTGGTGATAGGTGTAGGATTCCATAAGTCAGTGGCAATCAACTATAATGGTTTAATGTAAACAGTCTCAGTTACAGAAAAAGCAAGCTTGTGACTCTTGCCCATTTGACAGTGTGTACATACATAAGGCATAGAAATGTTAGCAAAAGAAATATATTTTTTTCAAAACTTTATTTATAATGTTTGCATTGGCATGCCCCGGTCTGCAATGCCATATATCAAAAGCTTACAGTTACTTGCTTGAGTTATTTCATAACTATTACACCATTTTACCTCTACATTCTTGATTTTCAGAATTATAAACACTAAATTTATTAGTCCTCTACACTCTTTACCCTGAAAAAAATTTCACTAGACTTAATGTCTTTGACTAGACAGTAGGTAGGAAATAATTCAAAATATACTTGGTTATCTTTAACAAATTAAGATACGCTAAGTAAATTTTTTTGTAATTAAAGGAACTCTCAAGCGGTTGTTGAGATATAATTTTCTTGCACCTTTAATACATGCAATGCCAGTGTGAGTAATATTTATGGGCTTACCATTTCCCATGTGAATGCATTGCGTACCTTTGTACTTTTGATTTCCAAGATTTAAATTCCTAAGACTTTTTGTTACACGATTAGTTGTCCCAGAGTCAGGAAACCAACTTTGATCTTGTGAATCATCTTTGTTGACGGTATTTTCTTTATGACTGGTCGAATCAGGTTGAATGTTAATCATATTTGCACTTTGATAATTCCTTTGATTGATGTTTCCCTGCTGAGATGGTACATAGCTTGCATCAAATCTAAAGTAACATTTGTTAGCACTATGTCCAAACTTTTCACATATTTGGCATCTCAGTTTATTATTGTTGTTGTGAAATCTTCCACCTCTGCCTCTTAATCTGTTGGATGAACCACCTGTGTTAGATGACACACCTCTTTGATTTTTGTTGTTGTATGTCTTTTCTTGATTTTTTGAAGCATAGTTAATAGAAAATTCTTGAACAGATTTCTTATGCTCTATCCTTCCTTCATGTGACAGTAGAATAGAATTAACATATTCAATAGATGATGTTTTTTCTTAAGAAGAAACTATTGTCACAACTGCTTCATAATTATCATCTAGACCACTTAAGATTGATAATACCTGTACTGCATTGGACATCTTATGTTCTGCTGCAGCAAGTTGATTACATGGATTTTTGATTTTGGTCAGATATTCTCTCATGTTTAACCCATCTTTTCTTATGTTCTGTAGTTTTCTTTTATAATAAAGGCCCATTGATACAGACCGAGTGTTGAATATGTGCACTATTGAATGCCATATTTCATGGGATGTTTTAATCCTATAAGTTGAGGTAGAATGATAGGTCCAATAGAAAGTAAGAGCCAAGAGCCTATGAGGCTATCTTGCTTTTGATAGTTAGAGTAATCTTTGCTGATTACAAGCTTTTCTTCACTATCAGTGGCATATTTTGTTGGATTAATTAGTGTTCCAAACACATACTCGTCAATGTCATATCCCCTTATGGCTGAATTGAAGCATCCATAACATGTAGATTGATTCATTAAGAATACTTGTCACTAACTGACTCTGTGGTATGATTATTGATTTCAGTAGATCTTGAGAATCAGAATGATGAGAAGTGGCAGTTCTTGAAGTGTTGAGGGAATCTTGAACATCATTAACATTGTCTCCTCCCATGTTGATGATTTGAGAAGTAAGATAGATTATTAGATGAAGAACGTTGAAGTTTTGAGATCAACAAATGTTGCAGCCAGAGGAATCTGGCGATGAAATGGACTTTGAAGATGACCTCTAGGCGAGGCACTTTTAGTTGATGACAATCATTAGGTTGATTTTAGGAGCTCTAATACCATGCGAGAAATATTGAAAAGAGAAAATGGTTTTCTTTTGTATTATTCAGAATGAATATCGATTCAATGTACATCAGTTTGTTATTGTATTTATACAAGTGATATAAGGTAAAATATATAAATGTATGGGCTGCAACCCAAAGCCCAAAACCAAATGTAACCGCACCACATATTTGAGTAAATTGATAAGTTAGCTCACATTTCACATGATGCATACTTTCTCTAACAAATAGATTGATGTGAAATAAGAAGTCGAACCTAGGAAGAAAGAGTGAGCAGCAACAACAAAAGAGGCTTGTTGTTGACAACATAAATACGGACTTTACAGGTTTAATGCATGTTTATGTCTCTTTATCGACTATGGGTTGCCACAGACAACAATAATTGCTGCTATCTATATTTGTTGAGTAACAACAGACTATTCTCGTTTATGATCTTGATTTGTTGGATGTAACCCTTTCTTATGTCCGTAATATTATGATATTTAAAAACTGTATGTATAAAACAACTTTATGTAATTCAGTCTATCTTTGAGAAGTTGAAAATACGTATATAACACCCATCCATCAAATTTTTATATGCATTTTTGGTGAAAGTCAACTTTAAGAACAAACCGCATATCTTAATACACTAGTACTTGGCTAGGCTTGAACTATTTATTCAGTATCACAAAGTTAGGCTTCAACTCTTTTTAGTTTCACTTGTATGATAGCTAGACTTCAAATATTCACTATCACAAAGGCTAAAGTTCTAATATTTACTTGTGCGTAGGAAAAACTTCAAAGTTTCACTTGTGCACAGGCGAAGCTTTCTAATCTTTTTACACTAAAACAAAACTATACTTTTTACAATGCATGTTTTACAACCGGACACAAGAAACCGTTGTAATAGACAACTTTTACAACAGTTTTCTTGAGCCCGTTGTAATAGGTTCAATTTTTCATCTTCAAGTATACTTATTACAAACTTGTCTGCTAGCCGTTGTACGGTCTAATTACAACGGTTCAGGTACGGTTGTAATAGATTCTAATTCTCAGCTCTATTACGATCCTAGCCCGTTGTAATATTGATCTATTACAATAAGTTTTGGCCCATTCTAATATAGATCTATTAGAGTTCCTATTACAACATTTTTCTGCATGTTGTAGTAGATGCCAATTTTCCACAACTCTTAACGGCTGATCGTCGTTGTCTTCGATTATTTTAGACGTCGTAGTAGGATTTAATCAGTATTCCGGTAGATTTAATTTTACTTTCTAGTTATTAGCACATAACTTTATACAAAGTTTTTCAACATAAAATACAAATTTGAAAAAGTCGTGTTTTATTAAACATTGTATTTACGTAATAGTTTTAGCCGTTTTGTTAGATAATGTTTACAAATTTTTTTAATAGGATAATATATTTACTAAAGTTTTGACAGAAATATTTTCTTAAATTTATGAATGTTTTTATTAAATTAGTTAGAAAATGCATCCTAGTATACTTTTCAACATGAGTTTGTTGGCAAAAAAAATATCTTACGAACAGTTTTATAATCAATGCATCCGAGTATACATTCAACATGCATCCTAATATACTTTTTAATAGATGTAGATTTCTATCCAACATTTTTGATTTTCGAAGACAATATTATTTGTTTTGTGTTTTATTGATATTCACACCCCGTTAACTAGTACTTAAGAAATATGTTCGATATAATTGCCAGATGTCAATTTTATTGTAGTTTTTAACCTTTTTTAACATCAGCTTTATTAACTATTAAATATAACCCTGTATGATAGAGAATGTGAACAATATTTAGTTTATAACTGTGCTATCATGTTTCCTAATAACATGTTTTTTTTGCTTATAAATTGTTAGAATATTACAAATTGCAAGTAAACAAAATTTTATAAGAAAATTTTATTTTCTTATAAGTTTTTATAACAAATTGTAGTCAAGTTTTATAAGAAATTTTTGTAAGAAAATAACTATCAGATAACAAGATTCCCGGTAAATGAAATTTTTATAACAATTGTCGATAAACAAATTTTTGTAAGAAAACAATTTGTTGATATCATGTTATTAGTTTCTTGACAATTTTTTATTTGCTTATAACATACATGCATACCAAAGTATTACCGTGTCATGATCATTTTTTACTAATGGCCCCGCTTAAAATTTTCAGCAACCCTAACTTTACTTTCTTCACCTTAATCATAAATCATGCTCTCTTCCAAATCCAAAGTGGGGCATATGAAATCCAAACTCAAGGAAGTGAATTCCATAGCAAACTCATAGACGAAATCCAAACTCAAGGCGGTGAATTCCAAGGTGTACTCGTAGACAAACTCTAAGGCGAACTTGTAGACGAATATGTTTCGCTCTTGGCCGCCTTCTATTGCGTCACATCCAATTGACCTTCGCTCTACGTTCAATTTTCAATATCGTTTGAGGTTCAGGTATTTTCAGATATAGTATAGTGGCGGCTATTGATACAAAGGCATACTAAGGGTTTTTCATTAAGAAATGTCGTATATTATAGTTGTTTACGTGTAATAATAATTCTAAATTATAGACCTTTTATCCATAAAAACCTGTAAATTTCTGATTGGACATATAGGTTATATATTTATTAAAGATGTTCTATGAAAAATTATGGCCTAATTTTACAGAATTATGACTTACTTGCTTAACAAAACTAACCATGGAGCCAAATTCAAGTCAATATATATTGAATGCTTTAGAGTAGAACTTCATATGTAGATAGTATGTTATATGTAATACATCTTGTTACTTCTCTGAATAACTAATTTTTACTTTCTAGTTGGCTAACTTGCTTTTGCCTTGCATGCAGGGTGAGATTTTGGGGTACTTGTCAGATATTGATGACCCTACAAGCACTTTTGCAAAGGTTTATTTTTTCCCAAAATATGTTTTTACCTATTTTTAACATCTCAATATAAGCTTAAATTCCATGTTTTTCAAGATCAGTATGATTAAAAATTATACTGTTTTGTCTTGTCAATGCAATAGTTTATTCAAAATTAGTTTATTAATACATAAGTTGTGGATATATTATGTCATTTCAAATAAAAGTGTATTGGTAATTTGTATTTTAGTACATAAGTTCATGATGTAAGTTAGGATTAAATACTTTCTATCTATGTAGGTTTCGTGGTCACTTGATGTTAAACCACTTACTTGAGATAAGCTTGCTACTCTACAGTAAAGGCTAAGAACAAGTAAGTAAAGTAGCATATATAAACTAGTAGCAATGCAAAAAAAATCCTTCTCTGTTTAGATTTGCAAAAGTTACAGTCTTCCTCAATGCTATTAGTATTTGATAAGCATGTTCATACTTCTTACGGACATGTTATGCTTTTTGTTTGACATCTTATGATCATTTATTTACCTACTATATCCTAAATTCTCATTAAATCTTACTGGATAGTCACATATATCCTAAATTCCATGTAAAAATTGTACTGGTATACTTTAATTTCTTTGGTATGTATTTCATTTAACTTCTAAAGTGGCTTGATATACTAAATTTCATTTGCATACTTTAATTTTAATATTGCATGATTGTTATATGTCCTTAAAATATCTTAACATAAGAAATATCTCACATAAGTAAATTATACAATCTACAGAACACATTTTATATGACGCGAAAAACTAAACAATTTACAAATTAAGTGTTTAGTTGATTATAGTATGTGTTTTGAGAACTTAGATTTTTTTTCTATTTTATTTGCTAGTTACGACAGAGAACTAGTTTAAAAATTAATTGTAATACTTCTCTAAATCCTTTTTAGCTTCTAGAAAAGTACATTCTGTTTAAGCTTGAACTTTGAGATATAGTTTGATTTTATAAGATATATAGAAATATCCTTTTTAAAATATGATTTTTTTGTAAGGAATATAAATAAATATAATTTGAGCTATCAAAATTTGAAATATAATTTGAAACATAATTTGAAACATAATTTTTTAACCTTAAAATAACTTTGAGATACTTTTTTTGAAATATGCATATGAAATATAATTTAAAATATAATATAAATATGATTTTTGAACTTTGAAATAGCTTTGAGATATGATTTCTGAAATATGCATATGAAAAATATATAAAGAAATATAGTTTGTTTTTTATAAAATACAAAGAAAATTTTGTTTTGAAATATGATTTTTGTAAAGTTTATAAAGAATATAGTTTGAGATATCAAAGTTCGAAATATAGTTTAAAATATGATTTTTGAAATATGATTTTAAACTTGAAATAACTTTGAGATATGATTTTTGAAACATGCATATAAAAAAATAAAAGAAATATAGTTTGATTTTTGTAAGATATAAAGAAGTATCTTTTTTGAAATATGACCTTTATAAAGAATATAAAGAAATATAGTTTGAGATATCAAAGTATTTTATTATCGTAAAATAAATGAGATAGAGGTTTACTTGAGACAAATTCCTATTCTAAGAAGAGTAATACTGTAAACTGCATAAGCCACAAAAAGGAATTTTAGGTATCTTTGATTGAGGTTTACCATGGTTTCCTTGATTGCCATTGCCAATATTGTAGAACTTGTCAGATACTAAATGAACCATTTATATTATGATATTCCGGAATTTCAAACCCAATTTAAATATGATAATATTTATAATAAACTAATTTAAATTGATAAATTTGTTATTTTATTCAACAGCAAATAAATGAATTGTAAATATACATTTATTCTAATTAAAACTAATACATATATAAGGGTAATGAATGTGTCCAAAATTTTACTCCTATCGGATTTGATTTTGAATTGAATCTAAAAACTTAAATTGAATTTGAATTGATAAATTAAAAGATTTAAAATATGTTAATTTTTATTCTAAATTTTACTTTGAGTATTTAGGAATATTCTCATGATTTTATTTAAGTTATAACATTTGTTTTATATTCATTCTTTAAAGAAAATTGATTTTATAGGAATTAAGAATGTATTTAAATAAGAAAAAAATCAATTAAGAAAAACATTTTAATTCTTTTTGCATGAATTAACACTTGTTAAACATTTAAAATCATACTAATAACATGTGTTAGAAAACTAAGCTAAATAGTGACAAGTGTCATAATTCAAATTTATTTTCTTTAAATTTTTGTGAAAACAAAATTTCAAATAAAAAGATATTCCAAATTCTTCATCTAAATTTTCTCATTCTAAAGTTTCTAAAGCAAGAAAAAAAACAAAACACTCCTTCATCTTCAAATCTAAATTTATACTCTTTCAACCAAAATTTAACAAACATTCAAGCCTCTTTTCAAAGCTAAAATCTGCAACAAATTACAGTAAAGAAATCTGCATATAAGCAAGGTTCCTGAAAACAAAATCAAGTGTAAAGCAAATTCAAGATCCTCAATATCAAGCTCTGATCAAATTCAAGATTGGAGAACCAATCAAAGCAACATCATCAAGCAATCTCAGTTTTAAGACCTGCAGTTCATATTTCTTTTTCCAACAGCTTAAGGCTTAGCAACAAAACTTGTGAGTAAATTTTAAATCAAAATTTAAGTATAAAAAAATATGTTGCATATGTATGTTAGCTCTGAAATGCTTGCATGTTTTCTATTTTGAAAAATATCTATTTACAGGTTTTAAATTTGCTGTGCATGTTTAAAAAGTTAATTGTAACTCCTCTGTAAATTCAAGTTCAGAGCAAATTTCTGAACAAAAATTCAAATTTAAATACAGTAAGGTGATGCTGAGTTGATATGTTCAATATAGAAGTTTAAATTCAATATGAATTAAGTGTTAGAAGTAAATATGCAAATGAAACTGTTAAAATCTGCAGAAAGTAAGAAATGCAGTAGAAACCAAATAATTATATCATGTAAATTTTGTTCAAATTTTAATGAATCAAGTTTATATCCTGAATCTACAATGCATAATATGAATTTTAAGGCAGAAATCAAAATTTTTAACTTACAGTTGAAGATGGATTTTGGGATTAACTAAAATTGGGGCTTTTGTCAAATTCTCGTGACTGGATTGTTTATAGGCTTTGAAATTTGAACTGAAGCTGTGTTAAATGTTGTATAACACTAGAAAAATAGTGGTTGAATTTATCTTTCAACAGGGAATTTGGAATTTTGATTTGTAGGGTTTGTGTTCTGTGTTTTTTTGAGTTTGGGAAATTCGATTTTGTGAAGCATAGTGTTGACCAAGTTACGCGAGGCTTGGGGTGGAGGTGTGTTTGGGTGGTGCGAATATATGGTCGGAGTTTGGAGGCGCATGGTGGTCGGCTTGCCATGGATGATGGGTTTCTTTCTTGGCGACTGCAGTAGAGTTTGGGGTTCGAACAACTAAATTTTTGTTCGATCTTGAATCGATGGGTTCTGGGGTTTGGATTTAGGTCGTGGGATGGTTTGGGGTTTGCGTGAGTTGTCGGCGGCGGCGGTGGAGGCGCCGGAGCACCGTGCATGTGCACGGGGTGCGTGCTGTATCGGTGGCTTCGGTTCGCATGCGAGTGGGTCTGACTCGAAGCAACGCTCGTGTACTTGGGTTCGTGTCTCGTGTGTGCACTCGGGGTGTTAGCTGTAGTAGTATAGGGAAGAAGGTGGGCTGTAGCTCGTGTGTTTTAGTTTTGGGTTCAGGTAGATGAAGAAGGTAGGGGAGATGGAGTGCTAGTTTGTGTTGGCTTGGGTTTTGGTCGAGCTTAAAATACAAAATAAATGAAGTCAAGTTTAAGCTTGTTTTAAATTGCAAATTTGATTTAAGTTTCAAATTTAACACTTTATATTTTCACTACTTTATAAAGTATCAAATATTTTATTTCAAAAGTAAATCACACTTTATTTGTTGAAGTTTTGAAATGATTTTACATTTTTAAATCTAATTTTTTTCAAAAAGTAATTAGTTTTAATATATTGAATGTTTAAATATGAAAGAGTTTGTGATGATAAATGAAATTGTTTGGTTTTGGAAGTTAATTAAATTTTGAAATTAAAGTTTACTTTAATTAGTTAGTAATTAGGGTTGGAATTAATTAATTAATTTAGGTTAATTAATTGGTTAAGATTTAATTAATTACTTATGGATTATTTAATGGATAATTAAGGATTAAATTAAATAACAATTAATAGTTATTAACTAATTTATTAATTAATTTAAGATTAATTCATAAGTGATTAATAACTGATTAATTAAATGATTAATGATTAATAAATTAGTGATTAAGAAGTTAATTAATTAATTGATTAAGAGTTAATTAATTAAGTAATTAAACATTAATTAATTTATAATTAATAGTACATTAATTAAGGTTAAGATTTAATTAATTGAATAATTAAGGTTAATTAATGAATAATCAATTAAGTAATTAAGATAAATTAATTTATGATTAATTAAAAATTAATTAAGGTTAATTAATTGTAAATTAAGGGTTAATTAATAATCAGTTAAGGAATGATTAATTTTAAATCAAATTTTAATTAATAAATAATTATAGTAATTAATTGATAATTAAATAAAGATTATTTATTTATTTAAACATTAATTAATTAATAATGAGATAATTAAGAGGTGATTAATTAATTAAATGATTATGATTAATTAATTAATGTTTGGTTAAGCAAGATTTAAGTGATAAATTCTTAAGTAATTAATTTAATTTAATTTAATTATAATATGAATTTAAGTAGTGCTTGCTTGTGGATGATTGTTTGAATTGAATATCTGAATATGGTTGATATCTGTTGAATGATGGTTGAGATAATCTGTGATGAGATGTTGTATATCTGTGATAGATATTGGTTATTATCTGTTGATAATGCTATGTGATGCTATGTTTAAATCTGAATTGAATTGTTTAAGTCTTTAAACAACTTGTCCTTCAAGACACGTTTGGATTTCGGTGAGACCGGGATCGGGAATCGAATTGATTTTCGAAAACCACATCGATCCAAGTTAAACGTTAGGTCGTGACATCTCAAGTGAAGATCGAGATGGAGTTTTAGAATGCAAGGGTTATTGTCGTTAACTTTGAGGGTGATTCCAAAATGAGTGTAACGAAATAATGCCTTCGGTTTCGTTCGAACCTGGAACGAACTTGTATGGATTGAATGCTTTCAGAACATCGTCAGGTGGATGATGAGCATTCTAAGAGATGTGTTCTCTAAAGGTAATCGTAGGCTCAAGCCTCATCAACCGGGAATGGCTAAAAAAGGGGAGGTGCGGCAAGGCTTCGTGGGTAGCCCCCACTGGAGAGTGAGATTTACCCCTGTCTAGAAGTCCCTTATTTATTCGGCTGTGTGGATAGTTGTTGGCCACAACTGCGGGGTTGTCTTGTTCGGAGCTGTCCAGTAAGGGATGGGTCCGGCCTTATGTTGCAGGGGAGTTAGGGTGGCTCCTTGGTACGGTGATCTAGGCCCCGTACTGTGACGGGCGGTACCCAAGTAGCCCTGCCATTGTATGGAATCCAATCTCCAATAAGTGCCCGTACGGTTTTGATTGTGCCCAACTATGTTGGAACGTGAGTTGTAAGCATTCCAGCTATTTCTGTATTTTTTTTTAAAAATCCTAGACCCTATTATAATACCACTGAATTTCCTATCAAATGTTTTGGTTAGCGTAAGGTAAAAACTTACCCGTGTTTATTTGTGGGAAGTATTACGTGATACCTTTTGTTTCAAAATGATTTTAAAGTTAAGCAACTTTAACTGATTTACTCACACCAGACCCATGTCTGATCCGGGGTTTATTTTGTTTTCATAAACTCTTAGGTACTCAAATTTTTATGAGTAGCCAGGTGACTAGGTATGGATTAGCAAATGTTTTGGAGGCTGGAGCTGGAGTCCAGACGTACTTATCTATCTCTATCCGCTGTAGTGATTTAAGATGTTGTATTTTGGGTTGTGTGTATTGGAAAACTCTTATGAATGTCAGATGAAATGGAGTAGTATTGTTTTGTGTACTCTGATATGTAAACTTATGTAAGGGATATGTGTAATATTATATTTTGTTCGTTTCCGCTGTGAGATTCTGATTAATTTTGTTTCTTTTCTTTCTATCTTTCTATTTCTATCTCTTTCTTTCTTATTGATGATACGTCTTTCTATGGAATGAAAGCCGGGTCGTCACAGTTGGTATCAGAGCAATGGTTGAGAAACACATAGGCTCTGGAGTAGTATCTATCTTGAGAGTCTGTATTTGTAATTTTCTTATATAACTATATCCCTATCTAAATTGATTGGATTACCTGTTCAGGTAGCCAATATGAGTTCAAGAGGCCGAAGGGGAAGAGTTGTTGGAAGTGCATCAACTGGTAACAGAAGAGAGCGGACTGATAATGAGACTGTTAATCCAGTTACGTCTCCAGTCAGTTTTGCCGCATTATGCAAGGATTTTGTTCATCTTGGAGGAAAACCATTTCAGGGATCAGAAACTATAATAGAAGTTCAAGCATGGATTCGCTCGTGTGAGAAGATTTTTAAGAGCATGAGGTTATCAGATGAGCAGAAGAGAATAATGGCTGCATGGCAATTACAAGGTGGTGCTACAGTATGGTGGAATTCAGTGACTGCTAATATCTCGGAGGATGGTATGTCTTGGGAAGAATTTAAGGAGATGTTTGAGGAAAAGTTTATGCCTGCTGGAGGAAGAACTCGGCTTTATCAAGACTTTATGAATATGAAACAAGGAAATATGTCTATAGCTAAATACGAGACAAAATTTAATGAGTTATCTTGCTATGGTTCAGGACTTATAGACACTCCTCTTAAGTAGAACGAGATGTTTGTCCAAGGGTTGAGGCCTGAGTATCATGAGAGAATGACGGCACATCTGAAAGGGTCTTTTGTGGAGCTTATTGATATGGCATTAAGGTATGAAGATTTGATGACGAAGAGGTCAGTGGCATAAGTTGCTGCATCAGGAGGGAATTCTTCTAACCAGAATAAGAGAAAATTCAATCCTAACTAGAAGAAACAAAACAAGAAGAAGTCCGAAAACAATAATGGACCCCGAAAATGCTATAATTGTAATCAAGTGGGGCATTTGGCAAATCACTGTCCTCAAGAAAGGAAGCAACAACAGCAGCAACAGCGACAGCAGTATAATGGACCAGGGTCAGCCTTAGTTCAGAAGTCTCTTTGCTTTAATTGTCACCAACCGGAACACATGATTAAAGACTGCCCGCTCCTTTATAAGGTTCAACAGAATAAAGTATTTGCTTTAGATGGCGCACCATCAAACTCGTCGAAGTGCAAAGGAGTTTTAGAAGGTACCTTACTTTTAAATGGAAAATATATTAAAGTCTTATTTGATTCTGGTGCTTCTTTAATTTTTATTTCCCTGGGAACTGTAGAGAATTTCTTACTTACCCCTAGTATCGTAGACAATCCCATTTGTGTATCAAATCCTACAGGAGGGGTAACCAAATTGGATAGGATTTGTAAAGATTTGAGAATCTCCTATCTATCCCATAGTTTTTCCTGTGATCCTTATGTATTGGATTTTAAAGGTTTCGACCTTATATTGGGAATGGATTGGCTTTACAAATATAAGGCTATCTTAAATTGTGATGAAAGAACAGTTTCGTTGGAAACTGATCTGAGTAGGATTGCCAGAGTAATGTGTGATAACTCTGGAATCCACTTGAGTAGTCTTTTACATGGAATGGAGACTTCTCAAGAGGAGGTTGTAGATATTGAAGTAGTCCGGGATTTCTCCGACTTATTTGAGGAAGTTAAGTGTTTGCCACCGCACCGGGAAATAGAGTTTCGTATAGATTTGGTTCCTGGAGCAGTACCTGTAATTCAACCTAGTAGGAGAATGGCTCCAAGAGGGAGGGAGGAATTAGTGAAGCAAACTCAAGATTTGTTGGAGAAGGGTTTGATTAGACCAAGTTTTTCTTGTTGGGGCTCAGCTGCAGTTTTTTTCACCAAGTCGGATGGGTCGCTAAGGTTCTGTGTAGACTACCGTGAATTGAACAAAGTGACCATTCGGAATAAGTATCCTCTTCCTCGCATTGATGATCTCTTCGACCAGCTTCATGGTGCATCTGTCTTTTCTCAGTTAGATCTAGCATCAGGTTTCCATCAGTTAAGGGAAGCTAAAGAGAGTATTCCCTTAACTGCATTTGGGGGACCTAATTGTTTCTATGAGTGGTTGGTTATGCCTTTTGGGTTAACCAATGCTCCTGCCTATTTTGTAGATCTAATGAACCGAGTCTTTAAAGATGTTCTGAATAAGTTTGTTTTGGTATTCATCGATGATATTTTGGTTCATTCTAAATCGGAAAAAGAGCACAAGCAGCACTTGAGAATAGTTTTGGAAACTCTAAGAAGGCACGTTCTGAAGGCGAAATTTTCTAAGTGTCATTTTTGGAAATCTGAAGTAAAATTTTTGGGCCACATTGTTTCTAGTGAGGGAATCTCTGTAGATCCGGCTAAAGTTGAGACTATTCTGGAATGGAAGCAGCCTCGGACTCCTACAGAAGTTCGTAGTTTTCTAGGATTGGCCAGGTACTACAGGAAGTTTATTAAGGATTATTCTAAGATCTCTTCTCACCTAACGAAGCTGACAAGGAAGGAGCTAAATTCAAGTGGACACCGGAATGTGAGGAAGCTTTCCAGAAACTAAAGACAAAATTGACAAGTGCTCCTGTATTGGCTATTCCTAATGGGAAGAGCAAGTTTGAAGTATATACTGATGCCTGTATTGTTGGATTGGGAGTTGTGCATATGCAGAATGGTAGGGTTATTGCGTATGCGAGTCGGCAATTGAAGCCACATGAGAGGAACTACGCTAGCATAATCTAGAGCTGTTGGCTATTGTTTTTGCTTTAAAGATATGGAGGCATTATCTTTTAGGAGAAAAGTTTGAGTTATTCACGGATCACAAACCGTTGAAATATCTTTTCTCTCAGAAAGATCTTAATCTGAGACAGCAGCGATGGGTTGAATTCTTGGCATCATACGATTTGGATATTCTGTATACTCCGGGGAAGGCGAAAGTTGTGGCCGACGCTCTTAGCAGAAATGCAGTTCTTTCTCTTTTGGAAGCTGTTTCGTCTCTTCAGGAAAGAATAATAAGCAAGCAAATGGAGGATAGGTCTTTTGAAGAATTGATTCTTGGAACTAAGGATGGCCGATATTCGGATTTCAAGATAGACAATCAAGGGGCATTGAGAATTAATGGTCGATTGTGTGTACCGGATATAGATGGATTGAGACGCGAAGTATTGTCAGAAAGTCATCGCTCCAGATTGAATATCCATCCAGGAATCTCGAAGATGTACAAGGATATGAAGAGAGTTTTCTGGTGGCCAGGCATGAAAAAGGATGTAGCCTGATTCGTTAATAGTTGTGCTATCTGCCAGCAAGAGAAAGGAGATCAGCAGAAGCCAGCCGGTTTGTTACAACCTTTGGAGGTCCCGACATGGAAATGGGAGATGATTTCGATGGACTTCATCGACGGTCTGCCTAGAACTAAGAAGGGGAATGAAGGAATATGGGTGATTGTGGATCATCTAACCAAGAGCGCCCATTTTATACCAGTTAAGGCAACACGTACTGTTGCTTATTTGGCAGAAATTTTCTTGAAAGAGATTGTGAGATTGCTTGGTGTTCCGGTAAGTATTGTAAGTGATTGAGATCCTATCTTCACCAGCAAATTCTAGGAGGCTTTGCAATCACCTTTGGGAACTAGTTTGAGATTGAGTACAGCAGATCATCCACAAACAGATGGACAAACGAAAAGGCTTAATCGAATTCTAGAAGATATTCTGAGAGCCTGTGTATTAGATTTTGGAGGATCGTGGGAGGATCATCTACATCTAGTGGACTTCTCTTATAATAACAGTTACCAAGCAAGTATCAAGATGGCTCCTTACAAAGCATTGTATGGAAGACCGTGTAGATCTCCAGCTTGTTGGATAGAGTCGAAAGACCGTATTGTGCTTGGACCAGATCTAATCCGTGAAGCATCTGCTAAAGTCGAGCTTATCAAGAAAAGGATGAAGGCTGCTCAAGATCGACAAAAGAAATATGCTGATAAGAGGCGAAGACAATTGGAGTTCGAGATTGGTGATTTAGTCTTTGTCAAAGTTTCCCCTATTAAAGGAGCTGTAAGATTCGGGAAGACAGGGAAACTCGCTCCGAGATACATTGGTCCGTTCCGAGTTCTCGAGAGGATTGGTGCTGTAGCATACAGGATTGAATTGCCAGTCCGGATGGCTGGAATTCACAATGTTTTCCACGTATCTCATCCATGGAAATATGTGCACGATCCGTCTCTTATTATGGAGCCAGCTTTGCAGGAAGAATTAGAAGTTGAGCCGGACTTATCAGTTGTCAGACATCCTGTTCGAATTGTTGATCAAGACGAGAGGCAACTCCGAAGCAAGATAGTGAAGCTCGTTAAAGTCCAATGGAGTGAGGATCCCAAAGATTGTACCTGGGAGACTCTGGACAGTTTTAGGAACGCTTACCCGGATATGTATCCGGATAGCTAGTGGTGTTTGTATTGTATGTATGGTTGTTTGGATGTTTTGTTTTATGGTTGCTTATGTATGGATGTTATGTATACTTGGATTGTTGAATAAAATGAAATTTTGGATTATCTTTTGTTTAAATTTCGGGGACGAAATTCTTTTAAGGGGGGAGGAATGTGATATTCCGGAATTTCAAACCCAATTTAAATATGATAATCTTTATAATAAACTAATTTAAATTGATAAATTTGTTACTTTATTCAACAGCAAATAAATGAATTGTAAATATACATTTATTCTAATTAAATGTAATACATATATAAGGGTAATGAATGTGTCCAAAATTTTACTCTTATTAGATTTGATTTAAATTGAATCTAAAAACTTAAATTGAATTTGAATTGATAAATTAAAAGATTTAAAATATGTTAATTTTTATTCTAAATTTTACTTTGAGTATTTAGGAATATTCTCATGATTTTATTTAAGTTATAACATTTGTTTTATATTCATTCTTTAAAGAAAATTGATTTTATAGGAATTAAGAATGAATTTAAATAAGAAAAAAAATCAATTAAGAAAAACATTTTAATTCTTTCTGCATGAATTAACACTTGTTAAACATTTAAAATCATACTAATAACATGTGTTAGAAAACTAAGCTAAATAGTGACAAGTGTCATAATTCAAATTTATTTTCTTTAAATTTTTATGAAAACAAAATTTGAAATAAAAAGATATTCCATATTCTTCATCTAAATTTTCTCATTCTAAAGTTTCTAAAGCAAGAAAAAATAACACTCCTTCATCTTCAAATCTAAATTTCTACTCTTTCAACCAAAATTTAACAAACATTCAAGCCTCTTTTCAAAGCTAAAATCTGCAACAAATTACAGTAAAGAAATCTGCATATAAGCAAGGTTCATGAAAACAAAAATCAAGTGTAAAGCAAATTCAAGATCCTCAATATCAAGTTCTGATCAAATTCAAGATTGGAGAAGCAATCAAAGCAACATCGTCAAGCAATCTCAGTTTTAAGACCTGCAGTTCATATTTCTTTTTCTAGTAGCTTAAGGCTTAGAAACAAAACTTGTGAGTAAATTATAAATCAAAATTTAAGTATAAAAAAAATATGTTGCATATGTATGTTAGCTCTGAAATGCTTGCATGTTTTCTATTTTGAAAAATATCTATTAACAGGTTTTAAATTTGCTGTGCATGTTTAAAAAGTTAATTGTAACTCCTCTGTAAATTCAAGTTCAGAGCAAATTTCTGAACAAAAATTCAAAGTTAAATACAGTAAGGTGATGCTGAGTTGATATATTCAATATAGAAGTTTAAATTCAATATGAATTAAGTGTTAGAAGTAAATATGCAAATGAAACTGTTAAAATCTGCAAAAAGTAAGAAATGCAGTAGAAACCAAATAATTATATCATGTAAAATTTGTTCAAATTTTAATGAATCAAGTTTATATCCTTAATCTACAATGCATAATATGAATTTTAAGGCAGAAATCAGAAATTTTAACTTACAGTTGAAGATGGATTTTGGGATTAACTAAAATTGGGGCTTTTTTCAAATTCTCGTGACTGGATTGTTTATAGGCTTTGAAATTTGAACTGAAGCTGTGTTAAATGTTGTATAACACTAGAAAAATAGTGGTTGAATTTATCTTTCAACAGGGAATTTGGAATTTTGATTTGTAGGGTTTGTGTTTTGTGTTTTTTTGAGTTTGGGAAATTCGATTTTGTGAAGCATAGTTTTGACCGAGTTACGCGACGCTTGGGGTGGAGGTGTGTTTGGGTGGTGCGAATATATGGCCGGAGTTTGGAGGCGCATGGTGGTCGGCTTGCCGTGGATGATGGGTTTCTTTCCTGGCGACTGCAGTAGAGTTTGGGGTTCGAACAACCAAACTTTTGTTCGAGCTTGAATCGATGGGTTCTGGGGTTTGGATTTAGGTCGTGGGATGGTTTGGGGTTTGCGTGAGCTGTCGGCGGCGGCGGTGGAGGCGTCGGAGCACCGTGCATGTGCACGGGGTGCGTGCTGTGTCAGTGGCTTCGGTTCGCATGCGAGTGGGTCTGACTCGAAGCAACGCTCGTGTACTTGGGTTCGTGTCTCGTGTGTGCACTCGGGGTGTTGGCTGTAGTAGTATAGGGAAGAAGGTGGGTTGTAGCTCGTGTGTTTTAGTTTTGGGTTCAGGTAGATGAAGAAGGTAGGGGAGATAGAGTACTAGTTTATGTTAGCTTGGGTTTTGGTCGAGCTTAAAATACAAAGTAAATGAAGTCAAGTTTAAGCTTGTTTTAAATTTCAAATTTGATTTAAGTTTAAAATTTAACACTTTATATTTTCACTTGTTTATAAAGTATCAAATATTTTATTTCAAAAATAAATCACATTTTATTTGTTGAAGTTTTCAAATGATTTTACATTTTTTAATCTAATTTTTTTTCAAAAAGTAATTAGTTTTAATAAATTGAATGTTTAAATATGAAAGAGTTTGTGATGATAAATGAAATTGTTTGGTTTTGGAAGTTAATTAAATTTTGAAATTAAAGTTTACTTTAATTAGTTAGTAATTAGGGTTGGAATTAATTAATTAATTTAGGTTAATTAATTGGTTAAGATTTAATTAATTACTTATGGATTATTTAATGGATAATTAAGGATTAAATTAAATAACAATTAATAGTTATTAACTAATTTATTAATTAATTTAAGATTAATTCATAAGTGATTAATAACTGATTAATTAAATGATTAATGATTAATAAATTAATGATTAAGAAGTTAATTAATTAATTGATTAAGAGTTAATTAATTAAGTAATTAAACATTAATTAATTTATAATTAATATTAAATTAATTAAGGTTAAGATTTAATTAATTGAATAATTAAAGTTAATTAATGAATAATCAATTAAGTAAATAAGATAAATTAATTTGTGATTAATTAAAAATTAGTTAAGGTTAATTAATTATAAATTAAGGGTTAATTAATAATCAGTTAAGGAATGATTAATTTTAAATAAAATTTTAATTAATAAATAATTATAGTAATTAATTGATAATTAAATAAAGATTATTTATTTATTTAAACATTAATTAATAATGAGATAATTAAGGGGTGATTAATTAATTAAATGATTATGATTAATTAATTAATGTTTGGTTAAGCAAGATTTAAGTGATAAATTCTTAAGTAATTAATTTAATTTAAATTAATTAAATTAATTATAATATGAATTTAAGTAGTGCTTGCTTGTGGATGATTGTTTGAATTGAATATCTGAATATGGTTGATATCTGTTTAATGATAGTTGAGATAATCTGTGATGAGATGTTGTATATTTGTGATAGATATTGGTTATTATCTGTTGATAATGCTGTGTGATGCTATGTTTAAATCTGAATTGAATTGTTTAAGTCTTTAAACAACTTGTCCTTTAAGACACATTTGCATTTCGATGAGACTGGGATCGGGAATCGAATTGATTTTTGAAAACCACATCGATCCAAGTTAAACGTTAGGTCGTGACATCTTAAGTGAAGATCGAGATGGAGTTTTAGAATGCAAGGGTTATTGTCGTTAACTCTGAGGGTGATTCCAAAATGAGTGTAACGAAATAATGCCTTCGGTTTCGTTCGAACCCGAAACGAACTTGTATGGATTGAATGCTTTCAGAACATCGTCAGGTGGACGATGAGCATTCTAAGAGATGTGTTCTCTAAAGGTAATTGTCGCCTCAAGCCTTATCAACCGGAAATAGCTAAAATAGGGGAGGTGCAGCAAGGCTTCGTGGGTAGCCCCCACTGGAGAGTGAGATTTACCCCTGTCTAGAAGTCCCTTATTTATTCGGCTGTGTGGACAGTTGTTGGCCATAACTGCGGGGTTGTCTTGTTCGAAGCTGTCCAGTAAGGGATGGGTTCGACCTTGTGTTGCAGGGGAGTTAGGGTGGCGCCTCGGTACGATGATCTAGGCCCCATACTGTGACGGGCGGTACCCTAGTAGCCCTGCCATTGTATGGAATCCAATCTCCAATAAGTGCCCGTACGGTTTTGATTGTGCCCAACTATGTTGGAACGTGAGTTGTAAGCATTCCAGCTATTTCTGTATTTTTTTTTAAAAACCCTAGACCCTATTATAATACCACTGAATTTCCTATCAAATGTTTTGGTTAGCGTAAGGTAAAAACTCACCCGTGTTTATTTGTGGGAAGTATTACATGATACCTTTTGTTTCAAAATGATTTTAAAGTTAAGCAACTTTAACTGATTTACTCACACCAGACCCATGTCTGATCCGGGGTTTATTTTGTTTTCATAAACTCTTAGGTACTCAAATTTTTATGAGTAGCCAGGTGACTAGGTATGGATTAGCAAATGTATTGGAGGCTGGAGCTGGAGTCCAGACGTACTTATCTATCTCTATCCGCTGTAGTGATTTAAGATGTTGTATTTTGGGTTGTGTGTATTGGCAAACTCTTATGAATGTCAGATGAAATGGAGTAGTATTGTTTTGTGTACTCTGATATGTAAACTTATGTGAGGGATATGTGTAATATTATATTTTGTTCGTTTCCGCTGTGAGATTCTGATTATTGTTGTTTCTTTTCTGTCTATCTTTCTATTTCTATCTCTTTCTTTCTTATTGATGATACGTCTTTCTGTGGAATGAAAGCCGGGTCGTCACATATATCCTTTTATATTCCAGCAAATATACACTACAAAAGAATTTCAGATTACCTACGCCAATTTGGTGTATGGATAGCATAGGGAAAGTAATTCCCTATGCCATTCCTACGCCACAAAAGACGTTGGAAAAACATAGCATCGCAAATAATTCCCTAAGCTTTGCCTACGCAATTTCTTTGCGCCTTCCCTACGTCTATTTCTTTATGCCTTCCTACACCTCCTTCTGTACGCCTTCCCTACGCCTTTACCATGTCTCTTGAAAGTGCAAAATCAAAATTTCATTACGAATTCCCTACGCCTTCCCTACGCCACCGTAAAGAAAAATTCAATATAATTCTTTTATGTTCACCTTCAATCAATATAAACATTATATACCATAAGAGTATATACCATCATAACATCAAAGCACAATGAATATCATGTTCAAATTACAATAAACTTGTTACAAATGTATTTAAGCCACATCATGTCCAACACAAACATTAAAATAGAATCTCTAAATAACTTCAACACAGTTGCTTCGTCAAGTTCAAACATCATAGAAACTACATAACAAAACATAATATCAAACACACAAGCATAATATGAATAACACACAAAGTAGGTCTTATCCTCGGTCATCGCTTGTATGAACTCCAACATAGAACTCATCTCCTCCCGCATGGAACATAAATCCTCTTGTAACTTGTTCACCGAGCCATCTTGTGACGCCCCACCTCTGTACCCACGCTAGCCAAGGACACTACGGGGTAATGCCGTCAACTAGCGCGGTGAATAAGGCTGTTGAGGAGCGACCATCCGCGTAATTTCTTTGTGCGAGCACAGATATGTCAGAGAGTATAACATGCATTTCAACTTAAGAATCCGACATACCGATACAAACTCAAAGCTACTACACAGTGGCTATATAATCTTCGAAAGCAAATAGAAATAAACCCAACACAAATCAGTCATAGATATGCATATCACAAAGGCCGAAAAAATATGAATATATAACAATTAAAAGTGTACATCAGAGTAGTGTTCAAACAAGATCCACAGTATCACAAAAGAATAGTTACAAGAGCTTCACAAAAGAATAAGTATACATCAATGAGTCTATATCTCAAATGTATACAACTAAAAACTACTAATCTATGTAGTTAGCCAAAAGTCAGGATAATAATAATCTCAGATGAAGAGTCAAGCAGAAACACCTGTAACATCTCGGTCTGACCCGAGTATTATTTAATAAGAAAATAAAATACGGATCAGTCTAACTATAAATATCAGATGAAATGATATAAATAGGAGACATGACAAAAACGTATGATAACCATAAAGCCATAATGTGATAAGTATGTAACTGAAAATCAACAAGAGATTAATGAATATCACAAGAATCTTCTCAAAGATGAAAAAGAATGTCATACTCTTTACTTTTATTCCCCAAACCATAAATATTGACAATTATATCAATGCCAATCACCAAAGTTAATGACACACAAATTCACCAATGCACAAACATTGATAAAAATTATCAATGTAAATCACGAAAATTGGTGAAAACACAAATTCTAGAAATCATCAATGAAAATCCAAAAATCACGAGAAAAGGGGGGAGGCCTATCATAAAACGGGAGCATGAAAGCTCACCAACACGTGTATCACAAAACGGAACGCTATTCCATGGTTGCTAACCATTAGTTTTGAGCCGAAGCTCCATAGAACGGCCCGAAGATCATGGGTCGCTACCCCACCAATTTGAGCAGAAGCTCCACAGAAACGGGGTTTAGTCTCCCTCGTAGACAAAGAGACATCGCACTTTGCTAGTCTAAATCACAAAACGATCATCATCGATCATCAAGAAGTGTCAATTACACTAAGCTAGTAAATATATGAGCTTAGCTTCATGTCCCATAACCACTAGCTTAACTTAAATATTTACGAACAAATTGTAGATCTCCACTAGAAAATTGTCACAAGAGATTCAATCGAACAAGTCTAAGAATTAACCAACGAAGTAAACGCAAGCGTTTCATACCACTTGTTTTACTAAGTCGTTTAATTAGATTTCTCATACGAGTGAGGTAAAGGTTTGTGTATACTAGTAGATTGGAAAACAGATTAAGAAACGAGCTTTGTAATAAAATAGTTATGAAATCATTTTGATGAAAGAGTTTTGATATTTACTACTAGCATCGAAAACCTTTATATTTTTAAAGTGACAAACCATAAAAATGATTGTAGAAACAATAAATCATTAAAATTCACATTCGAAGACGTGAATCAAATCCAATTAAACCGATAAAGAATCCATCAAAATGGATATTCAAACATCCCGAAAAGGAGTCATCAAAGTCATAATAAATGATAACAACAAATAGGATCATCAAGAAGCGATTTAAATTGGAAATTCAATCCCAAAAGGCAAATTGGGAAGAAACAACAAATTCAGTTGACTGAACAGAGATTTTCAGTTGACTGAATTCTACCTGGAAACTTTTTGTTTCCAGGTTCAGTCGACTGAACAGAGATTTCAGTCGACTGAATCTTGCCTAGAAACTTTCTGTTTCCAGGTTCAGTCGACTAAACAGAGATTTCAGTCGACTGAATCACGCCTGGGCTGTTTTTCAGCCTATCCAAATGAAGAGCAAACTCTTCCAAAATGCAACCGGACAAACATTGGCTCTAAGGGTTTATGCCAATCGGCAACCTGGCCCTATATGCTCCTCGATGCATCACCAAAAGCATGATCAAACATCCATAAAAGGATTTTCACACAAATTTGACTTAAAAGCCCAAAAATTGGAATATTCACAAAACCAATCCAAATCAAGAGAAAATTCACATAAAGAGGTGTTAGTAATTCATACCTAACAACCAAAGATAATTATAGTCATAGATATGAGATAAAAATCTCACCTTTAAACCCAAAAGAAATGAAGAAAAAGCTATAGACAATGGCAAGGACAATCGCTTTTCAATTCCAACCCAAAGAGCTTGAATCTAAGCTTAAAAGAGAAACATTTCCTAAATTAGGTTTAGGAATTTCTGAAATTGGTAAGAGAATGAGTTGGAAGAGGAAGATGAGGCTTACCAAAGCTTCTTCTATAAATTTGGAGCTAGAACTTGATTTGCAAATGGAAACTAGGGCTTGGAGTTTTAATTTTCCATTCTTCTCTCCATTGTTGCTAAAGCTTGAGTATTAGGAAATAGAAGTAAAATAATGAAGAGAAGAGGGGTGAAGCTTAGGTTTAATGAGCTGAAACAAAATCAAAGCCCTAAGTGAAAAAGTAGCAAAATTCTACTATCTTCAAATATATCGAAGTTTATACTCAAAAAGATCGCAAATGTCATTTTGAACTCAATGGGGGTGGTCTCGAGTCCTAATTTGACTGTTTGCAAAAAGTTGCTTTTCGGACAATAATCCGACTAACAATGAATTATTTTAAATAAAATATTTAAATATTCAATCGTAAAATATGCAGGTTGTTACAAACTCTCCTCCTTAAAGAAATTGCATACTCGCAATCTTAAGAAATAAATGAACAAAAAGTAACAACCATAAAAGCATATCAACACAAAAGAAGAAAGTTGGAATAAGAAGTTCACCTCAAAGGGCACGAGAAGGTAAGTCCGGATGTGTTCGCTCGATGAATTCTCTGGATTCCCAAGAACAATCCTTAGGATTTGAGGACCATTGAACTTTCACAAGAGGAACATCTTTATTTCGAAGGCGTTTAATCTCCAAAGCAATGATACGAATAGGATGTTGCTCATAAGTCAAATTAGGCGAAACTTCAATTTCTTCCACAACACCGGGCTCAAGAATAAAATCGGAATCTCGAAGACATTTCCGTAATTGAGAAACGTGAAACATGTCATGAATAGCAGAAAACTGAGCCGGTAATGAAAGGCGATAAGCCACGGAACCAATACGTTCGGTGATGGGAAATAGACCAATATATCGAGGGGCTAACTTTCCCGATCGACTGAAACGCACAACACCCTTCATAGGTGAAACGCGAACAAACAAAATATCTCCAACAGAAAATTCTAATTTCCTTCTTCGGTTATCGACATAGGATTTTTGCCAACTTTGAGCTTCTTTCATCCTATGACGAATAAGGTCAATCTTTTCTATGGAATCACGAATAAAATCTGAACCGAAAATCAGCTTCTCACCGGCCTCAAGCCAACAAGAAGGAGATCGACATGGCCTTCCATAGAGTGCCTCGAAAGGTGCCATACCAATAGAAGATTGGAAGCTATTATTATAGGAAAACTCAATAAGAGAAATATGATCTTCCCAACTTCCACCAAAATCAATAATGCATGCATGAAAAAGATCTTCAAGAGTTTGATTCACACGCTCGGTTTGTCATCAGACTTAGGATGATAAGCGGTGCTAAAATTAAGCTTCGTTCCCAAAGCTTTTTGAAGACTCTTCCAAAATCCACTAGTAAATAATGGATCACGATCACTAACAATAAAAGTACGAACTCCATGTAATTTAACAATTTCTTTAATAAAGAGCTTGGCCCAAAGAGAAACGGTTCGGTTAGACCGAACGGGAATAAAATGGACGGATTTAGTAATTCTATCAACAATCACCCATAAGCTATCATGACCTGAAAGAGAACGGGGAAGGTCGTATGTAAAATCCATGGAAATTTTATCCCACTTTCAAATTGGAATCTCTAAAGGTTGCAATAACCCACCGGGCCTTTGGTGCTCGGCCTTGACAAGTTGACAAGTCATGCAACGCTTAACAAAGTTAGCAATATCAAATTTCATTCCATTCCAATAATAAAGTCGCTTCATATCCGCATACATTTTACTATTACCGGGATGAATGGTAAATTTAGAACGATGAGAATGTTCTAAAATATCTTTACGAAGATCACTAATATTTGGCACGATAAGTCTACCAAATTTTCGAAACCGCCACGAGAATCAATATTATAGTCTTTCAAACTTTCAATACCAATTTTATCCCATTTGGCTAAGAAGAGCCAATTCGGGATCTAGCTTTTGAGCTTCAAGAATGCGGTCTAAAAGAGAAGGATGAGCCTCAAGGCTACATAAAACAAGAGATGCACACAAATTGGATTCACGATCTCGAATCTCACAAGTGGATAAAATTCCGAGATCTTCCATTCGGATATCATCATAGAAATAACCGCTTGTTGCTTACGACTAAGTGCATCGGCAACGCGATTCCCCTTTTCGAGAGTGTAAAGAATATCAAGATCATATGATGCAAGGAACTCGAGCCAACGTTGTTGACGCAAATTAAGTTCCTTTTGAGAAAATAAATACTTCAAAGATTTATGATCGGTGTAAAGAATAAATTTTTCTCCCAAAAGATAATGACGCCAAATCCGAAGGGCGAAAACAATAGCCGTGAGCTCTAAATCATAAGTGGCATATTTAGTCTCGGCTGGCTTCAATTGCCTAGAAGTATAAGAAATGACACGTTTTCTTTGCATGAGAACGGCTCCTAAACCAACACGACTAGCATCGGTATAAACAATAAAATCTTTATTCCCCTCGGGAATAACAAGAATAGAAGCATCGGAAAGGAGTTCTTTTAATTTCTGGAAAGAAGCTTCACATTTGTTCGACCAAATGTATTTAACTCCCTTCTTTGTTAAACTAGTAAGAGGCATGGAAATTTTGAAAAAGTCTTTTATGAAACGGCGGTAATAACCTGCCAATCCAAGAAAACTACGGATCTCCGTCACTCTATCCGATCTCTTTCAATTTTGAATCGCTTCAATCTTTGAAGGATCTACGGAAATTCCGGATTCGGAAATGATACGACCGAGAAACTTCACCTAAGATTGCCAAAAGTGGCATTTAGAAAATTTTGCTTTCAACTGATTGCTCCTAAGAGTTTCCAACATAATCTGAAGATGCTTTTCATGCTCCTCCTCGGTTTTAGAATAGACAAGAATATCATTAATAAAGATGAGAACAAATCGATCGAGGAAGTCTTTGAAAACTCTATTCATAAGGTCAATGAAATAAGCCGGAGCATTCGTTAAAACAAATGGCATAATAGCCATTCATAAGATCCATGACGAGTATGGAACGATGTCAAAGGAATGCTACCCTCTGCAATACGAAGCTGATGAAAACCGGTAGCCAAGTCCAATTGTGAAAAGGCTCTAGCACCACTAAGTTGGTCAAATAAATCATCAATCCGAGGTAAAGGATATTTATTCTTGATAGTAAGATCATTAAGCTTGCGGTAGTCAACGCAAAGCCTAAGCGTACCATCGAATTTCTTCACCAAAATAGCCGAAGCTCCCCAAGGAGAGGAACTAGAGCGAATAAATTGCTTCGTCTCCAATTCGGATAATTGTTTGCGCATCTCCACATTTTCCTTATTGGACATGCGATAAGAAGGACGAGTAATAGGTAAAGCTCCAGGAATTAGATTAATTCTGAATTCAATTGCTCACTTAGGTGGTAATCCTAAAACGTGCTCAAATATATCGGAAAATTCACGAACAACGTGAATAAAAGAAATGACATCTTCCTCATCATCATTATCGTCATCATGAGGATTTAAGGAATATAAAGATGCAGCCAAGTTGGAATCTAAATCTTTAAGATCAACAGAAATTTGCTTAACAGATTGAGGATGTCGAAGATGAATAGTCCGCACAAGACATAGGATATGAGCCTCATAAAGGTTAAGCCAATCCATTCCCAAAATCATTCCAAAGGCTAAGTAGCGCATAACATGCAAATCGGCTCAGAAAGAAAAAATCACACAAAATAATCTCGACATCTTTACAAAGAAAACTAATTGTTGCGGATCCACCAACCGGATTCGCAATTCTCAAACAATTTATTAAAGCAACAACACTCAAAGAAAAAGTATCAACAAGTCCTTTTGATATAAAAGAATGGGACGCACCCGTATCAAATAGAACTCGAATAGGATGATCACAAAATAAAATAATGCCATCAAGGATAGAATGAGAAATACCTTGACCACGAGAAGTATTACTAGAAGTTTGCACCACATTAAGCTTCCCCTCCTTCCTACCTTGAAGTTTGGGACATGCGGATAAATCATGGTCTGGACTTTTGCAATAGCGACAAGCGCGGGGCTCTGAACACTTATTCGCATAATGGTCCTTAAAACCACAATTGTAGCATTTCCCACTACTAGAGGTAGAAGTCTTTGCCACCGATGTTGCATGCTTCCCTTTCTTATTAGGATAAGGACCCTTGAACTTATTAGCCCTTTTCTTGTTGTTGAAGTTTGGTTTGGCACCCATAACTTCAACATCACTCTCCCTATCTGCCTCTTCAAGACGAAGAGCGATATTAAAGAGTTGATCAAAAGAAACTTTTAATTTTAGAAGTAATGGCTTCTTGAGATTTTTATTCAAGCCATAGACAAATCTTTGGTTCTTCTTCAATGGGTTGTTTATGAATTTGACCCCGTATTTAGAAAGTGACTAGAATGATGCGACATAATCTGCCATGGCAGATTCACCTTGAACGAGGTCTATGAAACGACGGGCCAATGTCACCTTCTCAGCTTCTGGCATAAACTTTAATTCGAAACGTTCCCGGAATTTCTCCCAAGTAAGATCCGCTTCATTTATTTTCAAAATCAGAAGCTCGTACCAGTCTAATGCTCTTTCTTGGAGCATACTTGAAGCCACCTGGACTCGGTGAAGATCAATAAGATTCATGCGAGAAAAGATGCGATTGCAAGTTCTAAGCCAAGCCTGGACTTCAATAATGGTTTCAGAACCTTTGAATGGCTTCCCACCCAAGTTGGTATAATCATTGCACAAGCATGCAAACCCGGATTTAAGGTGAGAAGGCTCCGGAATGGGTCCGGCTGCTTGAGCATTCTTTACAAGATCAAGAAGTTGTTGTGTAGACATAAATACTCCATCTTGGGGAGTAGCACTAGATTGACCGGCGCTGGGACGGCCAGGTCTAACCATTTCTCTTCTTTAAGAAAGAAAGAAAGAAAGAAGAATAAAAAGGTTATTCACAAAATGAACATCAAATAATAATGATTGATAAAACAAGGTATCACAAAAGAAAATAGGATGAGATGGTACGAAGAATCAAATCAAATCCTAAGGCACGACTCCTAAGATAGACTTAGGACGATGATCCTTGTTAAATTATTCTACATTGTTCCGAAGTTTGGCTCTGATACAAGCTATGACGCCCTACCTCTATACCCACGCTAGTCAAGGACACTATGGGGTAATGTCGACAACTAGCGTGGTGAATAAGGCTGTTGAGGAGCGACCATCCATGTAATTTCTTTGTGCGAGCATAGATATGTCAGAGAGTATAACATGCATTTCAACTTAAGAATCTGACATACCGATACAAACTCAAAGCTACTACACAGCGGCTATATAATATTCGGAAACAAATATAGAAATAAACCTAACACAAATCAGTCACAGATATCCATACCACAAAGGTGGAAAATGATATGAATATATAACACTTAAAAGTGTACATCAGAGTAGTGGTCAAACTAGATCCACAATATCACAAAAGAATAGTCACAAGAGCTTCACAAAAGAATAAGTATACATCAATGAGTCTATATCTCAAATGTATACAACCAAAAACTACTAATCTAAGTAGTTAGCCAAAAGTTAGGATAATAATAATCCCAGATGAGGAGTCAAGTAGAAACACCTGTAACATCTCGGTCTGACCCGAGTATTATTTAATAAGAAAATAATAAACGGATCAGTCTAACTATAAATATCAGATGAAATGATATAAAATAAGAGACATGACAAAAATGCATGATAATCATAAAGTCATACTGTGATAAGTATGTAATTGAAAATCAACAGGAGATTAATCAATATCACAAGAATCTTCTCAAAGATCAAAAAGAATGTCATACTCTTTATTTTTATTCCCCAAACCATAAATATTGACAATTATATCAATGCCAATCACAAAAGTTAATGACACACAAATTCACCAATGCACAAATATTGATAAAACTTATCAATGTAAATCACGAAATTGGTGAAAACACAAATTCTAGAAATCATCAATGGAAATCTAGAAATCACGAGAAAAGGGGGGAGGCCTATCACAAAACGGGAGCATGAAAGCTCACCAATACGTGTATCACAAAACGGAACGCTATTCCAAGGTTGCTAACCATTAGTTTTAAGCCGAAGCCCCACAGAACGACCCGAAGACCATGGCTCGCTACCCCACCAAATTGAGCAGAAGCTCCACAGAAACGGGATTTAGTCTCCCTCGTAGACAAAGAAACATCGCACATTGCTAGTCTAAATCACAAAACGATCATCATCGATCATCAAGAAGTGTCAATTACACTAAGCTAGTAAATATATGAGCTTAGCTTCATGTCTCATAGCCACTAGCTTAACTTAAATATTTACGAACAAATTGTAGATCTCCACTAGAAAATTGTCACAAGAGATTCAATCGAACAAGTCTAAGAATTAACGGACGAAGTAAACGCAAGCGTTTCATACCACTTGTTTTACTAAATCGTTTAACTAGATTTCTCATACGAGTGAGGTAAATGTTTGTATATACTAGTAGATTGGAAAACGGATTAAGATACGAGCTTTGTAATAAAATAGTTATGAAATCATTTTGATGAAAGAGTTTTGATATTTACTACTAGCATCGAAAACCTTTATATTTTTAAAGTGACAAACCATAAAAATGATTGTAGAAACAATAAATCATTAAAATTCACATTCGAAGACGTGAATCAAATCCAATTAAACCGATAAAGAATCCATCAAAATGGATATTCAAAAATCCCGAAAAGAAGTCATCAAAGTCATAATAAATGATAACAACAAATAGGATCATCACGAAGCGATTTAAATTGGAAATTCAATCTCAAAAGGCAAATTGGGCAGAAACAACAAATTTTGTTGACTGAACAGAGATTTTCAGTTGACTAAATTCTGCTTGAAAACTTTCTGTTTCCAGGTTCAGTCGACTGAACAGAGATTTCAGTCGACTGAATCTTGCCTAGAAACTTTCTGTTTCCAGGTTCAGACGATTGAACAGAGATTTCAGTCGACTGAATCATGCCTGGGCTATTTTTCAGCCAATCCAAATGAAGAGAAAACTCTTCCAAAATGTAACCGGACGTACATTGGCTCTAAGGGTTTATGCCAATCGGCAGCTCGGCCCTATATGCTACTCGATGCATCACCAAAAGCATGATCAAACATCCATAAAAGGATTTTCACACAAATTTTACTTAAAAACCAAAAAATTGGAATATTCACGAAACCATTCCAAATCAAGAGCAAATTCACATGAAGAGGTGTTAGGAATTCATACCTAAGAACCAAAGATAATTATAGTCATAGATGTAAGATAAAAATCTCACCTTTAAACCCAAAACATATAAAGAAGAAGCTATAGAGCAATGTCAAGGACAATCACTCTTCAATTCCAACCCAAAGAGCTTGAATCTAAGCTTAAAAGAGAAACATTTCCTAAATTAGGTTTAGGAATTTCTGAAATAAGTAAGAGAATGAGTTGGAGAAGAAGAAGATGAGGCTTACCAAAGCTTCTTCTATAAATTTGGAGCTAGAACTTGATTTGCAAATGGAAGCTAGGGCTTGGAGTTTTAATTTCCCATTCCTCTCTCCATTGTTGCTAAAGCTTGAGTATTAGGAAATAGAAGTAAAGTTATGAAGAGAAGAGGGGTGAAGCTTGGGTCTAATGAGCTGAAACAAAACCAAAGCCCTACGTGAAAAAGTAGCAAAATTCTACTATCTTCAAACATATCGAAGTTTATACTCAAAAAGATCGCAAACTCATTTTGAACTCAATGAGGGTGGTCTCGAGTCCTAATTTGACTGTTTGCAAAAATTAGCTTTTCGGACAATAATCCGACTAATGATGAATTATTTTAAATAAAATATTTAAATATTCAATCGTAAAATATGCGGGTTGTTACACATCTAATTCTTGATTTTTACTCCTTAGCTTTTGTACCTCCTCTACAAATCTCTTTCTGTCTTGTGAAAGCCCAGACCTAGCACTGTAAGTATTGTCTCCATGTCTCCATGTAAATTATACTATCAAATTAGCACTGTTTTCTGTTGGATTATGACATGTATTTTGGCTACTGCTCTTTCATTAAGCTTTAATGGATAATCATGGGTGTTTCAAGCCAAAGCATCGCGTTAGACAAGGTGGTCCCATTTGCAAATTACATTATACCTATTGCTGGATTGGATTGGGAAGCATATAGCAAATAATACTTCTACTTTCATAAAATCAATTAACCTTTTGATAGTCAATAAATTGGCTAATATATAGCATACAACAAAATTATGCTAGAAGTATCAGAATCTACATATATCATTACAATATAAAAACCATTCACCAATGAAAAATGCCTTTTCTAAAAATAAATTATATCAAAAAAATTATGCAACGCAGTTTATTTCAAATAATAAAACTGATAAATAACAGCCATGAAGTTCACCCCAACCCACAAAAAATCAATTCCAAGTTGAGGTAGTTTGTTTTTTTTTCAAACTCAAAAAGAACAATAGTATACTTCGGCTAATATATATATATATAAGACAAGAGCAGAGATTCACATGCATGCAATGTGACTCATGAAAAATACTATACACCCAAGACATGCTTGGAATTGAAAAAGTATGGTAAAAGCAGAAGCAAAAAACATTAAGTGTAAGAATCTAAAGCCTTTGACTCCAATGTAACACATTTTTGTACGGAAGATGTCTGATTGTATATTAATTCAAGGTAACTAAAAATGCTAAAAGGCAATAAATTATTCACACACGAACTGATTATATAGCACAGACATAAAAGATTTTAATCTCGTTCATATTTCCACCTTGTTAAGACACTATTTTCGTATTTCAACTTATTTCAGCACTCAAACAGAGTGACAACAATATTTTGTGTGCATTTTTTTCTTTCTATATGTTATATGCAGTAAACAGTAATTTACATAGAGTATATAAAGTGGCCCAACTTTAATATAGGTTTTCAACGAATGATTTAATTGAACTTGCAGGTTGAGACATGGGTTATGATAATTTATCTTATTATTTGTGAATTGCTAAATATAAGATTTTGAGAAAATGCCCAATCATATGTTTGATCTAGGAACATCATTTGTTAAGCTTCTTGTCATCCACAAAACTACAAGCATATGAAAGTAAAAGGAAAATAAAACATCTCATACTGTCTGGATTTCTTTTTTCTTCATATTGCATGTTGAAAACAAAATGCATACCCTAAATACAGCCAACATTATTTTTTTATACGAAGGCCATTGGACCTACCAAACAAATAGCACATGATAAATATATACGTTTATTTCCAGATTCCTGTGTTAAATGTTAATATACACTACCAAGAATAGAAGTAATCCACTTGATGACAATCTATTGGGATCTTATTCTACTAACTGTGATACTTTGCATAATATGATGAGAAAACTTGCCATTGACAATGAACAAAAAATGAAAATCAATTGGCTTATCAAAGGGGACAGGCCTACTGAGTTTTTTTTCCAGTAAAATATCCAATTTCACACCTTGCCGAAGAAACAATTTTACTACTAATAATCAGGAAATATGGATTTCAGCATCATAAAAAATTGCTCAAGAAGCTAATATCTATTTCTCAGATCTATACCAGTCATCTCAAGCCTCAACCCAATTTCCAAACATTACTTGCAAGAAAATTCTATCAGAAAATGACAAGATCAACTTGTGTAAACCTTTTGTGATGGAAGAAATCAAAGAGGCCATTTTTCAGATTAACGATAATAGCTCTTCTGGTCCAAATGGATTCAACTCTAAATTTTATAAAGTTCACTGGGACAGCATTAAAATGGATATATGGCAAGCTATGAATGGTATACTGCAATCTGGTAAAATTATTAGAGAAATCAATCATACTTTCATTTGTCTTATTCCAAAAATTCCAGATGCTTCTAATATGTCTGCTTTAGGCCAATCTCTCTTTGTAATGTCACATACAAAATTCTAGCCAATCTACTTTGCAACCGAATGAAAGTCTATATGAATGATTTAATCTCATATAATCAAAATGCTTTCATCCCAAATAGATTAATTTCTGAAAATTCCCTCCTTGCCTATGAGATGGTCAGAAGCTTTAATATAAAGAATACAAGTAATGTTTGTTTGAAAATTGACTTACATAAGGCTTATGACAAGATCAATAAAGAATTTATTCATCATATGCTGATTTCTATAGGATTTCCTATCTCCTTTGCTAATCTCATATATGAGTGTATATCTACTCCTTCATTTTCTATTTTAATAGATGGTTCCCCATATGGTTTCGTTAATAGCTCGAGAGGAATAAGACAAGGGGACCCTCTCTCTCCTTATTACTTTCAGTTGCCATGGAATTCCTGACTTTAAATTTGGACATAGAATTCCTTAAAGGCAATCTCAGCCCAATATATCAAGTTGAGCCAATGATTACTCATTTACTCTATGCTAATGATATTTTAATTATGGCAAAAGCTACCACAAAAAATGCAGAAACCATTCACCATATTTTTCAAAACATGAAAATTTTACTGGCCTCGAATCAAATACAGAAAAATCCAGAGTATTTTTAGTAAAGGTGCCAACGTTAAGCAGGAAATTGCTGACATTCTTAAAATCAAAACTGATAATCTGCCAGTCAAATATCTGGGCATTCCTCTTACTAATAACTCTTTGAAAGCTAGAGACTTTGGTTAGCTTATTGATAAAACCAATAAAAAAAATCCAATAATTGGCAAACCAGATTCCTTAACATCAGTGGGAGAGCTGAACTCATCAAGACTGTTATCCACCCTATGTTACATTTCTGGCTTTAGGTTTCCCCATTTCCTGCAATAGTAATTCAGAAGATTAACTCTTTATGTGCAAACTTTTTGCGAAAATCTAAGTCCCATAAAATGAGTTGGAATGAGGTGTGCAAAGCCAAAAGTGAAGGTGGCTTGGGAATCAGAAAAATTGAGGACTTATCTACAACTATTGCAACTAAATTATTATGGAATTACATTAATGGTAGTTCTTTGTGGGCAAAGTGGATCCATAACAAATATTGCAGAAAGGCTAATTTCTGGATTATCAGAATGGACAAAAGTGCCTCACATACTTGGAAAACCATTCTTAGTGCTAGACAATGGTGCAAGGGATATATAGACAGAAAAATTGTGGATGGAGTTCATACTGACATATGGTTTGATCCATGGTTACAAGGTTCTTCTTTAATTGATAAATTTGGCTGGAACAGCATGAAAATCTTGAGTGGTTGTCACAAAAAAGTTTCGATGCTCATTTCTAGTAACAATTGGAAACATAGTCTCAGTTTTATTCCCATGCAATCTCATAATGATGTTAGAAAAACACTGATTCATCAACATATGAACCAGGATTTTTGGTGGTGGATACCTAACAAACAGGCTTAATTTACTTTGAAATCTGCCTGGAATATTTTTAGAGACAGACGTAACGAGCTGGACTGGACCAAAATCATATGGGACAAAGGCTGTGCCCCTAAAATGTCTACGTGCTTGCTTTTGGCAATTAGAGATAAATTACAAACCAAAGCTAGAATTAGTAAATGGTACCCTACTATAGATCAAAATTGCGTATTATGTGCTATTAACAATGAGGACAAGGATCATCTTTTTTTTCAATGCACTTACTCGAAGAATATATTGGATGATATCTTGCCCAAGCTTAATATTAAGCTAGGTTCCAACTATGACCTCAATTTTCTTCTGGTTTCTATTAAACTAGCTCAGGAAAAGCTTGACTCGTCTAATACTTGTATTTATAGTATCATTTGTACTTCTATCATCTGGAACATCTTGTGTGAACGAAATAATCGTGTATTTAATGGGATCGAACAACCGTTCAAACTGAGAACTAAGCAAATACTACTTGACAGCAAACATCTTATTCAACAAAGAGTTCAAGCTCATAATTTAAACATAGAAGAGAGACTTATCTTAATGAATCTCAATATGGAGACCGATCTCCAAGATTGCTTTCAACCTCTTTGATCTCTAGACGAATGTGGATTAACAATAGTAAATAGTGTCTGCTATTTCTGGTAGCTGCCCTCTTCAGATTCACTCTATTTTTCTGATGGTTTGTGATCTTAGATCTGTGAATTTTGGGGATGATGTTCTTCTCTCTCCTTTCAGCTTGCTAGCATGTGAAGTTGAGACGGCCTACTATTTTTTATTGTCTTGTTATACTAGTCGCCCCAAGTTTCGGTGTTGTGTTGTTTTTTGTTTTCTTGTTTTTTTGGTGCAAGCTGCTCGTACGAATGGTTTTGAGTGTCTCCTATTCCGTGTTTTACTCCTCCATCTGTTTGACAGCTTGGCTCAGATTTCGGACTGTTGTAATGTTAATATATGGAATTGATATGTACTCTTTTTCCTTACAAGACACCCATCTAGGTTAGGGGGGTTGTAAGGTTTTGATGAGGCATATCGTGGAAGTATATGATTTTTTCTCCTTCTTATTATAAAGTACCTTTTTTCAAAAAAAAAAAGAATAGAAATAATAAAGACGCTTTACCATAGCCCTTAATACTATTAGTAGAGGCTAAATCTATTCTTCATGTGCCTCCAAAACTATGAGAGGCAAATTAAAAATAGTCCATATAAGTGCTGCCTCCAATAACATACAGGGGCATTTTAGATTTTAAATTTTCCTCTAACCAACAAGTCCATGCAGACATGGACATAAAACAAATCTTAATATGGGCTTAAAAATTTGTCTCAGATAGTTACAATTCAGGCTAATAAAAGCGCCTACAGCATCATTGACACTTGTTTATATTAAAGGCAAACACAAAAGCGCCTGTACTATGTATCATAAAATACAAAAAGAGCCTGTACTATATATTACTTGCATTATCAAATCACGACAGTCAACATATTTGCAAACATACTATAAAATAGAAAAACAATGCATGTACTATTTGTTACTTGCATTATCAAACAACAGTCAGCATACATGCAAACAGTAAAACACAAAAACAATCTCTTACTATTTATTACTTGCACTATCAAATAACCACAGTCAGCATATTGTAAAAAGAGCTTATGGGCATTTAGTTTGTAATACTACATACATAATACTTTAAAATAATTACTGTAAAACCAAATTTAGAGGTGATAGAGAAAAGAAAAGTTGCAGTTTCCATACGGAATATAATAAAATGTCCATGTCAACGAAATGTAATACAACTACCTAAAATAGAACAATAAAAGACTCTATAACCTAAGCTGGACGCTATAGTACTATTTAAACACAAACGGGAAACGGTGGGATATTTACAACATGAAACATGAAACCAAACATGAAAAGAAAAAATTCTACAAATATCAAACTGAGTAGACCAATTACTTATCTGAAGTGGAGCCACGAACCATGAACTACAAAAAATACATATCATTAAGGGTTGATGTAAAGTCTCTTGCAGGATGAGACACTTGAGCATATAATGATGGATAATATGGATGTGGATAATAGAGAGGTCCACACTGTGGAAATGGTAAAAAAAAATTTGGAAGAGTGGTGGTTGTTGGCTGGATGATTGTTGTTGATTGGGCGGTTGATTTTGGATTATTTGAGGGTGACTTGTGTTAAGAGGCTCTTCTAGTGTAGACAATGGTTGTTTTGGTAGAGATTGAGGAATGGATGATAAATTTTGAGAAGATTGAATCATTTGTCGTAGCTCCTCTATCTCCTTTCCTTGTTTCTCATTAATACTTTGTTGTTTTTCATACATTTTTTTAGACTCAAACATTCAGATCGCAGTAAAGCATAAGCTCGACCTCGGCGCAATCTATGAACCATTGATGTCGGTTGAGTTTCATGAACCCAAGGAACCGTATCTGGGTTACGATTTCTCCATAATCGCGAACTCTGCCACCGATCTCAAATCCCCTTGCTGATACATATGCTTGCAGCCTTGCCTCTAGTGTTGCATCGCCGTTAATATCAACTAGTTCAACCTACTTTTGTGATATGAGTGCCTACAAAATATTGTATGAACAAAAATGTAATATTACTTTCATCATTCATGCATAATAATAATACTATAAAAAGATTAGTTTAATGGTATATCAATATGTCATTTCTAGTAATGATGTCAATACTGCAGTCAAAGCCATCGATGAAGTAAGTACAAAAGATGAACGTGTGTACGAAGTGAAGTTTTTGTGGTGGTGACCCTGAGACATAAGTTAATTCTTGAATGCAGGTAAATTTAGTTTCAGGTGTACTGATGGTTTTAGCATAAGTCTGTGAGCCTTTCTTAGTGATTATCACAAGTACAACTACGGTTTTGGAATATAACAGTTGTCAGTGCCCTTTATTGTCGATCTCATATTTTAAGGTATCATTGTCTTCAAATTCTGAACTAAGGGAAAATGAATCTACATCAAAGCAGTTTTCTGTAACATAGCTGAATTGGAGTAAATACATTTAGGCAAGTCGTACTTGTTATATTCATTCAAGCAAACTATTTAGAAAAGACGATGATATGCATATACAATGCCTGAGCAAATGCTTGCAGGTCATAGACATAAAAGCATGCATTCACTGTTATCCAGTAAAATAAATAAGTCACATGCCATTAGGCATCTGATAGCAAATAATACCTATATAGCTTTAATTATTTTACATCATTGATTGCATTTCACATATGTGAATGATAGCATATATCAGTGCAGATGAACTATTCGTAATAAAATATGCGTATGAAGGTTTCAGCAACCATAAAATGTAACTTAGAAAAATCAGTATCATCAAAGCAATCGCTGATTTTATCAAGCAATGGATTTGCCGGTGCACTAATGCAGATTGGCAATAATATTAGTGGAGCCATATGAAAATCTATGTGTGTGAGGTCCTCCCTTTCATTAAGTGAAGGCTGTAAAACTGTAAGCAACAGTCTGTATCGATGTTTTACTTCTTTTAAAATTGAATTTCACTCCCTTTCAGTTATATTTAGCTTCTCTCTACATAACATTTTTCATTATATGTATGTTTTATGTCTTGGGTTTACAGATTTTGATAAGAAGGAACTTTTTGGATTAAATGTCTATGGCCATGTGATAGCTCTATATGATTTTGCTGAAAGATAAACATGAAGCGAATGAAATAACAAAGCAAAGACTAACAGTGATTGACTGTTATAAACACATTGTCACATTATTTGTTGACTGTTATGAAACATTATCACATTAGTGCTTACAATTGAATATTCATGTTGTTTAAAAAATTTGAACCCTACGTACATTTAGATGAATAGCATATTTCATTTTTCATAAATATGATTACATGTAATCGGTTACCCATAAGTTATCTTTTAAGATTCATGTAAATGATAAAATGGTAATTATCTATAAATACCTTGATTTAAAAAAATTCTTTAAGTGATTATCTACGAAGATTGACTATTTAATTTAGGCATGTAGTCAAACGCTACAATGTCCTTACATGTGTTAAATTATTGTAGAATTATCCAAGTTACTATTTAACATACTTGTAATTTAGATAATTGAATGATATAAAGTGTACGCAGTGTCATCTCCTTAGAAGAAAACTAATAATACTGCACCACTTTTGTAAATTGATAATGGAACTTTAATAAGTTCTTGTATAAAATTGCTAAACTGAGACATGTGAACATGGTTAAAGAATTTTTAAATTATTGTTCAGTAGCAAAACACACCACAATTGAATAATCCAATAATTAATTGTAGATGATGAAATGTTAAATAGATACCTTTTTTTGACAAGGGTAAATAGAAAGTTTTTTGTTGTAGTGGTTGATCTTTTGATTGAATTAGTATATAAAAATGACGCTACATATATCATAATCTGGAAAATATGAATAACATTTAAAAATCAAAAATTTTAGCTTGATATTAGACTTACCCCCATTTTCTCAAAGGTATGATCTACCCAGCTTCTTTACTCATCCTTTCTCTTATGAACTAATTCATATGCCTCAAGTGGATCGAGTGCATGGCCATGCTCTTTTTCCTATTGCAACAAAGATACATCATAATCAGCAATAATAACTGTACGGTGAACCAAAAATTTATTTCAACGGAAAATCTATTATTATGATGATGTAAGTCATAAATTATATAGAGCGATTATATGTTGGATGTGTGATTTGTAATAGAATGTATTCTCTGATGTGTAGAGGACAAAACAAAGGATTTAGTAAAAAGAAGGTTGTTTTATTTATTAGAAAAGGTGGAAACTACTCTCCTAAAATAAGTAATGAGTGTTTTATTTTTATAATTAAAGAAGTTAAAAGTTCATAAAAATTATTTGTAGTTTGTTAAGCAAACAATTATAAACGATCACAGTAAGAGAAATCTACAATAAAATAAAAAGAGTAAACCTCTTGATAATAAGGAAATAACACGATTATCTCATTAAAATGGTAAGAAGAATGTAGAAAATATGATTACTTACAAATCTAGCATAGTGTCGCATGATGCTCATTGATCCACCCGTGTGACTCATTTTTAGTTTCTTACGATTGTCAGTGCTTCTTTCAACCCATACCTGCATATGAATTAAAAAGTAGTATGTTTCTCTTACTTTATTTTTGGGATTGTTATCCCAGTAGTTTACCATTTCCCTCTATTGATCATTGTCTACACGATCATCTCCACACGTAAAATGCGATGGCGACCCTACATGTGGAGTGTAATACTCACCTTTTAAACTGCCTCGGTTGTTTCTTACTCTTTTGGATAGTCTCTTTAGCAGAGAATGTCGAATTTTAGGAATATGGGAAATATCTTCGGGACGCCAATCAATAGTATCCTTGAAATGAACATAAATTGTGTTACGTTTACATTTGTGTAATTGCATATAGAAACATGAAATATATTATTATAGTAAAATAAATTTTAAAGTAACTTCTGATTTCATTTTAAACTAATATGAAAACTCAGTGTACATCGAAAATATTTAGTTTATATAATCGGTAAGATTAAACTTACAGATATTACTTTCCATATTTTGTCCGTATCTGCATCATTGTATGCTCTTCAGCCTGTTGCAGATAGAGGAATAAGATTATAATTTCTCGCCAAACTACCCAAGTATCTTGCTAACTTAGCATCTTTTGGAACAACACACAATCCATCTTTTTTGAACTCAATGCTCTCCTTTCCCAATTTGCCCCATTTATGTTTGTCATAGCTATGTCCTTTTATTTTTATCAATCCTGTTAGGTAGATGGCAGTGTTAGTCATTGTATAGACAGTAATTAATATATATATATATATATATATATATATATATATATATGCATGACAAATAATACATTATAAGTTGTGAAAACATACCATCATTTTGAGAGCCATCATTTTCTTGCATGTCATCACCAAAACTAGAATATCCAAAGGTGCTCATCTGATGGTCAATAATGTATTTGAAATGATAGAATCATGTACCATTAAATTGAAAAAAAAACTAAGCATTCTTTAATAGAACTATAACACCTCCGAGAAAAAGTAATCATTTAACTAATGCGTAAGCAAATCAAAATTAAAGCATGTCATAAACAACAAAATCCGTTTCTGAACAGAACTAACATAAGAAAGCTTGTCATAAATCTAAACATGAAATTTATTACTGTATTTCTTCCTCGCTCTCATTTTCAATCTCTTCTTCACTAGAGGCATCATCTTCATGTCCGGAAACATATACCGTAGTTGTTGGTAAAACTTTATTAACATAAACACCGCAAGCATCCATCCTCATCTGTAGCTCTTCATTATCCAAATTCGGATCATCAAGATTTGGTGTGGTGTAGTAGTCGTCAATGTCAACTTCGTCATTGTCTTGTATTAAATTATAGAAATCTCTTGGCTTTGTTTTAACCACAACACTCCAATCTGGTTCCTTTAGGTCAACAACATAAAACACTTGAATGGCTTGTGATGCCAAAATAAACTTATCCTTATTTTGTGCCACATGATTCAAATTCACTAAGTTAAATCCATGCATGCATGCATGTATGTATGTAATTAGTTTAAAGGAAAAAATTTAAACCAATTTTTAAACCAAAGACGCAACATTTAGAATTTAGGCAGAATGACAGTAGCGTTTTTTTTCAATTTTCCGACTTCAGCTGTTTACTCCGCTTTCGTCCAAGTTTACCCCAGCCGCCGTCTACCTTCAGCTACTGCTTGTACTAGCCACCATCGTCCAAGCAATCGTCATCTGAAGTCGTTGTCATCCAAGCCGCCATCATCCAAGCCTCTCTTTTGCCGATGTTCGAATCGAATTGGATCTTCCGTTGTCGACGTCGATTTCTTTGAAATCGAGAAAACTTAGCTTGTCGCCTCAACCCAAACCTTTGTCAGAAATCATTCGACCTTTGAATTCAAGAGCTACAAATTCAAGATCAAAGAAACGAATGGAAAAGCAGAATCTAAACAGTCTACATGAATTTCAAATGATATTAGATATAGCATTTCTATATTTGAGACACAGTAGATTGGGTTTAATATGCTAAATGATAGACTAATATAGCATTTGTACTTTTAAATATAGTATCATTATCTGACTATGCAAAATGATAGTTGGATATAGCATAAGCATATTTCAACTGAATAATGACGAAAAAAGTGCAAAATGATACTTGAGTATAGCATAAATATATTTAAAGTGAACTAGCATGAATAGAATATACAAAATGAAATAAGTATTTCTAAAGAGAACTACCATGAATAGAATATACAAAATGATAATACATATAGCATCTGTGTTTTTTAATGTAACATTTTAATCACAAAGTTCACTACCATGTTTATGATATACAAAATGATAGTTTAATGTAGCATTTGAGTTATGCAGTCTACTATCATGTTCAAAATAGACAAAATGATACTTTAATGTAGCATTTTAATTATGAAGTCCAATATTATGATTGCAATATGCAAATTGGGATTTAGTGTAACATTTTAATCACAAAGTCCACTACCATGTTTATGATATGCAAAATGATAGTTTAATGTAGCATTTAAGTTATGAAGTCAACTATCTCATTTAAAATATGCAAAGTGACAGTTTGATATAGCATTTTACTTACGAAGTCCAATATCAAAGTTACCGTATGCAAAATGATATCCAATGTAGCATTTTAATCACAAGTCCACTAGCATACTTCAGGCATACAAAATAATAGTCTAACGTAGCATTTGAGTTATGAAGTTCAATGTCATGTTTACAATATGCAAAATGATAGTTTAATATAGCATTATAGTTATGAACAACAGGTTGAAGCTTACCAGAAATACAATCAACATTAAATACACCATCTGAAACTAACAAGAGCAACATTCCACATCAAATACAAAATAATAAAACAATAAAAGACTAAATTGCATAATATACACAGAAATGCTAGTTTCATATAGCATAATAATATGAAAGATACAGTAATCACACACAGAAACAAAAAACTGATCAAAAAACATTACCAATCATCAATAATTTCAATACATGTCAAACACCCAATTAAGATCAAAATCGTGTTAGAACTCCATAGCGTTCACAAGCAGGTGGCGATGCACTCAAACTCAAAACGCTCACAGCATCGTCTCCTATTCTCGATATCACAAAGCACAACGAGAATGGCGAACTCGAATCAAGCAATCTAGAAAGGAGGAGCGACGATCTCGATCTTCATCTGAGAAAAATGGTGAAGTGAGATGCATCTTCGAGTCTGCATCTTCAGGTGAATAACAACAGTGAGTTTGGGAAGACGAAGCGGGGAATTTTATTCGAGGAGAAGCAAAGATCAATTTAATTTTTGGTAGTCAGCATGATTTGAGGTCGGGATTGAAGAGGAACAAGATTGAAGAAGACACACGATTTAATTTTTATTCAATTTTTTCCTTCAACAGAAATTATAAAACCCGCGTCCTTAAAAAAGAAAAAAAATCTGTGCGTCTCTCAAGCAAAAAAACATGATGTGTTTTTCCTTCAGCCCATTTTCCTGATGTGTGTGTGTGTGTGTGTTTATCCCTTTTTTTCCCTGAATTATTTAACCAATCGCACTCAAATAATATAACTTTGCAAGCTTGACCATCACTTTCTTCGGGAAACCTAAAATCAAGCTCATAAATCTTCTTTAAAACCCCATAGTAATCAACATTAGCAGCGATCGGGCTGCAATCTCTTACACTCGAATAACTTGAGGTTTCAGCATTCACAAATACTCCACAATTTTGGTTTTTGTATCTATCATCCACTGATTTAGTTCGAAACCAATAGCCATTTATAACATATTTCTTATATTCCTTAACAGTCATATTTGGACCATTCGCTAGTCGAAGTAAATCTTTTGGTATTGATGAATCTCCCATGGCATAAAGGTTATTTACATACAAATATTAGAATACGATATTAATATAAATCATAATTTAAACATACTATGTATAACTTGAGAAAGATACTTTCATAATGTCGAAACCAAGTAGGAAATTCTTTGTTTCTCAAACTCTCCACTTCTCGAATGGTTTTACGTTGATGAATTCTACGCAACTCCCTCAACCGCTTGCTGTCAAAAATGGAAGTCGAAGAAAAAAATAGTTGGACATTCATTATTGCAAGTTAAAATGCGTAGTTAATATTATGAATATGATCTTACTCGAGAAAAAAAGCCATTTCAATGCAGTTGAATAAGATACAAGTGTGACATTGTTCCCAGACACTTTTTTCCGGATTAATTTCCACAGATTTGCCTAAATGATGACCAGAGTTTGCAAAAATAATAGGCCCCCTTCAATATTGCAAGGCAATGATGTATCAGCATTCCGACCACGTCGATTATGGTGAGTTTCGACACCTGTCAAATACATTGAACAAAATGACACACATTCTTCTACAAGGTATCCTACAGCGATGCTTCCTTCTGGATTACTCTTGTTGCTAACATATCTTTTCAGTATCTGCAAACACCTATGGGCAACAATAAAAGATTATTATTCCAAATGGTATTTACGATGTCCAAAAATATCTTTTTAGTGTCTGTAAAGACATAAATTTATGGTGTATACCTTTAATAGGTGAATTATGCTTTTATATATTACATTTCAATTGGGTACATCCAGCGATAATGCACCGGTCCAGCAACTGCAACTTCATCGGCTAAATGAATAATTAGGTGAATAGATATGGTGAAGAAGGAAGGTGGGAACATCTTCTCCATCATGCATAAAACTATTGCTACCCTATATTTAAGTTGATTAATTGATGAAGCGTGTTTCTTTTTACTACATAGTTGTCTAAATATTGCAGATAACTCAAGCAAAACAAGAACGAGTGGTCTAGGAAAAACTCGTGGAATTGCAAGTGGGAGTAAATGTTGCATAATTACATGATGGTCGTGACTTTTCAAGCTATGCAGTTTTTTCTCCTTCATATCTACGCAACATGCAATGTTAGTAGAATATCCATCAGGGACACGTGCATTTGAAAAAACTTTGCAAAACAACATTTTTTTTCCCTCATTGTTTGTGAAAAATACTGTTGGAGGTATATATGTTCTATTTCCTTCATGAATAGGCTGAAGAGATTTTCTTATATTTAAACTTTCCAAGTCAGCTCGAGCTTGAAGTCCATCCTTTCCTTTTTTTGGCATACCAAGAATTATCCCTAAAATATTTTCACTTGCATTTTTCTCCAAACGCATAACATCCATGTTATGTTGAATTTGAAGATGTTGCCAGTAAGATAAAGTAAAAAAATATGCTTTTTTCCTTCCATGGTCCAATAACTTTTGGTTTCCTAGTGGAATTGATAATCCTTCATCGTTTTTTTTCCAATAATCGGCACATCTATTGGTGTTTTACTGAATGTAAATTTTAAATTGGACAATTGTATTAAACACCCAATTCTAGTTAATGGTTTTGGTGCAATATCTTCCTCACGCCTCCCATTAAATGAGTGTACATCTAATCAAAACCTGTGTTATTGGTAAAAATCTTCGACTTCCCAAATAAGCTTGCTTTTTACTCTTTGGTAAGTGCACTGAACACGTTTCATGATTACAATGCGGGCATGCAAGCTTTCCAGATGTACTCCATCCTGATAAAGTAGCATACATAGGTAAATCATTTATAGTTCATAAAACAGCTGCTCTCATACTGAATGTTTATTTGGTTAAAACAACATATGTCTTTGTACCAACTTCCCATAACTCTTTTAACTCGTCCATTAATGGTTGCATGTATACATCAATGTCCATACCACGTTCATGAGGTCCAGGAATCAGTAGTGACATAAAAAGATAAGGTTGCTTCATGTGCAACCATGGAGGCAAATTATAAATAGATATAATAACTGGCCATGTTCTATGTTTGCTGTTCATGTGTGCAAATGGGTTAAATCCGTCACTGGCGAGTCCAAGTCGAACATTGCGAACTTCCAAAGCAAAATCAGGATATAGAGAATCTAGATGCTTCCAAGCCGGACTATCTACTGTATGTTTCATAAAACCATCATTTGAACTACCAACTGAATGCCATATCATTTGTTCCGCGGTATGCTTTGACATATATAACCTTTTTAACCTAGGAATTAAAGGAAAATAACGAAGCACCTTAGCCGATACTTTCTTCCCATCATTCTTGTAACGATCCGTAAATTTTCAATAACTAAAGTTGGTTAATTTAATAAGATTTTTGTAATAAATCTAGAAAGAAATAAAAACTTTATAATTTATAATGAAATAGTGTAAATTGTGCATTTAGTTATAAAAATTGAAAATAAGTAAGTAAAACTAAGTATTGAATTAACCAATGAAATAATAACTTAAATGAGATGTAATAAGGCTAATCTAAGTTAAATACTAACTATTTGAATGAAGTTACAATTAACGGAATTAATGTAAATGTTATACCAGGCTATAAATCAAATATAAGAAAACAAACGTAAATATTGAATTAATTAATGAATTAATATATATTGAATGCTAATTGAATATAATCAATGTTTAGTAAGAAATTATAACATTGATTTGGAAATGATTAAACTTGTAAGAATGTGATTGAGAGTTAATGATAATAAATTATTATAAGTTACCTGTTTTGATGGATTTGGAATTGGAAATAAATTTTAATAAATGTAAATAAATGTTACATTAATGTGAAATGTAATACCATGCTTAAGAGTCGTTAAATTGGAGCATATTAAGGTAATGAAGGGAAAAAAACAAAGTAACTAAGTTTACAGAGTAGTAATGAACTTAATAAAAAGATTTGAATTGAAACAAATCAATCCATTGAAATTCAATTTATATTAAGTGTAATTATTGTAGCAATTGAAAATAAATATTATGCAATTGAAATAAAGATAAAATGGGTAAAAGAATTTTGGAATGGAATTTAAGATTTGATTTTATTAAACTAATATTTATTTAATTAATTAACTGGAAAATAGCCCTTTCGGCCACTGACTCGGATTTCGACGAAACTAGTTTCATCATATCCATAACGGTGAATTGTAGTAGGATTTCATTTTCGTAGCGATCGGGCATGTCGTTTGATCGTATGGGCTTGAAACGCCTCGAAATCAATTAATTGAAATCAATTGAAATAATTTGAAATAACTTGATTTTAGCATAACTTCTTCATACGATAGAATTTGGACCCGAAACCCGTTCCATCGATTTTAAAATATTTTAAAATATCTATTTTGACATATGGGTTGGCCCAATTTCGTTCCGGAGTTGAAAAGGGCTTTTCGGGCCATCTATCGTTCAATTTTCCAAACCAATCAAGCCCATTCGTTCTATTTTGATCAGCCTATATATACCTCGTTATAAACCCTAGCATGTTTCTTATGTTCATTATTATGTACATACAATTCCATTTGCTCCTCCTTATTCAAATGGCAGACAACCAAAATTCCATTGGCAATTTCAAATCAAATTCAAAGCCAAAAATTCAAACTCCACAAACCCTATCAAATTTTATATCAATCAGAAGCTCTCGAAGAGCGTAATCTTCTGGTGTGATTCGTTTTTCAAATCGGCACACCGTTTGTCCTGAATTCGCCAATCAATTCTCGGTCATCCATCGCGTCGAAATCGACTCTGCCTGATCAACAAATTGATGGTACCGTTGGGAAGAGGGGGACGAGTGGATGTCATCGGTGTTGTTCGTTCGATCGATTAACAGTTGGATTAGGCGTAAAAAATCATTAGGGTTCGAGTAAAAAGTGGCGGCCGCTGACCTTGGCGTGTTTCGTTCGTCGTCGTTCGTCGCAGGGATGACCAGGGGGGTCGCGAATCACGGGGAAGCTACTGGCAAGCCGCGGTGGCCAGCGATGAGAGCGGCAGTCGTGATTGTCGCGAAGTCGTGCACGTTGTAGTTGGGCTTCGGCTGTTTAGGGTGTCTGGACGCGATGAAGGGGAGATGACGTGGCATGGGTCTGGTTTGTTTCTTTTTAATTTATTTTTATTTTTATTTTGTTTTTAGATAATCAAATTCGTATAACTTTTACATACGATGTCAGATTTACGCGCGGTTCGATCCGCTGGGATCATGTCAAAATTCTGGACATTTTGACGCTGGTTTGGACGAATTTGGAGTCTGTTTAAATTTTGGGTTTAAATTCAATTTAAATTCAAAAGGCGAATGTTTTAACCCACTCACAACTTCTAAAATTTCATATGTGTGTTAAATTAACTTCTGATGTGATTTGAAATTCATTTATGACTGTTTGGCATATTTTAATCATCATCCCAATTAAATTGAATTTATTGAATTGAATCGGTGTTAATTTATTTTTGCATATAAACTGCCAGTTGAATAGTTGTTTAATTTATTATTTAATATAACCCGTTAGTAAATACCTATTGTTTATTATCTGTTATATATTGATGTCATTGTTTGAATTGGATGATGATTGTGATAAATGGTTGATGATTGATATTGGATGAATGGATGTTGTATTATATATTATTATAAACTGCAAGTTGTTATGCATTTTTATTTCATTCGGGATTGCAGTTTGAAATGATATATAACCGTATTTTTATTTTAAATTACGGATTGAAATGATAAATATCCATATCACTTGACCATAGGATAGAAAATTATATACAGACACCGTGGTCTATATGTAAAAACATTTTGAAATAATTTTCTATGGTTTTGTGAAGAAACATATGGTTTTATGAGATATTGATTTGGATATTTTATTAATATTATTTTATATATAGTTAAATCCTTGGTTTTAAACGATGTATAAAATTGGTTTAAAGTATAAAAGAAGTTTAATAATAAAGTTTGATTTTATTAAGATATAATATGGTTAAGTATTTATTATATTTCTAGAGTTTATAATAACTTAAATAAGAACAGGGTGGGAAGATAAATATGAAATTGATTTGAAATTTAATAAAATTGAAATTTTAAAGGTATGATTTTTTATAACTGGATTTTGGTTTAAGATGAATTAAATGAATATTTCAAGTATAAATAAATTTAAGGAAATATTTAGTTATTTGCAATTTGAGTTTTATTTAAATGATAATGGATTTATTATGAAAATATTTCAAAACTAAATAATAGAACATTGAATTGTTAAATTGTAATTATCAACCTTAGTTTTGAAATTGTTTAATACTCAAAGTTTGAAATATATTGAAATTGAGATGGTTTATTGAAACTGAAAGTGAGTTGAAAGTTATGAATTGAGACTTAATATAAAGTGAATGAAATTGTGAAGTCGAGGAAATTATTTTAATTTATAAAGTAAATTTAAACTTCAAACTATTTTACTTTATATACTGTTTGAATATCCAAACCATTTAAGTTTTGGAAGTTATAGTTTAGAAGGTATGAAATTCGAAGTATTATGTTTTGAAAGGTTATATTTCAAGCGTTTGGTTTTGAAATATTTTAAATTTGAAAGTGCTATGATTTTGGAAAAGAGATATATTTGAAATAAAAATGATATTATATTGATTTGGGTTTGATAACAATGATATCATATTGCTTTGGGTTTTTGAAATTGAAATGATATCGTATTTATATGGTTTTGAAATGGATATTATATTATGGTTTCAAAGTAAAATTATTTTAAAATGGCAACGGTGCTATAATAATGATTGGTTGGCAAAGAGACCAGGATCGGGTATGGACATACTCTCTGTCGATACCGAAAACCACTTGGACAACCGTGTACGCGGTGGAGATTCCAGAATGAAGTAGGATGGTAGCGGTGTTCTTTTGAGGTATATACGTGGACCCGACTCCCATGAGTTGGCATAAGGTGGCTAAAACAGGAGCGATTCCAGGACAGTGAGGTTGCCCCTCTTATCGGACACACTCCTATATTATATTCTGACTTTGAGATTTATTTAGTGGCCACTTTTGATTTTTGATTTTTGGGGGTGTGGCTCGAGGTGGGCTGTAGTTGCGCGCTATGCGTCACCACCAGTCCGGATAGCAATTGGTATATCTACCCTGGCATTGTCTAGTTGTGCCGTGTCACCTACCCTATCGTGCCTTGTACGAGTTTGGTTTTCTCCCGTAGCCCGTGCGGTATCCTCTGGTGGCTTCCCGATCAGGAGGAACTATGATATCGGATGGACTACAGGGACTATTACGTGTAAAGGGGAATATTGGGTCACTCCTTAACGCTATTTAAAAATAAGTTTATTTTACTATAGACATTATTATAATAGCAAAATATTGCTACATAGTAAATAGTTTAACAGAACCTTAGGAGATGTGAATGCCGAGCATCTCTTAAGTTACAGCACTCACGTTAGCCACTGGATAGGAGATGTCAAATCCCGTAAACATCTCTGATGCCGTTACACTCATATTTATTTCTTTTGATTTAAGTTACGTAAGATCTTTTAGTTCCGACTCGAGTGTTTTGTCTTTTCAATTCGCTCAGGTCAGTCTGAGCATTTCAGGATTCGAAGACTTTATATTCTAGAGGACGAAGACGAAGATTGTATTACTATTATTTATTATATCATTCCACTGCATTCATACTGTTCTGCTGCATTGTTATTGGTTATTCTCTGGTAACTCTGATATGTATTGTATAAGTATAATCAAATGTTTTTGTAAAACAGCTTCATGAACTGTTTATTTGATTATTATATTTTATCGATCCATTGCAAGATTCTACTTTTTTCTTTCCCTTCTTTTTCTTATTTACTCCATAACAATCCACATTTCTGTATGATTTAAGTCTAAGATGTGTGGTTTATTGTGGTTTAAAACGTATAAAAAAACGGACTGTTACATCTGGTATCAGAGCTTTGGTTTAGCGATAAATCTTAGCTTTGTGGGGTCTGACTCTTTGTTAATAGGGTAGTAATACCCTATGATGAGTCGCTGAGTGTATATATATGAGAAAGCGTATTTGTTAGTGTTATAAAAAAGTTTTAATATTGTGTTAATTTGTTCCGGTTTGCATTTATAGATTCTGGTTGATGCATAGGACGCTATGACATCAATAGGGATCTCTAAACGCTTAATAAGACAGACCGACACAATTTTTATTTTGAATATAGGTGAATGAAATAGTTTTTGCCTGTTATATTTTCTGTATATAAAGTAATAAATTTTATAAAGATTTTATTTGGTTGTAATGTATTGGTTGTTAGGTAGTGAAATTTTAGATATTAGTTGAAAATAAGATTTCTAACAAAATAAAGGAAATTTCAAAATTTTAGAACTTAAGTTCCGAGATTTTGGAAATTTCTTTCAAAGGATTTTAGGATATAATAATATTGTTTATAAGTATTTTTCTGATATAAATATTTCAAAATTGAAAGAATTGTTTTAAAGAAATTTTGGAAAAAATAAGTTATGTACTCCCCTATCTGTCGCTGGAAAATAATTTCGTGATGAGTGCATGCATCATCGACATTCATTTTCGAGTTTCGAAGTGGGAAGGCCACTGTAGTAGGTTTACTACAGGTTTATTTTGATAAACAAATATAAACTTTAAATTGTTTTAAATATAATTAGATATATATATATATATATATATATATAAGTTGTAAGTATATACATTTATCTATTATTTTAAAATGATTTGAAAATTAAATCCGGCATTTAGTTCTTAAATTTCTGATAATCAATATTTTCAATCATTGTAGTGAAATGGGTTGTAACTAATTAATAATTGAAACTTTTAATTAAAATAAGAGATTAATGCTAGGTTATAAATGAAATTTCAAGAAAGTTGAAATTTGTAATCTATAAAACAAATGATATGATGATTGAACAAAAAAATTATTAAAAGAAATGAGAAAACTTGTATAACTTTCAATTACATGCTTAAAAAGCATATATATCACTTACCAAAGGATTTAAAAGTTGAAATGTCTAATAAGAAGATGTAACGGAAATTGTACAAATAAGCTTATGTAATGAAAGTGTTCAATGGATTCGCTTTATAAATAAGAATTTAATGTTATAATTGTTATAAACTTAAGTTATGACTGAAATGCTGCTAACTAAATATAATAGAAAGGTTATAAAGAAAAGATAATAAATTTAAGTAAATATTGTGGTTATTTATAATAAAAATAAGTAGAAAGATGAATACAGTAAATAAATGAATGTAACACAATAAAAAGAAAACTTACATGATGGGAATAAATGAAAAAAAGGGAAAATTGTAAGAAGTTAAACGTAAATTAAGAAGATAAATCATTATATGAATGAAAAAGAAATCAAACAAAAAATGTTATGAAATGAAATTGATAAAAATGAACTTGATCTATTGTTTGTTTTTGGTTTATGGTTGTTTGGGTAAGAATACTTTAAATTTGTTTGGATGTATGAATAATCTATTTAGTTTCATCTAAGACTGTTGAGTAAATGCTGCACTTAATAGCTTACTCTCCATTCTATACGATTTAAAGCTTTTGAACCCAAACAACTATTTATTTGTTTGCTATGGATATGTGGGTGGTTGATTTTATTGACTTCATATGATCGTCGTATGTTGTGATTGCAAGTGATTGTTGTGTTTGACATTGTTTTGTTTGATTAGTGGAAGAAACAACTTTAAACATGTCATTTTATATAATTATTAACTCTTTTTAGATTATATAAGTGAAATGCAGGTTATGTAAGCAATTGCTAATGGTTTTGATTTCATAATTAAGCGTAATTGCCCGACAAATAGGTACGTTTTTGGGATTACGGTTTATCGAGTTATTATATTCTTTTTCCCGTGTTGGGATATGTTATTTTGGAAAATATATGTCGTATATTATTATATTTTCTCCCGAGCCTCTCCGTACGAAGGAGACTCTGCCAAAATTTTCCGTAAATTTTGGACATAGAAAAATTTGAAAAATGTTTTCCAAACTTTATTAATTTGAATATAAAAAGATTTAATTGTTTATAAATCTATAAATTTTATTTAAATTATCTTATTTTGTAAATTTATTATTATGAATATAATGCTTTGAATAAAATATATTGATTTATAAGTTCCTCTTTTCCCTTCTTTTCCTTTTCGGGGACGAAAAGTTTTGAGTGGGGGAAAGTGTAACGACCCATAAATTTTCAATAATTAAAATTGGTTAATTTAATAAGTTTTTTGTAATAAATCTAGAAAGAAATAAAAACTTTATAATTTATAAAGAAATAGTGTAAATTGTGCATTTAGTTATAAAAATTGAAAATAAGCAAGTAAAATTAAGTATTGAATTAACCAATGAAATAATAACTTAAATGAGATGTAGTAAGGCTAATCTAAGTTAGATACTTACTATTTGAATGAAGTTACAATTAAAGAATTAATGTAAATGTAATACTGGGCTATAAATCAAATATAAGAAAACAAACGTAAATATTGAATTAATTAATGAACTAATATATATTGAATGCTAATTGAATATAATCAATATTTAGTAAGAAATTATAACATTGGTTTGGAAATGATTAAACTTGCAAGAATGTGATTGAGAGTTAATGATAGCAAATTATTATAAGTTACCTGTTTTGATGGAACTGGAATTGGAAATAAATTTTAACAAATGTTACATTAATGTGAAATGTAATACCATGTTTAGGAGTTGTTAAATTGGAGTATATTAAGGTAATGAAGAGAAAAAAAAACAAAGTAATTAAGTTTATAGAGTAGTAATGAACTTAATAAAAAGATTTGAATTGAAACAAATCAATCCATTGAAATTCAATTTATAATAAGTGTAATTATTGTAGCAATTGAAACTAAATATTATGCAATTGAAATATAGATAAAATGGGTAAATTTATTAACTTTAAATTGATATCTGAATTGTTTAAAGGATTGTAATTGTTTAGGAAATCAAAAATGATAAAACTTGAAAATTTTGGAATTGGAATTTAAGATTTGATTTTATAAAATTAATATATAATTAATTAACTGAAAAATAGCCATTTTGACCGCTGACTCGGATTTCGACGAAACTAGATTCATCGGATCCGTAACGGTGAATTATAGTATGATTTCAAGTTTTGTAGCGATCGGGCTTGACGTTTGATCGTATGGGCTTGAAACGCCTTGAAGTCGATTAATTGAAATCAATTTGAAATAACTTGATTTTAGTATAACTTCTTCATACGATGGAATTTGGACTCGAAACCTGTTCCATCAATTTTAAAATATTTTAAAACATCTATTTTGATATACGAGTTGGCCCAATTTCGTTCCGGAGTTGAAACTGGCTTTTCGGGCCATCTACCATTCAATTTTCCAAACCAATCAAGCCCATTCATTCTATTTTATTCAGCCTATATATATACCTCGTTATAAACCCTAGCATGTTTTTTATGTTCATTATTCTGTACATACAATTTCATTTGCTCCTTCTCATTCCTATGGCAGACAACCAAAATTCCATTTGCAATTTCAAATCAAATTCAAAGCCAAAAATTCAAACTCCACAAACCCTATCAAATTTTATATCAATCTGAAGTTCTCGAAGAGCATAATCTTCTGGTGTGATTCGTTTTTCAAATCAGTACACCATTTGCCCAGAATTCCCCAATCAATTGTTGGCCATCCATTGCGTCGAAATCGACTCTGCCTGATCGACAAATTGATGGTACAATTAGGAAGAGTGGGACGAGTGGAGGTCATCGTGTTGTTCGTTCAATCGATTAACGATTGGATTAGGCGTAAAAATTCATTAGGGTTCGAGTAAAAAGTGGCGGCGGCTGCCCTATGCCGTGTTTCGTTCGTCATCGTTCATCGCAGGGATGACAAGGGAGGTCGCGAATCACGGGGAAGCTCCTGGCAAGCCGCAGTGGCCAACGACAAGAGCGGCGGTCGCGATTGTCGCGAAGTCGTGCGTGTTGCAGTTGGGTTTCGGCTGTTTAGGGTGTCTAGACGGGATGAAGGGGAGATGACGTGGCGTGGGTCTGGTTCGTTTCTTTTTAATTTATTTTGATTTTGTTTTTAAACAATCAAATGCGTATAACTTTTACATACGATTTCAGATTTACGCGCGGTTCAATCCTTGGGATCGTATCCAAATTCCGGACATTTTGACGCTGCTTTGGAAGAATTTGGAGATTGTTCAAATTTTGGGTTTAAATTGGATTTAAATTCGATTTAAATTCGAAAGGTAAGTGTTTTAACCCACTCACAACTTCTAAAATTTCTTATGTGTATTAAATTAATTTCTGATGTGATCTGAAATTCATTTATGACTGTTTGGCAAATTTTTAATCATCGTCCTAATTAAATTGAATTTACTGAATTAAATTGTTGTTAATTTATTTTTGCATATAAACTGCCAGTTAAATAGTTGTTTAATTTATTATTGAATATAAACTGTCAGTAAATACCTATTGTTTATTGCCTCTTACATATTGATGTCATTGTTTGAATTGGACGATGATTGTGATAAATGGTTGATGATTGATATTGGATAAATGGATGTCGTATTATATATTATTATAAACTGCAAGTTGTTATGCATTTTTATTTCATTCGGGATTGCGGTTTGAGATGATATATAACCGTATTTTTATTTTAAATTACGGATTGAAATAATAAATATCTGTATCATTTGACCAAAGGGTAGAAATTATATACAGACACCGTGGTCTATATATAAAAACATTTTGAAATGATTTTCTATGGTTTTGTGAAGAAATATATGGTTTTTATGAGATACTGATTTGGATATTTTATTAATGTTATTTTATATATAGTTAAATCCTTGGTTTTAAACTATGTATAAAATTGGTTTAAAGTATAAAAGAAGTTTAATAATAAAGTTTGATTTTATTAAGATATAATATGGTTAAGTATTTATTATATTTCTGGAGTTTATAATAACTTAAATGAGAATAGGGTGAGAAGATAAATATGAAATTGATTTGAAATTTAATAAAATTGAGATTTTAAAGGTATGATTTTTTATAACTGAATTTGGGTTTAAGATGAATTAAACGAATATTTCAAGTATAAATAAATTGAAGGAAATATTTAGTTATTTGCAATTTGAGTTTTATTTAAATGATAATGGATTTATTATGCAAATATTTCAAAACTAAATAATAGAACATTGAATTGTTGAATCGTAATTATCAACCTTAGTTTTGAAATTGTTTAATACTCAAAATTTGAAATATATTGAAATTGAGATGGTTTATTGAAACTGAAAGTGAGTTAAAAGTTATGAATTGAGACTTAATATAAAGTGAATAAAATTGTGAAGTCGAGGAAATTATTTTACTTTTTAAAGTAAATTTAAAATTCAAACTATTTTATTTTATATACTGTTTGAATATCCAAACAATTTAACTTTTGAAAGCTATGGTTTAGAAGCTATGAAATTTGAAGTATTATGTTTTGAAAGGTTATATTTCAAGCGTTTGGTTTCGAAATATTTTAAATTTGAAAGTGCTATGATTTTAGAAAAGAGATATATTTGAAATAAAAATGATATTATATTGATTTGGGTTTGATAATAATGATATCATATTGCTTTGGGTTTTTGAAATGGAAATGATATCGTGTTTATATGGTTTTGAAATGGATATTATATTATGGTTTCAAAGTAAAATTATTTTAAAATGACCACGGTGTTATAATAACGATTGGTTGGCGAAGAGACCGGGATTGGATATGGGCATACTCTCTGTCGATACCGAAAATCACTTTGACAACCGTGTACACGGTGGAGATTCTTGAATGAAGTAGGATGGTGGCGGCGTTCCTTTGAGGTATATACATGGACCCGACTCCCGGAAGCTGGCATATGGTAGCTAAAACAGGAGCGATTCCGGGCCAGTGAGGTTGCCCCTTTTATCGGACACACTCCTTCGATGTTATATGCCGACTTTGAGATTTATTTGGTGGCCACTTTTGATTTTTGATTTTTGGGAGTGTGGCTCGAAATGGACGATAGCTGCGCGCTATGCGTCACCACCAGTCCGGATAGCAATTGGTATATCTATCCTGGCAATGCCTAGTTGTGCCGTGTCACCTACCCTATCGCGCCTTGTACGAGTTTGGTTTTCTCCCGTAGCCCATGTGGTATCCTCTGGTGGCTTCCCGATCAGGAGGGGCTATGTTATTGGATGGACTACTGGGACTATTACTTGTTAAGGGGAATATTGGGTCACTCCTTAACGCTATTTAAAAGTAAGTTTATTTCAGTATAGACATTATTGTAATAGCGAAATATTACTACATAGTAAATAGTTTAACGGATCCTTAGGAGATGTGAATCCCGAGCATCTCTTAAGTTACAGCACTCACGTTAGACATTGGATAGGAGATGTCAAATCCCATAAAAATCTCTGATGCCGTTACACTCATATTTATTTATGTTGATTTAACTTACGTAAGATCTTTTAGTTCTGACTCGATTGTTTTGTCTTTTCAATTCGCTCGGGTCAGTCTGAGCATTTTAGGATTCGAAGACTTTATATTCTGGAGGGCGAAGACGAAGATTGTATTACTATTATTTATTATATCATTCCACAGCATTGATACTGTTCCGCTGCATTGTTATTGGTTATTCTCTGGTATTTGTAACTCTGATATGTATTGTATAAGTATAATCAAATGTTTTTGAAAAACAGCTTCATGAACTGTTTATTTGATTATTTATTTTATCGTTCCGTTGTAAGATTCTATTTTGTTTTTTTTCCTTTCCCTGCTTTTTCTTATTTACCCCATAACAATCCGCCCTCCTATATAGTTTAAGTCTTACGTGCGTGGTTTATCGTCGGTTTAAAACGTACAAAAAGGCGGGCTGTTACAATTTTTATCCTCTGTATTTACTTTGTATCTTGAATCCCCACAGCGAGAGCAAGCATCCGAGCTTGATGTTTCTTTCCACTATAACATGCAATCGTTTATACAAGCGTCTATCTTTTCATATGTTAGACCCAGTTCATCAATATTTTCTTTTTTGCTTGGGCGTTTGATTTCGGCAAACAATTATCTTCGGGTAGCATATCTTTGAATGTTTCTAAAAACAAAGAGAAGGTTGAGTTACTTACATTCCCTAAACACTTGATCGGGTAAAGTTTTACAATCAGATCCAATTTTTTATACTTACTACCAACATATAACCTTTTGTTGGCTTCATTTAACAACTTGTAAAAGCGCTCTGCCTTAGGTGTTTGGTCTTCACAAGTAAAAGGATCCACTGATGAATCAACGCTTTGTGTTGATTGCATAAATGTTTCATTAACAAAATCATGCATGTCACCCCCTCGTTTTCATCATTAACATCGCCGGATGCCTTATTAATCGAATTGACATGAGTTTCACCCTCTACATAAGACTCATCAAGATAAGTTTTGCCATGATGCGTCCAACGAGCTGTCATATATAAGGGATCCATTCCATACCAAAGAAGATGACCACCAACATTAACTCTATCATTGAAATAACGATTGCAACATTTTTTACAAGGACATATGATCTTATTTTCACGAATGGGCCTAGAAAATGCATCGTCCCAAAAAAAGATCCATTTTTTTATATTCATATGAATTCTGATCCAAATTTACCCAACTTTTGTCCATTGATAGCACCAACTGCCATAATAATAAATCAAAGCAAGCATTAAACAAAATTATATGATTTTGTAACTTTAAATCTTACATAAATGTATTACTGAATTTTCCTCAAATTCAATTTATAATTATTCTTTTTTAGTTTGGTTAGGAATCACCTAATCTATCATCAAATAATTTCACTTTTCTATTTATTGCAGTTGCAGTATCCCAAATACAATAATAGCGGTAGTGTAAATATGGCATATTACCTAATTAGATTGAAATTAGGTATTAGTTAAAACTTATCATTTCACGTCATCATAATTTTTAAATTTCACTAGTTTAACTAGATACATCCTTCTCCATCATCCGATGGTATTTCCTTACACAATTATTTTAATCCATATTTGTGTGTAAATACTTGTAGTGAAGAAGAGGTGGAACACGGTGGCATAAAAAGTTAAATAATTATATCGTATACACACAAAGACAGATCAATTGTGACATATTTGTACAAGCATAAAAAGTGACAATTTAAATAATAGGGTGAAAAATACCAACTTTTAATACCCTCGTTGGCAATGATGCACGAATATTGTTGGTTCCACTTGAACATAAGCTATGCCTGCAAATAAAACAATACAAAATAGACTATGGTTATATAGGCATATCTAAACCAAACAAGAAAACACATACGACTATGATTTTTTTCTGTATGTGAATCAATATACATTTACTATTTCTATCCATACTCAAAAAAGCAGTGTACAAAGCTACTAGGATTATATATTCATTGCAACTCATTTACTCCGAAAACATTTTTCTGACCATATGTTTTGCCTCTGTACTTTTACTCACCCAAATAATGAACGAAACTTTTTAACTCTAGCTGCTTCAGTATCTTATATCTGGATTCACAAGTTTTGACATCTATTTATGATGCCATATTACCAATGTTAATTGCTTAATCGTTTTTAACCATTATTCTACTACATCATTTGCTAAACTGAAACGTTTAGGCATATTAAAACTGTTTGTACATTAACCAAGCTCTGTTTCCAACCGTACATGAAATATCATGTACTCGATTGCTACTAGGCTTTTAGTTCTATACATCAAAAAATGAAAAATAACTGCCATAAAAACTGCAATAAAACTACATCTGAAATCAAGCATGTTAAAATCATTACATGCTGCTAATGACCATATCCAAGTACGCCGTAGACTCAACCACTTCCATGTTTGCCCTAAACCCCCATCGACTGTTTGTTCACGATAGATCCAATTTCAATTGATTTGCACTTTATCAGTTTATTTTAAATAAAATTAGATCGAGAAAAGATTTGGGGAAATAAGAGAGAATCAGAATTAGGGTTAGAAACAAACATCAACATGAAAAAACAGCAAGGAACTAATTGAAAAATGAAAAGCTTTTCCATATCCGAGAGAGGAATTTGGGAACAGAGTGGAATTATACACAATTAGGTAAATCATAATGGTAGAATAAATGAAATGGGACCGCTTTAAATTAATGATTATGAATTGATTAATTACACGCAAATTAAGGATTATCATCAATTCATTAACTATTAAAAAAATCGTACCTTATCTTCTTTTGCTTTTGCTGTACGTAGAGTAGTAGGGAAGATGGTGGAATCTTTATTTTGGTAAATGGAGGGAAAAGTAAATTCAGTGATCTATGTGGAGGTGAAATTTTACAAGTGTAATAAGGACAAATAGCTTTGCCCTAATTATTATTAGCAGCAGTTGATAATTATTTTACCCTCAATTAGCTATTAATAGAGGCAAAGTTTTATTTTGCTTCTAATTTAATGTCCGTGGTATCAACAAAGTTGGTAATGATATGTCCAGATGAAACTAGAATATTGACATAATGCTCAACTGTATTGAGTATAATTAACTGCCTACCTAGCAATTTCAGTTACCTTTTCAAATGTGCACTATCAAAATAGGAAGATATCACTTTGTCAGAGCTTTTGGGCAATACAAATAGCACAAAATCCCCAACAATGCAAAAAATATAACAAGAGCCAAAGCAAACGCAAACAGAACCATAAAAAGAAACTGATAGGCTTTTCAAATACAAACCATATCTTATCATCCATGATGTATTCTATGTATCAAACACAAAATTATACCTCAAATAATTTGAAAAATTATAAAAAGATGGAAAAGAAGCTCACGTTAGAGCAAGGCAGCGATGAATATTGTAATGCTCGACAGCCAATGCCAATATAAAGCTACCAAACACCAAAGCAATAATATCATCTACGTAAGCTTTTGTGACATCATCGCTAGCAATGATTCCAAATAGCAGAAATAAAAACAAAGGCGCCAGTGATGCAATAGCCGTTGATACAACTCGGTTAACCACCACAAAAAAGAGCCACGCAAGCCAACGACTACAATATGAAGAAAGCGGCGATAAATGACAAAAGCGACGGTAGAGCAGTAGGGGTTCGGTGGAAGCAAAGCATTTTCGATGGTGATTTTTTGAGTTAGAGTTTTAATTTTGGAGAGGAGGCACTGAAGGGAATGGCGGCGAGAAATCAGAGTAGGGTTTTTTTTTTTTTGGGTAAAGTAGAAAAGGGGAAAAGTTGCTATGCGTTGAAATTTAGCAGGGGCTAGGCGTAGGGATGACATTTGCAATACGCAGAGAGATTCCTACCCATACCCTACGTAAGATGGAAATAAAAAATAATAATTAAGGCATAGGAACAGTGTAGACGCTAGGGTGTTACGGTTACGGCAACCGTCGTTATCACTATCAACGTAACCGTAACCATTTTTGACGGTTATAAATTCTTATAACCGTTACCACAGCTGTTTATGATGGTTAACCGTCGTATTTTCGATCTTGAAGCATGTCATACATATATTATCAATTATATGCATTATTGGTGATAAATTAATATTGCTCTAACTGGTTTTTGCAAAATTATTTATTTGTTTATAAAACGACCAATACGAATGCGTATGTTATTAGTTCATTTAGACACGTATTATTAATTTTCAAGCTATTCTTTTAACATAAATTACTATTTTTTATATTTAATATTAAATATTACACAAAAAAATCGTGTACGATTGGTATGGTTAACCGCGTTTTCAAAATTTTCAACTGTTACCGTTGTAGATGGTAACCGCATGGAGGGTTGGTGCGGTTGAACGGTTCAACCGTAACAGCCCTAGTAGACGCTGCATTCGAATTCTCTACGCGTATGGTTTTACCTATGCCGCGCCTGCACCACGTAGGGATGAGGTAGGTAATTTCGAGTTGGAAAACTACTCATTTTCTAATAGTGATAATTCTTTTAAGTTATATTTCATTTTCTGAAGGAGTTATGAGAAGCCAATTAGATGGTGATTGTGGTGGAGTGGAAAAAAGTCTACAGTGAGTTAAAAGAAAGATTTATGGAATGGTATGAAAAAATTAACATCATGAATCATGTCTCGATAATAGTTTATTTAGGTATGAAAAAAAATTGTCATAGTTGTATTCAAGCAAAGATGCAAGCAAATTTAGCACAAACAGAACGTTTGCTTAGAACTATTGTTCCCTGTATCTATTAGGTTTGTTGTCCAATAAGTTTTTCCCTTTAACCATTTCCAAAATAAATGTATGTTTTAAGTTTAGATGTGATACCTCATGTCTCGCGTCTGGAACAAAATGTTATACTTTTAGCATTGAAAATGTCATTTTATAACCCGAGCAATTGAAAGTTTCTTCTGGCAAATACTGAGCTTAGAATTAGTTCTCATGGTGACGATACACTGCAGTTATATAGAGCTGGGGTTAATAGCAAGTTCTATTGAGTAGGTACACTTCTAATTTTAGTATACTACATACCTTGAAAGCACAACGCACACGCTAAAATATATTTTAACTCATGCCTGACACACTTTAACACAACACCCAACATGCAACTCCATTTTACAGCGACATTCGCATCACATGTTAAATACCAGATTCCATGCAAAAGGCTCTGACTTGAGAAATATAGACGACAAAAGTATCAATTATTTTCCAAGTTATATATTATAACAAAATAAAGTTCCTGGTAAATCCATGACAAACGGTAGCAACTATGTTGTCCAATATCCCACCTTTATGATATTTTTGAATATATATGTGTGTATTTATATAAACAATATACTTGTTTACTTACCCAACTAAGCACATAGAACACACACAGGACCCACACACATGTATAATTAGTTGTTCATTATTGATTATAAGTACTTGCTCGTTATGAGTTCATTTAGTTTGTATTGTATTTTAGCTAGTTGCAGGTCCAATTATCTGCTCCTACAAGGTAGGTTCAATGGCACTCTTAATTTTAATATTACACTTAATGAAATCATTTTAGCTGCTGTAAAATTTTAAAAAAAATTGTTTCGGGGCTTTGGGTTTTGATTTGGAAGAGAAGAAGTAAAGAGGAAGAAGACAACAATTAGTCCCACATGCTAGAAAATTATACAATAATTTTCTATAAATATAGTTTTCTCATGTTAATGTTGGGGCTCTCACATGTTTGCTTTGTTGTGAGGAGGGAAGTCATGCAACACCACGCGTGCCGCCACTATTCGATCGAACCGGTTCGGGTTCGGATCCGAAAATAATTTTGAATCATATGTGAACGGTAACAGGCAAAATTTCAGCCCGTTAAGAACCAAGAACCGAAATTTCTAAATTTGAATAAGGGCGGAAATTTTGTAATGTTGCAAAATGAATAGACGCGACATTTTAATTCAAACGGAGTGACTGTTAGCGACGGTTTTGAAACGTTACAAAGAGACGCAACCCTTTCCGAATGGATACCTCTTCACTTCTATAAATATCAACGCCCAGAAAACGTTGAAAACAGTTTTGATTCAGAATTCTTCTTCTTCTTCCTACACAGATTTGCGACGCCAGAAAAGTGTTGTTAATCGCTGCACTTCCATTGATCTGTATTTTGTGACATCTGCAAGATGTTGCAAACGCTAAATCGTTGCAGATTTATTTCTTCTTCTTTATCTCTTTCTCTGCATATTGCATCGTCATATATCAAATACTAAAGTGTTCTCGGTCGAATCAAATACGTACAAACTTTGAATCCGATTACGCTGTTATAAGGCTTCATTGAATGCTGAAAGTCGATAGTTTGATAACTCGTTTGTACCAGATGGGTTGAACTATTGTCTGAAAGAATCTATTCCATACATCTCTGAAGTCGGAAGTACAGCATTATCTTCATCGCGATTGCCATCAAATTTGTCTCGAACCGCAAAATCCCCAACAAATTTTCAGACAATAGTTTTCAACTGTAGAAGGTTCGAGCGCTCTACAGGTTATGAATCGGCATCTAACTCGATTGGAGCGTTTTAATGGCGACAATTCCACTCATTGGCAAGAGACCATAAAATTTTTCTAGGTCACCGTCAAGTTGTTCTACATTTTGGAAGACGACTTGGAAGAAATCCCGGAGGAAACTAATAAAGATGATGATGCTCTAAAGGCTAAACGTGCAAAGCGCAAAGAGAACGATTTTCTATGCAGAGGCCGTATTCTGAATGCGCTATCTACCCCAGTATATAATGCTCATAGGACCTCGAAAACAGCGAAGGCACTCTGGACTGCACTGGAGAATAAGTACAACATATCCGAGGCAAGTAATAAAAAGTTTCTTATTTCTAATTTATGGATTTCAAAATGGTCACCAATAAGTCCATAATTTGACAAGTAAGCGAAATCTTACTGTTGGTGAATCGACTTAAAGATGTTGGAATTGATCTCCCTGAATCTTTTGTTGTTGGAGTCATAATTTCTAGACTTCCGCATAGTTGGAATGATTATAAGAAAAAGATGAAGCATGTAGAAATCAATTTAATTTAGACGGTTTATAGCGTCATCTTCGTATTGAAGAAGACTCTCGCAAACGCGATCTAGATGATAATCCGCAAACTAAGTCTCATTCTAAGGCAAATAATGTTGAAATTACCGATAAGTTAAAGCCAAATGAAGAGACACAGTTTAAGAAGAAAAATCATTCCAAAACCAACAACAAAAAGAATGGTGCTTATTATTTTTGTAACAAGTCCGGCCACTATGCCCTAGACTGCCTTCTGCGGAAGAAACAGCAAAAAGTGAATGTGGTCGAAGACTCGCTTGTGGTATAGCGCAAGAGGCGAACTCCGTTAGCGGCAGTGATAATGATTGGTGGTTCGACACTGGAGCAACCATTCACATTTGCAAAGACCGTAATCTATTCAAGAGTTACGAAGAAAATAAAGGAGAAGCCGATTAAGTTACTGGAGCAAATAAGGTTCTAAGCAAAGTTCTGAGAAAAGGCACTATAGAACTTCCTTTCACCTCTGGAAAAGTTCTTACACTAGTCAATGTATTTTATGTACCTGATTGTGTAAGAATTTAGTCTCTGTATACCTTCTTAACAAAGGAGGATTCAAGATGGTGTATGAGTCTGATAAGCTAGTGTTGTCTAAGAATGGTAGATTCATTGGACAGGGATACTCTTGTAACGACATGATTAAGTTGAGTCTAATAACGAAATCTTCTGTTTATATTGTTGATTCTACTAATTTATAGCATGGTAGATTAGGACATGTTAATTATAATTCCATTAGAAATATGCATAAATTAGGATTAATTTTTGATTGTGATTTCGATACCATCTCTAAATGTGAAATATGTGTTCAAGCAAAAATACACCGAAAATACTTTAAATCCATAGAAAGGAAAACTGGTTTGCTTGATTTGGTATATAGTGATATGGGTGACTTAAAAAGTCATATCACCTATGGTGGTAACCAACACTATATAACATTCATTGATGATTATACTAGATATGCATATGTATATCTAATGAAAACTAAAGATGAGGCTTTTGATAAATTCAAAATTTACAAAGCAACGGCCGAAACACAATTAGGAGTTAAAATTAAAATATTACATTCAGATCGTAGTGGTGAATATTTCTCAAATGTATTCACATTGTTCTGTAAACAATAAGGTATAGTTCACCAATGTACTGCCCCATATACACCCCAACAAAATGGTGTTGCTGAAAGAAAGAATAGAACTTTAGTAGAAATGGTTAATGCCATGCTCATAAGTTCTAATTTACCTTATAACCTATGGGGTGATGCTATGTTATCTGCATGTTATATTTTAAATAGAGTACCACTTAAATAGAATAATATTTTCCCTTATGAATTATGGTTTAATAGGAAATCCAACCTAATTAGACTTAAAGTTTGGGGTTGCTTAGCATATGTTAGAAAACCAGACCCTAAACGACCAAAGTTAGAAAATAGAGCATTTAAATGTGTTTTCATAGGATATTCACTCACCTTAGAAGTTATAGAATCTGTAGATATAGAATTTTTGAAAATCAAACTGTTGAGATCCCATTGAGATCATCTAGTCCAGAACCTAGTATGACTAATGATATCAATGACGATGATTATGCTCCTGCTCAAAACAGCAAGGAAGTATCAGTACTAGACAACAGTACTGAACAACGGAGAAGTAAAAGAGCGAGAATAGAGAAGGACTATGGTCCTGACTTCATTACATATCCAGTAGAAGGCAATAAGGACGAAGTCCTTAATATGACTAAATATGTAATGAACGTCGATGACGATCCCAAAACTTATTCTAAGGCTATGAGTTCCAGAGATTCCAATTTCTGGAAAGAAGCTATCAATGAAGAAATGAGTTCCATACTGTTAAACCAAACTTGGGTTTTAACTGATTTACCTCCTGGTGTTAAACCTAGAGGATGTAAATGGATATTCAAGAAAAAGTTGAATACAAATGGATCCATTGATAAGTTTAAAGACAAATTAGTTGCTAAGGGATATAAGCAAAGACATGGAGTAGATTACTTTGATACATATGCACCAGTTGCTCGCATATCTTATATACGCTGTTTAATTGCACTTGCATCAATTCATAAATTAATCATACATCAAATGGATGTAAAGACTGCTTTTCTAAATGGAGATTTAGAAGAAGAGATATATATGGAACAACCTGAAAGTTTCAAAACCCCAGGCCAAGAAAAGAAAGTTTGCAAATTAGTGAAATCTCTTTATGGCCTGAAGCAAGCTCCCATGCAACGGCATGAGAAATTTGATAAAGTTGCACTGTCATATGGATTCATTGTTAATAATGCTGATAAATGTATTTATAGCAAATCGGATAACAACGGTAGTGTTATAATATGTTTATACGTTGGTGACATGCTAATATTTGGTCCCAATATATCCTGTGTGAATGAAACTAAAATGTTTCTGTCTTCTAAATTCGATATGAAAGATCTAGGAGAGGCTAATGTAATTTTGGAAATTAAAATTGTTAGGAAAGAGGGAGAGTTTTTACTAACTCAATCTCATTGCATAGAGAAATTCCTACAAAAGTATGGTCATTACGATGACAAACCAGCACCAACTCCTTTACATCCTAATATTAAATTAGAAAAGAACACTGGACGTACTATCTCTCAACTAGAGTATTCCAGTGTTATTGGGTGTATGCTATGCATTGCACTAGACCAGACATCACACATGCTATAAGTGTATTGTGTCGATTTACGAGTAATCCAGGTTTCGAACATTGGAATGCTATTTCCAGAGTTTTAGCTTATATGAAAGGAACCATTGAATATGGTTTATCTTATAAAGGATATCCTGCTGTGATAGAAGGATATAGTGATGCAACCTGGAACAATGTAGAATCCAAATCCAAGTCTACGACTGGATGGATCTTTACATTAGGAGGTGCTGATGTGTCTTGGGCTTCCAAGAAGCAAACCTGTATTTTTGACTCAACAATGTTGCCAGAATTGATTGCATTAGTAGATGCATGTAAAGAAGCGGAATGGCTTAGGAATTTATTAATGGAAATTCCTTTATGGAAGAAGCCATCTCCAGCAGTCTTGATTAACTGTAAAAATCAAGAAACGATATACAATGTGTCTAATAAGACATATAATGGAAAGTCTAGACATGTGAGTGTAAGACATCAAATGGTGAGACAGTTACTCAAAAGAGGAGTTATAATTGTTGACTACATAGAAATGAAGAAAAACTTGGCTGACCCACTTACAAAGAGTTTTCCAAAGGAAATGGTTTCTATAAAGTCACAAGAAATGGGACTAAGGTCTGTGAATGAAGGTTGATCATCCTTAACAAAAACCCAACTTATGTCTTGAAAAGGATAGACAAAGTTCAATGGGTACCAACAGGTTAAGGGAATGATTATGGAACACTAAATCGATAATCCCATAATATTTAGTGTTGGATTTTGCAAGAATAAAGGATGGATATATATCCTTAATAAGTCTAGAAACTTTGAAAGGTGTATTGTAGAAACACCTTAACAGATTTACCTATATGAGTATGGAAATCAGGCCATTTCCTAGGAAAGTAAGACCGCTTTCTAAGTTGACTCATGAACCAGGATTTAAGCACATGGCCATTAACGTGCTGAGCAATACATAATGCTTTACCAAAGAAAACCAACATGTGTGATTGTTCCGGTTTTATCATTAGGGATAATTAGTTCAAGATTCGTTCACCATAGAATCTCAATAAGGCTTTGAATGGTTTACATTAAGTAAAGGTTCAAATCCAAAAGATACCTCTTATTTATGTGTTGGTTTTCACGATGATGCAAAACTTAATCTTAGAACTACATAGGCTTGATCCCACTTGGGTATGTAGGAAGTCACTCTAGTGATTCCGCCATCCTATTTGTTTATTTTGAAAATTGGGGGAGATTGTTGTAAAATTTTCAAAAAAATTGTTTTGAGGCTTTGGGTTTTGATTTGGAAGAGAAGAAGTAAAGAGAAAGAAGAGAATAATTAGTCCCACATGCTAGAAAATTATACAATAATTTTCTATAAATATAGCTTTCTCATGTGGATGTTGGGGCCTTGGGGCTCCCACGTGTTTACTTTGTTGTGAGGAAAGAAGTCATGCAACACTACACGCGCGCCACCGCCGTGCGTCCGACCGAACCGGGCCGGGTCTAGTTCGGGTACGGGTTTCGGGTTCGGATCCGAAAATATTTTTGGATCATATGTGAACAGTAACGGGCCAAATTTCACCCCGTTAAGGACCCAGAACCAAAATTTCTAAACTTGAATAAGGGCGGGAATTTTGTAACGTTTTTCTGGACGTTGCAAAATGAATAGACGCGACGTTTCAATTCAAATGGAGTGACTGTTAGTGACGGTTTTGAAACGTTACGAAGGGGCGCAACCCTTCGCGAATGCATACCTCTTCGCTTCTATAAAAAGTAATGCCCAGAAAACGTTGAAAGCTGTTTTGATTCTGAATTCTTCTTCTTCTTCCTGCACATATTTGCGACGCCAGGGAAGTATTGCTAATCACCGCACTTCCATTACTCTGTATTTTGAAACATCTGAAAGGTGTTGCAAACGCAGAATCGTTGCAGATTTGTTTCTTCTTCTTCATCCCTTTCTCTGCATATTGCATCGTCACGTATCAAATACTAAAGTGTTCTCGGTCGGATCAAAGACGCACAAACTTTGAATCCTATTACGCTGTTATAAGGCTTCATTGAATCCTGAAAGTTGATAGTTCGATAAGTTGTTTGTACCTAGTGGGTTGAACTATTGTCTGAATGAATCTATTTCATAGATCCTTGAAGTCGGAAGTACAGCGTGTAACATCCCGCCTTTTCGCACGCTTTAAATCGACACACGTGCCAATTCAAACCACACGGAAGGGCGTATTGTTATGGGGTAAATAAGAAAAATAGGAAAGAAATAAAACAAAATAGAATCTCACAGCGGAAGGATAAAATATAATAATAAATATGCAGTTCATAAAATCTTTTTACAAAACATTTGATTCTTTTTATACAATAAATATCAGAGTTCACATACCAATAAATACCAATGCAGCGGAATTAAATAGTGTAGTGGAATAAAATAGTAGATAGTAATACTACAATCTTCGTCTTTGTCCTCCAGAATAAATCTTCAAATCCTGAAACGCTCGGACTGACCCGAGCGAATTTGAAAAGACAAAACACTCGAGTCAGAACAAAAAGATCTTATGTGAGTTAAATTAACAGAAATAAATATGAGTACAGTAACTCGGCAGTTGCGCGCTGCGCGTTTCCATCAACCCGGAAGTGTATGTACCCTGGCATTGCGTAGTTGTGCCGTGTCACCTACCCTAGCGCGCCTTCTACGAGTTTCTATTTGTGTCGTACCTATGGAGTATCCTCTGGTAGCTTCCCGATCAGAAGGTATTACGGTACTGTATAGACTATTGGCATTATTTGTGTTAAGGGCTACATGGTTAACCCCTTAACGCTATTAAAAAGTAAGTTTATTTTACAATTAGACACTATTACAATAGCGCAATATACTACATAGTAAATAGTTTAACGGACCGAATCGATCCAAAAGTCATAGTATAATATCGAAGGAGTGCGTTCGATCAGAGGAATGACCTCATTGGCCCGTCGATCGATCCTGTTTTAGCCACCTTATGCCAACTCACGGGAGTCGGGTCCACGTATTTACCTTACAGGAAACGCCGCCACCAACCTACTTCATTCTGGAATCTCCACCGCGTACACGATTGTTAAAGTGGTTTTCGGAGTTGGCAGAGAGTATGACAACTTCCGATCCCGGTCTCTTTAACAACCAAACGTTATTATAACACCGCGGTCATTTAAAATAATTTAAACTTTAAAACCAGAATAAAATATCCATTTTAAACCCATATAAATACGATATCATTTATATTTTTAAAACCCCAAATCAATACGATATCATTTAGACCCAAAATCATATAATGTCATTTTATTTCCCAAAATCATAGGGTTTTCAAAGTAAAATATTTAGAAATCAAAACTCTTGAATATAATATTTTCAAATCATACTACATTGAAAATCATAACTTCAAAACAAATTTCCATCTCTTAAATGGTTAAATATTAAATTACTTTATAAAACACAATAGCTTCTTTAGATTTCACAACAAATTTTCAAATATCGATTTAAACTTCCAAATACCATTTCAATTCTTCTGTTTTCAAATCTTTAAATATTTCACCATTTCAAAACAACTCATTTGACAATCCCATATATATTAAATTCAATTACTTATTATTTAGACTTGAAATATTTACTTAATGAATTCAACATAATTTAAGAAAAACCTTTAACTTCACATAACTGAAAAATCTTTCAATTTAATATATATTCATTTAAATCAATCTGATATTCATTTAGATCACTCTACACAAAAACAAGTTATAAAATCATATCCTTTAAAAATTCTAACTTTTTATTTAATTCCAATTTTGTTGAATATGCGCTTATATGATTTTTGTTTGATGATAATAAACATATATACATTCGTTTAAATGTATTTGTTAATGTACTATTTTATTTTTCACAGATTAAATAAATATTTGCTGAATAAAATAAATAACACGAAATTTGAATTCAAACGAATATTTTATTCAAACAAATATTTATTACAATTTTGAATAGTACAATTTCATGCTCTCACTATACATATACAATTTTGATTACAATTACATCACATTTCATATTTACAGTTCACCTCACTACATATCACTCACACTCGTATTTATCTTCAACTTCCTTCCAGTTTGAATTCAGCATCTGAGCAATCTGCAAAAATATAAACTAACGCAGTAAAATTGAAAAAGAAATATTTTTGCAATTCAAAAATAAAAGATAATTTTTGAAAATATGATTTGCCTCAGTTATTTGGGTTGTTCGTCATAATTTAAATTTGAATTCATCATACACGAACAACTTGTGACATACACAGTGTATTACTGTATATGCCACAAGGCCGTGCACACCGATATACACTTGATAATGCTATAGGACAGGTGAGCATAGGTCAAACCCAAATACAGGGTTCAACTCACGTGCGATAACATAAAAATCACGACTCGAGCACAAGGTCAAACACGAGCTGTGAAACTGGATTCAACACAGAATGAAGACAAGTACACTTGAACAAAATGAACAAGTGGAGCATCTGTGTAAACTGGGCAAGTATGATTAAGTCAACAGAGATCAAGCTTAATGAAAACAAAGCAGCACAAATACAAGTTGCCAACATACAAGTCAGACCAACATAATGCAATAGCAACATGCACATTAACCAAAGTCAAGGTCGAAAATGAAGACTGCAAGAACATGAATGTCACCAGCATGCAAACAGGATCTCAATATCCAAGCATGAAGGTCACAGTGGAAATTACTCAACTCAGATACAATAGGTAAAATGACCAAGTGCAACTACAAGATCAGGGAAGCAACCAAAATGGAGCAGAGATAAGTAATGCAACATGTATGCACCAGTAAACCGAGTTAAATGCAAAACAGTGAACAAGGTAACATGCACATGCCAACAACAAGTCCAGCAACATGAACACATGGAAAGTGGCACAGAAATTTTTGAGATGAACCAGACCAGTGTCAACAACCAAGTGAAGAACATGAATGCAACAAGTTTACGAAGATACACATGAACATGAAAGCCAAGCATGATACAGTGATACAAATGCAATACAGTGGGAACCACAAATGCACAATATGCCGAGCATCAAGACACAAAGCACAAGACTTCAGTGACATTCTACAATGAACAAGTCCAAATAAAACAATATTCAGAAAAACTCAAAGAATCAACTACAAGCCCAAATGGGAACACGGCAAAGACCACATGCCACAATATCCAAACAACAACAAGCAGATGCAAGCTAACCGGCAAATGAACAGAGGCAACAAGGTCAGAGAACCATGCAACAATGTGCACAGTTCAGAAAGGCAATACACAAGTGACCATACACATATATACATACAAGAATGTATGCATACAAATGATCAGCCCTAATATACACAAGTGCAGAAGTAAACAAATGCAACAATCAACTCAACTGAATACAGAAAAATGCACAAAGGCATAGCAAGAGTCACAAGACCATCAAGCAGTGAGCAAGTGCAACTCGAGCTTCAGAAATAACAAATGCAGATACAAAATGACCGGAGTCGAACTATACAGTATAGGTTACAGTGATTACCAAGTCGTAAATCAAGTTTGTATAAAAGCAATGGTGATGGCCGAAGCTAATTCACATACCCAAAATCAAGTTAGTCAATGCCAAAGTCAAAATGAAGTCAGTGAATAAAGTCAACAGTAAAATGATCGGAGCAGAAGCCGTGGCAATCAAGGAGTTGAACAAGTCGTGGATATGTTGAACAAGTAAAATTGATCACGAAATAAATCAAAGCCGTAACCATCAAGCAACCAAAATATACGATAACGAATTAGTCAGAATCAATCTCAAACATTCAAGCATCATCGAGCGGCCAAAGCACAGTAAAGACGAATTCAAACAAAATTTATACGAACGCAAAAATAGGGTTTTGAATCCTATATAAAATGCCCAATCATCATCGGCATGATGACATGAGTTCGAATACGAAAATCGAAAAGCACAAAAGCATAAATTCTTACCAAAGCAAAAATCGAACTCGTCGAAGCAGCAGTGAGCAACGAAGAATTGATCGAGCAAGGCAACACGCAAATTCCTATCGATCGAGCAAATAGCGCAGCTTCGAAAGCCCTAGTTTTTGGATGAAGAGGAACAGTCGCCATCACAAACAAAGGAACCAGGCCGATAAAAGAAAAAGAAAAAAGGGGACGCATTTTTTAATCAACGAATTATTGGGCCGGTTCTACCAATATTAATTTGGGCTTTGTTTTTTTTATAAGTAGGGTTTTGTATTTTAAATTTGTTTTTAATTTGTATTTTCATTTTTAAACCATTTAAATTTCTAGTCGTGTGACTAGGGGACAAGCTACATGGCGTAGCTTGAGAATTCGCAACTCGGTGGTTGAGTTGTGGCAAGGTTTTGAGCGTAGAGTTAGATTAGTCAATAGCGGGTATAGCGAGTTTACGTGTGTAAGCGAGGGACTATCTAATTTCTAGTAGAAACCTTGGGGCAGCACGTAGGCAGGGTTTTGCCGAAGCTGGGTAAATTCTGTGTTGTTCTGTTATTTATATTCTGCGATATCTGTGCTGCTATTCTGTGATCTGAATTAAATATTTTATAAGCTTTCGCGAGTAATTTTTATAATTAACACTATCACCCTATTCACCCCCCCTCTAGGGTGAAATCGATCCTACAAGTGGTATCAGAGCTAGGAATAGAAGTCAACATTTGTTTTAAAAAAAAATTCGATTTTTTGAAAAAATAAATTTTTGTTTTAAAAATTTGAATTTTTAAATGGCTTCTTTTAATAATGCTTTTGCAGAGGGTCAGTCGATAGTTAGACCACCAATGTTCAATGGTGAATATGCTTTTTGGAAAAATAGGATGAAATTTTTTCTGAAAACCATTGACGCTTGGGATATTGTTGAGACAGGTTACAAAACTCCAACTATAACTATGGATAATCAGGAAATAGAGAAACCAAAAGATCAATGGACAGAACTAGAAAATAGATTACAAAATGCTAATGCTAGAGCTATGAATTCTATTATCTGTTCATTAGATCAATTTGAATTTAATCGTGTCTCACATTGTCTAACTGCACAGGAAATATGGCACACACTAGAAGTGACTCATGAAGGAACATCTCAAGTCAAAGAATCTCGTCTTGCCATGCTAAGTAGCGAATACGAGAACTTCACAATGGCGAAGGAAGAAAATGTCAAAGAGATGCGTGGACGACTTTCCAATATCGTTTACAAATCAAAAGCTCTTGGAAAATCATACACAGAGTTGGAAATAGTCCGAAAAATCCTCAGAGTCCTTCCACGAAGCTTTGAAGCGAAAGTAACTGCCATTCAAGAATCGAAAGTTTTGAAACAACTCAAAGTTGAAGAACTCATCGAAAATCTCACCACTTATGAGCTAGAAATGAAATTCAAGGAAGAGCGTGAAGGAGGAGATATTCGAAAGAAATCAATAGCTCTCAAAGGAACAACTAAAAGTGATGACGATGACGATGATGATGGTGCAGAAGAACTAGAGCTGTTAATAAGGAAATTCAAAAAATGGAATCAGAAACATGGAAATTCAGCTCAAATTCAAAAAGCAAAAAGCAGAATAGCCAAAGCACTAGACCACTCAGAAGAACAGAAGATCATTTGTTATAATTGCAACAAACCCGGTCATATCAAGCCCGATTGTCCACAAATTAAATCCAGCCATGGAAAGAAACAGAAAAAGAAAAGTTTTGCAGCCACTTGGGATGAAATAGACGAGAATGATCAAAGCACTGGCAGTGAAAGCGAAAAGGCAGAATTGTGTCTTCGAGGTGATACAACTGACAGTGACGATGACGAACCAAGTGAGGTATCAAAACTTACCCATTCTGAGTTGCTTATATATTTTCATGAAGTAAACGGCTGTTTTGAACGACTTAGGGAAAAATACGCTAAACTTGAATCTCAAAAGGATACTTTGATAGAATGCAATAAACAACTTGATCAATTAGTTAAGAACTATCAATGTAGAATCCCTAAGTGTGATAAGTGTCCAACATTCGAAGAAGAAATTAAAAAATCGGAAATCAATATAAAATCATTTGAAAATGAAATTCTGATTTTAAAAGAGAATGAAAATACTAGGAGAGAGAATTCTATTAAAAAGTGCACACAGTTGTTAAACGAAAATGAATCTCTCAAAACACAAGTCCAACAATTGTCAACGACTTTAGATAAATTTTCAAAAAGTGAAAAATCGTTGAATATATTATTAAGAAAGCAAACTGTTAATACGGTTAGACAAGGACTTGGATATAATAATTCGAAAATTGTTGCAAGCAATATTAATCAAGTTAATTCTATGTGCACAATTTGTAGAAAATATGGACACAATCACAATAATTGTTGGTATAGACCCAAACATGTGAAAACTATACCGATTTGGGTTCCAAAAGGCACAAATATAAAATCTCTCAAAGTTAAACAAATTTGGGTGTCGAAGGGAACAATTATAAATAGTTTTGGGTCTACACAAAATTATTTTTCAAAATTTTCTGCCACTAACAACCATGGACCTATAAAAACAAATAGGTCACATAAATCTTTCATCGTGTAGGTGTGGTGGCAGGCTAAGGAACAACAACGGTATTCTCTGGATTTTGGCTGTTCCAGAAACACAACGGGCGACAAAGCAAAGTTCCTTAGCCTAGTATAAAGGTGACAGAATCACAATGGACAACAGTGAAAAATTATCGTAAAGGTAAAACAGGTAAAATTGTTTTTAACGATATATTAAATGTGATAATCTGCACCGTATTCTGAATGAAATCAGCCAAAGATTGTGATATTGAAAAGAGATGATTTTTTAATTTTGACTTATTCTTAATTGATATGATTTCTTTTGACTTGTTCTTACTTTGATTTGTGCTTAAAAGTAGACCAACCATCCTTTCATCATTGAACTTAATCTGTTTGGTCAAATTATGATGTTGATTGATTACTGTTTACTCATGCTATAAAAAGGATTTTAAGAAATTTTTGAAATTGTTGAAACTTCAAGAAATTGTTTTGAAATAATAATGAAGTTTTAATGACTGTTGATAGTTGTCCATCCTATGGCTTCTAAGATTGACACTATGATATGTTTTTGATTGTTAACACTGCTTCAATACAAATTCAAAAGAATGTCATTTAAATTGTTGTTAAAATTGAATTTGAAATTTTTGGTGCACACTTCATGTTTTTTGGTCTATAAAATTCAATTGATGATAATTTTTGAGTGAAAGAGAAATTCAGATGCAGATTACACTGGTAATCTAGTTGATAGAAAAATTACTAGTGAAACGTGATTTTTGTTGAGACATTTAGTAACTGCATCGTTTTTCAAAGAAAATATCTGCATATTTTTTATTTCAAATAATTTTCAAATAGCAGAAAATTTTCTTTTAAAACCCCCTGGAGAAAATCATTTTTGACCATATTTTCAGATTAGTCATTTTTGAAAAATTAATTTCATAATTATTTTTGAGTTTGATTTTAAATGACTATTTTGACTAATCTGACTCTCTTTGATTATCGAAAAGATGAATAGTGATTGAAAAAGTGATGAGTGTTGATATTTATCATATATTATAACTCGAGAAAGTATAATTAGAAAATTTCTTTAGAAATTTAAACAAGAGTTATAAAACTTTTTGTTGGCAAAAATTCCATGACCATCTCTGTATCTATCATATTTCTAACGACCATCACTCATCAAAATTCTATATAGTTTGTCGATATGTGGTACTTTAAACAGGAATCGTTCGTTTTTCATTTTTCACATTTTTTTTAAAAAAAAGGGGTAATAATAATAATAATAAATACCAAAGTATTCACTCTCATTTAAAAGTCCTCACGGTTATGCATGGGTGAATTACTTGGAATTTGTTATGTGCTTCCATGCTCATTTAAAAGTCCTCGCAGTTATGCATGTATGGAACGCATATCAAAAGTTGATTTTCAAAATAAACAAGTTGATTCTAATCCCATTTAAAAGTCCTCACGCTTATGCGTGGTTAGAAGATACTTGAATTCATTTTTTTTAAAATAAAATTGGAATACTACTAATCTCATTTAAAAGTCCTAACGGTTATGCATGGTTAGTAGATATTCAAATTCTTGATACAAATATACCACAAATAGACACAACTGTATGGTTTTATATGATGACATCATTTCCATCATTCTAAAAGTGGAATATGCGCCTAACAAAACATTTATGATTTTTGTTTGACTTTTTATCGAAATTTAATATTTATATTCAATTGAGTTTTATTGTTGAATTAATATCGATAACTTTATCTCTATTTTCTCTAACACTATTATTCTTTTGCTGATAACAAAAGGGGGAGAGAAAAGTTAAGATTTTGTCAAATAAAATCAAGCAAAGGTCAAATATTTTCCATTTGCATCTAGGCTCATTTGCATATTATTTAATTGTATGCATATTTGTAGGGGGAGCTTTGTGTAGAGAGGAATCATTTAAATAAGGGGAGCAATTAGAGCATATCAATGATCAAATACATTTAATATATTCAAAATCTTAAATATATGTTTGTTATCATCAAAAGGGGGAGATTGTTGAATATGCGCTTATATGATTTTTGTTTGATGATAATAAACATATATACATTCGTTTAAATGTATTTGTTAATGTACTATTTTATTTTTCACAGTTAAATAAATATTTGCTGAATAAAATAAATAACACGAAATTTGAATTCAAACGAATATTTTATTCAAACTAATATTTATTACAATTTTGAATAGTACAATTTCATGCTCTCACTATACATATACAATTTTGATTACAATTACATCACATTTCATATTTACAGTTCACCTCACTACATATCACTCACACTCGTATTTATCTTCAACTTCCTTCCAGTTTGAATCCAGCATCTGAGCAATCTGCAAAAATATAAACTAACGTAGTAAAATTGGAAAAGAAATATTTTTGCAATTCAAAAATAAAAGATAATTTTTGAAAATATGATTTGCCTCAGTTATTTGGGTTGTTCGTCATAATTTAAATTTGAATTCATCATACACGAACAACTTGTGACATACACAGTGTATTACTGTATATGCCACAAGGCCGTGCACACCGATATACACTTGATAATGCTAAAGGGACAGGTGAGCACAGGTCAAACCCAAATACAGGGTTCAACTCACGTGCGATAACATAAAAATCACGACTCGAGCACAAGGTCAAACCCGAGCTGTGAAACTGGATTCAACACAGAATGAAAACAAGTACACTTGAACAAAATGAACAAGTGGAGCATCTGTGTAAACTGGGCAAGTATGATCAAGGCAATAAAGATCAAGCTTAATGAAAACAAAGCAGCACAAATACAAGTTGCCAACATACAAGTCAGACCAACATAATGCAATAGCAACATGCACATTAACCAAAGTCAAGGTCGAAAATGAAGACTGCAAGAACATGAATGTCACCAGCATGCAAACAGGATCTCAATATCCAAGCATGAAGGTCACAGTGGAAATTACTCAACTCAGATACAGTAGGTAAAATGACCAAGTGCAACTACAAGATCAAGGAAGCAACCAGAATGGAGCAGAGACAAGTAATGCAACATGTATGCACCAGTAAACCGAGCTAAATGCAAAACAGTGAACAAGGTAACATGCACATGCCAACAACAAGTCCAGCAACATGAATACGTGGAAAGTGGCACAGAAATTTTTGAGATGAACCAGACCAGTGTCAACAACCAAGCGAAGAACATGAATGCAACAAGTTTACGAAGATACAGATGAACATGAAAGCCAAGCATGATACAGTGATACAAATGCAATACAGTGGGAACCACAAATGCACAATAGGCCGAGCATCAAGACACAAAGCACAAGACTTCAGTGACATTCTACAATGAACAAGTCCAAATACAACAATATTCAGAAAAACTCAAAGAATCAACTACAAGCCCAAATGGGAACACAGCAAAGACCACATGCCACAATATCCAAACAACAGCAAGCAGATGCAAGCTAACCGGCAAATGAACAGAGGCAACAAGGTCAGAGAATCATGCAACAATGTGCACAGTTCAGAAAGGCAATACACAAGTGACTATACACATATATACATACAAGAATGTATGTATACAAATGATCAGCCCAAATATACACAAGTGCAGAAGTAAACAAATGCAACAATCAACTCAACTGAATACAAAAAAATGCATAAAGGCATAGCAAGAGTCACAAGACCATCAAGTAGTGAGCAAATGCAACTCGAGCTTCAGAAATAACAAATGCAGATGCAAAATGACCGGAGTCGAACTATACAGTACAGGTTACAGTGATTACCAAGTCGTAAATCAAGTTTGTACAAAAGCAATGGTGATGGCCGAAGCTAATTCGCATACCCAAAATCAAGTTAGTCAATGCCAAAGTCAAAATGAAGTCAGTGAATAAAGTCAACAGTAAAATGATCGGAGCAGAAGCCGTGGCAATCAAGGAGTTGAACAAGCCGTGGATATGTTGAACAAGTAAAATTGATCATGAAATAAATCAAAGTCGTAACCATCAAGCAACCAAAATATACGATAACGAATTAGTCAGAATCAATCTCAAACATTCAAGCATCATCGAGCGGCCAAAGCACAGTGAAGACGAATTCAAACAAAATTTATACGAACGCAAAAATAGGGTTTTGAATCCTATATAAAATGCCCCAATCATCATCGGCATGATGACATGAGTTCGAATACGAAAATTGAAAAGCACAAAAGCATAAATTCTTACCAAAGCAAAAATCGAACTCGTCGAAGTAGCAGTGAGCAACGAAGAATTGATCGAGCAAGGCAACATGGAAATTCCTATCGATCGAGCAAATAGCGCAGCTTCGAAAGCCCTAGTTTTTGGACGAAGAGGAACAGCCGCCATCACAAACAAAGGAACCAGGCCGATAAAATAAAAAGACAAAAGGGGATGCATTTTTTAATCAACGAATTATTGGGCCAGTTCTACCAATATTAATTTGGGCTTAGTTTTTTTTATAAATTAGGGTTTTGTATTTTAATTTTTTTTTTGTATTTTCATTTTTAAACCGTTTAAATTTCTAGTCGTGTGACTAGGGGACAAGCTACGTGGCGTAGCTTGAGAATTCGCAGCTCGGTGGTTGAGTTGTGGCAACGTTTTGAGCGTAGAGTTAGATTAGTCAATAGCGGGTATAGCGAGTTTACGTGTGTAAGCGAGGGACTATCTAATTTCTAGTAGAAACCTTGGGGGCAGCACGTAGGCAGGGTTTTGCCGAAGCTGGGTAAATTCTGTGTTGTTCTGTTTTTTTTCTGTTATTTATATTCTGCGATATCTGTGCTGCTATTCTGTGATCTGAATTAAATATTTTATAAGCTTCCGCGAGTAATTTTTATAATTAACACTATCACCCTATTCACCCCCCCTCTAGGGTGAAATCGATCCTACAAATTTAACTTAATATTCATCTTCCAACTTAATTCTCATTTAAGTCAATGAAACTCCAGAAATTAAATTTTAAATAAATGCTTAATCTTATTTGATCTTAAAATCAAACATAATTTTAAACTTCAAATCAAATTTATACAAAGCTTAAAAATCGAAAATTACTATATATATAATAACCTTTATCAATAACCAAATCAGTATCCCATAAACCATATATATATAACTTTACAAAATCGAAAAAATCATTTCAATATATTTTTATATATATATATATACCGCGGTGCCTGTATAAAATTTTCTACCCTATGGTTAAGTGATACGGATGTTTATCATTTCAATCCGTAATTTAAAAATAAAATGCGGTTGTATATCATTTCAAACCACAATCCCGAATGAAAAGAAATGCATGATAACTTGCAGTTTATATAAGATAGAACACATCATCCATTCATCCAATATTAGTCATGAACCAATTTATTTCAATCATCATCAATTTAAACAAACATCAATATATGTCATATACAATATAGCCGGAAATAAATGACAGTTATTAACTAACAGTTTATATACAAATAAGTTTAATAACTGTTTAACTAGCAGTTTTATGCAAGTAAATAAATTTTAACTGTCAAATTTATATGCAATCATAAAATTAATTAATTAACAGTCAAATTAAATAAATGCGATTTAACAGAGATAATGAATAAAACATGCCAAACAGTCATAAATAAATTTCTACTCATATCAAAAATCAATTTAACAACCATAACAAATATTAGAAGTTGTGAGTGGGTTAAAACACTCACCTTTTGAATTTAAATTGGATTCAATTCCAATTTAAACCCAAAAATTCGACAATCTCAGAATCCATCCAAACCAGCGTCAACAGATCCAAAATTTTATTATGATCCTAACAAAAAAAATTACGCATAAATCGGAGTTCGTATGTGAAAGTTATCACAATTAAACTATTTGCAATTTGAAATTAAAATAAACAAACAAAAAAAAACTCACTTGGCCACGTCATCTTCCACTAAATTCATCTCCTACAGAACCCTAACGCGACCTAACCTTCAAGAGATCGAACGAAGACCACCACTCGCCACCCATATCCACCAAAGGCGGCCGCCATGCCTCCTTTCACTCCGATCAGGCAGCGTCGCCACCCCCCTCTAGCTAGGCCGACCTCGCCGACCACACGTGACCCCCCCCCCCAATCGCCACGCAGCCGCCCACTTCCCCTGCCAATCACGGTGAATTTACACGCCTCCGGCCCAAGTGAACCGTAACGATGGCCAAGTCTCGACGTCCTCTACACGCACGAAATTCCCGATCGATGAATCGTGGAAGATCCACCGTTGATTTAGCCTCCATACAATGAACGACCGTCAATAAATCATTAAATTCTGGGTACATGGAAACTCGAATCGAAAAATGAATCACATCATTGAATTACGTATTCTAAGAACTTCGACATATAATTTTTTTGAATTTTTCTGGAGACTTTAAAATTTTGACTTTGGAGTTGATCTTTGAAATTGAACATGGATCTAGGGTTTCTAGCCGTTGGAAGAAGAGAAGGATCTGATGAAATGAACACACAAAAAAAAAAAGAATAGATGGGCTAGGGTTTACAACTGAATTTATATAGGTAGGTCAGAATTTGAATAGATGGATTGGATAACCAAACGTGCTAACGCTAACGTGGCCAAAAAAGCCCGTTCTAACCCCGGAACGAAATCGGGTAAACCCATATATCAAAATAGGTATTTTAAAATATTCTGAACGCGATGAAAGAAGTTTCACGTCCAAATTCGATCATATGCGGAAGTTATGCTCAATTCAGTATTTCAAAATTGATTTCAATTAAATTGATTTCAAGGCGTTTCGCGTTCGTACGATCAAACGACAAGTCCGATCGCTACGAAACTTGAAACCCTACAATAATTCACTGATACGGATCCGATGAAACTAGTTTCGTCGGAATCCGAGTCCGTGACCAAAATGGCTATTTTTATATTAATTAAATAAATTCAAAATAAATAAATTAAATTAAATTTTATATTTAGATTCTAAAATTGACCCATTTTTTTACCTTTAAAAATTCTTAATCATTTACAAAAATTCCAACAAGTTTAGATGTCAAATCAAAGAAGGTAAATTTATAAATTTCAATATAAATCCTTAATTTCATTAAATTCGCAAATTATAAATAATATCCTAAAATTTCGTTTAGTTAAATAAATTAATTAGTATTCCATTCATTCCTGTCAAACAGATGGATTAATTATTGAATTCCAAATTATCACACAACTTTCTCACATTATCTTTTCTTCAAATAACGAATTATTTAACTATATTCCATCTCATTTGGTTGCAATTAAATTCAATTATTGAACTTTAAGTTTCGATATAAATAAATAAATTATGATTCCCATTCTTTAAATTCACTATTTATCATATTACCATCCTGGGTAACTATAACGACCCTGACTCGACCTTCGAAAATCGGCACCGAATACGACACTCGTATTCAAATGCCGCAGATCCAAACGTCGAACCTGGTTCGCCGGAGCTTATAACCCATTAAGTAAATAACACAGCGGAAGAAATGAATAATACATTTGATATATATAACATTTGATACAATAACTGATACAACATGAATGGTACAATGAACATCAATATATATCAGAGATACAAAGAATAGTAGCGGAAATAAAAGATAACACCAGCAGCGGAACAAATCTCCAAAATAGTCTTCAAGGAAGAACTCCAGTATCGGTAATCTCCAAAGCACCAATCCAGAATAGCTCGAACTCCCGAATCAAGATGAAGAGAAGCAACTCGATCCAAATGCGATTGCCAAATCCTAAGGCTGAAGCTATCGAATCTACACCTATTACTGATTATCTGAAAACCCCAACTCTAGACTGCCCGTGTGGGAAATAGTGGGCACCCAGAGTTTAGGAAAGGAACAATAAACTCCAGGTCAGTCGTGGGACTGGTATGAGCAAACAAAAACATTTTATCTTTAAAACAAGCAATAAGAGAATTTAAATTTTTAAATCCGCAATGCTTTTTGGAAAAATGGAACTACCATAAGGCCTCCCGCCACACACACAATGCAAACGCAGAATTGGAGGAGATTTCTCCTTATGATAGTCAAAGATGCTTACTACGCGAAAATCAAATCATTTTTGATATTATTACTAGTGCATAATGTAGAAAACAATTTCGAAAGTAGAATATAAATCCTAGCCAACATACGACATTTCGTCGTATGCCTACTATAGCTACCATGTTCAATAGCAGGTTACCGCCACATTCCATGGCAGGTTATACAACTAAAACCGTACAGGGCGCGTATTGTTTTGAATGGATTTCCAACAAATGGTCAGGCTAAGGAACTTCCTACTGCCACATGGGATCGCCTCTGGCGGGACGTCCCGAGAACTAACGTTACGGTTAGATCTCTGCCAACACAAGGCCGGGTTACCTCTGTAACTAGGTAACTACTACACGAATATGCCATCCCCCGGTCCTTTGGGACCTTTATCCGAGCGCTCGCCACAACAACACCACACAGTAATAGGTATAGTGTATCAACATGAGTAAGTATCTGGGCTCCATACCATGATACCACCCTTTACCAGAAGGGAATGACATACCCTAAAGGGCGCGACCCTCATAACCTTGCCGCATCTTTCCTGTTTCGACCATTTCCGGGGTGTGAGGTCCTGATGCAGTCTCGTCCACAAAGCTACGCTTTGTGCAACAAAGCCATGCTTTGGGTCAACAGATGACCAAAGCAATGATCACAAAGATAAATGATCAAACAAATGATCATATCACAAATGATCAACCAATGATCATCACACAGCAGCACTCAGCACGCCACATTACCAAATTGGGAATATCACTGATAAATATCAACTACATAACCTCTGAGCTCGTACGTCTCAGAGAAGGGTGTTAAGCTAAGAGAATAAATTCTCCGCCACCAAGCAGAAATGTATTTGATAGAAATCAGATAACATCTCAAAGTGTAATGTCGGACATACAACCATACAAGTCTGTTCCGGGTTCGAACAGAACCGAAGGCACTTCCGAAGAAGCCCTTGCAAATCCGGGTATCCACAATCCCGATCGGACTTCCCATCACTAAGGAGAACTCTATACCGGAGCAACTCAGTGCAGAGTCAATCGATAGGTTATCCTATCGTTCTCACAAATACCCGGTCTTCACCACGGGTCTTCAAATGCTATCCATAACGTCGTATCACTATTCGGAATGGGCTATATGACACAAGGTCCTCTCCCGGCTAAACCGAATAATGAGCGCAATATTTAAAAACATATGGATATGGGATTTTAGTTAAGTCACAATTTATAAAATTCAAAACTTATCTTTCCAATGGTTAAACAAATTACCATTTTTAAATCTTTAAACAAAAAGATTAATTTCACCAAGTTTCACCCAATTTCACAAAGATCTATCCATAGATTTCAAAAACAATTCCCATTCAATTTGGATTAACCCAATTAAATCTTTAAATTAAAGATTTATAGCTTTCAAAACACATTTCCAAAGATTTATCTAAAACTTGGAAAACAATTTTTCTTTTAGACTTGAAAATCCTTTTAACACAACTTGAAAGTCCATTTCTTATGAGAAAGCAAATCTAATTTATACAAGTTGAAATCTTGAGTTGAATTTAAATTTCAAAACATCACCTTTAAAATGGTTTAAAAACCCATATAAACCCATTTATAAGTTGAATACCCTTTTTAAACAATAGTTTCCAAGTCATAGAATTCAATTTCAAATATTGAATTCAAATTTAAATTAATTTATTTACATTTCAAAACTCAATCAAGTTATTCAAATAACTTTTATTTTTGAAAACTCATTTTCAAAAGCTTCAATTCTAATTCCAAAACTATTTTGGAAAAAAATTCAATTTTAAAACAATTTCAAAAATCTGTGACTTAACCAAATTTCCACGTGCAACCCATATTTGTGTGTGTATAGTGTGGTCCAGGGGTTTTACACAATAGTGCACAACATCATCAATCAGCACAGATTCAATTATTACAATTCGATGTGGGTTTCGGATAACCAAACTGAAATCCGACTTCCTGTCGCATCGAAATTCAAATGTCGTTTTACGGGTCAAAGGGTTTCATATTCATACGACAGTATATTCATCACAAATATAGCAGATTAGCACAAAGTATCACATAGCATCACATCACATATCAAATATATCAATCCATCACAGAACATCCAATAACAATCAAACACCTTTAATTAAGATGAATAAACCGTGTGGTTATGAATTTGTTATTCACATAATTACTTCTATTTATAATCTTTAAATTAATGATTAATTATCATTAACTATAATTAATTAAGTTTTAACCACCTTTATTTATTAATCATTTATTAAATCAATTATCTTAATTAATTATCCTTTAATTGTAATTAATTAATCTTAATTACCTATTCCTCAATTAATTACTTTAAATAATAAACTTTTAATTATTGATTAATTAAATCTTAGTTAAAATTAATTGTCCTTAATAAATAGATTTATTATTCCTTAATTAATTTCAACAATTAATTATACTTAACCAATTACAATTAATTATATTCAATTAATTAATCTAGTCAATTATCAAAATTAATTGCATTAATTAATTACTAAATTATCCCTAGATAATTATCACCCATTAGTAACAACATTCAATTAATTTTACACTTAAGAAAATTTGAATTAGATTAATAAATCATTTCTAATTAATATTAATCTAAATCATTATTTAAAAATCAAATAATTAAGTGAAATCCTTAATTATTCAACTAATTTAATTACTTATTAATTGACCCATTTAAATTCAAAATGTATTAAAACAATACATTTCTAAATTTAAATTCAAATTCCATTTTAAAATTTTGATATTTTAAAATGTTTAACCATTTAAACCTAAATCTAAATTAACACTTCATATTTAATTCAATATTAATAGAACTAAATTCTTCCTAGTTTTAAAACTTATTTGAAATCAAATCTTATTTCAAATCTATGTTAAACATTGATATATGTTCATTCATTCTTCTATAAATTTATAAACTTGTTTGAAATCAAAACTGGGTTTCATAGTAAATTTGAAACTGTTTTTAATTTGATTTCAAACCAATTTAAATCTTATTTAAAAATGTTTAAATTTATTCAATGTTTAAAACTTACAAAACTTGTTTAAATCAAAATCTGGTTTTTAAAAAGTTAAACTTGAAAACTGTTTTAATTCTTGACTTAATTCCATATTTAAAACTTGTTTAAATTTTAAGAATTTCATTTTAAAAACTTTGAATTCAAAATTACATTTGAATTCAGATTCAAGTTACACTTGAATCAATTCCTGCACAAAAGTTAAATTTCATTCAACACTTTTAAAAACTGCAAACCATTTTCAGGTTTAAACCCTGAAAACAGTTTTAAATTTTTGATTTCCAAATCAAATTTAAATTAAAAACACAATATGGTTTCAAATTTCAGACAATTAAAATTTGAATTCATATTCAAATTCAAACCAAAACTCATTTTAAAACTCCACTTTAAAATTTAAACTTACCCCTTACATTTAAAAAACAGAAACAGTTTTCTGTTTATAAAAAAAAAAATAAACTAACTTTTGAAATTTCTGAATTTAAACTATTTCAAAGATACAGGATTCAAACCTATTTGAATTCAACTAAAATTCAGTTTCCAAAATTCTAAGTCACATTTGTATTTTGCACCTTATTTTCAAATTTTATAAAACCTGAAACAGGCTTCCTATCCCCCCTTTCTCTTTATTTTAATTTCAAACAAAATTTGAATTTCTGCATTTAAATAATTATAAAATAAGAATTCAAACAAATTTGAATTCATTTTAGATTCAAGCTTAATCCTAAGTTCAAATTTCCAGGTTTATATTTAAACTTTACTTTCAAAATTCAGAAAAACAGAACAGTTTCTGTTTTTAAAACCTGAAACAAAATACACAGAACTCTCTTATTGACTTCGAGTCAATTACCCTGTTACTCCGAGTTTTTTCCCAATTTACCCGAGACCTACCCGAGTCAAAAATCCCTGCAACCAACAACATCACAAACCTGCACAACACCATCACTGTGCACCCATCCTCTCTCTCCGGCCATCACTGACCACCAACTCTGGCCATCCTCCATCAAATAGTGACTACACTTCAACCTTAAACCCCCAGATCCCCTGAATTCAATCTTGAATTTGAATTCAAGTTTTAAAACTAAAACCTGCAACAGTCAATACCCAACTACCCAAAACCTGTCATCACCAAAATCTCCACTTCTCGACCATCATTAACATCCATACTCCGGCGATAGCTTCATCACTATACCATCCATCATTACCCACAAAATCATAGAACTCGATTCACTGTAGAAACCGCAGCACCAAAATTCCTTAAGCCAGTAAAAACTAGGGTTCTTCACAGAAATTCCAAATTCCCATCTCAACTTGAATTGTAGATCAATTCAATAATTTTCCTATGATCTATACTAGATAAACCACCTCCAGAAACAAACTCAACTAGTTCAGATTCAAGGATCAACTGATCTCGATTAAAAAGTAAAATACAGTTAATTTGAAACTGCATTTTATTCTTAACACCATAAACTTTAATTTTAGTTTTTAAATTCTAGAATTAAATTAGGATTCTTTTGACAAACCCTGAATCATCAATTTATAACATTTAAATTTCCACTAGGCAAATTTTTGTTCTGTGTAACTCTTTTTTTTTCAAGCTACAGACAGTCATATGTAGTTCATATACTATTAGAGTTACACCATTTTAAAAACAAACAAAATTTGTTTAACATTTAAGTTCAATTGAGTAACAGGTCAAAGGGAAATTAAGAAATCAAACATAAGTTTGAAAATTTAAAGATCACACATGCACAATCATCTTCTGTTCACAAACACATATTTTACAGATCAATTCATAAATATTTATCTGAAACTCATAAGCATGATTAACTACCTATTAAACAGTTTTAAAAGTTTGAATTACTCACATTCATGCAGGAAATAGAACACATATAAATTTAGGGCTAGGTTGCTCACCAGTTTTGTTGCTCAGAGAAGAACAGAGATATAGGAGTGTTGACAGTTTCAAATGAGAATGGCCTGGCAAGAAAGATTTGAACTTGCTTCGAGAACTTGAATTTGTTTTTAGTTGATCATCATTTTCCTCAAGTTGAAAATACCAAAGTTAATTATAGCTTTAAATTGCTTCAGGTTTTAAATTTTTAAATATGGGTTTTTTTTTCCGAATTACCTGAGTTGCTTCATATTTATAACTTCATGCATGGAGATACTTGTTTTCCAGATTTGGTTTCCAAGCTTGTTGTTTGATTTCCTTCTGTTTACTTTTTAAACTGAGCTTGCTCTGATCTTATGTTGCTTTGAATCTCCTTATGCAACCTTAGATTGTTTTAGAGGATCCAGTTCTTGATGAAACTGGAAGTGTTTCCAAGTTTATTTGCATTGGTTTTGATTTGTTCAAATTGATTGAACTTGAACCTGAAGCTTGGTTTCAGATTGCCATTTCCACTTGGATGTTGAGAACTTTGAGTTGTTTCATGCTTCTGAACTTGCTTAATTTTGCATTGCAACAGATCAGATTTGTTTACATGATTTTCAGAATTTTTCAAACTTGAATTGAAGGTGAAGAGCATTTTTTTCCGTTTTGAACTGAAGCTCTTGAGTTTGACTTTTTCCAGATTTGAAATCTAAAATCTAATGTTACTGTTGTTTTAGATCTGCTGCATTGCTATTATAATTGCATATAGGAAATGAAGAGTTTTCTCAATTTTTTTAATCTTATTATTTTATTTTATTAAATATACTTGATGCCACTTGTTAAAAACAATCATAAGCTTAAGATCTTGTTAATTCCTCTACTCTATTCTCTTTACTTCAACCCATGTGAATGTTTACATTTCAGCCTTTTTTATGTTTACAAAGCAAATGAATTTATAAATTTTGTATTTATAACTTATACGCTTTGAAAATAAATTTATATCTTTATTCTTTTGTATATATACATACTTGTACAATGTTAAAAGTATTTAACCAATATTTATACATATACATTACATCTTAATTCCTTTCAAATGCTACTTACTTTTAAAACATTTTATTTTTAAATTAAATTCAAATCTCAATTTACATTCATACATTTAGTTACATATAAAACTAGCTATTTTATTAAATCTTATTTATATACATAAATGTATACATTTTCCCATTATTTATACTTACACAATTTATAAATAAAATGAATTTGAAATAACTAAATCAATAAATAATCATTCATACATAATTCTTAATTTATTAATTATAAAATCACATTTTATTTTGTACTTATAAAATTTTATAACAATGATTTTGAAATCCAATTATTTATTACAAACAATTTTATATATGTATTAGTTCTTTGAAAATATAAGGTTAATAAATTCAATATTTTTTTTTTAAATCAAATTCCAAATTAAAATTCTTTTATTTAAATAAAGATCCAAATACAATTTCTTTTATTTTTATATTTCAAATCCAAATATTTATTTTTAAGCTACTTGTACTTAAATTTCTTATTAAATTTCTGTTTATAATCAAAATTATTTATTTATTCTAGAAAATTTTCTAATTAGTTCACAATTTATTTTCCAAAATAAATTTAATTGCCAAATTAAACTTGATAAATTTCAGGAATGTTACAGATTTCCCCCCTTAAAAGAATTTCGTCCTCGAAATTGCAGAGAAGACGACAAAGAAAGGATAAAAGACATAGAGATATCTTTCCGAATCAGACTGGATACCAATTCTGTATTTGGCTTACCAAATAAGAATATTGACAATATGAGAACAACTCATACAATATTACACAAGATATTTGGGTTCATTGGTCTACGAATATACAAGGCCATTGATTAGTTCGAAGGGATAACTAATCGTTCGTAGAATATGTCGGATCCCAGAGAATAGATAGATGGATCAAATCTTCATATTAGTTAACCAATTTACTTAATTTAAAATTTCCAATTTATTTAATATTTTTCCAATTTCAAATTCATTAGAGTTTAGATCGAAAAGCTGATAAGAAACCGATGAAGATACGAAGTAAGAATTTTCTACAACGATTCGTAGGGCTACCATCACACCGAAACTTCTTTCTGGAGCAGCTATGAAGCAATCAAAAGAATATGAAATCGAATCAAAGGAGATTGATAGAGAAAAGATATTTCCACTGTTGCAGGGTATTGACCATTTATAGTGGTACTCCCCTGTCCCCTATCTCGTTTTCTTCTTGCACTCATACTTACTATCGGTGAATAGTAAGAGAATTTACTGAGGCATTCGAACGGATATCTTAGGGATATACTCATTCTAGGGTATACTTCACCCTATCTCTAATGAGTTACTTAATATGTTATACTCCTGAGCTAAGGTTTTAACCATCAGCTCTGATACCACTTATAACGACCCTGACTCGACCTTCGAAAATCGGCACCGAATACGACACTCGTATTCAAATGCCGCAGATCCAAACGTCGAACCTGGTTCGCCGGAGCTTATAACCCATTAAGTAAATAACACAGCGGAAGAAATGAATAATACATTTGATATATATAACATTTGATACAATAACTGATACAACATGAATGGTACAATGAACATCAATATATATCAGAGATACAAAGAATAGTAGCGGAAATAAAAGATAACACCAGCAGCGGAACAAATCTCCAAAATAGTCTTCAAGGAAGAACTCCAGTATCGGTAATCTCCAAAGCACCAATCCAGAATAGCTCGAACTCCCGAATCAAGATGAAGAGAAGCAACTCGATCCAAATGCGATTGCCAAATCCTAAGGCTGAAGCTATCGAATCTACACCTATTACTGATTATCTGAAAACCCCAACTCTAGACTGCCCGTGTGGGAAATAGTGGGCACCCAGAGTTTAGGAAAGGAACAATAAACTCCAGGTCAGTCGTGGGACTGGTATGAGCAAACAAAAACATTTTATCTTTAAAACAAGCAATAAGAGAATTTAAATTTTTAAATCCGCAATGCTTTTTGGAAAAATGGAACTACCATAAGGCCTCCCGCCACACACACAATGCAAACGCAGAATTGGAGGAGATTTCTCCTTATGATAGTCAAAGATGCTTACTACGCGAAAATCAAATCATTTTTGATATTATTACTAGTGCATAATGTAGAAAACAATTTCGAAAGTAGAATATAAATCCTAGCCAACATACGACATTTCGTCGTATGCCTACTATAGCTACCATGTTCAATAGCAGGTTACCGCCACATTCCATGGCAGGTTATACAACTAAAACCGTACAGGGCGCGTATTGTTTTGAATGGATTTCCAACAAATGGTCAGGCTAAGGAACTTCCTACTGCCACATGGGATCGCCTCTGGCGGGACGTCCCGAGAACTAACGTTACGGTTAGATCTCTGCCAACACAAGGCCGGGTTACCTCTGTAACTAGGTAACTACTACACGAATATGCCATCCCCCGGTCCTTTGGGACCTTTATCCGAGCGCTCGCCACAACAACACCACACAGTAATAGGTATAGTGTATCAACATGAGTAAGTATCTGGGCTCCATACCATGATACCACCCTTTACCAGAAGGGAATGACATACCCTAAAGGGCGCGACCCTCATAACCTTGCCGCATCTTTCCTGTTTCGACCATTTCCGGGGTGTGAGGTCCTGATGCAGTCTCGTCCACAAAGCTACGCTTTGTGCAACAAAGCCATGCTTTGGGTCAACAGATGACCAAAGCAATGATCACAAAGATAAATGATCAAACAAATGATCATATCACAAATGATCAACCAATGATCATCACACAGCAGCACTCAGCACGCCACATTACCAAATTGGGAATATCACTGATAAATATCAACTACATAACCTCTGAGCTCGTACGTCTCAGAGAAGGGTGTTAAGCTAAGAGAATAAATTCTCCGCCACCAAGCAGAAATGTATTTGATAGAAATCAGATAACATCTCAAAGTGTAATGTCGGACATACAACCATACAAGTCTGTTCCGGGTTCGAACAGAACCGAAGGCACTTCCGAAGAAGCCCTTGCAAATCCGGGTATCCACAATCCCGATCGGACTTCCCATCACTAAGGAGAACTCTATACCGGAGCAACTCAGTGCAGAGTCAATCGATAGGTTATCCTATCGTTCTCACAAATACCCGGTCTTCACCACGGGTCTTCAAATGCTATCCATAACGTCGTATCACTATTCGGAATGGGCTATATGACACAAGGTCCTCTCCCGGCTAAACCGAATAATGAGCGCAATATTTAAAAACATATGGATATGGGATTTTAGTTAAGTCACAATTTATAAAATCCAAAACTTATCTTTCCAATGGTTAAACAAATTACCATTTTTAAATCTTTAAACAAAAAGATTAATTTCACCAAGTTTCACCCAATTTCACAAAGATCTATCCATAGATTTCAAAAACAATTCCCATTCAATTTGGATTAACCCAATTAAATCTTTAAATTAAAGATTTATAGCTTTCAAAACACATTTCCAAAGATTTATCTAAAACTTGGAAAACAATTTTTCTTTTAGACTTGAAAATCCTTTTAACACAACTTGAAAGTCCATTTCTTATGAGAAAGCAAATCTAATTTATACAAGTTGAAATCTTGAGTTGAATTTAAATTTCAAAACATCACCTTTAAAATGGTTTAAAAACCCATATAAACCCATTTATAAGTTGAATACCCTTTTTAAACAATAGTTTCCAAGTCATAGAATTCAATTTCAAATATTGAATTCAAATTTAAATTAATTTATTTACATTTCAAAACTCAATCAAGTTATTCAAATAACTTTTATTTTTGAAAACTCATTTTCAAAAGCTTCAATTCTAATTCCAAAACTATTTTGGAAAAAAATTCAATTTTAAAACAATTTCAAAAATCTGTGACTTAACCAAATTTCCACGTGCAACCCATATTTGTGTGTGTATAGTGTGGTCCAGGGGTTTTACACAATAGTGCACAACATCATCAATCAGCACAGATTCAATTATTACAATTCGATGTGGGTTTCGGATAACCAAACTGAAATCCGACTTCCTGTCGCATCGAAATTCAAATGTCGTTTTACGGGTCAAAGGGTTTCATATTCATACGACAGTATATTCATCACAAATATAGCAGATTAGCACAAAGTATCACATAGCATCACATCACATATCAAATATATCAATCCATCACAGAACATCCAATAACAATCAAACACCTTTAATTAAGATGAATAAACCGTGTGGTTATGAATTTGTTATTCACATAATTACTTCTATTTATAATCTTTAAATTAATGATTAATTATCATTAACTATAATTAATTAAGTTTTAACCACCTTTATTTATTAATCATTTATTAAATCAATTATCTTAATTAATTATCCTTTAATTGTAATTAATTAATCTTAATTACCTATTCCTCAATTAATTACTTTAAATAATAAACTTTTAATTATTGATTAATTAAATCTTAGTTAAAATTAATTGTCCTTAATAAATAGATTTATTATTCCTTAATTAATTTCAACAATTAATTATACTTAACCAATTACAATTAATTATATTCAATTAATTAATCTAGTCAATTATCAAAATTAATTGCATTAATTAATTACTAAATTATCCCTAGATAATTATCACCCATTAGTAACAACATTCAATTAATTTTACACTTAAGAAAATTTGAATTAGATTAATAAATCATTTCTAATTAATATTAATCTAAATCATTATTTAAAAATCAAATAATTAAGTGAAATCCTTAATTATTCAACTAATTTAATTACTTATTAATTGACCCATTTAAATTCAAAATGTATTAAAACAATACATTTCTAAATTTAAATTCAAATTCCATTTTAAAATTTTGATATTTTAAAATGTTTAACCATTTAAACCTAAATCTAAATTAACACTTCATATTTAATTCAATATTAATAGAACTAAATTCTTCCTAGTTTTAAAACTTATTTGAAATCAAATCTTATTTCAAATCTATGTTAAACATTGATATATGTTCATTCATTCTTCTATAAATTTATAAACTTGTTTGAAATCAAAACTGGGTTTCATAGTAAATTTGAAACTGTTTTTAATTTGATTTCAAACCAATTTAAATCTTATTTAAAAATGTTTAAATTTATTCAATGTTTAAAACTTACAAAACTTGTTTAAATCAAAATCTGGTTTTTAAAAAGTTAAACTTGAAAACTGTTTTAATTCTTGACTTAATTCCATATTTAAAACTTGTTTAAATTTTAAGAATTTCATTTTAAAAACTTTGAATTCAAAATTACATTTGAATTCAGATTCAAGTTACACTTGAATCAATTCCTGCACAAAAGTTAAATTTCATTCAACACTTTTAAAAACTGCAAACCATTTTCAGGTTTAAACCCTGAAAACAGTTTTAAATTTTTGATTTCCAAATCAAATTTAAATTAAAAACACAATATGGTTTCAAATTTCAGACAATTAAAATTTGAATTCATATTCAAATTCAAACCAAAACTCATTTTAAAACTCCACTTTAAAATTTAAACTTACCCCTTACATTTAAAAAACAGAAACAGTTTTCTGTTTATAAAAAAAAAAATAAACTAACTTTTGAAATTTCTGAATTTAAACTATTTCAAAGATACAGGATTCAAACCTATTTGAATTCAACTAAAATTCAGTTTCCAAAATTCTAAGTCACATTTGTATTTTGCACCTTATTTTCAAATTTTATAAAACCTGAAACAGGCTTCCTATCCCCCCTTTCTCTTTATTTTAATTTCAAACAAAATTTGAATTTCTGCATTTAAATAATTATAAAATAAGAATTCAAACAAATTTGAATTCATTTTAGATTCAAGCTTAATCCTAAGTTCAAATTTCCAGGTTTATATTTAAACTTTACTTTCAAAATTCAGAAAAACAGAACAGTTTCTGTTTTTAAAACCTGAAACAAAATACACAGAACTCTCTTATTGACTTCGAGTCAATTACCCTGTTACTCCGAGTTTTTTCCCAATTTACCCGAGACCTACCCGAGTCAAAAATCCCTGCAACCAACAACATCACAAACCTGCACAACACCATCACTGTGCACCCATCCTCTCTCTCCGGCCATCACTGACCACCAACTCTGGCCATCCTCCATCAAATAGTGACTACACTTCAACCTTAAACCCCCAGATCCCCTGAATTCAATCTTGAATTTGAATTCAAGTTTTAAAACTAAAACCTGCAACAGTCAATACCCAACTACCCAAAACCTGTCATCACCAAAATCTCCACTTCTCGACCATCATTAACATCCATACTCCGACGATAGCTTCATCACTATACCATCCATCATTACCCACAAAATCATAGAACTCGATTCACTGTAGAAACCGCAGCACCAAAATTCCTTAAGCCAGTAAAAACTAGGGTTCTTCACAGAAATTCCAAATTCCCATCTCAACTTGAATTGTAGATCAATTCAATAATTTTCCTATGATCTATACTAGATAAACCACCTCCAGAAACAAACTCAACTAGTTCAGATTCAAGGATCAACTGATCTCGATTAAAAAGTAAAATACAGTTAATTTGAAACTGCATTTTATTCTTAACACCATAAACTTTAATTTTAGTTTTTAAATTCTAGAATTAAATTAGGATTCTTTTGACAAACCCTGAATCATCAATTTATAACATTTAAATTTCCACTAGGCAAATTTTTGTTCTGTGTAACTCTTTTTTTTTCAAGCTACAGACAGTCATATGTAGTTCATATACTATTAGAGTTACACCATTTTAAAAACAAACAAAATTTGTTTAACATTTAAGTTCAATTGAGTAACAGGTCAAAGGGAAATTAAGAAATCAAACATAAGTTTGAAAATTTAAAGATCACACATGCACAATCATCTTCTGTTCACAAACACATATTTTACAGATCAATTCATAAATATTTATCTGAAACTCATAAGCATGATTAACTACCTATTAAACAGTTTTAAAAGTTTGAATTACTCACATTCATGCAGGAAATAGAACACATATAAATTTAGGGCTAGGTTGCTCACCAGTTTTGTTGCTCAGAGAAGAACAGAGATATAGGAGTGTTGACAGTTTCAAATGAGAATGGCCTGGCAAGAAAGATTTGAACTTGCTTCGAGAACTTGAATTTGTTTTTAGTTGATCATCATTTTCCTCAAGTTGAAAATACCAAAGTTAATTATAGCTTTAAATTGCTTCAGGTTTTAAATTTTTAAATATGGGTTTTTTTTTCCGAATTACCTGAGTTGCTTCATATTTATAACTTCATGCATGGAGATACTTGTTTTCCAGATTTGGTTTCCAAGCTTGTTGTTTGATTTCCTTCTGTTTACTTTTTAAACTGAGCTTGCTCTGATCTTATGTTGCTTTGAATCTCCTTATGCAACCTTAGATTGTTTTAGAGGATCCAGTTCTTGATGAAACTGGAAGTGTTTCCAAGTTTATTTGCATTGGTTTTGATTTGTTCAAATTGATTGAACTTGAACCTGAAGCTTGGTTTCAGATTGCCATTTCCACTTGGATGTTGAGAACTTTGAGTTGTTTCATGCTTCTGAACTTGCTTAATTTTGCATTGCAACAGATCAGATTTGTTTACATGATTTTCAGAATTTTTCAAACTTGAATTGAAGGTGAAGAGCATTTTTTTCCGTTTTGAACTGAAGCTCTTGAGTTTGACTTTTTCCAGATTTGAAATCTAAAATCTAATGTTACTGTTGTTTTAGATCTGCTGCATTGCTATTATAATTGCATATAGGAAATGAAGAGTTTTCTCAATTTTTTTAATCTTATTATTTTATTTTATTAAATATACTTGATGCCACTTGTTAAAAACAATCATAAGCTTAAGATCTTGTTAATTCCTCTACTCTATTCTCTTTACTTCAACCCATGTGAATGTTTACATTTCAGCCTTTTTTATGTTTACAAAGCAAATGAATTTATAAATTTTGTATTTATAACTTATACGCTTTGAAAATAAATTTATATCTTTATTCTTTTGTATATATACATACTTGTACAATGTTAAAAGTATTTAACCAATATTTATACATATACATTACATCTTAATTCCTTTCAAATGCTACTTACTTTTAAAACATTTTATTTTTAAATTAAATTCAAATCTCAATTTACATTCATACATTTAGTTACATATAAAACTAGCTATTTTATTAAATCTTATTTATATACATAAATGTATACATTTTCCCATTATTTATACTTACACAATTTATAAATAAAATGAATTTGAAATAACTAAATCAATAAATAATCATTCATACATAATTCTTAATTTATTAATTATAAAATCACATTTTATTTTGTACTTATAAAATTTTATAACAATGATTTTGAAATCCAATTATTTATTACAAACAATTTTATATATGTATTAGTTCTTTGAAAATATAAGGTTAATAAATTCAATATTTTTTTTTTAAATCAAATTCCAAATTAAAATTCTTTTATTTAAATAAAGATCCAAATACAATTTCTTTTATTTTTATATTTCAAATCCAAATATTTATTTTTAAGCTACTTGTACTTAAATTTCTTATTAAATTTCTGTTTATAATCAAAATTATTTATTTATTCTAGAAAATTTTCTAATTAGTTCACAATTTATTTTCCAAAATAAATTTAATTGCCAAATTAAACTTGATAAATTTCAGGAATGTTACAGTAACATTTATTTTAATATATATATATATATCCATATACTTTAACATTTTCCAATTGTTTATCTCAATTGCATGACATTAAAATTATATTTATTGCAATGGTTTCTGGTTTAATTAAACGAACTAAGTATATAACTCATAACAATCGTTGTAAAACTCTCATTCCCACATTTATAAGTTTGTTAATTCCACTCACATATTATAGATATTTACAGGTATAGGCTTTTTATTCAATCATTATTTATTATATATTAATTAGATAAATTCACTATTTAAGTCCGTTTTAAATTTATTACTAAATATCCATTTATCTTTCCCATCAAATTTGAATTCCATTCAATTAATATAACCCATCAAATTTCCATCCACACTTTACTATAAACCTAAAATTTGCAATTCATTACCTTATTTTGATTTTATACAATAACCATTAACTTTACATTCAATTACTATTCAACGCATATTTATTCATCAATCAAATTCGATATTTACTTTTCTTTTCTTTTATTTGATAAATAACCTAGTATACATTTTCATACATTCATTTCATTCCATTCATTTATGGGTATTGCATTGAAATTAAATTTATTAGCTAATACCAACATTATTACCATTAATTACAATTGGATTCCCTATTTTGTTCAATACCCTGAATAAATAACATATATATTAATCAAATCCTTACATTTGTTTTTCTCATATTCCATTAAATATATGCACACATACAAATTAAGATTCTAAATCCAATTTGTTATTCCTTTTACATCAACCATCATTTATGAATAATTATCGTTTTCTATTTATTTTGTTACATTCACTTATGTTCACTTTATGAGTAAATTGGTATTCCCTTTAACCCATTAATTACTAACTTTAATTATTGCAATTTATTATCCAACATACAAATTGAATCTATCGTCAAATTTTCCATTTCAATAAATTAACACCTTACAATAGTTAATAAAAAGGGATTGTATTAAATAAAAATTTATTTTCATTGATGAATTCAGTACTTGCCTTTATTTACTTATTTCTAACCTTATAGCCAATTGCAACAATTTCCACTATTATAATTAATTGCAATATATAATTCAATTTGTAAATTTTAATTACCCTTGATACATCTAATTTCAACATTCTCTTTCCTATAAATAAATAATATTTCTGTTTCTTCCTAAATTTAAATTAGAAATCCTATTAAATACACAAATTAAATTATCGAAATTTACGGGTTATTACACTCTCCCCCCCTCAAAACTTTTCGTCCCCGAAAAGGGAAAGAAGTGAAAAGAAGAAATAAGAAAACAATATCTTTCTTAATTAAATTTATAACAAATAAGTTTACAAAATAAAATAATTTAACATAAAATGTACCAATTTATACCCATTTAAATCTTTTATACATAAATTATTAAAGTTTGTAAAACATTTTCAAATTTTTCTAAGTCCCAAAATTTACGAAATTTTTTTTGGCAGAGTCTCCTTTGTGCGGAGAGGCTCGAGAGAAAATATAATATTTAATATAACAAAATATAACATATAATATCCAAAATAATACATCCCAACACGGGAAAATATATAAAATAGCGCTATAAACCGTAATCCGAAAACGTACCTATTTGTCGGCAAATTACGCTTATTTTATGGAACCAAAAGCAGTAGCAATTGCTTTCAAAACCTGCATTTCACTTATAAAATCTGAAGGGTTAACAATTTATACAAAGTGAAATATCTAAGTGGTTTCAATCGCTAACAACAAATCAATACAACAACCATCAATTTTAACAACAACATACACAACAAATTCAAAGCAACCATTCAACCAAACAAACAAATAGTCGTTCGGGTTCAAAACCTTTATATTGTACGGAATGAAGAATAAATCATCCAGTGCATCAGTTACTCAACAGTCTTAGATAAAACTAAATAAATTATTCATTCATCCCAAATCCAATTTTAAAGTATTTTACCCAAACACCCATAACCAAACGATAACAATCCAAACAACAATCAACTTAACTTTTTATTAATTTCATTACATACCTTTATCGTTTGATTTTCTTTTTACTTATGCAGTGAATTATCCTTTACATTTACTCATTAAGTGTTTGCTTCATTTAATTTTCTTATTACTTACAATTATTCAATCCCATTAACTCAGGTCATTTCAGTTCCCCTTTTATTTCGTTATAACTATTCATTCATTTATTGTTGCATGACCTCATTTATTTACACTTTAATTACTTAAGTTTATAATCATCTATTTGTCATACTTACCTTTAATTATATTTACTTGGAAAAATTTGAATTATAACTTTAAGTTTGTAACATTAGATTCTCATTTAATATAGCAAATTCATTGAATACTTCATTACCTACTTTTACTCGTATAATTTCCATTACATTTCTTATTAAACATTTCAACTTTTTATACCTGGTAAGTTATATATGTTTTTAAAGATGTACTTGGAAGTTATACAAGTTTTCTCATTACCTATGATTAATTTAATGTTCAATAATAATATTATTTATTTTGTAGGTTAAAATTTCAAATTCCATTATTACCATTTATAACCTATCATTAAATCTCTTATTTCCTTTAGAGGTTTTAATTTATTAATTACCAACGTTTCAATTCACTACAATAATTGAAATAATTAATTAATGGAAATCTAAGAATTTAGTACCGGGTTAAATTTCAATTAATTTTAAATAATAGATAAATATATTCTTACAACTTATATATCTCTAATTATATTTAAAACAATTCAAATATATATATATTTTTTCAAAAATGAATCTGCAGTAAAACTACTACAGTGGCCTTTCCCTTCGAAACTCGAAAATGAAAGTCGATGATGCGGCCGCCATCACCGAAATTATTTTCCAGCGACAAAGAGGAAAGTACAATACTTATTTTCTCCAAAAAACTTCTTTAAAACAATTCTTTCGAATTATATTAAAATATTTATATCAGAAAATACTTGTACACAATATTTTTATATTCCAAAATTTATTCGAAAGAAATTTCAAAACGCCGGAACTTAAGCCCTAAATTTCCAGATTTCATTTATTTTACTTTCAACTTAGTTTCAACTATTATTGATATTTTCATTACCTAACACCCAAACTATAGCAACCAAATATATGTCATTATAAAATATTTTTATATTTAGAAAATATAACAGGCAAAGTTATTTCATTCACCTATATTAAAATCAAATATTATGTCGGTCTGCCCTATTAAGTGTTTAGAAATCCCTATTGATGTCACAGCGTCCCATGCACCAACCAGAATTTATAAATACAAAACGGAACAGATTAACACAATAAAAAAAACCTTTTTATAACACTAACAAATACGCTCTCTCATATATATACACTCAGTGACTCCCATAGGGTATTTATTACCCTATTAGTAAAGAGTCAAACCCCACAATGCTAAGGTTTATCGCTAAACCAAAGCTCTGATACCAGATGTAACGTCCCGCCTTTTCGCACGCTTTAAATCGACTCACGTGCCAATTCAGACCATACGGAAGGGCGGATTGTTATGGGGTAAATAAGAAAAATAGGGAAGAAATAAAACAAACAGAATCTCACAGCGGAAGGATAAAATATAATAATAAATATACAGTTCATAAAATCTTTTTACAAAACATTTGATTCTTTTTATACAATAAATATCAGAGTTCACATACCAATAAATACCAATGCATCGCAATTAAATAGTGTAGTGGAATAAAATAGTAGATAGTAATATTACAACCTTCGTCTTCGTCCTCCAGAATAAATCTTCAAATCCTAAAACGCTCGGACTGACCCGAGCGAATTTGAAAAGACAAAACACTCGAGTCAGAACTAAAAGATCTTATGTGAGTTAAATTAACAGAAATAAATATGAGTACAGTAACTCAAGAGATGCTCGGGATTTACATCTCCTAAGGATCCGTTAAACTATTTACTATGTAGTATATTGCGCTATTATAATAGTGTCTAATTGTAAAATAAACTTACTTTTTAATAGCGTTAAGGGGTTACCCATATAGCTCTTAACACAAATAATGCCAATAGTCTATACAGTACCGTAATACCTCCTGATCGGAAAGCTACCAGAGGATACTCCATAGGTACGACACAAATAGAAACTCGTAGAAGGCGCGCTAGGGTAGGTGATACGGCACAACTAGGCAATGCCAGGGTAGGTACGCTTCTGGGCTGATGGAAACGCGCAGCGCGCAGCTGCCGCCCACCTCGAACAACACCCCCAAAATCAAAAGTAAAGTGGCCACCGAATCGATCCAAAAGTCATAGTATAATATCAAAGGAGTGCGTTCGATTAGAGGAATGACCTCATTGGCCCGTCGATCGCTCCTGTTTTAGCCACCTTATGCCAACTCACGGGAGTCGGGTCCACGTATTTACCTTACAGGAAACGCCGCCACCAATCTACTTCATTCTGGAATCTCCACCGCGTACACGGTTGTTAAAGTGGTTTTCGGAGTTGGCAGAGAGTATGACAACTTCCGATCCCGGTCTCTTTAACAACCAAATGTTATTATAACACCGTGGTCATTTAAAATAATTTAAACTTTAAAACTAGAATAAAATATCCATTTTAAACCCATATAAATACGATATCATTTATATTTTTAAAACCCCAAATCAATACGATATCATTTAGACCCAAAATCATATAATGTCATTTTATTTTCCAATATATATTCTTTTCCAAAATCATAGGGTTTTCAAGTAAAATATTTAGAAATCAAAACTCTTGAATATAATATTTTCAAATCATACTACCTTGAAAATCATAACTTCAAAACAAATTTCCATCTCTTAAATGGTTAATTATTAAATTACTTTATAAAACATAATAGCTTCTTTAGATTTCACAACAAATTTTCAAATATCGATTTAAACTTCCAAATACCATTTCAATTCTTATGTTTTCAAATCTTTAAATATTTCACCATTTCAAAACAACTCATTTGACAATCCCATATATATTAAATTCAATTACTTATTATTTAGACTTGAAATATTTACTTAATGAATTCAACATAATTTAAGAAAAACCTTTAACTTCACATAACTAGAAAATCTTTTAATTTATTATATATTCATTTAAATCAATCTGATATTCATTTAGACCACTCTACACAAAAACAAGTTATAAAGTCATATCCTTTAAAAATTCTAACTTTTTATTTAATTCCAATTTAACTTAATATTCATCTTCCAACTTAATTCTCATTTAAGTCAATGAAACTCCAGAAATTAAATTTTAAATAAATGCTTAATCTTATTTGATCTTAAAATCAAACTTAATTTTAAACTTCAAATCAAATTTATACAAAGCTTAAAAACCGAAAATTACTATATATATAATAACCTTTATCAATAACCAAATCAATATCCCATAAACCATATATATATATATATAACTTTACAAAACCAAAAAAATCATTTCAAAATATTTTTATATATATATATACCGCGGTGCCTGTATAAAATTTTCTACCCTATGGTCAAGTGATACGGATGTTTATCATTTCAATCCGCAATTTAAAAATGAAATGCGGTTGTATATCATTTCAAACCACAATCCCGAATGAAAAGAAATGCATGATAACTTGCAGTTTATATAAGATAGAACACATCATCCGTTCATCCAATATCTGTCATCAACCAATTTATTTCAATCATCGTCAATTTATTTCAATCATCATCAATTTAAACAAACATCAATATATGTCATATACAATATAGCCGGAAATAAATGACAGTTATTAACCAACAATTTATATACAAATAAGTTTAATAACTGTTTAACTAGCAGTTTTATGCAAGTAAATAAATTTTAACTGTCAAATTTATATGAAATTATAAAATTAATTAATTAACAGTCAAATTAAATAAATGCGATTTAACAGAGATAATGAATAAAACATGCCAAACAGTCATAAATAAATTTCTACTCATATCAAAATTCAATTTAACAACCATAATAAATTTTAGAAGTTGTGAGCGGGTTAAAACACTCACCTTTTGAATTTAAATTGGATTCAATTCCAATTTAAACCCAAAAATTCGATGGTCTCAGAATCCGTCCAAACCTGCGTCAACAGATCCGAAATTTTATTATGATCCTAACAAAAAAAATTACGCGTAAATCGGAGTTCGTATGTGAAAGTTATCACAATTAAACTATTTGCAATTTGAAATTAAAATTAAAAAAAAAACTCACTTGGCCACGTCAACTTCCACTAAATTCATCTCCTACAGAACCCTAACGCGACCCAACCCTCAAGAGATCGAACGAAGACCACCAGCCGCCACCCATATCCACCAAACACGGCCGCCATGCCTCCTTCCACTCCGATCAGGCAACGTCGCCACCCCCCTCTAGCTAGGCCGACCTCGCCGACCACACGCAACCCCACGCGACCCCCCTCAATCGCCACGCAGCCGCCCACTTCCCCTGCCAATCACGGTGAATTTACACGCCTCCGACCAAGTGAACCGTATCGATGGCCAAGTCTCGACGTCCTCTACACGCACGAACTTCCCGATCGATGAATCATGGAAGATCCACCGTTGATTTAGCCACCATACAATGAACGGCCGTCAATAAATCATTAAATTCTTGGAACATGGAAACTCGAATCGAAAAACGAATCACATCATTGAATTACGTATTCTGAGAACTTCGACATATAATTTTTGTGAATTTTTTTGGAGACTTTAAAATTTTGACTTTAGAGTTGATCTTTGAAATTGAACATGGATCTAGGGTTTCTAGCCGTTGGAAGAAGAGAAGGAACTGATGAAATGAACGCACAAAAAAAAAGAAGAATATATGGGCTAGGGTTTACAACTGAATTTATATAGGTAGGTCAGAATTTGAATAGATGGATTGGATAACCAAACTTGCTAACGCTAACGTGGCCCAAAAAGCCCGTTCTGACCCCGAAACGAAATCGGGTAAACCCATATATCAAAATAGGTATTTTAAAATATTCTGAACGCGATGAAAGAAGTTTCACGTCGAAATTCGATCGTATATGGAAGTTATGCTCAATTCAATATTTCCAAATTGATTTCAATTAAATTGATTTCAAGGCGTTTCGCCTTCGTACGATCAAACGACAAGTCCGATCGCTACGAAACTTGAAACCCTAAAATAATTCACTGATACAGATCCGATGAAACTGGTCTCGTCGGAATCCGAGTCCGTGACCAAAATGGCTATTTTTATATTAATTAAATAAATTCAAAATAAATAAATAAAATTAAATTTTATATTTAGATTCTAAAATTGACCCATTTTTTTACCTTTAAAAATTCTTAATCATTTACAAAAATTCCATCAAGTTTAGATGTCAAACCAAAGAAGGTAAATTTATAAATTTCAATATAAATCCTAATTTCATTAAATTCGCAAATTATAAATAATATCCTAAAATTTCGTTTAGTTAAATAAATTAATTAGTATTCCATTCATTCCTGTCAAACAGATGGATTAATTATTGAATTCCAAATTATCACACAACTTTCTCATATTATCTTTTCTTCAAATAACGAATTATTTAACTATATTCCATCTCATTTGATTGCAATTAAATTCAATTATTGAACTTTAAGTTTCAATATAAATAAATAAATTATGATTCCCATTCTTTAAATTCACTATTTATCATATTACCATCCTGGGTACCATTTATTTAAATATATATATATATATCCATATACTTTAACATTTTCCAACTGTTTATCTCAATTGCATGACATAAAAATTATATTTATTGCAATGGTTTCTGGTTTAATTAAACGAACTAAGTATATAACTCATAACAATCGTTGTAAAACTCTCATTCCCACATTTATAAGTTTGTTAATTCCACTCACATATTATAGATATTTACAGGTATATGCTTTTTATTCAATCATTATTTATTATATATTAATTAGATAAATTCACTATTTAAGTCCGTTTTAAATTTATTACTAAATATCCATTTACCTTTCCCATCAAATTTGAATTCCATTCAATTAATATAACCCATCAACTTTCCATCTACACTTTAATATAAACCTAAAATTTGCAATTCATTACCTTATTTTGATTTTATACAATTACCATTAACTTTACATTCAATTACTATTCAACGCATATTTATTCATCAATCAAATTCGATATTTACTTTTCTTTCCTTTTATTTGATAAATAACCTAGTATACATTTTCATACATTCATTTCATTCCATTCATTTATGGGTATTGCATTGAAATTAAATTTATTAGCTAATACCAACATTATTACCATTAATTACAATTGGATTCCCAATTTTGTTCAATACCCTGAATAAATAACATATAAATTAATCAAATCCTTACATTTGTTTTTCTCATATTCCATTAAATATATGCACACATACAAATTAAGATTCTAAATCCAATTTGTTATTCCTTTTACATCAACCATCACTTATGAATAATTATCGTTTCCTATTTATTTTGTTACATTCACTTATATTCACTTTATGAGTAAATTGGTATTCCCTTTAACCCATTAATTACTAACTTTAATTATTGCAATGTATTATCCAACATACAAATTGAATATATTGTCAAATTTTCCATTTCAATAAATTAACATCTTACAATAGTTAATAAAAAGGGATTGTACTAAATAAAAATTTATTTTCATTGATGAATTCAGTACTTGCCTTTATTTACTTATTTCTAACCTTATAGCCAATTGCAACAATTTCCACTATTACAATTAATTGCAATATATAATTCAATTTGTAAATTTTAATTACCCTTGATACATCTAATTTCAACATTCTCTTTCCTATAAATAAATAATATTTCTGTTTCTTCCTAAATTTAAATTAGAAATCATATTAAATAAAACAATGAAATTATCGAAATTTACGGGTCGTTACACTCTCCCCCACTCAAAACTTTTCGTCCCCGAAAAGGGAAAGAAGTGAAAAGAAGAAATAAGAAAACAATATCTTTCTTAATTAAATTTATAACAAATAAGTTTACAAAATAAAATAATTTAACATAAAATATACCAATTTATACCCATTTAAATCTTTTATACATAAATTATTAAAGTTTGTAAAACATTTTCAAATTTTTCTATGTCCCAAAATTTACGAATTTTTTTTTGGCAGAGTCTCCTTTGTACGGAGAGGCTCGGGAGAAAATATAATATTTAATATAACAAAATATCACATATAATATCCAAAATAGTACATCCCAACACGGGAAAATATATAAAATAGCGCTATAAACCATAATCCGAAAACGTACCTATCTGTCGGCAAATTACGCTTATTTTATGGAACCAAAAGCAGTAGCAATTGCTTTCAAAACCTGCATTTCACTTATAAAATCTGAAGGGTTAACAATTTATACAAAGTGAAATATCTAAGTGGTTTCAATCGCTAACAACAAATCAATACAACAACCATCAATTTTAACAACAACATACACAACAAATTCAAAGCAACCATTCAACGAAACAAACAAATAGTCGTTCGGGTTCAAAACCTTTATATTGTACGGAATGAAGAATAAACCATCCAGTGCATCATTTACTCAACAGTCTTAGATAAAACTAAATAGATTATTCATTCATCCCAAATCCAAATTTAAAGTATTTTACCCAAACACCCATAACCAAACGATAACAATCCAAACAACAATCAACTTAACTTTTTATTAATTTCATTACATACCTTTGTCGTTTGATTTTCTTTTTACTTATGCAGTGAATTATCCTTTACATTTACTCATTAAGTGTTTGCTTCATTTAATTTTCTTATTACTTACAGTTTCAAATAAACTTAGTTAAATTCAACCATTATAACACTCACAAAAAATGCTATAATAGCCTTTAATTAAATTGAGCCATTTGGTTCATTATTATCAACTACAGTATTTACAAATGCTGTATCATGCTTTACATTAGAATTAATAGCATTTTAGAAATGCAGTAAATTAATTTCAAATATTCAGTATAATTTCACAAACAATTATATTTTTATTTAAACCATTTTTAACTTATAAAATCATATAATTTCACTTTTAAAACAATCATTTAATTTTCTTTAATTCCATGACTTCATGAACTTAAATTTCCATTTAAAAATTCATATTTAACACTAATTCACTTATTAAATTGCAATGTTCAATTTTAAATTCCTTACATTAAATTTCAACCTAACACTTAAGTTCAAATTCTCAAATATAACTTAGTTTTATTTTTATTTACTTAACTAAAAATTCACTTTTAAGTCAATTCCATAAATTTCCAATTTTAGTTATATTTCAAAATTTCAACTTAAATATTCATTCATTTCACATCTCAATTTTATTAGAAATCATTAATATGATATAAAATCACTTTAAATTCATTTAAATTAAAATTATCATAAATTTATCATGATTTCATATTCAACTTAATTTCCAATTATAATTAAATCAAATTTTCTAAAATAACTTACATTCAAAATTTTCTAACTTTTCATTAATTTATTTCACTTACAATTATTCAGAAAATCAATAATATTTTACAAAATAATTTTTAATTAGATTTAAATCAAATTATTTTAATATTTACATTTATAAAATAATTTTAAAATTTTTAGAAAAACATATATTAACTACGGGTCTGTATATAATTTTCTACACTAGGAAAAGTGACACGGGTAATATATCATTTCAACACGTAATTTACAAAGAAAATTCGGGTTTTATCATTTCAAACCTGCAGTCCCAAGTAAATGAAATAAATTGAAAATCATTCAGGCCTATCATTTCAGCCCATAACGATTTTCCCTTATTCTAAAGTCTGTTCGGGTATGTATCATTTCAACCCATAGTGATTCTAATCTAAAGGGAACTTGCAGTGTGATATACTGATAAAAATAACAAAACAGCAATAATATAACAGTAACATATGATATAACTGGTGTTTAATCATGTGTGAACATCATATGATAGTGACATAGCAAATAAAATATGGTGATGCAGTTTACATATTCACAAGCGATCGATTTACTATTCATATAAGTATAAAACTGTCTGGTGAGAATAACTCACTGGTTTGAGCTGATAACCTATGACGAATTGCACAAACGGGATATACACAAGCATAAAAGCACGAAACAGATTCGAATGGAGGAGCCAAGTGTCAAATTCCTTGGATACACATCAAACAAAAACAATGTAACAACGATGAGTTTCAAATCAACTACGATCAAAACTACACTAGAATAGACTGCACAGAATCAAATAGAAATGCTTGCACTTTCTTTTAACCTTTACTAGGCTCAGCCATAAGGGGAAATACAACAAAATTGTAGGTGTTTGGGTCTGGTTTGGGTGAGTATGGGTTCGGCCTACATGTTGGAATGATGCTGTAAAGGTGGGTGAAGGCAATAACACACATAAGCATGCATACATGAATTTGGTCAAGGATTTGGGCTCGGCCAAGGCCCTAGGTGTCATGGCCAGAGGAGTGGGGTCCACTGTGGTGGTGTGGCCGTGGGTGCTGGAGGTGGTGGTGGTGTGGTAGGTGGCGACTAGATGGGTGGTGAGGTGATGGAATGAGAGTGGTGCTCGGTTATGCTAGTATGAAGGGTGTTTTGAAACTTTTGTGGATATGCGTCACCAAGGGGGTTCATGGCTTGGGTGGCTGGTGAGGAGGAGGTGCTGGTGGTGTTTCATCAGGTGCTGGAGGCGGCTAGGCAGCAAGGGAGGTATGGCCGATCCTAAAAGAGGTGAAAGCATGTGCAAAATCAAGCTAGAAATAAACGATGTAAATAGAAAAAGAGATAAAAGAAATAAAGTTTTACCAAATTCTTCAAGCAAGGGAGGGCCGAAATTATTCTCACAAAGGAGGAAAGAAATATACGTGAATTGAAAATGAGATAGTCGGCTGAAATGTGGGGAGTTATGGCAAGAGAAATGAAGAGTTGTGAGGAAAATGAAGAGGCGGAATTCAAAAGACAAAAGGCAATTTAAAAGTCAAAACACTTTCATATTTCTTTATTTTAATTATATAACTTTATATTTCTAGAAACAATAATAATCCCAGATAAAATTTCGAAAATTTATCAAAATATAAAAATTTATATATTATTTATTAATTATATAAAGTTAAATTAAGAAAAATAGCTAAAATAGCGAACTAGACTAGAAAATTTGAAATTAAATAGAATAATTTTTAGAAAATTCATATGAGCTTGTAAAATATTTATAAACATAAATAATAACATAAAATAAAAATATATTCACAAAATAAATATTAAAAATTTAATTTAAGTATAGTTTTTAATGAAGAAAATAGCAGAAAATAGGAAAACAGCCCTTAAAAGTAGGAAATAAATACAGTAAATTTTGGAAAAATTCTATTATCACTTTAAAAATATTAAAAGACAAAATATACATAAAATAACATATTAACGCATATTAAAATAAAATATAACATAGAAAATATGATTTATATAATTTAAAATAGACAAAATTTCAAAATAAAACAAATTATACTCAAAATTGAAATGTACATAACTTTCACAAATTAAATCCGTTTTCAACGAAATGAAAAGCAGTATTCAAGTTATTAAATCTATTTTCATAATAAAAGATAAAATTTAAGAATTTAAATGTTTAAATTTGAAATTTAAAAGTCAAGATTTGACCAGTTTGAACAGAAATTCATCTTTCGGTAAAATATCCAATTTATACCGGTTTGAAATCATAATTCACATAATAATCAACACCTACATTTAAAATGAAATGTTTGAAATAAAATAAGTTTAAAATAATTCCAAAATAAAACAAAGTCAAATATTAAAATATATGAAAAATCTAGGGTTGTTACAGTACTTCATTGACACATAAAAATATCAGTTCTACCAGACAAAGAGATGCTCCAGAAAATGTATGAATCTTTAGTGTTACTACACCACTATGTGTTAGTCTTGCTAAATTAGAAAGATAACTTAGAATGCTAATGCCAGTTTTTATCATTGCTTAATATTTGACCTCAAACAAATTTAAATTTAGGTTACTAAAAATGTCAGTACCCGATAAGTGCTCAAGAAAAAACTTATGCTGTTGGAAGACTTATCTTTCCAAATAAATCACTTGGATTATTAGCAGGTACCAATTTTATAGCTGATCTGCAAAAAACATGTATATGAAAGTCAATTAATTTGTTTAAATGAGAAAACCGATCATGATATGTAATAATGTTTTTAAAAGAAAATAAATGCCTAGGCATTTGGGAAGCGTGCAGAGAACCGTGAAAAATGTCTGGGTCTACAAAACTGGCCCTACAAGAAATTTGATGTGGGTGAAAGGCCAGGTATCGTTTTTATTATCTGGTACTCAAAATTTTCTCTGTGTAAATTTTTATTCAAACTTGTCGACATTATATTATTGTATGAAATTTATTTAAATTGTAAAGTCTATTTACCTATCACCAGTGCAATTTGAATGCTTCTATCAAAACCAGTACTTTGTCTAAAATCAAACATACAAGAAATAAGGGCAATTTCATTGGGTGGATCGTATGGATTTCATATTTCTTGTTTCAGGTACGGGGAGCTGAAGGCAACTTTATATTCATAAAGGATGCCGTTTACAAAAATCCTATCAAAGGCGAAAACATAGTAAAATAGCTACGATTTTCTGCTTACTTGATATAGAAGAAGAAATTACTTATGAACTAGAACTGTTAGTTGCCGACGAAGGTGCTATACATCATGTTTTTAGGGGTATTTTGAGTTGAAATTAGGATAGTTACCAAATATTTACTTATTGGTAGTATTTTTTTTCCAGGAGGTGGTTAATTAATTGCCAAAAAAAAGTAAAAGGTTCTATTTTATGCATTTTAAACATCTTTCATATGCACGGCATCAAATATTATGATTTTTTATGTTTCAAAGAGTCAATATCCTAGAAGATAAGGTAACTCTCATTTCTTTAGTAGTTGTCGCATTCATATTATTAATGACTGCCCATGCCATTTCACAAATGTTAACTGGTTTTTGTTTGCTTGCAGTCACATCGTGATAGTAATAATTTGTAGATTCATGATCATGATACTCTCAAAAAATTAGTCAAAAGAAAGTGCAAGTTATGGAGTTGATGGAAGAATGTAGTTGTAGGAGGAACCATAATAAGCGTCGATCCTGATTCTTCATTACATTTCATAAAGCTTGGACCTGATGCGTGGAAGGTATAGATGAATTTAGCGGTGAAACCGGAAGCTTTTTTATTTGGACCAAATTCAGAGATGTCCACTATTAAAGAGGCTGTTGGATCAACCGTCGTATGGCCCAAAGATTTCACCTCATTGGCCTAGTATGTATGTGGATTTTGGTAATATGGTTAGTACGTAGAACTTGATATGTATTTCGTAACTAGTTATTATATATTTTGAAACTAGTTATTATATATTTTGAAACTAGTTATTATATATTTTGAAACTAGTTGTTATCTGTTGGACCATTGTGAATGTAAAAACTTATCCACTTCTTTTGGAATGTGTTGGAACTTTATGAATGTAGCTTTATAGTCTTATAGTATGTGTGGTTTTGGTTGTTTTATGATAATATTGATTAATTGTTAAATATTTCTGTAGGCGTATTGTATGGACATTGCTCCTAATTATTATTTTTATTTTGCATTTATTTTGCAACGGGCCAAAATAGTTGCAAAAGGTAAAAAGGACAACATGCTTTAGATGTTGTAGCTGAGACCAATTACAAACGAGCTAATTCGCTTGTATTGTACTATACTATAAATTAAATAATATAGTTTGATTATGGATTGAGATTTGTGATTTAAGTAAGGGGTAGCTGTGTCATGTTAATGAATAGATGAATGAACTAATATGGAGCTAAGTGTTAGAAAATAAGGAAGGGCAAAATACGAAAATGATAAAAATTTATACCCTAAACTCTTAGGAAAACAATATATATGTTTATTTCACATTTTCTTAAACATAAATTCCTAAGGCCGTCCACCGTTAGCAATCTCAAGAGAAGATAAAGCTAGAATTCAAGAGGAGAATCAACTCAACTAATCAAGATCAAATCTGACATCCTAATCATAAAACTAAGGTGAATAATTTCTACATCTCATGTTTTCTGAGTGATTTTGGTTTTAAGATGAAACCCGAGTTTATCTTTCATGATATAGCCATGATTTTAAAGAACAAAATGTTTATATATACATGTTGATGATTTATGCTTGGTCATATGGATTTTATGATATGTTTTAAGGTGAAAACGCAATTTATAACATCCAAATGCTTTGCGATTTTAGGTTTAGACCCAAAATGTTATTTTAGAGGTGGGTTTAAATTTTCATAATTTTCTGAATTAATATGGAATTTATATTAATTTGTAGTGAAGAAAATTATTTATTGGGTTATAAATAATTTATGGTTAAATTATAATTCGTTTAGGTCTGAAATTGACATATTTAGAAAACATATTGAAAAGGATTTTTTGGAATTTTTGTAGAACTTTCCAAAGTGTTTTGATGAATATATAAAATTATTTAAGGTATGGGACTTAAATGTAATACACACACAGTATATATATTAAAACATGGAAATTAGCCACAAGGGCTTCTTTAGCAAGTGGAATTAGTTTATAAAACACACAACTGAAATAATTACTTTCAAGGACAAAACACAAAATAATTAGTTTCTAGGGCCTAAAAACCTATGAAATTATGTCCTTGAAAGTAATTGGACTGCTGACTTTGTCCTTAAAAGTAATCATTCTGCTGACTTTGGCCTTGAAAGTAATTTCTTTGAATGTGTGTCCTAGAAATTAATTGGACTGCAAAGTTTGTCCTTCTGGTGAAATGCCTCTACCCAGAGCCCTGATGAAATCTAAAGGATGGGATGAGCCCCCAATCCACCTGGTCCGACCACAGACATGAGGGATTTATGCCAGCCCAACTTTGAGGTTTGATGCCCCTTACCATATATGTAGGTTTTCTAGGATCCCACCTCTGACCCTTGAATGGGAAACACAGCTCAAACTACCAAGGCTCAAATCCGCGACCTCAACGAACTTTGTTTCAAAGTCGCTAAGTGGCCCCAACCAACTGATTTAAGGAGAAACGATATTTTTGAAATGATTTAAATTAATTAATTCTAAAATTATGGTAGTACTTTAGAAAAGAAAAATTAGCAACCAATAAGAGTTTGACAAACAAGGCAGGTTAGTTAAAAAGTTTCTTTAAAAGGTTTAAAATCATAAATTCATGTTAAAATTACGTTTCGCCTCTTTTGGTTTCGCCTTGGTTGCTTTGACTAAGACCCTCCGCCTCCTTCCTCAAACCAGTGCACATAGTATCAATTTTGATATACAGTGAATTGGATAAAGGCAGAAGTTAAGAGTTGAAACCAAGGGGTTCCGAAAGGGTCAAGCGCCTTTTTGTTTTAATTGAGAAAAGCGCGTGCTTGCTTTCGACCAAGTTGCTTTCGACTTAGTTGGCTTCCGACTAGGTCAATTGTTTTAAAGAAAGGTTTTAAGTTGCGCCTTTGTTCGAAGAAATAGCTTTAGACTAAATCAATGGTTTTAAAGGTTGGTTTTGAAATAGTTGCACCTTTTTTTTTAAATAATAGCTTTCGACTATGTCAAAGCCTTTATTGCCGCCTTCTACCTTTTGGAACAGAGCTTTCGAAGGGGGCTGTTTTGTGTTATAAAGAAAAACCCTACTACTTCTCCAATGCTTTCGGAAGGGGTGGTTTTGACACAATCACTTCTCTACTTAGTTACAGCTTTAGAAAGAGTAAGCTTTCAGCCCTGTTGCTTGTGACCCTTAGTGATTTTTAAAGGGTAACCCAAAGGTTTCGACTAGTTAGTGTAGAATGATTTCAAAAGGTGTTTTCCACATGTTCTAAATTGAACCCAAATGCTTTTGAAGGGTTTGAGGTTTTTAATACCTTCGAAAGGTTTTAAAGAAGGTTTCTAATGGGTAGTTCCCCATTTGTTTTGAAAGGTCTAAAGGAAAGGGTTTTGAATATGTTTAAGGAAAGGTTTTCTATGGTTTCGAAAGACAATTTTTAATGGTTTTAAAGAAGGATATCTAAGGTTTTTGGCTTTCATTGGAAAAGGAATTTTTAATGGTTTGAAAGATTATATGAATGGTTTCAAAAGGAAGATTTGACCTTTCGACCTGAAAGAAAGAAAGTGTTTTACATGATTTCGAATGGGGTACTTTCAATAGGATCGAAAGGGGTACTTTCAAGTGTTTAAATGCTTTCATCACAAAAAGTTTAAGTAAAATATATATATATATATAACGTGGCAAGGTTATTTTGAGTAAAGCACAAAATATATGTATTTTCCTTATGTAAGTTTGATTTAAAGATTTTAAATCAATTTAAGAAAAAGGTTTTCAAGGAAAATTTTAGGAAGGTATCCCTAAGTAAAATGACTCAGATATTAGATACCAGATGGGACTGGTATATTGTCATGCCTTATACATTATCTATTGGCCCCAGCTAATTTAGTCTAAAATTCTAGTGTGTAGGGCTCTGTCACAGGTAAGACTAAAATTATGATTACACACAGAAGAGAATATATGTTTGTATACATTTGGGTTATTGGTGAGCCCGCAAAACCATTAGGATTAGGTGACCATAGAAGATGTTTAGTTGGGGACATATCATGTAGAAGAGAAGTATTTAATAGCTAGTTAAGGACAGATCATCCAAAAGAGGTGTCTAATAGATATTAGATAAAAAAAATTATATTGTTTGGTAGGCTCGGGTCAACCAAAAGTTAATAGTAAGCCAAACAAAACTATAATATTCAGACAGATAGTCCATTTGTTACCTGATGTGCATGTTTATATAATGGTGCTTTACAATTTTAACCTATTTTGGTTGTAGGATAAAAGTTTGCAAAAGATATGTTTTATAAGGATAGTGAGGGGAAACCCATTCCACTAAGCAGCATGGTCACACTTAATATCAATTAACCGAGATGTATAGTATTATTCACACCTGGCTTTATATCTCACTCGAAGTTTATGTTTATCCCTTTAAACTCTCAGGTGCTCAAAATTAATTTGAGTAGGCTTCTTTCAGGTTTAGTAGGAAGAGGATTAAAGTTACGGAGGCGAGCAGGAGGCTAACATATTGCTATTTAGAAGTTGTAGTTCTTTGTTTTATGTTTATTTCTGTTGTGTATGTATTAAGTCAATTATGATTGTATGACTTTTATCATCCAAGATGGCGTCTTTATATATCGATCTTGGCGTATTTTGTACTAAGTATATTTTATCCTTGCCTAGGAAATACTTTGGGATTATGTAATATGAATACGAAAAATATGTTTTGAAATGTAATGGAAATTTTCTATTTTGAAATTTGTGATTTGTTTTGTATTTAAGTGCTTATAATATTATAGATGCCATTGACATAGCCATATTTAGCCGCCAGAAGTTAATACAATAGATGACTGTAGCATATGTAGCACTTAGCTTTAGGATTGGGGATGTCACAACTTGGTATTAGAGCATAGGTACATGAAATACTTTAACTAAAATGATTTTGTAAACATAATCCATAGGAATTAGAGTTAAGATTGGGGTATGAGATAACGTTGTAGTAACCTACTTGTATTTGTTGTGTATAAGTATACGCTTTATCTCTAGACTCCTATCTTTATTAGGTTATTCTTCTGTTTCTCATGAGGCGTGATTATAGATATGGACGGAAGAAGAGGCAGAGTTAATCTAGGAGGAGACAACACCACCACAAATGGAAACGCCAGACCAAATGTTAGAAGAGGTCAGGCTCGAGCTGAGAATATTGGTGCTGTGGTTACTTAATTGGATATGGGAGCTATGTATTAGTTTTTCGTAAACATGATGCAAGCTGGAATCACGATCGGAGTTGTTGGAGGAAATCCTGCCAGAGGAGAAGTTCAGGGAGCCCCAATGGTCAATTAGTATGCTAATTTGATCCGAGACTATACTATGCTTGGAGGAAAGCTGTTTATTTGAACTGAGGATGCTATTGAAGTGGAAAATTGGCTGCTACATTATGAAAGGATTTTTGTTGACCTAGGGCTCAATGATGAGCAGAAAAGGAGATTTGCTTCAAGATATCTTCAAGGAGCTGCTTTGTTTTGGTGGATTACTGTAACTACTGGTGTGGATGAAGAGACTGCGGCCTAGGCAGAGTTTAGGGAGGTTCCAAGAAAGGTTCATGTTAGTAATGACATAGTCTGCGTTGTTTAGAAAGTTTGCTGAGCTTGAGAAAGTAAAAAATGTTAGTTTTGGAGTATGCCAACAGGTTTGAAGAGTTAGTCTGGTATGGTACGCCACAATTGACACAGTGTTGAAAAGGAATGAAAAGGTTATTAGAGGTTTGAAGCCGGAGTTGGCTAGGGCTACTTTACCACACATCAGAGGCCCATGGGATGTGATAGTGGAAATGGTGTTGAGACATGAGGAGATGTTAGTTGTTTGGAGAAGAAGGAAAAGAAGGTCCGGGTTGGATAGGGCCAAAAGCGAAAAAATTTCCACAAGAAGAATGCTCAAAAGGGAGGAGCAGCGAAAAGGGAAAGTCTGAGATAGTCTGCTATAAGTGCGACAAGAAAGGACATTATGCTCATGAGTGTCGTACTGGAAAGGGAAAAGGAAAGGACGTGATTGGAAAGAAGAACATTACGTGTTTTAATTGTGATAAGATCGGCCACTACAAGAACCAGTGCAAAGAGTCAGCTAAACGAGATAAAGGCCAAGTGTTTGCATTGGAGCCTGCTACTTCAAAGCCGATAGTGCAGGAAATGGGAAAGACCGCGTTAGGAGGTATGCTTCAGATTCACGGTATGTCTATTAGATTTTTGTTTGATATTGGTGCCTCTCATTCTTTTATATCTCGATGTTTGGTAGGTAAACTTGACCTAGAACCCACATATTTAGTTACTTCTTTAAGAGTTGCAAATCCGATAGGAGGGCATGCGACACTTGGGATGAAGTGTGACCACTTAGAATTTGACTTGCTAGGTTACACCTTCGTTTGTTATTTGTATGGATTTGACTTTATTGGGTTCAGAATTATATTGGGTATGGAATGGTTAAGTAAATATGATGCTAGGATATTTTGCCATGATAGGAAAATATCAATTGGACACCCTGATTGTAGTGATTGGATTATTTATACCGTAGAAAGCCCCAGTTATGAGGTGAATTCTTTGTTGGGTGTTATGGAGCTAGAAGATGAGTTGATCGCGTTTTTGTAGTTAGAGAACTCACGGATGTGTTTGAAACTACAGTTGGATTGTCACTGAAACGATCCATCGAGTTTCAGATAGTCTGGGTTCCTAGAGCAGAACTGGTAGTAGGTCGCCAAGCAGGATGACACCAACAGAGATGGAGTTAAAAGCTCAGTTGATAGACTTGGAAGGAAAGAGTTTCATTAGACCAATAGTTTGCCTTGGGGAGCTGCTACAGTATTTTCTAAGAAGCCGGAGGGATCGTTAAGAATATGCATCGATTACCGTAAGTTGAATGGAAAGATGATAAAGAATAGATATCTATTGTCTAGAATTGATGATTTATTCGATCTGTTGAGTGGGGCTAGGATATTCTCTTAGTTGGATCTGGAGACAAGATTTCATCAGCTTAGAGTGATTGAAGATAGTATGTTAGACGACATTTAGAACGAGGTATGGGTCATACGAATGGTTAGTTATGCCGTTCGAACTCACTAATGTGCCAACATTCTTTATAGATTTGATGAACCGAATTTTCCACGAGCACTTGGATAGGTTTGTTTTGGTTTTTATAGATGATATTCTGATATACTCTAAGGAAGAGAAGTAGCATGAAGTTCATCTTAGGGTTGTGCTTGAGATGCTGAGACAGCATCAGCTAAAGGCAAAGTTTTCGAAGTGCCATTTTTGGAAGAAAGAAGTGAAGTTTCTTGGTCACGTGATTCCAGAGAGTTGATTGTCAGTTGATCCAGAAAAGATCAAAGCCGTTAACAATTGGAAGAGACCAGAAACGGTAACCGAGATAAGAAGTTTACTTGGGTTGGCTGTGTATTATCAAAGGTTTATAAAGGATTCTCGTGGATAGTAGCGTCGATGACCAAGCTAACACGAAAGGATGTAAAGTTTGTATGAACCGATAAGTGTGAGAGAGCATTCCAGAGTTTGAAGCACTTGTTGACCCATTCACCGGTGTTAGTGGTTCCGGAGGGGAATCAAGATTTACTTGTCTATACTGATTCATGTGAAATAGGATTAGGAGCTATTCTAATGTGAGGGGTAAAGTGATTGCCTATGTGTCTAGACAGCTTAGATCGCACGAGATTAGGTATAGATGCATGACTTGGAGTTTGCTACACTTATATTTTCCTTGAAAGTGTAGAGGCATTTCCTTTAAGGGAGATGTTTGAGCTTTATACTGACCATAAATCATTGAAATACTTGTTCTCTCAGAAGGAGCTGAACATGAGACAACAAATGTGGTTGGAAGTTTTAGCTGCTTATGATTTAGGAATAGAGTACACACTAGGGAAAGACAACAAGGTTGTAAATGCGCTTAGTAGGAGGCTCAAAATGCAGTATTGGCTATGATAGCGGAATGGAAAGACTAAGAAGCATTGTCATCTTGTAGAGTATTGTGGAGATCCGAGGCTGAGTCTAGTGGAGGATCTATTAGGTTGTCTTGTTTGGAAGTCTGACCAGTATTGATTGGGAAGATAACTTCTAAATAGGAGCAGGATTCAGTTTTGGCTGAACAGATCGAAAATTTAAAGCACGGAACAGAGAATGATGACTTGAAGAACTTCAGTCTTGACCAGAGCGGGTGGTTAAGAAAGAAGGGTAAATTACGCGTTCCAAATGTAAGAGACATAAGGAAGGAGTCTTAGAGGAATGCCATCGTTCAAAGTTCACTATTCATCCAAGTGGAACGAAGATGTATCAAGATATAAAGAGAAGTTTCATCTGGAAAGGAATGAAGAGGATGTTGACTTATGCGTAAAACAGTGTTTGAACTATCAACAGGTAAAAGCCGAGCATCATAAGCCAAGTAGATTTCTTCAACCATTAGATATTCCAGTATGGAAGTGGGATTCCATTTCTATGGATTTTATAGACGGGTTGCCAAGATCTAATAGAGGGATTGAAAGTATATGGGTCATAGTAGAAAGATTGACCAAGAGTGCCCATTTTATCTCGATTAAGGCAAATAGGACGACGCCTGTATTTGCCATGTTATTTTTGAAGAATGTAGTTAGCCTTCACAGAATTCCTAGTAGTATTGTTAGTGATAAAGATTCTTTGTTTACTAGCGAGTTTTGAAAGAGTCTAAATGAAGCTTTGGGAACCAAGCTCTAGATGAGTATCACTTACCATCCACAGACTGATGGACAGACGGAAAGAGTTAACAAGATCTTGGACGACTTGTTGCAAGCTTATGTATTAGACTTCGAGGGATCATGGGAAGACAACCGATACCTAGTCAAATTTTTGTATAACAATAGTTATCAGACTAGTACATGGATGCCACCAATTGAAGCTTTATATGGAAGACCATGCAAATCCCTGCATGTTGGTTAGAGACTGGAATTCAAAGCACCAGAACATTCAAAGCCGTGATGACCAAGGGATCGAGCAAGTTCAAAATCAAATTAGCCGTGACAATCAAATAACGAAGATATATGATTTGAACAAGTCAGGATCAATCTCAAGCATTCAAGCAAAATCAAATGGCCGAGCTAAATTAACTGACAAATTCAAAAGATTTAATACGAACGAAATTTTAATGGTTCGACACCTATTTCACCCAATCATCATCGACATTTTAAAGTATTCGAGTTTAAGAAATAACACAGAATAAAGTTTCAAATCATTTAACTCGAATCAAAGTCGAGTACAATATAAATTGAAAAAGGAACAAACGTACCAATTCATGCAACAATTGAACTCGACTTGATTGAAGCAGCCGACTCAATTCAAGGAGACAACCGATCAATAGAGCAATCAATGTGATGACATTAATTTGATCGATCTATTGAAATCGACGAAGCCCTAATTTTCCCAAGAGGATCGAAGCAGCTAATTTTCAAACCAACAAGAAACATGCCGAAGAAATAAAAGATTAAAGGGGGAACAGTTTTTTTATCACTTATTTTTTAATTGGACCAGCCTTTGTGTTTCATCTTTAATATATTTAAATTAGGGTTTTTTTAATTGTTTTTATTTGTAATTTACTTTTAAACGTTTGTAATTTCTAGTCTTGTGACTAGGTGACGAACTACGGTGGTGTAGTTCGAAAATTCGCAACTCAATGGCTGAGTTGTGGTAGGGTTTTGAGCATAGAATTAGGTTAATTGATAGCAGGTGTCGTGATTTTACATGTGTAAGCGGCTGACTAGTACTATAGTAGAAACCTTGGGGGAAACACATAGGCAGGGTTTTGCCGAAGCTGGGTAAATCTATGTGTTCTATTTTCTGCTTTTTATATTTTGCTATTATCTATGTTGCTATTATTCTATTGTTATCAGTGTTGCGATTATTTTATATACTTCTGCATTAAATTTTTATAATTATTAGTATCACCCTATTCACCTCCATCTAGGGTGAAATCGATCCTACAAGTGGTATTAGAGCTAGGAACAGTAGTCAATTGTTGTTTCAAAATTTTGATTTTTCAAAAATCAATTTTCGTTTTAAAAATTTGAACTTTTAAAAATGGTTTCTTTTAATAATGCTTTTGCTGAGAGTCAGTCCATAGTTAGACTACCAATGTTCAATGATGAATATGCTTACTGGAAAAATAGAATGATTTTTTTTTTTGAAAACCATTGATGCTTGGAATATTGTTAAGACAGGTTATAGAACACCAATTATAGTGGTAAATAAACAAGAAATAGATAAACCGATGGATCAATGGACAGATCTAGAAAATATTCGATGAGATACCAGTAGAATAGGCACTTGAGAAGGCCAGCTCACTGACTACAGAATGGTAATGCTAAAACTATGAATTCTATTATTTGTTCATTGGATCAAATTGAATTTAATTGTGTCTAACATTGTCGAACTGTGCAGGAAATATGTGCACACTTGAAGTAACTCACGAAGGAACATCTCAAGTCAAAGAATCTCGCCTTGCCATGCTTAGTAGCGAATACGAGAACATCATAATGGATAAGGATGAAAATGTTAAAGAGATGTAAATATGACTTTCCAATATTGTATACAAATCAAATGGTCTCGGAAAATCATACTCAGAGTTGGAGATGGTCCGAAAAATCCTCAGAGTCCTCCCTTGAAATTTTGAAGCCAAAGTCACTGCTATTAAAGAACCAAAGGATTTGAAGAAAATCAAAGTTGAAGAGCTCATCAAAAATCTCACCACTTATGAGCTAGAAATGTAATTCAGGGAAGAGCGTGAAGGAGGTGATACTCGAAAGAAATCAATAGCTCTTAAAGGAACAACAAAAAGTGATGATGATGGAGCAGCTGAATTGGCACTGATAATAAAGAAATTCAATAAGTGGAATTGCAGATATGGAAATCTAGTTCTAAATCAACAATTAAAAAGCAGAATAGTCAAAGTACTAGACAACCCAGAAGAGCGGGAGATCATCTGTCACAAGTGCAACAAATCTTGTCACATCAAGCCCATTGTCCTCAAAATCGACACGGCCAAGAAAAGAAATCGAAAAAAGAAGTTTTGAGCCACGTGGAATAAAAGTGATGATGATAAAAGTACTAGCAGTGAGAGTGAAAATGCAGATCTGTGCCTTCGAGGTGATATAAATGATAGCGATGATGACGGGCCAAGCGAGGTACAAAATCTTACTCACTCAAAATTACTTATGTATTTCCACGAAGTAAATGGATGTTTTGAACGACTTAGGGAGAAATATGCTAAAATTGAATCACAAAGAGATACTTTGATAGAACTAAATAAATAATTTGATCAGTTGGTTAAAAACTATCAAAGCAAGAGCACTAAGTGTGATAAGTGTCCAACATTCGAAAAAGAAATTAAAAATCAGAAATTAAAATTAAATTGCTTGAAAATGAAATTATGATTTTGAAAGAAAGTGAAAATACAAGGAGAGAAAATTCTATTAAAAAGTGCACACAATTATTAAATGAAAATGAATCTCTCAAAACACAAGTCCAACAACTGTCTACAACTTTAGGAAAATTTTCAAAAAGTGAAAGATCGTTAAATATGCTATTAGGGAAAAAAACTGTTAACACGTTTAGATAAGGACTTGGGTATAATCAATTAGAACGTGATAGAAATGAAATTAATCAAAGTGCACAATATATGGAAAAATTGGACACAATTAAAACATTTGTTGGTAGAGACCCAGAAACGTAAAAAAGTTTTCTATTTGGGTTCTAAAACGCACAAATATAAAGTCCCTCAAAGTCAAACAAATCTGAAGTCGAAAGGAACATATATAAATAGTTTTGTGTCTCCACAAACATATTTTTCAAAATCTTTTGCCACTAACAACTATGGACCTATAAAAACAAATAGGTCTCAAAAATCTTTTATTGTGTAGGTGTGGTGGCAGGCTAAGGAACAACAACAGTGTTATCGGGATTCTGGCTGTTCCAGACACACAACGGGCAACAAATCAAAGTTCCCTAGACTAGTATAAAGGTGACAGAATCACAATAAATAAGAACGAAAATTATCGTAAAGGTAAAAGAGATAACGATATATTTATTTTGAACGATTTGTTTAATGTGAAAATCTGCACCGTAATCTAATCAGCCTGTTATGTGATAATAAATGTTGATGTTGATTTTAAAATGTTAACTAATCATCTTTGAACTATTTCATATAGATTTTCTTAGACTAACAGTGTTGGTTGGTGATTACTCAAGATATATGTGGATATATTTGTTTATCTTATTCTGACATTATGTTCACTGCTTTGTTTATTCGCACGGCTTCAATTCAATTTCATTTAAAAGCTATTAAAAATGATTTTAAGATATTTGGTTGCACACTTCACGGTCTGGTCTATAACATTCAACTATTGATAATCTTGAGTCTAAGAGAAATTCAGATGCAGATTATACTGGTAACCTAGTTGATAGAAAAATTACTAGTGGAACGTGATTTATGTTGAGACATTCGGTAGCTGCATCATTTTCAAAGAAAATCTTCTGCATACATTTCACTTCAAATAATTTTCAATTAGCAGACATTTTTCTTTTATAAAACCCCTTCCAGAAAATCGTTTTTATTGACCTTGTTTCAGATTAGTCATTTTTAGAAAATTTGATAATTATTTTTGGATTTGATCTTAAATGGCTACATAACTAAACTGACTCCCTACTAATTAGATAAATAGTGATTGAAAAAGTGATGAGTGTTGATATTAATCATATATTATAACTTGAGACAGTATACTTAGTAAATTTCTTTAGAAATTTAAACAAGGGTTATAAAAACTTTTTGTTGGTAAAAATTCCATGACCATTTCTATTACTATCATATTTCTAACGACCATCACTCATCAAAATCCAATATATTATGTCAATATGTGGTATTTTAAATGGGAAATCATTCGTTTTTTATTTTTTTTATTTTTAGCAATAAAAAACATCCAAAGTATCCACTCTCATTTAAAAGCCCTCACGGTTATGCATGGTGAATTACTTGGAATTTTTGATTATGTGCTTTCACGCTCATTTAAAAGTCCTCGCGGTTATGCATGTATGGAACGCGTATCAAAATTAATCATCAAATAAACAAGTTGATTCTAATCCCATTTAAAAGTCCTCACGGTTATGCGTGGTTAGAAGATACTTGAATTCATTTTTATATAAAAGTTAGGAATACTGCTAATCTCATTCAAAAGTCTTAAATGTTATGCATGGTTAGTAGACATTCAAATTCCTGATATAAATATAGTACAAATAGGCACAGCTGTATGGTTTACATCATCCCTATCATTCTAAAGTGGAATATGAGCCTAATAGAGTATTTATGATTTTTGTTTGATTTTTTATATTGAAATTTAATATTTATACTCGATTGGGTATTAATATTTTATTAATATCTATTACTTTATCTCTATTTTTCTGACGCTATTACTCTTTTGCTGATGAAAAAAGGGAGAGAGAAAAGTTAAGACTTTGTCAAATAAAGGAAAATAAAGGTCAAATATTTATTTTGTATTTTCTATATGCATCTTGGTTCATTTATTCATTTTTATTTATTTTCATGCACGTATGATTTATTTTCATACACATATGATGGGGAAGCTTTGTGTAGAGAGGGAGCACTCAAATATGGGGAGCAAATTGAATGATCAAATACATGTTAGAAATTCAAAATCTTAAAATATATATTTGTTATCATAAAAAAGGAGAGATTGTTGAATATGCGAGTATATGATTTTTGTTTGATGATAGTAAACATATATATACTCATTTAAATGTATTTGATAATGTGCTATTTTATTTTTTCACATAATTAAATAATTTTTTGCTGGATAAAATAAATAACACAGAATTTAAATTCAAATAAATATTTTATAACAATTTTGAATAGTACAAATTTGAGCTCTCATTATATATATACAAATTCAATTACAATACAAGTTTGATTACATCATAATTTTCCATTTACATTTGCATATTTCACTACATATCACCCATTCACTCGTATTCGATCTTCAACTCTATTCCAGATTGAATCCAGCATCTGAATTATCTGCAAAATACATACTGACACGGTAAAATAGAAAAAGAAATATTTGTGCAGTGTAAAATAAAATGTGTATTTTGAAAATGTTATTTGCCTTAGTTATTTGGGTTGTTCGTCATCATATTTTTTTTTTGATTTCATCATACACAAACAGCCTGTGACATGCACAGTGTATCACTGTACATGCCACAAGATCAAACCCAATCAAAAGCCGGGTTCAACTCAAGTGAAATACAAATAAAGTTATGATACGAGAACAAGGTCAAACCCGAGCTATAAGCTGGATTCAACTCAGCTACACTACAAAACATCACCAAATGGTCAAGTACAAGTTCAAATAGTAAATGCTTCGATCGGACTTATATATGAATGACCAGAACAACTAGGTGAAGACTTAAGTGAGGCATTGCACAATAACTAACATGAAGATTTCATGAACCAGCTCATAAGCAACTCATCATCAAAATTAAAATTAGCTCATTGCAATACGACAATGAACTGAATACAAGTGAAGGCCTTAAGATCAAATAACAAACAAACTCAGTGCAAACAAGTACACAAGCTAATCCAGACTTAAGAATTCAGAACATGTACATATATGGTGATAACATAAATATAAACTTACCAAAGCATTCAAAGTGAGTCAGATCATCCAAGACCAGACTTCCAATTGACCAGACTTATATATCACACATAACAGTAAAGAATGAATGCAACAAAACCAACATGACTCGATGCAACTCAGACTTGAAGTGACAAGAAGGTTAAACTAAACCCAGAAATGATGAATGGAAACACAGTGCACATTAACCCAATGCAAACCAAAAATGATTCAAAGTAATGCAATGAACAGAGGCAATACTCGAGTACACATGAAGACATCGTGAATAAAAGTGCATACCAACAGTAAAAAAAATAGAGATGACCATCAACAAAAGAGTAGACTCAAATATCAGTGGCACTGCCTCAATAGTGGAAGCATACACTTTAAAACCAGACTCGATAAACCATACAACATCTCTACCAAGTGATGAATAAGCCGCAAGCAACAATCAGTAAGCCAAACCAAAGAGCATTCATCTCTACAATCGAATGATATCAAGCCGCGGTTCAATCAACACAGCAAGGTGTCTTGAGTGTCAAAGTGATAACAAAAATTGAATAAGTCGAAATAAAATTCTCATCTCAAAAATTTCAAAGTGCCGAAGTCAACATAAATTCAAAGCACCAGAAAATTGAAAGCCGTGGTGACCAAGGGATCGAGTAAGTTCAAAATCAAATAAGCCTTGACAATCAAGTAACGAAGATATACGATTTGAACAAGTCACGATCAATCTCAAGCATTCAAGCAAAATCAAATGACCGAGCTAAATTAACTAACAAATTCAAAAAAATTAATACGAATGAAAGTTTAGGGGTTCGAGCCCTATTTAACCCAATCATCATTGACATTTTTAAATCTTTTGAGTTTAAGCAACAACATAGAACAAAGTTTCAAATCATTCGACTTGAATCAAAGTCGAGTGCAATATAAATCGAAAAAGGAACAAACGTACCAGTTCATGCAACAATCAAACTCGACTTGATTGAAGCAGCCAAAGCAAATCCAAGAGACAATCGATCAATAGAGCAATCAACATGATGACATTAATTTGATCGATCTATTGAAATCGACGAAGCCCTAATTTTCCCAAAAGGATCAAAGCAGCTAATTTCCAAAGCAACAAGGAACATGCCGAAGAAATAAAAGATTAAAGCGGAACAGTTTTTTGATCACTAATTTTTTAATTAGGCCGTCCTTTATATTTGGGCTTTAATATATTTAAATCTGGATTTTTTAATTGTTTTTATTTGTAATTTACTTTTAAATGTTTGTAATTTCTAATCGTATGACTAGGGGACGAACTATGGTTGTGTAGTTCAAGAATTCGCAACTCAATGGCTAAGTTGTGGCAGGATTTTGAGCATAGAGTTAGGTTAGTCGATAGCGGGTGTCACAAGTTTACATGTGTAAGCATCTGACTACTTAATTTCTTATTGAAACCTTGGGGGCAGCACGTATGCAGGGTTTTGCCAAAGCTGGGTAAATCTGTGTGTTCTATTTTCTGCTTTTTATATTCTGCTGTTATCTGTGCTGCTATTATTTTGCTGTGATTAGTGCTACGATTATTTTATATACTTCCACATTAAATTTTTATAATTATTAGCATCACCCTATTCACCCCCTCTAGGGTGAAATCGATCCTACATCTCATTTGAGGAAGATGTTAGGGATCCAGATACTGCTATAGCACCGACTGGTTAGGAGACTTAGTAGTGGAACTAGACATGACTATAGTTGGGAAGCCTATCCGAATAATCGAGACAGATAAGAAAAAGTTGAGAAACAAGACAGTCGGATTAGTAAAAGTCCAGTGGAGTGATGATGCTAGAGGCTGTACTTGGGAGACCGAGAGAAGGATTAGAAACACTTATCTTGATTTGTTTGATGGTATGTTTTACCTTTGTTTGTTTTGTTATGTTCCTTATCGTAATTTTAAGGAAAAAATTCTTTAAGGAGGGGAGATTGTAACACCCCATATTTTTAGTGACATTATTTATAAAGATTAATTAAATTAAATGATGTAGGTTAATTATGGATTGAGATTTAAGTAGGGGGTAGCCATGCCATGTTAATGAATAGATGAATGAACTAATCTTGAGCTAAGTGTCAGGAAACAAGGAAGGGAAAAATAGAAAAACGATAAAACTTAAACCCTAAACCCTTATAAAAAAAGCATATGTTCATTTCACATTTTCTTAAACAAAAACTCTAAAGGCTGACCACCATTAGTAATCTCAAGAGAAGGTAAAGCTAGGATTCAAGAGGAGAATCAAATCTACTAATCAAGTTTAAATACCACATCCTAGCCACAAAACTAAGGTGAATACTTTCTACATCTCATGTTTTCAAAGTGAATTTGGTTTTAAGATGAAACCCAAGTTTATCTTGCATGATTTAGCCATGATTTTGAAGAGCAGAATATTAATGTATTCATGTTGATGATTTATGCTTGTTCATAAGGATTTTATGATATGTTTTAAGGTGAAACCCTATTTAATGACAACCAAATACCTTGCGATTTTAGGTATAAACCAGAAATGTTATTTTAGAAATGATTTTAAATTTTTATAATTTTTTGAATTAGTGTCGAATTTATATTAATTTCCTAGTGAAGAAAATGATTTATTGGGTTATAAATAATTTACGGTTAAACTATAATTAGTTTAGGTCTGAATTTCATATATTTTAGCAAATATATTGAAAAAGTTTTTCTGGAATTTTGTAGAATTTTCCAAAATGTTTTGATGAATACATAAAATTATTTAAGGTGTGGAACTTAAATGTTTTATATATTTAATTAAGGAGAAAGCGTATTTTGCAAATGATTTAAATTAATTAATTCTGAAATTGTGACAGTAATTTTAGAAAAGAAAAATTAGCAACCAATAAGAGTTTGACAAACAAAGCAGGTTAGTTAAAAAGTTTACTTAAAAAGGTTCAGAAACTCATGTTAAAGGTATGTTTTGCCTCTTTTGGTTTCGCCCAGGTTGCTTTCGACTAAGAATCTTCGCCTCCTTCCTCAAACCAATGCACATAGTATCAATTTTATTACATAGTGAATTAGAAAAAGGCGGAAGGTAAGAGTCGAAACCAAGGGGTTCCGAAAGGGTCGAAGTGCCTTTTTGTTTTAATCGAGAAAAGCGCCTGCTTGCTTTCGACCAAGATGCTTTCGACTTAGTTGGCTTCCGACTAGGTCAAGTGATTTAAAGAAAGGTTTTAAGGTTGCACCTTTGTACTAAGAAATAGATTTCGACTATGTCAGCTTTCGACTAAGTCAATGGTTTAAAGGTTGGTTTCGAAATTGTTGCACCTTTACTTTCAAATAATAGCTTTCGACTATGTAGATGCCTTTACTATGGCCTTCTACCTTTTGGAAAAGAGCTTCAAAGGGAGTTGTTTTGTTTTATAAAGAAAAAGCCCCGTCGCTTCTCCAATGCTTTCAGAAGGGGTGGTTTCGACGCCATCACTTCTCTAATTAGTTACAGCTTTCGAAAGAGTAAACTTTCGACCCTGTTGCTTGTGACCCATTGTGATTTTTAAAGGGTAACCTAAAGTTTCGACTAGTTAGTGTAGAATGATTTCGAAAGGTGTTTTCCACATGTTTTAAATTGAACCCAAATGCTTTCGAAGGGTTTGAGGTTTTTAATTCCTTCGTAATGTTTTAAAGAAAGTTTTGAAGGGGTAGTTCCCCAATGGTTTCGAAAGTTCAAAAGGAAAGGGTTTTTCCAATGGCTTTGAATAAGTTTAAGGGAAAGGTTTTCCTATGGTTTTAAAAGACAATGTTTAATGGTTTTAAAGAAGGATGTCTAAGGTTTTTGGCTTTTGAAGGAAAAGGAATTTTCAATGGTTTGAAAAGTTGTATGAATGGTTTTGAAAGGAAGATCTAGCCTTTCGTTCTAAAAGAAATTAATAAAGGGTTTTACATGGTTTTGAAAGGGGTACTTTCAATAGGATAGAAAGGGGTACTTTCAAGTGTTTAAATGCTTTCATCAACAAAAGTTTGAGTAATGTATATATATAACATGGTAAGGTGATTTTGAGTAAAGCATAGAATATATATATATATATATATATATATATATATATTTTCCTTGTGTAAGTTTGATTTAAAGATTTTAAATCAATTTAAGGTAAAGGTTTTCATGGAAAATTTTAAGAAGGTATCCCTAAGTAAAATGAGTCAGATATTAGATACTAGATGGGACTGGTATAGGGCTGCATCTTATACATTAGCTATTTGCCCCAGCTAATTTAGTACAAAATTCCAGTGTATAGGGCTTTATCACTAGTAAGACTTAAATTATGATTACACACAAAAGAGAATATATTTTTGTAAACAAATAGGTTATTGGTGAGACCATAAAACCATTAGGATCAGGTAACCCATGAGATGTTTAGCTAATGACAGACCAGCCAGAAGAGAAGTATTTGACAGATAGTTAAGGATAGATCATGTAAAAGAGGTGTCTAACAGATGTTAGATAATTTTGTTATATTGTTTGGTAGGCCCGAGTCATCCAAAGGTTAATAGTAAGCCAAACAAAACTACAGTGTTCGGACAGATAGTCCATTTGTTACCTGATGTGTATGTTTATATAATGATGCTTTACATTTTTAACCAATTTTGGTTGTAGGATAAAGGTTTGCAAAAGATATGTTTTAATTGGATATTAGTGAGAGTAAACTAGTTCCACTAAGCGGTGTGGTCTCACTTAATTTCAATTAACCGAAATGTATAGTATTATTCACACCAGGCTTTATGTCCGAGTCGAAGTTCTTGTTTTCCCCTTAAACTCTTCGGGTGCTCAAAATCGATTTGAGTAGGCTAAGGGTTGATGTTCTTTTAGGTTTTAGTAGGAAGACGAACATAGCTCCGGAGGTGAGCAGGAGGCTAAGGATAGCTATTTAGGAGTTGTAGTCTTTGTTTTATGTTTATTTCCGCTGTGTATGTATTAAGTCAATTATGACTATATGCCTAATCATCCAAGGAGCATCTTCATATGTCGCTCTTGGCATATTTTGTAATAAGTATATTTTATCATTGCTTGGGAAATGCTTTGGGATTATGTAATGAATGTGGAACATGTGTTTTGAAATGTAATGGAAAAATAAAATTTTGAAATTTGTGATTTGTTTCAAATTCAAGTGCTTCTGATATTATAGATACTATTAACATAGCCGTATATAGTCGCCGGAAGTTAATGCTATAGATGACTTCAGCATCTATAGCGCTTAGCTTTGAGCCTCTAGATAGGGGATGTTACATCTACTACAAAGGTCCATGTTGGTTGCAATATCATGTTTTTCAAATAAACTGACTCATATTTACAACGGTCCACAACAACGGTTTATGTCCGTTGTAAAATCTTTTACATTTATTACAACATTGCGTAATAAGATGGGCACTGGCCTGTTGCAAAACAGTTATTACAATGGGTTTTGCCCATTGTAAAAAGGTTGTTTTATTATGGTGTTAATAAATGATGGTTAATAGATTGACATTCTTAAGGTTAACACATTATTCTCAAGTTAAAAAAACATCAACTACATCCAACTCGCAAGCTTTGGGGACTAATGAGTAAAGACTCTTTGTTCGTTCTTGAGAAATGGTCTTTTATTTTACATTCTTTATTTGGTGGCCTTACTTATGAGGATGAATTAATCTCCAGATCAAGATCGCTAAATGACTCGACTTTCTGCCGGAAATTATTTATCTATCAACCAAGAGGACTTCTAATGGCTTTCCAGCAAATAATTTATACTTACAAAAGTGGTCAAAAGATTATAAATATTTACTCCAAGTAGTAACCAAATGAATTATTCCTTAATACTCAAGGTTGATTTGATACTGTAACCTTGAATGCTTCTCTTTACGAACTATGGAGATTTTGGAGATAATCGTATAAATTTCCGCTTTCACTCAAGGTAGAATCTTATAGGTTTTGACCCACGGTGCTTCTCTTCATACGTTGGGTTTAGCCAAATATTTCTTATTATGGGATATTGATCCTATAGTTTCTCTTGGCATATTGGCATTAACTAATTAACTTGATTGATCTTCCTTATGTGATTCTCTTCATTATTGATTTTAATCATCGAAAATCGAGGATAATAACCTGTTGTTTATTTTTTGCAAAATTATATATGGGCCCATTAGCTACAATGTCGAATAGCAGAGGCCCGTGTGTACTGTATGGTGATCATGATCTCTTCTGACATGATAATCTTTTTCCTAATACATTCTCACCCACAAAGCTTTTGCCTTGCAATTCTTGTTTAGAACCTTGTCTGTTATCTTCCTAAGAACAATAAAGAGCCTTGAGCCTCATGGGAAACATCTCTTGATCACCCTACACACAACTCCTCACCTTACTATTCATCGATTAAGCCATAGTAAGACAACGACAACTCTTAAGACCACTTGACCATCCATAGACATATTCATACCTTTCCCTATTCGACATGACTCCTCATCGACTAAATTCTCCACTCGCTTCATTTTTTCACGACTGAACATGCCTTTAACAAAAAATTTGGTTTCCTTTGCAAAAAGAGGCGGCGAATATAAGCACCACAACGACACTATATATCTAACAAAAGTGTCGTCATTTCATAAACACTATCTTGACTTTACTGCCTACCGCGCTAAACCACTACCGTAAGACAACTACTCCCTGCACCATGCCACTCTTTTGACACAATATAGCCAAAATATGACTTGTTAGTTGGCATGTATCCGGATCAATTTGTCCATATGAAATCGAAGCTGGCTACATTTGGAGCTTTGATGACAATCAATTGTTCTCATAAAACTTGGCATTCAAGGCACCATCTCTACTACTGTAAATAGAGGTTCTCATGTACTTTTACAATGGTCGATTTTTCTTCATTCCAGAAAGATATTTGCTAGTTATAGGCTCTTGTAATGGCCAATAATATTCCACATGTAATCGAAAGCTGAATGTAATAGGAAAAGAAATCATATCGAACGTTGACTCTTCTAGTATGAACCGCTTTATATTTTAGGTCATTTACTTTATTTGCACCATATATACTCATGTTTCTATGTTTTTAGTGAATAACCATCATTAAGAATCACCAATAACAATCACTTCTCGGTTGTCTAGAATCTACTGAACATTTTAATGCTAGAAGGAGAGCTCAATGGGAAATCCCAAGACACAATTAGGTGAGACCACCATTCCAAGTCTTCTTCCCTGAGTAGAAAAATAATGCGCCTAACCCTATTCTTCGTCGTCCCTCTCCATCTTTGTATAAAGTCTAAAGTCTCCTTCCCTCGCAAGGCATATAAGGACCTCCCAGCAAGGGTTGTACATTGCCCATAAAGGGTGGATATAGTCTTAAAGAAGAAATACATTGTTCAAGTAGCAAATGCTTAGATAACAAACCAAAAACTAAGCCGATGAGTGTTTCTCCAACGATAAGAATAGGGAACCATTCTTAAAGGAGATACTAGAAAATTACATTCACTGAAGGAATGCTTTGCCTCCCATTGAAAAGTATGACAGGAGAAACGATCACTTTGATCATATGATGACCTTCAGCTTAATTATTAGAATCGGCTAGCTCACTGGAAATGCCAAAAGTTTTATATTCCACTCCACCGGACCGGTTCGACCTCACACTCATTCTTACACTTGAAAGTTGGCAACATTCATTCTTAAGCCCAGTTGTGCGTCAACTTCAAAACCCGCTTCTTTGCCTTGCGAATACAAAAAATTATTGTTAGAAAGCTTTGCAACATCCAACAAGGAAACTTTGTCTTAATGCTTCTATGTCAAGTGCTTCAAAAATGAGTCAACATGTTCTAGTAGGCGAACAGGAACATCTTAATAATCACCATTTTCTCTAAGTGAGTTACTACTCTAAGATGTGGAAAGAATTGCAAAAATAACCTGCCTCCTCTTTAACATATTTACTTCAAAGGGCCAATGATATTATGTCAGTGGAGGAGGCTGACCTGTTTGACAAGGATGAGGAGGACATTCAAGGGGTAAGCACCACCTATGTGGTAAGGGAAGCTGTAGAAGAAATGGTTGTTAGGACAACAACAAGAAATGTTCCATTGATGACCCACAAGTTAACGTCAGGTACAAAAACTATGCCTCTTTAAATCATGACATGGAAACCATCTATCTCGCTATGAAGCACCACACTCCATACTACAGGCCTCTTCTTGCCCACTCAGGAAGAAAGGTGGATCCTTGTTGTAGTGGAAAATATTATGAGTTCCTCTGAATAAATGGCCACTGCACCAATGAGTTCGTTACCTCAAATACAAGATAGTGTGATTCATTCGCGAATGTGTACTCGAGTAATATGTAAGGCAGGCTCTCCAAATTCCATCTCAATAGGCAAACATAAACAATATTGCCACCATTAACATAGAAATTTTCCCATATGTGGTGGACCACATATGGCCGAAAATAGTAGAGGGATCTCATCCTTACAAACCAAGTATACTCAATAGAGCTCCGGGCCCGAAAGGCATTGAGAAGGGAGGAGGATGCACCTTCACTACCATACAAAAAGGAGGCATCAGCTACCTTCATCATGATCTCATGGTCAACTACCTTGACATCACAAATACCAAAGTGCATCAAGTCATTATTGATAGAGAAATGCTTGTAAAAGTAATGTTCAAAAATGTCTTCGGCCGGTGAAGCTTTCTCTATCGAGTCTCACTCCTTACAGCCTTCCCATCTACGGTATCGTTGGCGTAGGGGTTTTCCCTTTGTGGTCAACCTCACACATTGTCACCTATGGTGAGGAATCCTACTCTCCTAATATTAAGGAAACTTTATGGTGGTGTACTCCTCACCGATATGGATGTAGTCATGGAAAACCAATGGCTCAGGATGAATTCCCAACCAAGGGGAAGTCATTTGAACTTAAATAAACCAACAAGCTACCAAAGACTGCCATAACATCTCCCCATAGAAGTAAAACAAAAGTGTACTTGTGCTCCAAAAGGATGTAGCAGCCTTCAACAATAGTCACCCAATAGGTTACGTTGGCATTCAATTTCCATACCCATACCGCGGGTGATCCACGACATCAAATCCATTAAAGAAAGTGCGATAGGACCAGGAGCTCCCTCTCTTGCCAGGACATTAATCAACTTAAAGTACATGAGAGAGTGTGAGATCCCCTCGAGGCTTATGCTCACGCTAGACCCATTCAAACCATCGACTCTAAGAGGATATAAGAGTTGACTAATGCTCCCATCCTTATTGGAAAACTCAATCAAAATTGAAGCAATCTTATCCCCAATTGATAAAATGTGTTAGCCCTTTAATGCTCTTGTTCGTGCATGAGTCGAAGACATTGAAGGCTAGGTCTCCGTAGCTAGTCAAGCCATGACGCGAGAACTCATTGCCACTTGGAACAAACAAGTCTACCTATGCCGGAAAGAGTAAAATAGTGATACCATAACACATGCCCTCTCATGGTCAGCAAACTCATCTTCGAGAGTCAAAAGAGACCAAACCCTTTGCGCTCGCATGTAGACGTTTGCCTCAATAGAGGATTTCATTGAGCGCATGGTATATGAAATCGATCAATGTGAGCTAGAGCTTAATGCAAGTAGTTACAATGTCGATCCCTTAGATCCCCATATAGGAGACATCAACCTAGATGGCAGCCTAACTATAAAGCTTGAAACAATCATTTTAAATGGTAGGGCCACCCAAATTGACATAGAAGTAGATCCTGCCATGAGAATAGAACTGGTAGACTTCCTCAGGCAAAGCACAGACGTGTTCTCTTGGGTGCATGAAAACATGACAAACATAGATCCCAACATTATATTCCATGCTCTTAACATCGACCCTATATCTCACCTTATATGCTTAAAAGAAGATCATGCAACCCAAAAGGTACAAAGCACTAAAAGAAGAAGGGAGAAGCTTCCTAACAATGACCTCATTAGAAAATCTGAGTATGCACTATGGATGGCCAACCATATGATGCACTAAAGACATAACGGGACCTAGAGAATATGTATGGATTTCTCCAGTTTCAGCAAACAATTCCCTAAAGGAAGTTTCTTCTTATCACACATCGATCAGCTTGTGGACACGACTACTAGACATGATTTGTTGAGCGTCACTGATTTCTATTTAGGGTATAATCGAATTACTATGCATGGCCATAACCAAAAACATAATTCATTCATCACTAATGCAGGACTGTACTGTCATATGGTTATACCTTTCAATCTTAGGAACACAGGAATAACCTACCAAAGGCTTGTAACCAAGACGTATGTCGAGCAAATTGGGAAATAAATGGAAAAAAGGGGTATTTATTCCTAATTCAATCCTCAATTTCCCTGTGCACAATCATCACCGTCATCACTCCAATGTATCATAAACTTCAGCGTGACATTATTTCTTAGATTTTTCGTGTCTCAATCATTGATGCGAACCAAATGCATAGCTGTAGTCATGTTGGGTTCAACTTCCACGTCATACAAATCCCTTGACTTTACTATATCATTGGGACCATGCACATCTTTCCTCAAGAGAGAAATATGAAACACCTTATATAAACTCTAGAAAATTTACTTGGTAGTTCTACTAGTAATACGAATAAGCCAATTCTTTTGGTTTTTGGAAATGATTGAACATACACTAGTAAGAGCATCTCGATCTTATCAAATAAAACTTGATTTTTCATATGTTTTTCCCCATTTCCTCTATAACAACCCACCATTTTCAACCCATAGATTTAATGTAGAATAATTGTTCATATCTCGAAAGATGAAAACAATAAGTCAATAAGAGATGATTACAAGAAATAAAAAATATTTCTAACCATAACATTCTGAACTCACAACGAAAGGAATAAAACTATAATATCAAATAATTACCATTTATTCACTACCGTATGATGTCAATTACATTACTTTATAGTTATGTGCAATTCTAATACCAATCTCGAGCAACACTATATATAAACGTCATATAATCTATATATAATATATACCATAAATACACAACAACCTAAGTGATATAGATAAAAAGAAAAAAATTAGGAGTTGGTCACATATAATTCTTAGTGAGTAGAATTAATTTACTCTATATATACTCTAAGGTATTACAGTAATATGATCAATGTATAAAATATATGTAAACATGTCCAGAATCTGCATCATGTGCTAAAAGACCATGTTATTGTTAACTTAAACAATTCCCATTCGACCATATGTGATATAGAATCGTATCATCTATCTATCTCATATTAGACACGCGTCACGGACTCACCTCATGTGATATAGGATCGTTTAACATCCACTCATCCTATACTTGCATACTTATGCTATAGGAGCATCCATCATCTATCTATCTATCTTACATTAGACACATGTCCTAGTCTCGCCTACTTGCACTATAGGACCGCTTAATATCCACTCTTCCTGGACTTGCCTACTTACGCTACAAGTTCACATACTACATAGCGCTAATCATTTATGTGCTATAGGTTTGTATCCTAGAATCGCCTGTTTTAAGCCTAAAAATGCCACAACACCCCAATACAAATTAAATTGAGAGATCTAGCAACAAAATGGTAGACTAAAGCAAAAGACACTAGAATTCCTATAGCAGTTTGGCAAATCCAAGGCCCGTGTCCACATTAATCTTATTGCTTAAAGATTTTGTCACAAGTACAAGGGATTTAGAATTCTAATGTTTAAATATCAAAGGTAACTTCCTCTGTGACAAAGTTGTGTAGAGGAGGAGAGTGAAGAAGATGAAGTGCCAAAAGTCCATTTTGAGTTCCATATGCTTGCTATTTATAGAGAAATCGTCAAACGAAATTGTTGGATCTTGAAATACCAAGTCCGACTTAAGATTCGAGAAAGTAAGAGGGGAGATGGGGTCCCCTAGCCAATAAAATCATCTCAGAGTTGATCAGAAGTGATCGGTGCTGATCTGATTTTATGATGGAAAGTTATGACATCCTCCTCCATTTGGTCTTAACTTCGATCTATCAAGCTCCGAGCACTTTTTCCTCAGAAATCAAGTCGTTGCAGTTCTGACAATTTGGTACTTCTTCCTTTCCTTTAGAGATTTCTTGAAGTTGTTCACCTACTCCTTCAGAAAGGGCCCCAGAATGATTACTGTAGTCAGCTGTCCATTAACTAAGTCCCAGGGCTCCTTAAAGTGCTTAAAAAGTGCTCGGTACTGACCTAATTTCCTTGTTCCCTTTGTACTCCAAATCCTTGAAGCCACTTCCATCTTCCTTCCAAGCATGCCCCTGATTCCCTGGACCATTTTGTCTTTATCTAGATGTATAGATTCTTTTGAAAGCTACTTAATCTAAAATTCGAATAACACTTCCCCCTCCAAAGTGAGCTTTTATTAGAAACAAATCATGCTCTAGAACAAGAAAAACGTATACCATTATCCATACAAATCTATTAGGTATCCAAGAGTTTCTTTGAAGGATCACCTTCATTCCGTGGGCATCCATTCAATTGCTTTAAGCAGTAGTAGTTCCGTTCTCCAAGCTAAGGTCAAGATCTATACTTTGGAGACTGTTGCATAGAGTAGCCAAGTAAGAATCACCTTCTTTTTTCCTCTTCTCTCCTTATTTCTTTTCCATATCGAGAAAAAATTTCATATCGACATTGGTACTGACCAATTTTACTGAATCAGTAACCATTTCATAATTTAGCTCTTAGAAAAATTCATGCATTATCATTTCACTTCCTGGCTTTTCCAATCCGATGCCGAATTCCTATGAACTATCTTCCTACAACCAAAGTGCTCGCCGTTGACTAAATCAAGTCACATCTCCTTTTTGTCATCGCTATCGCCTACTATCCACTTTGACCATCATCGTCTCTTTGAATGAATTCAGCTTCGAGTTTCTTTCTCCCTTCAGATCCTTATTCTACATTAAAAGGTACGTCGTATTCTTCTTACGGTGATAGAGTTCCCAATCGACGATGGTTTGAGGTCGTCATGATCGATGGAATTTCAATGCTTGGAAATTATGATTCAGTTCCCTTTCCTTGACTATTGCAAACATGCCGACTTCCTTCAGGAATTCTATAGACCAACCTAAAGCTAGCACTGCAATTTCCTGAGTCATGATAATATTTGCTCTCCTTGTGCTAACTTTGATTTCATAAATATCGTTCTTTGTACTCACTTTGTTATGCAATGTTTATACATGTTTCAGAAATTGAAATGCACAAGTGTCCAAGATTTTGTCGATCACAAGTTACCATTTTACATTTCGATGAGATGGTTCTTGTCTTGAAAACATCACATCAAGTGTACTCTAGTGTTTGAATAATTCCATTGTAAAGTGCCTCTAGTCACCACACTTGTTCTATGTCTACAAAGAATGATCTACGTCGCTTTAGACAATGTTCCATCGACTATCCGATAATAATGGGTAAAATTCGAGACATGGTTCCATCATGCGATGTGGCTCGTTTTCCATCACGAACATGCTATACACACATAATGGTCCATTCACTGTGTATAAGAAATAGGAATCACACTATATAGAATAGCACTTCTGATCACCCTAATTAATGTTCAGAACTCGATTATTCAACACATGTCGACATCCATTTGATGACGAACACTGGCCACTTCGCTTCATTAAATAGAATTTTGAAATAGAACATATCTAACCACGTTTGATGTGAAGTTTTCCTATCCAGATTGACTTGCCATTCTCCATGATTCAACGTTTGCATTAGGCTATCAATGTCTTCGAAAGCCGGGTCTACTACAGCTCAAGCTTCGACCTCTATAGCTATCGAACACAGACGCTCAATCATTGCAAAACTACAAAGGATGATAGTGCCAGCAGACCCGACCTAAGACCAACCTCCTTCTCCAAATAAATGCGTTAGCCCAAGCATTCTAGATGATCCTCTTAAACAAACACCAACCATCCTAATAGACAAGTTGCTTCGAACCATATGCTTTAAGCATGAAATTCTAGAGAAAGCCATTGCACTTTTGACAAGTAACTAATGGTCATGCATTCTCTAAATAAGTACATATGCATAGATAACGCTGTAACGCCCTTCGATCCATTTATCACATGCTCCTCTAAACTCAAGCTCGCCCCTACTTAGGTCCACCCTAATGGTCCTTACTAAGGCTCTTCTTGTTCATGAACCAATTTCATTGACTTCCAACCTTTAAGGAGCTAACCTATGTTCTGAGCATCAAAAAATGTAGTGAGTCTCCCTCCTATATGATTACGAAGCCCGGTGCCTTTGTAAGATCTTCGAAACACTCGACAATAAGTGCTCATACGTCAAGTATGAGTACTTTTTTTTCGATGTCTGTATGGCTTCAACCGGCCCTGGCTATCCGAAAGTGAGATTTCTTCCCTTCGATTCTTCTATACGCTTGATTCCTCACATCTAAGTATTTAACTTGTTATCCACTTTCTTTACAAATATTCCCAATCGAAACATAAGCGAAGCATACTCCGAGACTCTTAAGACCCTTAAAAGAGTCAACACTTAATTCCACACCATCACCTACCCGTTGGTGAGTGAGAATGTTCATCAATGAAACCTTCTACATTATGAATGCTTTGTTGTTTCTACCAAAGTTCCAATAAGAGGTTCTCGGATCTCTACCAGCTCTTTTGCCCTTGCTCGTAGCTCTAGCGAAAATATCCAAGGGGTTACTGAAGGCCTCTATGGTATGGAAAACATCAGCAAATCATTTGATCGAACAATTCAAGTAAATGTTGCTAGTGAAGTGCGAGTGGAAGGGAAGAAAGGGTCGAAATGAACATAATTCATGAAGGAAGAGAAGGCAGAGAAGATGAATGTAATAACCCTGATTTTTTGGTGTTATTTACATCAAACAAATAAAGATCTAAACTAAAAGTTTAAAGGATAAATTTGATTCCTCATTTATTTGAAGTTGGGGAAATTAGAATTTAAGTGTTTCATTTAAATAATAATTAGAAATTGATTTTTAGATAAGAATTTTAATGTGTGTTTTATTGGAAAAATATATGGGATTAAACGATGTAAAATTCTTGTTTTGTAAGTTATGTTACTCCAAAAATCCACCTTTCAACTAAGTCGAAGAGTCCTTTAATAAAGACTAAGGAAGAGAAGCTCAGACCAAACCTTTTGAAGAAGTTGAAGGGATGCAGTAATCAGAGTTTAACAGCCTCAGACCTTTTGAAAGGGTCAGAAGGTTCCATCTCATAGCATCCATGAAGTTCCTACCTTTTGAAGAAGATGAGGACGTCAAAGACAGTGTTCAACCCCATGGTAACCTTTTTGAAAGCATGGCAGTCCTTTCAAACCAGTTAAGACTCATTGGGATACCTTTCAACAAAGTCGAAAGGTTCTATGGAAATGGAAACACTCGAAAGTTAACAAAAGAATGGAAGAGTAACATTCCGACAAGGTTGAAGGGTTCACAACAATCAAGTAAAGAGAAGCCTTCCGATAAGGTCGAAGGGTTCACAAAAATCAAGTGAAGAGAAACCTTCCGAAAAGGCCGAAAGGTTCATAACAAAATATAGAAGGCAAACCCTTTGACAAAGTTGAAAGATTCATGAAGGCATGAAGAAAAGAAGACCTTTCGACAATATCGAAAGGTCTATAATGGCATATGAGGAGCAAACCCTTCGACAAAGTCGAAAGGTTTACAGCTACATATAAAAGGTGGGCCTTCTGACCTGGTCGAGAGCATAGAGTCAAAAGGGTGGCTTCCTACATCTATAAATAAGACCCGAGGGGTCATGTTTTAGGGGATCCGATGACTTTCATTCTAGTCTTGCATCTTCTTAATCAAAGTATTGTAACCTTAGTTGGGGAATTTGGGAATTTAATAAAAATAGAGTTTTCTTGGATAAAGAGGGAAGTCTTGAGTTTTGTTAATTACTTTGTTGTAACAAAAATATTTGTTGGATTATCCTCATTTTTCAAGATTTAACTTCATCAAAAGGTTCTTGTTGACAAGTTCGACAACACTTTTGACTGTAGCATCTACTACAACCTTCCAAAGCCATTAGCTCTACAGTATAAACCTTTCGACAAGATCGATAGTTCTTTATGCTTAAACAATACCTATAACCTTTTGAAGCTATAAACTAAGTGGTCTAACCTTTCGACAAGGTCAAAATCTGTTCTTCAAGTATAAATACCTGGACTCGTAAGATTTAATCTAAAGGAGGTCATTCCCATACCTTTCGCCAAGGTTGAATCCTACCTCATATAAGCAACCAAATCTTCCGACAATGTCGATATCCACCAAAGCATTAGACTTCTTAATTCTACCCAAGGAAAGCTATCACCCATTCTTCGATAAGATCGAAATCTATCCATAGAGGACTTGACTCAGAGAATCCTAACCTAATCGAAAGGTAAACCTTGTAAGTAACCTGAAACAATCTCAACAAGGTCGGAAGGTTATTCAATTCAAAGACCAGACCTTTCGACAACATCGAAAGGTCTAATTCAAGAATTATTTGTAAACAAAACCAAGTTTCAAAGCAAATCTTAAGGGTATCACAACCTTTGTTATCCATCCTTCTAGCATAACATTGGGGTGTTGATAAAAAAATCTTGTTAACATTTTTGACACTAGAAGGAGGGCTTGAACCTTTAATCCTTGACAATTTTCGTCTCATTTTAATTGTATAAGGTCAATCATTTGAAAGAAGAAAAATGGTAAGAGTAAGGAGTAGTAAGATCAATCCAAGCAAAGTGGCCACTTCACAATCAACTTCGAAAGATCACATAGTTCGAAACTCTAACTTAGGGAATACGGGAGTTGGGCAACTCTCAACCCTAACAAAATTGGAAAGCAATGTGATCAAGGACCAGAATCGATGTGTAAAGGCTCGCAAATCCATACCCCTTTGAACTAACAAAATTCAACCACAGTTCAGTTCAAAGTGGAACAAATGTACTATTCTTCCGGGTAAAAGAAGAAAGAGGTAGAAGAAGAAGAACGAAAACAACATCAGAATCTCACATCGCAGCGGAATAAGATATAATATATAGAATACAGTTTTAAGTATAAGAAATATGTACTGTATACATATACATACATACATCATCATCAGAGTACATCAACATCCATACAGAGACAACTACTATATGATCATACACAGTGGAAATAATAGACAAATACGGAAATATGCTCTGTCATCAGCCCGTCTCCTGAACTCCAGCATATAACCTGATCCTGTTTAACTCGGTCTGACCCGAGCATCATATAAAACAACACCCGAGTCAGTCTGGAATACCAGCGTGAGAAAATCACACTCAATTGGATTATTAAAGTTTCAAAAATCCTTTGAAAATAAAGCATCTCGTAAGACCACGCCACAAATAAACATGCCGGGTTTTTTACCTTACGATAGCAAAAACAATTTTTATTAAAGTTCTCTGATATTATTATAGTGTCTATAGAAAGTAAATAGAATCTAGCTGAAATGCTTGCATCTCACGTTTCAGCAATTGTTGGGCACAATCAAAACCGTACAGGCGCTTATTAGAGATTGGGTCCCATACAATGGCAGGGCTACCGGGGTACCGCCCGTCACAGTACCTGGTCTAGATCAGAGTACCGAGGAGCCACCCTAACTCCCCTGTAACACAAGACCGAAACCATTCCTTACTGAATAGTCCCAAGCAAGATCACCCCGTGATTGGCGCGACCAACCACCCACTAAGCCGAAATAAAAGGAACATCTAGACAGGGTAAACCTCACTCTCCAGTGGGGGCTACCCACGAAGTCTTGCTGCACCTCCCCTGTTTTAGCCATTCCCGGTTGATGAGGCTTGAGGTTAAACGTTACCTTTTTAGAACGAGTCCCAATTAGAATGCTCATCGTCCACCTGACGATGTTCTGAAAGCATTCAATCCATACAAGTTGTCCTGGGTCTGGACAAACCGAATTACTATCTTCAACTCTTCACGGTCTTTATTCGTAATCGTTCAAACCGGAGCGAAGTGGTTTTCGGAAAATTAAATCCGATCCCGGACTCTTCGAAACGATCAGCACATTGTCCAATATTGATATTCGGTTATTTAACTATCAAATTAATCATACACAAGCAGCCATCAAATAATTTCCATAAATTATTTATCTCAAATATCATTCAGATATTATTTCCATTTTAATTCATTTGAATCTAATTTCACAGTCCTTTTATTTCCATGAAATCACTTACTTGATTTCTCATACACACTCGATTTGATTTAACCCTTGAAAATATTTCTTATTTTCTCATTCCCTTCTCAAAATCAATTTATACTTTGCTTATAAATTTTCAAACTCAATTCCTTCACTTAATAAGATATCTCCTAAATCTTATCTCATTTAATAACTCACTTATCATCACAAGAGGATTATTAATTGGATTTCAAAAGCATTTGAAAATATTTAGATTTATAAAATAAGAAGTATAGTTTTATACAATTTACGGTTTAAAAGAAATATTTAATATAAAAATTAGAGTTCATATCCAGTTAATGATAAATTGTAAAACTGGTTTTAGAAAATTAAAGTTTATTATAAATATTTGCCTATCCTTCAAAAATAACTACTTCGAAACATTTTAAATTCAAGAAATAGTTTACAAAAATTTATAGTGTAGTAATTTAAATACTCCTTTATAAAATAAGTTTATAATTTTAGAAAAAACCAATATCCTCTATATTGCCTCTTGTCCAAATTCACACTTCTTACTTTCGGAAATATTCTACTATTTTCGTTTCAAACAAATTTATAACTCCCTGAGTTTTATTTTTTTTCATTTATTTATGAAAACAATTTATTCAATAATTTTATTCTTCAATTCAATTCCATATTGTTCCTTATTAAAATTCCATTTCATTTCTTAATAAAATTCCTTTTTATTTCTTAATAAGAATCCCTTATTTGTACTTCTTAACAACATTTCCTTTTTATTCTTAAATAAAATTTTACTTGTTGATTACAATAATTCTTCCAGTGTTTAATATATTAAATTTTCCCAAAAACTCAATTTTCACAATTTCAGTTTAAAAGATGCTTTTATTTCTTTTTCTTCATTCTCAAGTTGAAGTTTCAAATTCCAATAATATTTCCTATTTGAGTTTTATTTAACTTCTTTGAATTAATTTATCAATAGTAGTAAAATTCCAAATTTCAGCTTCTTTGTTATTCAACGGTTAATAATTCAATTTATATATACAAGGCCACCCATCTCAATTTATCATCTTGTCAAAGAACAATATATATATATATATATATATATATATATATATATATATATATACGAGATAAAATAAATATCTTTGAGGAATTCTGTTGATCCCTCCAACCCGTTTCCCTGCATCCACAGATGTTAGCACAAATAAAATACCAATTCCTCTTCAGGTGGATATTACAGTATACGGGTTATGATATTAACCAGTGAATAAATTATTATCAATCAACCAAGCACATCCAATAATTTAAATTTAACATTTAAATTAAATCTAGGGCATCCAAATGAGTGAGAAAATCTCACCTTTGCTTTTAAGTTGCAATCCTTTCCAATCTTGACCCGATTCCCCGACTTTTGACCTTATATAAACAATTATATGATTTTATTAATATTTGAACAGATCGAACAATTTATTTCCGTTTAAATAAATTTATTCTTTAACTCAAATAATTTAATTTCAACTAATGATTTATTTCAACAAATAATTAAATTTTAAACTAATTCTCCTTTATAAAAAAATCTTTTAGTGACTAATTAAACAATTAAATCACCTAAGTAAATTATTTTTAAATGAACTAGCAATATTTAAAATGTAGAGGTATATATTTATTTTAATTTCCTCCTTTGTAATTTCTTATACCAAATTGACGTATATTTATTTCAAAAATCTAACCATTATATTGTTTTCATAGTCCCATATATATAAAACTTTTGCCTTGCCTAAATATATATATGTGTGTGTGTATATATATATATATATATATATACTTTTCTAAAGAAATAAATTCATCTTCCTAACATAAAATTTAATTTTAAAACAGAAAAGATATTGACTTTACTGTAAAATTACCTTCTTTCATACACCTATTTTTAAATTAAACTAGGATAAATTTTAAGATCTAAAACTATTTAACGGTAATTTTAAAAAAATAATAATAATCAAAACCCTAACTTGCTGTAAAACTTTAAATTTCAAATTTCATAAATTATACCTCACTGCGCGACAACGATCCCTCCAACCCGAGCTGCCTCGATTGAGCCTACCCTTCAGCCATGCCTGAGCTCGCGACCTCCTCCTCCACACGCGCGCAAGCGCTCGTCACCACCGCCGAGATTCACGCTGTCGAGCATACGAAATCCATCGACCACCAACGACGCCGACCCTGCTGCCAACAAGCCCTAGCAATCCCTTATACGCGAGCAACTCTGTCGCCTTCTACGCGAGCACGATGACGAATCGAACCCGATTAGAAAAGCCTCGACGCTCCTCGCCTTCGCGCGCGCCACCGAGCTTCCCCGAAACGACACTTCACTCGATCTCACGACTCCCCTCCGCGCGCAGCCCCCATTTGTAAATTCGATTTTAATTTTGGGATATGGAAGAAAGAAACGTGATTTAGGAATATAAAGGCTTCGACCATTATCTTATGTTCTGACTTTCGATTTCAAGGAATAAAATGACAAGGAAAAGGGACGCGACTTTTATGAGCGATGGAGGCGTATTGAAGAAGATGAAGGAAATAATACGGCTGAAGTGAAAAGAGTTTGACAGGTGAAATGACGAAAGATATTTAAATTAAAAACGATTAATTATTTTCGAAGCGTTTTTATTTCGTACGACCACACAATCACTCCAAAAATTACGAAATTTGAAATCCAGCAATAATTCAATATTACGGATCCCACGGTACTGGTTTCGTCGAATTCCGAGACTGTGCCTCGGAAGGTAATTTTTAAATGTCAATTTAAACGATGTAAATTTAAAATTAAACAAACAACAGTTAAATTCAATTTTAATCCATCTATTACTTCTTATCAATATAAATTTTATAAGCCATTAAAATATTTTCAACAAGCTTACTATACCAGATTTTATATTTTAACCAATATCTAATTACCACTTTAATAATTAATTAATTCAATAGGTCGTTATATTTTTAAATTTTGAATTCTCTTTCTATCATATAAAACCAAACTGTTCATATTATAATCAAATTAACGTTCAAATTAAATACTTAAATCCAATTTAAATATTATAAATTAGCCGTTCAAAAATCCGGGTCGTTACATTCCTCCCCCCTTAAAAGAATTTCGTCCCCGAAATTACTAACTCATAAGAATGTCCTAACCCGCTATTATTTTTCAAAACCAATAATTCAACATCTTACCAAACCATCTTCTTAATAAAAGACGTATTACCCTTCATATTAACTTTCCCAAACTTTCCTTAGTTTCAATCTATATTATTTGTTTAACCATTCAAGTTTCAATTTACAACCAAATTTTGCATTATCAAAATTTTCTTAAAATTTTTCTAACACCCTAAATTCCCGAATTTTTTTGCCAGCGTCTCCTTTACGCGGCTAGCTCGGTACAACTACAAAATGGCTCTACGGCCTCTCAAAACTCAAAAGAAAACAAAAAGCCAAGTGGCTCGATCAAAATCCCAATCAATTTCCATATATAAATATAATCACATACCTTTTTGTCGAGCATTTCATATTTATCTTCTGAAATCAAAATCAATTCTCTTTACCTTTATATTACCTGCATATCTTACACAGCAATATGTCCAATCACAATATTCAAAAACATTTTATCGACTTTCTTACAAATGTCAATATCTATTCATTCAAATATTATTTTAGATTATATTTGAAATATCAATTCCCAATTGATAATGCATAATTCCTTACTTAAGTTAGTATAAGCATTTTATTTGTTTCTTATTTTCATCTTACCGCTTTAATTTATATCTATTCCTATTCAATTGATTCTTCCATTTCCATATGAATTCAATTTATCTTTAACTCTAAATATTTAAATTCTATTTTTCATTTATAACAAATTCATGTCTTTATTTAAATTAGTTTCATTCACTAATTTATTTCAATTTCCAATTTGAAAACGTTTGTCGTTAACAAAATTTTCAAAAACTTTCAAAAAATTTCTAACTCCCAAAATTTTCGAATTTTTTTGGCAGAGTCCCCTTTGTAGGGAGGAGCTTTTGCAATTTGACAAAAGATATAAATATATATACATCGACCCACACGGTCGGAAAAACAAAAAATAGTTCATATTTCCTATTTTGTATTGCGTAGGCGTACCTTATTTAGCATTTTAAGCGAGCGGCTTATTTATTTAAGCATTTGAGGGACCAAAATCTCGCTAAACGGTCTTCTGGACCTGTACTTACTCAATTTATAAACATAAGTAACATATTTATGAAATTTATAACATTACATTAATTTAAGCAATTACAACACAACAATAACATAAGCAATGCTATATAAATAACTTCATAACAAATTTATATAGTTTCCAAACTAGTTCCATTTGTTTATGACTGACACAAATACCGTTTTCATTCAACTTTAAGTGGGTTACAACAAATTTACTTAACTCCAATTCATAATTATGTCCAAACAAACATATTTTCCATTTAATTGATTTCGAAATCAATTTCTGCTTCTTATTAATTCAAAACCATATTTTACAAACAATGTATACAAGCAGTTTGTATAAACAATTGATAAGGTTCCAATTAAATCCAATTGCTTTTACTCAATCTATAACATCATATTCGATTCAGAATGATTTTCACATCATTCTTTTATTCCATTCATTCTTAATCCTAACTATTTTGTATTCATGGCAATTTATTCAAAAATCAAGTTTATTTACTTTTATTATTCCATACAACTTTATTTAATCATGTTTACGACAATAACAATTATTTCTATGCAAATTCGACAATATTCATTCAAATAAACAATTTCTTTGGTTTTATAACTTTTTTAAAATTGATTCCAACTCATGTTATATGAAATTTCATTCCATTCTAATTTATTTTTAAACCATATATTTGCATTGATTTTATTCAACATCATTTTTTTATTAAGCTCGACAACTTCAGTGCTTAAAATTTAACAATCATGTCCCAAATTTATATAAGTCATGCTTCATTGAATTTTAGACTTAGGTTAATTTACTTCAAATTATTTAACTTTCATAACTTAAGTTTATTTCATTTGCCCATAAATTCTTTTCCCAATTTAATTTGATTTTATTTAAATCAAATCTCTTTCATTTACTTCTTAACTCAATTAATTATTTCATTTAAAAATTTCAATTCCTATGTTCGATTCATTCTCGAACTTATTTAACTTATTACAAGACCACTTTCACTTTATTTATACACAATAGGATTTTGTTAGTACTTTCTAACCATTTATATTTAATCCAATTCCATTTTATTTGCTAACCAATTCGAGTTAAATTTTATACTTAAAATTCAAGGTCTCTTCCTCCCATTCACTTTAATTCACTCTCCACTTTTATTAATTTACCATTCAACCTTTATTTAACCAATTCAAAGTTTATCCACATATTCAAGTTACTAATTTATCCAAAATTAGTTTACTCCCAATTTATAATTCAATATTTGATTTTTAGCTTCAAAAATCTCTTCATTTAAATTTCTTTGGTTCAATTCTTTTTGTAATTCAGGTGGATTTCTATTCATTTTCCAGATTCAAACAATTCTATTTGACTTATTTATTCCATCATAATTTTATAAGTCCACTTCTTATTTATCTTCACACTTCCATTTATTTACAGTTAACCACATTCCCATTTTATTTTACTTCGGGTTTATACATTTTTACTTAGCCAAGTATATATTTTATTTCAACGCTTCTGTAACGAGACGAATTTTGCCCGCTCGAAAATCGACATTCATACTTCAAATCGTATTCGAATGCAATAGATTCGACCGTTCAAATCCGATTCGCCGGAGCTTATAACAACATTAAGTAAACAACACAGCGGAATAAAAAGAATAATACATTGATATACAATATCTGATACAACAGAACGATACAATGAATATCAATATACATCAGAGATATGATACAATAAAATTTCAGCGGAAAGAAAATAGATAACATCTAACAGCGGAACAATATAACTCTAAGATAGTCTTCAAGGAAGAACTCCAAAAATAACTGCACTCCATTTCCAAGAATCAATCCAGCAATAGCTCGAACTCCCAATAACCGTTCACCAAGACGAGCAAGACTGGTGCGATCCAAAGACTGAACTAACTCCAGATAATCTACTAAACCTGACTATCTGAAAAACCCAACTCTAGACTGCTCGTGTAGAAAATAATAAGCACCCAGAGTTTAGGAAAGAAAACAATAAACTCCGGATCAGTCGTGGGACTGGTGTGAGCAACAAAAACAGTTTATTTTTTTAAACAATCAACAAAAGAATTTTAAAGTCAATTCGCAATGCTTTTTAAAAATGAGACTACCATAAGGCCTCCCTCACACACACACAATGCAAACGCAGAATCGGAGGAGATTTCTCCTTATGATAGTCAAAGATGCTTGATACGCATTAAAAAGAAACATTTGATATTATTACTAGTGCGTAGTGTAGTAAAAATTCATTTCGAAAGTAAAGATATAAATCTTAGCCAACATAGACATTTCGAACTATGCCTACTATAACTACCATCTAAACAGTGGTGACCACCATAAGTAAATGGCAGGTTCTACAACTAAAACCGTATAGGGTTTCGTATTGGGAATTGGATTTCCAACAAATGGTCAGGCCAAGGAACTTCCCATTGCCACATGAGAACGCCTCTGGAAGGACGTCCCCGAGAACCAAACCGGATCTCTGCCAACATAAGGCCGGGTTACCCCTAACTGGGTAACTACTGACACGAGTATGCCACCTCCCGGTCGTAACCAACCTTTAACCGGGCTCGAACAGAACCGAAGGCACTTCCAAAGAAGTCCTTGAAATCCGGATATTCACAATCCCGATCGGATTTCCCATCACTTAGGGGGTTTCTATACCGGCGCGACTCGGTGCAGAAACAATCGATAGGTCACCCTATCGCTTTCGCAAATACCCGGTCTTCATCACCGGTCTTCAAATGCTATCCATAACGTCGAATCACATATTCGGAATGGGTTATACGACACAAAGGTCCTTTCCCGGCTAAACCGAATAGTGAGCATGATATTTCAAAAACAAATGGATAATGGGATTTCAATTAAGTCACACAACTTAATAATTCAAAACTTTATTTCAAATGGTTTAATCCAATTACCATTTCAATCTTTAAACAAAAAGATTCATTTTCACAACCATTAACGGTTTAAACAGTTTTCACATTTTAATCTTTTAAACAAAAGATTCATTCACAGATTTTCCAAATCAATTTTCATTTCAATTTGGTTAACTCGTTAAATCTTTAAATCAAAGATTTAACTTATAGCCTTCAAAACAATTTCATTTCAATTTGATTTAAACAAATCATCAATTTAAATCTGATAAAAATAAATAGATTTAATTCATAGCTTTCAAAAAGAATTCATTCATAACTTAGGAAAACCATTTCTCTATTCAATCTTGAAATTCCCCTAATTAACTGGAATCTCAGTTCTTATCTAAAAGTGTTTATCATTTGAAAACAACAATTTTTATTTTGGAAATCTGATTCATTTATACGAGTTTAAATCCTTGGGTTAAATTCAAATTCCCAAAAACAATACTTAAAAGTGGTTTAATCCCTATATAACCAATATAACATCTTTAATCCTAATTTCAAATCATAGAATTCAATTTCAAGTATTGAATTTAAATTTAAATCAAATTATTTAAATTCCAAAACTTAATCAAGTAATTTAAAAATAATAAATTTTATTTTGAAATTCCATTCCAAAAGCTTTTCACATTTATTCCGATTCCATTTCCAAAACATTTGAATTTAAAGATTCAAATTTAACTATTTCAAAAATCTGCGACTTAATCGATTTCCTCGTGAAATCCATATTTGTGTGTGTATGGTGTGGTCCAGGGGTTTAACACAATAGTGCACAACCATTCAATCATCACAGATCAAAACACAGAAATATAATTGATAAGCGATATAAACTATAACGCTTATCATACATTCACAGATTCACAGATAATATACAAATATATCATCAATAAATGGATAAATACACAGCTCACCTCACAGAACAAAATATCACAGATCAGATAAGAAGATCAATTCAAGGCATCTCATACAATACAACCATTCATGAGTAATTCAATAGTTATCTATAAGCAGGATTAATTAAATCGTTTTTAATCCTAATCAATTTAATTTATTTCCAAGTAAATTTATTACTTATAAATTAATTACCCAATCCTGATTTATTAATTACAAATCATTTGATATTGATAAATAAATCAATTACCTTAATTTATCTTGATTTATCACGTTAATTTAATTAACCTTCAGTAAAGTACATAATCATTTAACCTTAATTAATTTCATTAAGTAATTATTTTCCTTTACAAATGAATCAACATTTATTTACATTAAATGCAATCTTATCTTAATCACTTGATTTATTAACTTTAATCATTACTTATAAGAGTTGATTTACCATTAATAATCCATTAATAAATCTGAATTATTTAATTAGGTGTTAATGGTAACTGAATTAGTTCTTAATTACAATTAATTTCTAATCATAAAATTTCTCATTTTCATTTTGAATTGAAATTCTTTCGGCACAAATTTTGTTGAAATCTATGATTTCTAATTACTCTTTAACTATCTCTTAATTGATTTACTTAAAACCTTAATTTATAAATTTAAAACCTTCTTTCATTTTGAAAATTTATTTATTTCAATTTATAAAGAGCTTTAACGTTGATTAACTTAAATACTTAACTTAAATTAAGTTATTTAGCTAAAGTATTACTTAGGAAACTTTGTTAAGTATTTGCTTAAATAATTAAACTTGTCATAAAATCTTAGCTGGATTTATTAAACTTTGTTAAGTATTAATTAGAAAACTTTCTTTTCATTCGAATTGAAGCTGAGTTACTTCACCCTTCTTCCTATTTCCTTTTTTTTTTTAGTTTATTTTGTTATTTAAGTTTCAGCATCAGGTGAACTTAATAACTTCACGATTTAAATCCCCCAGGCAAACACACGCGACCCCCCCTTAGTTTCGAGTAAACCCAGTTGCTTCGAGTCAATCTGCAAAAATCTCGAGCACGTCTCGAGTTCCCCCCTCTTCTTCTCTGAACCATCCCACTGACACGCCGACCCCCTTCACGTGCACGTGCACAGATCGTCAACGACGATCCTACCTACCGCGACACCACCAACAAACCACGATTTGACCCACAACTTGAAATCGAAACCCAGTATTTCGAATAACAGTCGAAATCGAAAATTCACCTGAAGCTCGAAAGTAAAGCCTGGAACAAACCTGGAAACGCACGCTGGAGGATCCCTGTCAACGCCTCGTACTCACGACTCCGACCACGAGAATTCACGCAACTCCGGCCATCGATGCGTCTATGACCTAGCTTCCATTTCCCAAACTCTCGCGTCACTCGAACCATCAGAGGGAACGAACGAATCGATTCCCTGATCTTACCTAAAACTAGGGTTAGAAACAAAAACTCCTTCCCATCATCGCCACAGTCCTCTTCGCCACCTCCGGCCATTTTTCCTGGCAACCCCGTAGGCTCGTCTACCACCCCCAACAACCCTGACCGACACGAACCATTCGATTTCCAGAAAATGATAAAAATGCATACTTTGTTCAACTATTAACTGTAACTAGGATAGTTAACTAAAAATCTTCGTATTGGTTTTAAAAATCCTATCCTTGAGTGTAGATTCCAAGTATATAATCGAACCAAGATTTTATAACATTCGAATTTCCCAGAGTTTCAAGTTTGACTGAAAAAAAATCTGATTTTTCCTTCCATATGCATTTATACATCACGAAACTATTTTTAAATTGTAACTCATACATAAATATAAATATTTCATTTTGAAACCTAGTTCTAATATTGTTTAGAAAACAAGAAATAGAATGTTCTTGTTATTTGGTACTCTGTAAGTAAGCAGGGAAGAAGCACTGATTCAACAAGATATTCACAGAGTAATGTTAACATATTTTCAAGAAGAAGAAAAACTAACTGCTACTCACCTTGAAAATCATGATTCCAGAAATAAAAATGACAGAGCCTTTACAAATTCAAACTGAAATTCTTTTTGATTCACAGGCTTCTTTGATGTTGTTTGACTGATGATGATATTGCTTTGGTTTTTTTTTTTCTTTTTTTTTTCAAAATGATGCTTAGTTTTAAATGGTTGAAATGGAGAGGAGATATGTATAAAAAGAAATATGCAGGCTTGAATAACTTTGCTGGTACAATTCTAAAGTATGCTGAAGTGGTCTTATTCTATGTTGAGGTGTATAACAGGCATGGCTGCAGCGATGCTGGATTTTTGAGCTGAGGTGTTTTTGTTTGTACTTTTTATTTTATAAGCATGCCTGGAGATATTGTCACTGATTCCCTTTTATTTCAGCTGTAGGATGTTGTGGTAGTTTGATGTGGCTTCTTCTATTTTATTTTGTTTATTTCTTTTATTTTATTTGCTTTTGTTCAATTATTTTGTTTACTTATTTCTTCTTTTGTTTGTTACCTTATGTACTTTTTTTTATTGCCTACTTATATTTTATTATTTTATTTATTCTAGATAATGTGTTGTTTTAATTTAGCAAATTTGTTTATTTTATTTTAAAGACTTCGTTTTGAATTTTCAAATCAATTTATAAATAAATTTCACCATTATTAAATCAAGTTAAAAATAATTTTATCTTTAAATCGTTTAGTTAAAACAATAACTCAAACTCAATGTATATTCATATATACATATATATTCATATTATCATATATTCATTACTTTGAAATTCAAATCCAAATCACATATGCAAAATATTTAAATTCATATGATTTAATATATATGTTTATTTGAATTAAGGAAACTCGCTACTATTTAGAATAAATTTTGAAAATTTTAATTCAAAAATTCTTTTAAATTATCAATTTAAATTCATAAAAATCTGGGGTCGTTACAGCTTCTCAATTCTTTTATAAGCTATCGAAGTCTTATTTATTCAAATTCAAATTTTAACTTAACTCAGCTTACATTAAATTCAACCTCATTTCATTATTATGAATTTTACTCAAGTGAGAGTTTTATTACTATATCATCTACATCTCAATTTAATTCATCTTCGTTCAAATTCCAAAACATTAACTTAGCTTAAGTTAATTCCAGTTCAATCAAAGTTCTCAATCCAATTAAATTTGCTATTCACTATCCAATCACATCCAAAGTTTAAGGTACTTTACCAATCTATTTTATTCAATGAACTTTCACTTTCTTCGAAATCACTTTTCCATAAATTTTAAATCTTAAGTTAATTTAATTATTGCAACTTCGTTCTTAAATACATTTCCAATTTATTTGATACTCATCTAGATCAAATCCCATGTGATTTAATTAACCATTCTAAATTTGTTAAGATAATATCCAAGGCCAATTTATTCCATCCATACTTTATTTGGATTTTATTTGTAAATTCAAACTATCTTTACTTTAATCCAATTCACAATAATTGTGATTCATATTTAATTTTACTTACCCTTTAAATGGAATTTCTATTTATAACTCAGGTTTCATCACCTAATCCCATTTTTAATTCAAATTACAATTTAATTCAAATACAACTGAATTTTATTTTCAGTTTAATTCAATTTACTTCCATTCACATAACTTGAATTAATTTCAATCTACTTCAAGTTTTATTTCTCATTTCAACTTCATTTAAAATCTACTAATTTATTTCTTCCAAATCATTAATTAAATTTCAAGTTTTAAATTTTAATCCAAGTTAAATTTCCATCTTTAACTTTTCGCTTTAAATTTTAATTCCAAAATTCAACATTCAATGCTTTCCTTGATTAGATAACTATTTTAAATTTAATTATCTCATTTGTCAAAATATTATCATCCAAACATCCCGGTTATAATAATTTCAGAAAATATTCCTTTTATATCAAAATAAATTTTGGATGAAATTATTTCATTCACCCACTTTTGAAAATTAATATTGTGTCGAATTGCTCTATTTAAGTGTTTAGAAACCCCTTCGATACATTTTTCGAGGCTGTGTCGACGAAGGTTCATATACCACTCAATAAATCAATCAACACAATATAAAACCACTTTATATTCACTAACAAATACGCACTCATATCTATAAATACGCTCAAACTCATTCTAGAGTACCATTGACTCTATTTCCTAATGAGTAATTCCCCACCAGAGCCAAGGTTCTCGCTTAACCTTTCTGCTCTGATACCAAGTGTAAAGGCCCGTAAAATCCGTACCCCTTTGAACTAACAAAATTCCACCACAGTTCATTTCAAAGTGGCACAAATGTACGAGTCTTCGGGTAAAAGAATAAAGAGGTAGAAGAAGAAGAACAAAAAAACATCAGAATCTCACATCGCAGCGGAATAAGATATAATATATAGAATACAGGTTTAAATACAAGCAATCTGTACTGTATACATATACATACATAAATCATCATCAGAGTACATCAATATCCATATAGAGACAACAACTATATGATCATACACAGCGGAAATAATAGACAAATATGGAAATACGCTCTGTCATCAGCCCGTCTCCTGAACTCCAGCATATAACCTGATCCTGGTTAACTCGGTCTGACCCGAGCATCATATAAAACAACACCCGAGTCAATCTGGAATACCAGCGTGAGAAAATAACACTCAATTGGATTATTAAAGTTTCAAAAATCCTTTTAAAACAAAGAATCTCGTAAGACCACGCCACAAATAAACATGCCGGGTTTTTACCTTACGATAGCTAAAACAATTTTTATTAAAGTTCTCTGATATTATTATAGTGTCTATAGAAAGTAAATAGAATCTATCCGAAATGCTTGCATCTCACGTTTCAGCAATAGTTGGGCACAATCAAAACCGTACAAGCGCTTATTGGAGATTGGATCCCATACAATGGCAGGGCTACCGGGGTACCGCCCGTCACAGTACCTGGTCAAGATCAGAGTACCGAGGAGCCACCCTAACTCCCCTGCAACGCAAGACCGGAACCATTCCTTACTGAATAGTCCCAAGCAAGATCACCCCGTGATTGGCGCAACCAACCACCCACTAAGCTGAAATAAAAGGGACATCTAGACAGGGAAAACCTCACTCTCCAGTGGGGGCTACCCACGAAGTCTTGCTGCACCTCCCCTGTTTTAGCCATTCCCGGTTGATGAGGCTTGAGGTTAAACGTTACCTTTTTAGAACGAGTCCCACTTAGAATGCTCATCGTCCACCTGACGATGTTCTGAAAGCATTCAATCCATGCAAGTTGTCCTGGGTCTGGACAAACCGAATCACCGTCTTCAACTCTTCACGGTCTTTATTCGTAATTGTTCAAACCGGATCGAAATGGTTTTTGGATAATTAAATCCGATCCCGGACTCTTCGAAACGATCAGCGGATTGTCCAATATTGATAGTCGGTTATTTAACTATCAAATCAATCATACACAAGCATCCATCAAATAATTTCCACAAATTATTTATCTCAAATATCATTGAGATATTATTTCCATTTTAATTCATTTGAATCTAATTTCACAGTCCTTTTATTTCCATGAAATCACTTACCAGATTTCTCATACACACTCGATTTGATTTAACCCTTGAAAATATTTCTTATTTTCTCATTCCCTTCTCAAAATCAATTTATACTTTGCTTATAAATTTTCAAACTCAATTCCTTCACTTATAAGATATCTCCTAAATCTTATCTCATTTAATAACTCACTTATCATCACAAGAGGATTATTAATTGGATTTCAAAAGCACTTGAAAACATTTAGGTTTATAAAGTAAGAAGTATAGTTTTATACAATTTACGGTTTAAAAGAAATATTTAATATAAAAATTAGAGTTCATATCCAGTTAATGATAAATTGTAAAACTGATTTTAGAAAATTAAAGTTTATTATAAATATTTGCCTATCCTTCAAAAATAACTACTTCGAAACATTTTAAATTCAAGAAATAGTTTACAAAAATTTATAGTGCAGTAATTTAAATACTCCTTTATAAAATAAGTTTATAATTTTAGAAAAAACCAATATCCATCTATAATGCCTCTTGTCCAAATTCACACTTCTTACTTTCGGAAATATTCTACTATTTCCGTTTCAAACAAATTTATAACTCCTTGAGTTTTCTTTTTTTTCATTTATTTATGAAAACAATTTATTCAATAATTTTATTCTTCAATTCAATTCCATATTGTAACTTATTAAAATTCCATTTCATTTCTTAATAAAATTCCTTTTTATTTCTTAATAAGAATCCCTTATTTGTACTTCTTAACAACATTTTCTTTTTGTTCTTAAATAAAATTTTACTTGTTGATTACAATAATTCTTCCAGCGTTTAATATATTAAATTTTCCCAAAAACTCAATTTTAACAATTTCAGTTTATAAGATACTTTTATTTCTTTTTCTTCAATCTCAAGTTGAAGTTTCAAATTCCAATAATATTTCCTATTTGAGTTTTATTTAACTTCTTTGAATTAATTTATCAATAGTAGTAAAATTCCAAATTTCATCTTCTTTGTTATTCAACAGTTAATAATTCAATTTATATATACAAGGCCACCCATCTTAATTTATCATCTTGTCACAGAACAATATATATATATATATATATATGAGATAAAATAAATATCTTTGAGGAATCCTGTTGGATCCCTCCAACCCGTTTCCCTGCATCCACAGATGTTAGCACAAATAAAATACCAATTCCTCTTCAGGTGGATATTACAGTATATGGGTTATGATATTAACTAGTGAATAAATTATTATCAATCAACCAAGCACATCCAATAATTTAAATTTAACATTTAAATTAAATCTAGGGCATGCAAATGAGTGAGAAAATCTCACCTTTGCTTTTAAGTTGCAATCCTTTCCAATCTTGACCCGATTCCCCGACTTTTGACCTTATATAAACAATTGTATGATTTTATTAATATTTGAACAGATCGAACAATTTATTTCTGTTTAAATAAATTTATTCTTTAACTCAAATAATTTAATTTCAACTAATGATTTATTTCAACAAATAATTAAATTTTAAACTAATTCTCCTTTATAAAAAATCTTTTAGTGACTAATTAAGCAATTAAATCACCTAGGTAAATTAATTTTAAACGAACTAGCAATATTTAAAATGTAGAGGTATATATTTATTTTAATTTCCTCCTTTGTAATTTCTTATACCAAATTGACTTATATTTATTTTAAAAATCTAATCATTATATTGTTTTCAAAGTCCCATATATATAAAACTTTTGCCTTGCCTAAATACACACACACACACACACACACACACACACACACACTTTTCTAAAGAAATAAATTTATCTTCCTAACATAAAATTTAATTTCAAAACGGAAAATATATTGACTTTACTGTAAAATTACCTTCTTTCATAGACCTATTTTTAAATTAAACTAGGATAAATTTTAAGATCTAAAACTATTTAACAGAATTTTTTTTAAAAAAAAAAAATCAAAACCCTAACTTGCTGTAAAACTTTAAATTTCAAATTTCACAAATTATACCTCACTGCGCGACAACGATCACTCCAACCGAGCTGCCTTGATTGAGCCTACCCTTCAGCCATGCCTGAGCTCGCGACCTCCTCCTCCACACGCGCGCGAGCACTCGTCACCACCGCCGCGATTCACGCTGTCGAGCATACGAAATCCATCGACCACCAACGACGCCGACCCTGCTGCCAACAAGCCCTAGCAACCCCTTATACGCGAGCAACTCCGTCGCCTTCTACGCGAGCACGATGACGGATCGAACCCGATTAGAAAAGCATCGACGCTCCTCGCCTTCGACCGAGCTTCCCCGAAACGACACTGTACTCGATCTCGCGACTCCCCTCCGCGCGCGCAGCCCCCATTTGTAAATTCGATTTTAATTTTGGGATATGGAAGAAAGAAACGTGATTTAGGAATATAAAGGCTTCGGCCATTATCTTATGTTCTGACTTTCGATTTCAAGGAATAAAATGACAAGGAAAAGGGACGCGACTTTTATGAGCGATGGAGGCGTATTGAAGAAGCTGAAGGAAATAATACGGCTGAAGTGAAAAGAGTTTGACAGATGAAATGACGAAAGATATTTAAATTTAAAACGATTAATTATTTTTGAAGTGTTTTTATTTCGTACGACCACACGATCACTCCAAAAATTATGAAATTTGAAATCCAGCAATAATTCAATATTACGGATCCCACGGAACTGGTTTGGTCGAATTCCGAGACTGTGCCTCGGAAGGTTATTTTTAAATGTCAATTTAAACCATGTAAATTTAAAATTAAACAAACGACAGTTAAATTCAATTTTAATCCATCTATTACTTCCAGTATTATCAATATAAATTTTATAAGCCGTTAATTTTTTTTAACAAGCTTACTATAGCAGATTTTATATTTTACCCAATATCTAATTACCACTTTAATAATTAATTAATTCAATAGGTCATTATATTTTTAAATTTTGAATTCTCTTTCTATCATATAAAACCAAACTATTCATATTATAATCAAATTAACGTTCAAATTAAATACTTAAATCCAATTTAAATATTATAAATTAGCCGTTCAAAAATCCGGGTCGTTACACGATGGCTACAAATAGCAGCGATACAAGAATTTCCTGAAAGAGCTCCATCTCGGGAATCAATAAGAAGTATAGAAATAGAGGATGAAGTGCGACTTCCAAATAAGGTAGAGAATCAAGAGTTAAACCAAGAAAGTCATATAAAAAGGTCCCTAGAGCGATCAAATAGCCCAATCCAAGGGAACGACATGGGTTTTCATAGAAGTGAAACTGACCAAGAGAACGCCAAACAACAAATAATGATGAATACGCTTAGAGAAAAGGAAATTTTTGATCCTGAAGAATATTTTATCCTACAAAATTATCCCTTTTCTGAAAAAATAATGTCGACAATTTCTCCCCCATACATCCAAATTCCTTCACTAAAATATGATGGAACAAGTGATCCAAATGACCATCTTGTCGTCTATAAAAATTGGATGAACTTGTACAACGCCAGAGGCAGTTCCCTGTAACCTTTTCACATTACTTTCCATAGGCAGCTATTAAACGGTATAGGAGTTACCGAATGGAAACCATCTATCCTTGGAAATAATTTACTTGCGACTTTGTGGCTCAATTTTCTATATTCAGAGGTACAACTATAGAATTTAGCTTGATAGCAACCATTCGACAAAAACTAGGGGAACTACCTAACAAATATTTAAACAGATTCTGCACAGAAGCATTAATGGCAGAAAGTGCAACTGTTAGAGAAAAGATTATGGCAATCCGATCATGGCTAATTGAACAAACTCCATTTTGGAAAGACCTTTATATCAATGGGTGCAAAGATCTGCAATATTTCTTTCTCCAACTTAAGAAGTTTATTCAATTGGACGAGACGCACCATGCTAGGAAAGAATTCCATCAAGAATCCAAATAAGAGAAATCTAATTTTTTGATAAGAGACCAAGCGAAAGTGAAAACATAAAGGGAAGCTAAAAAAGAATTCCAAAATGTAGTCTTAAACAAGCCTTTCTCTTACATATTCTCCAAGATAAAAGGAAATGAAAATTTTAGGGCACCTCATAAGTTTCGGAGTGCCCTAGAGCCAAATAAAGGAGGAAGTTATTATGAATACCATAAAGCAAATGGACACAAAACCATTGAATGCCGTGACCTATCAGAGAAAATACAAGGCATGATCAGGGTAGGGTTCTTGCAGGAGTTCGTCAAAGGAACCTAAAGGACATATTGTTCGAGCTAATAGGAAAGCAACTCGACAAATTATAAATGCAAATTTCTATTAAGTCATAAGGAGTTGTGGCATTAATCAACTATGAACTTTCTCTTTCTCTTTTTGTATCCTTTCAAATCAATTTCTATTTTCATTCATACTTAGATGTGTGTAGTGTATTGACTATATACTATTTAAAAATCGAGTGCTGTTGCAGTAAAAAAAACTGCACTAAAGCATTGAACATACTCTTAGAGAACAACGCACTCCTGTTTGCTCGAAAAAGATAGCTCAGATGCCAGATTTGAGATAATTATCAATGTTTCAGCCAACACGGTACAAAGGTTACCCTACAAGAAAAAGAAGATTATCGTTAAATCCAACATCAATTTAGGGGGAAGTCCATATGTACCAATTCTATATTTAGCAAATGATTTTAAATATAAATTTCTCAAACATATCTTCTTAAGAAAACTATTCTTAATTACCCCATGGCCTGGGAGAAAAAAATACCTATTTGTCCTAAAAATCTAGTTCATGCGACCTATTTGAGATGTTATATAACATTTGTGAATGCATACGAAAAACTTCAAACTAATCGATTTCAATATTTTAATGTTTTCTAAAAATTATGAGCAGAGAAAAACGTATTCATGCTTTTTCAAAGATTTTGATATCGTCAAAAGTTTACTGAAACTTAGATTAGAAAAACATATTATCAACTAAATGACAGTTGGTTCATGAATCATGACCTCTTAGTCTCCTATTTGAGATCTGTGTCTCTATTATGAGAACAACAAGAAATTTCTTGCAAAAGACCATTTGAGAGAAAAAAATTGTTAAAAGGATTTATGTGTCCAAACTATTTTTTAAAAGATAACCCCTTGGTATACTGAGAGAGATTAATTATAAAATTCTTTCTCTCAAAGGAGATACATTTAATTGGCCAATAATTATTTATTTATTATACACACACACACACAAATATTTGAGCCTACGATTCTATTCCGTAGCACCTCCTAGAGGGAGGGACATAAGCCCATGATGTTATTCTGTGGCACATCTTAGAGGGAGAGACATAAGCCTACTACGCTATTTCATAGCATCTCCTAGAGGGAAAGATAGAACCCCTAACGTCAAAACCACATCTTAGGGGATGGATCAGGGTAGTACCCATCGACATCCTTCTGGAGGTTAGCACGGTAAGCATAATATCCCTTTGAAACAAGGGATGCCCAGAGGAGACTCATCAAACAGAGGACTAAGATGTCCAAGCCCAGAGGAGGCTCATCAAACAGTGGACTAAGATGTCTAAGCCAAGAGGAGGCTCATCAAACAGTGGACTAAGATGTTCAAGCCCAAGAAAAAGGTTCCAGACAAAATAATAAAGATAAAGATGTCTACAACTCAAGGCGAAAGTTAAAACCCAAGAGAATAAAGGGTTAAAGAAAGAAATCTATCTATCAACTAGGATAAAGTTGAAATCCTAAAGAAGGATACATACGGAGGCAACAGGATAAAGATGTCCAATACTACAATCAAGAAAATAAAAAGAGTTCAACATCATATTAAAAAAAGATAAGATATGAATTAGCAAATCTTAAAACATCTATTGTTTGGAAAGGGATTAAGAGATTTGTATAAGACATAAGATTGGAAAGTGGAAAAGAAAATCCATAATATAGTAACAAGAGTAAAGATGCATACCACGGCCAAAAGAATAGAATAAGCAACAGGTCATCACTAATAGAAGAAACTACACATAACAAATATCTTGAGTAAACCACTACGGAATCCCTAGAGATAGAGTGGTTCCTTAGAACAAGAGAAACTCCATGAATATATTAGGAAACATTACACCAATTAATTATTAGGCTTTACAAATGCAACCCAACTTCAATATAGCAAAAGCTTTATTAACCCATAGGTCTAGCAATTTGTTATCCAGATTTGCTGAATTAATTATGGCCAAGTAAATTCTTTATTTTTGGTATTGGATGAATTTCTATTGATCTATTTGTCAGATGAGGTCCTGATGAGATTTTGGTTGAATTACCGATTACGTGATTCCATTGATGAATCTCCATAATGATTTCATATTAAGTTATTGTTTTCGTGAATTTTTGATTTCCTCGTTGGCCTTTATGACTATTTATGGATTTTACATGTTACAATTTCCCCATTGAATTTTCTTGATGATTCCCAATTGATCACTTGTTTTCCTACTGGTTGAGTTTACATGATAATTTACAAATTTCCTGTTGGTTTATTGATTTTGAGTTAGGATGGAAAGATCTCCAATCATATTTTTTTGATTCGGGCTTTTGAGTTCCCTTTTTTAATAGTCTCTAGGTGATGGAATTTAGGATTCATTACTGACTCTTTCGGTGTTTGATAAATACCACATTTTCGATTTCCTAATTTGGATTTTTGATGATCCATTATTAAACTTTCAACTTGATGAATTCTAAAGTTACGTGTTGACTTTCATAACGGTTGGTGAATTTCTGCTTCCTTTATTAAATGTTTGATAATCCCTTATGAGATTTCTAATCTAGTGAATTCCAAATTTCCTTGTGGGTTTTTATGATAATTTTTGAATTTTGTATTCTTACTTTCCCTAGTAAATTTAAGAGGATCACCTGTTGGATTTCTTGTATAATGAATTTTGAATTATCTTGCTGATTTTTATAATTGTTGATGAATTTTATGTTCCTCATTTTCTTGCTTGGACTTTAGTGGCCAAATGCTCATTTTCTGATATGATAACCTATTCACTTCTTTATAGATTTTAATGAGGTTTTATGGTTTTCATATACCTATCTGCTTTATTTGGATCTTTGGCTTTATGAAACCTGGATATCCTTATTCATATTCATGATGATTCGTGAATTTCGAATTGGAATTTCTAATGAACAATTGAAAATTTTCAAGTTTTGAGAATTCTATAGTTTCCTTGAGGATTTCAATATGGTTTATGGATTTCATCTACCTAATTTCCTCATTTTGAATGCTCTCTTGTTGGTTTCCAGATTTTATGGATTTTGAATTTCGTTTTGGATTTTGGTGGCGATTCGTGGATTTCATGTTTTTGATTTCCACACATGTCTCTTATTGGATTTCCATTTTCGAGAATCCGATATTTTACTATTGAATAGTAATTTATGAATTTATCATTGAGTATGAAATGAGGACTTAGTGCGAAATATGCATATTACCAAGGGGTATTATCACTAAACTACTTAGGATACTTTCACTAAATGAGAATTGCTAATCAATAGTATAAAATGAAATAATCTTAAAGGGACAAGGGAAGGTCATCGAAAACACGATATCTACAGGTTAATGGAGGCCCAACTCAAGGAGTGGAACGACGTAGAGTACATGGTCTACTTTCTCCAAAGGTTTATTTATTTGAGTCAATGTCTGCGAATCAGGTGATATAATTCCACGTTTTCAATAAAAGAAGTTTTATCATGTATATTTCAGAATACTACTTGATAATGCCGCTAAACAAAATCTTGAATATTGATTTCATAAGTTTAAGATTACTCATTAAGTTCTCATAATAAAGTCACAATCTTAATAGAGCTTTTTATATTTTGATGGCAGGAAGTGAAGAAAGAAAACTCTTGGAGTTTTTGTCCTAAATTACAAAATCTTCTTTCATGCAAGGCGGGCAAGTGTTACTCCAAAAATCCACTTTCGACTGAGTCGAAAGGTCCTTCAATAAAAACTAAGGAAGAGAAGCTCACATCGTACCTTTCGAAGGAGTCGAAGGGATGTAGTCATCAGAGTATAACAACCTAAAACCTTTTGAAGGGTTTGGAAGGTTCTATCTCGTAGCATCCATGACGTCTCTACCTTTTGAAGAAGATAAGGAAGTCAAAAGGAAGTGTTAGCAATCCCATGGTGACCTTTTCGAAAGCATGGGAAGCCTTTCAAACTGGTTAAAACTCTTTAGGATACCTTCCGACAAAGTCAAAATATTCTACGAAGAAGACAACACTCAAAAGTCCACAAAGAACGGTAGAACAAACTTCCGATAAGGTTGAAGGGTTCACAACAATCAAGTGAATAGCAACCTTCCAACAAGGTCGAAGGATTCACAACAATCAAGTGAAGAATAACCTTCTGACAATGCCGAAGGGTTCACAACAAAATATAGAAGGCAAACCTTTCAACAAAGTCGAAAGGTTCATGAAGTCATAAAGAAAAACAGACCTTTCAACAATGATGAAAGGTCCATAATAGCATATGAGGGGCAAACCTTTCAACAAAGTCAAAAGGTTCACAGCTTCATTTAAAAGGGAGACCTTCAAACCCGGTCGAGAGCATGGAGTCGAAAAGGGGGTCCACCTGCATCTATAAATAAGACCCAAGGGGTCATGTTTTAGGGGATCTTTATGGCTCTCATTCTAATCTTGCATCTTCTTAATCAAAGCATTATAACCCTAATTGGGGAATTTGGGAGTTTAATAAAATAGAGTTTTTCTTGGATAAAGAGGGAAGTCTTGAGTTTTGTTAACTACTTTATTGTTTACTAAAATCTTTGTTGGATTAAACTCATTTTTCCAGGTTTAACTTCATCAAAAGGTTCTTATCGACAAGGTAGACAACTCTTTTGACTCTAGCTCCTATTGCAACCTTCCAAAGCTACTAGCTCTATGGTTTAAACCTTTTGACAAGGTCGACGGTTCTTTATGCTCTAACAATAGCTGTAACCTTTCAAAGCTATAAACCAAGTGGTCTAACCTTTCGACAAGGTCAAAATCTGTTCTTCAAGTATAAATACCTGGACTCATAAGGTTTAATCCAAAGGAGATCATTTCCATATCTTTCGACAAGGTTGAATCCTACCTCATATAAGCGACCTAACCTTTCGACGAGGTCGAAGTTTACTAAATATCCACTAAAGCATTAGACTTAATTCTACACAAGGAAAGCAATCACCCTAGCCTTCGACAAGGTTGAAATCTTTCCACAGAGTACTTAACTTGGAGAATCCTAACCTAATTGAAAGGTAAACCTTTGTAAGTAACCTCAAACAAGATTAACAAGGTCGGAAGGTTATTCCATTCAAAGACTAAACCTTTCGATGCCGTTAAAAGATTTGATTCAAGAATTATTCATAAAAAAAACCAAGTCTCAAGGAAAATCTTAGGGGTATCATGCCCTTTGTTCAAACAAGCCTATCCATCCTTCTTAGCATAACTTTAGGGTATTGGCAAGAAATCTTGTTAACAACTTGTTAAGTAATGAGTTAGAATTTTCTAAAAAATGGTGTAAACTTAATTTGAATAAAAATAATCTAGTTGTGTTCAAATAATAAAAAGTGTTAACTTTGGCCTTTTTGTTAAAATGAAGTATTCTCTTATTTTAAAAATTAAAAAGGTGGTTAAGATAATTGTTAAATTATAGTTCTTTCTTTTTAGTGAAAAATATTAATAAAAATTCATTGTTGTGTTTATGTATAAATTTGTGAAGATAAAATCAATTTAAAATATGGGTTTAAAAGTGAGAAATTAGTGAAATAGGTTTATTTCTTTAATTTATTGGTTTTGGGCTTGAATTATAGTTTTTCCCATTAGTGCATAAGAGATGTAAAATTCTTCTCATCTCTACTTGGCAAATGAACTATATGTTCATTCCATTTATAGTAAACAGAAAACCGGCTTCCTCTTCTTTTCGAAACCTAACTCTCTCAAAAAATCAAGCTTTAAAATGGAAATAAAATTAAGGAAAATAGGAGAAATTCTAGGTAAGGTTTTTGAGCCCTAATCTATCATAAGTTTCAATTATTTCGGTTTTGGATTTAAATTGAATTCTTATGTTTTTTTGAAAAAAAATAAGTTCTAGGATTAGATTTAAGTCTAAGCTTTGTCTGTTAGTGGTTTAAGCAAGATATTGAGGAGAAAAGGTGAGTTTAGAACTCACAACTACCTCTATTCAGAGTTTATTTATGGTTTTGGTTATTGGATAAATTGTTGTTGAATTCAATTCAATTTGGTTGTGATGATTGCATAGATTTGTTGACCGAGTTTCACTTTGCTAAAACTCTTATGATTTGATTATTTAAATCATCTAGTTATATTTGTTTATAGACTTGCACGATAATTAGATTAGTGCTCTGGAGGTTGCAAAGAACAATGTCGGAGAATCTATTTCCAACAGACCGTTGGAGAGCCGTCGGCATCGCCTAGGGTTCAGCCCAGGCGCAACAACCAGTCCACTGGTCCCCTATACCCGTGCACCAATCGTGACTGGGCTGAGCCCCAGGTCATGCCTTTCGACTCTTCGATCAGGCCCGTCTCGTTCGCTTGTTTGACTTCTAGATGCTAATTAGTTTTTTGCTTGATGACTGCAATGATTATGGCATCATTTTAAAGCTTGGTTGTGATGAATTACATTTGTGTTTCTAGATTTTGAATCTAATTTTGTTGAACCCGTTGGCATGAAAGTCTTGATTTATTGTTGTTAATGAAAACACAATTGAATTGCACGTATTTGCAAAGTTGATTCTTTTGGAAGTAAATATATATATATATATATATATATATATATATGAAAAATGTAACTAGTTTGAATAAGAAGGATTTCGGAGAATATATATTTGTATACACACACACACATACACTTTAAATTTCAAAGTGATTTCAAAATAAGTTTTCTATGAGTATAGAAATGAATAAATCATAGTTTCTACTATATAGTATTGTAAATCTTTTGAATTAATATTTTTAAGTGAGACTTCAAAGCAAAAAACTATTTTATCACAAAAACATATTATCTCATATGGATGAGAAATTGAATTAAACAATTTAATAAAACAAGTGGTATGGAGCGCTCGCGTTTGTTTTACTAGTTAATTCTTTTACTTGTTTAATAGAACTTTTATTTGCACGAGTGGAAATTTACCAGCTTCGATAAATATTCGAGTGTCTCGGGTGAATATGGGACATTAGTCCATGTTTCTATAATTATTAATTGAAAGTAGATGATACTTATCTATTTGTCGAGCTTACAGACTCAATCTTGGGTAATTCCATCTAGATGGACTAAATGGGTCTTTAGGCCCATTTTGTGATACTCATTTTCTTGTAAGTTATATTTACAAAGTGCAACCTCTTGTGTTGGCGTGCGAAGTGCATACACATTGTCTTGACTTAAGAAGTAAAAGTCTATTACTTGTACATTTGGATGTCTTTATATATGCTTTTATTGTTATATTTGCTTTGACTTTGATGAATGTTGTAAATGTGCATAAACTTAATTAAACTCAATGAATCATTAAATGAATTATTATTATGTTAGTGAAGTACATTTATGGAAATTAGCCTTTCATTTAGGCAAGTTTATCATTATTAGTTTCTCACCTTTGTGATAATTAGAGATAGTCTAACCTATGTGTTATTTTAATACTTGGATCAGACCAAGACTTGACAGGTATAGAGACTCAGCGACCATGGATGTGAGCTAGCTTAAGAAGCATATTTTGATGTTCTTTACCTTTTGATTTATCACTTGGGTCTAGTCACATGCTTTTATATGTTGTAGACTTTTGAAGATATGCATATTTAAGACATGTTCAATGTGTATATAGTATATTGTTTGTAAACTCAATCTTTTGAGCAGATATTGATGTATATTATTTCCATTGCGATGTCTGATTCTATGTTGTATATTATATTATGTATTATTCTGAATTAGACTAAATATTTGTATTGTTGTTTTGCACCTAGATCAGATATGTCGAATTACCACTTATAAGAAAAGAGAAATATAGTTATATTATTAGACATATTCGATACTTGCCCAAAGCAATTATACGGATGGTCACTCCTAGCTAGTCCTATTCTCTACACTAATAGGCAGTATTACCCAGCAATACCCTCTATTAGTGTGGGTCTTGGGGTGGGACATTATATTTGATGTCAGAGCATAGGTTCAGAACAATATAGAATACAAGAAACATGAATCATTGCCTAAAGAGACTTAAAGTCTCGTCCCTTGGGTGTGTCGGGTAGAGTTTAGGATTTATTTCTATTGGTACCAAAGTATAAATGATTATTTGGAATAATCAATTTGGGATGTATTTGTGAAAATTTTAGTTTACTTCAAAAATTAATTTATAAAATGGTTTTAATAGTTAAGTGTTGTGTGGTGGTGTCCTGATCAGTTAGTGATCAAGTTACATAGCAGAAATCGATAGACGTTTTCCGCTGAGCCCAGTAGTGGTTTTTATTTATATTTGATTGCATGATGTTTACATGGATGAATGGACGTATTCTTAATTTTCTATTAATAGATATCCCATTATGAAGATATGTACACATTGATAAAATACTATTTGGAAATTAGTCTCATGTGCGTTAAGAATTTTGATCGATGCATTTATACAACGTTATCGATAAGGATTATTAAACACTTTGACAAGACAGTTAGACACAATGTTTTGATTTTTATTATCTTATAATTATTTTATAAGAGTTATAAATAATATTTGAAAAGGAGATAAAGTTTTAGTTAAATTAAATATTCTTTTGAAGGGAAAACATTTTCAAAGAGTAAATCAAGAGGAGAAATTTATTTTTATGAAAATATATGTCAAATAAATTTTGCATTTTAAATTTTTTATTTAAAACTTTAAAAGACGTTTTACATGCATTGGTTTTAACGACGGTTTCAACCGTCGAGCATTAAATACAACAAAAATCAATGGCGAGGCAATGTTGATTTTATGATCAACATTGCGACTATCTGAAAAAGCAATTTGCTATAAGTAAATGGCATAGCAACATTGTTACATTATTTTTGATATTTATGAAATTGTTTGTGATGCTTGTGATTTTTTGTGTATATCATTTCATGATTTAATTAAACGATAATTTTGGGTTTCAATTTAAAGGAAGTTAAAATAAAAGATGTAGGAAATTGTGTAAATTTATTTTGGAATTTAAGAAGGATAAATCTTTTATTTGAATCAATATTTGAGTACTGTAAGAAATTAATTTATTGTTTAAAGAATATAGAGTTATAATATTATTTTGAAGAGGAGATTTATCCAAAATCAAATCATTTAAATTATGAAAGGAAGTTTGGAGTTTCAACTATAAACTTGTATAAGACAAATATTATGAGGACCTTAGTTCTATAATATAGGAAATACTAATAATCGACATAGTGTTACCGATTGTGTTAAATGCTTTAAAGTAATGCTTCATCGAATATTGTACAACTCATTGAATAGAATGTTTGAGTGGTACTTACTAGCCCATAAGCGAATACTCGAATTTCACTGGGTAGTATGGATGCCTTAGTTAACTTCTTGTGATTGCTATTAGAAGTATTTAACACTTTGAAGTTGTATTCTCTTTCGGTGTTTGGTGGGACTAATAGATCCTTAAGAGAATATAGTTCAGGTATTCCAATATAAGGAAAATTATTTTTTTTAATTGTTAGATGTAACTTCTTATTAGAAGTTAGTTTTCTAATTATAAGTCTCAAATGAAGAAAGTTGAATTGGGTGAAATTAAAAGATGAGTCATGGATGAATGCCTGTGATGATGTTTGGTTGCAAAATTTTAGAGTAAGTGGAGTGTACTGACTTATAGTAAATATTCAAGTAAACCCGGGTGGCTATGTAATGCATGTTCATTACTCAGATGATTACTATTAGAAGGCATTTGACACTTTTGTGACGATATCTGAAGTGCTTGTCTTAGACTTGCAAAGAGAAGTCAATTGTGAGCGGCCTTGGTTCTAGACTTGCGATGGGCAATCATTTATGTTAGACTTGCGATGGGTAGGTAGACTTGTGATGGACAATCATTGATGTTAAACTTGCAAAGTGTAAGACCTATAGATAGACATGCGATGTGCACTCACATATGATAGACTTGCGATGTGCAATCGCGTATGTTATACTTGTGATATGTAGGTGGACTTACGATGTGTAGTCGTTTATGTTAGACTTGCGATGTGCACGTTTTGTGATGAGCAGTCAATTTTCTTTAACTTGCGATGTGCACGTAGAATTTCAAAGAGCAGTCATTTGTAATAGACCTTGGCCCTAGACTAGCGAAGTGCAACCATTTGTGTAGACAAGCGAAGTACTTGCCTATATGTGAAGTGTGGTCTTTGGTATGGGTTTGCGAAGCACACACCACTATTGATTTGATGGATTTATAACTTGCTTTCTTGTTAGATTATTGTGATGATTTGTTGATTGTTATCATGAGTGTGATGGATGATGATTATAGTAAAAGTATGATTTCAAAATATGATAAATCTATTAGAATGTTTTAAAATTTAAATACAATTTGCAAAGTATAATTTGCGACGTATAACATATAAAGCACAAATTTTTAGAGAAATTAATCTTTGCTTTAAAAGTGGAACAATTGTGAAGCATAATTTTTTTGGAGAAATCAAATTTCGAAAAAGTTTAAACAAAAATCATTTAAGAGGTTGATTTAGAAGAATTTTTACAAAAGAGGTGTTTAAATTGAAGATTGACTTAAGAAATCTAATCTTTGGAAATAATATGGGTAATTACATGAATTTGATGTTTGAATTTTTTGAAACGTAAGCCAAAAGATTGTAATTAAGTATAAATACAAGAATTTTCCTATACATGGCTTGATTATTTTGTTACTTGGATGCTAGTTATTTTGGGTTAGTGTATATTATGAATAGTAGAAATATTATTTGTGGCAATATGTTTCTATTATTTATAGACTTTGCTTCAAATTAGAAATTGCGAGTATGCAATTTCTTTATAGGGATGTCTGTAATAACGTTGATTTTTTTAGTGTTGTTGAAATTAAATAAATAAAGATTTAGACTGAAAATTTAAATGAGAAATTTGATTCCTTATTTATTGAAGCTGGGGAATTTGGAATTTGAGTGTTTCACTTATATAATAATTGAAATTTGAGTTCTAGATAAGTGCTCTAAAATATGTGTTTTATTGGAAAAAACAATGTATGAGATAAAATGATGTAAAATTGTTTTATAACTTGTTCAGTAATGAGTTGAAATTTTCTAAAAAATTGTGTAAACTTATTTTAGATAAAATTAAGCTAGTTGTGTTCAAACAATAAAAAGTGTTAAATTTTCCTTTTTTTTGTTAAAATGAAGTGTTGTATTATTTTATAAATCAAAAAGGAGATTAAGATAGTTGTTAAATTATAGTTCTTTCTTTTTAATGAAAAATAAGTAATAAAAATACATTGTAGTGTTTATGTAAATTTGTGAAGATAAATCAATTTAAAATAGGGTTTTAAAAGTGAGAAATGAGTGAATTAGGTTTATTTCTTTAATTGACTGGTTTTGGGATTGAATTATATTTCATCCCATTAGTGCAAAAGAGAAGTAAAATTTCTTTCTTTTGTACTTGGCAAATGAACTATACGTTTATTCCATTTATAGTAAACAGAAAATCAGCTTCTTCTTATTCTTTTCAAAACCTAGCTCTCTCTAAAAATCAAGCTTTTAGATGGAAATAAAATCAAGGAAAATAGGAAAAATTCTGTGTAAGGTTTTTGAACCCTAATCTATCACATGGTTTCAATTATTTTGGTTTGGATTGAAACTAAATTCTTGTGTCTGTTTGAAAATAAGAACCGAGTTCTAAGGCTAGATTTAAATCTAAGCTTTGTCTTTTAGTAGTTTAAGCAAGCTATTCAGGAGAAAAGATGAGTTAGAACTCTTAACTACCTTTTTTCAGAATTTATTTATGGTTTTGGTTATTGGATGAATTGTTGTTAAATTCTACTCAATTTGGTTATGATAATTACGTAGATTGTTGACCTAGTTTCAATTTTCTAAAACTCTTGTCATTTGATCATTTAAACCATCTAGTTGTAGTTGTTTATAGGCTTGCATGTTAACTAGATGAGCGCTCTAGAGGTTGTAAACAACAACGCCGGAGAATCTAGTGCCAACGGACTGTGGGAGTGCCACCGGCATCGCCTGGGGTTCAGCCCAGGCATCAACCGGTCCACTGGCCCCCAAATTGGTGCACCAATCGTGACCTGGGTTGAGCCTCAGGTCATAACATTCAACTCTCTAGTCAAGCCCCTTCGGTCGTTCGTTCGCCGTTTGACTTCTAGATGTTAATTACTTGTTGCCTTAATGATTGCAATGACTATGACATCGTTTTAAAGCTTAGATGTAATGAATTACTTGTATGTTTCTAAGTGTTTGAATCTAATTTTGTTGAACTTGTTGGTTGGAAGTTTTGCTTTATGATTGTTGTTAAGCACATAATTGAATTGCATGCGTATTTGCAAAGTTAATTATAAAGGAAATTCTTTTGGAAATAAATCGATTTCCATTATATATCTAGGGAAACTATTGGTAGTTTTAACAAGAAGTATTTTAGAGAATATATATAAATATATATATATGTATGTATGTATGTATGTATGTATGTATGTATGCATATGTATACACACACACTTTAAATTTCAAAGTGATTTCAAAGTAAGTTTTCTATGAGTATAGATATGAATTAAAATGTAGTTTCTACTATATAGTATTATAAATCTTTTTAAATGAATATTTTTTAGGTGAGATTTCAATGCAAAACTATTTTATTATAAAAGTTGAGAAGTTGAATTAAGCAATTTAATAAAACGAATGGTATGAAACGCTCATGTTTTTTTACGGGTTAATTCTTAGACTTGTTTAATTAAACTTTTTATTTTCATGAGTGGAATTTCACTAGCTTTTAGTAAGTATTTCGAGTTTTGTCAAGTGGTTATGGGACATTTGTCAACACTCTTATAATTACTAGTTGAAAGCAGATGACATTTATCCCTTTTTTGAGTTTTCGGTCTCAATCTGAGGAAATTATGTTTAGGCAGATTAAATGGTTTTTTAGACCCTTCTTGTAATACTTGTTTTCTAGTAAGCTATATTTGCAAAGTGCAACCTCTTGTGTTGGCACGTGAAGTGCGTACATATTGTGTCAACTTGAGAAGTACAAGTCCGTTGCTCGAATATTTAGATGTGATTATCTATGCACTTATTGTTGTGGCTGCTTTGACTTTGATGAATGTTGAAATGAGCATAAACTTAATTAAAATAAATAAATCATTAAATTAAGTATTATTATGTTAGTGCAGTACATATATGGAAAGTCTCCTTGTATTTAGGCAAGTTTATCATTATCAGTATCTCACCTTTGTGATATTAGAGGTAGCCTGATCCAAATGTTATTTTAATGCTTGGGTCAGACCGAGACTTGATAGGTATAGGGACTCAGCGACCTTGGATGTGAGTTAGCTTAAGAAGTCTATTTTGATGTTCTTTACCATTTGAAGTATCACTTATGTCTAATTACATGATTGTTATATGCTTTTATATGTTTTAGATTTTTGGAGATATATATATTTGAGACTTGTCAGTGTATGTATATGTATATAAATGTGAGTCTAGTATTTTCTTTGTAGACTCATTCTTTTGAGAAGATATTGATATATATTATTTTCGTTGCGATGTCTGACCCTGAGTTGTATATTATATTATGTACTGTTCTGAATTAGATTAAACCTTTGTATTATTGTTTTGCACTTGGATTGGATATGTCGAATTACCACTTATTAGAAAAGAGAAATAAAGTTATATTATTCGACGTAGTCGATACTTACCCAAAGCAATTTTACAGATGGTCGCTCCTAACCAGCTCTATTCTTTGAATTAACTGACCTATACCCTTCGTTAGTACGGATCTTGGAGTGGGGCATTACATTGAAGGAGAAGAGAAAACAAAAGATGAAGGTAACAAAGAAGGCAATGATGATGATAACTTTGATCAAGAAGGAGATGAATCCTATCGAGAGACATCTCCAAAGGGCATCGAAATTCCTATCATGCCACTTATGAAATGAATCACAGTCAAGACCTCTCGACAATCTTTTAAGCCAAGTGTGATGCCTATGGTTAAGGCGACTCCTTTAGCCGGTGATTCAAAAGACCCTTTTTTGGACCATTGAGTGATTTCGACATTCTGATTGGTGATCTTAAAGAATGCCCTTAAGAATTTAGCTTTCCATCCTAGGGTATCCTAGCTGAGGAAGGCGAGACTCCATCTTTACTTCCTTCTAAACATGGTCTATAGAGTACGTAGGGGGACAACTCTACACACTTTTAGATCATGACACATATTCTTTGCATTCTTTCACAATCTAGTGTTCCAGAACTGATACAATCCTCACTTTTATTTTGGTACACTGGGCAAAGATTGATTTGGCTATCTTCACTTTGGAATTTTTTAGCAAAGGTAGCTAAATTCTGAGACCTATCCTCCTTGATCTCACTCTTATAGGGAATGAAAAATAGAGGAAGAAAGAGCTCGGTGGAAAGACAAAGAGCATCAAGCGGGACTCGACCTCTTGGTGGAAAGTGATAAGTGTAAAGGCAAGGAGACGAGAGAGAATCTTGTGACCATGGGAAAAGACAAAGGATTCACGTGACTGCCATAGTTCTTCTTCTTGCCTTCTCCCACCTCGATTTTCACATCATCCTCTACAACAATTAACTCCAATATTACTTTCTTTGACTACCATGGTTCCTTTACCCCCACAATCTAATGGGATTTATGTCTGTCTAGCTCCTACTCCAGCCCCATCATGCCGAATGCAAAATGCCTTCCTAGAATTTTTCTTGACTAGGGCCATGTCTGACCATAACCTTAAAGACATTCCTAGGAAGGAGGCAAACCATAGGGTCGGTGGGTTCCAGGAGCTCATAGGCCAAGGGTATGAATGGAAGAAACTTTTCTTTTCCCTTTCCTATGTCAACAAAATAAACCAAACTAATATCCAATCATTTAAAGCTATAATACAATCATAGAATACTATAACAAGGATTTGGCCAAGGTTGAAGAAGAAAGAGATGTGGCTCAAGCATCGAAGAAGAAGGTCAAAGATTTGGTCTAAGATATAAAGAAAGCTTACAATCAAGCTAAGTTTGATGAAGAACCTCATAAAAACCACTCATGAAGACAATGTCATTCTCAAAATGCAGCTTGCAAATAAGGACCTAACCCTTCTAAAGGAAGAAAAAGCTCTCAAGGATAAAGAAGCCATATCCACGAACTCTGTCCTGACAAGGAAAAGCTTGATTCCACTTTGCTCTTAATGAAAAAAGAGAAATTGAACGCCCATGTCGACCATGCTACGACTATGAATGAGCTAATTGAGCCAAAGAAGATGAGGGCCAAGGAGAAAAGAAGATTTGAACTCCATCCTTCAGTAGTTATTTACCAACTTCATTCAATATAAGAACTTGAAGTGGCTAGCAAGCACTTATGTGGTTACTCGTGCCAAAATAATTGGAAAAGGTACTACGATGTATGGAATTGGCAAGTGAAGGACTCAATGATGACTTGAAACCTAAGTACCTTGATGCCGATGACATTAAAAAACCCGAGGAGGGAAAAGCTATACTAGCTGTAGAAGACTTCGCCACTGCTAAAGCCGCTGTTGAAGCTTGTACCGTTCCAAGTGCATTAGGCTATGTATAATCATCATCTCCATAGATCCAAGAGCTTCCAATGAAGATTCCAATGTCCGAAAGATGCCATCTCGGAGGCCGCCTATATCATTCTAGCTTCTAAAATAGTTATCTTTATTCAACCTTACATTCCCTCTTCGTTGATCAACTGAAGAAACCTGCACTTGAAGATGGGGAGGTTACTAAATCTCCTGTCCAACAAACAATCCAATCCTGGTAAAGGTATTTCTCTCCTCTTTCTAGTATTTGAGATCCTTCAGTTCTTGCTCGAGACTATTACTAATTTTTATTTCTCTATTTATGATCTCATAGGTCACCCATCATTCCCACCTCCTCCACTACCAATCACACAGGCTTGTAACAACCCTCCCTTCGTAAAACCCAAAAGTTGGCATCTTCCATCATCACCTGAATTTTGAATATCATAAAAGATAGATCTTTTGGGCAACATTAGAACCAAAACTAAACTAAGATATCAACAAGATCACACAACGAAATAACAACATATAATATACGAAATATACATGAACATAATAGAATAACAACATATAAGAGACCTTACTAGCCGAAGCAACTGACAAATAAATATCATTACAGAATAGTCAGAATACATCAACTACAAAAGCATAGAGTTCTGAATAAATATATGATACAATAGTCTCGTATATAAATAACAGGTTTGTCATATGTGTGTGTGTCAAAACATCGATGCCACGCCTCCAAAATGCTCGAGCTACGCACTCCACTAGCATATCCCCTAAAACATCTAACTCTCGAACTACTCAATCGAGTATCCAAGAGTTGTTACGACACAAGCAGACACAGACAAAACATGAGTCGGGCATAAAGTCTGATGTGAGGGGAACTATCTCAAAATACTATATATTAAAACTATATAAAAATAAATAGGATCTACTAAATAAGAGCCCGCCCTCTCCACAAATGTGGCTCAGGGTTAATCCAGACTTCCCATAAACAAGTGCAGTAAATCCATCTCAAAAGTATAAGATCACACCGTAACCTACTCTTCTCTTGTAACAGCAAGTTATCATAATATCTTCTATTGCACTATGCTAGCCCAAAACTACTAATAATATAATACTAATATACCATGATCAAACTATAATCCCAAAACAACGATACCTGCTGCTACGATCAATAAGGTATGCCCAAATGCATATGGTCACTACTGCTAAGACCAAATAGGTACTCTAAAATGTGTATGGTCATTACTGCTAAAACTGAGTAGGTATGTCACAACGTATATGGTCACTATAGCTAAAACCAATCGTTCATAAGATTACAAATGTAGGATCAAAAACATCCAAGCGATCACAACAAGATAAAGCTATTCACAGTCCCTCAAAGACCATGTCGAGTGACCATCAATAACATTCTAGGTACACCACAATAACAAGGTCGAAACCTTGGTAGCTAGGTCACCTAAGTCCATACCTGGATAGGTCAAATAAATCAATACCCATGGTATGTCACAATAAGTCAACACCAAACAAATCGTATGTTATACTAAGGTCGAAATCTTAGAGTACGGACTCACTCCGTATACAACATATGGAATCCCCATGTATGACTCAAGTCGCCACGGCCTAAAAACCCATTGGACAAATCTAAGAAAACCCATATCAACCCAAATCACATACCAAATGGAATGCATGACTCAATCTCATAATACTTCTTCGGTATGCCCTCTCGATCTATCTCAAAATCTACGATTTTGGGATACGTGCCCGGGTGGGTCCCACGTGTGCCCCGAAATCAAAATACTCCAAAATTTCCAAGATAGTAGCCATTGAAAAGAAATAAACACCGTCCAAACCGCGCTTCAACCGAGTCCATTCACGATAGATATTGGATTTTGAAATTTCAATTGATCGATCAACAACATTTGAACAGTAGGTATTCAGACGTCTGAAACATTGTTTAGACATCTGAATTTTTAAAGCCAGATGTCTAAATATTGTTTCAGATGTCTAAAACCCCTCGAAAATGCACTAATTCAATTTTGTTTGCCCTTGAGACTTATTTGGACGTCTGGATACCAAAGTCATATGTCTGGATGCTTCTCATGGGCAGTAATAACCTTTAAACAACCATAGCTCTCAACCTATAGCTCACAATGACTCGCCTACATTGTGACCGAGGCAAAATCCTCTTCAATTGCTAGACCTCAAATCATGAATTTATATAACTTGATTTTTCTTTTTCTCCTTGTATGTAGCCCATACATGTGCTGATGCACTCGTTTGTGCACGCCTAAGCACACGAGTATACTTAACCATACACATCACAGCACAAATACATTCAAGCTTCATCGGGGCGATTACTCGGCTTGGTACTCTCCCACCTAACTTAGTGCACCCGGTGGCCACTATGGCTACGTGAGATCACTCTTAACATGACCATATACACATACAGACGTTCCCATATGCATACACAATATATTACACGACTACTCACCACTTAAAGACACAACTCTCATCATAACTCTAGCTACAACACTAAGGTTTTTTTGATCATTGCTTAACTCAAAATACACGTACACATATACTCGCTCATGCACAAACACACACACGTATATCAGTTGGCAATTCAATTATACTCAACCAAATTTTACTTATTTTAGTAATCTTTCTAATAAGAGTGAAACATCTCTTTAAAATGGTTTATAAAATCATAAACCATTTTATATAATATCGTACTAGCTTATGATCACTTTATGCCTTTAAAATACTTAATCTCTTGATTAAAAATCAAGTATTCACCTTTTTGCTATTTTATAAAATCTCATTTCTATTGTATAAAATATATGCTTCATTTATAAAATCATGAAACCATTTTATAAACACTAATAAAGCTTCATTAGCCTCAAATCACTTTAATAATAAAGGTAGAGTTTAGACATCACTTAAATTAGCTTACTAACATTTTGCAAATCAATTCAAATGGGTTGATTAATATTTTCTAATGACGTACACATCATTACTCTATATAATTAACCCTAAATCGAATAATAACATCACAACTACTCACCCAATTAGCCCAACTCTATTCTAGGGCTTACTAACTATTTTCAAACATAGTAATAAATGTCTTAATGGCTAAGGGAAACATGTTTGTAACATAAATATAAGCCTAAACCATAGCATAGAAGTCTCCAAATCATTCTATAATACTTTATAATTATAAATGAACTAATTAATAAAGTATAACATATAAATTGATAATAAGAGAATCATCCCACTCACCTTCTGTTTTCCAGATCAAGCTCCAACACAACAGATACTCAAATTATCTCTCTTTAATTTCAAAATCAACACCAAAGCCTCGATTCACGCCAATCCATTGATGGGTTTTGTAGAGAATGAGGAGAGAAGATTTATGGTGATTTTTATTTGATTTTAGAAAATTTATTTGATTGGTTTAGGGTTTGGTGATTAGGAAGTGATTATGTGGCTTAATTAGGTTGGCCATTAAAGAAGAGGAGAAGAAGAGAACATGAAATGAATATGTAGATGAGAATAATGAAGAGGTTATCCCCTTATAAGCTAAAGGATAAAGTTCATAACTTTCTCTATCCAGCACTATTTATCTTCGAAAATCACTGACTCCAAACATATCAAATCCTATATTCATGCAAAATCTGGATGCTATTCCAGACTCAATGGAAAAGGTTTTGGGACCTGATTCCATCGAATACGCAAGAGCTTTTGGATCGATTTACGAATCGAACGCAGGTTACTAGCTAAAAATCTGTATGTCGAAATATATCGATGCTTATACTTATTTTGATTTGCAACGTCAATCCAGACTTAATGGATGTAGTCTCGAGTCTTAATTAGACTGTTTGTAAGAATCAAGTATAAGAGTCATTTTATCACTTAAAGATTTAATATTTTAATTAATCATCTAAGTATTCAGTCGTTAAAATTATAGGTTGTTATAGGGCTTGGTTCCTATTACTGTGAGTCAACCTCCATTACCACATGACCGATTATTCTAAGCCTTCCCCCAGCTCCATTCCCAGTCTTGATTTGGAAAAAATCGCAGCTCTTGAAGGACTTGACGACACTTCCCAATCCTTAGGGGAAGACATTACTATAACAAGGGCCTTGTCCCCAACTGCTTCCATCTCTAGGGCGGAGTGGCTGAAGATTGACGTTTTCAAAGGGAAAATCAAGACTAAGCCTGGACTTGAAAAACCTTCTGGTAAACCGAGTAGTCAAAACCTTCTTTAAGAATACTTCCTATTACCATAAAGCCTCTAAAGGGTAGTAGCACCAACGCCACTATAAGACATTCGAGCCTCCCGTTGAGAGCCCAAAGATCCTACTACCACTATTAATGAAGGCACCATTCCCTTTGATGGTAGCGCATCCAAGGGTGAGAAGGGCCAGAAATGACCTTGCGATGGCTCAGGCAGCAAGGGTGGCAAGAAGAAGAGAAGACACACAAGAAGTAGGCTCTCTAGTTAGGCTTAAGTGATGACAAGACAGTTTCCTTTTGTCACTTTTTGTTTGTATTTTTTTTCTTTTATACATGAGCTGTGTTGGTGCGAGACCAGCCCCGCATCAATTATTTATAACGATCAATTGAAAGAATGTTATTCTATTTCAATCTTTGTTTCGTTTACATTTCCACAATTCATATTTTATTCCGACCTATATACAACTACATGTATATAATATAACTGCTTGTAAAAAAATGTCCACATTATACATGCATGTGTATATGCATAGATTTTAGTTACCACAATTCTTTATGTATAAGTAAAATTCCTACAATTGCTTTAAGTATACGCCATTATTTTGTTTCGTTTATTATTGAAAAAATGCTTCCGTTTGGCTAAAAAATAATGATTAACCAACTATGTGGTCATTCCTACTTATCTTGAGTCGAGTTTCCTTCGACCAATAACCAGTCATAGATAAACCGAGTTCTAAGTCATTCCCTAATTCTGAGGAATAGTGGTTTGGTTTTTCACATCTCAATATCTTGGACTTCGTCGGGAATCAGGCAAGACTGATACTTTCCATTGATTTCCACCACTCAATGTCGACCAACCATGTCCCAAAAGGATATAAGTGAGATCATACCTTTTGTAATTCTACCATGTACCAGGTCCAGTCTCTGAGACTTAGCACTTTAGATGCCAAAATTCGGGTATCACTCCTCGACTTGGCCAACCTTTGAGCATCAATCAAAGGTTAACAATATGAGGCAAATTAGTTGATTACCCCCACCCGATTATACTCTCTCGATCCTAATCTTGGGCCGAAAGAGTTTGGTGGTACCTCTTCCTCACTACATGTGTTCGATCTCACCTGTCTCTAGGCGTTGATCGAAAGCATTCAACGACTATCCTCTTTTACCTTCGGACGAGCACGTCGTGTTAGGCCACAAGCATAGTATGACAATCCCAGCTATATACCAGTTCCTATTTTGGAGAACCAGTGCTTTGGCCACGTATCTTTGGGCATCCACTCTTAGTCTCACCTATATTTAGGATTCGAACAAGAGTATCTATTGACAGTCTTTGCTTTTCCTTGGCCTAGCACATCTTGCCAAGCCACAAGCACAGTCACTACAGTTTCAACTGCGCACCAGTTTCTATTTCAAGAAACTGGTGTTGGAGTTGCCTGATTTCAGGCATCCCTCATTGACTTTGCCTATCTCCAGAAATGTTTAATACTTGAGGGATAGGGTCTAATTATCCGATTGACTCTTTTGTTTATATTCCTTTTCCATGATCCTGTACAAAATGAGTTGGTACCCTTCTCCAAGTACCTGATTGTACTATTAATCTCGTAGAATGGGGTTTTACTTCAAAGAACATAATTTTATTGGGTTAAGAAGCTAACTTTTATTGAAAAACAAAAACATGACAAGTGCTGCCTTTTTACATTGTCGCCAATTCACTAAGGTGGCTTATTTTCCAAAAATAAACTAAATAAAACTAAGTGAAATAACATCGTAACAAGTCGTTATTCCATGCACATGGAATTGGAATTCCATCAAAAGTAGCCAGCTTGAAAATTCCATCTCCAACCTTATGTTCGATCACGTAAGGACTTTCCCAATTCAAACCAAGTGCCTCCGTACCCTAGAGAACTTATTTTAAAATGAGATCCCCTACCTTAAAGGTATGGCTCTAGAGCTTGGTGTTTAAATGTTGTGCTACTCTTTTTTGGTGAGTAGCTACCCTTAATTCAGCCTCTTTTCATTTTTCATTGATTAAGTCGTAGGACTTACGAAAGAGTTCCTCATTAACCTTTGGATCATAATGCTTTTCTCGGTGAGAAGGGACTTCCAGTTTATGCAGAATCATAGACTTTGTTCTATAGGACAAAGTGAATGGTGTATGTTAAGTCACGGATTTGTGAATTGCCATATAAGCCCACATTGCAACTAGAAGCTCATGACCCAGTTGCCATTAGCCTTAGTTAACCATTTTTTCAAGATGGACTTGATTATTTTATTCACTACCTTCACCTTTCGATTTGCTTGAGGATACGATGCCGTCAAAAGGTTTTTTCAGTCTTGTAGAGGTTACAGAAATCCATGAGCTCGGTCACACCATTTGGTGTATTTAGCAACAATACAATTTATTGTTGATCATAAGTATTCGTAGAGAAATATCTCATTTATTAATGTCTGTCCCTATGTATGATCACCATAGCTGCCTTCTTGGACATCCGTAACGATTTTTCTAGTCTCATCCTTGGATGCACATCAAACTAGAGGGTTTAGAAACCTCTTTTGTATGGAACTCCTCCTTGTATTATGAAGTATGATACTCTACGAAGGATTTTTCGTCGTTCGTTGTCTTCTCTTGGAAGAGTTTCCTTAATCAAATAGTCCCTAATCGAAGTCATCCATGACTTCTTCTCCTCTTAGGCCTCTAAATTCCAGTCAAAATTCACCTAGTCATTACTCGAAGCCGATAAGAACTCCATTGGAACTAAACCCAACATTTGCACATCTCAAAAATCAGCTAACTTGGCTAGTGAATTTGCCTTCACATTCTCTTCTTTGGGGATGTATGTAATTGCGTAATGATCTAAATCATTTAGTAGTTCTAGTGCCTTTGTCAGGTAAGGGGAAAGTCTTGCACCCTTAGCCGATGGTTTGTTCTTCACCTGGCAAACCACTAACTAGAAATTACTAAATATATGCAACGTCCTTAGGGCCTAGTTCCTTTGCTATCCTTGGTCCCGCAATAACTTCGTACTCAGATTCATTGTTTGTCATGAGGAACTCTAGCTTTAATGTGTAACTTTTAACAATAAATCTTGTCAATATCCCCAATGCTTGATATTAGATCATTTATATGGACACAATCACGTGGTTGGGGAAAATCATGTCATTGAGAGCATATCTTACGGAAGAATGATCAAGTCAATAGGAGATGAAATGAAAGCTCTGATTTTTGGTTAGGATGATCTAAACGAAAGAAGTGACAAATTGCCAAATTTCAAAATCTTTCGACATTATCAAAAGGTTAAGAAGACCATTCCTGACTTAGTTGGCTTAGATAGTATGATGGGATAATTACTAACTCATTAACCATGTCGAAGGGTTAAGGTTTCGCTCCAACCTTTTGACTTGGTTGAGATAGTAATAGGTTATTAAACCTATCGACCTTGTCGAAAGGTTTATGAGGCCAGTAAAAGGTTGTCAAACCTATCGACTTTGTTGAAAGATTCACGAGGTCGGTAAAAAGGTTATTGGACCTTTTGACCTTGTCAAAAGGTTGATGAGGTCAATAAAGGGTTATCAAACCTTTAGACCATGTTGAAAGGTTTATGAGGCCATTCCAACCTTTCGTCCAGATTGTCGTAATAATAATTACCTCTCGAAGCTATTCACATTCATATAACTTTCAACTCTATCATTTTATCAAGTCTAACCTTCCTTGGAGGTTGAAAGTAATCATTCATCAATATTTTTTACATCCTTTCGATCATGCCGAAAGGTTGTATTAGAAACCTTTTCGACCTTATCGGAAAAGGGATGCTTACTCTTTTCTACATTTCTTTATTTCTTTCAACCTCTTAGGTCAATAATCCTCTCATGGAATTCCTTCGAAAGGAGTACTGATACTACAAAGAGTTGATATAATATGTCACGAAACTATATCAGGGATATAATATTGTATATCATAAGTTGTATTCCCCGTTTCCTAGCTGAAATCCTAAAATTAAGGGAATAAAACTAATGAAAATATCCCATGATGGTTCTATGACATATACTCGAAATGAACTAAGAAGGTAAGAAAAAAATCATGTATGATCAGCCGTTAATGTTGAATTAACGCCTGATCATGATCATTCCCAAATTCAAAGTTAATCATAAGCCATCATAGTCTTTATTTTCTCATAATGAAGATTGATAAAAAGTTTAAGAGGCAAATCCCCAATTTAATCTCTAAATTGGGGTTATAAACGTAGTAAACAAGAGCAAAAGTTGTAGAATGAGAGCGAAGTGAGAAAATCTGATCCCGTAAGCTGGACACCTTAGGTCTTAATTATAAATGCAGATTACCCTCCGTTCGACTTCATGCTCTGGACTAGGTCGGAAGGTCTTCCTTTTATATGTCGCCTTAAAAACTTTATCTTCATCGAAGGTTTGCAATTTCATATGCTATTATGAACTTTCCACCTTTGTTGAAAGGTTTGTTATTTTTATGCCTCCATGATCCTTCTGCCTTTATTGAAGGGTGGTCTCCTTTATATTGTTATGAACCTTTCGACCCTGTCGGAAGGTTGCTCTTCTTCTGGTCATTGCGAGCCTTTTGACGTTGTTGGAAGGTCGTTCTTCTCTTGTTTATTATGAACCTTTCGATCTTGTTGGAAGGTTGCTCTTCTTCAATGATGTCGAAAGGTTATCTTTCATTCTCTGTTGACTTGTGTGTGTTGCTTTCTTTATAAACCTTTCGATGTTGCGGAAAGATATTTTATATATTTTCTAATTGGTTCAAAAGGCTTGCTATGCTTTCAAAAAGGTCATTATTGAGTTGCCTGCTCTTGCTTTGAATTCTCCACCTCCTTCGGAAGGTAAGAACTCGTTGAATGTTGACAGATGAAACCTTTTAACTCCTTCGAAAGGTCTAGGGCTGCTATATACTATTGATTGCATCTGTTCGACTCCTTCCAAAGGTCTGATCTGAACTTCTTTACTTTAATCTTTGTTTTATGATGATGGTTATAGGACTATTCTTCTATCCCACTCGAAAGGTGTTTGGCAGTTCTATACTAGCTGCTTCGTTGTGCCTTAGCAATTCTTTCTTTCATTCTTGCAGAAGGTTTGCTCCAAGGTTTTTATGCGCTTCTCTTTACTAGCATTGAGAGATCCTTTCGACACGGTAGAAAGATGACTTTACTTGTTGCTCTTTATTCATGTGGAAGCTTTCTAGAAGGCCTTCTTTATCTTTATTCATATTTTATGGTTAACATTTGGCCCCCTTGTAAAAAGAAGGCTTTTCTTTTTTAGGATAAAAACTCCATGATTGCTAAATTGTCCCTGTATTCCTACAATATATTTAATAATATTCGCATGGTTAGTTCATACTACAAATACCTTTTCAATTTGGTCGACTTTTAACTCCGATTTTGTTTTAGTGGGAGATTCATCTTTTGAACATTCAGAACCTATAATAGTCATAAGTATTTGAAATACGATATTTGGGTCTTGATGATCAGGATTTATTAGCCTTTCTTATCAGTAGAAAGTGAGAAGACCATATATAGACAATTTAGACGTCCATATCTGGCGACAATGAAGACCAAATATACCACGTCAATTAATAACAGGAAGACCAAAATCATTATATTAGAAAGTTAAACCCTATATCAATCCGATAGTAATGAGAGATGATTAAAATACCAATCAGACCATCCATCCTAATATGAAGATCCAAGAGACTGTCTTTGGATGTAAATGTTAAAGGTTCAGATGACTTGTTTTGTCATTCAAAAAGAAAAGGTCATAAGACCGTTTCTGGCGATAAGCCGTAGAAAACTAAAAATCCATACCGGATCGTAAATTATAGAGGACCAGAAATTCATAGCTGGTAATGAGTAATAGTAGGCCAGAATATCCAATTTAACATTGATATTGGGAATCCAGAAAACCCTTCTCGATAATAAGTAATAGAAGACCAGAGTATCCATTCCTGATATTTGATATTAGAAGACTAGATACCATTTTTGGCAACTAATAATAGAAGACCAGAATATCATTTCTGGCAATAAGTAATAGAAGACAAGAATACCATTTCTAGCAATAAGTAATAGAAGGCCAAAATACCATTTCAGGCAATAAGTAGTAGGAGACCAGAATATCACTCTGGTAGTTAATAATGGAAGACCAGAATACCATTTCTGGTAATAAGTAATGGAAAACTAGAATACTAATATGGCGAATGTTCATGAGAAGAAGTCAGTGAATTCTTCCTGATTTTCTTGTCAAGTTCCCCAACTTTAGGCATTGATGATATTTTGCATGCTTTTTCTTTCTTCGGCCCAAGTTTTTTCACTCATTTGTTTTGGCCTATTTCAGGAAGGGACTCTTTCATCCAATTCTTGCGCTTATTTTGAAAGAGAGCTATAAATCATGTAATATGGATATATGATAATACAAAGTATAATGATGATAGCAATACAGTAAATAGTGCAGAATATAAAAGCAGTATAATAAACATAACACCAGAGATTTTTATACTGGTTCGGAGCTCCGTCCTACGTCTAGTCCCAGACTCCTTTTGGAATTTCACTAAAACAACAACCCTCACTTAACCCGAAAGAACATATTTATACAACCCTTGAGCAGCCGAACAAGGACCTGAGCGGCAGAACATGATTTCGCCTCAGCAGCCGAAGAGGACTTCACACGCCTGAGCAGCAAAATAGGACTTCAACAAATACAAAAGATTGTTTTGACTTTGTGTGTTCTAATAACACGGATTTGTTACTTGTAGTACACCCTTTCTATAATCTTCTCCTCGAGTGTGTGTGTGTGTGTGAAGTTTATGAAGAATAGAAAGGTATAATATTGTTTTAATGCAGAATATTTGAAAGTATAGTTGCAAGTAGATTCAAGAGTGTTAAATTAGAAAGATAAGAAAATTTGGTGATTTGAAATCAAGTTAGAGTATGTATTTATAGATGTTAGAAAGTAGCGACTATTTATGAAAAGTTCCAGTTGAAGTGTTGCATCCAAATCTTTTCGTAGAGGTTCGTAACTCTTCATAAATAGTCGTTTCTTTTTAAAAAGTAGCTGTTGTAGAAATTAAGTCAACTGAACCTCTGGGTCAGTCGACTGAATATTCCAATGAATTTTTTAAATATATATATTTTTATATTTGTGCACCTGTGCATGGTGCGTAGAAATTTCTAGGTCAGTCGACTGAGCCTTTGGGTCAGTCGACTGACCTGGTAATATCTGTGCAATTTGCACACTTCACACGGCTATAATTTTATATCTATATATTTATATATATATATATATATATTATATAATGATTATAACTTTAAAAACTTTTATAATATATATATATATTATATGCTTATATATGTATAAATCATTTAGAAATTAGAAGATTAAATATATAAGCTAACATATACGTAAACGAGGAGAGATTTTCACAAAATTGACCTAAGACTCAAAAGTAAGAATAATATAATTGATGCACCGATTTTGATGACTTGTCTCCATGTAGTATATATTCTCTTTTAGTCATAACAGTCGTCAAATCTATATGTCGTAGTGATAGCTTTGTGTCATGAATCAAAACCAAGTCTCAACATTCTCCCTCTTTTTGATTGATGATAACCTGTAAATAGATATAGATTTTGACTGTATATATAATATAAATACTTACTCCCCCTGAATCTTTGACGCTCTATATCCTGCATTCTTAATGTTAGTAATAATATTTCTCCCCCTTTGTCATCGACAAAAATGAATAAAGAATATAAAAGTATGAAGCATTGATAGATATTATGAAGGTACAGATCATTCATTCATTAAAATACCATAAACAAGAGTCTTGAAATAATACGAAAAATATTGGCTATTTAATACAAGCCATAATGTTGTGAAATAAAGACTAATGTTTTCATAATATAAAATAACAACTTATTCCATCCTATGCTTACCCCTATCATCATATGATCTTTGACCACAACTATCGCCTTCATCTCCACCGTTGTCATTACTACTCGCTTGATCATTGGAAGATGAAGACCAAGTGAAAACGGGTTGCTTGCGTGGATCACCCAGTGTAGCCGTGGAAGTGTCGGATGAACAAAAGATAGCTTGCCATAATTTTGTCAAAAATCCTTTAACTTTATCATGCTTTTATCAACTTTAGTGAGAGGGATTGAAGTGTTTGTTGGTTACAGCATATCATGGAAATTGATTCATGTGGTGGAAGACCCGAATTTGGAACCAACATTTCGTCTTGTTGACGACTAGTTGATCTTTGGTGAGTTGGACGGTGAGAAGCTTCGCCTTGTTGTTGTGGTTGATCTTGAGATAATTGGCGTTGTGTCCGTTCCTCAAAAGTAATGATAGGAGGTGGTCGAGCAACCAGTAGCTTCATTAATGCTAAAGTACGAGAGTTTACCCGATGGTAGAAAGTAGTGAGTCGGGTTTTAGAATCTCATACGCTTTTAGCAATCACATAATATACTCACCATGGTAGATGACATTCATTCGACCATTGTTGAAGCTTAAGAATTCATCAAGAATTAATCGTAGCCAATTGACTTATACTTAATAGATTATGTTTTAGATTCTTAACTAATAAAACGTTTGTAATAAGAGGTAAATTAGATGTACCGTAATTGCTCATATCGCCTCTGCCGATGATATAGCCCTTGGAATTATCTCGAAAAGTGACAGAACCTCCGTCTGAGCATGTAATGTTTATCAGCATATCTTTGCCTCTTGTCATGTGTTTTGAGAAACAACTGTCGAGTATCCATTTTCCTCTTTCCTCCAGTGGCACGTCCAAAAATATGTGAGATAATGTTAGTACCCGCTTTTTCAATAGGGTCCTAAGAGTTAGGTCTTAGGAAACCAAACCAAATGGGTTTAGTATCCCTTTTATAAATATAATTTTTTTATCAACATTTTCTATGAATGAACTAATATACTTATTCCTTATTAACTTGTTAGTTTTGAGAACCCATATATTTATAGTTTTATAAACCAGTCTTTTTGAAGATTTGGGTGTATTAATAGACTTAACATTGTTTAAATTATTATATTTTGAATTCTTGACTTTCTTCATATAATCTAAACCATTTTTATTGTTAACAGGTTGTGAATTTTCAATAATTCTGGATAAATTTTCTCTTTCTTTATTAAAATTTGAAATGTTTTTAGTGATTCCTTCTAGTTTGGTCTTTAGAATTGATTTTTCTAGTTCCATCATTTTAATATTAGTTTTCAAATCATGATTTTCAGAAACAAGAACATCATTCTTTCCTTTTTAAGTCTCAATTTCTTGACTTAATAAAATCAGTTGAGAATTAACATTTGAAAGCAATTTTTGGGTTTTCTCAAGTTTTTCTTCTAATATTTTCTTCTCGTCTTTAAGCATATCTCTTTCGAATTTTGCCTTGTTTTTCTTTTCAACAGCCTCTTTATATTTTCTTTCGAGACTTTTTAAAGTATCTAACAATTCTGAGTTTATTTCTATCGTATCATCAAAAGTTAAATAACTAACCTCATTATCTTTGGCCATAAAGCATACGTTGGCTTCTTCATTATCACTGTCACTTTCACTTTCAGAAGAAGAAGAAGAAGAGTCTGAATCATCCCATGTAACTGCGAAAGCTTTCCTTCTGAATTTTCCTTTATTTTATTACGATATTATTTCCTTTGATCTGGACAGTCCTTCTGCATATTCCCCTTTTTGTGATCGTTAAAGCACTCCATAACTAATGAAGACGGTGGTTTATTGTTGTTTGAGCTTTTCTTGCCATTATTTCCGTTTCCTTTTCTATACTTAAAGAATTTCTTGAAGTTTTTGGCAATAAAGGCTAGGTCATCTTTGTCTGAATCCGACTCTTTTTGTTCTGCAAGAAATGCTATATTCTTTTTATCTTGAGTTTGAACTCGTTTAGCATGCAAATTCACTTCATAGGACATTAGATTTCCTATTAACTCTTCCCGAGTTATTTTGGAAATATTATTCGCTTCTTCAATAGCGAGAACTTTTCTTTCCCATTCTTCCGTTAAAGAGTTAAGGATTTTGGACACAACATCAATGTATGAATATATTTTTCCTAGTCCTACTAATGAATGGTGGATATCCTGAAATTTTGAATACATATCATTTATATATTCATTTTCTTTAATCCTAATGTTTTGAAACTGACTTTGGGCATGTATATTTTGATTTGTTTAACCTTATTAGTTCCTTCGTGTGTAACTTTGAGTGTATGCCATATTTTGTATGCAGTACTGCACATGCTAACATGGTTAAACTCATTTTTATCTAAGGCACAAAACAACATATTCATGGCTTTTGCATTTGCCGTGGCATCTAGTTTCTATGTATTTTTCCATGTAGAATACTTTTTAGTAGGAATAATATATTCTTTCTGAGTTATATTCCATGAATCAAAATCATTTTCTTACATATATTTTCTCATTCGTGTGGCCCAATAGTTATAATTCATGCCATTAAATAGTGTTGGACGTGTAGTGGATTGTCCTTCAATGAAGCTAGTGTTAATGCTTGTGCTAGTGTTAGATTCCATATTATTAGATTATCATATAACTATGTTACAGTTATATGATAACCTTGCTTTGATACCAAATGAAAGTGTGCTATGGACCATGTAATATGGATATATGATAATACAGAGTATAGTGATAATAGCAATATAGTAAATAGTGTGGAATATAGAAACGGTATAATAAAAATATCACCAGAGATTTTTATACTGGTTCAGAGCTCCGTCCTACGTCCAGTCCCAGACTCCTTCTGTAATTTCACTAAAACAACAACCCTCACTTAACCCGAAGGAACAGGTCTATACAACCCTTGAGCAGCCGAATGAGGACCTGAGGAGCAGAATAGGATTTCGCCTCAGCAGCCGAAGAGGACTTCACATGCCTGAGCAGCAAAACAAGACTTCAACAAATACAAAAGATTGTTTTGACTTTGTGTGTTCTAATAACACGGATTTGTCACTTGCAGTACACCCTTCCTATAACCTTCTCCTTGAGTGTGTGTGTGTGTGTGTGTATATATATATATTTGAAGTTTATGAAGAATAGAAAGGTATAATATTGTTTTAATGTAGAATATTTGAAAGTATAGTTGCAAGTAGATTCAAGAGTGTTAGCTTAGAAAGATAAGAAAATTCGGTGATTTGGAATCAGGTTTGAGTATGTATTTATAGATGTTAGAAAGCAGCGACTGTTGATGCGGAGTTCCGGTTGAAGTGTTGCATCCAAATCTTTTCGTAGAGGTTCGTAACTCTTTACAAATAATCGTGTCTTTTCAAAAAGTAGCTATTGCAGAAATTCAGTCAACTGAACCTGTGGGTCGGTCGACTGAATATTCAAACAAATTTTTTAAATATATATTTGTATATTTGTGCACCTTTACATGGTGCACAGAAATTTTTGGATCAGTCGGCTGAGCCTCTGGGCCAATCGACTGACTTGGTAATATCTATACAATTTGCAGAGTTTACACATGTATAATATATATATATATATTATATAATGATTCTAACTTTAAAAACTTTTATAATACTAATAGATACGTAAACGAGGAGATATTTTAACAAAATTGACCTAAGACTCAAAAATAAGAATAATATAATTGATGCACCGATTTTGATGTCTTGTCTCCATGTAGTATATTATTCTCTTTCTGTCATACCAGTCGTCAAATACGTATGTCATAGTGATAGGTTTGTGTCATGAATCAAAATTAAGTCTCAACATATTTAAGTAGTTGCCATTTTAGGTGGTGCCAACATCTTGCAGTTGCCCATTTCAAGCAGGGACTATTCTTAGTCCGTCGGACATTTCACCCGTGTTTTCGGTGCGCTCGGCTAACTTATTCTCAAGCAGCGCCCGAGGACTTGCCTGACCTCCCTCCAGGAGGCCTTTAACCTGGCCATAGCCTGATGCGGCTAAGGGCCTGTTCAGTACCTTGGCCAGGCCATAGTGTGGCGGGACCAAGGGATTACCCATCCTTCCTTCAGGAGGTGCATTATCCTGGCCATAGCGTGACATGGATAAGGGCTTATGTTGCTTTAACCTGGCCATTTTTGACTTTGGCGTGACTAAAGGCTTACACCCTTCCTCAAGGAGGTGCCTTGACTTGGCTATCTTGGCGCGACTAAGGGCTTTCTACCATTATTGGTAGCTTACCATTTTAGGTAGTCCAAGTTTAAGAAGAATTTTACTCCCGACCATGTAGACTTTTCCTAGTGAATCATAGTAGAGACATTCTTAAAAATGCTTTATTTATCCAAAATCGAAAATTATGATTTCAAATGTTCTGCATCATAAGTTCTCGGTACAATATTACCATCAGGATGGCATAACTTGTAAGCCCTTCGGGAGATTTCCTTGAAAATTATTAGTGGACCTTCCCAATTTGGTCCTAATGTCCCATCTGACGTGTTTCTTGTATTGGCCATTACTCTTCTAAGTACCAAATCTCCTTGTCGAATGACCTCGTTTGCACCTTTGAGTTTTAATAGTTTGATATTATTCTTTGGTATTTAGCTGTTCTTAATGCTGCTTGATCTCTCAATTCATAAATCAAGTCAAGCAACTCCTTCTTTAATTCTTGATTTAGGTTGAAGGCGTAGGCACTCCTTCGATGAGAAGTACATCAATTTCAATTAGTAGCATTGCTTCACAACCATATGTTAAGGAATACGGGGTATGATCTGTTGCATTCTAGTGGATGTTCTGCAAGCCCGCAAAACTAGGGGTAATTCTTCTACCCAATTCCCTTTTGCCTTATTTAGTCTCTTTTTCAATGTTGGCAGCCTCAACGGCTCCATTGGCTTTTGGATGAGTGTTAGAAGAGTAGCTTTTTATGATTCCATTCTTATGGAAAAATTATGAAAATTCTTCACTTTCAAATTGGATTACAATGTCAGAGATTATCTTGTAGGGTACCCCAACCCTTGTGATAATGTTCCTAAAGACAAATCTTAACACTTGCCCAGAGGTGATCTTTGGAAGTGGGTCTGCTTCGACCCAATTTGTGAAGTATTCAATTGCCAACACAACATACTTCGCTCCACCTTTGGAGATTAGAAGCGGTCCAATTAAATTGATTCCCCAGACATTGAATGGCCATGGGCTAGTGATAGGGGTTAGTTGATTCGAAGGGAGACGTGGTATTTTCGAGTAGCATTGGCACTTTTCACATCTCTTAACATACTCAATTGCTTGGTTGGTTAACCGTGGATAAAAAAATTCCTTGTCTCATAATCTTTTTAGCCAATTGTTCCCATCGGAGTGAACTCCACAAAATCCGTTGTGGTCTTCCTTTAATATCTTTAATCTACTCTTGGGTTTTACGCATCTCGCAAATAGGGAAGGGCATATCCTTTCTTGTATAGAACTCCATCCACAATGGTAAAGCTTTCGGCTTGCCTCTTTAGCTTTCATGCCTCTATTCTATCTGCTGGTAATGTCCCATTCATAATATAACTCATAATCGGGGCCATTTAAGTATTTTCATAGTATTCTTCCATTATTGGAGCCGTGGATTCCTCACTTGGCCTTTCCTGATTCGATTCCCCGTTTCTTGTGCTATAGCTCATGATAGGGTCAATACTAGTGGCTCATTGGTTTTTTCTTATTTGTTTTCCTTAATACGAGGATTAGCCTGAAATCTCATAGGAACGATTCGAGTCTCAGGGCCCTTCTTGAACTTGCCAACTTAGCCAATGAATCTTCTTGGAAATTATCTCCCTCTTAGTATTTGGGGTAAAGATAAATCTTCGAAAAGCATGAGCGTCTTTAGTATCTTCTTCACATACTGACTGAGTTTGGGATCTTTTGTCTGGTACACTTGCTTGATTTGGTTGACCATTAAGTAGGAATCGCTAAACACTTGAACCCTAAGGATTTTGAGTTATAAGGCAAGGGTCAAACCTACGACAATAGATTCATACTCTGCCACGTTGTTTGTTGCTGAAAACCCCAATTTCATAGTATAATGAAGTCTGTGCCCATTAGGGGTAATTATTACGTATCCTACTCCAGCCCCTTGTTCATTTGAGGCACCATCCACAATTAACTGCCACTTGGGTTTTAAATCTTTTTCCTTTTCAGATTGTTCTGAAACGAATCCTGTACATTCATTAATGAAGTCAGCCAATGCTTGTCCTTTTATGGCCGCACTGGGTTGATATTCTATATCACATTGACTTAACTCAATTCCTCAATCAATTTGCCAGAATTTTTAGGTTTACTAAAGACTTGTTTCAACAGAAAGTTGGTCAATACCTTCACTAAGTGTGCTTGAAAGTAAGATCTTAACTTTCAGGTCGTGAGAATTTAACAATATGCTAGTTTCTCAATAACCGAATATAGTATTTCATCATCCTTCAGCCTTTTTCTTACATAATAAACCGGTAGTTATAATTACTTGGTTTTCTTGATCAAAACTGATCTTACCACGTGCTTCGAAATTGCCATATATAAGAATAGATTCTCCCCATCTTTTGGGATAGTTATGATCAGAGGTTTTTTCAAATGCAATTTCAACCCTTGAAATGCCTTTTTGCAATCCTCATCCCATTTGAAATTTTTTTCTCTTCTCTATTGCCTCAAAGAATGGGATGCACTTATCGGTGCCCTTTGAAATAAACCTACTTAATGTTGCCACATTTTCATTCAAACTCATAACATCTTTACTTTTTTTGGGCTCTGCCATATCTCGTATGGCCTCAATCTATTTTGGACTAGCCTCAATTACTTGTGCGCTAACTATATAGCCTACGAATTTTCCAGAATGAACTCCAAAGCTGCATTTTTGAGGGTTGAATTTCATTTGATATTCTCGGAGTACCTTGAATATTTTATCTAAATCTTCAAGATGAACTTTTATCTCTTGGGATTTTACCAACATGTCATCTACATAAACTACCATACTTCTTCCGATTTGATCTTTAAACATCAAGTTAACCAATCTTTGGTAAGTTGCTCTGGGATTTTTCAACCCGAATGGCATAACTTTGTAACAATAGGTTCCTTCATCTGTAATGAAGTCGGTATGCTCCTCGTCGGGCTTAAACATAGGGATTAGACTGCATCCGGAGTATGCATCCATCAAGGAGAGCAGCTTATTTCCACTAGTTATGTTAACCAATTGGTCTATCCTCGACAATGGGTAACAGTCCTTTGGGCAATCTTTGCTTAAATCCATATAATCTATGCAAGTTCACCCCTTCCCATTAGATTTCTTTACCAAAACTGGATTCACCAACCACTTGGGGTAGAAGACTTCTTGGATAAAACCATTTTGTTGTAATTTCTTGAATTCCTCATTTAAGGCATCAGTTCTAACCTTATCAAATTTCCTCTTCTTTTTCCTAACCAAAGGAATGTTTGGACTGACATTCAACGTGACTCATGATTGCAGGGTTGATTCCAATCATGTCAGAGTGGGTCCAAGCATAAACATCCTTATTGGCTTTTAATAATTCCACCAACTCTAATTTTAAGTGCTCCCCAGATCTTTTACCACTATGATTATTTTGGTGATCTCGGTAGAATCTATAAGAATTTCCTTGGTTTTCTCAACCGGCTTAAATCTTTCAACCTCTTCTCGACAATCTAGCTCAGTAATAATTTCACTTTCCTTTATTGAATTTGTATCAATTCTCTTCCTCTTTCCATAAACTGCGAAACATCTTTTAGCAATATGCTTGTTAGTTTTATTAGATTTTTCCTTCGCTTCAAATAATGGATGTAAAAACCCATCATCTGAAGCCTGTAACATAATAAAAGAATCAAAGTAACAAATTAACTCCCTGTTATATTGTTCTAAAGTTGCAAAGTACATTTCCCTTAATGCAAATTGCTTGCCTCGGATAGTCCCTCAGCCATTCTTAGTAAGGTATTTTGAGCATCAGATATTTAGGTGAGACAAAAGCGTCCACTTCATCCAGCGCTGGACCTTCGAAGAATGCATTGTAAAATGATGGCTGGTCTATAATTACAAAAGTTGTTTCAAAAACACGAGAGCACGGAGGGAGTCCCAGCTGTACGAAGAGGTTCACTTGTCCTAATGGAGTTGTTCCCTTGTTATTGAACCTGAGGATAGGTTCAAGACTAGGCTCAAGTTTGTCTTTAGAGATCCTCATTTGATCGAATCCATGTTGAAAGATCACGTTTACAACGCTTCTAGTGTCGACCAAGATCTTTTTCACCACCGAGGATCCCATCTACGCGGTGATCATCAATGGGTCATTGTGGAGGTGGTGGATTCCTCTTCTCAACTCTTAAGGATTAATCACCAACATGTGCATGTTGATATTATACTTTTGGTTTTTAAGCGGTGGTTCTTCTTGCACAGAAAATACACCCTTTCTAGCTTCATGAATGTATCTACTCCTGGAATTCTGAATCCTGCCTATAGGATGTGGTCCACCATATATAATGTCGATTCTATTCTAGTTTTCTTGTCTCAGTCTCCGTAAGGAAGTCCGTTGTGGGTTTTTCACAAACTACTTTAGCTATCCTTCTCGAATTATTTTTTGAATTATCCCTACCAGCACTATACGCTCATTAGTCATGTGGCCATTTGCCTTATGATACATACAATATTTATCTCCTTTCTTGCGCTCTGGATAATTTCAAGCTTTGAATGAGGACGGAAAATTAACCTTGTCCTAACTCATAGCATAAATGTAGGAGATCGGTTTGTTTAATGCCACTGCGTTAGAATTAGCATCTTCCCATCTCGACTTTTTATAAACCCTTTCCGAGTTGAATCTTCCACTCTCCTTCCTTTGATTAGACTTCTTCTTAGAGTAGTATAATTTGCCCATTCGGATGAACTTATCGGCTTGAAAATGAAAATCTTGCAAGGCTTGGCCATTATGAATGAATAATTCCTTTTAGAAAGGAGAATTGACTATAAGGCCTGAATGAAACGTAATAAGTTTATCCTTATTGTTCGTTCCCTTGGCTTAAAATGCTTCAGCGTTAAGTCTCTTCAAGTAATCTCCCAATGACTCACCATAATTCTATCTTATACTGGGGAGCACTATATAATCAATCGATGGGTCTTTGCAAATGCAAAACTGAGCCAAGAACTCATAAGAGAATTGTTTTCAAGAATAAATTATGTTCTCACGGTACTGCCGATACCACTTGGCCACAGCTCCTTGAAGGATGACTAGAAAAAGGCGATACCTGATGGCACTAGAAGCATTGTATAAATCCATTTGACTGTCAAATGCCATCAAATGGTCGTCAGGAGTCATGAAATTTCATTGTACATAACTTTATGTGAGAGGGAATAGGTGTTGTCATTATCTCATCAATGAGAGGGACAACCCTCTTATTACATTTACCCTCTCTTCTGCTGTTCTCTTACACTTAATATTCAATAGATCCTTCACGATCTTCTCTGCCATGTCTTTGTGGTAAGCTTCATTACTTGAGTAGTCTTTTTTTTTTCCATCCAAGGTAGAGCATGCAAAACAATCCTTGTCTTCCTCTTGGACCCTTCCTTGATAGTTTGCCTTTAGTGGGGGACGATCCTACTTCTGGATTAGGAAATGTTAGTTTTGCTATTCACGGCATTAGTGTTGATTTTCAAGTTTCTCCTTGGAGAGACAACTTCCTCTCCTACTGTGATAGCTTTCACGGATGACTTATAGTATAAGACTTCATTTAAGAGATATCAATACGAAGAAAGTTTGATTAGAAAAAAATCAAGATAATGGCATATGGCTCCTACTTTCATGCTCATAATTCATTGTCCTCATTTCAACCGTCTTCTTTTCTTTTGCCGAATTATTCTCATCATGATTCCTTGCCTTATCGTTCTTATGCGGTATTGGTAAAGGATCGTCAAACAGTTCATGGACAACAGTACTCTTTGCCTCGCTCTTTGAGCAATAACTGGATAGAATCAAGGAAAAGAAGGGATTTCTATTTCAGATGTGGAGATTATGACCACTTTGCATCCCAATGCCGAGACCCTATTAGGTGTTTCGACTGTGGTAAATCTGGTCACAAGAAGTATGAATGTTTGTTCAAAACAAACAATGAATCTGCAACTCTTAGAGATCATGGATTCCAATTTGTTCTAAAATGTATGCTTTTGAAGGGGATTTTATTGGATCACTTCTGGCAAAATCGAAATGAGGGAATCAAATATTTGGAAGATCTATTGTTTCATTTTAACATCATAAATTCTCTAAACATCGTAAAGGAATTTCAAGAAAAATTTAGGGATTCAAAGCTTTATTTCGGTAAGTATGCTTCCTCTTCTAATAAGAAAAAGTATAATCTTGTTGTCTTGAACAAGAGTGAAAAAGAAAATCCCAATTCTGTTGTAAGTGAGGAATCAATAAATTTCGATCCTCTTATGTTCGATCCTGCTGTTCCTGCCCTGAATGATAGTAATTAACTCACATTCGTCTGTTGCAAAGGTAGAAGAAAAGGGTTTTAAATCTAGCAAAGATTTTATTCGCATTAAGACCAAGAAAGATAAAACTTCTACCCGCAAATTAGATAATTTTGAAATTCATACAGCCGACAATTCGAATGTCTTGAATCAGCAATTATTTCAGATGTTATTGGGAACGACAAGATGTTCTGGATAGTGATATAAGTGCCCTTTCCGTGTCTAATAATTCGATTGAGTATCAAATGAGAGCAAATGCTCATAACAATGTCTCTATTGATAATAATGGTGATATTTTAATCGTTGTTTTTATCCTAAGTGAATTCTTGTTAGATCACGAATTTGATCATCAGAGTATCTCGTCAGATGACCAGATTTTGCAATCCTTTAAAGATTCTTGCAGCGATGTGTGGTCAAAGAGTTTAGATATTGTTTCATTGTCTATTGTTGACTCAAGTGACCAGAGCGTTATGTTGGATTTTAGTAAATTAGATAATTTGTTGATGGAATAACTTGAAGATTCTCTAGTAAGAGATGGTACTGTTTATTCAGGTGTTGATAATAAGTTTGAGTCTGGGGATTTATTTCAATGGATCATGTCATTCGATCAGCTGAATGATTTTGACAATGTCACAAAGCTTGAAGCTAGTGTTTCTGTTGTTAATCTGTTTGAAAACCTATCTGGAGTCACCCCAAAGTTGAACGCAGCTTCATCGGATGATTTGCTCACCTTTACTATTGGGTATGACGCACAACATGGTGCACATAATAACTTAATAGCTCATACTTCTTTTTCTTCAAGCCCTTCTCTGTTTTTTGATTGTTTGTCTGATGTGAATACGCTGGGTGTCGTCCAAAGTGATGTTTTCAAATCTTGTAATGGTGTTGATGCCTGTGAAAAAAATGGTGAAAAGGCTAATCTTTCTGTTGTGAATTTGGGAGGAGCTGAAAAATTGGATGAGGGGTGTTCAGGTTCTTCTATAGTTTTTGAGTCAGGGGTTTGGTGAAGTGATTTTGTGAATGTAGGGGATTCGTTAGCTCTGAGAGGTAGACGGTGGAAGACAGTGGCAGCTAGTGGGTTAATTCGTCATAGCGTCAGGATTCGATGTAGTCATTCTCAATCGTTGGGTAAGTTTCCTGATTCGAGTACCGTGAGCGGTGCTACGGATTCAGGCCCAGGAACGCATCTTGATTTGGGTAGTACCTATTAATATTATGCTTTAGGTAATTTGACTACTTCAGAGTTCAGTCAGTTAGCCAGTGATACTGCTTTTATTTTTACTGATATTGAGTTAGATCGTGAGTTTATTAGAAGTAAAGAATTTGATAGGGCTAGATCTTTGGGTTTATGAGGATCATTAGTTGGAATATTAGAGGTTTGAATGACTTAAATAAATGTGATAAGGTTAGAGCTTTTTTTGAAAACTATTCTATTGATATTGCACTTCTTCAAGAGACTAAAATTGAGTGTCCAGATATTTTTTTTATAGAATATTAGGTGGATATCACTTTAGAAAATGGGTTTCTCTACCTTCGATGGGTGTATCTAGAGGTTTATTGATTGGTTGGTGGGACAATTATTTTAAAATACTCCAATGTATCACCAAACAACACTCGATTCACATTATTCTAATTAATCTTTCTGAAAGTTCTTTTTTAAACATTTCTATTGTTTATGGGTCGAATTCTAAATTGGGTCGTTGGATTCTTTGGGATGAATGTCTTGAGTTTAGATCTTTAGTGCCGTGCTCTTGGATTTTGGATTGTGATTTTAATTTACTCGTTATATTGGTGAGCGTACTCCAAGGGAGGGAGATTTCTCTGCAATGGAGGAATTTGATCAACTAATTATTAGTTCTGGTTTGATTGAAATTCCTCTATCTATATTTTACTCGGAGTAATTCTAGGGAGCCCCTTATATGGCTCTTCTAAATAAGTTTTTTCTTAGTGACGAAATTGAGGACAAGTTCCCTATCTATAAAGTGTCTGGGATTCCATACACTCTTTCCGATCATTGTCCAATTACCCTCACTTAGGGTTTTTAGTAGACTTTCAAATTTGAAAAAAATGTAGTTATTAGAATCTAGTTTACCAATGTCAATTATTAATAAATGGACTTCTATGAGCCTGTATAATATTAGAAATGGCGACAATTCAAATAAAAACTTTGTTCTAAAACTAAGGAAACTTAGGCTGTTTCTAAAAAATTGGAGTAAGAATATTTTTGGTAATATTAAAATTAAAAAAATATATTCTAAATAAGATGCTCAAACTAAATAAAATTGAAGAAAATAGACAAATAAATGTAGGTGAGTGGAATGTTCTTAATAATTTAAAAGAAGATCTTAACTCTACTCTAGAAAAGGAGGAAATTAAGTGGAAACAAAGATCCAGAATTCAATGGATCAATGAAGTTGATAATAATACTATTTTTTTTCATAATATGGCTAATGGAAGAAAACGTTGCAATACGATTAATTCCATTCTAATTAATAATGTAGAAATAGTTGACTAAAGAGATCTCAATAAGGCCTTCACAGACTATTATAGAAATATTTTTGGCAACAAAATCATAGAATTAATGTTAATTGGAATGAACTTTATCCAACTAATTCCAATATTATTCTCTCAAAGTTAGAAGTTTCTTTTACTGAAGAGGAAATCCAAAAAGCCATTAACGATTTGCCAGGTGATACATCCCCGGGGCCGGATGGCTTTCCAATTTTCTTTTATACAGCTTTTTGGGATGTTTTAAAATTAGATTTTTACAATGGCAATTTACAATTTGGTAGATTTAATTTTGCAAATGTTATTTTATTGCACAAAAAAGTAAGTGCAAATAACCTTAAAGATTTTAGGCCTATTTCTTTAATCAACTGTTCAGTTAAAATTTTCTCAAAAGTCTTAGCTAATAGTCTTATTTCCAAGATGAATGATCTAATAGATTGTTCGCAATGTTCTTCTATTAAAGAGAGAAACATCATCGATGGTGTGGCAGTCGTTCAAGAATACATTAATCACTGCTGTAAGAACAATATTACCTGTGCCATTTTAAAATTAGACTTTGCAAAAGCTTTTGATTCGGTAGATTAGGATTTTCTAGTAGATATTTTTCATGCTAGAGGTTTTAGTCCTAGACGGATTAGCTAGATCATGAATTTGTTTAAAACTGGTAACTCTAGTATTATGGTTAATGGTATTTTGGGTAATAAAATTCAATCTAAGAGAGGACTACGAAAAGGGGATCCTTTATCGCCTCTTTTGTTTAACTTAGTCGTAGACGTTTTTACTAAGATAATTAAAAAAGCGGTTGATAATGGTTCTTTGGGTTATATAGGTAATGATATATCGCGTAATGGTATATCAGTCCTTCAATTTGCAGATGATATTTTGCTTTCTTCTTCTCATCTTCCTCGACACATTATCATTCTTAAATTTATCTTATATAGTTTTGAACTTCTATTAGGCTTAAAAATTAATTTTGATAAAAATTCGGTCTTAATTTTAAATGATTTTGAAAAAGTTGAAAATTTAGTGGCCAAAACTCTAAATTGTAAAACTATGAGTTTTCCTTTTGACTATTTAGGTTTTGTGATTAGGCCTACTAATTAAAACATGATGATTGGTTTATAATTTGTAGATAAAATTAAGCATAGGATTTTTAATTGGAATGGTAGACTTTTATCTAGAGCTGGTAGACTTGTTTTAATTAATTCTGTTTTATCAGCTCTTTCGATCTATTGGATGTCAATGCACCTTATCCCTGATTGGATGATTGATAAACTAGATAACATTCGTAGAGATTTCTTATGGAATGGTGACCACTCTAATAGCAGCATTAAATGTTACTAAATTGGGATACTGTTTGTATATCCAAAAAAGATGGAGGTTTAGGAGTTATTAATTTACGTAATATGAATTTATCCCTTCTTGGTATATGGTAATGGAAGTTTAAAGACATTAATGATAATGCCACTTGGAAAGAAATTATTTCTAAATATTATTATAACGGTAGTAATAATCTTTATCATATTAGCCCATCGGTTTCATGTAAACAATCTTATTTGTGGAAATCCATTTTAAAATGTAATGAGATTTTTAATTTAGGCATTAACATTAAAGTTCACTCTGGTAATAATACCTCCTTTTGGCATGGTAGTTGGATTTCCACCATCCCTCTTAAGATTGAGTTTAGAGAGTTATATGATATTTGTAACTTTAAATATGCATTTATTTCAAAAGTTTGTTCTTCTGATAATGATCCTCCTTGGATTCTTAGTTTTAGCAGAATTCTAGAAGGTTCTACCCTTAGACAGTTTAGTTTTCTCATCGCTAGATTAAATCTTTATAATATTGATAAAGATAATGATTTTATTAGTTGGGAGTGGGATAAAAGCAAGAATTTTCTTCAAATTCTTTCTATAGATTTATTAATTTTTCGGGTGTAACTTTTAACTATTTTAAATTTATTTGGAAATCAAATGCTCCTCCTAAATCTAAAATCCATATGTGGCTAATTATGCATGGAAAATTAAATGCTGTAGAATATTTAAAAAGAAAAAATATTCATATTGACAATAATTGTTGTTTTTGTAATAGACATTTGGAGGATATTAAGCATATTTACTATGACTGTATGGATACTCACTCTATTCTCATGAACACCCTTAATATATTTTTTGACTTTAATATTAAATCTAGAATTTCTGATTGATTTTTCTATTCGAACAATTTTAGATTTAAGTTTCATATAGTTAATCGATACTTGAGCTCATTATAGGGGTACCTGATTATTCCATTGTTTCTTTTTGTTTCTGTCACCTACCAGGCATGTTGGCAGCACCTTATTATGTTATATATATATATATATAGCATCATGTGTGCTCTCCTCTTTCAATAGAGGATCACATATTTTTCTCAAAAAAAGACTTTATTTAAGAGATTCTTCATTTTTGCCATTTTCCACTCTAAGTATGCTGTTTTAGCAATATGATCCTCTGGCTGAAGATTCTGAGTTGGAGCCGATTGCGGAGACAGTTGAGCCAGTGCGAAAGACTCCCTTGTTCCCTGTTCCTAGGATTGAAAGATGGAAAAATATTTTCTTTACTGAAGTTGCATGTTCGGCCCTTTCGTTTACGGTATAAAGCCTTTTTGATTTCATTTTCCTACAGCAAACCAAGTTTCCACAATTAGTTCTATTAAGATAACAATGTCGAAGGTTCGACCCCTTCTTTTAGCACCAAAGATGTTGACGAGAAATCCTATCAACATACCCAATGCTTGATATTAGATAATTTTATATGGACACAATCATGTGGTTGGGTAAATCATGTCACTGAGAGCATATCATTCAGATAGAATGATTCGGTCAATAAGATCTGAAATGATAGCTCTGACTTTTTATTAGGATGATCTAAATGAAAGAAGAGACAAATTTCTAAATCTTTCGACATTATCGAAAGGTTAAGAAGACCATTCCTGACTTTATTGGCTTAGAAAGTATGATGGGAGAATGATTAACTCATCAACCGTGTCAAAGGGTTAAGGTTCTGCTCCAACCTTTTGACATGGTTGAGATAGTAAAGGTTATCAAACATTTCGACCCTGTGAAAAGGTTTATGAGGCCAGTAAAAGGTTATCAAACCTTCCGACGTCAAAGGTTCACGAGGTCAGTAAACAGGCTATCAGAACTTTTGAGTTCGTCGAAAGGTTTATGCGGTCAATAAAGGGTTATTAGACCTTTTAACCTTGTCGAAAGGTTTATGAGGCCATTCCAACCTTTCGTCTAAGTTGTCATAATAGAAATTGCCTCTCAAAGCTATTCACATTCATATAAATTTCAACTCCATCATTTTATCAAGTCTCATCTTCCCTGGAGGTTGAAAGTAACCATTCATTAATATTTTTTTACCTTATTTTGATCATGCCGAAAGGTTGTATTCAAAACCTTTCGACCCTATTGAAAAGGGGATGCTTACTTTTTTCTACATTTCTTTATTGCTTCGAACCTCTTGGGTCGATAATCCTTTCATGGAATTCCTTAAAAAGGATCACTGATACCATAAAGAGTAGATATAATATGTCACAAAACCATATCGGGGATCTGATATTGTATATCACAAGTTGTATTCCCCCTTTCATAGCTGAAATCATAAAATCAAGGTAATAAAACTCATGAAAATATCCCATGATGGTTCTATGACATAAACTCGGAATGAACGAAGAAGGTAAGAAATAAATTATATATTATCATCCGTTAATGTTGAATTAACGCCGGATCATGATCATTCTCAAATTCAAAGATGATCACAAGCCATCATCCTCTTTATTTTCTTATAATGAAGACTGATATAAAGTTTAAGAGGCAAATCTCAAATTTAATCTCTAATTTAGGGTTACAAACGTAGTAAGCAGGAGCAAAAGTTCAAGAATGAGAGTGAAGTAAGAAAATCCGATCCCTTAAGCTGGACCCCTTGGGTCTTATTTATAGATGCAGATGGCCCTCCATGATCCTTCTGCCTTTGTTGGAAGGTTTATTATTTTTATGCCTCGACGATCCTTTCGGTTTTATTAATAGGTGGTCTCCTTTGTACTATTATGAACCTTTTGACCTTGTCAGAAGGTTGCTCTTCTTTTGGTCGCTATGAGTCTTTCAACGTTGTCAGAAGGTTGTTATTCTCTTGCTAATTGTGAACCTTGTAATCTTGTCAAAAGGTTGCTCTTCGTCAATGATGTCGAAAGGTTGTCATTCATGCTCTGTTGACTTGTGAGTGCTACTTTCTTCTTAAACTTTCGACATTGTCGAAAGTTATTTTGTATATGTTCTAACCGGTTCGAAAGGCTTGCTATGCTTTCAAAATGGTCATTATTGAGTTGCCTGCTCTTGCTTTGTCTTCTCCACCTCCTTTGGAAGGTAAGAGCTCTTTAAATGTTGAGAGGTGAAACCTTTCAAATCCTTCGAAAGGTCTGGGGCTGTTATACACTGTTGACTGCATCTCTTCGACTCATTCAAAAGGTCTGATCTAAACTTCTTTACTTTAACCTTTGTTTTTATGATGATAGTTGTGGGACTATTCTTCTATCTCAGCCGGAAGGTGTTTTCCAGTTCTGTATCTAGCTGCTTCGCTGTGCCTTCGAAATTCTTTCTTTCATGCTTGCAGAAGGTTTGCTTCAAAGTTTTTATGTGCTTCTCTTTACTAGCATTAAACGTTCTTTTCTACATGGTAGAAAGATGACTTTACTTGTTGCTCTTTTTTCATGCAGAAGCTTTTTGGAAGGCCTTCTTTATCTTTATACATATTTTATGATTAATAGTAGCAATAAATCATCCTTCTGGGGTCACAAATACCACTCTTGCCTCAGAACTACATTCATTGGAAGTATTGTCTATGAATAGTTTTCATTGAGCAAGTATGACCATATCGTCTTCTTCTTCAACATCTCATGTTCTAAATTTATCGATGAAATCTATCAATGCCATCCTATTTATTGCCCCCCTTGGATGGTAAGTGATGTCGTACTGGCTCAGTTCAATATTCTACTTGATTAATCCTCGCAAAGTCTCGAGTTGATCTAGTACCTACTTCAAAGGTTAATCTGTAAGCACCTTAATCGGATGAGCCTGATAATATTGTCATAACTTCCTCGATGGAATTGGAAAGTAATAAGTGAGTTTGCTAAAAATTCAGATAGTTCTTTTCTACTATGTAAATCGCTTGTTAATGTAGTAACTTGGTCTCTGAATTCTCGCCTCTTCATGTACCAATGCCAGACATAGTGCATGAACAAACATTGCTAAATAGATGAAGAAATCTGAAAGTGTGTAGGACCGTGTAATATGGAATAGTATGAAATAATAAACTTGATAACAGAAGTAGTAAAGCAAATGAAATAATAAACGAGCACACCGGAGATTTTTATACTGGTTCGAACTTCTCGTTCTACGTCCAGTCCCAGACTCCCTTTTGAAATTTGACTAACAACAATACCCTCACTTAACTTGGAGGAATAGTTATACACAGCTGAGCAGCTGAACAGACACATGAGCAGCAGAACAGGATTTTTGCCTCAGCAACAGATGAGGACTTCACTAATACAAAAGAATATCTGACATTGTATGTTCTTGATAACACTGATTTGTCTCTGATAGTACAAACCTCCTATAATCAAATCCTCAAGTGTATGAAGTGTATGTGAAGATATGAAAAGAAGGTGTTGCTAAGAATCAAAGATTATGAAAGTTAATTTGGAGATTCAAAGCAATAAAATGCTTATTTGTTGTTTGAATGTGAGTATGAGAGCACAAGAAGAATATAAGATAGTTAAAAAGATTTTCGGTGAGTATGAAGTGTTTGGGACCATATATTTATAGTACACAGAGGGTTGCTGCCATTGGTGAAGAGTTCTAACCAAAAGAAGCAATCATTCCTATTCAAAGAAGGATCGTAACCTTTCACAGAATGGAAATGTCTTTTCAAAATATGACAATTGGGTTCAGGTCAGTCAACTGGTGGATTTGGATCAGTCGACTGGTCATTCAACAATTTATAAAAGAAAAGCTTTGCACATTCATGCATGTAGACTAGTCAGTTGACTGGTTGTTTATAGCCATTCAGCTGGCTGTAGTGTATTTGCACTAGTGGCTCTGTTTTAAAAAAAATGAGAACGATGAGGTGCGGACTACTTGAGAATAGATTTTAACAATTTCTAAGACTCAAACACAAGTATTAAACAGTGAAAACATAGATTCAAAGTCTTGATATCACCATAGTCCTTTGATTGTCTCTTTTTGTTGTGATTGATCGTGCATTCTCTTTTTCTTCTAAACTACTTTGTCATGAATCAAAACTAGTGATTCAACATTCTCTCCCTTTTTGATTAATGACAACCTATATATAATTAACTTAGAGAACATATAAAAAAACTCCCCCTAAATATATGACACTTCTTGCACCTACATCAAAATGGTTAGTACATATACTTTTTCCCCCTTCGTCATCGACAAAAAGGAGACATATCATAGCAATAATTACAATACCAAGTGCAGAAAAATATATCCATAGTGATATTAATTACCACAAGTCTCAAAAATGTCCATAGCTTCAAACTAAAGGATAAAAGTACCAATAAGCAAATAACAAGAGCATCTACCTAACTTACCATCCAAGCAACGAAAGCTCATTCGTCAAGATCCCAGTTATACTCTTCTTCCGGTGCAGTCTCCTTCTTGGGTCTTGAAGTGCCTTAAGCACTAATGTCACTACTAATATGCTCCTCTGATGTAGACCATGTAAAATGAGGTGCTGGACGCTTGCCTTGAGCGACCAAAGTGGCAGTAGTGGAGGAAGAACATGATATGGCATCCCATAAAGTAGAGAAGAAGCCTTAGATTTTATCAAGCTTCTTATCCACTTTCTTGAGTCTTGAATCTAGGATAACTTGATTTCGGGAGAGGATTTCAATGGATTCACGGGTGTTGGAGGAGGTAGCTAAACAGATATCTTCTTCTTCTTGATGTGGTTTTGGCTCTCTAATTACAGGACCTCTAGATTGTTGTTGAGCCTGTTGATGCTTCCAATCTTCGTATGTGGTAATAGGTGGAGGTCTTGCCGGTAGCTTCATAAGGCTTATGGTATAGATATTGATCATTCTGACTGTAGAGAATTTGTTGTTGCTCACATCTCCATTGTCGATAATATAGCCTTTGGAATTGTCTCCAAATGTGACGGAGCCTCCATCTGAGTAAGTAATGTTTGATAGCATATCTTTGTCTCTTGTCATATGTATTGAGCAAGCACTGTCGAGTAACCATTTTCCTCACTTTTTAAGTGGGACCTGCAAAAATAAGGAATTATATTGGTACACACTTTTTGTTAGGGTCCTAAGAGTTAGATCCTAGGAAACCAAAGCCAAGAGGGTTCAGTATTCCTTTTGAAAATATAATCTTTATTCTTATGAATTGTCTCTAAAAAGGTGTTAATATATTTCTTCCTAATCAAACTGTTGTTTTTTTTAGGAGCCCAAATTTTTGTGTTTTTATAGAAAGTATTTCTTTTTGACTATTTTGTAGTAGGCTTAATATTTCTCCTAATTTCCTTTTTAGGTGGAGCTTTTGATTTCTCAGCATATCCTAATCCTTTCCTACTTGAAACAAATTGAGAGCTATCACTACTTTTAGATAGAGTTTCTCTTCCTTTATTAAAGTTTAAGACATTTTTGACGACGCTTTCTAACTTAGTTTTGAGACCAGTAATATTTAATTCTATCAATTTTATTTTTGTCTTCAATTCGTGATTTTCAGAAACAAGAGCGTCATTCTTCTCTTTTTGAGTTTCAATTTCTTGACTCAATAGAGTGAGTTGAGAATTAATATTAGAGAATGATTCTTGTAATTTTTCAAGTCCTTCCTCTAGTATTTTCTTTTCGTCATTAAGCATATCTCTTTTGAAATCTGCTTTGTTCTGATGTTCACGAGTTTCCTTATATTTTCTTTTAAGATTTTTGGGAGTGTTAACTAGTTCAGAGTTTATCTCTATCATATCATCAAAGGTAAAATCACTAACCTCATTTTCAGTGGCTATGAAGCAAACATTAGCTTTCTCGCTTTCACCGTCACTGCCATTATCTGATGAAGAGGAATCTGAATCATCCCATGTGACAAAAAATGCTTTCTTTTTCTTATCTGTTCTACCCTTGTTGAAGTATCTTTTCTTTAGTTCTAGACAGTCTTACCGGATATGACCTTTCTCATGGCAATTAAAACATTCTAGTACTGAAGATGATGGTTTGCTTGGTAAGTTTCTTTTTCCATTGTTTCTGTTGTTTTTCCAGAATTTCAAGAATTTTTTGAAATTTTTGGCAATAAGTGCTATATCTTCTTCATCTGAACCTCCATTCCCTTCTTCTTCGGCATGGAATGCTATGTTCTTTTTGTCCCGTACTTATACTCGTTTTTCCTGCAAATTCACTTCATAGGACATTAGAGTTCCTATTAACTCTTCTGGTTTTATGGTAGAGAGGTCATTAGCTTCTTCAATAGCCAAGACTTCTCTTTCCTATTTATCCGTTAAAGAGTTTAGGATTTTCGATACAATATCAAAAATAGTGAACATTTCTCCTAATCCTAATAGTGAATGATAAATATCTTGAAATCTAGAGTACATATCATTGATGGATTCATCTTGCTTCGTTCTAAAATTTTGAAATTGATTTTTGAGCATGGAGATTTTTCTTTGTTTGACTTTTCTATTTCCTTCATGTGTGATTTTAAGTGTTCGCCATATTTCATAAGCAGTTTGACACATGCTAAATCGATTAAATTCATTTCTATTTAGTGCACAAAATAACATGTTCATAGCTTTAGAGTTGGTAGAAGCATCTTGTTTTTGTGTGTTTTTCCATGTGGAGTATTCTCCTGCAGGAAGAGTGTAATCATTTTGTGTAATATTCCATGATTCAAAACTATTTGATTGCATATAGATTCTCATATGAGTAGCCCAATAATTATAGTTCAAACCATTGAAAAATGGAGGTCGTGCAGTGGATTGATGTTCTACAAAACTAGTGTTAGTGCTAGTGCTAGTGTTACTGTCCATATTAGCAAACAATCAAATAACTATGTTACGGTTAGATGAAGCCTTGCTCTGATACGAAATGAAAGTGTGTAGGACCGTGTAATATGGAATAGTGTGAAATAATAAACTTGATAACAGAAGTAGTAAAGTAAATGAAATAATAAACAAGCACACTAGAAATTTTTATACTGGTTCTAACTTCCCGTTCTACGTCCAGTCCCAGACTCCCTTTTGGAATTTAACTAACAACAATACCCTCGCTTAACCCAGAGGAATAGGTATACACAACCTGAGCAGCAGAACGGACACTTAAGCAGCAGAACATGATTTTTGCCTCAGTAGCAGAAATGGACTTCACTAATATAAAAGAATATCTGACACTGTGTGTTCTTAATAATACTGATTAGTCTCTGACAGTACAAACCTCCTATAATCAAATCCTTAAGTGCATGAAGTTTATGTGAAGATATGAAAAGAAGGTATTTCTAAGAATCGAAGATTATGAAAGTTAATTTGGAGATTCAAAGCAATAAAATGCTTGTTTGTTGTTTGAATGTGAGTATGAGAGCACAAGAAGAATATAAGATAGTTAGAAAGATTTTCGGTGAGTATGAAGTGTTTGGGAGCATATTTTTATAGTAGATAGAGGGTTGTTGCCATTGATGAAGAGTTCTGACCAAAAGAAGCAACCATTCCCATTTAAAGAAGGATCACAACCTTTTGTAGAATGGAAATGTCTTTTCAAAATATGACAGTTGGGTTTAGGTCAGTCGACTGGTGGATTTAGATAAGTCGACTAGACATTCAACAATTTAAAAAAGAAAAGCGGTGCACATTCGTGCATGTACACCAGTCAGTCGACTGGTTGCTTATAACCAGTCGACTGGCTGTAGTGTACTAGTAGCTCTTTTTTTTTTAAAAATGGGAACGATGAGGTGCAGACTACTTGAGGATAGATTTTAACATTTTCTAAGACTCAAACGCAAGTATTAAACATTGAAAATATAGATTCAGAGTCTCGATATCACCATATTCCTTTGATTGTCTCTTTTTGTTGTGATTGATCGTACATTCTCTTTTTCTTCTAAATTGCTTTGTCATGAATCAAAACTAGTGATTCAACAAAATCTTCCATGTCCAATAGTTTGGATAGAATCAATGGATTTTCCATATAACTTAGTAATTCCTCGAAGGCATCCTTACATTCCTTCATCCACTTGAAATTTCTCTTTCCCTTTTCGTGGGTTCCAAAGAATAGCATACACTTATCCATCTTTTGAGATAAACCGACTCAATATGGCGATCTTCCCGCTCAAACTTTGCAACTTCGTCCTATGGTTTGGGCAATTACATTCCTCAAGGCATTAATCTGCTTTAGATTAGCCTCAATGCCCCTTAAATTCATGATGAATCCTAACAATTTCCACAATGCAACCCCAAAAAATACTTCAACAAATTCAGCTTTATTCCATACTTTTGTAGCACTTCGAAAACCTACAAAAGGTCATCCATGAAATTCCTTGATGCTTGTGATTTCACAAGCATATTATCCACATACACTTCCATCGTCCGCTCGATCTGATTCTTGAACATGGAATTCACCAATATCTACTAAGAAGCTCCGAAATTCTTTAATTGAATGACATTACTATATAACAGTATAATCCCAAAATCTTCATAAAGCTTGTGTGCTCCTGATTTGAAACATACATCAATATCTGATTATAACTAGAATCGGCATCCATAAAATGGAGCCACACTTGTCCAATGGTCCCGTCTACTAGTTGGTTAATCCTAGGCAAAGGGAAAACGTCCTTTAGGCATGCTTTATTCAAGTTTGAATAATGATTACATGTCTGCCATTTTGCATTTGCTTTCTTGACAACATGGGATTTGATACCCACTCATGGTAAAAAGCATCATTGATAAAGCCATTTACCTTTAGCATATCCACTTCCCCCTTCACGTACTGGATTTTTACAAACCCAGACTACGTCTTCTCTATTTCACATATGGATATTTTTGGTCCCCATTCAGTGTGGCATGATACCTCCCTCGATTTCCTTCACATATCCAAATGTGTCCAAACAAATACATCTAAGTTTGCATAGAGAAAACCGACCAATTTCTTCCTTAATCCTGCAATGAGTTGAGATCTGATCTTAAGGACTAAAGTAGGATCGTCTTTCCCAGTTGGAACATTTATCGTCGACTTAGCTGGTGCTTTCTGCACTTCCTCTAACTTCTTCTTGGGATCCATATACTCATAGAACTTGCTATGGTTCTCGATCCAGGGGTTAGGCATTAGTTGCTATGCATTAGCATTCTAAATGCAGAAATCTTTCTCTACATTCTTTCCTTTCTCCCATCGCTTTGCTTCTCTAAGATCGACGACATAACATTTTCGACCAATGCTCTAGTAACCTCGAATCGATCCAACCCCTTCGTATGGAAATTCATCATCAAGCACAAAGGAGCCAAGGTCGTTGAATTATCTAATTCCGATGATGATTTGCATCATGCTAGTGATGAGTGTAGCTAAATGTTAAAGCTCGTGATGTTGGTGCTTAAGCTACAGGGTCTTACACGTTCAAACTAACATTATATAAACCTATCACTTGTCATCCATGAAAATCAAGTTAATACACAAACATCCATATTCATGTGTCTTACCTCACTATCTATCCCAGTAATCATCTCCAAAATAGCTCCCAAATGCTCTATAAAACTCTAGCTATGAAACTTGGTATTCAAGTATAGGATCTTACACGTTCAAACCAACATCAGATAACCTATCACTTGCCATCCATGAAAATCAAGTTAACACAAAAACATCCATATTCATATGTCTTGTCTTACCATCTATCCCTGTAATCATCTCCAAAATAGCTCCCAAACGCGCTATAAAACTCTAGCTACAAAACTCCATCAATCCCAATGAGGCCTAGTTGGGCTATGACGACCGCTCTACACCGACGACACCCAATATACCTGAATAGTGCGCTGTAGCAGTACTCGATTGATGTAGGACGATCATCAATGAAGTAAATATGCAACATAGAACTTGACATATATCTTACAGCGCATCGAATAAATATAATAGCAAACATCTCAGATATAAAACATGATAGATAGTGAATAACTGAATGAATCACAACATTAGAGTATGTAGATCCATACAGTAAACAACATAAGTAATAGAGTTATACATCAAATAACAACTCATAAACTACCTCTAAATAGTAAGGCACTATAAGCTCCACAGTGTTGTGCAGTGAGATAGCAAATGAATAAATATAATAACATGAAAGAATAGCCTCCTGCTCGCCTCACCTCTAGCTCCACGAGCTCACTAGACCTATATCCATGTTCTACTCATTTAAAAGTACCTAGAGTAATAGGAACAAAGCATAATACTCTGGGTCAAACAACAGTCTAGGGTAAGTGGTAGAAATCTCAAATACTATAAAGTCAATATACAAGGACAAATGTATGGGAAAACAAACCTGACCTGCTCCGACATCCATAGAGTTAGTACATACAAAAGATGTACGCTACTTTATGATAGTCATCATAAGGGTACTATAGATCGAGGTAGTAAGGGTTTCAGATATATACATCAATAATATCGGAATTAAGTGACATCCCTAAGGTGATAAACAATCAAACCAAGCATAGCATCCATCATCCATCCTCACATTCACTCACTCAGTGCGTTGGATATATGATACTCCTATACTCCATCTCATCATTAAGGACTACTTGACATCCCCGGCCACGATCCATCTGGGTAAAAATAGATTCTAACATCAAGGAACTCTGCCATATAATCACTATGTCCTCGCATCAATGGACAATAATATATAACCCAACCCATGTCCCAACATAAAGGGACTCTGATGTCCGGGCAGATCAGGTTCTAACGTCAAGGGATTCTAATCATCTCACGTACTCTTATCTCAAGAGTGTACCGCATCATCTTAAGTATCAACAATCTCTTTGCACACGTCATTCATAGCTGAGCTCATTCTTATCCCGAAACTGTCCTTCTGACACCGGCTTAAAGTCATCGTGGTTAAGAACTATTTTAGACAGTCATTATTGGTCGTACAATATCATCACTCGTCTCATAGTCTTCCCCCGATAGTTCCCTTAATCATAGTCGTCGTCACCTACTCTATATTTCCGTGTATTGCAATCCATCATTGAAGCCACCACTTTCCATCATTGATCCCCCATCGTCAAGTGACGAATGGTCATTATCGAAAATCATTGAAATAGTTGTCGAAAAACTCACTTTAGGTTTCGCCCAAAGTAGGACCAATTTTTTTACCCAAAGCAATCCACGATCGATCCATACTCCCAAAGTCACCACCGATAAATTAATAGGCCTTTGTTGTCACTATCATATTGATCTCGCCAAATTTGGGACAAAACCTATGGATCGTCACCAATCCGTTACCATCAAACCATCCCTACCGATCCATACCATCGATCCATCACTACCAAACTCATACTTCATATATGTGCTCTGGTACACCTCCCCATGCTCCACCATGGATCACATGTTGATTGGGTCAACACCCATGGGTCGGTACATAGGGATGAAACTTCAAAAAGCCATAACTCGAAAGTACTAACTATAAACGTCTCAAAACTTTGTGTTAAACCTCTGGAGACCATTCTTGTCGCCATCTATCGATCACACCATGATTTGAGCAATTTGAGTACCGATCCATGATCAAGGATCATCACTGATCCATACTATGAATGCTTATATCTTTACCATACTAACTCCAATTAACCGAAATTTTTTATGCAACCTTATGAGGCCTTCCTTGTTGCCTTATATCGATCACACATCGATCTAACCACTTTGAATTTCTAGGTCATCGACGATCCAAGAACAAATCCTACGTCTAGATCGCCATTCGATCGGCATTTTCAACCATTCAAACATTAGACAATCATTTATACATCATATTCAAGTAATAACAACACCTAAACATTCAAATTTACCCATTTTAAACAAATCCAAGTCTAAGGTTAAGTATCCTTAAGAACACTTTTTTGTAAATCAAGTAAATTTCAATAGATGGTCAATTATAGTCTAAAGCATTTTTAGAGATTTTTATACAATTTTTAAAACATCATTTAAGGTGTGTATTGACCTAATTAACAAGTGAGAGATCTAATCACTTACCAGGTACCCAAATCTGCCACTCTCCTTCTAGAATCCAAAATGGATAGCAAGCGATCTAAATTCACAAGCATAAAAATGATGAATCAAGGATCCTTTTTCATTAACCACCTCTCTAATGAAGATCTAAATTAGATTTAAGCAAGAAAAGGCGGATCTTTTGAAGGAAAGATGAGAAATAGAGGTTTGAAGAAGTTTTTGGGAAGATGAAAAGTGAATCATCTTAGCCCCAACACCCCTCCCTGGCTCCAAATCCTGAAAAGGATAATGGGCATGGATTGCCTAATTACCGATATATCTGTCTAGAAGTCCTTAAAATTTAAAATTGCAATATTTCTCAAACGTTAAGTCCGTTTTTCTATTATGACTACTCTACGAAAGAAAAACCATCATCCTAAAGCAATGGAAGTTGTTTCAAGCCCTAACTCATCTCCTATCAAAAGTTACGGGTCATACAAGATTTTTAAGGTATAAATGGTCACATATAAATTCGGTAAAAGTCATAGATATGGAAAATGTTCCTAAGAGTCATTTCCTAAAACTTTAGAATCATATGACTTCATATGAAAATATTCTACAATCCTCCGATACGTATAATATTGTTCGATACATGGGTTTAGGTTCAACCTGACCCAACCCGGTGTTGATTGGTCTAGCATTCATCCAAAACCAATCAACTGATTAGCTGACTATTTTACCAATCAATAGTCGTGGCCTGGGTCATGCCTATCTATGCGTCATTCGTTGCTTCGGCCTCTATTCTATGTCCCTTCTTCTACCTTCGGTTGATTTTATTTCATCCCTAAAGCTTTATACTACCACCATTCTTTTATTTTAGGGTCCAATACCATTAAATAGAGGAGTAAATTCATTCATATTCATGATATTATGTTTCTTTTCATTTTGTTTCTTTTTGTTTACTTTTAGTTCAACTATCGTCTAAGTCTCAATTTTTATTGTTTTAATTTCAGTAACTAAACAAAAGTTGGGTCAATTCATGAATTCTAATCATGATTACATCATTCTCTTTGCATAATATGAAGAATAAAAGAAGAGTCACGCACATTCTTCGATCAAAGCTTCCTAAATAAAGAAGAACCCAACACTGTCTCCACTGTTGTGTTCCGTTAGTGCCTAGAAAACTCCCCAATTCACCCTAAATTCCAAAACAACTCTTAGAACTCTCCTACATGATCGTTTAGTAGGTAATTTGTTGAAATCCGTTAAGATTTCAGAGAGCTGTCTTTTTGATGTTTGAGTAAGGAAGATGGGAGGAATGTAGTGAGAGAGGAGAATGAAATTTTGAATTTTTGAACATACATACTTCTCAAATGTGTATTGGAAGGGAAATTGAAATGGCTCTACATCAAATTGAAATCCTAAAGTTAAAAGGCCGCTAAGCTCCAAAACTTGTTTCATCCAAATCTCAATCGTACAACTTCCAATTCGTACAAGCTCATAGGCAAAACTGACCCGAAGGATTCTTTCTATGCAATTATGCAATTTTTGTTGTCAAATTCCAAACTTTGAAAAATTACCACTTTCCCCTCTTTTACTTAAATGAATTAAATCATCATTTTATTGAATAATCAACTTATGACCGTCATGAATTAAATTATAATCAAATTGCATTAGGTCGGTTATCAATGAAAGTAATTGGAGATTACACAATTCAAACAATTATGAATTCCAATCAAATCAAAATGGATAAAGATAAACCCCTTGATTCAAGAACGATTACTCATTACTAATTTTTTTTTATATAAAGATAAACAGAAACAAGTCTTTTTTTGAGAACCTAATAAACTTATCTTATTTAACTATTGATTATTGAGAATAACTCATTTATTGTTGTATTATGTTCTCCCTCCTTAAAATAATTTCATCCTCGAAATTCCCAAAGGATGGAAAAATTCAATACAATCTCTAACACGTCACATACAACTTACACGACATGACCCCATACACACATAAAACATCCATGACGTACAAAACAAACCATTCAAACTGTCATTCAAACACAACATACATCATTAATTACCTAACATTCGTAACATTTACTTGGGTGATGCAAACTTCGCAATACATAAAAGATAACAATACAAGCAGGCATATGTGATAATAAGGGCACATGATATCATATTAAAATGCAAAATCTATCTTCGATGCCTTCCTATATGAATGAGATAAAGTGAAAATTTAGGCATGTATGAATACCCCCTAGTGTGAGCATATAATTTCTATTTGTGTACAATGGTTATCAAATCCAATACATCATAAAGTACGTGCATAAATTAGAAAACTACACAATTCATACAAAATTATTAAATAGAACAAACAATCCTAAGAATGAAAGAAAGCAAACCAACCAATAGTATTCTAAACAAAGCACCAAGCGCGTGCACACACACACACACACACACACACATATTGATTATTCAATCATAGATAATAAACTAATTTTACTAACAAACATGCAAAATGGATTCCGGAAAAAATTTGAAATGAAAATCTCGGGTCCTCTCTTCGGCTTCCTTGACTGGATTACTATTTACATTCTAAAGAAATAAACTTCATTAATGGTATACATATTTGTTCCTAAACACCAACCTCAAAAGTTTGTGCACAACTACGATTTTTGTAATTCATTCGACCAATCTCAACGTCCAATACCAAAACACATAATAACCAGTATCCAATACCAAAGCATATAATAACCAGTCACCTTACCTAAAAATGCCCAGCTAAATTAAGTCTCATAACACTCCTAAATGCATATATACCATACCAGAAAATCTAAGTTGTAACGACCCAATATTTTCAACCATTCGCATCCGCACATTGTCGGACTTGAATTGTTCAAAATACTGCGTTGTAGAATAAATTTGGCAAAACTCAAAATATACAATAAATAGATCACAGAATCACATACACAGATATCAGAATCTCGCAGCGGAAATTAAAAATTTAGTGGTTCATGAAGCCACTGATATAACTTCAACAAAACAGAACTTACATTGTCTATAATCCTCAATACAAATTTTAAGACATAAATAGAGATAGAGTCTTCAAAGTCTTGAATTCCAGAAAAGATAAAGGCTGAAACAACTTCCAGCAGCGCGAATGATCTACTGAGTGTCCTAGCTACGGAGAAGAAATTGAAGCTGCAACTCAGGCTGACCCGAGCGAAAAATAAAACATAACACTCGAGTCAGGACATACATACTTATATAATGTAAGCTAATTCAAGTGTACTGTAATATAGAGCAAGTAACTTAAAGGATGCTTGGGACCGCCCATCCTCTAAGGATCCGTCAAACTATTTACTATGTAGTATATTGCGCTATTATAATAGTGTCTATTTATAAAATAAACATACTTTTAAATAGCATTAAGGCTTTACATTTTCCACCTTAACACGTAATAGTCCCAGTAGTCCATCCAATATCATAGCTCCTCCTGATCGGGAAGCAACTAGAGGATACCACACGGGCTACGGGAGAAATCTAAACTCGTACAAGGCTCGGTATGGTAGATGACACGGCACAACTAGGCAATGCCAGGGTAGATATACCAATTGCTATCCAGGCTGGTGGAAACGCGTAGCCGCAGTTACCGCCCACCTCGGACTAACTCCCCAAAATCAAAATATAGAGGTGGCCACCGAATCAATCCAAAATCATAGTATAATATCGAAGAGGAGCGTCCGATCAGAGGAATGACCTCATTGGCCTGGAATTGCTCCTGTTTTAGCCACCTTATGCCAACTCACGGGAGTCGGGTCCACGTATTTACCTTACAGGAAACGCCACCACCGACCTACTTCATTCTGGAATCTCCACCGCGTACACGGTTGGTCAAAGTGGTTTTCGGTATCGACAGAGAGTATGTCCATATCCGATCCCGGTCTCTTTGCCAACCCATCGTTATTATAACCCGTGGTCATTTAAAAACAATTTATACTTTAAAACCAGTATAAACATTTCCATTTCAAAACTATAAATACGATATCATTTAAAACCCAAAACAACATGATATCGTTATATTCAAATATAATTCTTTTCCAAAACCATACTGCTTAAAATTTATAATATCTGGAAACCAAATATTTGAATTATACCTTTAAACCATAATATATTGGAAATTTTTCTTTAAAAAAAACATAACTCCCAAAACACAAATGGTTTGGATATAAATGGTTTAACTTTATGGTTACTTTGTAAAGAAGATAATTTACATAGCTTTACAAATATATTTCTTTATTTTAAACCATAATTTAAATATCACTTCATGTTCCCAAGACCATTTCAATTCCTATATATATATCCAATTGGAGTATTAATATTCAAAACTAAGGTTGGATATTTTTTTCTTTCAACAAATTAGTGTTTATTATTTCGTCTTGAATATTCCCATAAATTCCATAGATAAAACTCCAAAATTATGCCATTAAATAATTTCAAAATTTACTTAACACTAGAATGTTCATCTTAAATTTATTAAGAAAAATCCAGTTATAAATCTCATATCTTAAAGGTCTCCAAAACTTAAACATAAATATAATTTATCAAATTCCTTAAATTTCAAAACAATCAAATTCCAGATTCTATAGCACTTAGGAAATGCTACCTAAAGTTACGGGTAAAACTAGTCCAATTTCAAAAGACAGCATTTAAATGCTTTAGTAGATTGTTTAACTTAATAAATATTTCCAAATATAACTTATATATATATTTCTTAACTGAAATCTTATCCTTTCAAAAATCCAAAATTTCCAAAATAAGTTATATTCCAAAATTTTATTCAAATATTTATTTATTTATTTATTAACATTTATAACTCATTCAAAATCAATATAAAATCCTTTAAAGATATTAAATCAAATATTTAACTTCCAAAATAATTTTAAGTATTTCAGAAAATATTATAAGGACCACGGGCCTGTATATAGTTTTCTAGCCTAGGTCAAGTGATACGGATTTATATCATTTCAATCCGTAATTTACAAACCCCGGGTTCTATCATTTCAAACCCGCAATCCCAAGTTAACAGTTAAACAGTTAACATAATAATAGCACAATAATCATCATTTAGGCCTATCATTTCAGCCCACAACAATCTAAATTTAACAGGGAACTTGCAGTGGTGATTTAAGCAGTAAATAAACAATAATATAATATAACTGCAGAAATAATACAACAGATAATAACTGATGAGGTGTCAATTTAAATGGGATTCATCATTCTACGTTATACTACAGACAGATAATATTTAAATAAAATTTTTACACATACACTTGCGATAATTCACAAAATATATGTACATATGTCTGGTGAGGAATACTCACCTTAAACGCTGCAGTGGATCTAAATCAAACACGGTATCTACTTCGGAAAAAAAAACGGAAAGCACGATCAAACTTCGGCGGATGCAAAGCCTTGACTTAAATCTATAAGATCCAAATACCAAGTATGCGAATTTAAAAATTACGGTCAAAGCAAAATTTCAGAACAACTGGAACGAATAGAATAAAAGAAATTTAGTTCAACTTGCTCGACTACTACAACCCGCTAACCGTCTCAACATATCCTAGGCCCATACTTCAACCGTACGCATGCATAAAATAAATTGAATAAATTGCAAAATAAATTGCAAATTTAATACAATTGATTGAATAAAAAGATGTTATGCACCCAAACAAAACAAATACATGTTTAGACATTATTAAATTATTTCTCACATTTTTAATCATATTTATCATGATCAATTATTTTCATTCTCATATATATTTATTTAAATAAAATGACAATATTGGCAACAAACACAATACTGTTCAAATTATTCGATTTAATCAAATGTAGCCACTAACTACATTCGAATTCATTAAATAATACTTTATTTCACATACATGTTCATCATGTTTAGGCAAATTATTTCTTCTTTTACTTTTATTATTAAACATTAAAAGGTGATTATTGGTATACATCACCAATATCCTTTTATTAACCATAATAAATACAATCCATTGATATTTATCCACCCAAATTCTCAAATAAGTAGTTAAATTTATTTTTAACCATCTTAAATTTATTTCAACCATTAAAAATTGAAATAAATGTCATTTTATTATATTCACCCAAGATTTATTCATACAATATTGTTTATTTGAATTAAACAACATTTCATATCATTTTCTCCTTATCAATTTATCTTCTCCATTATTAAATTGTAATTCTTTTTTTTTTTTTTTTCTTTCTATGCCTTCCTCTTCAAACTGCACTTATCCAAATCCACAATACCACTAACTACATCATAACTACACTAATTCCATAGTCTAGCTTCCTACAATCAATTTATATCATTTCTTCCAGCCTACTACTAACAAAGTTCTATATGTATTTATAAATGGCACGGCATGATGGGGAAGTAGCCGAGCAAGGAAATCAGAGAACACAAGAAGGAGGAAGGAAAATTGGAAGAAGCAAAGAAATAAACAATGCAAATTATTTACCTGATAGAAGCTTGTATCAGAGAGGGACAAACAAGGAGATATGAAAACTTATGTGAATGAGGCAAAGTATCTGTAGATAAACTTGCGAAATAAAAAGGGGAGATAAATAGGCAGGTTTGAAAACGTAAGAAATAAATGCAAGCGTTGATTTTTGAGTGCATGTGTTTAGGCAAGAGATTTATTTCCAGTTCTTCTTGTTTGAACGCTACACGAAAATTGTGATAAATGCATGCGTTGATTTCTCTTTCCAGTTTTATGTTTGAACGATATCACTCTTTTGGATTTTTTTTTTTAGATAGCTTGCGTGATTTATACCAGTTATAATCTAAATTTAAAGCATGCGTTACTGCAAATTTGAACAGATTTGATTGAGGAAGCAAAACTTGAGCTCTTGCGTGATTTATGGTAAGCAATGAAAAAGCTTTTAACTGAAAAGGCAAAAGTAATAAATGCTTACATAAATATTTACTTGATCAATGGTTCGAAAAATTTATTTATTGCAAAACAAACGCAGTGGAAACAGAGAGATATAATGGGTATGCGAAAATTTGCAAAGATAGGCAAGATTAAATTTTGAATGCATTTAATTTAGGTGAGAGGAAAAATGGCAATTGGAAGAGTTGATATTTTTGTGGATAAGGCTGCGTGAATAAATGAATACAGTGACATGCTCAAGAAACAAATGGTAAAAGGCAAATGTCAAAATGTTAAAAGAATAAAATTTTGTGTCACGCGCAAAGGAAGGCAAATTTGATTTCCAGTTTGATTGAATTAAATTGGTTTTCATATATACATGTATACCATATTCACTTTAATATTGCGAATTTAATTATCATTTAACAAAGTTAAAACTTCAAAATTAGTTAATTCCCTCTAATTGATTTCCATATTCTTCTAATCAATTAATTCCCCTTTAATTGCCTTTAATTGATTTCAATTGATTACCTTATCCCTTTTAATTACCCTCCTTAATTGATTTCAATTAATTACCATATTACCAATTAATTATCCTCCTTTAATTACATACTCAAATTTGGTTACTAACTTAATTAGTTAATTAACCCTTTTTGTTAATTATCAATCCTGCGACGTCTCACATTAATCCGTCCGCTTTGTAGGCACTGGTAGCCGGACTGGTTACACGGGCAGATTTCTCCTACAAAAATGGGGATTAACCTCGTGTCCTCATGCCATTAACCAAAAGAATTAACTTATTTATCTTTCATCAATTTTATTAATTTGCATTAATTATTCAATAAATTAATTCTGGTCAACTACTGAAATTTTACAATTAATTTCTCTATTAATTGTCATAAATTTCTTTTTGAAATATCTATTAATTGTCATTAACTCCATTTTAAAATATCCGTATGTGCCTTTATTCAAGTTTTGAATTGCTAACTAGGAATAAGGTAGATTTATCAAATAAATTGATTGTAAGTTTCATTGTTTTAAATTGCTTAACAATGTTCACTGCTAACATAATTAATATGTCAAAATTGAGAATATTCCACCAACATGATTTGCATGTCATAACCTACCAAATTAACATAATTAATTAACTACTTTAATATGTTACAAATTTTCTCCTTTTCATTATTTTTAGGGAATGGGTATAACAACAGATATTATGATAATATCCAAAACATTTAGTTACCACACACTTCATTATACATTATAAAAATTTCCTTTTTTTTTTCTTCTTCTTAAATTTAGTTACAAAAATCATATTAAATTAACGAGTTTAATTCTCTAGATTAAATATTTAAACAATATTGGTAAACACAATTTATATAAATTATATTCCTAAAAAAAAAAAAAATTTAAAAGAAATAAATAGCTAAAAACTAGGGCTGTTACACTCTCCCCCACTTAAGAACTTTTCGTCCTCGAAAAGGAACAAAAGAAAAGAAACAAAGGAAGATAAGCTAGATAAACAAGAACTTTAAACGAATAGTTCCGGATTTGAAGCACGAAGAAGATCTTCTAGAATCGGTTTTACTCTTTTCAGTTCGACCGTCGGTCTATGGGTGGTAAGCGGTGCTCAGGCCCCGATGAGTAACAAAGATTTTTAAAGATTATAGAAAAGATTTCTAAATAGACTGGTATAAGCAATAGCCTCCTCATTCTGTAGCAGATAGGGAAACCAAGGACACTTAAAGATAGTTTGAAAACAAATAAGATAATAAATTTGCAATCATAATGCTTTGAAATCATTAAATTTATAAATATTATCATTTGGAAATCATGCTACTAAAATCATAATACCTTTAAAATAATCTTCATTTATACCTTTTAAATTCAATGCCAAACAATATTCATTTCAAGGTTGAAATATTCCTAAGTTCATTTATAAAAAAAATTTCCAAAACATTTTATTTTTAGAAACAGCAGCACTCATAATATGCTATAGTAGATATAATAGTATTCCTAATCAGTTTATTATGTACTTAACTCTGAATTTTAACAAATAACCTAACACTTTATTAAAAATACTTATCTTATAAATAAGATATTCCTTCAATAAGTTACCCTTGAATTTCCATTTGAAAACCAATTCTCAATTATCAAAATTTAGTGATATTAGAATACGTCTTAACTATTTATTTAGACATCAATTAAACTATGATTTGAAGATATATAATCCTTACTCCAAAAATATCCCTTTCAAATATATTTTCCTTATTCAAAGATACCTTGTTTATTACACAAGCATATTCATTTCAGGAAATAACCTTTTATTAAAATCTCTTGGTTAGATTTACGGATCCATATTAAATTAATTTGATTATTAAGACATTTGAATAAAATTCCTTAAATTCTTTTTCCTTATTTATCCCCATTAATCTTTTATAACTAAAATTTAAGTGTATAATATTTATTATAACCACTCATAAAATCCTTTTATATTGTATATTATCCAATTACATGTTAACTTTTGAAAATCAAGGTAAGTTATATTAAATGAAATTGGGTGTTATACAAATAAAACTTTCAATTTAATTATCTCCAATTGGAACCTTTTTATTCAAATTTTTGTTATTATATTTATTTTCCTTCCTCAAGATAACTTTAAGAATTAAATTCCTGATTCCCTTCAAACCATTTAGAGATAACTAAATATATATACCTAATATGTCAAATCAAATTTAAATTATATATCTATATATATTAAGTCATACTTTAGAAATTCAAATCAATTAAAATCTCAAGGAAACACTGTAGCCAGACTACAGAATGGTCTTTTCACTTATTTATTAGACAAACACATGGCTTACAACACCATAAATAAAATCAAAACTATTATCTCTTGACAACTAGTTAAATTAATTATAAAATTTTGAAAATTATACTCATATATATAATATTAGATTTTAATTTCAAATATAGGAATAAACTTCTCAAACCAGGATAGAGACTCAAATTTGATGAACTCAAATCAAATAGAATTCAAGATAAATTGAAATCAGAAGATCAGAATAAGGAAACTGGGTAAGTCTATATAAGTCGCGGACAACCTTGACCTAGTCATCCGTGACTTAAAGAGCCATATCGATGTGGTTGGGGTAAATCTACATTTGATCCAAAGAGATAGAATTTGGAATAACCAAAGATACTAGCATATAAACCGAGGATAAATATAAATCTCCGGTGAATCAATGCTAATGGTAAAGGAGTTTCACCCCTTTATTAGAATAATGGCGAGACCGCCAATTTACAATAAAGATCATCCGAAGTGGAGTTATGAGATACTCCAGAATCTAAAGCAGATGAAAAAGTGAGGGATACGAATGAGCTTTGGAACCGTAGGGAATGTTCCAAAATTCGAAAAGAGAGTGGTTCAATCTCGAATGAACGTGATTCTGTAAATCAAATTTACCATACATTCTAAGTTTTGCCTAGAACCAAAGCTCTGATACCAAATGTAACGACCCAATATTTTCAACCATTCGCATCCGCACATTGTCGGACTTGAATTGTTCAAAATACTGCGTTGTAGAATAAATTTGGCAAAACTCAAAATATACAATAAATAGATCACAGAATCACATACACAGATATCAGAATCTCGCAGCGGAAATTAAAAATTTAGTGGTTCATGAAGCCACTGATATAACTTCAACAAAACAGAACTTACATTGTCTATAATCCTCAATACAAATTTTAAGACATAAATAGAGATAGAGTCTTCAAAGTCCTGAATTCCAGAAAAGATAAAGGCTGAAACAACTTCCAGCAGCGCGAATGATCTACTGAGTGTCCTAGCTACGGAGAAGAAATTGAAGCTGCAACTCAGGCTGACCCGAGCGAAAAATAAAACATAACACTCGAGTCAGGACATACATACTTATATAATGTAAGCTAATTCAAGTGTACTGTAATATAGAGCAAGTAACTTAAAGGATGCTTGGGACCGCCCATCCTCTAAGGATCCGTCAAACTATTTACTATGTAGTATATTGCGCTATTATAATAGTGTCTATTTATAAAATAAACATACTTTTAAATAGCATTAAGGCTTTACATTTTCCACCTTAAAACGTAATAGTCCCAGTAGTCCATCCAATATCATAGCTCCTCCTGATCGGGAAGCAACTAGAGGATACCACACGGGCTACGGGAGAAATCTAAACTCGTACAAGGCTCGGTATGGTAGATGACACGGCACAACTAGGCAATGCCAGGGTAGATATACCAATTGCTATCCAGGCTGGTGGAAACGCGTAGCCGCAGTTACCGCCCACCTCGGACTAACTCCCCAAAATCAAAATATAGAGGTGGCCACCGAATCAATCCAAAATCATAGTATAATATCGAAGAGGAGCGTCCGATCAGAGGAATGACCTCATTGGCCTGGAATTGCTCCTGTTTTAGCCACCTTATGCCAACTCACGGGAGTCGGGTCCACGTATTTACCTTACAGGAAACGCCACCACCGACCTACTTCATTCTGGAATCTCCACCGCGTACACGGTTGGTCAAAGTGGTTTTCGGTATCGACAGAGAGTATGTCCATATCCGATCCCGGTCTCTTTGCCAACCCATCGTTATTATAACCCGTGGTCATTTAAAAACAATTTATACTTTAAAACCAGTATAAACATTTCCATTTCAAAACTATAAATACGATATCATTTAAAACCCAAAACAACATGATATCGTTATATTCAAATATAATTCTTTTCCAAAACCATACTGCTTAAAATTTATAATATCTGGAAACCAAATATTTGAATTATACCTTTAAACCATAATATATTGGAAATTTTTCTTTAAAAAAAACATAACTCCCAAAACACAAATGGTTTGGATATAAATGGTTTAACTTTATGGTTACTTTGTAAAGAAGATAATTTACATAGCTTTACAAATATATTTCTTTATTTTAAACCATAATTTAAATATCACTTCATGTTCCCAAGACCATTTCAATTCCTATATATATATCCAATTGGAGTATTAATATTCAAAACTAAGGTTGGATATTTTTTTCTTTCAACAAATTAGTGTTTATTATTTCGTCTTGAATATTCCCATAAATTCCATAGATAAAACTCCAAAATTATGCCATTAAATAATTTCAAAATTTACTTAACACTAGAATGTTCATCTTAAATTTATTAAGAAAAATCCAGTTATAAATCTCATATCTTAAAGGTCTCCAAAACTTAAACATAAATATAATTTATCAAATTCCTTAAATTTCAAAACAATCAAATTCCAGATTCTATAGCACTTAGGAAATGCTACCTAAAGTTACGGGTAAAACTAGTCCAATTTCAAAAGACAGCATTTAAATGCTTTAGTAGATTGTTTAACTTAATAAATATTTCCAAATATAACTTATATATATATTTCTTAACTGAAATCTTATCCTTTCAAAAATCCAAAATTTCCAAAATAAGTTATATTCCAAAATTTTATTCAAATATTTATTTATTTATTTATTAACATTTATAACTCATTCAAAATCAATATAAAATCCTTTAAAGATATTAAATCAAATATTTAACTTCCAAAATAATTTTAAGTATTTCAGAAAATATTATAAGGACCACGGGCCTGTATATAGTTTTCTAGCCTAGGTCAAGTGATACGGATTTATATCATTTCAATCCGTAATTTACAAACCCCGGGTTCTATCATTTCAAACCCGCAATCCCAAGTTAACAGTTAAACAGTTAACATAATAATAGCACAATAATCATCATTTAGGCCTATCATTTCAGCCCACAACAATCTAAATTTAACAGGGAACTTGCAGTGGTGATTTAAGCAGTAAATAAACAATAATATAATATAACTGCAGAAATAATACAACAGATAATAACTGATGAGGTGTCAATTTAAATGGGATTCATCATTCTACGTTATACTACAGACAGATAATATTTAAATAAAATTTTTACACATACACTTGCGATAATTCACAAAATATATGTACATATGTCTGGTGAGGAATACTCACCTTAAACGCTGCAGTGGATCTAAATCAAACACGGTATCTACTTCGGAAAAAAAAACGGAAAGCACGATCAAACTTCGGCGGATGCAAAGCCTTGACTTAAATCTATAAGATCCAAATACCAAGTATGCGAATTTAAAAATTACGGTCAAAGCAAAATTTCAGAACAACTGGAACGAATAGAATAAAAGAAATTTAGTTCAACTTGCTCGACTACTACAACCCGCTAACCGTCTCAACATATCCTAGGCCCATACTTCAACCGTACGCATGCATAAAATAAATTGAATAAATTGCAAAATAAATTGCAAATTTAATACAATTGATTGAATAAAAAGATGTTATGCACCCAAACAAAACAAATACATGTTTAGACATTATTAAATTATTTCTCACATTTTTAATCATATTTATCATGATCAATTATTTTCATTCTCATATATATTTATTTAAATAAAATGACAATATTGGCAACAAACACAATACTGTTCAAATTATTCGATTTAATCAAATGTAGCCACTAACTACATTCGAATTCATTAAATAATACTTTATTTCACATACATGTTCATCATGTTTAGGCAAATTATTTCTTCTTTTACTTTTATTATTAAACATTAAAAGGTGATTATTGGTATACATCACCAATATCCTTTTATTAACCATAATAAATACAATCCATTGATATTTATCCACCCAAATTCTCAAATAAGTAGTTAAATTTATTTTTAACCATCTTAAATTTATTTCAACCATTAAAAATTGAAATAAAGGTCATTTTATTATATTCACCCAAGATTTATTCATACAATATTGTTTATTTGAATTAAACAACATTTCATATCATTTTCTCCTTATCAATTTATCTTCTCCATTATTAAATTGTAATTCTTTTTTTTTTTTTTTCTTTCTATGCCTTCCTCTTCAAACTGCACTTATCCAAATCCACAATACCACTAACTACATCATAACTACACTAATACCATAGTCTAGCTTCCTACAATCAATTTATATCATTTCTTCCAGCCTACTACTAACAAAGTTCTATATGTATTTATAAATGGCACGGCATGATGGGGAAGTAGCCGAGCAAGGAAATCAGAGAACACAAGAAGGAGGAAGGAAAATTGGAAGAAGCAAAGAAATAAACAATGCAAATTATTTACCTGATAGAAGCTTGTATCAGAGAGGGACAAACAAGGAGATATGAAAACTTATGTGAATGAGGCAAAGTATCTGTAGATAAACTTGCGAAATAAAAAGGGGAGATAAATAGGCAGGTTTGAAAACGTAAGAAATAAATGCAAGCGTTGATTTTTGAGTGCATGTGTTTAGGCAAGAGATTTATTTCCAGTTCTTCTTGTTTGAACGCTACACGAAAATTGTGATAAATGCATGCGTTGATTTCTCTTTCCAGTTTTATGTTTGAACGATATCACTCTTTTGGATTTTTTTTTTTTAGATAGCTTGCGTGATTTATACCAGTTATAATCTAAATTTAAAGCATGCGTTACTGCAAATTTGAACAGATTTGATTGAGGAAGCAAAACTTGAGCTCTTGCGTGATTTATGGTAAGCAATGAAAAAGCTTTTAACTGAAAAGGAAAAAGTAATAAATGCTTACATAAATATTTACTTGATCAATGGTTCGAAAAATTTATTTATTGCAAAACAAACGCAGTGGAAACAGAGAGATATAATGGGTATGCGAAAATTTGCAAAGATAGGCAAGATTAAATTTTGAATGCATTTAATTTAGGTGAGAGGAAAAATGGCAATTGGAAGAGTTGATATTTTTGTGGATAAGGCTGCGTGAATAAATGAATACAGTGACATGCTCAAGAAACAAATGGTAAAAGGCAAATGTCAAAATGTTAAAAGAATAAAATTTTGTGTCACGCGCAAAGGAAGGCAAATTTGATTGCCAGTTTGATTGAATTAAATTGGTTTTCATATATACATGTATACCATATTCACTTTAATATTGCGAATTTAATTATCATTTAACAAAGTTAAAACTTCAAAATTAGTTAATTCCCTCTAATTGATTTCCATATTCTTCTAATCAATTAATTCCCCTTTAATTGCCTTTAATTGATTTCAATTGATTACCTTATCCCTTTTAATTACCCTCCTTAATTGATTTCAATTAATTACCATATTACCAATTAATTATCCTCCTTTAATTACATACTCAAATTTGGTTACTAACTTAATTAGTTAATTAACCCTTTTTGTTAATTATCAATCCTGCGACGTCTCACATTAATCCGTCCGCTTTGTAGGCACTGGTAGCCGGACTGGTTACACGGGCAGATTTCTCCTACAAAAATGGGGATTAACCTCGTGTCCTCATGCCATTAACCAAAAGAATTAACTTATTTATCTTTCATCAATTTTATTAATTTGCATTAATTATTCAATAAATTAATTCTGGTCAACTACTGAAATTTTACAATTAATTTCTCTATTAATTGTCATAAATTTCTTTTTGAAATATCTATTAATTGTCATTAACTCCATTTTAAAATATCCGTATGTGCCTTTATTCAAGTTTTGAATTGCTAACTAGGAATAAGGTAGATTTATCAAATAAATTGATTGTAAGTTTCATTGTTTTAAATTGCTTAACAATGTTCACTGCTAACATAATTAATATGTCAAAATTGAGAATATTCCACCAACATGATTTGCATGTCATAACCTACCAAATTAACATAATTAATTAACTACTTTAATATGTTACAAATTTTCTCCTTTTCATTATTTTTAGGGAATGGGTATAACAACAGATATTATGATAATATCCAAAACATTTAGTTACCACACACTTCATTATACATTATAAAAATTTCCTTTTTTTTTTCTTCTTCTTAAATTTAGTTACAAAAATCATATTAAATTAACGAGTTTAATTCTCTAGATTAAATATTTAAACAATATTGGTAAACACAATTTATATAAATTATATTCCTAAAAAAAAAAAATTTAAAAGAAATAAATAGCTAAAAACTAGGGCTGTTACATAAGTAGTGAACTCATCACTTCCTCTTTAGATCTTATGGTGAGACAACTCAAAAGTGAGTGGTGTCACACTTAAGCAAACAATAACTTGAATCGTCATGCAATTCCACATTTCACCTTAGAACATCAAAACTAGTTGATGTCTTAACCTGGTGAATAAAGCATAAGCTCTCTTTCTACTCTTAATCTAATGGTATCATTTCACTTATGATATCAATTATCCAAACATCCAACAATCATGACATCAAATTACCATATTCTTAGTCTATAGGAGTTTTTTCCTATGTTTCAGAACATACAACAAAGCAAACATTTAAACAAAGAAATCCTATCCTATTCAAACATCAAATTAAAAACCTAAATTTAAGTGAAATCCTAAACTAAGTGAAATCTTAAGCTAAAATAACAGCAGTATATAAGTGATTAACTATGTAGTACATCGTTTGTATGCACCTATATGCAACATAAACTATTTACCCTTAGGTCGTTTCTTCAATATAGCATCTTTAAACAGATAGTTTCTCTTCAATCCAAGAGAATGATTGGAAGGAACGTGTATAATCCACTCTATAAAGTACATATGAATATCCAGATCTTGCTTTCCATATAAATCTCCTACGCATTTTAAAGCGTGTAAACAAAATATATTTTTCTTGATTCACCAAACCATGTTTGTCCTCGCAATTTGAATCATTTCATTCAAGAATATCGATAGTACATTCTCATATGATCTAGGAACCAACACAAGTCAGAATATATTTTATATACCTATAAATCAAACTCCAATGATTCCATTCACTTCAGCACACCAGTGGTTCTTATTTTCCCTAAAATATTTTCTAATCATCAGTTTTTCCTTCTTATATGATTCTAGCACTAACATAACCAGAGATAACCTTTGCACTCTAAAATCAAAATTCTATAATTCCTTTATGCAAACCCACTAGTGATGTCCTTTCTAAACATAACTTCTCGCCATTTCACTTTTTAGCCTATTATGTTCGAGATAACTCAATATAGGATGAAATCTCACCCTATCCATCCAATAAAATAATATTCGATAATCTAATTTGCATTCCACCGTAAAAGTACATCTAGGAACATCGAGAATAAATGATATCCTATCATATTGGACACGACAATGAGTCCTTTTCACATCCTAGTAGTAAAGTATTCTCTAATTAGGCAAGCTCTACATTAATTTGATCCAAAATCCAAAACAATGTACTTGTAGTTATAATGACAACTCACGAATTAGAATCATATTATTATTGGCACAAAACATATAAGGTAAGATGACAACCTACTCATTTGATGCTACATAACCTTCCAACCTAAAACAAACATACGTGGTGTAATGTTACTTGCCATATCAATTCAAAGACACCAATCCACAAACCATGTAAGCCTCTAACCTCATTGGCGATATCAAACAAAAAATAATCTAAATCTTATTCACCTCCATTACTAACCACCGCCATGATGGTACAGGATAAAAGAATGTCAATATATAAATTCCAAAAGAATTAAACTATGGATCGAACACCATGTCAGATCGTATCAAAATACTATTGGTTCATCAAGACCTTGTCATATAACAAATTTTAGTCCTTTTAATCAATTTTTCAACCACTACATAAAAATTATCCATTGATTTTATTTATGAGATCTAATAAAGTGAAATTCTCATATGACAGCGTTTCCTGTACTACCTAGCTTTCCATATGAAACTCTACTTCAATTATATCTTTAAAAAATTCCAATAATTATGCAAGTATAACTTTGGCCCAATCTCCCCCAATAAATCTTAGTTCCAAAAATTTTTTCGCTTGGTTAACATCTCTTCTTCATGATGTTCCAGCAAAATAAATTTGGATTTACTGTTCTCTCTCTAAACAAAATTAAGATCTTTCTTTCACCAACTTGGAAATTAACCTATCCAACTTCTGACTCTCTTCTAGAGTCATGTGCCTAAGTGGCGAATCCATCAGCCTTATGAATTTTATTTATTTAGTGGAAAAGATTGAAATTTTTTCAAAGGAATATGAGATACCTAACCCCATCAAAGATCATGCAACTATTAGGATCACGCCATATGAAAAAGTCATGCTCAATCCACTACACCTTATCCAAGTCACATTCCTATCTTTATTCGATATCATTCTGTAATAATTCGTCCAATCTATTTCAAAATTTATCCATAATCAAAGAGACTTTGTACAACATGTCACTTTAGGACTCTACACCATGAATAACCAATTTTAAGCCACGTCAAATCATAGATAGATGGGCTGAATTTATGGACGGAGTTCATAATAGATTCACGCGCTATGTGGATTTATAGTCTAAACTACCTACATTACAGTTGTGGTGCTTTATCCCAACAAACTAAGCTACTAAAGAGTAATAACTGTTTAACAGCCCAAATCAAATGGTTCAAAAGGTGCGATCTCATGTATATATTGCTTTGAGCCAATATGGATATCTTACTATAATTTAGTGCATTTGAAATATTACATATGTCGTCTTAGCACAAAGCAATGTACACAAGTTGCCAAGATTAAGTAATCACATATTAGAACATATATAAATATCCCGAAAATAAGATAATGATATCAAAGTACGATATGTCAAGATATGATATATACATATATATGTATATACATACATACATACATACATACATACATACATACATACATACATACATACATACATACATACATGTATGTATGTATATCTAGTACAAATATATATATATATATATATATATATATATATATATATAAATGTATATGTATATGCATACACACACATAAAAGATGTTAAGTAGCACGGACATTTCAAAATACAAAGATATATACATGGCATATTAAACTATCCAAAATAATATATATGTATGTGTTTGTGTCTATATATATAGTACTGATACTATACATACAGCTCATAGACGAAAATATGGCATAACAAATCAAATATATCCATGTACGCCTACGCGATGATCTATTTACGATAATATAGAACCGATATGCTTCTAATATGATATATCACCAATGTCGACAGTTCCATCCTCTATTAACATCCCAAAATCGATACAAGACCAAAAGAAAACATCCTCCAAACAACCTCAATCTAACCCAAGTTGTTAAGTACATAAAAAACCCCAAGTTAGGCTAGAAACTAACTGTGACTAATACGGTGCATAAGGAGTATACACGCATGTCGTATTTATATGCGATATTTTAAAAGAATAGAAAAAATGTTACACACTCGCTATATATGAACTTGCCCAAATCTAATCGCACATATAGTTTTTATACTTATAGCATAGCTTTAATTAGTTTGGCTTATAAATATAACTCTAATCAACTGTGATATCACATTCTATTCACCATTATAAGTTGCAACATTTATCATTGTTAGGTATGCTATTTAAATTATTCGTGAACAAGGTATGTAGATCACTAGTGAATCCTATTCATGTTTATACTATTAGAAGCCGGTCTAACATCAAGATTACATGGCATGTTTCATCTATGTACTACTCGACCAGTAGTTGTGGGTGCCCCTCACATGATCTTATTGGTTGCACCATCTATCTCATCATCTTTTGTCCTCATTGGTGCTCCTCTTATTGTGCTAAAGATATGTATAAGTTGCCTCATTTTCCATCATCATTGTCATCGTAGCACTAGCACTTGTTTCATGGTGTAATAAATCGTATGGATTATCAATGGTGATGGACTAGATCATCATGATTCATTCAACGACCACAAATCAGCTTTGTCTAGTAACTCACCTCATGCTGATCAATCACCCTCACTTGTTAAACTTTTATCAAATAATGGCCCCACTAAGATAATTTTCCCCCAAATTAACATTTATATATGCCATGTCATTTAAGTGTTCATATCACATATATCGTGCACTATATCATGACATTAACCATAACACAACATGGAATAACAAATCATAACAGTACATCATCAAATGGTAATATACATAGTATAAAACAAGGCATATCAATATACATGTCAAAGTAACAACGATAAACATGCCAACATATCATGAACTTTTCTGTTACATAACAAGTGCTAGCTATACATTATGATATTGGGGATTTACCTGTTGCATCGTAAGAACCATGCAACGAAAACAAGAATACAGTTATAACATATACACATCTTTCATTCAACCATCACTACATTTCCAATTTCCATTTATATAAAAAAATTGATAAAGTTTTCGAACGATTTATATAAAGATGTATACTTGCACTTATACTTTCCAAAATAAATTTTATTATAGTAAAAATAGGTTTTTAGAAATAATTTGAAAACCATTTTATCGTCGAAATATCATTTTAACTCAAATGCTTCCTTAGATACATAAGCCCATGCCTATGCACACACACACACAAAGACGTACATACCAATATCGGAATTTTCGTACCAAAATTATTTAACAAATATCATACATATTTCTAAAATAGACAAATATACGTTTAGAAACCATTTAGATATTTAAAACGAATAGACAAGGATTTCACAAAGATTTAAGCACAAAACCTTTTAGCTATAGGCCTTTTATTTATTTTAGGCAGAAACCGGTCGACCGGTTGGCTACGACTGGTTGAAAGGTTGACTAATTACTCTTAAGATTTATACCCAAGGCGATCATCAACTTTCGATTGCCATTTTTGAGGAACTTTGGCATGCTAAGACATGCTTTTACAAGTATAATATCATGGTAAGGACATGCAATGGTTCTGCAACGATCCGTATTTCACATATCGGATGATCGTAGAATATTATTATTTAATCATATGAGGTTGTATGATTCTAAAATTTCGAAAAATGACTACTGGTGAAATTTTTCATCATTTGAATTTTTATCGGACACTTTAGATCTATAAATTCACATAAATACTATAACATTTTATAGGAATTGATTAGTGTCTAAAGCCACTTCCATTAGGTCAGAATGATGGTCTCTCTTTTATAGAGTGGCCATAGTAGGAAAAAAGACTTACCGTTTAGGAGATATTTCCGTTTTAATTTTAGACTAATGTTGGCTAGATTAGTGGGTAATTAGTTATGCCCAAACTTGAGTCTACTAACCCATTTCAGGATTTGTAGCTATGGGGTTGATCCATATCATTTTCCACTTCCCAAAAACATTTCTAAACCTCTATTAACCAAGATATCATCAAAAAGCTCATCCTTTCCATACTAATCCAAGTATAAACCATAATTAGAAGGCTAACTAGCAAAGGAGATTATAGGTCCATCATTTTGGTCACTTAGGAATGGATTGCTTATTATCCATGTTAGATTTGGGGATTAACATGGTAATTTGGGTATTAGGTGTTCTATCCATGTCCATATAGTTAAAAATGATATTTTTAATGTAAATTTCTTTAAAACAATTTCAAACTTTAATTTAACTTTCATATATATATATATATATATATTTATGGTAGAATTTAAATAAATATGGATTTTAATGGTTTTACAATCCCTTATGAATCATATTGTCAATTTAATATGAAAATAGATCTAGGCGTAATCTTGTACATTAATCTTGTTTGGATGAATTATATGTGTTGGATGTATGCTTGTGATTGATGGTTGTCATTCCTTGTATTATTTTGATATGTTTGTTAGTGCTTTTAGATTAGTTAGAATGCAGTGGACGGTTTGGAAAAAATGAGGTCAAAATGCTTAAAATTGCATGCAACTTGAAGGAGGGCTTCTATAGAAGGAGAAGAGGCTACATGGTCATAGGTGAAATGGGGTTGATTTGGATGCCTAACCGATGTTGGTACAAAGCTAAAATATGGTCGTTGGATGCTGCAACTTTGGTCGGTCGAACCAATGCTTCAGGACTTAGGCTTGAGAACTTTAGGGGAGACTTCGGGTTGAGGCTTGGAAGGTCTTTAGGAGTTTGACCTAGGATTTTGGTTAAGTGTGAATCTTAGTACTGATCTCTTTTGATCAGTACCGACCTCTTTTTTAAGCAAAGAATTGGGCTATAAGACTTGTGAAGCCGAGTCATGATAAAGGGAAGCTTTAGGCATACAAAAGGAGGAAAGAAACCGACACTAAGTATTTAGCCAAAATTTGGCTAAGTAATTCATATCAGCACCAACATAAAACAATTCATGTCAGTACTGATATGAATCAAAGTAGTTATTCTCAGCCAAACATCTAAAGGATGCTTAAAGGTCCTACAGGTCATGCTGAAGGTGTTTGTTCATTTGCTTGATATTTGATTGCGATGTGAAAGTGCAATAGAGGATAATGACTTTGGGACTTTGATAGTGGTAACTCGATGGTGATGGGGTTATGTTCCAATGATGATGGCTCGATATTGATGGAGTCGTGAGGATGATTATCCATAAGCGTAGGTTCTAGGAAGTGTGACCCATAGATAGATAGAATGTTGAAAAGTTCTATCGTGAAAAAAAATGACTATGGAATGGTTCCTTAAGAATGAATAGAAACTAGATAGATCAGGGAAAGGACTCGTACATGCTTGCTAAAAGATTATTTATACTAGGAGTGTTTTCTGATGCACTCATAAGTAAGGGTATTGTGAGGACACTAATTGGGTACTTGGAATAGTTGCACTGAATCAGTGGAATGGATCTGTATACCCTTAATTAGTGGAATAAATCTAGTGTCAGTGTGATAACCTGGATTTTTGGGCATCGGGTAATTGGATAATTATCTATTTTTAACTATTTAAAACACTGATTTATAAGTTGAACAAATAAATATGATAATAAATATTTGTATCTGGATAAATATTTATTTGATAATCTCCTAATATAATTATTTAAAATAGGAAAAATTATTATTTTCAAATAATATTAAATATATGTTTGTTTAAACATATACATATATATATGAGTTGATTTTAAATTAAATTGGTATTTGAGAATTGAAATTCAAAAAAAAAATGGGATTTGGTTTGTTCATAAATAAATTGTGATTTGGAATTTGGATTTGAAATTCAAATAAATATATTAAAAATATTACTTGTAATAAATAGTTGTATATTTAAAGAACATGATTTAATAAAAACATAATAGATAAATATATATATATATATATAAACATTTAAAAACCTAATACATAATTTATAAAATATAATACATATGTTAATATAAGAAATATGGTTTATGACATTTGTAAAAATATAAACACATGCAAAAATGCAAGTGTTGGATTAATATAACATGAATTAACATATGGCAATTTGTTCTCTTAAAATTTAAAAATATAAATAACATGTATAAGAAAGAAATTAGCCTATTTTCCAAAACTCCTCACTTTCATCTTCCTTAAACTATAAATCAGAATAAAAGAAAATAAAATCAAACCTGAGCAATTCCAGGCTTCAAGTTTTATTTCAATTTAAAACTACAGATCAAAATTAATTCATCTCAACATCAAGCAATTCAAAGTAACAAAAGCAAATTTCAGCCTGAAGCAAACATAAAGAAGATCAAGATCAGGCAAAGGTAGATTCAAATCAAAATTTATCAAGATTCAAAGAATCGGATCTTTTCAATAAGTTGGTTCCAGATCAAAGAAATTAGAAACCTGGTCTATGTTTTATAACAGGTGAGTAAAACCAAGCTTAAAAACTATTTAATCTGATGCTTGTGCATGATGTTTGGAAAGATGATGTGTTAGTAGTTTTGCATGAATAAAATTATGTTTGCATGTTAAAAAAATATGAAGTTGTTATGTATGCACGTCCGTATAAATATAGAAATCTCTGTTTTATATCCACAAGTTTAAATATAAATCAAAATTTCAAAATCTACTCTTGTAATCTCTTATAAGCTGCGGAGTTCAAATAAGATTTGTTTGTTTATACATAAACAAGGTTTTAAAAATATATTTAAGCATAATAGCTTGAAAACTATCTAGAAGTTAAGGAAGACAGTGGAAATTGCAAACATATCAAATTCTCGACCTAAACAATTTATGTTTCCAGGTTTATAATCTATTTTGCTACCAAATACCATGAATTTTAAGAGTTAATTCCCCATTTTTTTATACTTGATTGAGTGAGTAATGTGAGGATGATCGGAAAATGGATTATGAGGCTTTTCTGGTGAACTTATCCACTTCGAGGGCTCGAGTTGTGTCGGAAGAAGGCTCGAAAGATGGAAAGTATGGCAAAAATGGTGGCTCAAATTCTTTGACATCGTGGAGGTGTGATGGTAGAGATTTAGGGTTTTAGGCTTGGGTTGGTCGAGGACTTTTGCGAGGTAATTTCGTGTTTGTCGATGCATTGGACATGGTCGAGCTGGATGAAATAGGAGATAAGTCGACGGCGAATCTCTGGAAAGGGTGTCGAGATTTCTGGTGATTGGTGGTGGCATCGCGGGGAGGTTTATGGGTGATGGTTCGTTCCAAGTTTGGGTTCACAGGCTCGATCGGGTTTTCGTGTTCGAATTAAAGCATCGATGGTCGTAATCATGTAGGGAGGTCAAGGTTGACTGTATGGCGATGATGATGTTGGTCAGAGTTGCTTCGATCGTTGGTGCATGTGCACGATATCAATCGGCGTATCAGTGTTTTGGGGTTGCTATGGATTTTGGTGGAAAGAAGTTAGTTTTCTCGAGTTAGACCCGAAGTAGAATGAAGATTTCCTCGAAGTTGAGATGGTGCAAGAATTTCATAGGGTTGGCTCTGGAATTTTATGGGTTTGGCCCGGGTTTTAGCAAGTTGTAGTAATCAAGTTCTAAAAGCTTATCAAAAATGTGTAAGTCTCAATAAAGAATGTAAACCAAGTTCTTTAACAAAGTTTTATCAAGTTTCAAACGAGTTTCCAAAGTTTTAAAATGTTTTCAAACTGTTTGTTTAGAGCAATTATATAATAGGTTAAATCCTATATGTTTTTAAAGGTGAATTAAATGATGAAATTATATACATTATTTAATGTATTAAGGATGGTTAATTGATTTATGTAATCAGGGAATAATTAATTTAATTATTTAGATAATTAACTAAAGGTAAATTAATTTGTGTAATCAATTTAAAAGATTGATTTATTAATGTGATTAACTAATTGAGTTATTAATTAAAAGATGATTAATTTATTAGAGGTTAATCACTTAATGAAATTAATTAATGATAATTACTTAATGAAAGTATTTAAAGGAAAATTTCTTGATGTCATTAATTAAGGAGGGTAATTAATGGGTAATTACTAAATGTGATTTATTTAATGATAATTTATTAATGAAAGTAATTGAAGATTAATTACTTAGTGTAATTAGTTAAAGTATGGATTAATTAAGGAAATTAATTAAAGGGTTAGTTAATTAATGAATGTTGATTAATTAAAGGATAATTAATCAATGTAAGTGATTATAGGATAATTAATTAAGGATCAGTGTAATAAATTATTGTTAATTAATTTATGGGAGTAATCGAAGGTTAATTAATTGAGGATAATTAACCAATAAGATAATTGCTTAATGAAAGTAATTATGAAAAATTAATGGGTAATTAAAGGATGATTAATTAATGGTTTGTAATTAATTAATGATTAAGTAAGTTGGATTTAAAGGATTGAAGTAATTAATTTAATCATTTAAATTAGTTAGAAATGGTATGACAAATTAATATTGTTTATGAATCATTGAATGATATTGTATGCCTTAGATTAGTTGATAGCTGATATGTGATTAGTGATGCTACGTGATATGATATGGTTGAACTGTGATAATATAGTTCGTTTATCTGTGATGAATGGCCATGTAAATATGTAATTCTAGCTATAAATGGAATTTTTTAAACTTAAACAACTTGGTTTTTTAAGATAATATTAGGTTCAAAGTGTCCGGGGTCGGGTATTAGTAAATACCCGAAACAACTTCGATTTGGAATCTATAATAATTCTTTGTAGTTTTGATGTGTGAAATCAATAGGCTGGGATGGAATAATTTAAGTAAACTAGACTATTGAAACTAAGTAAGGATACTTAGGGATGAAATGTGAAATAAATGTTGATTATAACAAGTTATGATCTCGTAGTGAGGTATAAGTTACCCCGGGTTTTAAATAAGTTTTATGCATTAGTATTTCATGTAAGATGGGTTTACTCACGCTGGTTTCCGACCTGACCTGGGTGTTACTTTGATGTAATGCTCGGGTCAGACCGAGTATTACAGATTTTCGGGTTTGGACGTTCTGGAGCTTAGGAGGCGAGCTGGATGGCAGGAACGTATGGAGTCTACCGCTATGTGTTAGAGTTGTATTGTCTGTAGTCTAGGACAGGTTGATATAACTGTCTAGTCTATTTGTAATGGTTGTAACTTTGATAAATTGTACATAACTCTGATGTATGGTTATAATATTGGCAATTACAACTTTCTTTGTGTAAATGATATTATTTTTTATTATATTTAATCCGCTGCGAAATGTGAGATTCTGTGTTTTGTTTCCCGTTCTTCTTCTACCTTTTTCTTCTTTCTTTAACAATCTGAAATTTTCAGCATTCGAATTTTCAAGGTTGAAATTTTGGGTCGTTACATTTTGGTATCAGAGTTGAAGGTTACGCGAGAACCTTGGCTATGGTGGGTTTAATCATTAAGGATAGGGTCAATGGTGCCATAGAATGAGTTGAGTATATGAGAGCGCACTTGTTATTTTCTTATATAAAGATTTTAAATTGGTTTTAAAAGTAAATGATTTTAATATAAGATTATATTCTAATATATAAAGCAATATTTCTTTCTAATTATTATAAATATTAAGGTAATTGGTTGTTTAATCATTGAAATAAAATAAAATAATGAGAATTAAGTGGTAATAGTAATACAACCAAATTGAAATAAGATAAGCTAGAGATGGATTCAAACTAGAAAACAAAATCCTGAATTTGTAGAAGTGCTGTCAGAAGGTTGAATTAAGTGGCCCTGATTTTATTTTCCAATATATTATAAAATAATATATAGTGTATTGGTTTTCAGATATGATAACCCTGATTATTATCCTAAAAATGGTTATTATGTTTAATAGTGAAATGTTTTAGGGAAGTAAACATTTAGGTGAGTATGACTTATAAATTGGAATTGAAGATAATTTAAATTATGAAGTTTTAAATCTAAGTCCAAAAAATTTGAAATTGTTTCAAAGTGATAAAAGAAATAATAAATAGTGTTATTTGAATGAAAGGATCCTGTTTCAAACAAAAGTTGTTTGAAAATTTTAAAGTAATTTGTTTTGAATTAAAACCAAATGTGGTTTAAAATTTAAAGTATAACTTGGTGTGCAAAGGAAATAAATATGTATATATGAGGGATATACATAATATCTAAGATGATATGAAATAAACTCTAAGTGTTGAGTTTTAAATTTTTCCTTGGAATGTGATATGGAAATCCAAAGTGATAAGTTTTTGAACTTATAAGTGGGAAGATTATTAATATGAAGTTTAAAATTTGAAATGAGAATTCAAATTGGGTAAAGTTGACTGGATTAAATTGAAGTGAATTTAACTTAGGGGAAGTTAAAAAGTTTAAAGCAAACAACCTGAATTGGAAATTTCAAGATGAAAATGAGATTTAACTTGGGAAGTAAATGGTTGGTTTGAATTGGGAGTATGTGCGATCTCAAAATGGGTTTGAGATCAGAAAATTGGAATTAGATGCTATTGATGAATGTTTTAAATAATTTGGATATATATTTATTTTGACTTATCTTAATATCATCCTGTTGTTATTAATAATTCATGAAACTATGAATTGGATTATTTTAATTAAATTAAGAAACGGATTGAGGTCTATTATTGAAATAAAATAGAAATAAGATTTGAACTTATGAAAAGGGAATCACTTTGAACTTAAGATTCAAATGTTAAAAGTGAACTTGCAAACTAAAAATATTGTTTAAGAATGAGTTTTGAAGTTAAAATTGGATAATAAATTAGAACCTGAAGATTAAATTGTTTTTGAACTCTTATTTTAACTTTAAAATAAGTTAAGTAAAGGTAGTTTAAATGGAATTTTGTAATTTGGACTCAGGATCAAATGATTTAAAGATTTAAGTTGTTAATTTAAAAATAAAGGTTGATTTGATTTAAGAATTCAATCAACATTTAAAGATTTAACTCGAATTTATGAAATTCGAGATGGTTTAAGTAGAGATTTGAATAGAATTAGTTCAAATTGAATTTTATTTGAATTAATTGGAATTGTGATTGAAGATGGATAAGCATAAAATTCAAATGGAAAATTTGAATTGAATTAATTTGAAATGAAATTGAAGTTGGATAAGTTTGAAATTCAAATGGGAGTTGATTTGAATTTGGGATAGGAATTGAAGTTAATTTAAATTGAATTGAAGTTGAATCGATTTAAATAGAAGTGGAAATTAGAAATTGATCGAAAATGGAGAATTGGAATTGAACCGTTTGGCTCTGAACTATTTTTTTCAAATAAACTGTTTTAATATAACTGTTTTAAATCTATTTTCCTAGCTATTTACTATACAACCTTTCTTTTTAAACCCCAAACTATGTTATACTTATTTTACAATTATTTTGAAAACTAATTACTACTTTACATCTATTTTACAAACTAATCACTATTTTACAACTACTTACAAACTAATTGCTATTTTACAACTATTTTGCAACTATCCAACTATTTTACAATTATTTAACTACTTTATAACTATTTTAAATTTGCTTAACTGTTTTACTACTATTTGCAACTAATAACTATTTTACAACTACTTATCTATTTTAAAATTATTCAAGCTATTTTCTTAATACAAGTTGGTCAGAGTGCAAACTATCTATAATTGAATACAATTGAGATAAGAACTGAAGTGTTAACCCAAATGGAAATTGGGAGAAATTATGGATGAGTGAATAGAATCAAAATGAAGGAGAATAGAAAAGAGAATTGATTTAGCTAATAATCAATGAAGATAAATACGTAGCATATACATATATTATTCTATTCGCATAATGATTTGATCCAGATCGAGCATAGAATTTCGAGATAGTATATCAATCCGAGTTAGGATTTTTCACTCGGTTTTCAATGGCGAACCCTGGATATGGATTTTTGATTGGTTTTGGAAATTCTCTATCATAGTTTTTACTATGCAAGGAGAATGACGGTTTCTGATCAAGAAACCATATCTGAGTCCACATTAGGAAGTCGGGTGGACGATACTAGTTTGGAAGTGAGATTGTGTGATCGAGTGAGTGATCAGATTTGATATTGCGTACAAATGGTATATGTACATCGTACGTGCTTGAATAATATTGATATTGATATTGTAATTTTGAAAAAAATGAGAAATGGTTTTGAAAGGAAAGGTATATTTTTAGAAAATTTTGATGATTAAAGTGGAAGTTGAATATCTATATTATTGAAATTTAATTTTTGGAAAGTAAGTAATATCTTGAATAAATTTATAAGGGAAATCAAATTTGAATATTTGATTTGGTACAAATAAAGTTACATATATTTGATATACTCCCCTTGTTGAATCTGTAGCCAGAAGAAGGTTTTTTTGAAAATAATTGAAGTATAAAAGGGGAATCTATATAAGCGATCCAAAGATTATTTTCAAGTTGGATAGAATAAGTTGTGTATATATATATATATATATATATATATATAAAGGATTTTATGAAAATGATTTTGGGAAAGGTTTTGAAACCTATGGATTTTGGAAAGGCTTTTGATTTTCGGAAAAATCAATTTTGGGAAGTTTGGGAAGCCAGGTTTGGAACTATCGATTTGAGATATCGATTTTGTGTAAAGAAGATTTTTATGTAAATCATAAAGGGTATGATTTGAAAGTTACTATAAGTGTATAGTATAAAATGTTCTAAGATTGGCTCTTGGGAAAAAGGCGCTCCCATTGGAATAAACTTCATTAGGAGATCCACGGGGAGGGTCTGCCTTGAGCCCTAAGGGGGAGGCTCTAAATTGAATCCTGGAAGGAAGTCCGGACAAACTGAAGTTCCTGAGGATTATGTGTAATGGGTAGCGAAAGTCGAGCGCGTTGATGCCTATAGAGACATTTGGGTTATGATGTGATGACAGTGTAACTTGATGTCACCGCGATCTACTGTGGACCATAGCGGAAGTCGTGTGTGCGGTGAGATCCAACAGTCTACGTTTGATTTTGCCATGATGGCAACGTAACATTGGTAGACTGCGACCTATGGAGACATAGCGAAAGTCGAGAGGCCGTGAGAGCCTAAAGCTACATTGAAACTTGACTGATGTAGTCTGCGACCTATGTGGGAGTGGTGAAGTTTCATTTGGAAGTGAAATCGAGGGCGTTGATGCCTATAGTTACATGGTCTTTTACCGTGATGGCAATGTAACCCAGGATGTAACTACGATCTGTGCCAGGTTTCATGGCGTAACCGAGGGGCGTGGAGTGCCTACAGTTATCTATGGATTTCGCCGAGATGGCAACGTAACCATCGGGTAAACTGCGACCATGTAGTGGTGATGATTTTAAGAGCATTCTCACCAAAAATGTTTCCTCTATTTTCAAAAATGTTTTCTCTGTTTTCAACAAAATATTTTTCCAAGAATTTTCACTGAGTGTTGAAAACGGGTTTACCAAGTACATATGGATTTTCAATCTTACGCCCGATCAACTATGACTGAATTTCTATGAGAACAAGGATGGACTGTTTGAGGCATCGAGTTATAAAAAGTATTTTCCCAGAACTTTTTTGGTAATATTATATAGATTTTGTCGTGTTTTAAAAATTCTTAATAAAGAGTTTATAGTTGAAAATGATCAAAGAGCTATTTAAACTGATAATTAGCAATATAATTAACATTTTGGTTTCATTCCTTTTCGAGGACGAAAAGATTTAAAGGGGAAGGAATGTGATAACCCGGATTTTTGGGCAACGGGTAATTGGATAATTATCTGATTTTAACTATTGAAAACACCGATTTATAAGTTGAACAAATAAAACTGATAATAAATATTTTTATCTAGACTCCTAATATAATTATTTTAAATGGGAAAAATTATTATTTTCAAATAAAATTAAATATTTGTTTGTTTAAATATATATATATATATATATATGGGTTGGTTTTAATTAAATTTGAATTTGGGAATTAAAATTCAAAAAAAATAGGATTTATGTTATTTATAAATAAATTGTGATTTCGAATTTTGATTTGAAATTCAAATAAATATATTGAAAATATTACTTGTATTAAATAGTTGTATATAGGGAACATCACTTAATAAAACCATAATAGATAAATATATATATATATATAAACATTTAAAAACCTAATACATAATTTAAAAAATATAATACATATGTTAATATAAGAAATATGGCTTATGACATTTGTAAAAATATAAACACATGTAAAAATACAAGTGTAGGATTAATATAACATGAATTAACATGTGGCAATTTGTTCTATTAAAATTTAAAAATATAAATAACATGTATAAGAAAGAAAATTAGGCCATTTTCCAAAACTCCTCACTTTCATCTTCCCTAAACTAAATATCAAAATAAAAGAAAATAAAATCAAACCTGAGCAATTCAAGGCTTCAAGTTTCAGTTCAATTTAAAACTACAGATCAAAATTAATTCATCTCAACATCAAGCAATTCAAAGTAACAAAACCAAATTTCAACCTAAAGCAAACATAAGGAAGATCAAGGTCAGGCAAAGGTAGATTCGAATCCAAATTTATCAAGATTCAAAGAATCAGATCTTTTCAATAAGCTGGTTCCAGATCAAAGAAATTGGAAACCCGGTCTCTGTTTTATAACAGGTGAGTAAAACCAAGCTTAAAAACTATTTAAATCTGATGCATGTAAATGATGTTTGGAAAGATGATGTGTTAGTAGTTTTCCATGAACAATATTATGTTTGCATGTTTAAAAAATATGAAGATGTTGTGTGTGCATGTCAGTATACATACAGAACTCTCTATTTTATATTTACAGGTTTAAATATAAATCAAAAATTCAAAATCTACTCTTGTAATCTCTTATAGGCTGTGGAGTTCAAATAAGATTTGTTTGTTTATACATAAACAAGGTTTTAAAAATAGATTTAAGCATAATAAGTTTGAAAACTATCTAGAAGTTAAGGAAGACAGTGGAAATTGCAAACATATCAAATTTTCGACCTAAACAATTTATGTTTCCAGGTTTATAATATGTTTTGTTACCAAAATACATGAATTTTAAGAGTTAATTCCAGATTTTTAAACTTGATTGAGTGAGTAATGTGAGGATGATCGAAAATTGGATTATGAGGCTTTTTTGGTAAACTTATCCACTTCGAGGGATCGAGTTGTGTCAGAAGAAGGTTGGAAAGACGGGAAGTACGGCAAAAATGGTGGCTCAAATTCTCTGACGTCGTGGAGGTGTGACGATAGAGATTTATGGTTTTAGGCTTGGGTTGGTCGGGGGCTTTTGCGAGGCAATTCCGTGTTCGTCGACGCATCGGACCTGGTCGGGGTGGATGGAATAGGAGCATAAGTCGATGGCGAATCTTTGGACAGGGTGTCGGGATTTCTGGTGATCGGTGGTGGCATCTCGGGGAGGTTTATGGGTAATGGTTCATTTCGGGTTTGGGTTCACCGGCTCGATCGTGTTTTCGTGTTCGAAATAAAGCACCAATGGTCGTAATCGTGTAGGGAGATCAAGGTCGACTGTATGGCGACGATGATGTTGGTTGGAGTTGCTTCGATCGTTGGTGCATATGCACGATATCGATCGGTGTATCAGTGTTTTGGGGTTGCTGTGGATTTTAGTGGTAAGAAGGTAGTTTTCTTGAGTTAGACCCGAAGTAGAATGAAGATTTCCTCGTAGTTGAGATGACGTGAGAATTTCACAGGGTTGGCTAGGGAATTTTATGGGTTTGGCCCGGGTTTTTGCAAGTTGTAGTAATCAAGTTTTAAAAGCTTATCAAAAATGTGTAAGTTTCAAAGAAGAATGTAAAGCTAGTTCTTTAACAAAATTTTAGCAAGTTTTAAACGAGTTTCCACAGTTTTAAAATGTTTTCAAATTGTTTGTTTAAAGTAATTATATAATAGTTTAAGTCCTATATGTTTCTAAAGGTGAATTAAATGATGAAATTAAACAATGTATAAATTATTTAATGTACTAAGCATGGTTAACTAATTTATGTAATCAGGGAATAATTTATTTATTTAATATTTAGATAATTAATTAAATGTAAATTAATTTGTATAATCAATTTAAAAGATTGATTTATTAATGTGATTAATTAATTAAGTTATTAATTAAAAGATGATTAATTTATTAAAGGTTAATCACTTAATGAAATTAATTAATGATAATTACTTAATGAAAGTAATTAAAGGAAAATTTCTTAATGTCATTAATTAAGGAGGGTAATTAATGGGTAATTACTAAATGTGATTTATTAATGATAATATCTTAATGGAAGTAATTGAAGATTAATTACTTAGTGTAATTAGTTAAAGTATGGATTAATTAAGGAATTAATTAAAAGGTTAGTTAGTTAATGAATGTGGTTAATTAAAGGATAATTAATCAATGTAAGTGATTATAAGATAATTAATTAAGAGTAATTAATTAATGATCAATGTAATAAATTATTGTTAATTAATTTGTGGGAGTAATCAAAGGTTAATTAATTGAGGATAATTAACCAATGGGATAATTACTTAATGAAAGTAATTATGAAAAATAATGGGTAATTAAAGGATGATTAATTAATGGTTTGTAATTAATTAATGATTAAGTAAGCAGGATTTAAAGGTGATTGAAGTAATTAATTTAATTTATTTAAATTAATTAGAAATGGTGTGACAAATTAATCTTGTTTATGAATGATTGAATGATATTGTGTGCCTTAGATTTGTTGATAACTGATATATGGTTTGTTATGCTATGTGATATGATATGGTTGAACTGTGATAATATGATTTGTTTATCTTTGATGAATGGCTATGTAAATATGTAATTCTGGCTTTAAATGGAATTTTTTAAACTTAAACAGCTTTGTTTTTTAAGATAATATTGGATTCGAAGAGTTAGAGGTCAGGTATTAGTAAATACCCGAAACCACTTCGATTTGGAATTCATAATAATTATTTGTTGTTTTGATATGTGAAATAAATAGGCTGGAATGGAATAATTTAAGTAAAATGGACTATTGAAACTAAGTAACGATACTTAGGGATTAAAGTGTGGAGTAAGCGTTGACTATAACAAGTTATGATCTCGTAGTGAGGTATGGGTTACCCCGAGTTTTAAATAACTTTTATGCATTAGTATTTCATATTAGATGGGTTTTCTCACGCTGGTTTCCATCCTGAAACATGTGTTACTTTGATGTAATGCTCGGGTCAGACCGAATATTACAGATTTTTAGGTTAGGACGTTCTGGAGCTTAGGAGGCGAGCTGGATGGCAGGAACGTATGGAGTTTACCGCTATGTATTAGAGTTGTATTGTCTGTAGTCTGGGACAGGTTGATACAACTGTCTAGTCTATTTGTAAATGGTTGTAACTCTGATAAATTGTACATAACTTTGATGTATGGTTAAAATATTGACAATTACAGCTCTCTTTGTGTAAATGCTATTATTTGTTATTATATTTTATCTGTTGCAAAATGTAAGATTCTGTATTTTGTTTTCTGTTCTTCTACCTCTTTTCTTCTTTCTTTAACAATCTGAAATTTTCGGCATTCCACTTTTTGAGTTCGAAATTTTGGGTTGTTACAGTCAGCTATGGACTGGTGGGTGAGCACACTGAAAACTAAGATTTTTCCATTAATCCTTGGTAGAGGAATTATAATGACCCTGACTCGATCTTCGAAAATCGGCACTCGTACCTTACTTGTACATGAATGTCGCAGATTCAAACGCGGAATCTGGTTCACCGGAGCTTATAACACATTAAGTATAATAACACAGCGGAAAAAAAAAGAATAATATCATTGATATACAACAGTTGATACAATAATGATACAAATGATATCGATACCTATCAAAGATACAAAACACAGCGGCGGAATAAAGTCGTCGACAAAGGAACACCAACATTAACTTCAATAGAAAAGAGACATAACATCAGCAGTAGCAGCGGAACACAACATCTCCAAAGCCAATCTCCAAAGCTCTCAAGCTATAAGCTCGAATCTCTATCGATGCTGAACTTGTAGCAAATGCAATCCCAAAAATCCAAAGACTCCAACGATTTCCAAAAGCTACCAACAGAAGGATGATGGCTATCGAATCTACGCCTACTATTTGATTATCTGAAAAACCCAACTCTAGACTGCCCGTGTGGAAAATTATGGGCATCAAGAGTTTAGGAAGGGAACAATAAACTCCAGGTCAGTCATGAAACTACTATGAGCAAACGAAAACAGTTTTAAATAGAAACAAACAACAAAAGAATTTTAAGATTTGAAATCTGCAATGCTTTTTGGAAAATGAAACTACCATTAGGCCTCCCGGCACACACACAATGCAATCACACACTTGGGGGAGATTTCTCCTTATGATAGTCAAACATGCTTACTACGCAAAATCCTTTTGATATTATTATTAGTGCATAGTAGAAAACATTTGCAAGTATAATATTAATCTTAGCCAGCATACGTTCCATTATAATATGCCTACTATAGCTGCCATATTAAATGGCAGGTTCTACTACTAAAACCATATAGAGCGCGTATTGGAGATTGGATTTCCAACAATGGTCAGGCTAAGGAACTTCATGGGCCACATGGGTACGCCTCTGGAGGGACGCCTCGAGAACCTAACCAAATCTCTGCCAGCACAAGGTCGGTTAACTCTGCAATTAGGTAACTACTGACACGAGTATGTCATCCCCCGGTCATAAACAACCTTTATCCAAGTGCTCGACGCCAACAATCACAAAGAAATGTATTCGCAGTAACCACATAAGTTAAGTATCTGGGCTCCATACCATGATACCATCTCTATCCAGAAGGAAATGGACATACCCTCGGGGGGCGCTACCCCCAAATAAACTTGCTGCATCTTTCCTGTTTCAACCATTCCGGGTTGTGAGGCTCGACGAGTTCACGTCCACAAAGCTACACTTTTCACAAAGCCATGCTTTGATGAACAAATGATCAGCAGCACTTCATATACCACATTACCAAATTGGGAATGCATCACTAGTAACCATTAGCTACATAACCTCTGAGCTCGTATGTCTCAGAGAAGCTAAGAGAATAAATCTCTGCCACCAAACAGAAATGTATTTGATAGAAACCAGCTTTATATCTCAAAGTGTAACGTTAGACACACATCATATAAGTCTGTTTCGGGTTTGAACAAAACCGAAGGCACTTCCAAAGAAGCCCTTGCAATCCGGGTATTCACAATCCCGATCGGACTCCTCATCACATCTCTATACCGGCGTGACTTAGTGCAGAGACATTCGACGGGTACTCCTTTCGTTCTCGAAAATACCCGGTCTTTACCACCGGTCTTCAAATACTATCCATATTGTCGTATCGTTATTCGAAATGGGTTATATGACACAAGGTCCTCTTCCGGCTAAACCGAATAATGAGCGCAATATTTAAAAACATGTGGATATTGGGATTTCGGTTAAGTCACAACTTAAAACCCAAAACTTTCCCTTCAAATGGTTTTAACAAATTACCATTATCAAAATTTTAAACAAAACAATTCACTTCACAAAGTTCACCCATTTTTCACAAAGATTCATTCACAGATTTCAAAATAATTTCCACTTCAAATTGGATTAACTCATCTAATCTTTAAATTAAAGATTTAAATTCATAGCTTTCAAAATCATTTCCAAAGATTCATTCATAACTGGGAAAATAAATTTCATTTCAAACTTGAAATCCTTTCAACACAAATTGAAAATTCTTTCCTTATTTGAAAGCTATTATTATTTGAAAACAAATATTTTTAGTTTTGGAAAAATCTGATTTCGTTTGTACAAGTTAAAGCCCTTGGGTAAAATTCAAATTCCAAAAACAATACTTTTAAAATGGTTTAAAAATCATATAATTTTTTTTATAAATTGCATAACCTTTTTAAACCATAATTTCCAAACATAGAATGCAATTTCAAATCTTGTATTCAAATTCAAATCAAATTATTTAAATTCAAACTTTATCAAGTTATTCAAAATAACTTTTGTCTTTTAAGCTCTTTTTCAAAAGCTTTTTACATTTACCCCAAATCCATTTCCAAAACCGTTTGGATTCAAAATCCAACTTTAAAAATTATTTTCCAAAATCTGTGACTTAACCAATTTCCTCATGCAATCCATATTAGTGTGTGTATGATGCAGTATAGGGGTTTTACACAATAGTGCAATGTCAACAACCATTACACATTCAAGTATAGCAATATCGATAAGCGGTATAATCTATAATGCTTATCGTTCATTCACAGACTCACGGATAATATACAAATGTATCACAGATAAATAAATAAATTAATACACAGCTTAATTCATAGAACAGAATATCACAGATCAGATAGGACAATCAATTCAAGCATCTAATACAATACAACCATTCATAAGAAAACCTATATTCAATAATCTTTTATAAGCAGGACAAATTTAATTATTAAATCCTTAATTAATTAAATTGAACTTTTGATTTAATTTAATTCCTTGTGAATTAATTATCCAATCCCGATTATAACTTAACTTAAACCATATTAATAAATTTATAATCCCAGTTAATTATCATTAATTAATTACAAACCATTTAATTAATTTTCCTTCAATTATAATTAACTTTTAACTATTAATCTTTAATTAATCAATTAATCTTCAGTAATTAATCTTAATTAATAACATTAATTAATCATCTTAGTCAATTAAGTGACTATATTTTAATTACTTTTGTTAACTAAATCTCTAATTAATTAAGATAACCATTTACCTCAATTAAACACTTATTTAAATTAAATTAAATTAAATTAAATGCTTGAAATGCAACATCATTTAGAAAATTCTTTGATTATTAACATAAATTAATTAATCATTATTAATTGCATTAAGTAATTAAATTTTAGTCAATTCACTAATTAATTAACTTTGTTAAATCACAACCTTAATTATCTAAAGATAAATTCTTTTATTTTCATAAATTTTTAAATACATCACTAACTTAAATGAAAATCATTGGTAATTATTTACATCATTAATATAATTACCTTTTAAACAAATAAATTTAAATCATTTAACTTTTAAATTCGAAACTTTAACATTGTTTCAATATCTTATTAAATGATTGTACTTTGGAACTTGGGCAATAAATCTTTGGAAAGTTATTCATTTTAAAAGCTTGATTAAATAAATTGCTTAAAACACTTTATCATTTCAATAGCTTTAAATTTGGAAAATACATAATTTGTATTGCTTTAAACTTTGTATTCTTATGTTTAATAAAACCTTTTCATATTTTACGTTACTTAATTTAATCTCCTATCTAAAACATGATCATTATTTTATTTTAAAAACTGGGTTCTATTTTTATAAAAATTTCCTTCTAAACAATACAAGTTTTACTTTATAAACTTTAAATTGGCAACTAATTAACAATCCCGAGCCTACAGGATTCGTCCCTGAAGCAAAACACTCCAGATCTCGAGTCACTCGAACACCCCCACCTCTTCGAGAAAAACATGCGAACGTCTTCGAGAAAAACTCGATCTTCCACGAAGTTTCAAACATCTGTAACAGACATACACGTGTGCATGACGAACTACGTGGCGCCGATCAACTGTGAAGGCTCCGTCACATCACCGACGACTTCGCTAGCCTTTCCATTTTCACGATCCTAATGTTCTATCTCGAATCGAAATCGAGCAATTTGTACAACCCAAACCCAAACCATCTCGACCATAAAGATGCTCGCCATGACGATCCAAGAAACCGTGATCCACATCCCTCTGACATCGGCCTTGTCATTGACCCACGCAACCATCCCAATGCTCGAAAACATGTCTGATGCGACAATGTCGTCGAAATCGCCTCGCAATTCCACATGACCAAAAGCCTCACTAAACCCTAGATCATCGATCCCCGACCACCCTAGCCATCATTAAACAACTTCGACAATTTTCCCATGTTCGGCAACCCATAAGCCACCCTTGATCACAATCTCGAGCTTCATCTAAACATAGATCATCAGTAATTGCCAAAAATACCAAAACTGAACAGCTTAGCATATCTCAACAAAAACAAGCATATAAATCTTTAGAAGTTTATCAAAAATCATCATTTACTAAGGTGATTTGGTTTAGATAATCAAAGTGTAGAATTAAGATGATTGATTTTTGACCTTAATTCAGTTATCGTTATAAAACTCCCATTTTGAATTTGTTACTCAATAAAAACATATAAGTTATTTTATTTTTAAAAACTATAGTAGTCTTCAAATCAGTTTCTCTTTAAAGATCAATCCTTAAAATTGATTAGAGAAAGAGAGATCCAAATTTCTTATTAAATTGGATCCTGGAAATAAAAAACAGAGGAGAATTATATAAACATATCTTCAACATTTTACCAATATACCATTATATACCCATGCATTCATCCCAATCATTCATGTAAACAATACATACCATATTACTAAAATATTGATCTCCAAAACAAACATAGAAATAGATTTAAACTGTTTTTAAAATAAAGTTTACTCACCATCTTAAAAAGTGACGAACAGAGCCCTATCTATTTGAAACAGCTTTTGAAACTATGAAAACTTGAATGTAGGAGAGATGATTTTGATTTATAAACTTGAATGTCATTGCTTTTGAAAACTTTAAAACTTGAGTTGCTTGTTATAAAAATTTGTAGAGATGACTCAGCAATGAAAAAAAGATGAGCTTCTTGATCTTTCTCCCTAAGTTTGCTTGCTCCTGATAATCTCAGGTTGAATAAAATGATGCAGGCTTTGGAAAGTGCTTTTGAGAACTGGTTACAGGCTCTGGCTTTTGAAAAAGAGTTTTACAGGTTTGTTGAACTTCGGATTGGAAAAATGCATTTACAGATTTTGATATAAAATGGTTACAGGGCTTTGATCTTCTTGTTTGTAGAGTGTTTACTGTGAGAAATGCGGATTACGGATTTTAAGGCTAGGATTAACACTAGAGGGGGTGAATAGTGTTTATAAAGAATTACTAAATCTTTTTGAGTTTATGTTAATTTAAACACGGATGTGTGCAATATACAGACATAGATATGATCGTAGAAACAAAAACAGATGCAGAAATAAAATAAAAAGCAGAAAAGAAAAGAACACAACGGATTTTATACTGGTTCGGAGTTACTCTACATCCAGTCCCGCAACACAAGTACATATTTCCTTTCAAAAGCAATCTTTACAATTACACCCTCGATTTCAAGGCTACAAGGTACACCCTCCAGAATCACAATCATCTAGGTAGAGATACTTGATTTTCCGGGCTACAAGTTCACCCACCTGATTTTACAGGCAACAAGTTCACCCAATTGATTTCCAAGGCTACAATCACACCTTATCACGCTTGATTGATTTTCAAGGCTACAATCACACCTTTTCTCGCTAAGTTGATTACAAAAGCCCTATAACTCTAAATAGCACTGAGGATCTTGTTGAGATAGTGATAGAGAATAAAACTATGAATGATCGAGTTTAATTCAATGTAGATTTCGGCTGAATAATGATAAAAAAAATTATTAAGAAAAGTGGAAGAAGAAGAGGAGTGAAAAAACAGATAATCTGATGTGAAATTCGTTGAAACTGACCCCTTTTTATAGAAGAACAACAAAATGTCCATTCATGAAGAGTTATGGCGAATAGACACTTCTTTTGAAACTGAAATTTTGAACTCAACTGACACCATGTTGACATGGTTAACATGAGTATGTCGACATCCCAAAGCATTTTTTGATGATTTGATTTTCTTTGAAAATAACTTTATCTTATATTAAAACTATTTTAAACTTTATAAATATACTTGACTATAGTTAAAATTCATAAGTAAATATAGAGAATAATATATATAGAATTTAACTATAATTTTATATTTAAATCTAAGTATAAATAATTAAAATTTAAATATATTATATTATAAGATAGTTTAAAATCAAGAGTAATTTGACTTTGAAATTAAAGATGATTTTGAGGCTAAAATTATTTAAAAACAGGATAGATGTTTTTGATGCTTTTAAAAGGAAGGTTTTGAAATCATTTTGAAAATAAGATATAATTTAAAAAAAAAATCATTTTGGATAAAAGGTTAGCGGATACAAATCAATGTTCCACTAGATTTTTCGTAGGTTCCATCTTACTTAGGGTTCCATCCCTTTAACAGGCTCGAAGTGAATTCCATTCCACGAATAAATTGGATTTTAAGATGCCGGTGCTTTTCTACGAGCTTTAACAAAATTTTCTAATTAAAGAATAAATTACTTGAATTCTTGAACTCTTGATAATCTTGATACTCATAAGTCTTCAATCTTGATATCTTGAATCTCTATACTGTACGGTCTTCATTCTTGGTACCTACATGGTTAAATCTTGCATATATATCTAAACTTATAATGCTAGTATTTATATTTTATAATCTATTCTAAGGTTGTTGTCATCAAAACCATCATATCACGGACTAACAATCTCCCTTTTTTTGATGATGACAACCTTTGTATATAAAACTTCTATCCTAATAACCCTAATAACTCCCCCTAAAACTAATAACTCCCCCTTAATCTATGCCTAAGATATGCCTAACTACCATATTTATACTTCTCCCCCTTTGTCATCAACAACAACAAACTCTAAAATTTATAACTCCAAACTATATAACTCCCCCTTAATCTAATACCCTATGATATGTGATTACAATGATAGTGTTATCATGAATAATCAACACTTAGATAATCCTAATCCTAAACTACTAACTATTCTAAGTATATGATAACCGTATAGTTATATTTGTTGATAGGGAGGAAACATATATAAGAACACAATTTATTAATCATATAATTATATTACATTTTCGTTGTAAATGTAATAAGGAATAAACAACAAAGGTAAAGAAAGAGAAGAAACTAATGTGTGTTTTTGAACATAGGAGATCTATGAATCGAACAGTTTGGATAATGGAAACAGAAATTTCCACGTTGTTCGACAAATTCTCATCTTGTCAAAACACACTTCTCCAACGCACACAACTTTTTCGTCATCCTCCGCTTGTACTTCTTCCACGGGTTCTTCTTCTTCTTCTTCGCTGGCCTCTTATTCTTGATTGAGTGAAGAACCTTCATCAATCAAGATAGGGTTGGGTTGATTATCCATTAGAAATTTTTGCAATTTCCTAAGAATATTGCCTTGTCTCTCTTGTTCCTTTGCCATACGGTGTTGAATCACTTGAATTTTAGTCATCATCTGAAGTGCATCCTTCAGAGAATCCTCCATTTTTGTTACACGAGCAAGAGTAGTACGTTAAAATGGACCAGAAGTAGGAGAGGGGAACGAAAATGTTGATTTTATGTTTGATTTGGAAGATGATGCCATGATTTTATTTGTTTCAGAAGATAGAATAGAAAGAGAACAGAGAGAATGATCAAAAATTCGAAAATAAGAAGAATATATAACCAATTTTTTGAATATTGGTGGGAAAAAAATAAAAATAAATAAAAAAGTTGTATGTCGACATGGGTATATGGGGGATGTCGACACGCTCCTTTATATTTCTACTATTTGATTTATTTTAGTATTAATTATTTATTATAATAGATATTTATATTTCAGTTATTGAAAAAATACCTAATTCTCTTCTTAATTTAGTAAATATTGATTCATTTAAGGGTTTTGTTAAAATATCAGCAATTTGATTCTCAGAATTAATATAATCGAGAGTAACTACTTCCTTACTTATATTGTCTCTGAGAAAATAAGTCTGATATCGATATGTTTAGTTCGAGCATGATGAGTAGTATTTTTGGATAAAGTTATTGCACTAGTGTTATCACAATAAATTGGTGATTTCGAGATATTTAAACCATAATCTTTTAAAGTTTGTTGCATATATATTACTTGAGAATAAGCCAAAGCAGCAGAAATATACTCTGCTTCAGTTGTAGATAAAGAAACTGTGTTTTGCTTTTTACTAAACTAGGAAACCAGAGAATGCGCTAAAAAGTGACAGTCCCACTTGTACTTTTTCGGTCTGATTTACAACCAGCATAATCAGCATCACAATAAGATATTAAGTCAAAAGAATCATTTTTGGGGTAAAATAAACCATAATCGGATGTGTGTTTAACATATCTTATGATTCGTTTTATGGATTTTAAGTGGGTCTCTTTAGGTTGGGATTGATATATGGCACAGAGACAAACACTATGCATGATATCCTGTCTACTAGAAGTAATATAGAGTAGTGATCCAATCATTCCTCTATATAATTTTTGATCCACATCTTTTGAGAGATCTTCTTTACTAAGGTACACATTGGTTGCCATGGGAGTGGGTTTTCCACTTGCAGTAGTCAAACCAAATTTACTAATTAGGTCTTTAGCATATTTTTCTTGACTAATAAAGATACCATTATCTAATTGTTTTATTTGTAATCCTAAAAAGAAATTTAATTCACCCATATGACTCATCTCAAACTCTTTTGTCATAATTTCAGACAATTCTTTATTCATTTCAAAATTAGTTGATCCAAAAATGATATCATCTACGTAAACTTGTACTAGTTGAATATCATTTTCATTTCTTTTAATAAAAAGAGTATTATCTACTTTACCAATTTAAAAATTTTATTGTAATAAATAAGATCTTAGTCTATCATATCAGGCTCTAGGAGCTTGTTTTAGATCATATAAAGCTTTCTTAAGTTTGTAAACATGATTTGGTAATTTATCATTTTCAAAAAGTGGTTGTTGTTCAACATATACTTCTTTTTTTACAAATCCATTTAAAAAGGCACTTTTAACATCCATTTGAAATAATTGGAAATAATTATGATTTACGAAAGCAAGTCGAATCCTAATGGCTTCTAATCTTGCTACGGGAGCAAAGGTTTCATCAAAATCTATTCCTTCTTCTTGACAATAACCTTGAGCGACTAATCGAGCTTTATTTCTAACTACCTCTCCTTGTTCATTCATTTTATTTTTATAAACCCATTTAGTTCCAATTATAGTTTTATTTTCAGGTCTAGGAACAAGTTCCCAAACACAATTGCTGGTAAATTGATTTAATTCTTCTTGCATAGCCAAAATCCATGAATCATTAGTTGATGCTTCTTTTGGATTTTTGGGTTCAATAGTTGATATAAAAGCTACATTACTCATTTGACTTAGTTGATTTCTAGTTTTAACAACAGATTGCATATCTTCCAGTATATTTTCTATAGGATGATCTTTTAAAAGTTTAGTCCTTTTATTAGGATGATTAATTTCAATATTAGTTTCAATTGATTCTTGATTTTGAGTGATTAAATCCTCTTCATCATTTATATCTTCAAAATTTTTGAAATTTTCATCAAATGAAACATGCATTGTTTCTTCAATGGTGTTAGTTTTTAAACTAAACACTCTGTATGCTTTACTTCTATTAGAGCATCCGAAAGATTCCTTTGTCGGATTTAGGATCAAATTTATCTAAATTATCTTTGTATTTAAAATAAAGCATTTACTTCCAAAAATTCTGAAATAAGATACCTTAGGTTTCTTTGAATAAAGAAGTTCATAAGATGTCTTATAAGTTAAAGGTCTAATTAAAATTCTATTTAAAATATAACAGGCGGTAGCAACTGCTTCTACCCAAAAATTCTTTGGTAAATTACTATCTGAGAGCATTATTCGCGCACACTCTTGAATCGACCTATTTTTACATTCTACTACTCTATTTTGTTGTGGAGTTCTTGGAAATGAAAAATTGTGAGTTATTCCCTTTTATTGCAGAATTCCTCAAACTTTTCATTTTCAAATTCACCACTGTGATCACTTCGAATAGTTATAATTTTTAGAGAAAATTGATTTTGAATTCTTTTTGAAAAGGTCTTAAAACATTCAAAAGTATCACTTTTATGTTTCAAAAATATTGTCCATGTAAATCTAGAATAATCATCTACAATTACAAAAACATATTTACTATGATTTATTGACAGAATTTGAGATGGACCAAATAAATCAAGATGAAGTAATTCAAGAGGTTTTGAAGTTGAAATCATATCTTTTAATTTAAAAGAACTTTTTTTAAGTTTTCCTAATTGATAAGCATCACATAGACTATCTAGTTTAAAATTCATTTTAGGAAGCCCTTTTGCTAGATCATGTTTTGATAATCTAGATAAGAGTTTGAAATTCAAATGCCCAAATCTCTTATGCCAAATCCAAGGGTCACTTGTATTTGCCAACAGACACAGGTTATCATTTGAAACTTTCATACTAAGAATATAAATATTCTTTTTCCTGACCCCATCAAATATAACGATTGAATTATTATCTTCAATGTGATATTTATCTTTTCAAATTTAATTTTATATCCTTTATCGCATAACTTATATTTAGCAGATTATGTTTCAGATTCTTAACTAGCAAAACATTAGTAATAGTAGGAGTTTTAGAATTACCGACTTTGCCGATGCCAATCACATATCCTTTCAAATTGTCTCCAAAATTGACTAGTCCTCCGTCTTTGTATATAATATCATTCAGTATATCTGGATTGCCAGTCATGTGTCCAGAACATCCACTATCAAGTATACATTTGTTCTTTCTAATCTGCACAATTTGTCCGTTGTGGATTGATTCCTCAACAGCCATAAAGCATGATTCATGCACATCAAATAATTTTGGTAGATAACTTGAATTTGAATATTGATTATATGTAGACTCATGAAACAATGATGATTTGAATATTTCTAAACTAGCATTAACAAATATAGCCATTTTGAAAAAAAATTCAAAAATCAGATTATGAAACTTTGAAAACCTTGCTCTGATACCAATTGTGAGAAATGATGATAACGGATCTTAAGGCTAGGATTAACACTAGAGGAGGGTGAATAGTGTTTATCAAGAATTATTAAATCTTTTTGAGTTTATATTAATTTAAACACTGATGTGTGCAATATGCAGACACAGATATGATCATAGAAACAAACACAGATATAGAAATAAAATAAAAAGCAGTAATGGAAAGAACACACCGGATTTTATGTTAGTTCGGAGTTTCCTTACATCCAGTCCCGCAACACAAGTACGGATTTCCTTTCAAAAGCAATCCTTACAATTACACCCTCGATTTCAAGGCTACGAGGTACACCCTCCAGAATCACAATCATCTGGGTAGAGATACTTGATTTTCCGGGCTACAAGTTCACCCACTTGATTTTACGGGCAACAAGTTCACCCAATTGATTTCCCAAGGCTATAATCAAACCTTATTACATTTGATTGAATTTCAAGGCTACAATCACACCTTTTCTCTCTAAGTTGATTACAAAAGCCCAATAACTCTGAATAGCACTGAGGATCTTGTTGAGATAGTGATAGAGAATCAAACTACGAATGATCGAGTTTAATCCAATGTAGATTTCGGCAGAGTAATGATAAAAAAATTATTAAGAAAAGTGGAAGAAGAAGAGGAGTGAAAACCATAAAATCTAATGTGAAATTCGTTGAAACTGACCTCTATTTATAGAAGAACAACATTCATGTCTGTAGGATCGATTTCACCCTAGAGGGGGGGTGAATAGGGTGATGGTGTTAATTATTAAAATTAATCGCGGAAGCTTATAAATTAATTTCAATTGAGATCACAGAATAGCAGCACAGATATCGCAGAATATAAATAAAAGAATAAAACAGAACAACACAGAATTTACCCAGCTTCGGCAAAACCCTGCCTACGTGCTGCCCCCAAGGTTTCTACTAGAAATTAGATAGTCCCTCGCTTACACACGTAAACTCGCTATACACCGCTATTGACTAATCTAACTCTACGCTCAAAACCCTGCCACAACTCAATTACCGAGTTGCGAATTCTCAAGCTACACACCGTAGCTTGTCCCCTAGTCACACGACTAGAAAATTAAACGGTTTAAAGAGGAAAATACAAATTAAAAACAAATTAAAAACAAATTAAAATAAAATAGCCCTAATATAAACAAAAAAAACCTTAAGAAAAAAGTAAAACACGCCGGCCCAATAGTATTCTTTAACCCGAATCTTTTTATTTTCTTTGTGACAATGTCGGCTTGTTCTTCAGATGAGATTAGGGCTTCGGCTCTTGTTTGTTCCTCTTCCTTCAATTAATTAGGGCTAGAATCGAAGATGCCGATATTATTTTAGTCGATCGATTTTGTGATTTTCGTCTTTGCCCTGTCGATCGACTGCCTCCTTGTACCTTGCTTCGGCTACTTCGATTGATCGAGTTCGATTTCAATTTTGGTGAGTACTTTATTCCTTTTTCTTTTTCTGGTTGATGCTTGAACTCGATACCCATAAATGCCAATGATGATTAGGGTTTTAATAGGATTTGACTTCCTATTTTTGCGTTCGATTGATTGCTTCAACAATTCTTGTTTTGCCGTTCGATTACACTTTGATGCTGAGGATTGATCTGACTTTGTCAATTTCGTATTTCTAGTAGCTTGATTCACACGGCTTTGAATTGATTTCGTGATGACCACGGTTTTCGTTCCTTTTGCTGTTGACTTGTTAAAACACACGGCTTTGATACATTTTTGTATCTGCAGTTTGGATATAGATGATTCCCTCTGATGCTTGATAAAGTTGATTTGCTATTTTTGTAGCATACTTGACTTTTGGTAAAACTGCAGCTTGATGCTTGCATGTTGCACTCACTTACTTGCTGTCATAGACGTGTTGAACTGCATACTTCTTGTACAATGCTCGGCCATGTTATATTATTCACCTGTTGACTACTCTTCATTCACTGCCTGTAGTTGTTTCACTTGCATAGCTGAACTTCACTGTTGCACTTTTGTGCTTTATATTCCTGTAGTTTGCATTGTTGCTGTAGCTTTTTGAAGCTTGAGTTTCTGGTCACTGCACTTGTACATATTCACTATCACTTGCATTTTTATCTTAGTACTATAGCTTCTCTGTTCCACTCGAGTTTAGTTGTGCACTTGCATTTGTTGTTTGCTTCATGTTCCTTACTGCTTTGAACTTCTGGTTGGTTTGGCCTCGACTTCACTGTTATTTGATTGCCGAGTTGTTTGCATTCACTTCATCACTTCAGTCGTGTATTGCTTTCACCTCTGACCTGTTGTAGTTTGCATATCACCTTGTTGCAGTTAATGGTTACTTGAGTCTCTGTTGAAGTTGTATTGGATTTCATCCTGGTTAGTACTTGCATCACAACTGTAACACATATTCAACAATACATGCTGTGCATTTCATTCAGTCTTCATTATGGCCTGTTGCACTGGTACATTTGAAGTTGTAGCATATATAAATAAATGTATGCACTGTGTGGTCTCTTGTGCAGTTTGGTCTCTTCACTGTGTTCTCTTCATGCCTGACTCGATGCTGCATACATGTTTGTTGCAGTCCCTTTTTGCTGTTGCTATCCACATTGAACTGGCTTTGATGCACTTTTGAAGTTGATGTACTTGAGTTGACTTCATGTCCATTGATTTGAGGCTGTGTCATGTTTACTTGCATTGCTGTACACTTTTGGTCATTGTTGTAGTTGTATCTATGTACACTACTGCCTTATTACAGTGGTCTGACTTGAAGTTGATGACTTGAACTTGCATTTTGAAATTTCAGACCTGTAGCCTTTGTGCATTGTGTTTTGTATCATCGGGCTGGTGCTGTTGTAGTGAGCTCGTATCACAGCAAACTGCATTTTATATTTCTTGATCATGTTGGTTCGAATTGCACTTGTCACTGCTGCAGTCGCTATGCAGTTGCTATGCCTTCAGTCATGTTGCCTTGTGTTGAATCCAGTTTTACAGCTCGGGTTTGACCTTGTGCATGTGTCGTGATTTTTAATGTAATTGCACGTGAGTTGAACCCGGTTTTTCATTTGGGTTTGACCTGTGCTCACCTGTCCCTGTAAATCAATCAATGTGTATATATCGGCGTGCACGGCCTTGTGGCATATACAGTAATACTGTGTATGTCACAAGTTGTTCGTGTATGATGAATTCAAATTGAAATTATGACGAACAACCCAAATAACTGAGGCAAATCATATATTCAAAAATTATCTTCTATTTTTGAACTGCAAAAATATTTCTTTTTCAATTTTACTGCGTTAGTTTATATTTTTGCAGATTGCTCAGATGCTGGATTCAAACCGGAATGAAGTTGAAGATAAATACGAGTGTGAGTGATATGTAGTGAGGTGAATTGTAAATATGAAATGTGATGTTATTGTAATCAAAGTTGTATAGTTATAGTGAGAGCTTGAAATTGTACTATTCAAAGTTGTAATAAATATTTATTTGAATAAAATATTCGTTTGAATTCAAATTCCGTGTTATTTATTTTATTCAGCAAATATTTATTTAATCTGTGAAAAATAAAATAGTATATTATCAAATACATTTAAACGAATGTATATATGTTTATTATCATCAAACAAAAATCATATAAGCACATATTCAACAATGTCCATTCGTGAAGAGTTATGGCGAGTAGACACTTCTTTTGAAATTGAAATTTTGAACTCAACTAACACCATGTCGACATGGTCACCATGAGTATGTCGACATCCCAAAGCATTTTTGATGATTTGATTTTCGTTGAAAATAACCTTTATCTTATATTAAAACTGTTTCAAACTTTATAAATATTCTTAACCATAGTTAAAATTCATAAGTAAATATAGACAATAATATATATAGAATTTAACTATAATTTTATATTTAAATCAAAGTATAAATATTTAAAAGTTAAATATATTATATTAAAAGATGGTTTAAAATCAGGAGTAATTTGACTTTGAAATTAAAGATGATTTTGAGGCTAAAATTATTTAAAAACAGGATAGATGTTTTTGATGCTTTTAAAAGGAAGGTTTTGAAATCATTTTGAAAACAAGATATAATTTTGAAAAAATCATTTTGAATAAAAGGTTAGCGGATACAAAACAATGTTCCACTAGATTTTTCGTAGGTTCCATCCTACTTAGGGTTCCATCCCTTTAACAGGCTCGAAGTGGATTTCATTCCACGAATAAATTGGATTTTAAGATGCCAGTGCTTTTCTAGGAGTTTTAACAAAATTTTCTAATTAAAGAATAAATTACTTGAATTCTTGAACTCTTGATAATCTTGATATCTTGAATCTCTATACTGTACAGTCTTCGTTCTTGGTACCTGCATGGTTAAATCCTGCATGTATATATCTAAACTTATAATGCTAGTATTTATATTTTATAATCTACTCTAAGGTTGTTGTCATCAAAACCATCATCTCACGGACTAACATTTACAAGTTTGGCTTTTGATTTTGAAAAATGTTTGCAGGGTTTGCTCTGAGTATTGAAAATTGGTAACAGATTTTGATTTCATTCTATTTTTGAGGAAAAGGTTACGGTTTTGATTTGAGCATTTGTAAAATGCTTTTAGGTTATGGCCATTGATTTTCTGGTTTGAAGAAAAATAGTTGAGCATAGTTTAAATTTTTCTTAAGTTTTGAGAAGATAGAAAAGAGATGATGAAAGAGGGTAAATGTTTTTATATAGTGTTAAATTTAGGATTTATTAATATTAAAGAAAATGAAAAGCAAAAAAAGACACTTGCCAAATTTGTTTACATTTGTCACATTTCATTATTTAACTCTTAACACATGCATTTAACATGATTAAGAAACCAACACTTGTCATTATTTATTTTTAAATTACTTTTAAAATTTTTTAAAAGCTTTTATTATTAATTTTTCCTAACTAATAAGTACTTTTATTAATTTATAACTTCTTTTCTTTTTATAAATAAAAACCTTTTAAATAAAATAAAATAAAATCCAATTAGATTCTAAATAAAATTACATAAAATTATTTAATCCACTTAAATGCTAATATAAAATCTTTTATATTTATTTACTAGTAAATAAATGCTTTCTAAATTTATATAAATAAAATTCTTTTATTTTAAATTAATATAAAACAAATCTTATTTTAAATAAAAAAATTATTCATATATTTTTGTACCCAATATATATATATATATCTTTTAAAATTCAAATTTAAACCCAAATTCAAATTCAAATTCAAATTCAAATTTTAAAATTCCAAATTATTTTCTCAAATATATTTATTTTGAATTGCAAATCAAAATTATATTTAAAATTAATTCATATATATATATATTATTCTGGAAATTCTTAAATTAATTTACCCATAAAATCCAAAAATTAATATAAATCATCAATTTAAATTTTACTCAAAAATCGGGATTGTTACAGGAATGGTCGTAAGAGTTATCAAATATCCAAGGCAATTGAGTGGCAATGGGGATTGTTGATGGATGCTATGTTTGCTTTTCTTATTGCCAATCGCTATAGGGATGTCATATGTTGTAGGTATTTTCAATATGGATCCCTAGACAGCCCAACATTGTACTTAGGATGTAGTACATCATTGCAATGATAGTAGAATAGCATATTGTAGTTGTTATGTGCTAACTCTTTAGATGTAGGGACATGTGAGGTATGATGCTTATACCATTGTTCCTTACTACATTGACTTGCATAGTATTTTAAGATTTCTTATCGCTCACACCAAAATGTTGTTTGACTTAACATTTTATACCTTGCTTCTTATTATATTTGGTACTCTTAAATCAGTAGACAAGATAGTAGGATTAGGTGGTATGCAATTGATGTAAGCAAGAGATAGTGCTTTCTTGTATTATATATGGAATTGCTATTACTTATTCTTTGTGCGACATTATGTAGTATAGAGAGTGTTCGCTTATTATATTTAAAGACAAATTACCATTGACTTTATTATCAATTGCATAAACTTATCATTATCTTATATAATTTATGAACCTTGGTATACAAATAAAATGGTCCATTTAGTTATTACTCTCTCACCTATTTTATATGTATGATGTTTATTATTATATTTTGTTTGATGCACTATGAGATATATGATAGGTTCTGTGATTATTTCTCCTTTTTCACCCTTGAAAAATCATCCTACATTGGTTGTGTACCATAGCGCATAGTCTTTAGGTATACTAGATATTGAAGGTGTAGGATGATCGTCACATTCATATCAAAGCCGGGTTACGTTGCTAACCTGAGTTGGAACCATGGTCCAGTGGAGATAGGGAAGGAGTTATAACCTTAGACTAGGTTGAGAGTATATATATACGAGAGAGAGTACTTGTTATATATTTTGGTTTTCAAAACTATGTAATTGTATATATAGTACATAAGTCGAATACACACATGATTACCATTAATTTTCTTTATGAGAGACTGATCATTGTTGTTATAGTCAGGAATGAGATGGCATATAAGAAACACTACAAGAAACTCTGTTTCTGGAGTTGAAGAAGTAGCACGCTTGCGGGATTCTAATCTTGACTTGGAAGCTATATTCAACGCAATAATGGTGAACATGCTGCAAAATGCCTAAGCGGCTTCTTCTAATGTTGTTGTAGATGGTGGTGCTTAGGTGCAGGCGCCTAGAGTTGATTTCACAAAGCTGAATAAAGACTTTGCTAGTCTTGGTGGCAAACCATTCAAGGGACGAAATCATTTATAGAAGTGCAGGATTGGTTGGATATCTATGATAAGATTTTTGATGACCTAGAGTAGGATGATGCTTTGAGGAGGAGATTGGCTACTCAATAGTTTCAGCGGAGAGCCATGAATTGATGAAATTCTATCAAGTTGCTACATCCTAGGACACTTTAATTAGGACCGGTTCAAAACTATATTTAAGGAGAAGTTTATTTTAGCTGCTCAAAAGGTAGTGTTGTTTAGGAAACTACAGACTTAAAGCATGAGGACATGTCCGTCTTCGAGAATATGGCTAAGTTGGATGAATATCTTTCATTGACACTCCACTGAAGAAGAATGAGAAGCTTATTATCGGGTCAAATGACTTCATGGGGGTGAAGCTCATGGGGACATTGATGAGCCATTTGAGAAGGTTGTTGAGAAAGCCCTTCGACTTGAGAGTTTGTACTCTAAACCCAAGTCTGTTGTGGTTTTGGAAGAGCCAAAACCTTAGCAAGGCGGTGGAGGAAAGAAGAATTGGAATGGGAAGAGGTAATAGTTTCATGGGAAAAATGCTTAAAAGAAGGCAAAGTGGGATCCCGTCTGCTTTGGTTGTGAAGATAAGCGTTACTTGATTAGGGATTGCAAGTCTGAGGGAAAGAGGAAGTGTTATAACTATAATAAGTTTGGACATATGCATAAGAGTTTCCCAGAACCAGTGAAGCATATGGTGAAGGCATTAGCTTTGGCTGCTATCCCGACTTCGCCTAGTGCTCCCTCATTGAAGGAGAAGGGGAAAGGTATTACTATTCAAGGTAGCTTTCTATATATGGTGTTTCCATATGTGTTTTTGGACTACCAGGGCTTCACGTTCCTTTATATATAGTGATCAAGTAGATAGGTAGGGATTTAGACCCGAAATAATTGACCAACCTTTAGTTATGATGAACCCTGTTAGAGGCCCCACTAGTCTTTGTATGGTTTATCATGGTTTGGTCTTATTGATCATGGATGTTTTTTTGTTTGTGATAGTTTTATTTTGAGTTTAATTAGGTTCAGGATTATTTTAGGGATGAACTAGTTGAGGAAGTCTGTGGTAGTGGTGGACTGCAAGAAGTTGTTGGTGACAATTGGGATTAAAGAGTGTTGGAAGGTAGAGATTGGATGCCTATCATATGATGAGGTGACGGCTATATTTTTATAATCGCTAGAGGTTAAGAATGATCAATTGTCATCCGTGCCTATCATTAGAGAGTATCCGGACTTATTCGAGGACGTGATCGGATTATCGCCACACCAAGAAATTGAGTTCTGCATAGACTTAGTGTACGATGCCAGACCGGTAGTTATGCCTTTGAGGCGTGTGGAACCCAGAGAACAGAAGGAGTTAGAGGTGCAATTGAATGACCTATTAATACGAGGGTTCATTCGAAGGAGTATATCTGAATAGTTCACACCTATAATATTCGCTACCAAAGCAGATGGCTCTTTGAGGTTGTGTGTTGATTACCGTGAGCTGAATAATGTGACGAGAAAGAATACGTATCCATTCTAGCATATTGATGACTTGTTCAATCAGCTTCATGATGCAAAGGTGTTTGCCTGGTTGGATCTTGCGACGGGGCTTCACCATCTAAGAGCAGCGAAGGAGAGTGTGTTGATCATTGCATTTCGTATGTCATTTGGTTTCTATAAATGGTTGGTTATATTGGTCGGGCTAACCAATGCTTCATCATATTTTGTTGATTGCATGAACCATGTGTTTAGGAACTAGTTAAACAAGTTTATATTTGTGTCCGTAGATGATATTTTGGTCTATTATAGGATAGAGGTGGAACACAAGGCGCACTTAAGAAGTGTGCTTGAAGTTTTGAGGAAGCACAGGTTGAAGGCGAAGTTTATGAAGTGCCACTTCTAAAGGAAGGAAGTGAGATTCTTAGCTTACGTCATCTTTAAACAGGGTATTACGATTTATCCTACAAAGGTGGCAGTGGTTCAAGACTGGAACTAACTAAAGAATGCTACTAATGAGAGAAGATCCCTAGGATTTTTGGGGTATTATATATGTTTTATCAAGGACTTTAAGATGCTGCGGCACTTTTGACCAACTTTATGAAGAATAATCAGACTTTCATATGGGACGCGAAGTGCGAGCATGCATTCGTAAGTCTAAAGGAGAGGTTGAAGAGTGCATTAATGTTGACCATTCTAAGAGGGAATTAGTAAATGTCGGTATACACCATTTCTTATGGTACCAGATTGGATGAGGTACTAATGCAAAGAGGTAAGGTTGCCGCCTCCACTAACTGATAGTTGAAGCTGCATGAGAGGAAGTTTCTGACCCATGATTCAAAGTTAGAGGTGATAGTTTTTGCTTTGACGATTTGAAAGTATTGTCTATCATGACAAAGGTTAGAGTTGTTTACGAACCACAAATCCCTAAAATACCTTTTTTCAAGAAGGATCTCAACCTTCGTCAGCAGCGATAGTTGGAGTTCTTACCACTTGTGACTTTAACATTTATTACATGTAAGTTAATGGAAATGTATTTGCCGATGCATCGAGTAGAAGACTTGTCAGCTTAGGGGTGATGTTCCTTGAGTGGAAGCGGTAAAGGTTTATTGTCGGTTATGATTTCGACCTCTATGTGAGCTAATGCTGGAAATATTGGCTAGCTTGACTATCGAACCTACTTAGTCGAGCGGATTGGTACTAGTCAATGATAAGATGCTAGACTAGCGAAGATGAAAGACTTGGGAAGCAAAGGAAAGATGAAGGGAAGCTTTTGGAAAGCAAAAAGGAGAAGAGAAACTGATATTAAGGACTTAGCCATAATTTGGCCAAGTAATTCATATAGGCACTGACATAAAGCAAATCATGTCGCTGCTGATATGAATTAGAGGGCTATTCTTTGCCAAACTTCGAAGGGATGCTTAACGATGTCCTGTAAGTCATGCTAAGGTGTTTGTTTGTTCACTTGATGTTCGATTGCGATGTGACAATGCAATAAAGGATGAAGGCTTTGGGATTTCCACGATGGTAAATTAATGGTGATGGAGTTATGTTCCAATGATGACGGATTGATGTTGATGGTCGTAAGGATGATTATTTATAAGGGTATGTTCTAGAAAAGGTGACCCGTGGATAAAATGTTGAAAGGTTCGATAGTTAAAGAAAGGAACATGGAATGGTTCCTTAAGGATGAATGGAAACTAGATGGAGCGGGGAAATGGCTCGGTTATGCATGCTAATGGATCGTTGATACTCGAAGTGTTTCATAAGCAGAGGTATTCTAAGGGCACTCATTGGGTTTTTGGAATGGATACCCCGGATCAGTTGAATGGACTCGTATTCCCTATATTAGCGGAACGGATCTAGTGTCCACTATGGACTAGTCGGCGAGTATACTGAAAAATGGGATTTTTCCATTGATCCATGGCAGAGGAATGACCATAAGAGTTATCATAAATCCAAGGCACAATGAGTGACGGTGAGGATAATTGATGGATACTATGTTTGGTATAGATGCATTTCTTGTTGTCTGTTACTCTAGGGATGTCACATGGTGTAGGTATTGTGTATGTGGATACCTAGACACCTCGTTGTTGTACTTAGGATGCAGTGCACCATTAGGATGATAGTAGAGTAGCATATTATAGTTGTTACATGCTAACTTGTAAAATTAATGATAGTTAATAAATAATTAATAAGGCTCCAAAAATAGAATTTGAAAAAACGACGGGATTTGGCCGCGATACTTGCACCATTGCGTCGTGTGTATTTTTTGAGCAACTTTCATATTTAGAGTTTCATGATCGGAACTCAAATAAAGAAGTTATTAGCGTTCGAATTTTCGAAATGAAAATAATTATGAACGAAAAGGGAAATAAATTATAATAAATGCAACACCCCATGATCGACTACCTTATTTAGGTTGGTCGACCACTTATAAAGGTGGTTAAACCGATTAATGGGTGGCAACTAAGGTTTGAACTTTGGCCAAACAGTTTGGATTTAATTATTTTATTCTAACGGTTATGGTTGATTCGAGTGCATATAAATATAATTCTAGCCCTTGGCTTCTTTAACATATTTTCTAATCAAAGCAGTGAAGCTCTATCATTTTTCCTTCTCCATTATTACTAAAAATTATAATACACACACACACACACACAAACACACATAAATTAAAGAAAGGCAGAAAATAAAAGAGAAGAAGTGAATCGGGGTTGCAAAAGAAAAAGGTAACATTTTATAATTTTAAATCAATATCCCCTTTAACTCTAAATCGCTTCTCAGATATGTAATTCTGATAGTATGCATACACTTTACTATGCACGTTCTTTTGGGTTAGTATCGAAAAGGATGCAAGTAAAGGAATGGATTCAGATTTAGGAGATTTAGAAAGCTAGAAAGGTGAGTGGAAAATTATATAATTTATTTATAACATTGAAATTTTTATTATTGAATTTTATTTAATTATTATGTCTATGTAAGATCTTATGAGTTGTAGGCACAGAACAAATGTATTGGATTACCACCTACATATTCTACAAAATAGGTACTTGGAATATGAATAGAATGTACAACCTAATTTGGAAATTTGGATCCAGTTCCAAATATTTATGATTGTAGAATGTTTACAAAGTTGTAAAGTTCATTCCAGATCCATAATTGGATTGAAATTAGGTTACCCTATTTGACTTGGAATTTGAATTTCTACATTTTAATTTATTTGGAGTGAGGTATAATTTAATTTATCTATTTTTATGTAATTTCCATAAATTATCTAATTTCAAAAATATGTATAAAAATGTATCATTTGAATTAACAAGGAATATACCAAAAAGGAAAGAGACGTGTAAAGGATGGATATTATTCCCCATAGTTTACACTGTTTGTTTCAATAAAAGAAGAGAAATAACTCCTTGAAATTTCAAATGAAGCAAGGCATCCTTTTGGTTAATTTATGAAAAGCTATAATGATCCTTTTTTGAAGGCTAGCTTTAATAGATTAAAATGTGGAAATGAATGTTCTAGCTAGGAATTAACTGTTAGAAATAGGAACACACACGCGCATAACCACACTTACGGTTAAAAATAAAATACACGCATAGACATAGCATAATGTATGACGATGTTCGTATTGTTTAATAATAACGTAACAATTATAGGACTAGAAGGTTGAAAAAGGAAGTAATAGTAACTCCAAAATTTATGGACAATAACTACACATTTAACAAGAAATAAATTTAAAGTTAATAAAAAATTAAAGAAATTTAATGGAGACTGATTAGAGAATTTAGTATGGCATTTATGGGATATTTGAATAGGAATAATAAGTGGATTTTGAAACAGGTGAATAAATATCATTAGTGATTGTCCAATTTAGACATTAATGGCCAATTACTACGACAGTGGACAATTATTAGACATAAGAAGGAAATGAGTAAACCAAAGGCTAAGCGTATAAAATAAGAATAATTATGTAGCGAACAAGTAAGTATTAATACTACTAAATACATATAGAATGCAATATAATTTTCATAGTTGGAAATTATATAGCTTAAACTATATGTTTAGCATGAGCGTGAATTAGCGGGCCTAGCATAAGACTTAGGTTCAAGGTGATTGGTTTGGTTTAGTGGGTTGGGCTGTGAAGTTAATAAAGTTACACAACAGAAGTATGCCCTTCACCTAGAGGATACCAGCAATTGTTTATACTTACTACAGATATAAGCATCTCCAAACGTAGAATCTAAGGGAAGGGATATGCATAACCGATAGGCAAGGGAAAAATATATTGAGGATCCGCCTTGGATATGAGTATCAAAATGGCCCGGTGCTTTTAAGAAAATGGGCTTGTCTCATCTCCAATAAGAGGTATTAAGTAAACGAAAGGAGCATTTTTCCTTAACTAACATAGATTAGCCTAAACGGGATGTTAGTTGCGGAAGGTCGATGGGGTATGTCATTATTTTTGGACCAGTCTTTAGTAGTAGGTCTAGCCTATAGCCTATGATCACCAGCGGTCCCGAGCAAGTAGGAGCAAAGACTTGGGTTATTCCTTGATAGATTTCACTTTCTACTAGTGTAGAATTAGTATGGGAGATGCACATACCTCAAAGTAGACGGTTAGACGAAATTTATCTATCGAAGGTTGGCTAGTTAACCCTTAAATGAGTCTTTGAGATGCGTTAGTAGTAAAACAATTAAATGATAAAGCCGTTTATAAGGGTCATCTATCACTGTAGCTAGAACCGATCGAATGGCTTTTACGTTGTGGAGGGTCCATTTCGAGGAACGAGGCATTAAACGGCCATTGGTTCTGCCTCCTTCCTTGGATAGCGAAACTGTTAGACATATATGTCGATATATATATGGCCATATCCTACGCATACATAGGACTTAATGTATTAGTCATAAATAATATGCATAACACTCAAATGGAAATCAACGGTATAAATTAATGGTATGGGCAGTATGTAATTTTTTCAATCACCGGAATGTTGTTCTGATTCCCCTCCTTATTACAAACCGTGTGATAGATTTAGAAGAACAAGCTACTAGAGCAAGACAGAAAAGTGGATGGAGAAGTCTCTTATTCATGTTGTATACTGACAAGGCAACTAGACATCTAAGGAATATATTCATTCTAATATAGTAGCTTTAGTTGGTACCTATGTTCTATTATATATTTCTATTCCACTATGGGTCTATATTGATCATACTTTGATATACTTGTGCTTATTTTAGGTTACCAGAACCAACAATTCATACCCTTATAGACTTGATTTTGGATTTAGTCGAAATTTGGGACCAGTAAAGTGCGGGTTGTTACAATTGGTATCAGAGCCTAGGTTAGTCGATTATGGAAATTTGGATACATTGAGAGTACGTATTCATATTTTTACCTATAATTATATGTGTGTATGTATGCGCCAAACTCTATAAATTTTGATTATAAAAGTAGTTGCAACCATATTCTGAAAGGATGGACAAGGCAACGATGAGTTGGGCCACTAAATAGAGTTAATAATACACCAACCTCCAATTACTCCATGGAGGGTAGATCGTATTAAAGGTGTTGACCAAGAAGAGTGAGCATGATATATCGAAGAATCTTAAAGGCAGGATGGTAGTTGAATCCCCTGTGGTACGTATGCCGCTTTATAATTATGGATTTTGATGGATTTTCTGATTGAAGACGGACATTTCATCCGGACAAATTGGAAGTAAGAAACTATATGTTGCGAGCATCCGAAATTAACATATAAGAAGATTAGAGAAAGTTCTCGCAAGAAGGTGTACACTAATTACTACTAGAAGTTAGTTGGGTTTTCGAGGAAGAAGAGTTAAGAAGGAGAAAGAAGAAGGAAAGTTCAAAAGAACGGATAATTAAGTCCATTTTTGTGTCCAAGCCCATGTGAAAGAATTTGACAAAAGATTTTTTAAAATTCCTTGAAACATTTTGAATGGGTTTTTAAAAGGATTTACTAAGAAGTTATTATTTTTAAAAAGCAAGTAAATTTTGAAATTCTTAGTTTAAAATTGGTTGGATCAAAATTTTATTAGAGGTTTTTGGTAAAAAGGGTTTTCATTTTTGAAATGAATGGAAAATAGAATGTAAGTTTGGTTCGATGATTTTTCCTATTTTTGTAAGTTTGAAGGCTTTAAAACTTCTTTCTCTAAGGAGTGGATAAATGAAAACGGAACTTGATTGAAACGGGGTTAAGGGAATAAAAGGATAAGAATATCAGATAAATAAGACATGAGGAATATATTATTAAAGAAGTGAAAGCCATTTGAAGGCAATTTAGGTAGGAGAAATTTTAATAATAGTAGTATTAAAATTAAGATAGAAATAACAGTAGGAATTTATATAAAATAGGATTAGTAGTCTAGTTAGAAATAATATAGGAGAAAAGCAATAGGAATAGGATAGGAAGAATGAATAAATTCCATAGATATGCAGTAATTGTGCATATACTTTAGATATGCGCTTAGATAGATGCACTGTAAAAATCCGACTTTTTGACCCTTAAATGCCGTATTCATATGCCAAACACTTAAGTGCCATAATGACGAATTGTTAAGGTAAAATAAAAAAATTAGAAATTAAACTAGATAGAGAGAACACAAAATGGAATCTCACAACCAAATGATCAAGTACATAATATCAAAAGGCAGTATAAATTAGCATTTTAAGGTACAAAGTTTTCAGAGTTAAAGCAATCAGTCTAGATAATTATAATATCATGTCATCACAAATGCTAATGATAAAATTGTAATACAGCGGAAATAAATATTATGATAAGTAGAACTTCAACTTTTCATTAGATGCTCCAAAGCATCCAAAGCTTAAATCTGAAAATGATGTGCACGTAAATGTGCATATTTTTACCACCATATTTAATCTATTTAAATTAAATAAACGGTATTATTGGGTATTTTTTACTTGTTTAAACTAAAATTCGAATTATTTCAAGTCGTCACATATTCATCTTCTTCCAAGGGAAAAATGGTCATTTTTGTGCATATATTAATTTGTATAATTTAATTGAAATTTTTTAGGTTATTTTATAGGAATTTAAATTCAAATACAAGTGGCTTCATGAAGATATATGCATGCATAAGAATGAATACAAAGGAATGGAGATGAAATTAATTCATTTCATGGATCATGGAGGACCCCACCCACCCACATACCTTCATGTACACTTAGGAGCTAATACTTATGCTAATGGAAATTAAAGCTACATGTACATTTAAGTGGGGGATTAAGATATAAAAATGATTACTTGGTGGTCACACTACCTCAAGGGTTGTCTGGGTAGTTCCCAAAAAATGAATTAGGGTTTACGATTATGCTTCATGTAACCCCCTCCTCTCTTCTTTTAGTCTCTCTTAATTTTAGGCTCTCTTCCTCTTAGCCTCCACCTTCTTCTTAGTTAGGTTTTAAGTTAGTTTTATTTTACTTTTATGCAAGTTGTAATCTTTAGTGTAGAAATAAAAATGACTTCTTAGCCTCTTTTCTTTTATGCAATATTCTTTTATGTCTTTTTATTTCATGCTCTTTATGTTTATGCAAGTAGGTAGCTCTCAATTTACTATCATTAGCATGCATTTTTCTTTTCTTCTTGTTTCATGTTGTTTTTTTACATTTGTTGATATTATAACAAATATGAGAGGCTAAACCTCTTCAATTTAGGGACAATGAAGCATTTTTGAATCATGTAGATGTAACATAATTTTTCATTTATGTCTCTTTTATGCTTAATGGAAAGTTAGATGTTTGTGTGATTTTGTGTTTAATATTGAGTTCGATAGCATATGTTGCTCAAAACAAATAGGCTATGCTTAGTCATATGAATCACTAATTACCTCTTCATCTACATATGATCATGGTAATGGAAGTGTATTAGAATCAAACTTTGATGGTTTATGTTTCTAGTTCAATAGTTAATAAATCATGCTTAAAATAGATTCTATTTTTAATTTCATGTTATTTTCATTAAAGTTAGTAAGTGGGCTAGAGGGTGTAATAAAATTTGATGGTTTAAGTGTGTTAATTAATAACACAATTAGGCCATGCTTTGGATAAATGCATTAACTAAACTCACAAATGACCAAAAAGAGATCATAATTTCATTATGTTGATTTACGTGATCATGAGAGGAGATTTGCCTCTAAATTGCTCTTTAATCTCATATTTTTATTCTCCTTAGTTTTAGTTTATTTTTACTTTTTTTTAATTAGTTAATAATCCCTCAACTTTTGTTTACTTTTCATTTATGTCTCTTTTGTGCTTAATGGAAGGTTAGATGCTTGTGTGATTTTGTGTTTAATATTGAGTTTGATAGCTTATGTTGCTCAAAACAAATAGGCTATGCTTAGTCACATGAATCACTAATTACCTCTTCATCTATATATGATCATGGTAATGGAAGTGGATTTAGAATCAAAGTTTGATGGCTTATCTTTCTAATTCAAAGTTAATAAACCATGCTTAAAATAGATTCTTCTTTTAATTTCATGTCATTTTCATTAAAGTTAGTAAGCGGGTTAGAGGGTGCATTAAAGTTTGATGGTTTAAGTGTGTTAATTAATAACACAATTAGGCCATGCTTATGATAAGTGCATCAACTAAACTCACAAACGACCAAAAAGAGATCATAATTTCATTATGTTGATTTATGCGATCATGAGAGGGGATTTGCCTCTAAATTGCTCTTTAATCTCATATTTTTATTCTCCTAGTTTTAGTTTGTTTTTAGCTTTTCTAAGTTAGTTAACAATCTCTCTGTAACGACCCGATTTTTCGATGCCCGAAAATCGACATCAATACGTACACTGTATCAAATGCCGGAAAACCGAACCGTTGGGGTTAAAGAAGGAGGTATAAGAAGAAATAGAAAAAAAATATCAGAATCTCACAAATGCAGCGGAATAAAATATAATAGATGATAACATATCTTTACACAAAAGAAATTATATCTGTTTATACATACGTCATCAGAATACAACATCAGAGTTCAACAACACAATCAATTTCCAAATTCTAGATAGTTATATAAACTTGTCCTCACAACTGAATACACAGTGGATTCATAATCAAGTATGGAAGTACGTCTCGCCATCTAGCTCGTCTTCTGAGCTCCACAGCACCATATCATGAATTCTATAATACTCGGGTCCGACCCGAGCATTGTAGTTAAATAACACCCGAGTCAGTCTGGAAAACCAGCGTGAGAAAATACCTCAATTGAATTATTAAAGTTTTCAAAATCATTTGAAATCAAAGGTATCTCGTAAGACCATGCCACAAATAAACATGTCTAGTTTTTACCTTACGATAACCAAACCATTTCTTATAAAATCCTCTGATATTATAATAGTGTCTATATACAAATAGTTATTCAAATAGCCGAAATTGTTTCCAGTTAATAGGTATACAAACAAAACCGTAAAGGCACGTAGAGAAAATGGATTTCCATCAATGGCAGGGCTATTAGGGTACCGTCCGTCACAGTACATGGTCAAGATCACCATACCGAGGATCTACCCTAAATCCCCTTCAACACAAGACCGAAGCTATCTCTTACTGGATAGTCCGAATAAGTTCACCCCACAGTTGGGATCAGCAACCGCCACACAGCCGAATATAGAAAGGGACATCTAGGCAGAGGTGACCTTACCCTAATTGGTTGCTAGCCACTTAGCTTTGTACGCACCTCCCATGTTTTAGCCATTCCCGGTGGATGAGGCTCGAGGTTATGCGTTACCTTTTTAGCACACATTCACTTAAAATGCTCATTGTCCTCCTAACGATATTATGAAAGCATTCGTCCATACTAGTCCGTTTCAGGTTCGAACGGAACCGAAGGCACTACTCCTACTACATCCATTTTGGAATCACCCTCAGGATTAGTAGTGATTAGCCCTTTCACTTCACGGCTCCATCTTCGACTCCCAGCTCTTGTCTTCCTCACGAAAACGTTCAAACCGCATCAAAATGGTTTTTGAGAATAAATCCCGATCTCCGTCTCTTCAAAACGATCAACACATTTGCCAATATTGATAGTCAATTATTTAACTATCAAATAACATTCACAAACAGTCATCAAGCCATAATAATTTCTCCAATATTATTTAAAATCCTCAAAATATCTTTGCAAGATATATTTCCACTATTCAATCCTTTGAAAACAGTTTCAAACCATCTTTTTCTCACGGAATAAATTTCCCAAATATTTTCTATTTCCACTGAAATCACCAAGTACAAATACTTTAGATTTTACAATAATTTAAAACACTTTATTATAATATATACTTTAAAACATTTAAATTAAACTACTTAAACACTTTATCCAAAACATATATTTTAAAATATTTAAAATAAAACTGCTTTATAAAATATAAAACTAATTTTTAAACTAAAATTTAAACCAAACTAAATTTAGAATAAGAGATACGAAATTCTATACAAGTTTTCAAATAAGCATAACCAAACTATCTTTTAGAATAAAACTATTTTATAAAATATAAATATTAATAATTATCTTTAAAATCATAATACTAGTCAAACCTTTCAAATAATTACTACTATAATTAATTTAAATAAATGTTTACTTTTAAAATTTAAACAACTTAAATAATATATTTTTTAAAAAACATTTTCTTAAACAAACTTTAAAACCTTTAACTTATACTTAAAAATCTGCTTCGAAAACGTGCTTGGCTTTTCAGGGAAATACACTTCTCTCCCACACTTTTAAAAATAAATCCCTATTTATTTTTAAAACAAATTCCCATTTCTTTGTAAATTCCCATCGAAATTTATACTTCCAAATATCCACTGATATCCATTTCACTTAATAAACCGAGTTTATAAATGCCATAGTCTCACCCTTCTTTCAAAACACAGTTTCAAAATACTAAATCAATTTCTAAATTGATTTCCCAAATTTACTCCATAAAAATAAATTTCTTTACTTACTCAATTTTATTTCAAAACCTATTTATTTCAGATTAAACTTCACAATTATGATTTATAATTTTATTTAACTGAAAATACCATTCTCTTACTTTTTCAGATTCCTTCTTTATCCTTTCTAATAAATTTAAACCTTAAATTTTAAAATAAATTCCTTACTCCTACTAAATATTTTTACTTGAATTCATTTATTCAAAATATCTCTTTTCCCATACTTTGGATTTATTTGTTACAAAGCAAATCAACTTTTATTCTTTCAAGTCATTTAATTATCCAAGTTCCTTATAATTATTTTATTTAAAATTACCTTTTTATTTACTTTAAAAAAAATCCAAACTTCATATATATATATATATAGCAATTCTCAAAATTTCAATATATAGTTAACCAAGCTAGAGTATTCAATAAATTCTAATCCCCAATAGCATCAATATAATTCATCACAGATCACCACATAATTATATCGCGGAATATATAAATTAAATTCAAACGTTTTGAGGAATCCAGTTGGATACCTCCAACCTGTTTTCCCTGCATCCACAGATGTTAGTATAATATAATAATACACATTCCACTTCGAGGTGGAATATCGCGGTACATGGGATCATATTATCTCATCCGCTATTATGTGGCGCATAGGGTCTCATCCGCTATATAATGTGGAAAATCAATCACTCCAATATATATATACTACTATATATAATATACCACATCTAATCATTTCAATCATTCAACCAAATATTTAAATTTAACTATTTAAAATTTAAATAAAAATCCAGATGAGTGAGATTAACTCACCTTTGATTTTTCTGTTTGCAATCCATTCCAAACTGGCTTGTTTCCATGATTTAAAACCTTGTATAAACATTATACAATTCATTAATATTTGGAAAAATAGAATGATCAATTACCATTTAATAAATTAAATTACCAAATTATTTTATTTAAACTAATTTTACCTTAAATAAATAAATTGTAAGTTACAAAAATAATTAAATAAGTTAATCTCTCTGAATAAAATAATAAGTAGGTTTATATACGTGTACATAATTTCATCAAGTTATTTTTTTATTCATATATATTCTCTTTCTTTTTATTTTGAAACACCATATATATATACATATACATACATACATACATACATACATAAATACATACATACATACATACATATCTACATTGTACTTTTCCTTACTGAAGAATATATATAGGTAATTTAATAAGGTAAAATAGGATAAAAATAAAAATACCGTACTGCTTTAAAATTTTAAACAACTGTTTATATCTTGCTGTAAATTTCAGATAAGCAAAGTAATAACCAAAAATCAATTCACAAGTTCAAATTCAAGTAAAAATGAATTTAATATGTTATTTTTTTTTTGAATTTAAATCACCGATCAACAGATTAACACTAAACTCGAAATCAAACCTCAGGCAAAACTAGAATTCAGAAGTCAATGCCAATTCCAGGCATGCATCGCCCACTCCCTTGCGTGCTCACCTCGACTCTCGCAACCCTTGCCTCAGTATCGACCTCTGACGAACTCTCCAACCCTTCACTACTTCACGACAGAAACCCAAAGCTAACGCAAGCTCGAACTCGAACGCCTCCCTTCCATCGTCAATAGTCCCTCGATGCAACCGCGACCATGCCATCGTGAAACCCTAGCCATCTTCGCCTTCCCTTGCTCGTCTCGATCGAGTATAGAAACCCCTCTCTCTCTCCCCTCAAGCTCGGTTCGATACAATTAGCTAGGCCGCCATTTTTTTATTAACGCGTTCGATTTGAATTGAACAGAGGGAACCGAGATTTTAATTGAGTCGGTATTTGTTTTAGTTTTGGAAAGAGGGAGCTCGGTTGATTTATTTCCTTATTGTTTTTAGAGGAGATGCGTGGAAGAAAAAAATAATACGTGCTGCAAAATGAAGAACACGTGTTGGGATAAAGTTTACAAAAAAAATATTAAAGGGAGAAAGATATATATTTTATATTTAAATTTAAATTCAAATATACATCGTCTCGATTCCGCGACTCAAAATCTCGATCTTCAATCGAGGCGTGCCACTGGGCGTTTAACATTATAAACCCCTATTTCGAACGCGTTGAAAAAGGTTCCGAGTCCTGAATCGATCGTATGGAGAAGCAGCTTTTTGGACTAGTTATTATATTAAATTTTCGATCCAGATTTAAGTGCATTTATCTACCGTACGGCCAAAGGATCTCTTCAAACACTATGAAAACTGAAATCCGATAATAATACAATATCACAGATCCAATGGAACTGGTTTCGTCGAAATCCGAGGCTGTGCCTCGGAAGGCTATTTTTGAATTCAATTTAAACAACATATTTTTAAAACTGAACAAAACGCTTCCAAATTCAATTTTTACACTTCTCCTATCTTCAACATTATCAATATAAATTTTACAAGCTTTCGAATTATTTTTCACAGGCTTAAAACCGAAGATTCATTATTTTACCCAATTTTGAATTATTAATTTCAATAAATTAATTGTCAAATAATAATGATATTTGAAATTCAAGTTAAACTACCTTTCAAATATTTAAAAATCAACTAAATATTCCAATTTCAAATACATAGAAATTTGCGGGTCATCACACTCTCGACTTTGGTTTAATTTTATTTAATAGAACTTCAACATCTAAACAATTCTCTATGGATCGACCCGTACTTGCATACGTGCTACAATCGTATACCATGCGATTGCGGTAAAATTTTAATTTAATTCGTTCGGCCATTTCTAAACCGATAGGAAATCGGTCGTACGAAACATACACGAGGTTAGCACAGGTTTTATGAAAATATCACCCTGATTAATTTGGTAAACCAGTGTGAGAAACACAAGAAAATATGTAACCACAATAGTAACTATTGGGACCGTACGAATACTCGTAACGGTTTTCCCCATAAAGAAACCAACCATTCATTAAGTTTAATATAGTGGTATAATATATAACGTCTAGAGTGTAGCACATAATTTATATTAAATAGTTGTGGTGCTTACATTGGTCACACCACAACATATTTAGGGTATAGTCAATTTCGGTAAGGCTCATTCGCATAATGGATTTTTCGTGGACATCTCTCGCGGGGAGGGAGTGAATTCAATTCCACGCGCAAGGATCAGTAACTAACTTCTGAGCATCATATATCTCGATAAAATATACCATAAGGTAAACACAAGCGACCCAACATCCGAACATAAACATGAATAACATGGACCGAATACCACCAACTTTCGGGCACAACATATTAATAAATATCTCTAGAAATGGTGTTGATAACACCCTGACTTGGATCGATAACCCCAGGTTATGCATCATACTCTGTCTTCAGTTGTTTCCAATGTCGAGATTACGTTCGGCATCTTTCACGCAAGCCTTCACCACTCAAGCAGAACACGAATCTGAAATTGGATCCTCTCATCTTGAATAGATGTCGAAACTACACATGTATCCATATATCTCAATAGACCTTGGAATCACACATGGATTTCCACATCCTGAATAGATCACGAACATTACATGTGTTCGAACACCTTAAACAGATCTCAAATCTCCACATAGATTCCTTTCTTCAACCACTTACAAAACATTGAACCGGTATACCAGGTTTGAAGTACTGTTCGGTAAGTCAAACACTTACCGATCTCGGACTCTTTAAAAGCTATCGATGGATTTCTGGTAAACTAAATTCTAGTTCTTTCAAAGGTAAGTGAAAGCTAGAGGCATTTCGAACCAAAACTCCTCCACGGGTGTTCTTATTGGTATGTGATGCAGCCCAACCTAATGACGAAGCAGAGCAATCTACGAAGTCATTGAATTCGAGTTGTTCAAGGGAAGGAGCCTTAGGTCGCATACGACCTAGTGAAGGTCGCACCCGACCTAACGAATCATGAGATAAGGAGTTGCGACCTAACGAGTTGGGGTTTAAGACGTTCGAACGACCTAGTGCCTCCAATTCCTTAAGTCGCTCAAATGAGGGTTCCCTAGATTTAGGTCACGCGGGCTCCTTGAGTCGCGAACGACCTAGCGACTTACGACCTACCCAGATTCAAGATATACCTCGTTCTGGTAGGTCGCTCAAGCCAACATGTTGAAGAGATTCCTAAGCCGCGGTACTTAGGTCGCGTGAAGTGTTTCTTTGCTGAAGCCTAAGTCGTTTGTCTTTAAGTCGCGTCATGTTGAGTCGTTGTTTGTAAGTCGAATGCTATTAACTCGTGTTGTATATACTAAGTTGTATTGTTTCTTAGGTCGTTACATGTTGTAACTGGTATGTTGATAAGTCGTTGGGCTATGTTAGGTCGTTCAGAGTTAGGTCGTTGTGGTCTGTACCATGTTGTGTATGTCGTACACCGTGTTGTTTAGGTCGTTAACGACCTTGGTTAGATCATGAGTCCTGTACATGTTGAAGCCTATAAATAGGCGTGTTGTGTCATTGTAAAAACTTGGTTGATTTTTGAATGAAACTTTGTTTGAGTGCTTTGTGCCTCTTTTGAAATTGGTAGTTGAGTGTGATCTCCTATCTCCACTTTCGGTTATTCGAGTGCACTCGAATCAACGATTGTTGAAGCCAATTCACGGTATCAAGTGCGCTTGATCAACGTTCGAAGAATTGTAGATCTTCTTTCACGGTATCGTGCAGGATCAACCTGTCGAAGATAGCTAGAATTCGGTATCTTTTGGAGATCAACGAATTTGGGCATTCGGTATCTTTCAATCCATCGAATCATATTACTTCATCTAATCGTTCTTAGATTAGTTTGACACGAAATCTTCATTTCGTCGTCAATCCATATTATCCGCTGCATCATTTGGTATCAAAGCTAGACTTAGCCAATCATTGCTAAACCGAGACTTGGAGCCAAGGAGTTTGAAGTTTGGTGTTCATCGTGTTCTTCATGAAGTTGCAACAAGTTGGTAGTTTTCGATCCATATCATTTTGGATCAAATTCCGAAAAGTGTTTTAATTTTTGGAGAAAAGTTTGAAGTATTTGAGCCGAGAATTGAAGCATCATTTTGGTATCATTTGTTGAAGTTTAGGCCGAGCATAGATTTGTATTGAAATTTGAGCCGTGTATCATTTTGTTTGAGCCGGGCCGAGAATTGAATTTTTTTGAAGTTAGCGTTTGCATTGTTGAAGTTTGAACCATGCCGCCGAGAAGAGCCAATCGCCATCAAAATGTTGAAGATTTGTACAAGAGAGAAGATGCTGAACAGATGGAACAACGCATTAGCAACAAATTCAATGAGAAGTTAGATGAAGGTATTGGTAGGTTGGAGAAATTGATGATATATATGAATCAAAGGAGAAGGTCGCCAAACTCGAACCATGGAGGAAACAGAGTTTCACCATCGGTGACGGAAGCAAGGAGGGTGTCGCCACAATCTTTTAGAGGAAGAAGAGAAACATCAATTTCATCGAGAAGAGATCACCATGAATATAGACATGAAGAGAGAAGAACTCCACGTGAGTTTGAAGATGAGCCATATCGAGATGAAGAGAGACATAGTAGAAGAGACATGCGTGATCGAAGGGATATTGATGAAGATGGTGATAGAGCTAGCATTCATTATCGAGATCGAGATCGAGACCGAGTTCGGAATCAATATCGAGAGGTAGAAGATAATCGACGTTGGGAGTTAGGAATGAAGACAGAAATTCCAGAATTCAAAGGTGGAATGGTAGCGGAAGAATATCTGGATTGGTTGTCTAATGTTGAAGAAATTTTTGACTTTAACAAAGTGCCTGAGCATAGAAGAGTGAAGTTAGTTGCTACAAGGATGAGGGGAAGAGCTTTAGCGTGGTGGCAGCAAACTAAACTTACACGGGAGAGAATGGGGAAGTCAAAGATTGAATCATGGGAGAAAATGAAGAAGTTGATGAGAGCTACGTTCTTGCCGTATAATTATCAATCACTCATGTATTAGAGGTTGCAGAATCTGAGGCAAGGGACGAAGACTGTTAATGATTATGATGATGAATTTTATCAACTGATTGCGCGAAATGACATTATGGAGACAGAGGAACAGCTGACTGCTAGATTTTTTGGAGGGTTGAGAATACAGATCCAGGACATGGTGAATATGTTTGATCCGAGATCTGTTGCAGAAACACATCAGAAAGCACTTGCTTGGGAGACACAAGGGAGGCGAGGAGGTGGTGTGTTTCCAAGTTACAATTCTCAGAACAAGGGTGCTAGTGGGAGTTCCAATGTTCATAAAGTCGTCAGTAAACCAGTTGTGAAAGAGGTTGAGAAGGCAAAGGTTAACAACAGTTTCAAATGCTATAATTGCTAGGAAGTGGGCCACAAGAGTAATGAATGTCCGAAGCCAAAGAAGCGAACCATGATTGCTGAAGCGGAAGGTGAGGATGTTGGTGAAGATTATTCTAGTCCCATTGAGGAGGATGAACTGGATATCGCGTCAGGAGATGAAGGATGTAATCTAATGATGAGGAGGTCTTGTTTAACACCGAAGCAGGAAGAAGAAGCTAGTTGGTTGAGGTGTAATATCTTTCAGTCAACATGCACTATTCTGGGGTAGGTTTGTAAATTTGTGATTGACGCAGGAAGTTGTGACAATATTATTTCTACTGAAGCTGTGAAAAAGTTGAAGTTGAAGACGGAGAAGCATCCAAATCCTTACAAGTTAGCTTGGTTGAGGAAAGAAGGAGGGGTGAAGGTGGACTGACGAGTTCATGTTCCATTTTCTATTGGGAAGAAGTATAAAGACGAGATCTGGTGTGATGTTGTGGAGATGGATGTTTGCCACTTGCTTTTGGGAAGACCATGGCAATATGACCGAGCAGTGCAACATGATGGTCGAACCAATAGCTATAGCTTTATGTTTGAGGATACTTAGATTATTTTAGTTCCGAAGAAGAGACAGCAAAGAGAGAGCAAATCAGAAGAGATTGAGGAGCTGAAGACTTTGTCGACTCTGAAAGAATTTGTTAAAGAAGTCGACGATGTGCCTGAAGTGTTCTTGTTGATCGGGCGTGAAAGTGGTGAGGAAATTGAAATTCCAGAGGAAGTCAAGCCGGTGTTGGAGGAATTTGAAGATGTGTTTCCTAAAGAGTTGCCAACGGAGTTACCACCGTTGAGGGTCATTCAGCATCAGATTGATCTTGTGCCAGGGACAGTATTACCACACATGCCACATTACAGGATGAGTCCTAAGGAGCATGAGGAACTGAGAAGGCAGGTGGAAGAGTTGTTAGAACAGGGGCGTGTTCGGGAGAGCTTGAGTCCTTGTGCAGTGCCAGCTTTATTGGTGCCGAAGAAGGATGGTTCGTGGACGATGTGTACGGACAGTCGGGCTCTAAACAAGATCACTGTGAGATACAGGTTTCCTATGCCGAGGTTTGATGATTTGATTGATCAGTTGAGTGGGGATGTTATGTTCTCGAAGATTGACTTGAAGAGTGGATACCATCAAATTCGTATTGGACCGGGTGATGAGTGGAAGACTGCTTTTAAAAATAGTGAAGGTCTATACGAATGGTTGGTTATGCCGTTTGGCTTGTCAAATGCTCCTAGTACTTTTATGAGAGTAATGAACCAGATTTTCAGACCATTCATTGGGAAGTTTGTAGTAGTTTACTTTGATGATATTTTGATCTATAGTGGGAGTATGGAAGAGCATGTCCAGCATTTGCGTGAAGTACTGCTGATTCTACGACAGGAGAAATTTTATGCTGCAACGAAGAAGTGTGTGTTCATGACGCACAGTGTTTTGTTTCTGGGATATGTTCTGTCGAAGGAAGGCATTCAAGTGGATGAAAGTAAGGTGGAAGCTGTCAGGAGTTGGCCACAACCCAGGACAATTACTGAAGTGAGGAGCTTTCATGGATTGGTATCTTTTTATCGAAGATTCATTCCACACTTTAGCAGTGTAATGGCACCTGTAACCGATTGCATGAAAGGAAAGAAGTTCGTGTAGACGGAGGAAGCAGAGTTAGCTTTTGAGAAGATCAAAACACTGTTGACGACAGCACCAATTCTAGTTTTACCGGATTTTCATTTGTTGTTTGAGTTACATACTGATGCGTCGAAGTTTGGGATTGGTGGAGTTTTGAGTCAGAAAGGAAGACCAGTTGCTTATTTCAGTGAGAAATTGTCTGGAGCCAAGTTGAGATATAGCACTTATGACGTGGAATTTTATGCAATTGTTCAAGTCGTGAAGCACTGGAGACATTATCTGTTTCAGAAGGAGTTTGTTCTTTATACGGATCACGAAGCTTTGAAACATTTGCAAGGGCAGGACAAAATTTTAGCTCGACACGCTTCATGGGTCGCGTATCTGCAGCAGTTTACTTTTGTTGTGAAATACAAGTCAGGGGTGACGAACGTGTAGCGGATGCTTTGAGCAGGAGGAATCATTTGTTGACAACGATGAAGGTTGAAGTGACAGGATTTGAACTATTACCAGAGTTGTTTGAGGAGGATCCTTACTTTGCAAAGATTGTTGAGAAAGTCAAGGTTGAAAGTACTGATGAGTTTGTGTTGGTAGATGGATTCTTGTTCAAGGGGAATCGATTGTGCGTACCAGATTGTAGCTTGCGAATGAAGATAGTGAAGGAGCTACATGAGGAAGGACATGTGGGTAGAGATCGAACATTGCAATTGATTTCTCAGTCATATTTTTGGCCTTCTATGAGGAGAGAAGTTGAAAAGTTTGTTCAGAGATGTCATGTTTGTCAAGTTTCGAAAGGAACAACTACAAATGCGGGATTGTATATGCCTTTACCCGTTCCTACAAAACCATGGGTAGATGTAAGCATGGATTTCGTGTTGGGTTTGCCGAGGACTCAACGGGGAAATGACTCTATATATGTTGTGGTGGACCGTTTCTCGAAGATGGTACCTTTTGTTGCTTGTAAAAAGACGGCAGATGCAGTACATGTGGCACAGTTGTTCTTTAGAGAGATCTATCGCTTGCATGGTTTACCGGAATTCTGAGTCATTTTTGGCTAAGTTTGTGGAAGATGATGGGAACGAAGCTAAATTTCAGTAGTGCTTATCATCCGCAAACGGATGGACAAACGGAGGTTGTGAATAGATCATTGGGAAATTTATTGCGGTGTCGTGTGAAAGATAATCTGAAGAGCTGGGATGTGAAGTTATGTCAAGCAGAGTTTGCTCATAATCATGCTATCAACCGTAGTACAGGTTTCAGTCCATTTCAGATTGTATATTCAAGTTTGCCAAAGGGAACGTTGGATTTAACGATAGTACCACAACCGAAGGGGACAGTTAAGCGGGTTGTTGATTTTGTTGATGGGTTGACTGAATGCCATAGAATTGTTCAGAAACGATTGGAGAAGATGAATGAAAAGTATAAATGATCTGCAGATCTGAAGTGAAGAAGTGTTGAATTTAACGAAGGAGATTTAGTATATGCGGTACTAACGAAGGATCGTTTTCCAGTGGGAACATACAATAAACTTAAAGCTCAAAAGATTGGTCCTGTAGAGGTTGTGAAACGGATCAATGAGAACGCTTATAGGTTGAAGCTGCCTGAGGATGTATACACTTCTGACGTGTTTATTATGAAACATCTTATTCCTTATTATGGAGACGAACAAGCCAATGGGGAAGAACTTTTAAATTCGAGGACGAATTTTTCCCAACCCGGGGAGGATGATGCAGCCCAACCTAATGACGAAGCAGAACAATTTACGAAGTCATTGAATTCGAGTTGTTCAAGGGAAGGAGCCTTAGGTCGCATATGACCTAGTGAAGGTCGCACCCGACCTAATGAATCACGAGATAAGGAGTTGCGACCTAACGAGTTGGGGTTTAAGACGTTCGAACGACCTAGCGCCTCCAATTCCTTAAGTTGCTCAAATGAGGGTTCCCTGGATTCAGGTCGCGCGGGCTCCTTGAGCCGTGAACGACCTAGCGACTTACGACCTACCAGATTCAAGATATACCGCGTTCTGGTAGGTTGCTCAAGCCAACATGTTGAATAGATTCCTAAGCCGCAGTACTTGGGTCGCGTGAAGTGTTTCTTTGTTGAAGCCTAAGTCGTTTGTCTTTAAGTCGCGTCATGTTGAGTCATTGTTTGTAAGTCGAATGCTATTAACCCGTGTTGTATATATTGAGTTGTATTGTTTCTTAGGTCGTTACATGTTGTAACTGGTATGTTGATAAGTCGTTGGGCTATGTTAGGTCGTTCAGAGTTAGGTCGTTGTGGTCTATACCATGTTGTATAGGTCGTACACCGTGTTGTTTAGGTCGTTAACGACCTTGGTTAGATCGTGAGTCCTGTACATGTTGTAGCCTATAAATAGGCGTGTTGTGTCATTGTAAAAACTTGGTTGATTTTTGAATGAAACTTTGTTTGAGTGCTTTGTGCCTCTTTTGAAATTGGTAGTTGAGTGTGATCTCCTATCTCCACTTTCGGTTATTCGAGTGCGCTTGAATCAACGATTGTTGAAGCCAATTCACGGTATCAAGTGCGCTTGATCAACGTTCGAAGAATTGTAGATCTTCTTTTATGGTACCATGCGCGATCAACATGTCGAAGATAGCTAGAATTCGGTATCTTTTGGAGATCAACGAATTTGGGCATTCGGTATCTTTCAATCCATCGATTCATATTACTTCATCTAATCGTTCTTCGATTAGTTTGACACGAAATCTTCATTTCGTCGTCAATCCGTATTATCCGCTGCATCAGTATGAAATCGTGAAGCCTTCAAATTACTTCCTAAGCTAATATTTGGTTAACTTCGATAATCCACCAATCGATTATCCAGTAACAACACTTGTTTATACAAATCAATATTCGTATGCATAACTCATTTTTGACATTCCAAGTTAATTAATCCTCTCCAAGATTGAAGCCAGGTAAATTTGGGCATCGGTTGCTCCAAGCCTTGCCTAGACATTTCATTCTTGAATCTCACAAATAGATAAGTCTATCTCATCGGCATTTAGTGTTAAGTATAGTAGTAATTATTTCCATAAAAAAGTAGGAAATCTATATGATTAACACGTTTCCAACATTTTCCACTTACCCAATCCTCGATTAAAAGGGAAGTCGGTAAGTTAGAGCTCTATTGCTCCATCCCTACTCGAACATCAATCTTAACTCTCACAAATATATAAGCTTACTCCGTCGACTTATCAGCATTTAGCATAATCAATTACTTTTCAGCTAAAGAAATTAAATAATCCAACCATTTGGCCATTAAGTAATTACTAACCCCATTTTAAACCTTTTCTTTGTACTTTTAAAATCCTTTAAAAAGATAAGATAATTTCCAAGATACGGTATTTATATAAGATATTTTCCAAGATATTTTCTGCATAAAACACTTATAATAGGTTTTAAAACATTCATAAAAATATTACTTCGAAATAATTGTTTTGTAATTTTTTTGGAAACATAGAAAACCGTTTTTTCCACAACACATCTTTTTATATAAATTCATAACTAATTATTAAAAATTCATATAATTCTCAAACTGCTTTTAAAACACTCTAATAATAGTTAAGAAATATTTTTAAAAAGAATGAAACAAAGCGATTAAAATTAAATTCCTTTTTGAAATATTTGAAATTCTAAAATCCAGGTTAAACGGGGCAGATTTACATGAATGATGTTTTGATCATTTTTGAGAAGTTAATTAACTTCCTATTGTTCAATATTTAAACATCAACAAAGTTACACATAAAAAATTGCAAATATGGTGAGAAATCCCTAAGAATCTCTCTGTAAAGTTTCATGACAATTGCAAAAAACAAGACAATTCAAAACTGCTTCAATAGTGACTATCGCTATAAATGCATTTCAAAATCCGAGTCATATTCCAACTTATATTGAACTAAAATGTGCATACTTTGTTAAAGGTTAAATCATATGTCATATAAGTCTATTCCAAGTTTGTTTAAGTCTATATACATGGATCTTATGTTTCACTTGTTTTTAGAATAAGAATCCAAACTAATGTTTTAACATATGTCAATTATCAATTCAAGAAATATTTAATATAATGAAAAATCAATATGTATATGTGATATTTTTCCTTTAAAGTGAGGTATTAACTCACCTTTAATCCAATAATAACCAAGATCCAATCTATCCAAAGTCCAACCTGACCTAGCAGCCACATTTCCTTGCTTCACCTTGCTCTAATTCCTCCAAATCCTCTAGAATGATCACGGCTTCAAGAGAAATGGGAGTATGGATTTGATTTTTCAACTTTTAAATAGGTAGAAGGTTTGGTTATGTGGTGGAAAGACTTTCCTCAGAGTTTGAGGTGATTTGGAGTTGATTTGCAAATTATTTTGTTTTGGAAATTAAGATGAAGAACAAGATGACATTAAAATTTCCCTTAAGCTTTGAAATATTTTTTTCATATATTTCCTAAGGATGTACCCCTCCTTATATAGGCCTAGTAATGATGATGAAAAAAGACCAAAAAATCTAAAACCCAACTAACATTAATTACTTGTATCACGACAACTTTACACCTCATAGCTTAACTTATAAGTTATTTCCAAATTTTCTCGTATCCTAAATATTTAAGATGACATCACCCATGACATACTCCCTAATGTTTATTTCCATAAATGGAAAAAATTTATTTCATTAAGTTGATTTCTTAGGTAAATAAGCGTATGTAAAAAATTTGAACAATTTTGACGGTTAAAAAGCTGTTTCTTGATAAAACGATTTCCGATCACATTATCGATATTTTTCCAAAGAATATATTTTTGTATACAATTGGTAGAAAAAAATTCTTATCATTTTTCATTAATTAAATGATTTTTAAAAAGGTTATAAAATCAAATTTGTAACACTTCACTATTATTCAAAAAAAAATCGATATTTAGAGACGAAGTGTTCGAATTTTCAGGTCGTTACATTCTCCACCACCTATAACATTCTGTCCTCGAAATTTAAATATGAATGATTAATCAAAGGATATAGTAGAAATAACATTTATATATAGAGAGAGTACTAGTGAAACTATATACAGTTAAACTGCAAACCAAAATGCATGCTAGTGGCTTCACCTCTAGTGGTGAGTACACTACAAAAGGTATACGATACTAAGGTAAGAAGGAAATCCAAGTCAATAAGAAACACTAGATGGATATCCTCCAAACTTTCACCCCCTCTTACTTGTACCACCCTGAGCATCCTTTCCCCATGGCACTTCTAACCTTACAAAGGAATAATCAAACATTACTCAAATAGTGTTCAGAATCACTAGCAACCAACGCTCAAGGTTTGCTTAGGTTTAAAAACTCTCTCATCGCCTAAGGACGATAAATAACTTACTAAGCATACCTTACACTCAACATCCTTAAGTCATCACTTATATATATATATATATATATATATATATATATATATATATATATTCATGCTTCCTCATAACAGACAAAAGAGTTGATCCCCAAACTCTTTATAAGCCAACATATCGTACAAATGTACTAAGCTCATACAATGCACATGTACCATCCATACGCAATATCTGATTCAATCACTTTCTCAATCATATAGATTCCTTTTCCCAACTAGTATAGATCACTTGATCTCTCTAATGCGGACTACAATTAGGTTCCTTGATTAAAAGCCTCTACTCTCCTTACATAGTCATTTACTATGGTAGAAAACTTTGGGATCTCATCAGAAATCCATATCAAGTGTTCGCCATCAAGAATCGAATGAATTTTTTTTGTTCGGACCGGTGTAAACCACCTTGAAAATATGTACTCAAATATTGGATCTTGAACAGCATGCGAATAAAACGATCTACATATAACTTAAGTATTTATCCTATTGGTTTATAAATTACACTAACTCTTTTTAATCACATTCGTTTGTCCAAATAGTAAATCTCTCCAATATTAGAATTATTTATGAATCATTTCATAAAAATTAACTTCAAGTTTATAAACATTTTACAACTAAATACTCGTATAATACTCCATTACATTCTAAGAGTATATGCCAACATCAAATTTGTTTTACTTAACAAGGATAATTAATAGTTTGAACTTGTTTTAATGTACTACCTCCTCAATCCAAGTGTTACATAAACTCAATTTTAAATTTTCGTGCACTTAATTACAAGTTCTATAACAATCCAGAAGTTCCAGAGTATCCAAAATCGTCGAAATATTTCATTTTATTTCAAGTAATTAAAACTATCAACCAACATATCATACATGATGTACAAACCAGACTGTCCTAATGCTTAGGTTACATGTATCCATTAAATAACTTAACAAGAAAACTTTGGAACTAGACACCAGTATTCATTTCAAATCATTTTCAAATAATATATACATATAACTTGTGTATATCAAATCTTATTTTGGGATTAAATCAAAATTTATTTTGCCAAAACAACTTTGTAGCACCCCACACTTACAAACTCAAAAATGAATACTGATGATGTTGTAGTCATCATCAAAATTATTTTCAAGTGACAGAAGTGGGTTAAGTCCATCTAAACCATTACTTTCGGTCTTAACTTGAAAATCATTTTTGAAGCGATATTAGATAACTCGTAGATTGCTACTAAGTATCCTAACCTTAACCTCCTAAACCAACTTCCAAAACATTTTCAATCCAATAATTCTAATATATCTTTTTGCTAAAATTTTGAAAAACTCTTACAAAGATACTGGGATTTAAGTTCTTAAGTCCTCCATTTAAATCCTTTTTGTTTATAAGCCATATTTTATAAACCATACTTATATAAAGTTTCTTTCATATATAAAATTCTTTTCACAAACGTTTATTCTTAAGATAATATATCTCTCCTTTTTTATTATAGTAAACATCTTTTACTAAATTTTAACTTCTCACCCAACATTATCACTAAACGCCTTATTGTCAAATCATGAAACTTAATTCACAAGGTATTCGTTTTAATGTACCCACCCCCATTTAAGTATAATCACCCATGATGTAGAAAGGTTAAACTATACATAAATTGGTCAAGCACAAATAATTCTCAAAGTTCCTAAAAGGCGAGCATGACTAAACAAACAAGGTTATAGGATATTAAACTACGAGAAGCACTAATATCTAATCAAACATAAATAGGTAGACTATAAGTAGATATTATACCATCAAGAATTTGCTTACCTTTTGCAGCTGTAGAAGTGGAAGGTTCTGAAGCAAGTGGGAAAACCCTAGGTTGTTGTCTTATCTGAAGCATCGGATAATCCCTGATCAAACGACCTGGGTGGTGACAACTGTTGCATGCCCCCGATACAAACCATGCCTTCACCATCTGTGGCTCAATCTTCGAAACCTTAGCAATTAGTTCCTTAGACACTTGCCCTATTTTCCCCTCCTTACACTCTTTATAAAAATTACCCTTCTTCCCACATTTGTTGCAAATGAAACTTGAGTATATCTCGATAGTTGAAACTTGTGCTAGTTGCTTCTGGTTGGTGCAAATACAGATGTCTCTGAAAATTATATGGACCGTAATATGGAATATAATACAAGTTATCTACTAGTGTGGAATATGAATATAAAAAGTAAATAGTAAAACAAATGACACTGTGGATTTTTATACTGGTTCGAACTCCCGTTCTACGTCTAGTCCAAGTCTCCTTCTGGAATTCTACTATCAACCCTCAGTTAAACCGGAGGAATAGGTCTCACACAACCTGAGCAACCGAAAAGGAATTCACCGCCTAGATAATCGAATAGGACTTCTACCGCTTGAGAAACCGAATAGGACTTCAACAATACAAAAAGTTTTCTTGATTGATTGTGCTCTTTAAATAGCACGGATAAGTCTTCAAAGTACACCCTTCCTATATTCTTCACCTTTGTGGTATATAGCGTAGTTCGTGTAGATTAGAAGTAATTTTAATCACAAATAAATTGTGCTTTAATGTGCGAGTGATTAGAACACATTTATGAAAGAAAATGGCATAATTTTAGATAACAAGAATATTGGAATAGAATCATAGAATTAAGTTATTTAAAACAACTGAATTCAAGGTTATATATAGAGTTTAAAAGATGCAGTTGTTTGTGAAAAGTTACGATCAAAAGATATGAAAACAACTCACGATTCAAGGGTTGTTTCTGTTCATTAGAAAAATGACGACCGTTCAATAAATAGCCGTTATGAATATTCAATCGACCGAGGAAATAAATTCAGTCTTTTGAATATTTTTAAAGATTTGAATTTTAAATTTTTTTTTGAAAAGACACTTGGTTCAGTCGACTAAATGGGGTGGTTCAGTCGACTGAACCTTCAAATAAACTTGTGCAACTATGCATGTTTCAGTCGACTGGTATCACTTATTCAGTCGATAGAAACTGATGTTTTCTGCTATATTCATTTCTTTTTAAAGCTTTTTGATTATGAATATATATAAATAATTTTTATGGTGTCTATATGATTTTTAATTTAAATTTAAAACCATATGTTCATGCATATAACACTAAGGAGAGATTTTAATAATGATTAACTTCTAACTAGATTATAGACAAGCCATTTATAAAACTTGAAACTTCTCTTTGAATTCTTGGTCTTCTATCTATTGTCGAGTATAATAGTATCTTCTTCATCGAATATGGTTAGCCAATATAATATATACTTATATAGTTGTCATGATCAAAACATCAAATACAAGGTTCTAATAGTCTCTAGAGATGCACCCTCGAACCAAAAATCCATAGTTATAATATGCATGAATACTCCTTGGATATGATACGTCGTGTCCTTATATACCATGTCGCACAAAGTAATCCAAGTTTAGGCTTTGATGATAGTCTCAAAACTGTTGAATCTCTTTCTGCCCAATATTTCAAACTCATGCCATATCGAAGCAAAGTCTTTCCTCAATCAATCCTGCAATACTCTTCCACCATACTTCCCTTTGTATTAAATGCCCTAGTATCCAAGTTCTTACTACTTAATCAAAGCAAAACTTCTTTAGAGTTATAAAATAATAAAGTTCTTGGATATGATCATCACCCTAACTTTTTGCCTTTCCTTTAGATGTAGTCCCAACATAAATGTGGGTCTTAAAATTAAGTCGACTTTTTTGACCTCTTTACTTATCTAGTTTGTTAAGTAGCTAAGAAGAGTAGAATTCTGATATCCACCTCGGTCCCAAAATCTACTTTTCCAAGATATGCTTTAGGTAAAGATGTCTACTAGACGCCCCATTAACATTCGATAATTAGTTTAACAAGCAGGTTTACTTAATTTAAAACTTATATTCCATAAACCGCCTCATATATTACAAGCAAAACACCCATCTCTAGCATTGATAACCCGTACTATGGGTTTACGTAATAAAGATACAATACTTAACTCAATACCCATCTACAAGATACGATACTAAAGCTAAAGAAACACCTTTAGAAAGCACACCCTGATACTCTTATGGAGGGCTCTCTCCCTTAGAGTCCTCTATCGAAGGTCCTTCCAAATCGATGATCTCTCCGTTATTATTCGATTTCCAACTTGGATGGTCCATCCCTATAGGTCCTGCTTCTCCATCGAATAACCAGCCATTCATGTGTTCAATCCCTATATTTCTGTCTCATCATCGAGATCTTCGCCCATATCTTCCTCATTCACCATTAATGGTCCTTCTATTTCCCAAATAACATCATCGTCATTCTCGTATACAAGTTCCTCCTCTTGATCCTCCCCATCTTGGACTAGAAGTTCCTCCTATGAATCTTAAAATACAAGGTCCTCCTCTAAATCATTGGATACAAGCCCCTCGATCTCTCATCTAGCCGCAACATGCCTAAGCCTTGATGACAACTAGCTCTCTTTCTTCTAGATATGATATCCTAAAACAATAAGAACTCTTAGCAATATATACCAAGATTTTTAGGAAACCCAAGGATAGAGTTATTTCAAGGAAAAGATACTAAGAGAGGATTGTGAAGAAAGTGATATTCCTAAAGAATATTTTTAAAAGTCTAGTTTTCAAAATACAAATGCTCTCTCAGACGTATAATACACTCGACTCACTGTAGGGTGTCGCTTACCATATATCTAATGTGCCATAATCAAACAAAGCCATGGTGTTCGCTCAACCTTATGCCTTGATAACAAATGTAACGACCCAACTTTTCGATCCTCAAATGTTGACACAAATGCATCCATGGTATTCATGTGTCGAACATTTATGTGCCAAAATACGAACTATTAGGATAAAATAAAAAATAGAAATAGAACAAGAAAAGAGAACACAAAATCAAATTCTCATAATGAAATGATCATGCATAATATCAAAAGATAGTATAAACTATCATTCTAGGATACAAAGTTTTCAGATTACAGCAATCTAACAGGACAGTTGTAATAACTTGTCCTTACAAATGCTAATGATAAAATAGCAATGCATTAGAAATAAATACTATGATAGGTAGAACTCCAACTCTGCCCCAGTAGCTCTAAATCATCCAAAGCTTAAATATAGAAACATACATGGGGCTGATCTAAGCATTAAGAAAATAACATTCAGATCGATCTGGTAAACCAGCGTGAGAAACACAATAATATATGTAACTATAATAGTAATTATTCGAGCAATACGATTCATGTAACCGTTTATCCTCAAAGAAACCACCCATTCATTAGGTTTAATATAGTGATATATTAGATAATGTCTAAGGTGTAGCACATAAATCTTATCAAGTAGTAGTGGTGCTTACATTTGTCAGACTACAACATATTTAGGGTACAATCAAATTCGATAATGCTTGTTCACATAATGGATTTTCGATAGAGATATCTCTGAGGGAGTCGAATTCAAACTTCGCACATAAGGATTAGAAACTACTTTCCAAGTCCCTTATATCGCTAGATAAGATATACCATAAGGAAAATGTTTGCGCCAAAATTGGTCATAAATACCCATTTTCCGATAAAAGCACCCCTTCACAATCACAGATTACAGATAGCTAGTATGTAGAGAACGTAAATATGCAGAACACTCAAAAAATTAAAAAGAAAGCAGTAGAAAGACAAGATTTATAGTGGTTTGACGTTGTAACCTACGTCCACTTTGAAGAGTTGTAGTTTTATTGATGGTTCTCTACTGATTTACATGAGTACAATTGATAGTATCTGAATTACAATGAAGTTCAGCACAATGGCGTAGAAGAGCCAAAAGGTTCCTTTTTTGAAGCTCTTGGACTGCTATTTATAGGGTAGGCTGCAAATATCTCACCCAAATCATGGAAGACTCCTCCTCTCACGTGGGTGGGCCCACGTGATCGATCCTCTGACAATTTGATTCTATCCATAATTGATATGTACCAAATTCGCATCGATCCAAAATTGCTCTTTTTGGGTTAGGATCAATCATGGACATTCTTGAGGTTGTAGACCAGCTCCTATGAAAATTTGGCGGCATGTGGACTCGTAGATTGTGAGATATGATCGATGCAAGTCTTGATTTTCAATGTGTAGCCGAATTCGTATCGATACGTTCGTATCGCTCTCGTTCGTATCCATAGGATACACGCGACTGCTAGATGACATGCTATCTTTTAGGATCGATCCACTTTTCGTGCCAAGTTGACTCCTTCCTCATTCGAACGTGCTTACTTTGTATCGATTCAGTGTAACATCCTTCATACCATACATTTCATATCCATTAAGTGCATTGTCTTTCATATCGATTACGTATTCTTTTCGTATCGATGCTGGCATATAGCCTTCGTATCAATCACTTGATGTTAGTTCCGTATCGGTGAAAAGTGACCGATATGAAATGCATAACAATTTCGTATCGATGGCCTAGGTGATTGATATAAGGCACATGTTAAAATGGATCGATACGAAACATTTGTTGATACGAGTGAATAGTCTCCAATGGATACGAAAGGGATCAAGTGCAACATGATGGGTACGAATTGCATTGATATGAAACCAGTAGGATTTTTGTTTGTTGATCGGTTTTCGTGGTCACTTGGATGTAAACTGGGCGGCTTAAGTGGATGGACACGAATGGATGTTCGTGGGATGGATACGAATGACATAGGGATGGATACGAAGGTTGATACGTGGTTGTGACTCGAAGCAGTTGCCTCCTTGACCCGAAGTAAACCCTCCAATGACTCGAAGTAAGTGATGTAGTGACTCGAAGCAACCTGCAAACATGTTATCCCATCAAAGACACGAAGCAAGCTCTTATATGACCCAAAATAAACCCTCTGGAAACCCGAAGTAAGCCTAGGGATGACCCAGATCCAACTCCAAGCAACTTGAAACGACTCGATTCTTATTGAAACTATGTTTTAAACGTTTTATGTTGCTTGTTCATCGACTGTACTACATTTTTAGCTTCAAGGTCATGTTTATTATCTGCGAAAATCCAGCATTGATCATTGTGCAGTCGATTGGGTGGAATCCACCTGTACGTCGCCTTGCCTAAAGGTGGGTTAATAGTAAACACAAGCGACCCAGCGTCCAAACATAAACATGGACAACATGAATCGAATATCATCAACTCCTACGTGCAACATATCGATTAGTATATCTAGAAATGGAGTTGATAACACCTTGGCATGGCTCTCTAACCCTAGCTTGTGCATCCTACTCTATCTTTAGCCATTTTCGATGTCGATAGTACGTTCGGCTTTTTCACATGAGCATTCATCACTCAAATAGAACATGAGTCGTAAATTGCAACCTCTCATCCCAAATAGATGTCGAAACCATACTTGGACCCCCATGTCATATTTGATCCCAGAATCACATATATATTCCTATATCCTGAATATATCATTAACATCTACATGTGTTCGAGAATCTTAAATAGATCTCGAATCTCCAGATACTTTCCTTTCTTTAACCACTTCCAAAACATAGAACCCGTATACTAGTTTTGAAATGGTGCTCAGTAAGCAGAACACTTACTTATCCTATACTCTTCAAAACCAATCGATATAATTCTGGTAAACTCAATTCTTGTTTTTTCATAAATAAGTTCATAAATAAGTGAAAGCTAGAGACGTTCCATAACAATACCCCTACCCGAGGGTTCTTATTGGTATGAAATCATGAAGTCTTTCGATTACTTCATAAGTTAACATTTTCTTAAGTTCGATAATCGATTAATCGATTACCCAACTAAAAAACTTGTTTATACAAATCAATATTCTTATGCTTAACTCATTTTCGACATTACAACTTAATTATTCCTTGCCCAAGAGTGAAGCAAGGAAAGTTTGGGTGCTGGTTGCTCCAATCCTTGCTTAAGCACTTCATTTTTGAATCTCACAAATATATAAGTCTACCTCGTCGACTTTTAGTGTTAAGTACAGTAGTAATGATTTCCATAAACAAGTAAGAAATCAACATAACTAACACATTTTCGACATTTTTCACTTATCTATTCCTCGTTTAAGGGGAAGTTGCGAGGTTAAAGCTCTATTGCTTCATCCCTACTCGAACATCAATTTTAACTCTCATGAATAGATAAGCTTAGTTCATCAGCTTATAAGCATTGAGCATCATTAATTACTTTTCAAATAAGCAAATTAAACAATCTAACCATTCGTCCATTAAGTAATTACTAACCTCTTTCTAAGCCTTCTGTATGTACTTTTAAAATCCATTAAAAAGGTAAGATAATTCTAGATATTTTCCAAGATATTTCTACTTAAAATACCTATAATAGGTTTTAAAATAATAATACAAAATATTACTTAAAAATAATTGTTTTGTAATTTTTTGAAAACATAGAAAACCGTGTTTTGCACAAAACACTCTTTCTGTACAAATTCATAACTAATTCTTAAAAATTTGTATAAATCTCATATTACTTTTAAAATACTCTAATAAGAGTTAAGAAATACTTTTAAATGGAATTGAAAACATGGCTTAAACCTAAAGTCCTTTTTGTAACATTTGAAGTCCAAAAATCGAGGTTAAACGGAGGAGTTTTGCACTAGTGATGTTTTGACCATTTTCGAGATGTTACTTAAATTTTTACTATTCAAGCTTTTAATAGCAACAAATGTACAAATAAAAATTGCAAGTATGGTGAGAAACCTCTAAGGGTCTCTCTATACAGTTCCATAACAATTGCCAAAAACAAGGCAATTCCAAACCGCTTCTGTAGCGACTATAGCTATAAGTGCACTTCTAAATCCATGTCACATTCCAACCTATGCTCAAATATAACCTACGTTCTTTGTTCAAGGTCTAGTTATATGTCATATGAGTCCATTCAAGTCCATTCCAATTTTTCAAGTCCATATACATGGATCTTATATGTCACTTGCTTTCAAAACAAGAATTCAAATCAATGCTTTAACAATGCCACTTAACAGTTCAAACAACATTTAATATAATCAAACATCAATTTATGTGTGATATTTTACCTTCAAAGTGACATGTTAACTCAACTTTAATCCAATAATAACCAAGATCCAAGCTAGCCAAAGTTCGACCCAACCTAACAACCACCTTTCATTCCTTGTTTTCTTGCCTCACCTTGCTCCAATGCCTCCAAACCCTCTAGAATGCTCAAGGCCTTAGGAAGATGGGGAGTATGGCTTTTATTGTACAACTTATAACTAGGTAGATGGTTTGGTTATGTGGTGGAAAGGATTTACTCAAAGTCTGAGGTGATTTGGAGATGGTTTGCAACTTATTTGCTTTAGGAAATTAAGATAAAGAAGAAGAAGATGGCACTGAAATTTCTCTTAAACTTTGAAATAATTTTGTCATATATTTCCTAAGGGTGTACCCCTACTTATATAGGCTTTGGAATCATTACTTCTATCATGAGATTAATTACTTCTATCGTGACAACTTTACACCACATAGCTTAAATTTTAAGTTATTTCCATATTTGTTCATTCTTAAATATCCAAGATGACATCACCCATGACATACTGCATAAATTTTATTTCCATAAATGGAAAAATAATATTTTATTCATTAAATTGATTTCTTAGGAAAATAAGTGCATGTAAAAAAAATCTAAACAACTTTTGATGGTTAAAAAGCTGTTTATCGATAAAACGATTTTCGGTCATATTATCGATATTTTTCCAAAGAATATATTTTTGTAAACAATTTTCAAAAATAATTTTATTATCATTATTCTTTTATTAAATAATGTTTAATTTTCTTATAAAATCATATTTATAACGCTTAACTATTATTCAATATGTTTTTATATTTAAAGGCAAAGTATTCCAATTTTCGGGTCGCTACATGCAGTAATTGCTCGTATCTTTTATATGCCCTGCTCATATGCTATTAAATCTCCTTCAAAAGTGGAAGTGGAGATTGCATGATATAGAAAAATAATAGGATGAAAGTTATCCTTGTCTACTACACTTTTCATTCTCTAAAGTTATAGGAGATGTTTTTGGAAAAAATGGTTTAGTATAATAATTGAGTTTTGAGTTAAAAATCCTACTTTTTAAAGAAGTTTGTTAGAAAAGGAAAATATTTCTTGATTCCTTTTGGAAACCATGTAATTTTTGAATTTGATATAAAGGTTACAAAGTTTATGTTTTTAATATAAATATTTTTGATCAAGTACTTTAAGACCATGAAGTTTTATTTTTAAAAGAGTCATGAAAACCAAGCCAAATTTTGATACGGGATCGATAGGGATCACTGCCTAGGTTAGACATGGTAAATATTTAGGCTAGGAATGAAATAGATATGGATGCTCGTAGGGTAGCATTACCTAGCCTTTTGGCCTAGCTATATTCAGATTGATCGGATAAGTTAGACTTAACGACTACCGTGGCAAGCAACCAACATAGATGATCCTTATGTTTAGGAACCAAGTACAAACTAGACCATGAAACGATGGTCGAACAAGCTTAGAAGTGCAATACCCTAGAATATGCTAAGTATGGATTAGTGTGCCACCCTAAAATGGGGATTTGTACCAATCCCTAGAGGTACACTCGAAGTAGCCCCCATTCCTATGGCACTCTTCTTTATCTACATAGAGCCTGATTCACTTGTTGTTCTAGAATTCCTATGCATTGTATTGGCAATCTCCATATATTATCTAAAGTAGTAATTCAACCTTTTGTAGATCCATCGCTTGGACCAAAAAACACCTAGGAGACTAAGAAAAACAACATTGGAAACTTAAGCCTAATATCAAGAAGAACCGCTTTGAGGAATCACTCATCCTCTATCTCTATATATAGGGATTGGTACCGATCCCCCTAGAGGGGCCAGTACCGGTCCCTATCCATAGGGGATCTGGGGTTAAGATTTTTTTGGAGGACTTTTTCTTCATGAAGTAATTTTATGGGAGAAATATCAATGAGATATTTGGTCGTCTACTCCTATACATATAGGAGGAATTGTTCATTCTAGAGATCTTCACCCTACTATTACACTCTTACTTTCTTGTATTCAAGGATCTATTCTGATCCTTCTCTCTTATAATCACAAAAACTAGTGCAAAGATAATAAAATCATTCAAGTGGACGTAGGCCAAGATTGCCGAACCAAAATAAATTTGTTTGTGCTTGTTTTCTATCGGATTTCCTCTATTTTTCATTTAATTTCTTTGTTTAATCTCTACTACTTACTTTTCTAGGTGTTTATGTCATTTTTGATTCAAACATTTTGGTGCTTTCATCGAGAATGAGAATCTCAGGCCATTTGGATCCATCATCTACTATTGGATTTTCTATATCCAAGAGATAGATCCAATTTCTCTAACTTTTGATTCTACAAATCAAATTTCCAAAGATCTACTAGAGCTTTATACCATGGCCCCACCAAGGAATCAAACACGCACCATCACAACCAGAGCTACCCTCGGCGATGTTGAGAATCAGAACCCCAACATGGGAATGAAGCTAACCAACCGAGACAAATGAAGATCCAGACTCCAACTAATATTGAGACCACAATAGAGTTGGATAAGATGATGAATTTAATGAAAGATAAATTCTAGGCTAGTCAATAGTAGATGAATCAAACGCTGAGTAGAGTTTGAGGCTGTTGAATGAACTGACTCAAAACAGCCGTAGACGGTGTAGAAAGGTTTCCAGCTTAGTGCCAGAGAGTTCTTTTAACGAACCTAATTTTGACTAACATTATTTAGGATATTTAATTAGTTAAATAAAATAAAATAATTAAATGGTTAAGGGATTGAGATTTGTGCTAACAAAGGTGTCCATGCCAATTTAAAATAATGAACTAAGGGAAACTAAAATGAAATAAGTAAGGCAAATAGATAAGGGGCAAAGTAGGAATAAGACATTTTCTAATACCCTAAACCCTTCATGCCCATTCGTTTTAACGTTCAAAACAAAAATGAAATATAAGTGCGGCCGGCTACCATTAAGGGAAAAAAAAGATAAGAGGAAGAAGCTTAAGCAACTTAATCCAAGATCAAATCTCAACTCCTAAGTCCTAAGTTAAAGGTGAATAATATGTTACATTTCATATTTTTGTTATTTTTGATTTCTAGATTAGATCCGAATATTTTGGCAAAGTATATTGCCATATTTTAGTTGTTAAAATAGATATCTACGCTTGTTGATGATTTATGCTATTTCATATAGATTTTATGATAAGTTTTAATGAGAAAACTCTATTAAATTACATCCAAATGCCTTGCGATTTCAATTTAAGGTCGAAAATGACATTTTAGAGGTGGGTTTTAAATTTCATAAATTTTTGAATTAATGTGGATTTATTATTAATTTTCTTACGAAGAAAATGGTTAATTAGGTTTAAAATTAATTACGGCTAACTTATATTGTTTTTGGGTCAAAAATTAATATATCTTAGAAAACATACTAAAAATGATTTATGGGAATTTCTATAGAATTTTAATAAATGCTTTAATAAGTATATAAAATTATTTAGGATATCGGAATTAAATGTTTTATATATTTATAAAGGAGAAGGGGTAGTTTATAAATATTTTAAATTGTTTATTTCTAAAATTTGGCAACACTTTTAGAAAATAAATTAGCAACCAATCATTTGTTGACGAGCAAAGCAGGTTAATTGAAAAGAATTACCTTTTAAAGTTGAAATTCAGTTTTACCATATTTTTGTTGTTTGATCACTTTCAGCACCTACCTTTCGACTAGGTACTTTCGCCCTCATCTCCATCGAAACCAATTTGCATGATATCAAAGACTTGGTGCGTAGTGAATTGGACATAGGCGAAAGGTATATAGTAGAAATAGGGGGTCCCAAAAGGGGTCGAAACCTTGCTTTGCTTTAAGGAAATGCGCCTGCTTTGCTTACGAAAATAATGCATTCAACTTAGATATCTTTTAACTTGATCAAATGGTTTTAAAGAACGGTTTTGAAAATGGTTGCACCTTTTGCTTTATAAAGTAGCTTTTGAAGGGGTCAAAACCCCTTGCTGCCGCATTTAACCTTTCGAAGTAATGCCTTCAAAAGGGTTCTTTCGCTTTAAACGCTTAGCCGTTCTCCAACGCTTCCAAAGGGAATGGTTTCGACACCATCCACTTCTTTTACTTAGGAAATTGCTTTTGAAGAGTACTTCTGACTTAGTTATTTTAAGACCCTTTGTTCAATTTAAAGTTAAACCCAAAGGTTTCTAAAGTAGTGGTTTTAAATGGTTTTGAAAGGTTGTTCCATAGGTTTTACTTGAATCCAATTCCTTTGAAAGGTTTGATTTATGTGAAGGACTTAATACTTTCGAAAGGTATAAGATAAAGGTATCAAAAGGGTGGATCCCCAATGTTTTCGAAAGACATGTTTAAAGTGTTTTTAAAATAGGATGTCATATGGTTTTATAAAGCTTTCGACAGAGATTTTTTTTCCAATGTTTTCGAAAGGACTAATGTAAATGATTTCAAAAGGCATGTTTTGGCCTTTCGGCCTAAGCTTATAAAGTAAAGTAGTTTAATAGTTTCGAAAGTAGTACATTCAAGGGTTTTGAAAAGGGTACTTTCAATGGTTTTGAAAGGGGTTGTTTAAAGCTTTAAAACACGGGTTTCGAAGGTGTTCATCAACAATGTTTTGTGTAAAGTATACATAACATGGCAAAGTAGTTTGAGTAAAGCATAGAGTATATTTTCCTTGTTTAAGTATGATTTAAAGGGTTAAATCAATTTGAAAAGAAATGTTTTCAAGGAAAATTTAATGGGGTAGTTGACCCTAAATAAATGACTCGGATGTTAGAAACCAGATGGGATTGATATGGGGTCGTGCTCTATACTTTAGCTAGTAGCCCCTTGCTAATATAAGTCCAAAATTCTAGTGTGTAGGGCTTTGTCACAGGTAAGTCTAAAATAATGTTACACATAGAAAGGAATATACACAGTGAGGATAGGTTATTGATATGCCCACAAAACCATTAGGATCAGTTGACCCTGGATGAGGTAAGTTAGGGACAGGCCGTCCATAAGAGTATCTAACATGAGTTAGACCATTTGTTTATTTTGTTTGGTAGGCTCGAGTCAGCCAAAGTTTAGTAGTTAGCCAAACAAAACTTTAGTGTTCGGATAGATAGTCCATTGATTGCCTAATTTATATGCTTACATGATATTGATATTATTGTTTTAACCAGTTTGGTTGCAAGAATTTGATTCGCAAAAGATATGTTTTTTCAAAAAATATTATTGAGGAGAAACCCATTCCGTTAAGCAGTGTGGTCTCACTTAATATCGGATAACCGAGATGTATATTACTATTCACACCAAGCCTTATGTTTAAATTTAAGTGTTTATTTTGCCCCTTAAACTCTCAGGTGCTCAAAATTGATTAAAGTAGGTTGATAGTTGAGGGTATACAGGTTTTAGTAGGTGGACGAATAAAGCTTCCAATGATGAATAGGACGCTAATGTTGGCTATTTAGGCGTTGTTATGTTTTAGTTCCTCTGCATTGTATTAACTCTATTATGACCATTTAGTACTCTAATCAATGAAGGAGCATCTTCGTATGGCGCTCTTGGCGTATTTTGTAATAATTATATTTGATCTGAACCTGGGAAACGATTGGGATTATGTAATGGCATATGAAACATGTTTTTGAAATGTAATCAGCAAAGCTAATGTTTTTAGAATATGTGATTTTGTTTCATATTTACGTGCTTCTGATATTACGGATACCATTAACATTACCATATTTTGTTGTTGGATGTTAATACAATAAATGGCTACGGCATCTATAGCGCTTCGCTTTGGGCCCCAAGATAGGGGATGTTACAACTTGGTATCAGAGCATAGGTTATGAAAAACTTTAAATTAGAATGATTTTTGAAAACATAGTCCAAAGGAATTAGAGAAAAGATTGGGGTATGGGATAACGCTATAGTAACGTACTTGTATTTGCTATATATAAGCATATGCTATATCTCTATTCTTCCATCTCTCTTAGGCTATTCTTTCGTATCTTATGAAGAGTCGAATGCAGAAATGGATGCTTTAATGGAAGAGTTAACCTTTGTTTAGGAAGCACCACAACTAATGGAAATGCCAGACCAAATACCAGGAGAAATCAGGGTCAGGCATAAGCTGGAAATGTAGGTGCTGGAGTCCTGCAAGTTGACATGGAAGCCATATATCAGTTCTTTGTTAGCATGATGTGGGCGGGAGTTTCTGCTGGAGTAGTTGGAGGAGGAAACCAAGAAGCTCCTGTAGTGAACAACTATGTTGTTTTGAGTAGGGATTATGCTTGACTAGAAGGAAAGCCATATATTGGTACTGAAGACGCAATTGAAGTGGACAACTGGTTAGTTCGTTGCGAGAGGATTTTTATTGATCTAGGGCTCAACGATGAGTAGAAGAGAAGGCTTAAGTCTAGACAGTTACAAGGAGCAGCGCTGTACTAGTGGAATAGTGTTACGATCGGAGTTAATAAAGAAACGATGAAATGGGATGAGTTTAAAAGGAGATTTGATGAGAGATTATGTCGGAAATCGCTAAATCTACTCTATTAAGGAAGTTTGCTAGTTAGAGCAGGGAGACATGACTGTGCTGGAGTATACAACAAGGTTTGAGGAGCTGGCAAGATATGGCTATGGTACTGTTGATACTGTGATTAGGAGAAACGAGAAGTTCATTAGAGGATTGAAGCTTGAGATTGCAAAGGCCACATTACCACATATTAGGTTTCTATGTGATGTTGTAGTGGAAACGGCTTTGAGGCAATAGGAGATGCTTGATTTTCTAGAAATGAATAAGGCAAAGGAAGTTCAGGTGGGGCAGAGTAGGAAAAGAAAGCTTTTCCATAAAAAGGGAGCTCAGAAGGGTGGAGTTGCTAAGAAGGGAAAGGTGAAAGTTGTTTACTCTAAATGTGATAAGAAAGGGCATTTTGCAAATGAATGTCCCTCGGGAGATGGAAAGAAAGTGATCGGAAAGAAGAATATAGATGCTTCAACTATGATCGATTGGACATTATAAGAACCAATGCAAGGAGCCACCAAGGATGGAAAGGGCAAGGTGTTTGCATTGGAGCCAGCTATCTTAAGGCGAACAACAGAGGAAACAGGAAGAGCTATGTTGGGAGGTATGCTTATGATCTATGGTATGTCAGTTAGTGTTCTATTTGCATCACATTCTTTTATATCATGTTATTTGGTAGATAAGCCTAACCCAGAACCCTCATACCTAGAGTTTGAATTATTAGGTCATACCTTTGTTTGCAGTTTGCATGTATTTGATTTCATAGGTTTCGAAATTATTTTGTGTATGGATTGGTTAAGTAAGTAAGATGCTAGGATATTTTGCCATGGTAGGAAAATATTGCTTAGACACCGCGGCCATAGTGATCGGATTGTGTACACTACAGTAAACCTTATTTTTGTGGTTAAGATTTGTTGAGTATTGTAGAGGTAGAAGATGAGTTGAATCGAGTTTTCAATGTTAGAGAATTCACATATGTCTTTGAATCTGTAGTTGGATTGCTGCCGAAACGAGCTATTGAGTTTCAGAAAGATTTGATTCCAGGAGCAGAATAATGAGTAGACGGCCAAGCATGATGACAACTACCGAGATGAAGGAGTTAAAGGTGTAGTTGATGAATTTGGAAGGAAAGAGTTCTATCTGACCTAATAGTTTTCCTTGGGGACCAACCACAATGTTTGCTAAGAAGCCGAACAGATCATCATGGTTATAAATTGATTATCTTGAGATGAATGAGAAGATGATAGAGAATCGATATCCATTGCCTAGAATTGACGATTTGTTCGATCAGTTGAGTGAAGCCAAAGTATTTTCCTAACTGGACATGGCTATAGATTCCATCAGCTTAGCATGGCAGAGGATGGTATTACTTTGGTGACGTTTAGGACTAGATATGTATCCTACAATTAGTTAGTAATGCCGTTTGGACTAACTAATGTGCCGACATTCTTTGTAGATTTGATAAATTGACTTTTTCGAGAGCACTTGGATAAGTTCATGTTAGTTTTCATAGATGATAGTTTGACATTCTCTAAAGATGAAAGAAAGCATGAAGTTCATCTTAGAGTGGTGCTTGAGACGTTGAGGCAACATCAGCTAAAAGTGAAATTTTTGAAGTGTCACTTCTGGAAGAATGACGTGAAGTTTCTTGATCACATCGTCTTAGAAAAAGGGTTGTCTATAGATTTGGCTAAGATTGAAGCAGTAAATAATTGGAAGAGACCCGAGACCATGACCAAGGTAAAGAATTTTCTTGGATTTATGGGGTATTTCCAGAGATTCATAAAGGACTTTTCATGAATAATAGCATCGATGACAAAGCTAATGTGAAAGGAAAGTTTATTTGGACTAATAAGTGTGAGGAGGCGTTCCAAAAGCTGAAATGCTTATTGACTAATGCACCTGTGTTAGTTATTCCAAAAGGGAATCAGAACTTAGTAGTGTATACGGATGCATGCGGAATAGGATTAGGAGTTGTGTTAATGCAAAGAGGTAAAGTGATTGCCTATGTATCTCAATAGCTTAGATTGCATGAGATTAGATACCCAACGTACGATTTGGAATTAGCTGCGGTAATTTTTGCGTTGAAGGTGAGGAGACATTTCCTTCTGGGAGAGCGATTTGAACTGTACACGGATCATAAGTCGCCAAAGTATTTATTCTCTCAGAAGGAGTTGAATATGAGACCGCAGAGATGGTTAGAGTTTATAGTCGCTTATGATTTAGGAATTGAGTATACACTTGGAAAAGGCAACAAGGTTGCCGATGCACTTAGCAGAAAACATTAGAATGCAGTGTTGGCTATGGTAGCTGAGTGGAAAGATTTGGAAGCGTTGACGACATGTAGAGTACAGTGGATATCTGAAGCTAGATCTAGTAAGGAGACAGTTATGTTGTCATGTTTAGAAGTTTGACCGGTGATGATCGAAAAGATTGCTTCTAAATAGATGGAGGATCATTATTAGTTGAATGTATCAGAAAGTTAAAGATGGAACAGAAAACGGTGACTTGAAAGATTTTAGTCTTGATCGGAATGGGTGATTGAGGAAGAAAGGAAGGTTATGTGTTCCGAATGTGAGAAACATTAGGAAGGAAGTTCTTGAGGAATGCCATCGTTCAAAATTCACTATTCATCTGGGAGGAACTAAGATTTATCACGACATGGAAAGGAGTTTCTTTTGGGAAGGTATGAACAGAGATGTAGGCTTATGGGTGAAGCAATGTATGAACTGTCAATAGGTAAAAGACGAACGTAGAAACCAAGTGGGTTGCTTCGGCCTTTAGATATTCTCGTATGGAAGTGGGATTATATTTTTATGGACTTTATAGATGGGTTGCTAAGATCAAATAGAAGAAATTATAATATATGGGTCATAGTGGACAGGTTGACAAGAGTGCCCAATTCATACCAGTTAAGTCAACTAGGATGACACCTATTTTGGCTAATTTATATATGAAGAATGTAGCTAGATTGCACGGGATTCCTAGTAGTATAGTAAGTAGTAGATATTGCTTATTCACTAGCGAGTTCTAGAAGCATGTACAGGAGATTTTGAGAAACAAGCTCAAGACGAGTACCGCTTACCATCCACAGACCGATGGGAAAATGGAAAGAGTTAACAATCTTAAAAGTTTTTTTAAAAGCTTGTGTGCTTGATTTTTGAAGATCATGAGAATACCACCGACACTTAGTTGAGTTTTCATATAACAACAGTTATCAGGCTAGTATAGGATGGCACCGTTTGAAGCTTTATATGGAAGGCCATGCAACTCTTTAATTTGTTTGTTAGAGACAGGGGATAGATTATTACTTGGTCCGGATTTGGTCAGAGAAGCTGTAGAAAATATTGAGTTAATTAGAGCTAGAATGAAGGAGGCTCAGTCTAGGCAGAAGAGTTATGCTAATAGAAGACGCAAATACTTGAGTACTCGGTTGGGGATCATGTTTTTGTCAAGGTATCAACGACGAAAGGTGTAATTAAATTCGAGAAATCAGGGAAATTGGCATGGAGGTTTGTTGGACCACCTCCAATTGTAGAAAGGATCGAAAACTTGCATATAGAGTAGAGTTAACGAACAATTTGGTAGGAGTCCAAGATATTTTTCATATTTCTCATCCGAGGAAGTATATTCGAGATCCAGAGACTAGTTTAGCACCGACTAGGTTAGAGGATTTAGTAGTGAAACCAACTTGAAAATAGTTAGGAAGCCAGTTCAAATAGTCGTGAGAGATGGGAAGAGGCTAAGGAATAAGACAGTCAGATTAGTTAAGGTCCAGTAGAGCGATGATGAGAGAGACTGTACTTGGGAAACTGGGAGCAGGATTAGAGACGCTTATCCTGATTTGTTTCATGGTAAGTTTTACCTTTATGATTGATTTGTTGTGTACCTTATCGTAATTTCGAGGTTGAAATTGTTTAAGGAGGGGAGTCTGTAATGAATCTAATTTTGGCAAAAATTATTTAGGATGTTTAATTAGTTAAACAAAATAAAATAATGAAATGGTTAAGGGATTGAGATTTGTGTTAAGAAAGGTAGCCGTGCCAATTTATAACAATGAACTAAGGGATACTAAAATGGAATAAGTAAGGCAAATAGATAAGGGGAAAGGTAGGAAGAAGACATGTTCTAATACCCTAAACCCTTCATACCCATTCGTTTTCCACGTTCAAAACAAAAACGAAATATAAGTGAGGTCGTCTACCATTAAGGGAAAACATGAAGAAGATAAGAGGAAGAAGCTTAAGCAACTTAATCCAAGATCAAATCTCAACTTCTAAACCTTAGTTAAAGGTGAATAATAGCTTACATCTCATATTTTTGGTGTTTTTTGTTCCTAGATCAGATCCGAATATTTTTTGCAAAGTAAATTGTCATGTTTTGATTGTTAAAGTAGATATATATGCTTGTTGATGATTTATGCTATTTCATATGATTTTATGATAAGTTTTAATGTGAAAACCCTATTAGATGACATACAAATGCCTTGTGATTATAATTTAAGGTCAGAAATGAAATTTTAGAGGTGGTTTTCAAATTTAATAATTTTATGAATTAATTCGGATTTATTCATTATTTTCTAGTGAAGAAAATGATTAATTGGGTTTAAAATTAGTTATGGCTATTTATATTATTTTTGGGTCAGAAATCAATATGTGTAAGAAAACATATTAAAAATGATTTATGGGAATTTTTGTAGAATTTTCCCAAGTGTTTTAATAAGTATATGAAATTATTTAAGGTATGGGGCATAAATGTTTTATATATTTATAAAGTCAGAAGGGGCATTTTGTAAATATTTTAAATTGTTTATTTCTAAAATTTGGCAGCACTTTTAGAAAAGAAATTAGCAACCAAGCATATGTTGACAAATAGAGCAGATTAGTTGAAAAGAAATACTTTTGAGAGTTAAAATTCAGTTTTACGATAATTTTGCTGTTTCGTCACTTTCGACACCTACCTTTCGGCCTGGTACTTCTACCCCAATCTCCGTCAAAACTAATGCGCATGGCATCAAAGTCTTGGTACGTAGTGAATTGGACAATGGCAAAAGGTTTATTGTCGAAACAGGGGTTTCGAAGGGGTCGAAACCTTACTTTGCTTTTATAAGGAAATGCGTCTGCTTTGCTTACGAAATGAATGCTTTCAACTTAGATAGCTTTTAACCTCACCAAATGGTTTTAAAGAATGATTTCAAAAAAGGTTGCGCCTTTTGTTTTATAAAGAAGCTTTTGAAGGGGTCAAGACCCCTTATTGTCGCATTCAACCGTTCGATGCAATGCCTTCGAAAGGGTGCTTTCGTTTTAAAACTTTAGCCGCTTCTCCAATGCTTTAAAAGGGAATGGATTCAACACCATCCACTTCTTTTACTTTGGAAATTTCTATTGAAAGATTACTCTCGACTTTGTTGTTTTAAGACCCTTTGTTCTTTTAAATTAAACCCAAAGGTTTCGAAAGGAATGGTTTTAAATGGTTTTGAAAGGTTGTTCCATATGTTTACTTGAAGCCAATTCTTTCGAAAGGTTTGATTTATGTAAAGGACTTAATGCTTTCGAAAGGTATAAGTTAAAGGTTTTGAAGGTGTGGATCCTCGATGTTTTCGAAAGACATGTTTAAAGTGTTTTAAAAATAGGATGTCTTTGGTTTTATAAAGCTATCTGAAAGTGATATTTTTCAATGTTTTCGAAAGGAATAATGTAAATGCTTTCGAAAGGTATGTTTTGGCCTTTTGTCCTAAGGTTATAAAGTGAAGCAGTTTAACAGTTTCGAAAGGGGTACTTTCAACGGTTTCAAAAGGGGTACTTTCAAACGTTTCGAAAGAGGTTGCTTAAAGCTTTTAAACAAGGGTTTCGAAGGTGTTCATCACCAGTGTTTTGTGTAAAGTATATATAACATAACAAAGTGGTTTAAGTAAAGAATATAATATATTTTCCTTATTTAAGTATGATTTAATGGGTTAAATCAATTTTAAAAGAAATATTTTCAAGGAAAATTTAATTGGATAGTTGACCCTAAGTGAATGACTCATATATTAGAATACCAGATGGGACTGGTACTGATTCGCGCCTTATACTTTAGCTAGTAGCCCCTAGCTAATATAAGTCCAAAATTCCAGTGTGTAGGGCTTTGTCACAAGTAAGACTAAAATGATGTTACACACAGAAAGGAATATAAATAGTGATGATAGGTTATTGTTGAGCCCATAAATCCATTCAGATCAATTGACCCTAGGAGAGCTAAGTTAGGGACAGACCGTCCAGAAGAGTATCTAACAGAAGTTAGACTATTTTTTATTTTGTCTGGTAAGCACGAGTCAATCAAAGGTTAGTAGTTAGCCAAACAAAACTATAGTGTTCTGACAGATGGTCCATCGATTATCCGATTTATATGTGTGATACTGATATTATTGTTTTAACCAGTTTGGTTGCAGGAATTAGATTTACAAAAGATATTTTTTTAGAAAGATATTAACGAGGGAAAATTCGTTCCGCTAAGCGGCATAGTCTCACTCAATATCGGATAACCGAGATGTATAGTATTATTCATACCAGGCTTTATATCTGACTCGAAGTTTATGTTTTCCCCTTAAACTTTTGGGTACTCAAATTTGATTTGAGTAGGTTGAGAGTTGAGGATTTACAGGTTGTAATAGGTGGACGATTAAAGCATCTGAAGACAAAAGGAGGCTGATGTTACCAATTTAGGAGTTGTTATGTTTTTATTTCCGCCGTATTGTACTAATTCTTTTATGACAATTTACTTCTCTGATCAACCAAAGGGGCATCTTCATATGTCGCTCTTGGCGTATTTTGTAATAATTATATTTGATCCGAACTTGGGAAATGATTGGGATTATGTAATGGAATATAAAACATGTTTTTAAAATGTAATCTGTAAAGTTGATGCTTTTAGAATCTGTGATTTTATTTCATATTCATGTGTTTCTGATATTACGGATACCACTAATATTACCGTATTTTGTCATTGGAAGTTAATACTATAGATGATTGCAGTATAGTAGCGCTTAGCTTTGGGCCTTAAGATTGAGGATGTTATAGTTCTTCTTCATCCAAGCAAAGGCATAAGGATAGAAGGTAGAAGTGGATGCAAAACACTGCTGGCACTTTATACCAGGGGAAAGTTTCGACCTAGGGCACATGTTCATGAAGGACATTCTTCATGCAAGATATCCCTGGTGATTTAATATGTCGATATGCCATTGTATGGAGGAACAACAAATCATAGGCAACACTTATTGAGATATGAATGGCACATGGATTCAGCCAGAGTTTCAGATGTTGTGGAGTGCGGTTGATTCCCTATTTTATTAGAGGGAGTGGCTATGATGTTGTTCACTTGGCTTCTGTAGAAGTCCATATCGTCTTCCACTAAGCTGTCGTAAAAGTTCATGGAGCAATTCCGCATACATGCTTCACATCCGAAGCATATGTTGTCACGATCCAAAATTTACCAAGCTAAAAGGGAGTCATTGAGGGACTTTTTAAAACGGTTCCACATGGCTGTAACAAAAGTAACAGATCATAAGGAAGACATGGTATTGATGGCGCTATATAGGGGAGTTCACCCTAACTCGGATTCGGTGACTGGTGGGAAAGGAAGCCACCATCGACAATAGAAGCTTTTTATAGGAATCCTGATGAATATTTATGTCAGGAGGATGCGTGCAAGTGTCTACGAAGGAGCGTTGTTGGAAATTTAGGCGAGGCAATACGATGTAATGTTGCTGTAAAGAAAACTGGAGAAAATTCTAGGGATGTAAATGTGAAAATTGGAAATCTCAATGAATATCGAAAACAGAACAATGATGATGCCAAGAAGCATAAATTAGATAATCAAAATCTTTTGTGGACTCCTATGTATGACAATTACACTGAACTAAACAACTCAATAGAGAACATCTATATGGCTACTCAAAATACTGAACCATATAGAAAGCCGGCTCCTAGGGAGTCAATCGAGAAAGAAAGGAAGTTAGGTAAGTTCTATAGATTCCATAAGACTCACGGTCATAATACTAATGAGTGTAGACACTTATGAGTCATGATTGAAGATTTAATTAGATAAAAGAAATTACAATAGTGTATGAATTCCCTGTAGGGTAGTGGGTAAAGAACTTCTAACCACCTGGGTCATCATCCTAGTAGGGGAAAGCTCAGCTTGTAGCCAATCCACCTAGGCAGCCAAAAAAACGTTTGATAATTAACATAATCATCGTTGGACCACATACTACCGATAAAAGCCTTGTGGAAATGAATAGATGCATTGGAGCTATAAAACATGCTGAGAATGAAAGTTGATATGTTGTTAAGGATGGAGCTCCGCCGAAACAATCTTGAACCAAGATAAAAGATATCATTTTTTGAAATAGATATGCGAATTGAGTGGAAGCTTCGACAATCAAACCACTCATGATATCAACCACGATTGGTCCTGCTATTATACGGAAGGTGCTAGTTGACTGGGGGAGTTCAGTTAATAATTTTTTCAAGAAATGTTATGGTCAAATGATGTTGGAGAAGAAATATTTAAAGCATCTCGAATACAAGGGTTCAATGGAATGCCTAATGAAGCAAAAGTGTTGAATTATCGGTGGTACTTGCTGAGGTCGACTGCCCACGAGTGCAGGTCGTGCTTTTTTGGTGTTAGATACCTATTCTACATATAATGTCTTTTGGCCGATTGGCCCTAGCTGAATTTAGAGTGGCCATCGCTTCCTGGTGTTTAACTATGAAGTTCCCTACAAATAATGGAGTGGGAATTATGCACGGAAATCAGGTGGCTAGCCATGAATGATACATCGTCGAGCTAGAGGAGGCAAGGCGAAAGGGAAATGGAAAGAATGTAGAGGGAGCCCTTTGCATAAAGGCTTTAGATTCATAGAAACCACAGCCTCAACCCTGGCTCGAGCAGACTAGTCGGCTTCATGGTGGTATGGATCGATGAAAAGATCTTGAAGGTGGACGAGTAGCTCTCGTTGAGTTGATGATCACTGTTCCAATCAATAGGGATGATTCATGCAAAGTCCTGAAGGTTGGATCTTAGCTCGGCGCTAGTGTGATGTGTGGGATCTCACCCAGGGTAGCAAACCATGCATTAAACATCAATCTCATATGCATCTTGTGAAATAAAAACGCCGTGGCCTATGTTAGGGCAATCCGTGCACTCAAAGAAGAAGTGAAAAAGCTGAAGGACAATGACTTTTTGCCTTATACCTAGATTGGTATCAAACCTTGTCTTGGTGAAAAAAGAAAAAGGTATATGAAGGGGTTGCGTTGATTATTCGAACTTAAATAAGGCATTCCTGAAAGATAGCTTCCCACTTTCGAGAATAGACCAACTGGTGGACTTGATCACTGGACACAAGCTACTTTCATTTATGGACGCATACTACGGATACAATCAAATCCCAATGCATGCCCTAGATCAGGAACACACCAATTTCATTACCGACTTAGGATTTTATGGCCATCTAGTCATGCCCTTTGGACTAAAGAATGCATGAGCGACTTACTAGAGGCTCGTGAACTAGATGTTTAAAAACCAGTTTGGACGATCAATAGAAGTATCTGTGGACAACATTCTTATGAAATCACGACTTTCGAGAGAGCACGTTAATGATCTATCAGAGAAGTTTGGTGTTTTCTGATAATGAGGGATGAAGCTTAATCCCTTGAAATGCTCTTTCAGCATTGCGTTGGGGAAGTTCTTAGATTTCATTGTTAATTTCATGGAATAGAAGTCAATCTAGAATAGATCAAGGCTTCGAGGGAGATTAAAGCCTAAAAGACAATTAAGGAGGTCCAAAGCTTAAATGGGAAGGTCGTCGCACTAAGTCGATTCATCTTCAGAGCCACTAACAAATGCATTCTTCAAAATGATAAAGAAACGGAAGAGAAATTTTGAGTGGAATCAGGACTGTAAGATACATTCCGAGCTCTAATGAATCACTTGGAGAGACCTCCCATTCTCCCTAAACCAGTGGATGATGAGGATTTGTTCTTATACCTGGTAGTCTCAGTTCATGCTCTGAGCGCTGCAATTATATGTGAGGATTCCCACATCCATCGACCGGTCTACTATATCAGCAAGTGGTTGATAGGAGTAGAAAGAAACTATCCGTTACTGGAAAAGCTTACTTACTGCATGTTGGTTACTTCTAGAAAACTCTGCCCCTATTTCTAGACTCATCTGATCAATGTCCTTACTGATTTGCCTTTGCGAAAAGTTAAACAATGAACCGAGACTTCTGGAAGACTGCTGAAATGGAATATCGGATTGAGTCAATATGATATCACCTATCACCCTTGGAGAGAAATCAAGGGGAAGGCCTTTGAGGATTTCATAGTTGAGTTCACTACTCAAGGTGATCCATTGTAGAGTAGTAGATAAAATAAGCTGGATGGAAGTTGTACATGGATGGTTCATCTAATGGTTGGTGTTTCGGTGCTAGAGTTGTGCTTGTCACTCCCGAAGAACACCTGATTAGTTAAGCCCTAGAACTCCACTTTCCAGCAACGAACAACGAAGCTGAGTTTGAGGCCCTGATTGAAGGACTCAAAATCACCAACGAGCTAAGAAAAAGACCTTACACATTTTCTACGACTCCCAACTAGTGGTATGCCAAGTTCAAAAAGAGTATTAGTATCTAAACCAATTTCTTGAAATGCTACCAACTTTGAATATATATGATAGTACATATCCCAGAGACCAGAATGAAGAGGTTGATTCATTGGCTAAGTTAGCCAGTTCCAGGGATGCCAGCTCATGGGACTGGTTTTGACAGAAGTACCTTCAGCTTTGAGCACCGACTAGAGAGATATCGATTGGATCTTGGTGATTGAGTCTGAAAGGGAGTCATGGATGACTCAGATTCAGAATTATTTGCAAAAAGGGATCCTTTTGGAGGGAAGGAGCGAACGATGAAATATCCTTCGTCAAGCTTCGAGATACATCAAGAAAGAAGGATTGTTGTACAGGATGGGTTTCTCTATCCGCATGCTTCGGTGTGTCTCTCACGAAACGAGTGCTAAGAGAAGTGCACGAAGGGGCTTGTAGCGACCATAGTAGGGGCAAATCTTAGCGAAGAAGGTTCTTTGATAAGGATATTTTCGGTCAACTGTCAAATGAGACATAGCTGATTATACCCGAAGGTGTGATAAGTGCCAGAAATTTTTTAAATTCCAAGAGGCCCCCCGACAAAAATTACCCAAATGGTTAGTCCTTAGCCATTTGCTGTTTAGGGCATTGATATCATCGGTGTTCTTCCGATAACTAAATGTGGCATGAAGTATGCCATCATGGCGGTTGATTATTTTACCAAATAGGCTGAGGCAAAGCCATTAGCTACGATTACCATGAAGAAAGTAATCAACTTTGAAGTTTGGTATATTATTTATCGCTTTGGAGTTCCACAGGCAATCGTTACCAACAATGGGACCCAGTACGATAACATGGAGTTCAAGGATTTCTGCTGCCGACATCACATAGAGAAGAGATTTGCAGTGGTAGCACACCCTTAGGCAAATGGACATGTCAAAGCTATAAATAAAATTATCAAGTCCATTCTTAAGAAGCGACTGGAGAAGGCCAATGGAAATTTGTTTGACGAACTTCTGTTCACACTTTGGGCTTATTGAACCATGCACAAATCAGCGACTGGTCACCCTCCATTCACCTTGGCATATGGATTGGAGGTTGGATTCTGGTCGAACCAGAAGTACCTTCTCCTTGAGTGACACATTACAATCCACAGACAAATGAGCAGCTCCTTCTTCAGTCCCTCGATATGACCGATGAGAAGCGGACTGAAGCTGAGTTGAGAGCAGCTGCATACAGACACCAAGTTGTTGATATTACAATACAAATTCAGGAGTCGAACCATTAAAATCGATGATTTGGCCCTCAAATGAATCTTCCCTGGGCCTCAGAACTTGGGCTCGATTTGGAAAGGTCCATACAGAATAGAGGAAAAGATTGGAGATGGTACTTTCAAGCTGGCAACTGTGGAGGGGATATCACTTCCAAGGGCACGGAATAACGAGCAGCTATAATGCTATTTTCACCTTGAAACAAGCTTGTAAATAATTGGCTAGAAATGATTAATAAGACAGATTCTGTCATTTTTTGTCTTTTATGGAATAGAATGGCTTTTCCAACCCGAATTCTATCTCTTTATCACTTAAGAATTATGACTTGACCAACTCAAATGAATCTACATATGATTAATGCAAGTGTGCGGATACATAGATATAGGTTCCAATCAAAATTCTATGGCCCATGATTGGGCCCTGAAGTCCTTTTGGTGTCCAAAGGTTGATGTCAACTAACTCCTGCTTCGCATTAGGGTAGAAATATAAACTCAAGGCGGAAGTGATATGACCATCTGCATGCTAACTCTCATCCTTGGATTAGGGGTAGGAGTATAAACTCAAACAACACATGATATGATTGTCCGCATGCTGAATCTTGTCCTTGAATTAGGTGCGGAAGTATAAACTCAAACCAAACACAGTATGACCATCCGTACGCTAACTCCAACCCTTGGATTGACAATGGGAGTAAGCGAACGTGATATGACCGTTTTCTTACTTAACTTCTTTACTAGACTGGGTGCAGGATTATAAACCAAAGTGAACATGATAAGACCATCCAACTCTTAACATCTTGCCTGGAGTTGAAAAAACAGAAGATCCATACCTGGAGTAAGGAGGGATCTAACTTTTCAAACCTTCGATCGATGCATAGAGTTAGGTGTGATTGAACATAAACATCCTGGATGAGGATGTGCGAGCTATGATCTTGAGTATTTAAACCTAAATAAGCGCCTGGAGTTTGGTACTATCGGCAATCTTTATCTTGGAATAAGATGTTTAAGTCGTTGGTCTTAAGTGACTAATCTCAACTGATGCCAGAAAATTGGCATTCCAATAATTACCTTGTGTTCGCGAGAGTGGCGAAAGGCCAATTAATTACAAAATGAGATAAGGACTTAGTCCGATAGTGTTAATAAAGAGAAGTAAACCATGAGTACATTGAATGGAAAGCGTATTTCAAAAGTACTTAAAATTTTTAACACAATGATTTAACAAAACAAAGGACTTTTGTAATTCATCAAAATTCGAAAAGCTAAGTACAAATACTTATTGACATTAGAAGCTAAAACAAAGTGGAGGCTCGAACCCGCACAAATCTGGCCAACAAACTAAAATTGACAAATCTTATTTCGAACCGTAATAGAGTTTACAAATCCATTACAAGCCTACCACAACTTCTTCGGTGTTTTTTCCCTTTGCTTCTTCTTTATAGAGCCAAGGTAAACATCACTCGAGCTCTCTTCATGCCTTTTTCCTCCTCTTCCTCTACTTCCTTTTCCTTTGACTAGAATACTTAGCGATGAACTAGCGAGCACACTCTGAGCAATTTTAGGTGGAGGATTGAAGGGTGTGTTACTCTATGAGGATCCAATAGACACTTGTAGAAATTTTGAGCTAGGGAATATAGACTGGAATAAATGGCATGCGTTGGAAAAGCAATGGATAAAGGAGGAGGAATGATTTTCAACATCTCTTGCTTGATCTGTGTGGCAAGGATGATATTCGTCTCGAATTTCTACTCAAGTTCCACCATGACAAGGTCCAATGAAGACTCATAAAACTTGCTGACAATTATCATATCAAACCGGTCTCCCAATAGGCCATCAGCTCCCTCACCTAGCAAAGCATCAATTATCCTCTAGTCAAGGTTAGTAGTGTCTTCAACCGGAGCTTTGGTGATCATTATTGAAGTAAAGACGGTAACTGACTCCATCACAGGCGCCTGTTCCCCCCGAATAGGAATCTTTAGGAGGAAGCGGAGCAATTGTAGGCTGACCGGAAGTTAGATAAATCAAAAGAGAGAGATTAGTGACGTTGATCGGTGACACGTCTACTTTCAAAAATATAGGAGAAGTCAAGGAGATACCTTCTTCCATTTGGAGCATTGCATAAGCCGGAGTGCCACCGGAGACCCCTCCGGAATAGGAGAGAAAGCAGTAGATTTTCGAATTGTTGGAATCTCGATCTTACATATTTTTTATTATGACAAGCTATATAAAAATATTATGCGTATACTAATCATTTTTGCAGGAGATTTGTTGCAGACTAATATTCAGAGTCTTGAAGCTGATTGTTTCGTATCTAGAGTCTTTATTTCATTTAGAACTTTGTTAAAATCTCTCTTGAATTGATATATATATATATATATATTTATATATATATATATATAAATATATAAATTTATAAACACACATGCACAACAGGCTGAAAACAGCCGGCTGAATGCTGAAACAAAAATATTGTTTCAAAATATTCAGCCGGCTGAATGAATATATTCAACCTGCTGAATAAGGCCAGAAATAGCCTAATTCCTTGCTGTCTGCATTTTAATTTGATTCAGACGGCTGAATTATTTTATTCAGCCGGATGAATATTCCTCAACGGTTTTTTAGGAAAAGACACTTCTCTTCATCAAAGAGAAATGTTTTCAAAATCAACGGTTGCACCTGTTCTTTTCAATATAGTCTTCCATCTAGGATTGCAACTTTTTACACTCTATAAATAGATTTCAGAATTCAACAAACAATTCACCGAAAACTATTTTAATATTCTTGAATTCTGATCTATTCTCTAGTTTTCAAATTGCACTCAAATTCTTTCATTCTCTGATCATTGATCACTCCATCTTCTATACTTCTCAAGCACATTACACTATATCATATAGGAGAAGATTATAGGAAGATTGTACTTAATTGACTTATCAGTGCTATTCGAAGAGCATACTATAGTCAGATACTTTTTGTTACTTGTAAAGAGTCCTGTTCAGTTGCTTAGGCGGTAGAAGTCCTATTCGATTACTTAGGCGGTAGAAGTCCTGTTCGGTTTCGTAGGCGGTATAAACCTATTCCTCCGGGTAAAATGACGGTTGCTAGTTTAAATCTTGAAGGAGTCTGGGACTGGATGTAGAACGGGAGTTCGTACCAGTATAAAATTCTCTGGTGTTATTTACTTTACTACTTTTACTATTTCCTTATTTATTCCGCATAAGTAGTTTATCCATATTATACGATCCAATAGCACAGACACTTTCATTTGGTATCAGAGCGTTCGTCATCATATAACCATAACATAGTTATCTGATATTGTCATAAATGGAAAATAACACCAACACTATTGTTAAATCTACTTCCTGAAGGTCAATCTACTACACGGCCACCACTATTTAATGGAATGAACTTTAACCATTGGGCCACTAGAATGAGAATCTGTATACAAGCAAGTAGTTATGAAACTTGGAACATTATGCAATCTTAATATATTATTCCTACTACTGAATACTCTACATGATCTAACAGAAAATTAGACGCTACTAAAAATACTGAAGCTATGAATATGTTATATTGTGCGTTACACAAAAATGAGTTCAATAGAATAAGCATGTGTAAAACTGCTCATGAAATTTGGCGTACTCTTAAAGTTACACATGAAGGTACTAACAAAGTCAAAAAAGTAAAATTTCTATGCTCAAAAATCAGTTCCAGAATTTTAAAATGAAACAAGACGAGACTATAAATGAAACGTACTCTAGATTTCAAGATATATATCATTCTTTGATAGCATTAGGAGAAACTTACACAGATTTTGATATTGTTTCAAGAATCCTCAACTCACTAATGAATGAGTGGGAATGAGAAGTCCTAGCAATCGAAGAAGCTAATGATATTTCGACCATAAAACAATTGGTTAGTTGATTGGTAATCTAATGTCTTATGAAGTTAATGTCTAGGCAAAACGAGTACAAGCTCATGATAAGAAAAATATAACATTCCAGGCAGAACAGATGAATCAGATTCAGATGAAGAAGATATGGCGTTATTGCTAGAAATTTCAAAAAGTTTTTGAAATTTAGAAAGAGCAACAAATTTAGATATAACAAGAACAACTCCAGCAACAATAACAAAACAAACAAACCATTAACATCTGCTCTAGAATGTTATGAATGTCACAAGAAAGGTCACATCAAGAAAGACTGTCCTGAGAAAAAGAAAGACAAGTATAAGCATAGGAAAGACACATTCAAGAAGAAAATTTTCTCAGTCACATGGGACGATACATAATCATCCCCATCACCAGAAAGTGATACGGACAGTGATTCAGACCAAGCCAATGTTTGCTTTATGGCTACAAAAGATGAGGTAAGTGATTTAACTTTTAATGATCTTTTAGAAATCAATTCAGAATTACTTGACAAGTTAAAAAGCACAAAGAAGCTCTTGAAAAATTGAACCGAACTGAATTCGAAGTGGAAATGCTAAGAGATGAAAAGAAAATTTTAAAAGAAGAACTCCAAGTTACTCAAGAATCTTGTTCTAATATGTCATCTCAACTTTCTCTGTTAAGTCAAGAGGTAGAAACTCTGAAATAAAAGAATGATTCTTTATTAATTGAAAAATATAACCTTAATCAGATATCAAGATTTTAGAGTTAGGTAACTCTAGCCTTAAAACAAAATTAGAAAACATAACTAAAAATGTTTCTAATTTTAATAAAGGTAGAGGAAATCTTTCCAAAATTATAGACGATTTCCACACTGTTTTAAATAAAAAGGACTAGGATATAAACAGACTTCTAAATTTATTCCAAAGAAAAAGAATTCTTCATATAAAAATAAAGTTGAAAAACATAGTTCTAAAAATTCCAAATTTACACTTTAATTAAAATTTGGGTTCCTAAAGCTAATAATTCTTCAATAAGACACAAGTATATAAAGTCTTTTATAAAAATTGTTCATAAAAATTGTTCGTAAAAACAAAGATTTTGCATTTAAAAGGAATTCTGAACCCTCTTGGGTTTGGCTTCCTAAGACCTAACTCTTAGCACCCAAAATAAAATGGTAGGTACCAATGTTAATTCTATATTTTGTAGGTACCATCCAAAAAGAGAGGAAAATGGATACTAGATAGTGGTTGCTCAAAACATATGACAAGAAATAAAGGGATGCTAACAAACATTATTTACTCCGACAGAGGTTCCGTCACATTTGGAGATAATTCTAAAGGACATGTCATCGGTAAAGGCAATGTGAGCAGTAATAGTATATCCAATTTACCTCTTATTATATATGTTTGATTAGTTAAAAATTTGAAATACAACTTACTTAGTATTAGCCAATTGTGTGACAAAGTATACAATATTTCTTTCTCTGAAAATAAGTGTAGTATTTTTTATCAAAACAAAAAAATTATTCTTGAAGGCTTTAGAGATAAAAATATTTATGTTTTAAATATGATTATAAATTATAATACAAATATGTGTTCAATAGCCAAAAAAAATGATCTTTGGTTATGACACAAAAGATTTTGTCATATTAATTTCAAAACTATAAATAAATTATCTAAAAATAGTTTAGTAAAAGGTTTAATCAAAAATGAACTTTAAAGTAAACAATATTTGTGATGCTTGTCAATTAGGAAAACTATCAAAAACATCTTTTAAATCAAAGAAAAATATTTCTTTTATACAACTATTAGAACTATTACATTTAGATCTTTTTGGTCCAAATCAAATTCAATATATAAATCATAACAAATATGTATTTGTTATAGTAGTTGATTTTTCAGGATTAACTTGGACTACTTTCTTAAAAAATAAAAGTGATACTTTTGAAAATTTCAAGAATTTTGCAAAAAGAATTCAAAATCTCAAAAAAAAATTAAAAATATTAGAAGTGATCGTAGAGGTGAATTTGAAAATGAAGCATTTGAAAAATTTTGTAATAAAAAGGGAATTTTCCATAATTTTTCTTTTCCTAGGACACCATAACAAAATGGTGTTGAAGAAAGGAAAAATAGAACATTACAAGAATGTGCAAGAACTTTGTTAAATGGAAGCACATTACCAAAACATTTCTGGGCAGAAGCTGTAGCAACTGCTTGCTATGTTCTAAATCGTGTCTCCATCCGACCTTTAACAAAACACACTCCATATGAACTTTTCATCATAGAAAACCAAACATTTCTTATTTTAAAATTTTTGGTTCAAAATATTTTATCTTAAATACAAAAGATCAACTTGGAAAATTTGATCCAAAATCCGTTGAAGGAATCTTCATAGGGTTCTCAGATCGAAGCAAAGCTTATCGAATTTTTAATAAAAGAACAAAAACAATTGAAGAAATACTTCATGTTTCTTTCGACGAAAATTTCAATTTTAATAAATTTTTTGAGGATACTCTTAAGACAACCACAAATATGGTTACTCAAAATAATTTTGAAGAAGATGAAGACTTTTCTAATAATATTGAACAAAATGAAAGCATTGATCATAATAAAAATGAATTAAGATCTCCTCTTAGGATTTTACGTGACCACCCAATAGAAAATTTCGTTGGAGAAATTGATTTACATGTTAGAACTAAAAATCAACTTAATCAAATGGGCCATTTAGCTTTCCAAAATCGAACCGAAAAATGCAAAAGAAGCATTTACTGATGACTATTGGATTATAGCTATGTAAGAAGAGCTAAACCAATTTGAACGAAATGAAGTTTGGAAATTAGTTCCTAGACCAAGTGATCAAACAGTCAACAGTACCGAATGGGTCTTTAAAAATAAAGCAGATGAACAAGGTAATATAACTAGGAATAAAGCTATATTATTTACACAAGGATATAATCAAGAAGAAGGAATTGACTACGAAGAAATATTCGCTACAGTTGCACGACATGAAGCAATACATATCTTACTGGCCTTTGCATGTTTTTATAATTTCAAACTTTATCAAATGGATGTTAAAAGTGCTTTCTTAAATGGTTATATAAAAGAAAATGTTTTTGTTGAACAACCTCCTTTATTCACTCATGAAAAATTTCTAGGCCACGTCTAGAAACTTAAAAAGGCCTTATACGGACTAAAACAAGCACCTCGTGCTTGGTATGATCGTCTTAAGAGCTACCTAATAGATTCTGGTTTTGAAATTGGAAAGGTTGATCAAACTCTTTTTATTAAAAGAACTAAAAAGGATATTTTAATTATTCAAATTTATGTTGATGATAAGAATGAAAACTTATGTCAGGAATTTTCAAAAATACTGACCAATGAATTTGAAATGTCACATATAGGAGAATTATCTTATTTTCTTGGATTACAGATTAAACAAACTAGAAAATGGAATTTTTATTATTCAAGAAAAATATTGTAATAATCTAATTGTATGATTTAATATGGAAAACATGTCTGCTAAACCAACTCCAATGAGCACAACAGTTCATCTCGATAGAGATAAAGATGGCAAAAGTGTTGACCAAAAATTATATCGAAGTATAATTGGATCATTATTGCATCTAACTGCTAGTAGACCTGACATAATGATAAGTGTTTGTTTGTGTGCTCGATTCCAAGGAAATCCTAAAGAATATGCACGCAGTAAAACTCATATTGCGTTATCTAAGTAAAACCAAAGATTTTGGATTTTTCTATCCAAAAGAATGCCCTTATGAGTTGGTTTCATATAGTGATGCTGATTTTGGAGGATGTCGGATGGATCAAAAAGTACAAGTGGGACTTTTCACTTCATTAGACAATCTTTAGTCTCTTAGTTTAGCAAGAAACAAAATTCTGTTTCACTTTCAACTTGTGAAGCCGAATATATTTCAGCTGCTTTAGCTTGTGCTCAAGTCATTTATATGCAACAAACACTTCAAGATTTTGGTGTTAATTTATATAAATCAACAATTTTTTGTGATAATACTAGCGCTATAAACTTATCCAAAATTCCTATAAATCACTCACGAACTAAACACATTGACGTGCGTCATCATTTTCTTCGTGATAATATTGAAAAGGATGCAGTCACACTGGAATGTGTATCCTCTGAAAATCAAGTGGTCGATATATTTACAAAACCTTTAAATGAAAATGTATTTATAAAATTAAGAAGAGAATTAGGAATTATATCGATAAACGATTTATAATTTTATTTTAATATATATATATATATATAGGAGGGGTCTTCCAGCACTCGAACTCGGGATCTCTTACTTAGTAGTCTATTGTTCTACCACTACTCTATTTTGTCTTTTTTTTAAAAACTTTAGTTGGTTTGCATTTTTTATTAACGTTACATTCATTTTTTTCATCCAACTTTTTCTCTGGTTATTATAAACTTAACCAAAATTTTCTTTTTATTTATATATATCTCTACCCATATATATATATATATATATATATATATATATATATTTCTACTATTCTTCCTTCTTTTTGCATTAGCTTTGAAATAAAAATTTTGTTTTCAACTATTTTTTTTCAAAATGTCGTCCGAAAACAATTATGAATCCTCTGTTCTCTCTCATACCACACCTTCTTCGGGATCGGTGAATTTACTAACTCCAACACCGATTTATGAATATGTTCCAATTGTTCCTTCTGCTACGCACACTTGTTGTACTCCATCTATTAAAAATAGATGATATTCATCACTACCAATAGGAAATACTAGAATTACATCACGAACTGTACTATGAACAAAAAGTTAATGCCAAGTGTTTAAGATTTTTGGAAAAAGTCGCTGTAAAATTCTATGGTTCTTCCTCTAAAAACACAGTTTATCAACCGTTTCCTGTTCGTTCTCCAATTTGTCACAATCCTTGGGAACCATCACCGTAGCGTCCACCAATATCTCCGAATTCTTGGGAACGCGACAATAGATGGTCACCACTTCAACCATTGAGAACACCAAAATAGAAGAAGATGAATATCACACTCCATGCTCTTCTTCTAAATCTTTTTAATTTTTTGTGTTGTTGTTAATATGTTTTTTTTTTCTTTTCTGGTTGTTCAGAAATATTATATTTCAAAAAATATATTTATGTATATTTTTTGCTATAAAAAATAAGCTGTTATGAGTTTCCGCACAAATTCAGCTGGCTGTTATTTATAAAACAGATGGGTGAATATTATGGGAACAAAAATTTATCCCCAGATTCAGAAGGGTGAATCAAATAAAACAGCCGTCTGAATTAGTTCAAAAATGAACTATTTCCTTGCGGGTTGGACCTCAGAGCAATTCAGACGGCTGATTCAATTTATTTAGCCAGTTGAGTTCCATCTGAGACATTTTTTAACCTGCCTCTACTTTCTTTTCTTCCATTTTTGCCCTTGCTTTTTACCTACTATATATTCATCTTTTCATTTCTTACCCATTCATTTTAGAACCCTAGCCACCTTCTTCAAGCTCTTCAAACTTTTACCTTCTTTTTTACTCACTAATGGCACCAAGATCCAAAAGCATTAAAGAATCAACCTTCGGACCATTTGAACATCAGATTCAGCAATAGCTATGGAATGATGTTGCAATTTCACGGTACAATTCTATGAAAAACTCAAATATCTTCTAAGGATCTTTCATAAAATTTCTAAATTTTGCGGCGTATCGAATTAGGGAATTGGCGGAGCACTTTCACTTTGATAGTCTAATACGGTATGCTCCAAATAATGTCAATATTAATCAACTTTTGATCAAACTCTTTCTTAGCAATTTGAATTTAGATCACCATAATCCTCAAAATCGACAAGATTGTGTTTGGTCATTAGTTTGTGGCGTTAAAATTTTCTTGCCTTTACAAAGACTAGGTAATATTCTAAATTGACCCTATCAAGGAATTGATACTGATGATACTCACTACAACAAAATTCACTTTTGATGGCAAAGAGGGACAGCATGTGGATACTTGTTGCTGTAGTTGATTATTACTCTTAAAAAGATGACAAGTCAAACACGCTGTTCACTGCCATTCTAGCCTATGCGGCGTAAATTTCACGTTCCCTCCAATACCAACCCTAAAATTTTACATTAGCCACGAGCTAAAATTTTCCTAAAAAACCGAAATCTGATTTCAAATCCCACCCAATGTTCATCAAATCTATTCCCTGCCCTTTGCTCATGTCGATCTTGCACAACCCCATACCCTCGTTTGTCGCTGGTTGAAAAGCTATTATCGTCAGGAATTTTGATGACGGTACTGGCCATCACGCCTGCAATCGCTGCCTTATTGCTGGAATTCTAAATTGCCCGAAGTAATAATTACAGATCCTTACTAGCTAAATTCGAAGATGTTGATGAAGTTGAGACTGAAGAAATACTCAAAGAGGCAATGGTGACTTAGATGATTCCAACAGTAGTGGCTATGCTAGTGAAAAAGGCAGCACTGGTAGTTCTAGCATTATTAAAGAGCTTCATAGTGACCGTGATTTTTCTTATTTCATTGATGGCTGGTATCGACCTAGTAATAATACTGGCCTTAATGAGGTATTTGATTTTTGCTGTTTATTTGTTTTTTTTTTCAAACAAAACATTGTAGTTATGCATTATTGCACGTTGCTATCGAAGTTGAGCTGATTATACACTTTGTATAAAATTTAGGATGGCTTGATTGGTGTTAAAATTGTCGTGATTCAAGTTGAAGCTTCACTAAAATTACTGTGTTAAAATTTAGGATGCTTTTAAGTTGAAGCTTCACTAAAATTGCACACTTTTGTTTGTTTACTTGGATCCTCAAAATAGCTAGTAAGTTAAAAATAATACATAGCCTACAATAATATACTATGGATAATGCATTTTATACTGTCATTCAACATCCGATCCAAATTTTCCGGAGGTTGTTGGAATGGGATACACAAATTGTTAATCCATCAATAATGAGTTGCAGTCTAAACCTATTACCATGCCTACTGCATTACTTGTATTGTAAACCGCAATGATAGGTAATTCTGTTGGAAAAAAAATGATGTTGAACAAAGCATCCACTCTTCGAAAGATGGGCAGCAACAGCAACAATATTCTTATCATTTTGTGATCCAGCTTTATTCAAACACTTCAATCCTATCTCAGCACTCCATGGCTCTTCTTACTATTTCAAACCATTCGAGTATAATAATGTTTGTTTAACCTGAATAGAATTTCCATCTAACTTTAGTCGAAAATTCATAAAAATAGATGTTGTAAGTATTAATGGTGGTATGTCTAGAAGATTGTACTCTTTTTAACAGCATGAATTACTACTAGGTTATTTATTTTAATATAGCACAACAAAGTATAGATATTTATTACTGAAGTTATTGGAAACCTCGTTAAGGAAATTAGTACACACATAATAATACATGTTGCTAATTTTGCAGCCAAACAGATGGAGAAAGACTAAGAGCCTTGGACATAGCAACATATTTTATAGTTAAACATTGGCATTTAAATAACATCATTGGTCCATAAAATCAATGCCAATCTGCAGTTAATTGATGCTAATATGTTCCATAAAATCATTTTTGGCCTCTTCAAAACCTGCTCCTTTTATAAATCAAATTCTATTGCTAACGGTTTTGTATATTCATATATTTTCAAATTTGTTCTAGTTCCCAATTTAAGATTAGTTCGTTAATATTTGCAGATATGATTCACTTTGATTTCACTGTTTGATTCATCGACAAAAATAGCTAATAATTACGGATAAAAAATGGCTGAGATAAACTAAATGTGTCATGATCATATGCAAAAGAGCGAAAAAAAAGTGAAATATCATTTCTTTAGAAACCACATCATTTTGTTTTCAAATCATGTAACTAAAAAAGTAGCGAATTTGAGAGCATGTGCGTTACTAGTAACTTATTATCATACTGCAAGCATATGGGGTAATAGACCTGTGCTGCACCATGCAAATCAAGAATCATCAAGATCTGACGAATATAAAATAAATGCTAGTTCAAGTTGCTATTTGCTGTAGTGTTATCTATTGTATGATAATCTGGCTGCTATAAAATAAAATGAGTAACTGCAAGACAATTAGTGACTAGTTATACTTCCAAGTTTGAAAATAACAGACTTTAGTGATACATTAATCCTTTTTCATCTATAATAAATACCATTCATCAACACTAATTATACCTACAGCTCTTATAACGAGTTATTTCTTAACTGTATACAACTCCGTGTTTCCTAAGTGCTTTTATTCATCAAGTCCTTATTCAGAAGAATACAACTTAAGAAGATAGTAATTGGTCAATTACATTGGTCGATAATAAAACATGCCACTATGCAAGAGTCAGCTTTATGGGATGGATTAGTTGCCATGTATAAAGAGGTTAGCATAATGTCAGCTATGCACATGCTGCTTATTTATATTTCATATTCATTAATGGCACTATTGCTACATTTGATATTTCAGAAAATAAGTAGCAGCACCTGAAGTCTGCAAATATTGCATTAACTTTCATGTTAATATAGGTTTGGAATTTGGTCGTTAATTACTTTAAACCTGGATCTCATTGATGTCGAGGGAGGAATATCATGCTCAATTTTCCTAAGAGTAGTTTATTTGAATCAGCATACTATTTATCTTTAGATTTATGGAATTTTGATGGGCTTTCTTTTATGTGTAAATTTGACTATTTTGTACCAGGGGCATGTAGTAAATTTTGATGCCTTTTCTCTGTTGTTATCAAAATCACTCAAGATTTGCAGGTGCAATGGTCCTTGCTGATCGTGGTTTTTGCTGCATCAATGAATTTTATCTGAAATCAAGTTCATTAAAATTGTTTGGTAATTTTTTCTTTGTCCATACATGAACATCATTGAAACTTAAATGTCAAACCATGTTTGTTTGGTCTTCTATAATTGATACGTTTGTTTTTTCAAAATTTGGTTTTAATATATGTACAATGTCTACTGTTACTAGAAAGCCGAATTGATGCATAGAAGTTTCAGAAATATATACTTATAATGTTCGAAAACATTGACTACAAATACTTGTAGAATTCTTCTCCTTTGAGCAACTGTATCCTTGCCAATGGCCCTCCACTTGAAACACCTTCCCTGTCCTACCTCATTCCATTCTGCATCGATCAACATCACTAACTCGCCTGGTTTTACTCCCTAGTGCATTAGCAAAACTGACATGGAAAGTTCATCGTTTCCGCTTTCTGAGGAGTCGAGCAAATGAGACGTGTTACTTGGCATGTTCATTTTGTTCTCAAAAGACGAATGCTTGGCTTCCCAGTTCCCATGATGCATAGCTTTCGGCAGATGCAGCAGCCGCTAGCCAGGTTAGTTTGGCTTTTCTATTATTTAGCCTGCATAAATGAAACATCAAATATATCACAATAATGTACTTCTTAATTTCTATCTTTGCTAGTAGTTGTACATATAAAATGTCCTATATGCTACTGAGGTTTTTGAATTTTAGACGATTTGATATTAGTTGATTTATATGCAGTCTGTAATTATTATTTTAGGTAAAAAGAAAATGATGTAATTATGACATCTTTGATTCTTCATACCGGGAGCTAAGCAGCTTCATATTTCGGGAGTAGCTCAATCACTCAAACTGTTTGCACCACCAGACTGATGGTAGTTGGTAAGCCCCTTATAACACCCATTCATTACATAAGTGCCGATATGCGATGCTCTGGTGGGCCATGATTTTTGGTGATGTTCATTTTACGTGCCACAACGTCCTGATCATATAGGAGCAAGAATAGATGATGAAAAGGTGGCTTTTTGAATAGCCTTGTAGGTTGATTTTCATTTTGATTTCTGCTGTTAGATAAATGTGTTTCTGCGGTTTGTTCACCCAAACTATTCTTGTGTTCGAGGATTAAGTTCATGAACCTTATCGTTAAGTATTCAAATGCATATATAAGCAGTGTTATATCCAATTAGAATAAATTGTTGTGTGTGAATCAACTGGAAGGTGGTTGCGGTTTTGGTCTCAATTTAGTTGCTTTGGCTTCATAATTCCTGTTAGGCTTTGTAAGATCATATGCACAAAATTATTATGTAAGAAATAGACTATCTAGGCATTCACCATATTATATGCGAGTAATGGTTCCTTCACCATTCACCTTTCAGTTTTGTACTTTATATTTCATCTACTAACTCACATGCTTTTTTAGTATAACACTGAATATTGTTCATTATAAAGTTGGCTCTTATTCTGATCCTGGCTGTGGACATAGTGCGGAATCTTTCACATACAAAATTTAAAGCTAGCCCACTTAACGGTAATTGTCCCTCCTTTGAGACATCAGGTATGCTTGAATTATGCATACAGACACATACAAACACAAGCACATGTGCGTGCACACATATACACACACGCCATATGTATGTAAACGTGTATACATCACACACATACTTTGCTATATTTTACTGAAATGCATGGATGTTGTGAAAAGAAACTGCAATCAGCTGTGGAGGTATCCAACTAATGGATACAAAAAGCTTCGAGATGTTCATAATACATAATTTTTGGTGATGTTCATTTTATGTTCCCAGTTTCTAACAATTTTTTACCGTAAACTATTTAGATTTAGGTGGTATCCTATGTTCGGCACTCTTCACATTACAACAAGGGTGGAATTCAAACTATTAAGAGAGAGTCGTATCTTGAAACAATTAGGTTTCTCTCTTTACTTTTTCTATTCCTAACTTTCTTTAATCTTAAAAGGTATGTACTGAATTCAATTTTTTGAACAGTAGAACAACGGCTATTGTCTCTTTGTGGTCAGATAAAAAAATGCGAGATGAGACTTTGCTTGATACATGTTCATCCCATTCTCGTTGTTGTTACATCATTGATTATGTCTGTTTTTGCAGGTATGATTACAACATAAAGTTTTACTCCTTACTTTACGACTAATACTATGTTTTGCTCTAGGTTCTTTCGCTTGTTACTCCACTAAAGCAACAAAGGTGTGTCATATTCCACAAGTTGAAGACGTTTTTGATAGGTACTAGCTTCCTAACTATTGTTTTCATACATAGAGCATCCTATTTTACTGTACATGTTATTGTGAATTTTTTACCCAGATCTGAGTACTCCAAGACTAAAATATTAATACTTAAAAACAACAATTCAAATGGTAAAGAATTAGTGGAGGTCGAAAGTGTTCAGGCAACCATCAGACAACTCCTAGTCCTAGACGATGTCAGGGCAGCAAACTGGGTATGTTAAACCTTATGGCCAATGGCTTCCTATCCTTGCTTTTTTCTTAAATCACTGCCACTTATTTTCTTCAAATCCTATCACTAATATTTTTGATTATTTCAGAGTACCCCTCCAAGCACACAATAAAGAATAACCGTTGAGAACATTTCAGGCGACGACACTTTGCACACACCTCATGACTCCATTTCCAAAGGAAAGCATGTTGTGAGTTTTTATTGTTTGCATTTTCTATTCGGTAAAATAGTACATAAACTTATTTTCATATTCAACACTTTTGTTTTTTGCCAGGTATATATATATTATGTATATATAGTAAGTGGTGTAATAATGGTGTAACTAAGGTTTGTTGTTTGGTTATGTAGGTATTCAATCAAATAAACATCAGAGAGATGGAGAAAATAAACGTGTTCAGAGGAATATTTGGAAGCGGGACATTTACTGGGGTATTGATATCAACAGTGGTGTTTCAAGTAATATATAGTGTCGTGTGTATCTTTAGTATTTGAATACTTTATGTGTCGTTTTGGTAAGATTGCTTGCGTATAATATTTGTTTTGTTTATTTGCGTTTGTACTCTTCATACGTAGTTATGAAATATAATGAACACATGTTGTTTTGGTGTAATCTTATTTGTTTACATATAACGTGTTGGTAATCAAATGTGATCTTAGTGATATTTAATTTCTTCATACATATATGCATTGAAACGTCAAAAAGAAGCACAAAAAATCTTAAGCAATAAGATGACAGTAATAAAAAATGCTATAAAAGGTAAAAATAGCGTTTGTAAAACGCTATAATAGGTCACAGACTATTAAAAGAACTCATTTATAGCGTTTTTGTGTTGCTATCATAGGTCACAGACTTATAACAACATGTTGATATACAGCGTTTATAAAAACGCTATAAAGCTTTTAACAGCGTTTTCCAAACGCTGTTAAAGAACTCATTTATAGCGTTTTTGTGTTGCTATCACAGGTCACAGACTTATAACAACATGTTGATATACAGCGTTCATAAAAACGCTATAAAAGCTTTTAACAGCGTTTTTTAAACGCTATTAAAAGTCCAAATTGTTGTAGTGACTGAAGTTGATATGGATTATCGAGATGAGGTTTCACATCATTTCCTGTCCGATCAACATACAAATTTGAGTACCTTAAAATCTAGCTTCTTGAGGCCTTAAGCATGCCTCATTCACCGTGCATTTATTCATTCTCTACAACCAAGAATGGGGAGTTATGAAAAGGTTTATAAAAGAGATTTCTAAGCTCTTTGTTCAATCTACTCCAACCAACAAGTCAATTGGGGAAAAATTATTTTGGATGAATTTCAAGACATCACAATCCGAAGAAAATATAAGGCCATCCATTAAGGTGCTTATATCATGCGCATCCATCTCAACGTCGGCGTTCCAATGCCGACTCTGAGTTTTCGAGTATTAGTGAATTAGGCGCAAAAACTTTAGGATTGATGGGTCTTCCTCACCGGCCTTCTCCACAACAAATCATCTCCTTTCAACAATGGTCTCAAAATGTTCAACAAGGTGCTCCGCAACCTCATGATACTAATATTGCTTCATCTTTTCATACTTAACATGAAGAAGAAGAGGACAATGATTCAATTCAAGTGAGTGGGCCCGGACACTTCCTCCAGACAAGCTATTATCACTCTCTCCCGGAATCAATCGAAACTTCATAGAGAAATTAAGTCGCTTGAAAAGAAAACATAAAGAAAATTCAACCCGATCAAAGGTTTTATAAATAAAATATGGGATAAAATTTCTTGCTCCGCTTCTACATCCATCGAAGCTTACAACCCATCCCCATTTCAGTGGTCTTCTTCGAGTTCAAGTTCCGTTAATAATGATCCTTCTCTCTCTTGCCAGTTCTAATTATGTTTGTTATATTGTCATTGTTTCAATCTTTTTTTAAGTTATTTATGTCATTTGTATGAATACTTTATGCCATCTTAAGTAAGTTTTATATATTTCTTTTCATTCCTTACAATAATATTGTTGTTGCATTATTATCTTTCTTTTTATCGATGACAAAGGGGGATAAAGTTAATGAAACAATTATTAATTAAATGATTGTGCATAGTGACAGGGGGAGTAACAATATTATGAATATTATATTATTGATTATATACTTATCATCATCAAAAAAGGAGAGAATGTTGGAATCTCAATCTTACATCGTTTTGATTATGACAAGCTATATAAAAATGTTATGTGTATTCTAATTATTTTTGCAGAAGATTTGTTGCAGATTCATATTCAGAGTTTTGAAGCTGATTATGTCGTATCTAGAGTCTTTATTTCATTTAGAACTTTGTTAAAATCTCTCCCGAATTGATATATATATATATATATATATATATAAATTTATATACAGACATGCACAAACATGCACAACAGGCTGAAAATAGCTGGCTGTATGCATTCATTCAGCTGGCTGAATGCTGAAACAAAAATATTGTTTCATAATATTCAACCGGCTGAATGAATATCTTCAACCGGCTGAATAAGGCCAGAAATAGCCTAATTCCTTGCTGTTTGCGTTTTAATTTGATTCAGGCGGCTGAATTGCTTTATTCAACCGGCTGAATATTCCTCAGGTTTTTTGTGAAAAGACACTTCTCTTCATCGAAGAGAAACATTTTCAAAATCAACGGTTGCACCTATTCTTTTCAATATAATTTTTCATCTAGGGTTACAACTTTTTACACTCTATAAATAGATTTCAGAATTCAACGAACAATTCGCCGAAAACTATTTTAATATTCTTGAATTCTTATCTATTGTCTAGTTTTCAAATTGCTCTCAAATTGCTCACATTCTCTAATCATTGATCACTCTATCTCACATAATTCTCAAGCACATTACACTATATATCATAAAGGAGAAGATTATAGGAAGATTGTACTTAATTGACTTATCAATGCTATTCAAAGAGCATACTACAGTCAGATACTTTTTGTTATTTGTAAAGAAGTCATATTCGGTTACTCAGGCCGTAGAGGTCCTATTTGGTTACTAGGCGGTAGAAATCATGTTTGGTTGCTCAGGCGGTGTAAACCTGTGACGCCCCAACTCTATACCCACGCTAGCCAAGAACACTACGGTGTAGTGTTGTCAACTAGCACGGAGGATAAGGCTGTTGAGGAGCGACCATCCATGTAATTGCTTATCACAAGGTGGCTTTAAATAATCTTCGGAAACAAACATAGAAATAAGCATAACACAAATCAGTCACAGGCATCCATATCACAAGGGCGGAAGAAGATATGAATATATAACTAACACATGAAAGTGTACATCAGAGTAGTGGTCAAAAAGATCCACAATAATACAAAAGAATAGCAACACGTGCTATACAATAGAATACAACTATGAGTCTATATTTCAAGTGTATACAACAAAAACTGCTAATCTAAATAGTTAGCCAAAAGTCAGAGTAGCAAATCCCAGGAAGAAGTCAAGCAGAAGCACCTGTAACATCTCGGTCTGACCCGAGTATTATTTGAGAAAATAATAAACGGATCAGTCTAGCTATAAATATTAGATGACATGATATAAAATAAAAGATATGGCATAAACATAAAATATCCATACTGACATACTAATATAAGTATGCAAATGATGATCAACAGAAGATCAATCGATAAGAGGTAAATCAATATCACAAGAATCTTCTCAAAGATCCAAAGAGGGCATCATACCCTAAACTTGTACTCATAACAAGTCAATGACATAAATTCCAGAAATCAACACGAGAAATCCAGAAATCATAAAAAGGGAAAGAGGCCTATTACATGACGGTCCGAAGACCAAGGGGAGCTACCCCGCATGTGTGAATGGAATCACACAGATTGAGGTCAAGACTAACCAAAAAGCAGAAAGGTATGTGTGAATGGAATCACACAAGTGGTGTCTAGTCTAACCTTGCAATGAAAGAGACATCTCGCAATTGCTAGTCTAATTCATAAAGCGATCATCAAGATCAACGAGAAGTGTCAATTACACTAAGCTAGTAAATATAGAAGTTTAGCCTCATGTCCCATAACCACTTGCTTAACTTAAATATTTACGAACAAACTGTAAATCTTCACTAATAAAATTGTCACAAGAGATTCAATCGAACAAGTCCAAGAATTAACCGACGAAGTGAACGCAAGCGTTTCATACCACTTGTTTTACTAAGTCGTTTAATTAGATTTCTCATCCGAGTGAGGTAAAGGTTTGTATATACTAATAGATTGGAAAACGGTTTAAGAAAAGAGCTTTGTTATTAAAAATAGAGTTGAAATTGTTTGTTAAAAGAGTTTTGATATTTACTACTAGTATTGAAACCTTTATATTATAAAGTGACAAAACACAGAAGCAATTGTAGAAACAATCAGTCACAAAAATCGCATACGGAGATGTGAATAAAATCCAAGGAAATCAGCTCAATGTTTTTCAGATAAGATCCCCTACGGAGGGGGGGTCCAGGGGGGTGGCAAACCCCCAAGGTGGGGGTGCGGGGGCAACGCCACCGCCTATGGGGTTCGACCTGCCCGGTCAGGTCGCGGGGGTCCAGGGGGCAGCGCCCCGTCCAAAACGGTACGACTTAGTGAAGACAAAATGAGGTCTAACGACCTAAGAGGGATAGGGTCGAGCGACCTAATGGTTGCGACCTAGGGGTCTAAGGGGCACGACCTAGTGGTCCAGCGACCTAAAGGGTATAGGTCATGCGACCTAAAATGGGTTCGCGACCTAACAATCAAACGACCTAAAGAAATTAAGGAGCCGAGCGACCTATAAGAAGCAGCGACCTAAGAAGAAACGAGGCCCAACGACCTAGGGGTTAGGTCATGCGAGTTAAGAAGGTCAGCGACCTAACAAAGACACGCGACCTAATAAAGAAACGCGACCTAAAGGCACGCGACCTAGCGACTTAAGAGGCGAGCGACCTAAGTGTTACGGCCTAAGAGTCAAACGACCTAGCGTGGAAGCGGCCTCAAAGCCAAACGACCTAACGACCTAAGGTCATACGACCTAGCGACCTAAAGCCATACGACCTAACGACCTAAGGTCACACGACCTAGTGCAACACGCGACCTAAAAGGTACGCGACCTAATGCGGCCGAGTGGTTTAAGGTCGGAGACGACCTACGACTTATAAAGGTAGACGGTTGAGTGAGCTAATGAAGTCCAGAGTCGAGCGACCTAGCGACAGGGTGTGTTGAGCGACCTAACGAGGTCAATGTTGAGCGACCTAACAAGTTCAATGTTGAGCGACCTAACAAGGTCCAGAGAAGGGCGACTTAAAAGAGGCGCGACCTAAAAGAGACGCGACCTAAAGGAGCGTGACTTAATGGGTTATATGACCCAACGACCTAAGCCACTAACTCGCGAGCGACCTAAGTCCTAGGTCGTGAGCGACCCAACTGCGAGTGAGCAAAAATGGCCAGAGTCAAAGCAGAGCGACCTAACGACCATACGACCTACGACCTAAGGTCCTGAGCGACCTACGACCTAAGGTCCTGAGCGACCTAACTCCGAAAGCACGAAAATGGCCAGAACGACCTAAATGCAGAAATTTCACCAAAACACCAAAAATCGGAGTTTTTGGCCAATCCAATCCAAACCAAATGCAAATGTGCATGCAAAAGTGATAGGGAATCATTCCCAACAGTTCAATATAGTTATAGACTAGATTTGTGAGATAAAAATCTCACCTTTGCTCCAAAACCCAATGAAAATGAAGAACAAAGCTTGAAGGCAAATGGAGAAGCAACCACAAGCTTGAGTCCGATGTCTTCTTCTTGAATTTGGAGTTGAATGTTGGAGTTGCAATTGAATTTGAGTTTTGGAATTTTAATTTCCCATTCCCTCCACCATTAAGGCCAAAGCTTGATTAGTTAGGAAATTTATGAAGAGTGAGGAGAAGAGGGTTGGAACTTGGGCTTAATAGGCTAAACTAACCCAAACTCCAAAGCGGGAAAAGTTAGTGAAATTTCACTAATTCCAAACCTATCGATGTTTATACTTAAAAAAATTTTAAACGACATTTCAAACTCAATGGAAGTGGTCTCGAGTCCTAATTTGACCGTTTGCAAAAAGTAGCTTTTCGGACCAAAATCCGATTAACGAGTTAATATTTAAATAAAATATTTAAATATAAACTCGATAAATATGCGGGTTGTTACAAAACCTATTCCTTTAGGTTAAGTGAGGGTTGCTAGTTTAAATCCAAAAGTAGTCTGGGACTGGACATAGAACGAGAGTTCGAACCAGTATAAAAATCTCTGGTGTCATTTACTTTACTTCTTTTACTATTTTCTTATTTATTCTGCACCAGTAGTTTATCCATATTATACGATCCTATAGCACTGACACTTTCATGAATTTGTGGCCTCTCCAGATCATACCTAGAATCAATGTTGGAGTCTGGAGTGGCTTAAGTCCCATGGGTATAAATAGCTGAAGCACTATGTTGCGCTGGTCTAGAACGCTAATTTCCTTTTGCATTTTTATGGCAAGTTTTTGGATGGATAAGAAGCAGGCCGTCGTATAAAATCTGAGGCCCATCTTTCACCAGGATCTCCTTCTCAAACTACTTTAGGTCCAACTTAGCACCCTGGAGAAATTTATTCTCTTCCTCAATGATCTGCCCCTAAGTAAGGAGTATGGGATAATCATCTTTTGGGCACTCTAGATTTCTGAACTTGATCACTTTGGCAACATATTGAGTAACCAGCGGCTCTAACCTCTCCATAACCCACTCCTTTTCCCACTGCTCTACGGCTTCAACTTTTTTCTTCACAATTGCGTCAACATCCCTGGCTCATTCGAGCACTCTATTGCTCTCTTCCCTCTCAAAGACGAGCTTGCCACATGATTTGTAACGACCCGTCTCCTCGACCCTTAGAAATCGATACTAATACATCCACGGTATTCACGTTCCATGAATCCAAGTGCTGGGGAGGTAGATTATCAGGGGTGTAAAAGAAAATAAAGGTAGAAGATAATAGAATAATAGAATCTCAAATCACATTCAACATTTATAATTATACATAATGATCAGAGTCAAATACAAATCTAGCAGGATAGTTATAACCGTCTATCCGTACATATGCTAGAAATACATACTACATAACACAGCGGAAAATGGGTAGATAACTACATAAGGTACTTCAACTTCATCGCTCCAAAAGACTTGTCCAAAATGCTCCCAACATGCTCCAAAATTCTCCTAAGGTATCCTGACTACACGGCTGCCTGGAAAATAGGAACCCATAGTTTAAAGGGAAAAACATACTCTGGGTGTCCTATTTTCCGGGCAGTCGTGTAGTCAGGATACCTTAGGAGCATTTTGGAGCATGCTGGGGAGCATTTTGGACAAGTCTTTTGGAGCGATGAAGCTGAAGTACCTTTTGTAGTTATCTATCCATTTTCCCCTATGTTATGTAGTATGTATTTCTAGTATATGTACAGATAGACGGTTATAACTATCCTGCTAGATTTGTATTTGACTCTGATCATTATGTATAATTGTAAATGTTGAATGTGATGTAAGATTCTAGTATTCTGTTATCTTCTATCTTTATTTTCTTTTACACCCCTTATAATCTGCCTCCCCAGCACTTGGATTCACGACACGTGAATACCGTGGATGTATTAGTGTCGATTTCTAAGGGTCAAGGAGACGGGTCGTCACATTTGGTATCAAAGCTAAAGGTTAAGTGAGAACCTTGGCTTTGTTGGGGTATGACTCATTAGAGATAAAGTTAGTAATGCCCTAGAATGAGTTTAGTTTAAGAGAGCGCATAATTAAAACTTTCTAATTTGAATAAGTATATTCATAATGTATAGCATTCCCTAAGATATCTCCACTACTACAAAACAGGCCATTTACATCGCCTCATTTGAATCGGTTGAAGTAAAAACTGATGCAAATAGAACTATTTCCATCAGTTCTATCTTAATAACCGATGCAATTGGTACGTAGAAAGAAATAGGTAATAAAAAATCAAATTTGCATCAGTTGTCACCAACAACCGATGCAAATACGTCGATGCAAATAGTTGTAGTTGCATCGGTTTTAAAGTCAACCGATGCTACTAAATTAATTCGCATCCCTTTCATTACGCAATTTCGTTAATTCCCGCCATCCTAATTTTTTCTTCCGCCGCTTATTTTCCCATTCATTTCCAGTATTTCTCCTGCTTCCCAAAAAAAAACCCTAGACCTTAACCAAATCCATGATTTAATCAACCGAATTCCTCTCCCATTTTCTTCTTCACCTTCTTCTCCTCTCTCTCATCTCAAACCCTAATTTCCTCTATAGAAGAAAAAACCCAACGAAGATAAGAGAGATATAGTTATGGGAAGATCTTTGGACCCGATAACTTCATATTTAGCAAAGCAAAGCCGGTAATAACTTAGCGGAAGGTCATTATACCGAAGGAGCGGAGTTGTTTTATTCCGTTTTGGATGTCCTTCGAAAGAAGGCTAAGAATTTGTTCAGGTGTTCGAGAGTAGTGTTTCTGGTTTTTTCGTGATTGTCGAACGGTGAAGGGGAGTAGGGATGGCCGTGGTGATTTCAGAGGAGGATGGTGGGATGTAATGAGTTGATGGAGCTTTGGTCATGGAATTTCGGTGGCGATTAGTTTAGGGAGGCAGGCGATTTTGGAGGAAGTGCAATGGAGGAAGTCCAAAATCCTTAAAAACTCGTACTCTCAGATTCAAAACTATATCAAATTCATCAATTTCTTCTACAATCACACTAATTTGGTCCATTATCATCTTCATTCTACAGTTGAAGGTATGTGCTGAATTTTCAGATAATTGATGAAAAGCTAAAACTATTTATTCGCTGGAACTACATGTATATGATAAATTAAAAGGCTTTGAATCAGATGTGTGGATTAAATTTAGTGATTTTTTATATTTTAGAACTCCCTGTACAACTTAGAAAAATAAAACAGCAAATCTGCCCATGCGCAATCCAAAACTGCAGATTTATTGATTTTGAGTTTACATGTGCACAATTTTGGATTGAGCATGTGTAGAAGCTTCCTTTGAAATTAAGAGATCTGATTTGATAGTAAGTTGTAACTCAAACCTATTACTGAAATAAATGTCACAGTGGAGCTTATATCAAAAGTTACCTTCAAAATCCTTTAAAATCTCTTAAAATCATATTTTACCAACACTGGCCAAGTTTTAACACCTTTTCTAGGTATATACCTCTGATGGAGATACTTCACATAAAAATACTTTTAAGGTCAAATGTAATACATCCCCTTTTCAACGTTTTTATGGGCATAAGAGTAGAATTTTGGACTGGTCCACACATTTATTTGTTGGGGTGAATTTATTCTGGATATGAATGGCCATCTATTGATTTGTCTGCCTAGATGAAGTTATGAGCTTAAAATGACTTTGATTTCTCTTTTAAGTGCATGTGAACCATCACATTTAACCATGATCATGTGAACTAGTTATTCAAGTCCAAGGAATCATAAATGTATAAATTTCGCGTTCCTTCTATAACAAAATAAGATCAAATTAATATTCTTCTTCAACTAGCCATATAATTCATATATTTCAAATGCAGTAGAGGTTTCCAAGTAGCTGTGGTATATAGTTTTCATTACACTATTCATTATTCTAGTAAACTCGTTGACTTTTGACCACCTTCCAAAGTTTGGATATTATCAATTTATTGTATACCATCAACTTGCCAGTAAGATACAATTATATCTTCAATCTTAAATTTGTCTCCATGTTCCAAGATCATGGAAACCTACCCATATAATTATAAAAGTAGAACAAAATGTATCCTTTTAAAAGCGATGGGTAAGGTTGGGTATTAAACAATTCAAGATTCTATGCAGCCTACTCACGTTATTAATATTCAGAATAAATAATCAATATCCTCTCTCATTTCTTCTTCTTCTTCTTCTTCTTTTATCTAGGTGATTTCTTTTAAATATTGGTCTTAGTAACATATTAAAACAGCTTAATGTGGGGTTGTAATTTTATGATCCACCAGTACTATTTACTAGTATTGACTTCAGACACTGCTATACAGTACCACCAAGTTTTGCATGTGTACTATATCATTGTCTAATGATTTAGCTAAACAACTACCTATTATATAATTAAGTGAATAGAGATTATGCAATATTTTAGTGTTGGCATGTGCTAATGTCTTCATAGAAAGAGTGAAATTTTAAGAGTATAATTAATATATCAACAATATGTTGGTTCATTATTCTAATAATATAGCTCCTGCAAATACTTTAATTTTTTTTATATTCAAGATGATTTATCAGTAATTATATTATCATATCTACAAAAAATCAATGGGTAATTTAGGGAGCTATACACAAGCATCGAGGATCCACGATGCATATTTCATTGTTGATGCATAACAAACCTTTAGGGATACACACACATACAAATAAATACTTCTCATTTGTAAGAAAATTATTTCATTTAACATATTGCATTTGCAGATTGATTATATGAAAAAGAAACATGCGAATTTCAAATACCAAGATCACAAACTTACAGATAAGTAGATGACCGAAGCAATAACGAAAGTCCAGTATCGACCAAGATGTGCATCTACAACATATGCACCAATGATTGGTGTCATCCAAACAGTTCCTACCCAGTTGGTTACATTGTTTGCTGAAGCAACCGTGCCCTCGTGCAGTTTTGTCATCATGTAGATCACCAGGTTTGATGAAATCTCATAAAATGCCATCCTTTCAAATACTTCATATACTGCAATTGATATTTATATTCAAGGCTAAAACCTCTGTCATGATAAGATCAACTAATTTAAATGTTAGATGAAACTTCTAGGTGTGTAAAGATAAGATCTATATCATCCCATAAAAAATATGAAAATATTTACCAATAACAAAGGAGCAAGCAGTCCATCCTCCACGTTTTGACTTGAGAATTGGGTTTCCTTTCAAATCAACCGACCCATCTTTTGTGAATATACCTTTCCTGCTTCAGTGCTCTTAGCCATTGAATGTTAAAGAGCTTTACTGTGAGCAACACACACACACACACTCTCTCTCTCTTTTTATATATATGTATGTATGTATTTATGTAATAACGTACGTACGTATGTATGAGCTAGGATCAATAACACCCTTTATTTAGCATCATTTTGTAGCCCTCTTATACTGGTCATAAATTTCTAATTAAATACATGTTTTTTCTCTCTTCTGTTATGTGGATCAAGTATTTAAATGCTAACTTGTGCCTGCTATCAAAGGGCAAAAAATAATGCTATATAAAGGGTTATTGATGGGAAGGATCCGTAGTCCTATTCAACCACATTCCAATTTAAATAATAACACGGTGTGAGTGGAAAGAGAAATCATTATTATTTAAATTGAAATGTGTGGCTAAAAATAGATTTATCCAATGGTGGAAGTTAAAAGGCAAATGTGATGCTGTTAAACCCTGATCATATATATATATATATATATATATATATATATATATATATATATATATATATATATATATCTGTTGTGTGTATGTGTAAAGAGATAAACCATGAGAGATGCTTTTATGGGATATAACAAAAAACTATTTCAATCAAGCGAGGATGCTATTTGTATTATCTGTGAGATTATATGATAGATTCTCTGATTAAGACTGTGACAACATAATAAATTAGTCGATGTTGTTTGTCTTATGCAATAGAGTTAACACAGTTGAAATTGTTTACCACCCGGGAACCTTGGACATATTACTAGTTCTAACATGTCACTGTAGTTTTCGTTGACTCTTTCGTTCACTACAACATTGTATTATATACTGTTCAAAGTCTATATCTTGACTTCTTAAGTCATATGTCATCAGTTGAAGTTTTATATGCTTGATTTTACATTCATAACATTTAATTTAACTTTAGAACCATCATTTTGCTAAATGTTCATTCATGTCTTTATCAGGTCACTGTTACTGAAGGATTTATGAATAAACCGCCAATTGGATAATTAGTAAATGATGTAATACAATATTAATCTCTATTTCAGTATGCACAGGCCTTAGCATTCTGATTCATACATATAGTAGAATAAGGATAAGGCTAAATGACACTACACGGTTATGTTATTTTATGCACAAAATTGCCCATAAAAATGGAGTTCAATGGTTTAGCGAGTGTAAAACTTTCTTTTCTAGTGTTATAGCACATCTAAAACAAACATGTACTCCTTATTCTAAAGCATCCGTAATAGTTGGAGAACACTCAAAAGTAGTTAGTTTCACTACACTCTAGAAGTTCGAACGTGGTTTCTAGAAACGATATTCCTTCTAGCAATAATTTTTTTAAAAACATTCAAGCGTTAAATGGTTTTTAGAATTAGAAATAGAAAAATAGACAGAAGGACAAAAAAAAATAAAGGCTGAAGAATAGCAAGTGTTTTTCTAGATTGAAGGACAATACTAGTTTTTTATAGTGTAAAGCTGGATATAATACCGAAAATAAAAATTAGCATTAGTTTTTCAGTCTACATTTTTTCCAAAGTTTGTTCTTCAGCTTTAATTATAAGTAACATCTGTCCTTTAACCTAAAAATAAAACTTAACGTTCTTTCGTCTAATTTTTTTCCATTGTTTGTCCTTTCCATAATTGCTCCGAAATAAGAAACCATTTAGACAATAAACGGTCCTTTAAAACACATTTATGGTCAAAATGGAAGATATATAATTTTTTTTAAGAATGTCCAGTATCTAAATGGTTCTCAAGTAATCATTTAGTAACTTAGCTTTAAAATGAATAAAAAGTCCTCGTTTACTGCTGTAGCTGTTAGTTGCTTTCATTTCTGCAGAGTCTGAAGTCAGTTTTCATTTTTACCTTCTTTTAGAATCTTGAGCTTTGAATTTGTCGACATTACCTACTTTGATTTTAGAGGATATCACACCTTCTAAGATATTCATCAGCAATTTTGTTTACCTACTTCACTTCCTCTCGTTCTGACAAGGTAGATGATGATATGAAGGAAAATATCCAGTAACATTTGATTAATCAAAGCGTTAACATGACATAATCTCTTGTTCAAAGCTACAAATATATTCTAACGTTATGGTGGTTTCTTTCAGTACATCATAAGCATAGATGATAAACTGAAACAGCACAACCGTATAGTTCATGCAATATATTCAAATTGTTGACATTCTTTCAGTGCAATTTCCGTTTGTTAGTCATTGATTCATTGCAGATTTTGTTTCTTCCTATGTTGTTTCTATGAACAAGTCTTAGACTATTTTCTGTATTCTACATCCGGTGATTACTGGTTTCCCTATATTTAACGATCATAGTAGATATGTCTTTTTTATCTTATTTCCTGGCTATTAATACTTTATCGTTTCTTCTGTTGCAAGGTTGATATCTGATCCTTTTATCTTCGCTCCTGGGATAACCAAATGATTATATGGTGAGTAAAATATCATTTCTTTTACTGCTGTTTACGCTTTTTTTGTTGTACATAGTAGGTGATATTCTTAGAAATTGGCTGTTATATGATATTTAATCCCTTTCGTTTTTCTCCATGATTGTGCGTTAAATGTCTAATGATAATACTCTTAAGTCAATTCTAAACAACGATCTTCTGTCTACATATTTATAATTAATCCACCCTTATGTGAACTATGATAGTCTTGTTTGCTTTTTCAAATCAGCAATTTTACATTCTGCCATGTATTCAAGTCAATACAAATCTCATGGTACCGAAAATCATCTTAACTCGTACATTTGGTATTCACTAATAACTAATTTACATGTAGCTTCCATGCTGGAAATTTGGAATACAAAATTTACACTGAAGCCATGTCAAAAATTTTCAAGAACTTGAAACCGCGCAAGAATTATCAGCAGCTTCATGAAATGATGATGAAGCCATGGAACACTGATCAAGGAATAAAGAACTGAAGAAAGTTAACTTAAGGTCTTCCGGAACTCGACACTGAAGCAAAGCCAAGATGCAATCCATAAAAAATGCATCGCATGGAACTATAATAGGCCTATTTCCTTCTAACCCGTATTCATCTTCAGACATTTTGAGAAGAGTTTTGAATATACTACTTATTAAATCTAAGAGTACTGTATTTATTAAATCTGATTTTGTATTAACCCGTGCACTTATGCTATTTATTAAATCTGATTATGTATTTTCCATCAAATTTAATTTTGAATGATTGTAATAATTGTTTGTTATAATCAATAATATATATATAGTCTATTTAAGTACTGTAATAATGGTTTCTGAGAATGACTTTTTTGCATGAGGTATAAATAGCTGATGCAATAGAGGGATTAGTTTGCATCGGTTGTTATAAAAAACAGATGCAATAGAGGGATTAGTTTGCATCGGTTTTCAACAACAACCTATGCAACAAGTTCCTTTGTTGCATCAGTTATCATTACAACCGATGCAACATGGGGCCTGTGTCCAAGCAATCAACCATGATATTTTGCAGCAGTTGTTAGTAACAACCGATGCAAAAGGACCTTTTTGCATCGGTTTCAGAACTGATGCAAAAGTGTTAAGCCTGTTGCATCGGTTTCATATGCATCGGTTGTTGAACTGATGCAAAAGGGGGGTAAACAACCGATGCAAATGGCATGTGGCATGTTTTGTAGTAGTTCTCATCTATATATCCTAAAGAACTTTTTATTACTATATACAGATAGTAGAAAATGAGTGGAAGAAGAGTACGAGGTAGGGGAGGAAGTAATGCCACAAATAGTCAAACTCCCGCAGCTATAATAGTTGAGGAAGTAGTAGTTCCTATACAGCCCCATATTAACTTTGCAACTTTATGCAAGAACTATACCAGCCTTGGTGGTAAACCTTTCAAAGGAACAGAAACCATCATTGAAGTAGAAGCTTGGTTCCGCTCGTGTGAAAGAATTTTCAAAGGACTGAATATTGGAGATGAGCAGAAGAGATTCTTAACTTTATGGCAACTACAAGATGGAGCTCTAGTTTGGTGTGAATCTATTACTCAGAATGAATCAGAAGACGATTTCTCTTGGGAACGATTTAAAGAAGTTCTGGAGGAGCAGTATATGCCAGAAGCAGGAAAATCCCGTCTTTACCGAAATTTCATGGATTTTAAATAGGAGGAGGAAATGTCGTTTGAGGAGTATGCTAACAAGTTTAACGAATTATCTCATTTTGGGCCTGGATTGATAGATACGCCCCTAAAACAGAATGAAAAGTTTATTTCTGGAATGAAGAAGCAATACCATGTCAGGATGACTGGGCATGTGAAAGAACCATTTGTAGACTTAATAGACATGGGATACAGATATGAAGCTTTGGATAAGATAGATCCACCTGTAGTACAAGAAAGCAACAACAATAACTGGAAGAAGAGGAAGTTCAATGGCAAGAAGCCGTTGCAGGGAAAACCCAAAGGAGGATCTAAGGATAATCGCTTTAAAGATGTCACTTGCTATAATTTCCAACAAAAGGGCCACCTATCAATTCATTGTAGAAAACCCAGAACTCAAGGAACTCAAGGATCAGCACCACGAAGCTGCTACAATTGTCATAAACTAGGGCACATGATAAAGGATTGTCCACTACTGAAGAAAGGAGAACAAGCCAAAGTTTATGTGATCATGGATGAGCCTTCAACCTCCAAAGATGTGAAGGGCAAAGGAGTGTTGGAAGGTAATATTTTTATCAAAGATGTTTTAGTTAGAGTATTATTTGATACAGGAGCTTCTCATAGTTTTATTTCTAAAACGGTAGAAGAATTAAAACTTGAACCTAAAATTGTTGACGAGCCTATCTGCGTAACGAATCCTATAGGAGGTTCCACTAATCTTTGTATGCTTTGTGAAAAAGTCCCAATTTCCTATCCTCCCCATCACTTTCCTTTTGATCTTTTCGTTTTAGATTTATTGGATTTGAAATTTTACTCGGTATGGATTGGTTGGCTAAGTACAAAGTTGTGCTTGATTGCAAAAATAGAACAATATCTTTATGGAGCGTCTTTGGAAAAATCATAGAAATATCTTATGAAGGTCCTAGTCCAAGAAGGGATAGTTTTCTTTATGCTTTGGATACATCCCAGACAGGATTAGAAACAATACCCGTTGTTAAAGAATTTGCAGATGTCTTTAAGGAAGTGAAAAGTTTGCCCCACAACGAGAAATCGAATTCCGTATCGATTTAGCTCCTGGTGCGATGCCAATTAAACAACAAGATAGAAGGATGGCTCTGAAAGAAAGGGATTAGTTGAATAACCAAACCCAAGAGCTATTAAAGAAAGGACTGATAAGACCCAGCCGTTCAAGTTAGGGATCAGCCGTAGTTTTTGTCGCTAAGTCAGATGGATTATTGAGATTGTGTGTAGACTATCAAGATCTAAATAAGCAAACCATTAAGAAAAAATATCCTCTACCCCGAATAGACGACTTGTTTGTTCTGTTACATGGAGCTCGAGTTTTCTCTAAAATGGACCTAGTTACAGGATTCCATCAGTTAAGGATCGCAGAAGATTGCATCCATTTAACTGCATTCAAAGGTCCGAATACTTTCTATGAGTGGTTGGTTATGCCTTTTGGGCTGACTAATGCACCCGCTTATTTTTTCGACCTTATGAATATAGTGTTTAAAGATGTGCTAAACAAATTTATGTTAGTCTTTATCGATGATATCCTCATATACTCAAAGACAGAAGAAGAACACGCAAGGCATCTAGAAGCTGTGTTGGAAATACTGAGAAATAATATGCTAAAAGCCAAATTCTCAAAGTGCCATTTTTGGGAGAAGGAGGTAAGATTCCTTGGACACATAATATCAAGGGATGGAATTTCAGTAGATCTAGGGAAAGTTGCAGCTATTTAAGATTTGAAGTAGCCGCAAACTCCTAAAGAGATTCGTAGCTTCTTAGGGTTGGCAGAATATTACAGAAGATTCGTTCAAGACTTCTCTAAGATTGCCTATCTCCTAACAAAGTTGACAATGAAGGATGCTAAATTTAATTGGACTCCTAAATGTGAAGAAGCATTCCAAGAATTAAATAAGAGATTGACAACCGCTCCAGTTTTAGCAATTATAAATGGAAATAGTGGATTGACCGTTATACCGATGCTTGTGGAGAAGGAGTTGGTGCAGTTTTAATGCAAGATGGGAAGGTGATTGCTTACGCAAGTAGACCGCTGAAGACACATGAGAAGAATTATGCAACACACGACTTAGAACTATTAGCCGTTGTGTTCGCTCTAAAGATATGGAGACATTATTTGCTGGGTAAGAATTTTCCATAGTTTATTTTGATAAAATTTCAAACGACCATAGTAAATAATATTCCATCTTTTAGGTGAAAAATTCGAACTCTTCACGGACCACAAATCTTTGAAGTATCTTTTCACCCAGAAGGATTTGAACATGAGACAGCAACGCTGGCTAGAATTTCTCGCGTCATATGATCTAGATATTCTATATACACCTGGGAAAGCTAACGTAGTAGCTGATGCATTGAGTAGGATGTTAGCTACTATTTCTTATTTGATTGTAACTCCAACTCTCCTAGAAAAGATCGCCAGCAAACAAAAGGAGGATCTATTTCTCAAGGAGATCGTTAGGAATATACGCCAGGGATATAATTCAAGCTTTAAAATAGATAGCCATGGAGTATTGCGGTTAAATGGAACAATTTGTGTTTCAGATGTTGAAAATCTTAGGCAAGATGTACTAGCTGAATGCCACACAGCCAAGCTTAGCATTCATCCGGGGATTCATAAGATGTACAAGAACATGAACCGCAAATTTTGGTGGAAAAGTATAAAGAGAGACATATCTATCCATGTCAGCCGGTGTGAAAATTTCCAAAGAACCAAAAGTGACCAACAAAAGAAGGCAGGATTACTTCAACCTTTGGAGATTCCAACTTGGAAGTGGGATCAAATATCAATGGATTTCATTGATGGCTTACCCCGAACTAGGAAAGGAAATGAAGGCATTTGAGTTATCATAGACTGATTAACCAAAAGAGCACACTTTATTCCAGTTAAGCCAACAAGAACTGCAGCAAGCCTTGCAGATATATATATATATATATATATGTGTGTGTGTGTGTGTGTGTGTGTGTGTGTGTGTGAAGGAGATTGTCCGATTGCATGGACTTCCAAGCAGTATAGTAAGTGATCGTGATCCAATCTTCACTAGTCAGTTTTGGAAATCACTACAGACAGTTTTGGAAACCAAGCTGAGTATAAGTACTGCATATCACCCCCAAACTGATGGACGGACGGAAAGAGTTAACCGTGCTTTGGAAGATCTTTTGAGGGCCTGTATTCTAGACTTTGGAGGCTCGTGGGAGAATCATTTACATTTAGTAGAGTTCTCCTATAATAATAGCTATCAAGCTAATTTCGGCATTGCACCGTATGAAGCTTTGTATGGTCGTCCATGTAAATCGCCAGCATGTTGGATAGAAACCGGAGATCGGTTAGTGCTTGGCCCAGATATGATATGAGAAGCTTCAAAGAAAGTTGATATGGTTAGAAAGAAGCTAAAAGAAGGCCAAAGTAGACAAAAGAGTTATGCAGACCGAAGGCGTAGAAATATGGAATTCTCAGTTGGAGATTCAGTCTTTTTGAAAGTCCCTCCAAAGAGAGGAGTAGTAAGATTTGGAAGAGCTGGAAAGTTAGCACCTCGATATATTGGACCTTTTTCCATTCTCGAACGAATTGGCCCACTAGCTTATCAAGTACAATTGCCTGAAAGATTGTCTGGTGCACATAATGTTTTTCATGTATCACATTTGCGAAAGCATATATATGACCCAGAACAAATCATAGAAATAGCTGCTCAGGATGACTTGGAGATAGAACCAAACTTAGCAGTTATTAGAAGACCCGTTCAAATCATGGATCAAGATGAGAAACGATTAAGAAGGAAGGTTGGTAAAAGTTCAGTGGAGCGGGGATGATGATGATTGCACATGGGAAACATAAGATAGAATGATAAAAGCATATCCCGAGTTTAGGATCGATGTATAGACTTTATCTATCGTTTGAGTTACTCACCGCATGTGGTGTACTCTCTTATTATATATATTCCATCTTATTGAATATATATTTTCTTTTGAGCTATTTTCTTCTTATCTAATTTCAAGGACGAAATTTTTTAAGTAGGGGAGAATGTAACAACCCAAAATTTAACCACTTCAAAATATAACATTTAAAGTGATTCTAAATATAAAATATAAAAGGTTTATGATTCAAACAATCTTAGATATGATTTGAAAATAGAAATATACATAAAAATAGTAACATTTACTTATATCGACAAAAGTGACAAAATCCTATTTTAAAAAAAGTATGTTTAAATGGTTTAATAAATTATACTAATTTATTTATGAGTGTTTATACTTTTAAATGACATTATACAAATTTATTTTTAAATTTGGTTTACATAAATAAATAGTTTAAATAAAATGTCAAAATATGACCATAAAACATTTTGTCAAAAATCAACGATTTGTTGATTTAAAGTTGTCGCAATGTTGTTGCACCTTTATTTATACAATTTAATAAATATGGGAACATATAAATATAGTTAACAATTAACTAAATAAGTTTACTTTTAGTAATCACACTTAGAAAATTCTAGAAAGTAATTAGCAAAAATAAACTAAAAAAGACAAAACATATGTCACATCAAAAGTGACATAAAGTAAAGAAAGTGACATAAAGTAAAGTAATCATTCTTATTCTTTACCTAACTCTAAAGTATTTAAATTTTAAAAGTGTGATGTGATGTGGATGGTAAGTTTTGAATTAAATAAGTTTACTTAATTCTTAAGGAAGGTTAATTAAGTAAAAACACAAATCTATATTTTATTCTCAAATTTTTCTATAAATACATACCCAATTTCTCACTTCCTTTCACACTTCTTCTTCTCAAAATTTCAAGCTTCTTCTTGCCTCCTTTAATGGCTTCCAACCTTAACAAAGTTATGCCAAAATATTTCCAAAAATAAAATAAAGAAAATGTCGACAAAACACCGTCTGAAACACTTCAAACTCCTCCTCCTTCCTCACATTGCTCACGCCTCCCTCTTTCTACATTTGGCCGAGCATTCCTAGCCTTCCACAAGCCAAGGCGAACCATCTAAGTCGAAGCGTTTAAGGGATCGTAAGCTAAAAACATCGAGTAGCGAAGCTATAGCCGATTTTACGTTCGCCAAAACCAAACAATGTGAGAACTCTTAATTTATATGTATATATTTGTTTATGATGTTGTGATATGTTTTTTTGGATGTTAATAATGATGTTTGATGAGTGTTTGAAAAAAAAAGCAACCACCTTTAAGTCATTTGCAAAAGTTAGTAAGCAAATATGTACATAAAAGATACTTATATGAAATTGCAATAAAAATGTTGTTAAATTGATATGCAAGTTCATATGACATATTAGAATATGTTAAAATGATTATAAATATTGTTTTGGATGTTTATTAGTTGTATATTGAATATATATGTTGAAACAAGTAACGGATTTACACGACGTATAATCACATGGAAATCACTTTCCAAAAGAAATGAAATATGATATGGAATCATTTATACTTTTGAAAAATGTTTAAAAATACTTTAGAAATGACACTTAAGTGTTTAAACTTGTTTCGACAAAGTTTGTATATGAATCCCAAAATACGCCAAAAATTTAACGCGTCGCGTAACGGTAGTTCGCGTTTTCGCATCAAAAGTTCAAATGAACATACGAAGTGGAATGTAGTTTAGAATTCTTCGTAGTAAGAATTTTCTGAATCCTTATATCCGTATCTTTGATAAAAAAAAAATCAATATTTCATCTTGTATATTTTGAAATATGGCAAAATTAATTTTCAAGAAAAATCTCGTTTTTGCACTAAATGACCAAAGTTGAAAATTGATAAAATAATCGCTTTAAAAATATGAAATAAATTCTAAAAATCTTTCAAAATGTTTTAAAAGTGATTTAAGTTGAAAAGATGAATTTATAAATAATATAAAAGTTGTTTTGAAGAATATAGCTTTTAAAGCACTTTTTGCAACACTTTTCAATAACTTTTGAAATAAAGTTTGAAACTTAACAATTCTTTTCCAAATCCATAGTAAATGTTTTTAAGTGAATTATAAAGCATTTCAAAAGAAAGTTGAACAATTTAACATTATTTCAAAGATGTCTACACAAATAGTTAAGTGATTTAAAAAGGGGAAATGAGTATGCGGAAACGACTAGTACATTTGTCCCGTCCGTGAGATCTAAAAGTGAAAGCAAGGTGTGTAACTAAGGTTAGGGATGGAGCAACCAGTACCCTGAACTTACCTGGCCTAAGTTTTCTCTTTTAGGCGAGGGGTGGAACATATCGAAAGGAAAGCCCGGATGCTCAACTTGGATTTCATATAAATAATCTTCTACCTTTATTTTCTTTTATACCCCTGATACTCTGCCTCCTCGGCACTTGGATTCACGGCACATGAATACCGTGGATGTATTAGTGTCAATTTTTGAGGGTCGAGGAGATGGGTCGTCGCATGATTCCTAGGCAATTTTTTGCAGTTCATCTTTTTCTTTGGTTTTGCGCTTAAGTTTGGTTTTTTGCTCAGCTACACTCCTTCTGGTGGCATCTCTTTCTTGAACTGACTCATGCTTTCGGTTATGCGCCTCTTCGATTTCATTAGGGTACTTGGACTTTTTAGGTTTGAGTGCTTTTGACAGACTCCTCTGCCTTCTTCTCTGCTTCAGCTTGAGTTATCTCAGGTTCTCAACCTCGGTATTAAGGGTGGATATGATTCTTTTATTATTGACCTCGAAAAGCTTTTGACTCTCGATCTCCTATAGCCTATCTCTTGAGACTTTAGAAATATTTTTAGCTACTTGTGCCTACTCATTATACAGGTGATGAATGTCGGTCATACAGGCCATAGTCCTTTCTTAGGCCTCTATTGGAACTCTATTTTATATTGGGCATGAACATGAACCCTTGAAAACAGATGTTTGAAAATTGATCCACAAGTTCGGCCATATGAGTTCTGCCGCAAGCTATTTTGCTGGGTCGACCGAAGCGACAGCGGTTTCTTTTCCAGACCTTTAATAAGAAGTCTCAAAGCCACCTTTATTATGCCTATGCCTGGAAAACCGGCTGGAATGAGATAGCATTGTGGGCTATACATGAATAGAAGTAGGGAGTGGTGCTCGAGAAGTGTCAGCCGGTGAAATCTTGTCACGACGATCAGGATGCCTATCCGGCCCTCTAGGTGGAGGTTATATAGACCTAAGTCAATGCTTAGAAGCCAAATCGTGTAAAGAACGATCCCTATCGTAACTACTCCTGTCCCAATCATCCTTATCACGACTAAAGTGATGACTTGAATCATAATCTCGACCACTCCCTTGGTTATATGAACCCAGTCGGGGCCTTTGAGCTTATACGCTTTCTCCTCCAGGGATTGGTATGTATATTCTGTCTTCTCCATAGAACCTGCAAAAGAAACAAGAATGGGTTAGATTCGATAAAAAAGGATACCGGTCAATTGTGAGTGTCATGAAGTGCATGTGCAAGTGAGTGTCCTAGTGTTCCCTTAACAGACCAGGTACTAGAGCCTTGCTCACAGGAGTAATCTCACCCACACTAGCAGGAATGGTGTCATCATCAAAACGAAGGGGTGAACCCTTTATGCTCATGTTTCCAATACTAAAGGAACCAAACCCTGTGGAATTGTCGCATCTTTAAAAATATATCCACAGAAGGAAGGGACGGAGTCTGCTCGGCTGTTGTAACTAATGGAGGCTATTTAGAAATTTGCCTTTTACAAAGCTTAATAACGAGCTTTTGTCCCGCATGAAGTGGTTTCTCATTTGAAGACCGCTCAATCACTGGTTCATGACTTGAGTGTACATCGTCATCGCCAACCTCATTGCCACACCATAATATTTCACCTTTCTAAACATTGCATTGAGCCTCCTCGACTTTCTGACTAGGGACTGGGGCACACCAGGGTCGACATGACCTGCTTCTGGCTTAATATATCCACCTACTACTACTTAATCATCGTCCCAGGCGTAGTTGGTGCTACGACTTCTTCTATCAAGTTGAAGACCAAGAGATGCTCATCAGTAATAAGGGACCCGATCTCCACATCTTCCTCTGGAATGTTTCTAAGTGTCATAAAGGCGGTTTGATAATCATCAACACCGGGTCTCAAAGGAACATCCGCACGATTAAGAAAATTGTGTTAATTAAAATGAATTGACTAATGCTTTCTCACTATAGTTTGGAAAAGCACTTATGTCATACTAACCACCGTTGTGCAAACCCTGGGGGACAGCGCACATAAAACCATTCGCTTTTAAAAAAGCTAACCATATTTCAAGCGCCAATCACAAATTGAACAATCACTTACTTGCTCAAGTAAGCAATGATAGACTTCCTTTTTATCACTTGCTGTAGATAAATTTAATATCATTTTGGTCGGCTTATGATTTAAGAATTCTAGAAAAATCATTTATATGCCCTGGAGAAATGCGTAGATGTTTGGATGTAATTAAGTTGGACCAAGTCTCATAAAATGGAGCATTCGATGGATGAATGAATTAAATGTTGGTACAGCTCCAACTAGGTACATATATCTGTTAGTGGCAGTATACCCTTCTGAAGGAAGGCACTATGAAAAAAATGCATCAGACGACAAGTATGCTCCGCTATCAGATTGCATACCTAACCGTCGTTAAATTTCATTCCATCTCATTGCACAACGGACCACAGATATGCCCCATCATCTGATGTGCACTAGCATAAAAAAATCATATGTTGTTTGATGTTATAGTATCATTTCTAGAATTTCCTATCAGAAGACATATAAATATTAACTGATATGAATAATTGAACACAAAATGAAATAAACGAATCGTAATGTTATTTAACAGATATTGTGTTTCAAATCAAATTCAAATACAATACAACTTTCACAATCACTCTACTTACATTTTCAAATACGATACAACTTAAATTACTTACACTCACTCACACTCACTCGAGTTTTTTTTATGTTGAGCTTGATTTTCTTTCTCTAATTTGTGTCCAGCCATCTCCTACAGTTGTTAAATAAACAATAACGTAGTAAACTTGAAAAAGAAAAAAACCTAAATTGTGAAATAAAATTGAATATTAAATATTGCCTCAGTTGATGTGTTTGTTTTTATCTTTTTCTTTTTAGATAGGGATATATATATGTGTGTGTGTGTGTGCGCAAAAAACTTATGATATGCACAGTGTATCATTGTGAATATCACACAACCGTTCCTTGAGTCAATTGCACAACAGTTGTAAAGGTCAAGCCTGAAGGCACTACTTAGTGCAAACACACAAGTTTAAGCCCAAGTAAGCTCGGGCTCAATATAAGTAGTTTAATTCAACTCAAAAAATATTAGGCAACTCAACAAAGACAAAGTGCACAAACAAGTCAGTGCACATGGAGATGCACAAAGTCAAGTACCAACAAAGCTGATTCATGGCAGTATCAAGCATGGTACATAATGATAGAGAATTAAGTGCACAATTAGCACAAACAAAGAAAAGTAGTTACAAATTTACAAAAATACCGCTACTTGGATCTCCTATATTGAGCAACACGCATATTCATACATGTATATGCATGTATACATGCAACACATGTCAAATGCAGCCAGGAAGTGCCACAGACAAATGAACAACAAGTAGTTCCACAAAAAATGCAGCCAGGAAGTACATGATGAGTTCAAGGCAGGAAGTACAAACAAATGAAAAGGAATAAAAAGAACATTCACACAGGAATCAAATGATCTAGGGAGTACATAGAGTTCAAGGCAGTGCACACTGCCTTGTTCAAAACAAGAAATTCAAGAATCTAAAAGGTAATTAAGCTATGGACAAGAAACCAAAGCACAAGAAAGGGATTGGACCAATGTCAAGGTAGTGCATTGCCTTATCCAAGGCTTGTCACTTCCTTGACAAGGTTGTGTGCAAGTATATGGACAAGGCCACGATGCAACATGTGAATAAAGCTAACAACATGGACCAAGGCAAAGCAAAAACAAGATTGCAACACAAGGGAGACACACATATGGATGTTCAAAGCAAAAATACGGTAATATTTCACATATATACATACATATGTATTTTAGTGTATGCATGGAAGATATTTCACAAACCAGATTAAAGACAACCAACACGTTAGTAATGGTACACATGCATGATACAAGTGAAACCAGTGCATGGATTTCACAAACCAGTGCATGAAATGGTATGACATATGCATATAGTAAATTAAGACAAGCTTATTCAAAAGGCAGTTGAAAAGAATTAGGCAGAGTTCAAGCGTTCTAGGTTTAGGCAAGGCAAGGCACACTCATAAGTCATCAGAGTGCAAAATGTGTATTTTATATAGAAAATAATTTGTTTTGAGAAAACTAGTTTTTAAAACATTTTTCTGAAATTGTTTGGAAAACATTCCTTTGAAATTTCTATTTATTATAGAGAATATATAAATTTTAATAGCTTTAAAATAATTATAAATATTGTGAAATATTTATTTCAAAATCTATTTTATTACAAAAATCATTTCAAAATCATTTTAGAAAACCTGTGTTTGAAAACATCAAAAATCACCGAAAATGCTGAAAATCAGCATATGAAATCATCTCTAAAAACACTTCAATCCGGAGTACGGATCAACAATAATGTTGGCTTATTCATCGATAGGTTAGAGCCCTCCAAAACAGTCAAAAAAACCACAAAATAGGTTACAAAAGTCTATGGAAGAAGTAAAAGAAACAAAACAATGCAAAGGGGAACATAGAAATCGACCTTGGCAAAATAACAAGCCCAGATTGACCTATGTGAAGCTTGGGTCGACCCTAAGTTCGACCCGTAGAAGCTTCAGGTCGACCTGCAGGTCGCAACTCCTACAGGCATTTCTGCCTTGTTCAATTCGATTTTTGAGCGATTGTTTCAAGCACTTCTAGGTTGATTCTGTTAGACTCTCGATTTTGATTATAACAACCTATATAAAATGTTATGTGTATATTAAACCAGCTTTGCAGGAGATTTATTGTAGATTCATCTATAGATGTTTATAGCTGTATATTATGTGTCTAGAGTCTGTATATTACTTAGAAAATTTGTTAAAATCTCTCCTTACATGATATATATATATATATATAAATATATATACATACATGCACATACATGCTCATACATGCACAAAACAACAAAGTCAGACATCTGAAACCATTCATTCAAACGTCTGAGTACTGAAATAAGAATATTGTCTTCACAATATTCAGACGTCTGAACTAAAATATTCAGACGTCTGAATGAGGTCAAAAATGAACTATTTCCTTGCTGCTTGCGTTTCAATCTAATTCAGAAGTTTGAATTTTTTTATTCAGACGTCTGAATATCCCCCTATTTTTCTTGAAAAGTCACTTCTTTTCACCAAGAGGAACATTCTTTTAAATCAATAGTTGCATCCGTTCTTTTCAATATTACTTTTCATTTAAAGATGCAACTCTTTATATACTATAAATAGATTATAGAATTCAACAAACAAATCACCAAATTTACTTTTAGCATTCTTGAATTCTCATCTATTCTCAAAGCATTCAAACAGCACTCAAATTACTTACATACTTTGATCTTTGATCACTTTATCTTCCATAATTCTCAAAGCACATCACTATATATCATTAAGGAGAAGATTATAGGAAGACTGTACTTAATTGACTTATTAGTGTCATTTAAGAACACACTACAGTCAGATACCTTTGTTATTTGTATTAAAGTCCTATTTGGTTGCTTAGGCGGGTGAAGTCCTGTTTGGTTGCTCAGGCAGTGTAAACCTGTTCCTCCGGGTTAAGTGAGGGTTGTTGTAGTTGAAATTCCAGAAGGAGTCTAAGACTGGACGTAGAACGGGAAGTTCGAACCAGTATAAAAATTCCTGGTGTGCTTGTTTTATTTTTACTATTTTTCATTGCTATAGTTATTTCTGCACTAGTTTAATATTATTCCATATAGCATATTCCGCACAGTCTTTTCATTTCGTATCAGAGCAAGGCATCTTATAACCGTTACAAAGTTATCTGATATCTTGCTAATATGGAAAACAACACCAGCACTACCAATAACATTGTCAGTAACACTAGCTTTATTGAAGGTCAATCTACTACACGACCTCCATTTTTCAATGGTCTGAATTATAATTATTGGGCAACTCGTATGAGAATCTATATGCAGTCCAATAGTTTTGAATCATGGAATATTACACAAAATGAATATACTCTTCCTATAGGAGAATACTCCACTTGGTCAAACACACAAAAATTAGATGCTACTACCATGCTAAAGCTATGAACATGCTCTGTGCACTAGATAGAAAGGAATTTAATCGTGTTAGCATATGTCAAACTGCTTACGAAATTTGGAGAACACTTAAAATCACTCATGAAGGAACTAACAAAGTTAAACAAAGCACATGCTCAAAAATCAGTTTCAAAACTTTAGAATGAAACAAGATGAATCCATAAATGATATGTACTCTAGATTTCAAGATATCTATCGTTCACTACCAGGATTAGGAGAAAAGTACACTGATTTTGATATTGTATCAAAAATCCTAAACTCTTTAACGGATGAATAGGAAAGAAAAGTCTTGGCTATTGAAGAAGCTAATGACCTCTCTACCATAAAACCTGAAGACTTAATAGGAAATCTAATGTCCTATGAAGTGAATTTGCAGGCAAAACGAGTACAAACAGAAGACAAAAAGAACATGGCTTTCCATGCTGAAGAAGAAAAAGATGAAGATTCAGATGAAGAAGATCTAACATTTATTGCCAAAAATTTCAAAAAATTCTTGAAATTCAGAAAAAACAACAGAAATAATGGAAAAAGGAACTTTCCAAACAAGCCATCATCTTCAATTCTAGAATGCTTTAATTTTCATAAGAAAGGTCATATCCAGAAAGAATATCCAGAATTAAAGAAAAAACACTTCAACAGGAGTAGAATAGATAAGAAAAAGAAAGCATTCTCCATAACATGGGATGATTCAGATACTTCTTCATCAGATAACAATAGTGAAAGTGAAAATGAGCAAGCAAATTTCTGCTTCATGGCTACTGAAAACGAGGTTAGTGATTTTACTTTTGATGATATGATTGAGATAAATTCATAACTAGTTGATACTTTGAAAAATCTCAAAAGAAAATATAAGGAGATTCGTGAACATCAAAACAAAGAAGAATTCGAAAGAGATATGCTTAAAGACGAGAAGAAAATACTAGAGGAAGAACTTGAAAAATTGCAAGAATCATTTTCTAATATAAATTCTCAACTTACTCTTTTGAGTCATGAAATTGAAACTCAAAAAGAAAAGAATGATGCTCTTGTTTCTGAAAATCATAAACTAAAAACTAAGGTAAAATTGATAGAGTTGGATAATAGTAGTCTTAAAGCTAATTTAGAAAGCATTACCAAAAATGTTTCAAATTTTAATAAAGGAAGAGAAACTTTATCTAAAATTATTAATAGCTCTCAATCTATTTCAAGTACAAAAGGATTAGGATATGTTAAGAAAACAATAATTTCACTTAGAAAAAAAATAGGAGAAATATTAATTCTACTATTGAACAGACAAAAAGGAATTCTAACACAAAAAGTATAAAATTATGGGTTCCTAAAACAAACAACAATTTGATTAGGAGGAAATATATAAACACTCTTTTTGAAACTGTTCATAAAAATAAAGATTACATTTTCAAATGGGATACTGAGCCTTGGGTTTGGTCTCCTAAAATTTAACTCTTAGGCCCCTATTGTAAAAGTGGGTACCAATATTATCTCTTATTTTTTAGGTCCCACTCAAGAAAAGAGGAAAATGGATACTCGACAGTGGTTGCTCAAAACATATGACAGGAGACAAAGATATGCTATAAAATATTACTTACTCAGATGGAGGCTCCGTCACATTTGGAGACAACCCCAAAGGCTATATCATCGGCAAAGGCGATGTAAGCAATAACGGTATTTCAAATTTACCTCTTATTTCAAATTTTTTACTTGTCAAAATTTTAAAACATAATTTACTTAGTATCAACCAATTGTGTGACAAAGGATTCAGAATCACTTTTTCTGAAAACAAATGTAGTATTTCTGATCAAAATAAAGATCTTATCTTTGAAGGAAATAGAGATAGAAAGATCTATGTTCTGAATATGAAAATAAAACATAATTCAGATTTGTGTTTAATAGCCAAAGAAAATGATCCTTGGTTATGGCACAAACGATTCTGTCACATTAACTTCAAAACTATAAACAAGCTCTCTAAAAATGATTTAGTGAAAGGTCTACCAAAAATAAATTTTAAAATTGATCATATTTGTGATGCATGTCAGTTAAGAAAATTAACTAAGTCATCTTTTAAATCTAAAAAGATCATTTCAGCTTTACAACCACTTGAATATTTGGACCAACACAAGTACAATCCATCAATAATAGTAGATATGTGTTTGTTATTGTTGATGATTTTTCTAGATATACTTGGACTATTTTTATGAAAAATAAAAGTGATACCTTTGATAATTTCAAAACTTTTGTCAAAAGAATTCAAAATTTTAAAGGTTTGAAAATAAAAAACATAAGAAGTGATCATGGAGGTGAATTCGAAAACGAAGCCTTCGAACATTTTTGTAAGAAAAAAGGAATATTCCATATTTTTCGTTTCCTAGAACTCTACAACAAAATGGAGTTGTAGAACGTAAAAATAGAACCTTAGAATAATGTGGAAGGACTTTATTAAATGGAAGTACGTTACCAAAACATTTCTGGGCTGAAGCAGTTGTGACAGCTTGTTATGTTTTGAATCGTGTTTCTATTCGACCTCTAACTAAGAATACTCCTTATGAACTGCTTAATGGAGGAAAACCAAATATTTCTTATTTTAAAGTTTTCAGTTCAAAATGTTTCGTTTTAAACACAAAAGATCAGCTTGGTAAATTCGATCCAAAATCCGATGAAGGAATTTTTTTAGGATATTCGGATCGAAGCAAAGCTTATCGAATTTATAATAAAAGAACAAATATCATCTAAGAAACACTTCATGTATCTTTCGATGAAAATTTTATACAAATCCGAAGTATAAGAGATGATGAAGAATTTCTTGATAATATCACAAACAAAGAAATTTCAAATATTGAAAATAAAGAAATCATTGATCACAATAACAATGAATTAAGATTCCACCTAGAATATTAAGAGATCATTCTTATGTTAGTGTAATTAGAGAACTCAACTCATTTGTTAGAACAAGAAGTCGATTAAATCAAAGGGTCATGTAGCTTTTATATCTAATATTGAACCTAAAAATATTAAAGAAGCATCTACCGATGAAAATTGGTTGATCTCTATGCAAGAGGAGCTAAACCAATTCGAAAGAAATGACATTTGGGATTTAGTTCCACGGCCTAGTGATCAATCAGTTATTGGTACAAAATGGTTTTTTAAAAATAAAGCAGATGAACAAGGAAATATTTCTAGAAATAAAGCTAGATTAGTTGCTCAAGGATATAACCAGGAAGAAGGAATTTACTATGAAGTAACGTTTGCTCCAGTCGCTAGACTAGAAGCAATATGAATCTTACTAGCATTTGCATGTTTTCATGACTTTAAATTATATCAAATGGATGTCAAAAGTGCTTTTTTAAATGGTTTCATAAAAGAAAATGTTTATGTTGAACAACCTCCATTATTCATACACGAACAATTTCCTAACCATGTCTATAAGCTTAAAAAGGCTTTATGTGGTTTGAAACAAGCACCCCGTGCTTGGTGCGATCGTCTTAAAAGATATTTAATAAATTCTGGTTTTGAAATTGGAAAGGTTGATCAAACGCTTTTTATTAAAAGAAATAAACAGGATACTTTAATCATTCAAATATATGTTGATGATATTATTTTTGGATCTACAAATGAAAGACTTTGTCAAGATTTTTCTAAAATAATGACTATAGAATTTGAAATGTCACATATGGGTGAGTTTTCTTAGCTTACAAATAAAACAACTGGGAAATGGTATTTTATTAATCAAGAAAAGTATTGTAACAATCTAATTAAATGCTTTGGTATGGAAAATACTTCTACCAAACCAACTCCTATGAGTACAACCATACATCTTGATAAAGATGAAAATGGTAAAAGTATTGACCAAAAATTATATCGAAGTATGATTGGATCGTTACTATATTTAACAGCTAGTAGACCTGATATAATGATGAGTGTTTGTTTGCGTGCACGATTTCAAGTAGATCCCAAAGAATCACATTTACGAGCAGTGAAACGCATACTACGATATCTTAATATAACCAAGGACTTTGGACTATTCTATCCAAAGGAATGTCCTTTTGAATTAGTGTCCTATAGTGACGCTGATTTTGGAGGAAGCTGGACAGATAGAAAAAGTACAAGTGGGACTTGTCACTTCATTGGACGATCTCTTGTATCTTGGTTTAGTAAAAAACAAAACTATGTTTCATTGTTGACATGTGAAGCAGAATATATTTCTGCAGCTCTGGCATGTGCTCAAGTTATCTATATGCAACAAACACTACAAGATCTTGTTTTTAATTTATGTAAATCAACTATTTATTGTGATAATTCTAGTGCTATAAATTTATCTAAAAATCCTGTAAATCATTCACGAACGAAACATATCGGCATTCGTCACCATTTTCTTTGTGATAATATTGAAAGAGATTTAATAAATCGAGAAATATGTGTCCTCTGACAAACAATTGGCAGATGTCTTTACAAAACCGTTAAATGAAAATACTTTCACTAATTTAAGACGAGAACTTGGTATCGTCTCTCTTAAAGATTTATAAGTTCAATTTTTTTAATATATGTATGTATATTTTAAAAAATAATAATAAATAAATAAAAAAGGGGGAGAATTCATAGTTTCTTTCAAAAGAAAAATAAAAAGTGTAGTCTAGCACTCAAACTTAAGACCTCATACTCGGTAGTCCTCTACACTACCACTTCACTCTCTATTGTTTTCCGAAATATGAGGATGTCATTGAATTCATATATACCTTCTGTTCTCTCCTTCTTTTCCTATGGACATTATTTCTCTAACCATACATCGTTCTCTCTATTTTTAAACAAGCTTCTTCCTATATATTGTCTGCATTCTTACAATACTTTTCACCAAAAATTCATTTGAGTCTTCAAAAATTCTGTTCAATCATGTCATCTCAAATTAACTACGTGTCATCTAAGCTATCTTACACCTCTCCTTTGTCGGGATCGGAGAATCTACCAACTCCTACTCCTATATATGAACCGGTTCCGATCATTCCGCCCTCTACTCATACTGGATATACTCCTCCAGCTAAAAAAACAAGACGGTCTCTCTTTTTTGGATCACCATCCACAAAAGAGAAAATCGATGATATTCATCATTATCAAAAAGAAACATAAGACTTACAACGTGAATTATACTATGAGCAAAAAGTTAATGCCAAACGGCTTAGCTTTTTGGAACAAGTAGTGTTAAAGTTCTGTGGTTCTTCATCAAAAGATTATGTTCATCAACTATCTACAGCTTGTTCTCCAAGTCGTCGCAATCCTTGAGAACCACCACCACAACGTCCACCAACAACTCCAAATTCTTGGGAATGTGGTAACAGATGGTCTCCGCTTCAACCATGTGTGAAGAACGCCAAAGTTGAAGAAGAATCTTATCATACTCCATCATCTTCTTCAAAATCAATTTAATCATTTCTTTTTTTTAATGTAATTTGTTATTTTGTCATTTTATTCTGCTTATTCTAATTGTAATATTGAAAATTATTCAATAATATATATTATTTTTCATTCTCACCATTGCCAATATAGGCTTCTGTACACAATTCAGACGTCTGAATTAGTTTAAACAGACATCTGAATATTCATTTAAAAAACTTTTTACTCCAGATTCAGACGTCTGAATCAAAAATAACAGACGTCTGAATTATCCCATTTTCGGACTAAATCCTTGCGGGTTGCAATTCAATCCAAATCAGACGTCTGAATTGAATTATTCATACGTCTGAATTGAATTACTCAGACGTCTGAATCCCTTCTGAGCAATTTTTTACACCTTCCTTATTTTTTATTTATTACCTTTTTACCCCTGCCTTTTCACCATCTATATAATAACTTATTCTTGCAAACTTAAATTTGGATCATCAAAATCCTCAAAACCGTCAAGTTTGTGTTTGGTCGATAGTTTGTGGTGTAAGAATCTTCTTACCTTTACAAAGACTAGGTCATACTTTAAATTGCCCTTATCAAGGAATTGATATTAATGAAATTGAAGTTGATATGGAACATCTTGATGAAGTTTCACATCAATTTTTATCTGATGAACTCATAAATATGGGCAATTTAAAATCAACCTACTTAAGGCCACAAGCTAGGCTAATTCACCGTGCTTTTATTCGCTTTCTCCAACCAAGAACGGGTAGCTATGAAAAAGTGTATAAAGAAAACTTTCAAGCACTTTATTCTATCTATTCTAATCAACAAGTAAATTGGGGGAAAATTATTTTGGATGAATTCCAAGATATCACAATCCGAAGGAAGTGTAGAACTATTCATTATGTTGCCTATATTATGCGCATTCTCCTAAATATCAGTGTACCAATGCTTGATTCCGATTTTACAAGTATTAGTGAGTTAGGCGCTAAAACTTTAGGGTTGATGGGCCTTCCTATACGGCCTCCTTCTCAAAAAATCATTTCCTTCCAACATTGGTCGTAAAATACTCAACAAGGTGTTCCTCAACCTCGAGACACTATTATTTCTTCTTTTTCCCGTATACAACATAAAGAAGAAGAGGAGGACGATGACACTATCCAAGAAATTGGCCCAGATACTTCTTCAAGACAAGCCATCGTCACTCTCTCCCGAAATCAATCAAAGATTCATCGGGAGATAAAAGCACTTGAGAAAAAGGCGAAAAGAAAATTCAATTCTATCAAAGGCTTTCTCAATAAGATATGGAATCGAATTTCTTGTTCCGGCTCTACATCTACTCAACCTTACAATCCATCTCCATTTGAGTGGTCTTCCTCAAGCTCAAATCACAATGAACCACCTCTTTCAAGTCAATTTTAAATTATCTTGGTTTATTTTTTTACTTGTCACTTTTATTTCTTTATGTTAGTTGTATGAGAACTGTCTAAAACATTATTTCTTTATGTACTATTTCTCTATTTTCCTTAATGAAACGTATTCTCTATTATCATTCATTTTCTTTCTTTTTGTCGATGACAAAGGGGGAGAAATTTAAATTGTGCATATTGACAGGGGGAGTATCTAGTCTATTAATTTTATATTGTTGTCATCATCAAAAAGGGGGAGAGTGTTAGACTCTCGATTTTGATTATAACAACCTATATAAAATGTTACGTGTATGTTAAACCATCTTTGCAGGAGATTTATTGCAGATTCATCTACAGATGTTTATAGCTGTATATTATGTGTCTAGAGTCTGTATATTACTTAGAAAATTTGTTAAAATCTCTCCTTACATGATATATATATATATATATATATATATATATATATATATATATATATATATATATATATATATATACGCACATGCACACACATGCTCATACATGCACAAAACAGCAAAGTCAGACGTTTGAAACCATTCATTCAGGCGTCTAAGTACTGAAATAAGAATATTGTCTTCACAATATTCAGACGTCTGAACTAAAATATTCAGACGTCTGAATGAGGTCAAAAATGAACTATTTCCTTTCTGTTTGCGTTTCAATCTAATTCAGAAGTCTGAATTTTTTTATTCAGACGTCTGAATATCCCCAACTGCTATTTTTCTTAAAAAGTGACTTCTTTTCACCTAGAGAAACATTCTTTTAAATCAACAGGTGCATCCGTTCTTTTCAATATAACTTTTAATTTAAAGATGCAACTCTTTATATACTATAAATAGATTATAGAGTCCAACAAACAAATCACCGAATTTACTTTTAGCATTCTTGAATTCTCATCTATTCTCAAAGCTTTCAAACAACACTCAAATTACTTACATACTTTGATCTTTGATCACTTTATCTTCCACAATTCTCAAAGCACATCACTATATATCATTAAGGAGAAGATTATAGGATGATTGTACTTAGTTGACTTATCCGTGCTATTTAAGAACACACTATAGTTAGATACCTTTGTTATTTTTATTGAAGTCCTATCTGGTTGCTTAGGCGGGTGAAGTCCTGTTCGGTTGCTCAAGCAGTGTAAACCTGTTCCTCTAGGTTAAGTGAGAGTTGTTGTAGTTGAAATTCCAAAAGGAGTCTAGGACTGGACGTAAGACGGAAATTTCGAACCAGTATAAAAATTTTTGGTGTGCTTGTTTTATTTTTACTTATTTTTCATTACTATAGTTTATTCCTTCACTAGTTTAATATTATTCCATATAGCACGATCCGCACTGTCTTTTCAGATTCAGATGATGAAAATTGACATGCATAAGCTATAACACATAGACAACAATCTGGAAAAATTCCGACATGATTTCATGATCAAATTGAGAGATATGAACACAAAAGAAGCACCTTGAAACAGTATTCACTGTAAACTTTGAAGCAACAGAATTACGTTTACAGTAAGTAGTATTTGGCAGTTTTCAACTTGCAAACAAGATTTTAAGCTAGAATTGTAAGTTGTAACTCACCTTAGCATGATTTTAAGCGAGTTAGAGTTGCAAGGCAAGATCTTTTTGGCTTGGAGAGGCTTCACCGACATGTAACAGTTGAAAAAAGAACATGCAACAACAAAATAAAAATTACAGACTGCAACTTTCTCAAAATTTAGAGATTGATGAAATTAGATTTGAGATTTTGGTTTTGATTACCTGTTAGAGTCTTGATTTACTGATTTTCTCTAGATTTTACTAAATTTTGGTGTTAGATTTGAAAACTAATATGAAGCGCCATTTTTCTTTCTGGTTTTGTTTTACAAGAGGAACTAGAAATGAGAAAGGAGATGAACGTACAGTTCATTTCTCAATCTCCTGCTCATTCTAGAAGTGGATTTGGTTTTGGGTTTGAACCCATTACACAATAAGGCTATGTGTTCACCCTTAGTTAAAATTTACTAGGTTATTTCATGTTTTCACTTATTATCACTAGATTTCATTAATTTTCACATATTTTGACTAAATTTATTACACAACTTATGTTTATGTTTGCCAAAAAAGTTTTACAACACATAAAAGTTATTTTATCCATAAAAATCAATTTATATTATTAAATTTTTTTTATTCAAATACTTTATTTTACACCATTAGTTACATAAAACACCACTTTATTTAAACAAATCATCATTTTAACACCAAAATTTACACTAAAATTATTTTCTTGTTAAACTAAATTTAATAAACCATATTAACATCATTTTTACATCCAAATCTTATTTTTGAACAAAATTCCACCTTTTCTATTTACATTATTTACCATATAAAATTTTTATACTTCATTAAAATTAACAAAACTCAACATTTGGCAATAATTTGTTAAATTACTGCATTTATCAAATTAAAACCATGAAATGCTTATTTTTAACACAACTAACATATGCATTGGTAAAACGCCAGGCTGTTGACGACAAGGTCGGCAGTTCGATCCTTGCCTCTGGCATATTAAACTGTGCGCCACGATGATTCTTGCAGACTTGTGTGCTGCCTACTTTGTAAATATAAGTACCCAGTTTCAAAAAAAAAAAAAAAAAACATATAGTGTTTTTAAAACTTTATTTTCAACATTTTACATTTATTTCCAACATTATTTATTTATTTCAACAAATTATTGTTGAATTAGTTCTTTTATCTCACATAACTAATTCAATAAATCCCCAATTAATATATTTCCATTTTTTACAACTTATTACCAATCAAACCATTATATTTTAACAAAATTCATTGTTTATTTAAAATAAACAATTTTAATAATTTTATATCTTCAATTTATTTTATCTCTCTATTATTAAATTTAACCATCGTTATAATTTAATTATACAGCTAACCGCCAAAACCAGGGTTGTTATAGACTCCCCAATATAAAAGTCACGTCCTCGCAATTCTAAAGAAGTGTTGTATTCAACACGATTTATTTCATATTGCAAAATAAAATGGATAAGCTTGAGTTTATAATTATCACCCTCAATTTGAGAAGATAGAAATCTAGGATAAGATTGCTAGAAAAATTCTTTAGTTTCTCAAGTACAGTCATTGGGATTAGTGGACCACTGAATCTTCACGAGTGGTACATCCTTATTTCGAAGGCGTTTCACCTCCGAAGCAAGAACATGAACAGGATGTTGCACAATGGATAGATCAGGTGAGATCGATCTTTCAGAAGCTTCACCAATAAAGTCAAGACTTAGCACAACTTTACCCTACAATCTAACTAACGAATGATAGTCGACCAGACCTTCCACATAAAGCTACAAAAGGAGCCATACTGATATTAGATTGACAACAATTATGGTAAGAAAACTCAATAAGAGGTAGGTGGTCTATCCAAATACCACCTAGATCATACGACTGCATAAGTGCAAGTCGCAAAATAATTGCACTAGGCCAAGTCAACCATACTTTCTTTTACTAATCAAATGTTCTTAGTGTTTTCAAATCCATTATCTTCGTGAAAAAATTCTCAAATTTCAATTCTTTAAAGTTTCAAAGCTTTTTACTTAATTTTAATTTAATCCAAGTTACTTTTTATTTAGAGTAAATAAAATTTGAGTTGTATCATTATCTAATTCTTCCATAAATATACTACGGTGTATAACATATTTTCCACACTAATAATCAATTAGATTATATTCAAAAAATAGGAAGAATTACATTTGACAATTAAGAGAGATAAATCATTTTTCAATTTCAGACCCGCTGTATAGAACTCAAGTTTTGACTTAGAAATCATCAAAATATAAGAAACCTTATTATATGAAAGTTGTTCTACTAAGTTTACGCTTTCCAATAGTATAAAGATCAACAAAATCGGACTCACGGTTTGAAAGTTATGCTATTTACTTTCAGCTTTAATCTTAGAAATTTTATAATAGTACAGAAATGTCCATCCACTTTCAAATCCATTTTAGACCGAATAAATTAAAAAATATACCAAAGTGGTAAAAAGATGATTTATAGCTTACGGTAAGCACTTTCATTTACAAAAACATTGAGCTCGTTTGGAGTTATAAATTTCAAGTTATCGCTGTTTTAGTACATCACTTTTTCAAATAAAATTTTAGCTTTTAAAATCAATTTAAAATTTGAAATTCTCAAACCATTCATACTTTCCCTTGTTACAAAATTAAATTCCATCTTATTTGCAACCTAAAACTAGCTAAGGTCGTTAATTAACTTAAACTTTTTTCAAAAGAATTTTACAGATTCATACCAACGAGTTTTAATACTATCAAAATTTAACACGAAAGCTTGCACACAAATTCATGCTAAAAGTTTGAAATTAGCATTTCTTCATTTTCTTTAAGTTAAAGTTTTATATCTTACCATCCATTTTTATTCAAACAACCAAGTGTAAAAAAAAATCTTATAGTCATCGTTTATAACTTTGTACCAAAATATTCAATTGATATTTTAATTTTCTAACCAATTTATTTTCTTATCTTGAATACATCATTTTATTAATCAACGCATCACATAATACTTTCTTCCAATTAAGATATCTTCTCAATTAGAATTATTTGCTTGCTTACTCAAATTATCATAGGTATCATTGTTTACATTCTTATAGGCCAAATTCACATAATCAATTAAAAGCACAATATTATTCAATTTCACAAATTTACAAAGGATTAAATGACATTGCCTCGCCATTGATTTATAGTGAATGACCCTATTAATTGGCTGTAGAGTTGACCAAATTATCAAAACTGCCTCGCCACTTATCCAACATTCACTATGGTTCAATGGCTGCACTTGTTATCTAAAATAAGAATTAATACTCAATCCTATATTAATTTATTTTCAAACTTTTACTTGTAACAACTCAATTAATTGTGTCTGACTGTCTCATCATAGCATTTAGGAAATTCCTATCGATAACGTTGATCATGCACATCGACCAGAATTCTTAAAGCACTTGATAGACAATCCAACACGAAATCATTTCTATAGCATAAACATGACTCTTATATAATTTTACAAAATATTCTTTGCTTATCTCAATAAAAAGAATCCAATTATACTTAGAAGTATATCTTCAATTAAAATGGTTCGCAATTTAATTAGTTTTTTCCACTCATCATTAACGAATACAAGGATGTACCCATCGAGATATTCCCAGAATACTCGATTCGTAGGATTGACAAAATAAGATGGAGCATTTGTTAAACCGAACGGTATAATGAGCCACTCATAAGAACGATAACGAATGCGAAATGCGTTAGAGGAATGCTGTCCTCTATAACTTGTAACTGATGAAAACCAGTGCAAGGTCAAGCTAAGGAAAGACTCTAGCACTACTCAATTGATAGAACATGTCATTGATCTAAGGTAATGGATACTCGTTCTAAATGGTTAGCTCGTTAAGCTTGCGATAATCGATGAGAAGCCCAAGAGTACCATCAGATTTCTTAAGATGACCGCAGCACCCCATGGTGAAGAACTAGACTGAATTAATTACTTCGCTTCAAGCTCCATCAATTTCTTTTTTAATTCCTTATTTTCCTTAGTGGACATCCTCGTGGGAGGATGAATAACAGGCTGAGCACCAGGAATGAGGTCAATACAGAACTCAAGTGCTTGCTTCGGTGGCAAACCTGAAAGAGGCTCAAATACATCAGCAAAAACACAAATGACTGGAATTCAAGATACATCATCATCATCTCGATACTCAAGAGCAAATAAAGATGCTTCAGAATCACCATCAACATTTCGAAGAACAAGAGATAAATGATCAGCCGAATTAGGATGTCTAAGATTAGGATCCTTTCAGAACATAGGATTCGGGCTTGATAACTTGCAAGCCAATCCATCCCCAATATCATATCAAATCCAAAATGGTGAATAACATGCAGATTCGCATGGAACGAAAAACCACAAAGAATAATCTCAACAACACTATAAAGCATGATAAGTGTTGTAGATACCCTAATAGGATTCACAATCCTCAAAGAAGTAACAAGGCAGGAAACATACAATGGTATAACATCAACAAGCTCCTTCGGTACGAATGAATTCGACGCACCTGTATCTAATAGAACTCGAATAGAATGAGCATGAAATAATATAGAACCTTCAAGAATAGATGGAGAAGTACCTTTGGGTTGAGAAGAACCACCAGAAGCATCCACTACATTAAGCATTCCCAAACGAGGACCCATAGAAGAATTAGGTCACTTAGAAGACCAGTGTCCCTCTTGTTTGCAAAAGCGGCAAACGGTAGGCTTATGATACTTCCGAATGAAATGATCATGAGAACCACAGTTGAAACATGACTTATGAGTAGGTGGGGCTGCACTAGAATATGGGCTGGAGATAAGTGGCTCTTTTTTTTGGGGAAATGACTTGGATCTCTGGAAAGGAAACTTCTTCTTGTTTGGGTTCTTACGAACCTCAGCATCATCACTACTATCCTTCTCTTTCTCGATGGCTTCAAGGGAAAGAGGCAAGTCAACGAGATCCTCAAATGATAACTTAAGCTGGAGCATAGGAGACTTCTTTAGGCCATAAACAAACTTAAGATTCTTCTTATATGAGGTTCTAGTAAACTTATGCCCGTATTTAGATAAGGACTCGAATGAAGAAACATACTCAGAAACTGATGATTTCCCTTGCTTCAACTCAAGGAAGTGACGGGCTAGAAATCCTTTCTCAGACTTGGGCACAAACTTGAGCTCAAACCGCTCTCTGAACTGCAGCCAAGTAAGAGTAGACTCATCTATCTTGGTAATAAGAAGCTTATACCAATCAAACGCATGCTCCTATAGCATGCTCGATGCTACAAGGACGTGGTGATGATCGGATAAATCCATGCGAGAAAAGATGCGCTCGCATGTTCGAAGCCAAGCCTAGACCTCAAGAACAGTCTTAGAGCCTTTGAAAGGCTTGCCTCCTAAATGAGAGAAGTCGCTACACATACGCGCAAATGCAGACCTGCATGGAGGGGAAGATTGAACTAGAGCTGGAGGCTGAGTGCTTCGAAATAGCTCCATGAACTGATCAGCTGACATATATATACTGTCTAGATGTGGGCTACTAGAAGGCTTAGCATCAGAACGACGACCTCCACCTCTTCTAGCCATAAGCTGAAAGTTTAAGATAAGATAAGGATTATTCATAAGGTAGATATCATTAATTCAATTATGAAATGCTAAGGGATTAAAATGCATTCCTAGACGTATTCCTAACTTATATCTACCACAAGGACATGAAAAGGTTAAGGACACGATGATTGTGGAATATGTAACACTAATATTATATTTGAATGTATCGTAATATATGTTATATTATGTGTTTATCATTTTTTTGTTCTGAACTCAGCTTCGAAACCAAGTTGTGACGCCCCACCTCAAGACCCAGATTAATAAAGAGCATTACAAAGTAATATTCCCTATTAATACGGAGAATAGGGCTAGTAAGGAGCGACCATCCATAGCCTTGTCTTAAACATGTATTGAATACGTCGATTGGGTGTTCTAAATTTTTTTCTCATTTATCTTTCTAAGGTGGATCGACATACTCAATATATGCTTAATACAAAACTATGGTGGCTAGCAGATCTATCAAAACAAAATATAATAAAAGAAAATATAATAGATCATAGAAGAGCAGTCAGACATATATACATACACACACATATACATTGATACATCACAGTACTACAAAGTGGCACGAAAGAAGTGGTACAAGGACCAAAATATATACAACGAGTCAAAATGAATAAGTACAAATCAGACTTTACAAAACATTAACAAGACTAAACAAAAGGTGACCGGGGGATAATCCAAAGCGGAAGCAGCATAGAAGATATCAACGGCAGGTGTCTAACCTGAAATAACTCGGTCTGACCCAAGTATATAAAAATACACAGGTCAGTCTAGCTTAAAATAAACTGAATAGCATATGAAAGGTGAAATAAAGGGATAAGTGATAACATCTCTTCTCAAAAGAGAAGAAGCACTAACATATGTCAACTACTAAACATGAGGTAATACCATAAAATACTTCCTATAGAAGTTTCTCAAAAGAGGCAAATTCAACAATAATATCAAATAATCACAAATATTCGCCTCATATCATCGACATGTACAAAATCCAATATAATGGATCTCATCAACCATAACTCCTGAATAGGAGATTACAAATCTCAAAACGCCAAAGAATGGCAACAATAAATCACAATATGTAGAACTTGGCTATGAGTTCAAAACTCCAAAATGTAATCATCATATAATAAACAATATGATAGCACTCAGGCTATATAAATAATCCAACAGAGGCAATCATGGTGAAAACAATTATAAATCATCTAAATTCTTGAGATCAACATAAAGAAATCTAGAAAAACAACAATGTAAAGAATAGGACCTCACGACCCAATATTAGCCCAACGGCTATAAATGAAGAGAGGACCCAATAGCCCCATCAGTGGCCCAACAGCCTGCCAAGTAAGATGTAAAAAAGACCCAACAGCCTTAAATAGGAAACCACACCCCATGATTAGCCCAACTACCCAAGTTTGGCAATAACTCGTGAATGTGTCATAAACTCTCAGGTAGGAACCCAAAAAGTGGTAACTGTGTGTCCCATACCGCACGTTCTCACTTAACGGCTTACTAAATGTAAGTCAATGCCACACTAGAAAACAAAATCATTTAAATCACAACTCATCCTACCAAAGGATGCAAAAGTTAGCTTCAAACGAACAAGTTTGGAATTAACCAAAAAAGTAAACGCATGAGTCCCATACCATATTTTTTACTAAATCGTTTACTTCTCTTTCTCATAAGCTTGAAGAGTGCAAAAATGTATATTTTATATAGAAAATAATTTTTTTTTTAAAAACTAGTTTTTAAAGCAATTTTCTGAAACCGTTTGGAAAACATTCCTTTGAAATTTCTCTTTATTATAGAGAATATATAAATTTTAATAGCTTTAAAATAATTATAAATGTTGTAAAATATTTATTTCAAAAGCTATTTTCCTATATAAATCATTTCGAAATCATATTAGGAAACCCGTGTCTGAAAACTTTAAAAATCACCGAAAACGCTGAAATTCAGCATATGAAATCATCACTAAAAACATTTCAATCCAAAGTACGGATCAACAATAATGTTGCCTTACCTATAGGTTAAAAACCTTCAAAACAGTCAAAAATATCATTGAAACAGGTTGCAAAAGTCGTCGGAAGAAGTAAAAGGAACAAAATAATGCAAGGGGTAGAGAGAAATCGACCTGGGCAAAATAACAAGGCCAGGTCGACCCATAGGTCGACCTATGTGAAGCTTTGGTCGACCCCCAGAAGCTTCAGGTCGACCTGTAGGTCGCAACTCCTATAGGAATTTCTGCCTTGTTCGATTCGATTTTTGAGCGATTGTTTCAAGTACTTTTAAGGTTATCCACATGATGAAAAATGACATGCATAAACTGTAACACATAGACAACAATCCAGAGAAATTTCGACATGATTTCATGAATAGAATTGAGAGATGTGAACACAAAAGAAGCACCTTGAAACAGTTTTCACTGTAAACTTTGAAACAACATAATTATGTTTACAATAAGTAGTATTTGGCAGTTTTCAGCTTGCAAACAAGATATTAAGCTAGAATTGTGAGCTGTAACTCACCTTAGCATGATTTTAAGCGAGTTAGAGTTGCAAAGCAAGATCTTTTTAGCATGGAGAGGCTTCACTAACTTGTAACAGCTGAAAGAAGAACATGTAACAACAAAATAAAAATTACAGTCTGCAATTTTCTCAAAATTTAGAGATTGATGAAATTAGATTTGGAATTTTGGTTTTGATTACCCGTTAGAGTCTTGATTTACTGATTTTCTCCTAGATTTTACTAAATTTTGGTGTAAGATTTGAAAACTAATAAGAAGCAGCCATTTTTCTTTCTGGTATTGTTTTACATGAGGAACAAGAAATGATAAAGGAGGAGATGAACATACAGTTCATTTCTCAATCTCCTTCTCATTCTAGAAATTTGTTTGGGTTTGAACCCATTACCCAATAAGGCAATGTATTCACACTTAGTTAAAATTTACTAGGTTATTTCATGTTTTCACTTATTATCACTAGATTTCATCATTTTTCACACATTTTGACTAAATTTATTTATACAACTTATGTCTATGTTTACCAATAATGTTTTATAACACATAGAAGTTATTTTAGCCATTAAAATCAATATCTATTATTTAAATTTCTTATTTTTATTTAAATACTTTATTTTACAGCATTATTTACATTAAACACCATTTTATTTAAATAAATCATCATTTAACCCCAAAATTTGCACAAAAAATATTTTCTTGGTCAATTAAATTTAACAAACCTTATTAACATCATTTTTACATCCAAATCTTACTTTTGAACAACATCCCACCTTTTTGATTTACATTATTTACCATATAAAATTTTAATACTTCATATTAAAATTAACAAAACTCAACATTTGACAACAATTTGCAAAATTATTGCGTTTTATCAAATTAAAACCTTGAAATGCTTATTTTTAAGACAACTAACATACAAAGTTTTTAAAACTTTTTTCAACATTTTACATTTATTTCCAACATTATTTATTTACTTCAACAAATTATTATTGAATCAATTCTTTTATCTCACTTAATTAATTCAATAAATCCCCAAATTAACATATTACCAATATTTACAATTTATTATCAACCAAACCATTATATTTTATCAAAATCCATTGTTTATTTAAAATAAATTTTTTAATATATTTTATATCTCCAATTTATTTTATTTCTCTATTACTAAATTGTAACCACCGTTATAATTTAATTTTACAGGTAATCACCAAAACCAGGGTTGTTACAGTAGTGCTATAAATTAAAAGAAGGTAGTGCTACAAAGAGCAAGTGCCATAAATTAAAACAAGGCAGTGCTACAAATAGCAATTGTCACAAATTAAAACAAGGCAGTGCCACAAATTAAAGTAAGGTAGTGCCACAAACATTCACACCTATATACAACAAGTACAAGGCAAGGACAAGTGTATACATGAACTTAAATGATCAAATGAGTTGCAAGAACTCAAATAAAGTGATGAAAGTTGAACTTAACTTCCCAAAATCAAACAATGAAATTGAAATGAAATTTTAAGGTGCAAGAATCAAATGAACATGTATCAAATGAACATTCACACATATATACATACGTATGTATGTATATATACATGGAAGTTCAAAACGTCCACTAACTCAGATATGAACTAATAAAGCATTAGCCAAAGTTTTCACCATCACAACACATATATCTCAAAACAGAAATCTAAAAACACATATATCTCAAAACACATGAACTTAAATGGAATTCAGACATGGTTTGCACATATATGTACATATAAACACATGAAATCTAGTGGAACTCAAGTGAAACTCAACCATGAAGTACATGGAGTTTAAGGCCATTGTAACAACCCGATATTTTCAGCCATTAGCATCCACACATGTCGGTCTTGAATTGCTCAAAATACCGCGTTGTAAATAAATTTGGAGCAAATGAAATACAATCACAGAATCACAAACACAGAAATATCAGAATAACTCGCAGCGGAAATAAAATACATAGTAGTTCATGAAGCTACTAAGATAGAGTCTCAAACCAAATACATAATACAGTCTGAAAACAACATAATAGAAATCCCAATTACATAGAATTTCACTAATACATGAGATAAAGAACAGCTGAAACAGAGAGTAGATATAAATGTAGATAAGCAGAAACTCCAGCAAAGACCAGCTCCAGAAAGAGAATCCAAAGCTGTGAATACTCAGGCTGACCCGAGCGTAAAGTAAAACATAAAACACTCGAGTCAGGACAATATATACTTATATAATGTAAACCAACTCAAGTGAACTGTAGTAGAAATGCATAATAACTTAAAGGATGCTTGGGATCGCCCATCCTTTAAGAATCAGTTAAACTATAGATTAAATACATCCCGTGGTTAAAATTTCAAAATGGTATTTTATACTTCAAAATAAAATATCATTTCAAAATTCAATATCATTCAAAATCCATTTCAAAATATAAAAAATATAATGTCTTCCAAACCACATTCATTCTTATTTAATTTAAATATAATTATAAAAAACATTTCAAAATAGTTTATATTTTGAAACATATTACTTCCTTTTTAAATCATAAAATGAAGTTATTATATTTAATAATTAAATTATTAAATTTACAAAATTTTAGTCTTTCAAAATTCATTTATCCACTTAATTTATTAAAACAGATGAAAATTCAACTTTCGCAGCATTTAGAAATTGCTACAGAAAGTTACATTCAAAACAGTTCAATTTAACAAAAGACAGCATAAAAAAATGTTGTAATAGGGTTACATTAGTTTCAAATGAAACTTAGTTAAATTCAAAAATTATAAAATTTACAAAAATGCTATGATAGCCTTTAATTAAACTTAGCCATTTGGTTCATTATTATCAACTACAGCATTTACAAATGCTGTATTATCATTTACATTAGAATTAATAGCATTTCAGAAATGCATTTAACTAACTTCAAGTATTCAATATAATTTCACAAACAATTATATTTCTATTTAAATCATTTTTAGCTTATAAAATCATATAATTTCTCTTTTAAAACAATCATTCAAATACCCTTTATTCATGATTTTATAAAGTTAAATCTCCATTCAAAAATCAAAATTTAATAATAATTCACTTGTTAAATTCCAACATAAAATTTAAAATTCATTAAATTAGATTTAACTTAACACTTAATTTTAAAATTTTCAAATATAACTTAATTTCATTTTTATTTACTTAACTTAAAATTCACTTTTAAGACAAATTCACAAATTTCTAATTTTAGTTATATTTCAAAATTTCAACATAAATATTCATTCATTTCACATTTAACTTTATTCAAAAATCATTAATGTATTACAAAATCATTTTGAATTCACTTGATTCAAAATATCATAAATTTATCACGTTTTCATATTAAATTTAAATTCCATTTTTCACCAAATTATAATTTCCAAAATAACTTACATTTCAGATTTCTAACTTTGCCCTTTATTTATTTCACTTATAAATTTTCAGAAAATCAATAATGCTTTACAAAAATCATTTTTATTAAATCTAATCAAAATATTATAATATTTACATTTCTAAAAAAAAATTTAGAAAAACATATTTTAACAACGGGTCTGTATTTCATTTTCTAGCCTAGGTAAAGTGATACGGGTAATATATCATTTCAACCCGTAATTTACAAAGAAAACCCGGGTTTAATCATTTCAAACCCGTAATCCCAAGTAAAAGAAAATAATTGAAAATCATTCAGGCCTATCATTTCAGCCCATAACGATTTTCTCCTATTCTAAAGTCCGTTCGGGTATGTATCATTTCAACCCATAGTGATTCTAATCTACAGGGAACTTGCAGTGTGATAAACTGATAAAAATAACAGAACAACATAATATAACAGTAACAGATGTTATAACAGGTGTATAATCATGGGTGAATATCATATAATCATAATATAGCAGGTGTAACATGATAATGCATTTTACAGATTCAAAAGGGGTAAATTTACTAGTTATATATGTACATATTGTCTGGTGAGAATAACTCACTGTTTTGAGCTGGAGACACAACGACGAATGCACGAATGAGGTCCAAACAAGCACGATAACATGACACAAAGATGATTGGAAGAGCCAAAGATTAATTCTCCTTGGATACATGAGACAAAACAAATAAATATAACATAAGTTTTCAACCCAAATTCAATTAAACAAAGCTAGAAATGAATACACAAAACATCACCGGAGTGTTTGCACTTGCTTTCTACCACCTATGCTTCAACTCCAGATCTGAAATGTATGGCTAAGGGGTGTGTTTGGATCTTGTTTTGGGTTCATAGGTCAGCCATTGCATGGATATAAAGGAGTAGAGATAAAGGTATGAGCATGACACTACACTACAAGGCAAAAAGAAATGGTTTCAAGGCAAAACAAGCCACGGCCAAAGGCAAGTGGTCACGGCCAGGTCTGATGTGGTTAGTAGGAGGACATGGCAGTGGTGTCAGGTCAGGAATTTGCTGGAGATGGTGGTGCAAGTGGCGGCCAAGGTGATGGTTTGAGTGGTGGAACAAGATTGGCGCTCGGCTAGGTTGAACAAGTAGAGTGTTTGCATAAACTTTGGTGGATCTAGTCATAGATGACCACGGCATGGCTTGGTCAGTGGGCTGGAGGAGATGGTGACCTGATGTGGTGATGGTGGAGGCGGCTATGGTGGTGGAGGAGCAAGGGCCGAACCATGGAAGGTAGAAGGCATGTTCAAAAATCAAACAACAAGTAGAAAAAATGGAAAAAGAAGATGAAAGTTTACCAAATTTTCTTTGTTCAGATGGAGGCCGAAAATTTTGAGGTGAGAAGTGTTTCTATACGTGAAAAATGAATAGGAATGCAGCTGAAAGAATGAGGCATGGTCAGCCCCAAAATGAATGCAAGCGTTGGTGGAAAATGAAGAGGCAGGGAGGTGAAAAGTCTAAGGTAAATGAAAGGTTAAAAACTCTTCAAATTTCTCCATTTCTTTTGAATTTTTTTATAACTGAAATATATTTATAAATACAGATAAAAACACGAAAATTTAGTAAATAAACAAAAATAAATAAATAAATATTAATTAAATATAATTAGATTAAGAAAATAGCTTAAAAATACAAACTAGTCTTGGAAATATGAAAATAAATGGAACAAACTTCGAAAAATTTCTATGTGCTTGAAAATATTTATAAATAAAGGTAAGAACATAAAAATAAAATGCATATGTAAAAATGAATAAATAAATTTTAATTAAATATAATTTAATGAAGAAAATAGCAGAAAAATGAAAACTAGCCAATAAAAATAGAAAACAAATTCAATAAATTTTTGGAAAAATTCAAACATCACTTTAAAAATATTTAAAAGACAAAAATATATAATATAACATATTACACACATATATATAAAAATTAAAATATTTTTTTATATAAATTAAAATAGACAATTTTTTATTAAATAAATCAATTTACTTACAATATTGTAAAAAGCATAACTTTCACAATATAAATCGGATTTCAACGAAACGAAAAGCAGTATTCTTAAATTGTAATATATTTTCATAATAAAAGATAAAATTTAAGAATTTAAATATTTAAAGTTGAAATTTAAAAATCAAAGTTTGACACAAATTGACCAAAGTCAACATTTCAGGAAAATATTCAATTTATACCATTTGGAATTGTAATTCACATAATAATCAAAGTTTATATTTAAAAATGAAATGCTTGAAATGAAACAAGTTTTAAGAAAATTCAAAATGAAGTAAAGTCAAAATTAAAATATACATAAAAATCTAGGGTTGTTACACTCTCCCCCACTCAAATCTTTTCGTCCTCGAAAAGGAAGGAAGCGGAGAAACAACAAGAAAGAACAATAGGTTGGAATACATCCCCGAAAGGAGGTAGGGAAAAAAGATAGCTAGGAGGTAAAGTAGGCTGAAAGGCAAGGATGAACCTTATTTGAACCATTATACATTTGAATTTATTTTTTTATTTTTTTTAGTATGATGAATAGTCATTTGATTCAAATCTGATGGTTCAAAGTAAACAATATTTAAAACATTTTAAATTTAAAAGGGAAAATAACCGATCAAAATATTTTTTTATATAGTACTTTATCAAGATACTTTTATCAAAATACTTTTATAACTCGATTTCTTAACAAGTTTATCCTCGTTCCTGTAGATTCTGGCAGTGCGTTGATCAGGCGCAAAGCTAGAATTCTCCAAGTACTTAGTAGACTTGTTTCAACACCCAGTGAAAATAATGAAAACACTTTTAAAAATAGATATGGAAAGTACAATCCAAACAAATCAACCAAACCGAAATAGTTGTCTAACCATGGATCGCAGATACACAATGGTTACGCCTGGATCCCCTAGGAAACAATCCGTATCCGTAAGCTTTCTCAGCCCTGCGAGTTACGCCATGATGACGAGTAGAATGCAGGATACACAATGGTTACGCCTGGATCCCCCAGGAAACAATCCGTACCCCTAGGCAAGACTCAGCCAGGCACTTGCGCTACTCTTCGCGACCTACACAGATTGCAGGATACACAATGGTTACGCATGGATCCCCCAGGAAACAATCCGTACCCCTAGGCAAGACTCAGCCAGGCAGTTGCGCTATGTAGTCGCGATCATAAGACCATGGAGATCGCCATGGAATTCGATGGACACTCGGGTATCATATCCGGAAAACCCAAATCAAAGAGAGAGAATAATATCGATAGAATGAATCCACAGTGTGGCCACAAAGCGGATATCAAGCAGAAGGCACTTTCCATATCTTTACTTCGAAAATATGTATCATATAGTACCTTTCAAAATCACTTTCAAATATCATACTTATATAAAGTCCATTTTATATAAGATTTCATTTCAAATCAAATACTTTTCAAAATAATAGTATATCAAATCACACTTATATAAATTTCGATTATATAAGATTTCATTTTTTTCAAAATTGAGTACCTTTTCAAATTCAATAGTTTCCGAATCATTAGTTTTCAAATCAACTGCATACTTACACAAATCAATTTTTATATAAGTTCGATAACTCCCAAATCAAGTATTTAGTAAATCAAGGTTCTCAATTTTAATTTGTTCAATATCAATTCAGTTTCAAAAATCATATATGATTTCACCAAATCCTTTCTTCCAAATCACATATATTCAGTTTTAAATTTTCTTAAAGCCAAAGATTTAGAAGATAATCCAAAGTTCCGAATCAACCACATTTATGCCAAAAAAATTCATTTCTATTTCAAACATATATTCATTATCAAAAAATCATAATACTTTCAAAGTTTTAAATCTTTCGAAACCAAAATACTTGAAACTTTTGCACTTTGAAAATCATAACCCTTTGAAATCATACATTTGAAATCACAAAACATTCCTTTAATTCTTTACATTTCACAAATTTATTCAATTATACCCAAATCTAAAATTTCCAATTTTAATTCAATTCAAACAATCAGTTTCAATTCAATTTAGTTTTCCAACAAAACCATTTCAAATATTATCAAATTTCAAATATAGATTTGATTTATAAAATAAACTATTAAATCTTAAATATTTTTCAAGGCTTAAATATACCATATTTCAAACTAAATTTTATAATTTCATATATCTCAAATTTTCTTAATTATTACTTACATATGTCATCATTTCGCAACATTACATTCAATCGTTCGCTTGATCACACAAGTTCGCTTTCGAACTAGTATTGCCCATTCGACTTCCCTAATGCGGACTTCGATATGGTTTCTCGACTAGAAGCCATCAGTCTCCTTGCATAGCCATATACTATGATAGTGAATTCTAGAATCAAGCCCAAAATCCATATCAATATTGCCCATCAAGAATCAAATGAAAAATCCTAACACGAAATGGTGTAATTCACCTCGAACTTGTGTACTCAAACTTGGATCAAATTAATTATGCGAATAAAACAACATACGTACAACTTATGTATCTATTCCAACTTGTTAAATAAATAGCTTTATAAAGATGTTACTAAGTTAAAACATTTAAAACCAAATTTTTCTCAAACATTTGAAGACTAATTTTTATCCAAAACATTTCAAACTAAATTTCATATTAGTATAATTCAAAATAGTCTTATTTATTTACTTAACAAAACAGTTTCAACTTATACAAATCATATTATTTCATACTTGAAGCATACAAACTAAACTTATATTCTTTATCAAATACCTTATACCTTTCAAAATTTCTTAGCTTTGAAAAGTTAAAGTTGATTTGGAAGTGCTCTAACCTTCAAAATAGTCGAAGAAATCATAATTTCAAATCCAAGAGTGGGAAATCACTAACAAATCAGTAAATCAATTCCAATAGATAAGGTTATATCAAAACAAATCTGAATCTCGAGGACTGAACACCGACTTACTTTAAATCATTTCAAATATATATATATATATATATATATATACATATACATATATCTTTCGAATATCAAACCATATTTCAAAATCTGAAATCAAAATTGGTTTCACAAAATCACTCGCATAGCAAAGCTACTAGAGTGGCCTCTCCCCCACTCAGAAACTCGAAAATCAATGTCGATGATGCATACATTCATCATCGAAAGTATTTTCCAATGACACAAGTGAGTTTTGGACTTCAATTAACTTTGAAAAACTTCTTTGAAATTCCTTAGAAATCATTGAAATTCATTCGAATACATTTGAAACATTTTTTTTATTTGAAAAAAATATCTTTAAATCATATTATTATTATATATTTTCCAAAATCTTAAAACCGATTTCAAAACACCGGAGTTCGATTCCTCGAAATTCAAATTCAAAACCCTTCAGTTATAAATCATTTTTGTATAAATCAAGTTCTTAAAAAAAAATTCAAAATTTCAAATTCTTTCGAAGCTTCCAATTTTCATTTTAAAAGGTATATAATCCTTATTGGAAACATTTCACTTTTTATATACAAAATATGGTCATCCTTAATAATTTCGATGTATACACAATTTCAAAATATAACCGAACACAAATTTCCAAAGGATGATTCAAGGAAGGATTTCAAACAAACAAAGATTCAAAATTAGAGGAACTCTAAACAAATAGAATTCTAGTTCGAAGATAAACTCAAACGAAGATGAGATAATTTAATTACCAAATAGAGGATAGATAAGCCTATATAAATCGCGGGCGACCTTAACCGGTCAACCGAGACTTTAAGGATATAATCAATACGGAAATCTAAGGCAAATCGACCTTTGATCGCCAGAGATAGAATCCGGGTAGAGCAGGAGATGGATAGCATTAACATCCGAGGATACAGAAATCTCCGTGAATCAAAGCCAATTGTAAAGGAGTTTCACCCATTTACAAATCATTCAACAATTTACAGAATCACCGCCCTTTAGAGAGGTCATTCCAAAGTAGAGTTACAGAATGCTCCGAATCAAAAGGAAAAATGGGGAAAACAAGACTGGATTCTAGAATAAGTCGGAGCGTTCCAAAGTTCAAGAAATCCTAATCGATATGAATCTTAAACAAGAGATTTCTAACAAGGTGGATACCGAAGAGATGAAGTTTAAAAAATCTTGATTTCGAAATAAGAACATTTTTATACCAAAATAATCTTTGAAAATCTTTTAAAATCATTTGGAAATCATTTTATACTTCGAAAATACGTTCTCTCACAAGGAAATGATTCTGAGATTTATTTCACTCATTTTAGGGTATTTCTACCCTATCTTAAATGAGTTTTTGCTTCGCAGGCTAAGGTTTGCCTAAAACCTGGCTCTGATACCAACTGTAACAACCCGATATTTTCAGCCATTCGCATCCACACATGTCAGACTTGAATTGCTCAAAATACCGCGTTGTAAATAAATTTGGAGCAAATGAAATACAATCACAGAATCACAGACACAGAAATATCAGAATAACTCGCAGCGGAAATAAAATACATAGTAGTTCATGAAGCTACTACGGCGGAGTCTCATACCAAATACATAATACAGTCTGAAAACAACATAATAGAAATCCCAATTACATAGAAGTTCACTAATACATGAGATAAACTAGAACAGCTGAAACAGAGAGTAGATATAAATGTAGATTAGCAGAAACTCCAGCAAAGACCAGCTCCAGAAAGAGAATCCAAAGCTATGAATACTTAGGCTGACCCGAGCGTAAAGTAAAACACAAAACACTCGAGTCAGGACAATATATACTTATATAATGTAAACCAACTCAAGTGAACTATAGTAGAAATGCACAATAACTTAAAGGATGCTTGGGATCGCCCATCCTTTAAGAATCAGTTAAACTATAGATTAAATACATCCCGTGGTTAAAATTTCAAAATGGTATTTTATACTTCAAAATAAAATATCATTTCAAAATTCAATATCATTCAAAATCCATTTCAAAATATAAAAAATATAATATCTTCCAAACCACATTCATTCTTATTTAATTTAAATACCATTACAAAACACATTTCAAAATAGTTTGTATTTCGAAACATATTACTTCCTTTTTAAATCATAAAATGATGTTATTATATTTAATAATTAAATTATTAAATTTAAAAAAAAAATTAGTCTTTCAAAATTCATTTATCCACTTAATTTATTAAAACAGATGAAAATTCAACTTTCGCAGCATTTAGAAATTGCTACAGAAAGTTACATTCAAAACAATTCAATTTAACAAAAGACAGCATAAAAAAATGCTGTAATAGGGTTACATTAGTTTCAAATGAAACTTAGTTAAATTCAACAATTATAACATTTACAAAAATGCTATGATAGCCTTTAATTAAACTTAGCCATTTGGTTCATTATTATCTGTTGAGCCACAAGTTTTATGAAAGTTTTGATTTCTGACAAATAAGGCGATCGACAAAACAAGGTCATTAGAGCTACATATGTTACTATAGATTATAGGTTGATTATTTGATATTGTAATAGTTATAAACTTGTTAAAATCTATCCTCAAATAATCATGCACCTCAATATAATCGATATATATACGTTTTATAGCATTGCACATTTATTGTGCAAATTAACAGGAACCGGTCGACCGGTTAGTAATCATACGGTCGACCGTTTCTGTGTAAAATGCACAATGAACGTGCACACATGCACATAACGTATATATATTTTAAATTCCTGTCTACTGGTCACTTTTTAACCTGTCGACCGTTTTTGAACAGAAAGCAAGTTTTCCAAAAGACACTTCTCTTCTCCAAAGGTTGCATCTCTTACCTTTCACCAAAGATCATATCTCTTAATGGCAACGAGTTACAACCATTCTTATCTATATAAACTCATCCAATTCGTTGATTAAATAATAACGATTTCATATTCTTTTAATCTAATCTCTGATCTTATTTCTGCATTATAAAAGCTCTAAATTATTTATTGAATCTTTGAAACTATTTCATATCCTTTGATTCAATAATATACTTTCCTTAATCTTTTCAAAACATCATATCGCATACTTTGAGGATAAGATTATAGGAAGGGTGTACTGCTATTGACAAATCCGTGTTTTTCAAGAGCACAAGTTGTCAACAACAATTGCATTTGTTCTTCTGTTGAAGTCCTCTGAGTTGTAAGAGGCAAGTGTTGAAGTCCTCAGTGTATTAGAGGCGTGAAATCCCGTTCGGTTGTTCGGGTGTTGTAAACCTGTTCCTCCGGGTGAAGCGAGGTAGTTAATAGTGAAAATCCAGATAGAAGTCTGGGACTGGACGTAGGACGGTGCTCCGAACCAGTATAAAAATCTCTGGTGTGATTTTTCTATTTTTTATTTACTATGCTATTATCATCTATTTCAGCATTTGTATTGTAATCCATATTACACGATCCGTGTATACTATATTAGCACATATAATTGTATACACACCGCCCTTTCAATTGGTATCAAAGCAAATGAAAGTGTGGTGTGTACGAGTGCACGTGCTAATATAGTACACACGGATCGTGTAATATGGAATATAATATAAATGCGGAAATAGATGATAATAGCAAAGTAAATAAAAATAGAAAAATCACACCAGAGATTTTTATACTGGTTCGGAGCACCGTCCTACGTCCAGTCCCAGACTTCTATCTGGATTTTCACTATTAATTACCTCGCTTCACCCGGAGGAACAGGTTTACAACACCCGAGCAAACGAACGGGATTTCACGCCTCTAATACACTGAGGACTTCAACACTTGCCTCTTACAACACAGAGGACTTCAATAAAAGAACAAATGCAATTGTTGTTGACAACTTGTGCTCTTGAAAAACACGGATTTGTCAATAGCAGTACACCCTTCCTATAATCTTATCCTCAAAGTATGCGATATGATGTTTTGAAAAGATTAAGGAAAGTATATTATTGAATCAAAGGATATGAAATAGTTTCAAAGATTCAATAAATAATTTAGAGCTTTTATAATGCAGAAATAAGATCAGAGATTAGATTAAAAGAATATGAAATCGTTATTATTTAATCAACGAATTGGATGAGTTTATATAGATAAGAATGGTTGTAACTCTTTGCCATTAAGAGATATGATCTTTGGTGAAAGGTAAGAGATGCAACCTTTGGAGAAGAGAAGTGTCTTTTGGAAAACTTGCTTTCTGTTCAAAAACGGTCGACAGGTTAAAAAGTGACCAGTAGACAGGAATTTAAAATATATATATACGTTATGTGCATGTGTGCACGTTCATTGTGCATTTTACACAGAAACGGTCGACCGTATGATTACTAACCGGTCGACCGGTTCCTGTTAATTTGCACAATAAATGTGCAATGCTATAAAACGTATATATATCGATTATATTGAGGTGCATGATTATTTGAGGATAGATTTTAACAAGTTTATAACTATTACAATATCAAATAATCAACCTATAATCTATAGTAACATATGTAGCTCTAATGACCTTGTTTTGTCGATCGCCTTATTTGTCAGAAATCAAAACTTTCATAAAACTTGTGACTCAACATTCTCCCCCTTTTTGATTGATGACAATATATATCTGCAAATCTGAATCTCCCCCTGAGTACGTGATCTCTTTCTCTTTGAATTCTTATAAATGTATGCTCCTGCAAGCAATTGTTAGCACTTTCTCCCCCTTTGTCATCGACAAAAAGGAGTAACAGATACTAGAATATGATATTCATAGAATGAATATGATATGCATAGAAAAATAAATTATTAACACATCAAAAACATAACAGAGTTTACTACAGAACATAATGTCAATTGAAAATCATAAATAACGACACTATTTAGTACAAGTGTCGATGAATGTTTTTAAAGAGCTAAGGTATAATAGAATCTAGGATGAAGCAGATCGTATCTCCTCTTCATCATCATCATCGTCATCATCATCATCATCTTCTTCTTCCTCATCATTGTGCCCTTTATATATATATATACGTTATCATTTGAGGATAGATAAAGATATGTTGTCGTATTTTCAGTTTTTTTATATAAACCTATACGTTACTTTTCCCTCTACCCTCATTCACTCTTTACTCAAACTATTCTCTTGCCCCAAATCACAAACCCTAGCTCCCATTTTTCAATTCCCAAATCACAAATCCTCCAACAATGGCTCCTCCTCAAAAGAAATCAATTGAAAGGGCGGTGTGTATACAATTATATGTGCTAATATAGTATACACGGATCGTGTAATATGGATTACAATACAAATGCGGAAATAGATGATAATAGCATAGTAAATAAAAAAATAGAAAAATCACACCAGAGATTTTTATACTGGTTCGGAGCACCGTCCTACGTCCAGTCCCATACTTCTATCTGGATTTTCACTATTAATTACCTCGCTTCACCCGGAGGAACAGGTTTACAACACCCGAGCAAACGAACGGGATTTCACGCCTCTAATACACTGAGGACTTCAACACTTGCCTCTTACAACACCGAGGACTTCAACACTTGCCTCTTACAACACCGAGGACTTCAACACTTGCCTCTTACAACACGGAGGACTTCAACAAAGATAAATATAATTGTTTGTTGACAGTATGTGTTCTTGCTAACACAGTTTTGTCACTTGTAGTACAAACTTCCTATAATCTTATCCTCAAAATATGTGAATGATGTTTTGTGAAGATTAAGGGAAGTATATTACTTATTGAATCAAAAGATATGAAATAATTTCAATGATTCAATAAGTAATCAAAATAATTGAGAGCTTTTAGTATGCAGGAGTATTTAGAAAGTAAGATCAGAAATTAGAGTAGAAAAACATATATTTTTCATCTGTTTGAATCAATGATTTAGATGAGTTTATATAGAGAAAAATAGTTGTAACTCTTTGTGAACAGTAGCCATTAATAGATATGATCATTGATGAAAGGTAAGAGATGCAACCATTGGAGAAAGAAGTGTCTTTTGGAAAAGGTTGCTCTCTGTTTAAAAACGGTCGACAGGTCAAAAAATGACCAGTAGACAGGAATTTGAATATATATATATATACGTTATGTTCACTTGTGCACATTATCTGTGCATTCTGGGCAAAAACGGTCGACCACCTGACGAACTTTCTCATTAGACTTATATATATAGTTTTTATATCTTTATCTATCTCTTGTGTAATGAAGGTTATATTTTGTATTACGTATAAAATATAATATATATAGGTTGATATATGATAAAAACTTGAAATATAAACTGAAATATCACAACAGACCAAGACCGGTCGACCGCCCCTATTATAGCCGGTCGACCGTTTGCTCTCTGGTTGAAAACGGTCGACCGGCCAAAAATTGTAGGTCGACTGGTTGTCGTTTTTTCAGTTTTTTTATATAAATCTATACGTTTCTTTTCCCTCTACCCTCATTCACTCTTTACTCAAACTATTCTCTTGCCCCAAATCACAAACCCTAGTTCCCATTTTTCAATTCCCAAATCACAAATCCTCCAACAATGGCTCCTCCTCAAAAGAAATCAAAGAAAGGAGCAACCTCTGAAACTTCATCTCTTACCATCTCCGTCAAAAATTGGCTTCAAACTCCAATTGCTGTAACAAGATGGAATCAAATGACAAATTACAAGTTTCATCCAGGCTTTTTCATCAAATTTGATGATTTCACGTCATACGGAGTTCGGAGGTTAGCCAATAATGCCAACATTACTCCATTGATAGATTTTTCTGCAAATAGTGTGGAGATAAATCATTTGATGATCAAATTATTTTACGCCAACATGAATCTTGATGAATATCAACCTGATAATCCAAACGGCGTCATCTGGTCTATGGTCTGTGGGAAGCAAATTTTTCTTACTCATGCTAGAATTGCCTCTATACTTGGTATACCAAATCGAGGCGAAGAATTTTCGTCTACCTTCTGCGAAGTTTTCACTCGAAATAGTACCAGTCATCAGTTTATAGAAGACAATAGTGATGGCACTAAGTCTATTGGACTTCGCCCGACAGCCAGGTTACTTCATCGGGTCTTGATGCATTCTCTTTTTCCTAGACTTGGAAATTATGATGCAGTGTACAAAGAAAACTTCAAAGCACTCTATGCTATCTATGGTGAAATCCAAATCAATTGGGTTCACATGCTTTTTGATGAAATTCTCAAGGTAAATAACTCAACCCGGCCTCATTTCTTTTACAATGAATATATCATGAGACTTTTGTTAGATTGTGGGGTCAATCCTCCTGATTCTGCAACCTCAAAACCAAAATGCATTGACTCCATCACCATCAAGCGAATGAAGCTTCCTCCACCTTATCTTGAGATTATGCCTTTCGAAGAATGGCAACAAAGAGGACCAAGGAAACAACGAGCAACTTCATCTCGTCCTTGTTCCGATGAAGTAAAACTTTTAAAATCAAAGTCATCAACAAAAGAATCACTTGAAACAATCGCGCGTAACCAATTTTTGCTTGAATCACGTCTCAAGCGCATGGACTCTAAAATCGATAAGAGCTTCAATAAGGTCAAGTCATTCTTTGGTATGCTATGGGATGCTATATCTTGTTCCACATCCACCTCTGTTCAAGCACAAGACCCAGGAAAACGTCCTGCTGCTCCAGTTTTCACCTGGACATCATCTGACGAGTCTACAGGAATGAGTGGTCATGGACATGGTGAATCATCTAGAGGGCACAATGATGAGGAAGAAGAAGATGATGATGACGATGACGATGACGATGATGATGATGAAGAGGAGATACGATCTGCTTCATCCTAGATTCTATTATACTTTAGCTCTTTAAAAACATTCATCGACACTTGTACTAAATAGTGTCGTTATTTATGATTTTCAATTGACATTATGTTCTGTAGTAAACTCTGTTATGTTTTTGATGTGTTAATAATTTATTTTTCTATGCATATCATATTCATTCTATGAATATCATATTCTAGTATCTGTTACTCCTTTTTGTCGATGACAAAGGGGGAGAAAGTGCTAACAATTGCTTGCAGGAGCATACATTTATAAGAATTCAAAGAGAAAGAGATCACGTACTCAGGGGGAGATTCAGATTTGCAGATATATATTGTCATCAATCAAAAAGGGGGAGAATGTTGAGTCACAAGTTTTATGAAAGTTTTGATTTCTGACAAATAAGGCGATCGACAAAACAAGGTCATTAGAGCTACATATGTTACTATAGATTATAGGTTGATTATTTGATATTGTAATAGTTATAAACTTGTTAAAATCTATCCTCAAATAATCATGCACCACAATATAATCGATATATATACGTTTTATAGCATTGCACATTTATTGTGCAAATTAACAGGAACCGGTCGACCGGTTAGTAATCATACGGTCGACCGTTTCTGTGTAAAATGCACAATGAACGTGCACACATGCACATAACGTATATATATTTTAAATTCCTGTCTTGGTCACTTTTTAACCTGTCGACCGTTTTTGAACAGAAAGCAAGTTTTCCAAAAGACACTTCTCTTCTCCAAAGGTTGCATCTCTTACCTTTCACCAAAGATCATATCTCTTAATGGCAAAGAGTTACAACCATTCTTATCTATATAAACTCATCCAATTCGTTGATTAAATAATAACGATTTCATATTCTTTTAATCTAATCTCTGATCTTATTTCTGCATTATAAAAGCTCTAAATTATTTATTGAATCTTTGAAACTATTTCATATCCTTTGATTCAATAATATACTTTCCTTAATCTTTTCAAAACATCATATCGCATACTTTGAGGATAAGATTATAGGAAGGGTGTACTGCTATTGACAAATCCATGTTTTTCAAGAGCACAAGTTGTCAACAACAATTGCATTTGTTCTTTTGTTGAAGTCCTCTGAGTTGTAAGAGGCAAGTGTTGAAGTCCTCAGTGCATTAGAGGCGTGAAATCCCGTTCGGTTGTTCGGGTGTTGTAAACCTGTTCCTCCGGGTGAAGCGAGGTAGTTAATAGTGAAAATCCAGATAGAAGTCTGGGACTAGACGTAGGACGGTGCTCCGAACCAGTATAAAAATCTCTGGTGTGATTTTTCTATTTTTTATTTACGATGCTATTATCATCTATTTCAGCATTTGTATTGTAATCCATATTACACGATCCGTGTATACTATATTAGCACATATAATTGTATACACACCGCTCTTTCATTATCAACTACAGCATTTACAAATGCTGTATTATCATTTACATTAGAAGTAATAGCATTTCAGAAATGCAGTTTATTAAATTCAAGTATTCAATATAATTTCACAAACAATTATATTTCTATTTAAATCATTTTTAGCTTATAAAATCATATAATTTCTCTTTTAAAACAATCATTCAAATACCCTTTATTCATGATTTTATAAAGTTAAATCTCCATTCAAAAATCAAAATTTAAAAATAATTCACTTATTAAATTCCAACATAAAATTTAAAATTCATTAAATTAAATTTAACTTAACACTTAAGTTTAAAATTTTCAAATATAACTTAATTTCATTTTTATTTACTTAACTTAAAATTCACTTTTAAGACAAATTCACAAATTTCTAATTTTAGTTATATTTCAAAATTTCAACATAAATATTCAATCATTTCACATTTAACTTTATTCAAAAATCATTAATGTATTACAAAATCATTTTGAATTCACTTGATTCAAAATATCATAAATTTATCACATTTTCATATTTAATTTAAATTCCATTTTTCACCAAATTATAATTTCCAAAATAACTTACATTTCAGATTTCTAACTTTGCCCTCTATTTATTTCACTTATAAACTTTCAGAAAATCAATAATGCTTTAGAAAAATCATTTTTATTTAATCTAATCAAAATATTATAATATTTACATTTCTAAAAAAAAAATTAGAAAAAAAATTTTTAACAACGGGTCTGTATTTCATTTTCTAGCCTAGGTAAAGTGATACGGGTAATATATCATTTCAACCCGTAATTTACAAAGAAAACCCGGGTTTGATCATTTCAAACCCGTAATCCCAAGTAAAAGAAAATAATTGAAAATCATTCAAGCCTATCATTTCAGCCCATAACGATTTTTTCCTATTCTAAAGTCCGTTCGGGTATGTATCATTTCAACCCATAGTGATTCTAATCTACAGGGAACTTGCAGTGTGATAAACTGATAAAAATAATAGAACAACATAATATAACAGTAACAGATGTTATAACAGGTGTATAATCATGGGTGAATATCATATAATCATAATATAGCAGGTGTAACATGATAATGCATTTTACAGATTCAAAAGGGGTAAATTGACTAGTTATATATGTACATATTGTCTGGTGAGAATAACTCACTGTTTTGAGCTGGAGACACAACGACGAATGCACGAATGAGATCCAAACAAGCACGATAACATGACACAAAGATGATTGGAAGAGCCAAATATTAATTCTCCTTAGATACATGAGACAAAACAAATAAATATAACATAAGTTTTCAACCCAAATTCAATTAAACAAAGCTAGAAATGAATACACAAAACATCACCAGAGTGTTTGCACTTGCTTTCTACCACCTATGCTTCAACTCCAGATCTGAAATGTATGGCTAAGGGGTGTGTTTGGATCTGGTTTTGGGTTCATAGGTCAGCCATTGCATGGATATAAAGGAGTAGAGTTATATATGCAAAGGTATGAGCATGACACTACACTACGAGGCAAAAAAAAATGGTTTCAAGGCAAAACAATCCACGGCCAAAGGCAAGTGGTCACGGCCAGGTCTGGTGTGGTTAGTAGGAGGACATGGCAGTTGTGACGACCCGCCTTTCTCAATCCCAGAAAGACGTTTCATCATTAAGAAAGAAAGGGATAGAAATAGAAAAGAATAGAAAGAAAGAATAACAACATCAGAATCTCACAGCGGAATGGAACAAAATATAATACATCACATAACTATTACATAGTTATACATACATCAGAGTCTTACAATATCAGATAACAGTACTGTCATATACATACATGTCCATACATACATCCAAAATACAGCATACACTAATTACACAGCGGAACTACATATATTGATACATACGTCTGGTCTTCCTCCAAAAAGAGCTCCTCCAGAAAGTCAACACTTCCAATACCTATCACTTGGCTACTCGTAAAAATTTGATTACCCAAGAGTTTATGAAAACACAAAATATAAACTCCGGGTCAGACATGGGTCTGGTATGAGTAAACAGGTTAAAATTGCTTAACTTTGAAATCACTTGAAAATAAAGGTATCACGTGAGACTTCCCACAAATAAATACGGGTAAGTTTTTACCTTACGCTAACCAAAACATTTTATAGGAAATTCTGTGATATTATAATAGTGTCTAGGGTTTTCAAGTAAAATACAGAAATAGCTGAAATGCTTACATCTCACATTTCAACATAGTTGGGCACAATCAAATCGTACGGCGCTTATTGGATATTGGATCCCATACAATGGCAGGGCTACTGGGGTACCGCCCGTCACAGTACGTGGCCTAGATCACCGCACCGAGGATTACTCCCTTCATCCCCTGCAACACAAGGCCGGAACCATTACTTACTGAACAGTCCCGAACAAGATAACCCCGCAGTTGTGGCCAACAACTGCCCACTAAGCCGAAATAAAAAGGGACATCTAGACAGGGGAATATCTTGTCCTGCTTGGGCATGACCCACCTAACCTTGCTGCATCTCCCATGTTTTAGCCATTCCCGGTTGATGAGGCTTGAGGCTACGATTACCTTTATTGAACATTATCTTAGAATGCTCATCGTCCGCCTGACGATGTGTTGAAAGCATTCAATCCATACAAGTTCGTACCGGGTTCGAACGAAACCGAAGGTATTATCTCGCTACACTTATTTTGGAATCACCCTCAGAGTTAACGACGATAACCCTTGCATTCTGAAACACCATCTCGATCTCCATTTGATAAGTTACGACCTATCGTTTAATTTGGATCGATGTGGTTTTCGGAGAATCAAAATTGATTCTTCCGATCCCGGTCTCATCGGATCCAAACGCCATTTTAAGGGCCAAATTGTCTATTTAACTTAACAGTTTAATTAAATATCAGAAATTAACATAACAGATATATCAGATAAACCATATACAGTTAACATAGATATCCATAATGTATCACACATATCACGGAAATATCATTAACAGATATCACAGTCAACCAAACAGAGTTATCAATGCATATCAAACAAATTTGGTTTTACTTAACTAAATTATTTGCTTAAGAATAAACTATTTTATTCTGTAAATTAATTACTGATTAATTAGCTGATTAACGATTAATTAATTAATTAGTTAATCATTAATTTGTAATTTATAAATTATCTAACCTTTATTTAGTTATTTAATTAACTTCTATTCATTAACTATTACTCAATTACCCAATTAGTTAGTTTATTCTTAATTATCAATTAATAATTAATAACTTACTTATTAAAATGAATTAATTATTTAATTATTAAAAATTACTTTAATTATCAATTTAATTAAAGTGTAATATCTTTAATTAATCTCGTATGTTAACTTTCATTCACTAATTAACTTTTTAATGACAAGCTTATGTTCTTAAGATTTTAATGGATTTAACCTATGATTAAATTTTTATTTCAAATTCAACATAAAGGTATTAATTTAAAAATTCAAGTATACATTTTAATTAACATTCCAACTATTTACTGACAAATCTTCTACCTTTATATTTTTACTTAAATCCAATCTTTAATTAAAACATTAGCTTAATTAATTAACATTTGATTATTGAACTCAGTTATAAGCCTGTACAAGAAAATCATTACCAGACTTTGAAAACACCGAGACACAATCGTACCATACTCGAGAAAAAACCCGAGTTTCCCACGTCTCACTCGTGCTCTCCCCTTCCCTCCCTTCTCTCCAGTTCTTCTCTTCTTCTTCTTCTTCTTTTTTTTATTTTATATAAAGTTGAAAACGCTTAGCTGAAACTTCTCTAGCACGCGACTCGGGGAAACACAAAAATTACTCGAAGCATCCTCACCCATGTCTCGCGCAACCCACGCGATAACACAGAACCCAAAAACAAACGCGACACTGATCACCACCGTGCACGTGCATGGTGGTTTGCGTTGCCATCGGCAACGGGTGGCGATCCTCACACATCCCAAAACACCCCTAGGCTCGAATTCTAAAACCAGTTTTCAATTTTAAGATAAAAATGAAAATATGACTTAAAACTCGAATAAAACGACAGCAACCCCACCGCCAATTTGATCGCGCAGCCACCACACATCACCAGAGGTGATGAAAATTCACCAAGACGTCGCCTACACCTCCACCTAGCTCCTCCTACAGTCGCGCTTCACTCGGTTACATATTTGAGCCGAAATCAATTTTTTTTACAGAGCTTTGAAAAAAATGGGTTTAAACCCTATTTATGATTCGAACTCAAAATCCATGAATTCGAAAAATAAATTACTATTTTTCTAGTGTTAATATCTCTTTCATCTTGCTTCATGCCAGATTTCAGGAATTAAAATTTCATCAATCTTCCAAATTTGACCAAAAACCAGAAAATCTTCTTTTAACAACTGCTCTAGAAATCTTTGCCTTTAAATCAAAATTTTTATGTTAAAATTCATAATTAGGTTTATGAAAACTAAATATACGATTAGATTTACAAATTTAAACACTTGAATTTTAAACTTTGAATTTCTTTTATCATGTAGTTTGAATACAGAGTTAACATCATACTGTTTAATCTCACACATGTTTAACAGGCTTTGTTTAAACTAAACAAACTTACATTATCTCACTACCACATTCAAATGACTATGTAAACAAGTTTTTTTTTTGTAAATTTATTTGCTTTAGTTTGTACAAAACTTGAAGTAATCAAAACAATCATGCAAACTTCCAATGTAAACAACATACACAGAACAGTATGTTTTAATCTTTATCAACATATATCAGTAAGAAGAATATGCAAGCTAAAGTTGAAAATTAGTTTTATTTACTCACATAAAACTGTTAGTTGAACAGAAAGTATGTTGAAGAACTTGCAGATGAATTTCTCTGAAACTTTCCTCTCCACTCTTCTTTCTGTTTCTCTCTTCTTTGCTTATTTACAGTTTTTTTTCTTTTTCTTTTCTCTCTTTTAGTTTAAGTTTGTGTTCAGTGTTTATAAGTAATCTGAAGGTTATAAGTGAATATATAGATGCATGAATATAAGTTAAAGTCACTTAACAATAGGTTTTATCTGGCCAGTAAAAGTCTACAGAAAGTAATGATATAAGAGATTTCGGCTATGTACTTGGTTAAACAATATGTTAGGCTAATAAATGTTCATGTTATTAATTATGACAGCAACTAATTAATGGTTACTGACAGTTTTCTATTAGTACAAAGATATTTAAATTTATTTCGGCTAGCCTATCTTGCAAGATACAGGTTTTGTTTGTATTCTATTTGAAGTAAACTTTGTTTCTTGTTTGCTTATATACAAGCTACAGATTTTTGTTTATTATTATTTTGAAGTGAGACTTGTTTTATATTTAAGTTCACTCTATTTTCCTAAGGCACAAAACTGCACCCAACACTTACACAAGTTATAGTTAATATATATGTTTATTTATATGTTTATTACTGGTTTACTTTTATCTTTAGTTTATTATTATTCTTATTATTATTATTTTTCTGGGTACATCATTTAATTGCTGTACAAACTTATATATGTATTAAGCAATGTATCAAGATTCTTATATTTAACTTTGTTTTCTTATGCATAACTTTTATTATTCCATACTCTTGCTATTTGTTCATTTATACTGACATAAATGTTATAGTGTTCACAGGTTCATATACTTGTATTAATATAGTTCAAGTTATAGCTTATATTCGTAAATTTATATCTTGGTTACATTTTATATTTTATTTTTTTATGTTACTTTAATTACATATATAATATATGATTGTGTTTTATACTAGTTTCTTTTGAATGTTTACACTTATATTGTTTTGCATTTCCATGTTTTATGTTAAATAATTTCATGTTTGTTTATTTTAAAACTTATCATTTTAAAAACTAAAAGTGTATTCATATGTATTTTATCAAATATCAAAAATATAAAGACTTTGATTTGATTCAATTGAATAAGTCATATTTTGTTTAAATGGTTTTGAAACATTTAATTTTAAATTTTCCAAATCAAACTTTCTTTTATAAAACATACATAACTGTTAAACATTTAATATCTCATCAATTTTAAACATTGACAGACTTATATTTTATTTAAATTAGTTTAAATATTTATTAAAATATATCGTCAAAATTCCGGGTCGTTACATTCCTCCCCCCTTAAAAGAATTTCGTCCCCGAAATTTAAACAACAGTTAATTCAAAAGCTTATATATTCACAATCCAAACATACATATCATTCATACAATAGCAAACAAACAAACAAACAGTCTATTCTAACAAACAACACTAGTTATCCGAACATAAATCCGGATAAGCATTCTTAAGACTATCGAGAGTTTCCCAGGTACAGTCTCTGGGATCCTCACTCCATTGCACCTTGACGAGTTTCACCACTTTGTTCCTAAGTTGCTTCTCGTCTCTGTCCACAATCTGAACTGGATTTCTGACCACAGTTAAATTGGGTTCTACTTTTAAATCTTCTTGAATTACCGGTTCCACAACCAGTGAGGGATCATGAACAAATTTCCTCAAATGCGATACATGAAACACATTGTGAATCCCAGACATCCGTTCTGGTAATTCAATCCTGTAGGCCACAGCTCCAATTGTTTCCAACACTCGGAACGGTCCAATGTATCTCGAAGCAAGTTTTCCCGTCTTTTCGAATCTTATAGCACCTTTAATTAGGGAAACTTTAACAAAAACCAAGTCTCCGATCTCAAATTCTAATGGCCTTCGCCTTCTATCCGCATATTTCTTCTGACGATCTTGAGCAGCTTTCATCCTTTTCTTGATAAGCTCAACCTTCGCAGAAGCTTCACGAATAAGATCGGGTCCAAGCACAATACGATCCTTTGATTCAATCCAACAAGCTGGAGATTTACAGGGTCTTCCGTATAAAGCTTCATAAGGAGCCATCTTAATACTCGCTTGATAACTGTTATTATAAGAAAATTCCACCAGGTGAAGATGGTCTTCCCAAGATCCCCCAAAATCTAAAACACAAGCCCGTAGCATATCCTCAAGAATACGATTCAGCCTCTCCGTCTGTCCGTCCGTTTGAGGATGATAGGCTGTACTCAATCTCAAATCTGTTCCCATTGCTGATTGCAGAGCTTCCCAAAATTTGCTAGTGAAAATAGGATCACGGTCACTTACTATGCTGATTGGAACTCCATGCAATCGAACTATCTCCTTCAAGAAAATTTCCGCCAAAGAAACTGCAGTACGGGTTGCCTTTACTGGTATAAAATGGGCACTCTTAGTTAAAAGATCTACAATAACCCATATACCGTCATTTCCTTTCCTGGTTCTAGGCAAACCATCAATAAAATCCATTGAGATCATTTCCCATTTCCAATTCGGAATTTCCAAAGGTTGCAATAACCCGGCAGATTTCTGTTGATCACCTTTCACTTGCTGACAAATGGCACAACTATTCACAAATCTAGCAACATCCTTCTTCATATTCGGCCACCAGAAAGCTCTCCTCATGTCCTTATACATCTTCGAAATTCCCGGGTGAATATTCAATTTAGAACGATGACACTCAGCTAGGACTTCTTGCCTCAGTTCATCAATATTAGGCACACACAAACGACCATTCATCCTTAGAGTACCTTGATCATCCACCTTGAAATCTGAATATCGCCCGTCCTTAGATCCAAGAATTATTTCCTCAAAAGATTTATCTTCCATTTGCTTACTAATGATCCTTTCAATAAGAGATGGAACCACTTCCAGAAGAGATAAAACTGCATTCCTGCTGAGAGCATCAGCTACGACATTCGCTTTCCCCGGAGTGTACAGAATATCCAGATCATAGGATGCAAGAAATTCAACCCACCGCTGCTGTCTCAGATTAAGGTCTTTTTTAGAGAATAAATATTACAACGGTTTGTGATCCGTGAACAATTCAAATTTCTCTCCTAACAGATAATGCCTCCAAATCTTCAGAGCAAACACAATGGCAAGCAATTCAAGATCATGCGTAGCATAGTTTTTCTCATGAGGCTTCAACTGCCGACTAGCATACGCAATCACCCTTCCGTTCTGCATCAGAACCGCTCCCAAACCCACAATACAAGCATCCGTATAAACTTCGAATTTGCTCTTCCCATCCGGAACAGCAAGTACTGGTGCACTAGTGAGCCTTATCTTCAATTCCTGGAAAGCTTCTTCACATTGAGGTGTCCATTTGAATTTTGCTCCTTTTCTGGTCAGCTTAGTCAAATGCGAAGAAATCTTGGAATAATCTCTAATAAATCTCCTGTAGTAACCAGCCAATCCTAGAAAACTGCGAACTTCCGTCGGTGTCTCTGGCTGTTTCCATTCCAGAATAGTTTCGACTTTCGCTGGGTCTACAGAAATGCCTTCACCCGAAACAATGTGCCCTAGAAATTTAACTTCCGATTTCCAGAAGTGACATTTCGAAAACTTCGCCTTCAGCACATTCTTTCTCAGTGTCTCCAATACGATCCTCAAATGTTCCCTGTGCTCTTCTTCGGATTTGGAAAAGACTAAGATATCATCAATGAATACCAGCACAAACTTATTCAACACATCTCTAAAGACTCGGTTCATGAGATCAACGAAATAAGCAGGAGCGTTGGTTAATCCAAACGGCATAACCAACCACTCATAGAAACAATTCGGTCCCCTAAATGCAGTCAAGGGAATACTGTCTTCAGCTACCCTCAATTGGTGGAAACCTGAAGCTAGATCCAATTGAGAAAAGATAGATGCACCATGCAACTGGTCGAAAAGATCATCAATGCGAGGAAGAGGATATTTATTACGGATAGTCACTTTGTTCAATTCTCTATAATCCACACAGAACCTCAGTGATCCATCCGATTTGGTCACAAACACCGCCGCTGAACCCCAACAAGAAAAACTAGGTCTAATCAATCCCTTCTCTAAAAGATCCTGCGTCTGCTTAATCAACTCTTCTCTTTCCTTGGGAGCCATTCTCCTACTGGGTTGAATTACTGGCACAGCTCCTGGAATCAAATCAATACGGAACTCTATTTCTCGATGTGGTGGCAAACACTTAACTTCTTCAAAAACATCAGAAAAATCCCGAACCACATCAATAACTTCAACACTCTCTTCAGATGTCTCCATTCCATGCAGAAGACTGCTCAAGTGAATTCCAGAATTATCACACGACACTCTGGCAATTCTACCCAAATCAGTTTCCAACGAAACTGTTCTCTCATCACAATTCAAGACGGCTTTATACTTATCCAGCCAATCCATACCCAAAATAAGATCAAATCCCTTAAAATTCAACACATACGGGTCACAAGAAAAACTGTGGGATAGATAAGAGATCTTCAAGTCCTTACAAATAGAGTCTAATTTGGTCACCCCTCCTATAGGATTAGACACCAAGATAGAACTATCTACTGAACTAGGGGTAAGAGAAAACTTTTCAACAGAGTCCAAGGAAATAAAACTCAAGGAAGCACCTGAATCAAACAAAACTCTAATATACTTTCCATTTAAAAGTAAAGTACCTTCTAATACTCCTTTGCCCATCGAAGAAGAAGATGGTCCAGCTTCCAAAGCAAAAACTTTATTCTGAGGTGCTCTCTGCAGAAGTGGACAGTTCTTGATCATGTGCCCTGGCTGATGACAATTAAAGCACAATGATTTCTGAACCATAGCTGATCCTGGGCCACTCTGGTGCGGTTGCTGCTGTTGCTGCTGGAATCCCTTCCTAGGACACTTATTTGCCAAATGCCCTTCCTGATGACAAATGTAGCACTTTCGAGGTCCGTTGTTATTCCCAGGTTTCTTCGTATTCGGTTTCCTCCATTTAGGATCAAACTTTCGCTTATTCGGATTAGTGAAATTCCCACTTGAAGTTGCAACTGAATCCACCGGCTTCTTACTCATCAAACTTTCATACCTCAATGCCATATCAATCAAATCAACAAAAGATCCCTTCAGAAGCACTGTCAATTTCCCATGGAATTCAGGTCTCAATCCTTGTACAAATTTCTCATTCTTTTTCAGAGGGGTATCGATGAGTCCTGATCCATAACAAGAGAGTTCGTTGAATCTAGTTTCGTACTCTGAAATAGACATACTACCTTGCTTCAAATTCAGAAAATCTTGATACAGTTGAGTTCTCCCTGCCGTCGGCACATACTTCTCTTCAAACAACTCCTTGAATCTGTCCCATGAAATGTCATCCTCAGAAATATTCGCAATAGTTGAGTCCCACCACGCTACTGCACCACCTTGCAACTGCCACGATGCCATATGCCTCTTACGCTCATCAGACAATCTCATGCTCTTGAAAATGCGCTCACAAGAGCGTAACCATTCCTGAACTTCAATTATAGACTCCGAACCTTTGAATGGTTGACCTCCAAGATGTTTGAAATCCTTGCATAAGGCTGCAAAGCTAACTTGAGATGGTACTGGGTTGACAGCCTCACTAACATTCTGACTCCGTCCATTATCTGTAGAAGTACTGGCCCTAACAATGCCTCTTCTTCCTGAACTCATGTCGGTCACCTGAAAAGGTAACTCAACCAATTTAGATATATATATATATATATATATATATATATATATAATATTATATGAAAATACGAATACGCACTCTCTAGAGAACTATAACACTAGAGCCTAGGTACTCGCTTTACCTAGCGCTCCGATACCAACTGTGACGACCCGCCTTTCTCAATTCCCAGAAAGACGTTTCATCATTAAGAAAGAAAGGGGTAGAAATAGAAAAGAATAGAAAGAAAGAATAACAACATCAGAATCTCACAGCGGAATGGAACAAAATATAATACATCACATAACTATTACATAGTTATACATACATCAGAGTCTTACAATATCAGATAACAGTACTGTCATATACATACATGTCCATACATACATCCAAAATACAGCATACACTAACTACACAGCGGAACTACATATATAGATACATACGTCTGGTCTTCCTCCAAAAAGAGCTCCTCCAGAAAGTCAACACTTTCAATACCTATCACTTGGCTACTCGTAAAAATTTGAGTACCCAAGAGTTTATGAAAACACAAAATATAAACTCCGGGTCAGACATGGGTCTGGTATGAGTAAACAGGTTAAAATTGCTTAACTTTGAAATCACTTGAAAATAAAGGTATCACGTAAGACTTCCCACAAATAAATACGGGTAAGTTTTTACCTTACGCTAACCAAAACATTTTATAGGAAATTCTGTGATATTATAATAGTGTCTAGGGTTTTCAAGTAAAATACAGAAATAGCAAAAATGCTTACATCTCACATTTCAACATAGTTGGGCACAATCAAATCGTACGGCGCTTATTGAAAATTGGATCCCATACAATGGCAGGGCTACTGGGGTACCGCCCGTCACAGTACGGGGCCTAGATCACCGTACCGAGGATTACTCCCTTCATCCCCTGCAACACAAGGCCGGAACCATTCCTTACTGAACAGTCCCGAACAAGATAACCCCGCAGTTGTGGCCAACAACTGCCCACTAAGCCGAAATAAAAAGGGACATCTAGACAGGGGAATATCTTGTCCTGCTTGGGCATGACCCACCTAACCTTGCTGCATCTCCCCTGTTTTAGCCATTCCCGGTTGATGAGGCTTGAGGCTACGATTACCTTTATTGAACATTATCTTAGAATGCTCATTGTCCGCCTGACGATCTGTTGAAAGCATTCAATCCATACAAGTTCGTTTCGGGTTCGAACGAAACCGAAGGTATTATCTCGCTACACTCATTTTGGAATCACCCTCAGAGTTAACGACGATAACCCTTGCATTCTGAAACACCATCTCGATCTCCATTTGATAAGTTACGACCTATCGTTTAATTTGGATCGATGTGGTTTTCGGAGAATTAAAATTGATTCTTCCGATCCCGGTCTCATCGGATCCAAACGCCATTTTAAGGGCCAAGTTGTCTATTTAACTTAACAGTTTAATTAAATATCAGAAATTAACATAACAAATATATCAGATAAACCATATACAGTTAACACAGATATCCATAATGTATCACACATATCACAGAAATATCATCAACAGATATCACAGTCAACCAAATAGAGTTATCAATGCATATCAAACAAATTTGGTTTTACTTAACTAAATTATTTGCTTAAGAATAAACTATTTTATTCTGTAAATTAATTACTGATTAATTAGCTGATTAACGATTAATTAATTAATTAGTTAATCATTAATTTGTAATTTATAAATTATCTAAACTTTATTTAGTTATTTAATTAACTTCTATTCATTAACTATTACTCAATTACCCAATTAGTTAGTTTATTCTTAATTATCAATTAATAATTAATAACTTACTTATTAAAATGAATTAATTATTTAATTATTACAAATTACTTTAATTATCAATTTAATTAAAGTGTAATATCTTTAATTAATCTCGTATGTTAACTTTCATTTACTAATTAACTTTTTAATGACAAGCTTATGTTCTTAAGATTTTAATGGATTTAACCTATGATTAAATTTTTATTTCAAATTCAACATAAAGGTATTAATTTAAAAATTCAAGTATACATTTTAATTAACATTCCAACTATTTACTGACAAATCTTCTACCTTTATATTTTTACTTAAATCCAATCTTTAATTAAAACATTAGCTTAATTAATTAACATTTGATTATTGAACTCAGTTATAAGCCTGTACAAGAAAATCATTACCAGACTTTGAAAACACCGAGACACAATCGTACCATACTCGAGAAAAAACCCGAGTTTCCCACGTCTCACTCGTGCTCTCCCCTTCCCTCCCTTCTCTCCAGTTCTTCTCTTCTTTTTCTTCTTTTTTTATTTTATATAAAGTTGAAAACGCTTAGCTGAAACTTCTCTAGCACGCGACTCGGGGAAACACAAAAATTACTCGAAGCATCCTCACCCATGTCTCGCGCAACCCACGCGATAACACAGAACCCAAAAACAAACGCGACACTGATCACCACCGTGCACGTGCACGGTGGTTCGCGTTGCCATCGGCAACGGGTGGCGATCCTCACACATCCCAAAACACCCCTAGGCTCGAATTCTAAAACCAGTTTTCGATTTTAAGATAAAAATGAAAATATGACTTAAAACTCGAATAAAACGATAGCAACCCCACCGCCAATTTGATCGCGCAGCCACCACACATCACCAGAGGTGATGAAAATTCACCAAGACGTCGCCTACACCTCCACCTAGCTCCTCCTACAGTCGCGCTTCACTCGGTTACATATTTGAGCCGAAATCAATTTTTTTACAGAGCTTTGAAAAAAATGGGTTTAAACCCTATTTATGATTCGAACTCAAAATCTATGAATTCGAAAAATAAATTACTATTTTTCTAGTGTTAATATCTCTTTCATCTTGCTTCATGCCAGATTTCAGGAATTAAAATTTCATCAATCTTCCAAATTTGACCAAAAACCAGAAAATCTTCTTTTAACAACTGCTCTAGAAATCTTTGCCTTTAAATCAAAATTTTTATGTTAAAATTCATAATTAGGTTTATGAAAACTAAATATACGATTAGATTTACAAATTTAAACACTTGAATTTTAAACTTTGAATTTCTTTTATCCTGTAGTTTGAATACAGAGTTAACATCATACTGTTTAATCTCACACATGTTTAACAGGCTTTGTTTAAACTAAACAAACTTACATTATCTCACTACCACATTCAAATGACTATATAAACAAGTTTTTTTTTTTTTGTAAATTTATTTGCTTTAGTTTGTACAAAACTTGAAGTAATCAAAACAATCATGCAAACTTCCAATGTAAACAACATACACAGAACAGTATGTTTTAATCTTTATCAACATATATCAGTAAGAAGAATATGCAAGCTAAAGTTGAAAATTAGTTTTATTTACTCACATAAAACTGTTAGTTGAACAGAAAGTATGTTGAAGAACTTGCAGATGAATTTCTCTGAAGCTTTCCTCTCCACTCTTCTTTCTGTTTCTCTCTTCTTTGCTTATTTATAGTTTTTTTTTTCTTTTTCTTTTCTCTCTTTTAGTTTAAGTTTGTGTTCAGTGTTTATAAGTAATCTGAAGGTTATAAGTGAATATATAGATGCATGAATATAAGTTAAAGTCACTTAACAATAGGTTTTATCTGGCCAGTAAAAGTCTGCAGAAAGTAATGATATAAGAGATTTCGGCTATGTACTTGGTTAAACAATATGTTAGGCTAATAAATGTTCATGTTATTAATTATGACAGCAACTAATTAATGGTTACTGACAGTTTTCTATTAGTACAAAGATATTTAAATTTATTTCGGCTAGCCTATCTTGCAAGATACAGGTTTTGTTTGTATTCTATTTGAAGTAAACTTTGTTTCTTGTTTGCTTATATACAAGCTACAGATTTTTGTTTATTATTATTTTGAAGTGAGACTTGTTTTATATTTAAGTTAAGTTATAGTTAATACATATGTTTATTTATATGTTTATTACTGGTTTACTTTTATCTTTAGTTTATTATTATTCTTATTATTATTATTTTTCTGGGTACATCATTTAATTGCTGTACAAACTTATATATGTATTAAGCAATGTATCAAGATTCTTATATTTAACTTTGTTTTCTTATGCATAACTTTTATTATTCCATACTCTTGCTATTTGTTCATTTATACTGACATAAATGTTATAGTGTTCACAGGTTCATATACTTGTATTAATATAGTTCAAGTTATAGCTTATATTCGTAAATTTATATCTTGGTTACATTTTACATTTTATATTTTTATGTTACTTTAATTACATATATAATATATGATTGTGTTTTATACTAGTTTCTTTTGAATGTTTACACTTATATTGTTTTGCATTTCCATGTTTTATGTTAAATAATTTCATGTTTGTTTATTTTAAAACTTATCATTTTAAAAACTAAAAGTGTATTCATATGTATTTTATCAAATATCAAAAATATAAAGACTTTGATTTGATTCAATTGAATAAGTCATATTTTGTTTAAATGGTTTTGAAACATTTAATTTTAAATTTTCCAAATCAAACTTTCTTTTATAAAACATACATAACTGTTAAACATTTAATATCTCATCAATTTTAAACATTGACAGACTTATATTTGATTTAAATTAGTTTAAATATTTATTAAAATATATCGTCAAAATTCCGGGTCGTTACAGCAGTGGTGTCAGGTCAGGAATTTGCTGGAGATGGTGGTGCAAGTGGCGGCCAAGGTGATGGTTTGAGTGGTGGAACAAGATTGGCGCTCGGCTAGGTTGAACAAGTGGAGTGTTCGCATAAACTTTGGTGGATCTAGTCATAGATGACCACGGCATGGCTTGGTCAGTGGGCTGGAGGAGATGGTGACTTGATGTGGTGATGGTGGAGGCGGCTATGGTGGTGGAGGAGCAAGGGTCGAACCATGGAAGGTAGAAGGCATGTTCAAAAATCAAACAACAAGTAGAAAAAATGGAAAAAGAAGATGAAAGTTTACCAAATTTTCTTTGTTCAGATGGAGGCCGAAAATTTTGAGGTGAGAAGTGTTTCTATACGTGAAAAATGAATAGGAATGCAGCTGAAAGAATGAGGCATGGTCAGCCCCAAAATGAATGCAAGCGTTGGTGGAAAATGAAGAGGCAGGGAGGTGAAAAGTCTAAGGTAAATGAAAGGTTAAAAACTCTTCAAATTTCTCCATTTCTTTTGAATTTTTTTTACAACTGAAATATATTTATAAATACAGATAAAAACACAAAAATTTAGTAAATAAACAAAAATAAATAAATAAATATTAATTAATTAAATATAATTAGATTAAGAAAATAGCTTAAAAATACAAACTAGTCTTGGAAATATGAAAATAAATGGAACAAACTTCGAAAAATTTCTATGTACTTGAAAATATTTATAAATAAAGGTAAGAACATAAAAATAAAATGCATACATAAAAATGAATAAATAAATTTTAATTAAATATAATTTAATGAAGAAAATAGCAGAAAAATGAAAACTAGCCAATAAAAATAGAAAACAAATTCAATAAATTTTTGGAAAAATTCAAACATCACTTTAAAAATATTTAAAAGACAAAAATATATAATATAACATATTACACACATATATATAAAAATTAAAATATTTTTTTATATAAATTAAAATAGACAATTTTTTATTAAATAAATCAATTTACTTACAATATTGTAAAAAGCATAACTTTCACAATATAAATCGGATTTCAGCAAAACAAAAAGCAGTATTCTTAAATTTTAATATATTTTCATAATAAAGATAAAATTTTAGAATTTAAATATTTAAAGTTGAAATTTAAAAATCAAAGTTTGACACAAATTGACCAAAGTCAACATTTCAGGAAAATATTCAATTTACACCATTTGGAATTGTAATTCACATAATAATCAAAGTTTATATTTAAAAATGAAATGTTTGAAATGAAACAAGTTTTAAGAAAATTCAAAATGAAGTAAAGTCAAAATTAAAATATACATAAGAATCTAGGGTTGTTACAGCCATGCACACTGCCTTGTTAAAATCAGCCTCAAAGCAAATCAATATCAAAAACTCAGATAAGCATGGGGCAATTAGAAACCAGATAGCATGCTCAAGTACAAATTTAGAAAATTAGATAATACTAACATCTATTAGATTTCGAAATCAGTAATAAAGCAACCAAACCCACAAGTATAACTGTATTCATGTAGTATAGGGTTTTAATCCCTATAAGTAACCTAAAATCATCATTGGTATACTAGTTTTTAACTCGTAGCATGAAAAGTCGAGAACGCAACGTATCAACAAGGGGCAAAAATCATACCGAGTAGTTTAATTCATATATCATCGACTCACGAAAGCAATCGATTATGAAACCCTAATATTTGAAGGTAGTTCGAAGACAAAAGGAGTGACCTGAAGCAAGCATTTGGAAGAAACCCTAATTCACTAGACCATGTTTTGAGAGGGAGAAGCAAGCATTTTGAGAGGAACGAAGGCGGTCACGAATTAGAATGGCATTTTTTCTTTTACAAACAAAAGAATTAAGAGTAGGAATGAATTGGAATGAAGGTGGCCATGAAATAATATGATGAATATTGAGAGGGAAACTCAAATTTTAATAAATAGCCAAAACCAAATTTTGATAATTTCAATCAAGCAATGAACATGTATTGTCTAAAAACAAATGTTGTTTGATCGCTGTTATGTCACACAATAGATGATTTTTCCATGTTTTGTGTGAAAAAGTGGAATAACAGAAAATCTATCATGTGTTGTATGATCATTGTTGTCTGATTCGCTTTGTGGTATAGTGAGATGAGCTATTTAATCAAGAGATGGCACCAATATGCCATTAACTGGATTTTCATGCTGAATGCCAATTCGATGAAAAGATTCCTCATTAACCTTCGAAGCGGGCGAATCCGTTAGATCTTCCAAGAATACATCATCCTCGAATATTAGGATTTGGCTCTATAATATCATCTGCTCTTGGATTTGAAGAGTTAGATGAGGTATGGTGTGAGCTTTTGGGTTGTTCTGGTTGTTCACTTAGAGTGTATCGAGCAAAAAGTGTCGTTGAAATCGAATCAGCATCTTATTCAGCATATGCGGACTTGGTCACTAGTCATTACAGCTAAACACTTGGAGCATCTGGAACTATAACTTTAAACTCAGCAAATAATCATAGTCAAATGGATTAACCTATCACCCTATGCTAAGTGCAATCTAGTGCGATGTTGTTTTGTGTAGTGTTATATTGTTCAAAATTATACAATAGCGATGATGTGATTCGGGAGCTCGACTGGAGTGAACATCATCGCCGACCCTTCCAACCAGTTAACACGTCAATAATTATACATAAGAATTTAGTCCAAGTTAAGGGATCAGCTATTGGCATATAAGGGTATGATGTCTGCAATCAAGACATATGCATTCATCTTTGTTCGGCTCTATACACACATGCATGTGCATTAAAGTTCAATTCCAAAGTCATATTGATCATTCATGTATGTGCATAAGTTCATATAGGAAAATAAATGCTCATGTCCAAGGGTCTAATTCCATATGCAAGTGCACATGAAAAAAAAATGAAATTTATCTAAGTATGGGATCAATACCAACCCTATACATAGGGGACTTTGCTCCCTTATGCAAATCAAATTTCATCTTCCCACAACTAATCCCTAAACCTATCTCCATCAACATGAAGTGATCCAAAGTCGAATCCAACCACCAACATGAAATTGCCCCCAAGCCAGCTTCGTCTCCATCGTACTCTGACTCACCATCTAGCTGAGATCAAAAACCAAATATGCATGGTCAATTTAGGATTCGACCATAAATTCTAGGCGATTGCAACGGGTGTCAATAAGTTTAGATTATGGATAAGTGATGATGATGTAGGAGGCGAGACTCAACCAAATTGATGATGGGTTTAAGTGATTGGGTAGTTTTCTCGATTTCAAGCTTTTAATGGCAGATGAGTGAAGATGGGGTTTGGTGAGCAAGTAAATGAAAGCAAGTAGGGAGAAAGAATGGAGAATAATTGTTATACACCCGTTCACGGCCCAATACTCTCGAATCCAAAATGAAAATATGTGCAAGTGTAGGATGAAATCGGATCCTCCTATAGGGATCGGTACCGAATCCTACCATATACTTAAAAATAATGAATGATGAATGAAAAAAATGAAAATATGGTGGACTTGTGACTATCGCTCAAGGGAAGTTGGCAATGACCTATATGCATATAAACATGCTAGGAAGCCAATGACAACAGTGTGTATATGAACATGTGAGCACGTATGTACCTTTAACATTCAATTTCCTGAATCGATGGAATTGAATTTTTACCTAAGACTTTCAGAAAAGAAATTAGTTCGAATGATCAAGTTTTATTGACTCAACAGTTAGCCTAATGGAACCGAGCATCGAACAATTATCAAGAGACTGCACTCCTGTACATATAGTGTCAAATGCCAATAGAACGCCACAACGGATCACTATAGACATAACATTCCACGAAAACAATTCAAAGGAAGGGTATCGACCATTCGAAACACGGAGTGGAATCCTCTGTAGGGATTCTAACATATTTCGATTCCAAGAACCTCACATTTTAAATGAGATGTACTTTGGAGGCAAGTATTATACAACCTTTGGTCCTAGCTATAATCAGTTTGATCAGAAAAGTTAGGCTCAATGATTACTTAGGCAAGCGGCCCAAAGAGATGATCATGGAGTTCAAAGAATAAGTACAAACTGGACCACGAGATGATCGTTGAGCAAGATTAGAAGGGAAATACCTTGAAATAAGCTAAGTATGGATCAGTTTTCCACTGTACATAAGGGATTGGTACCGATCCCTATAGGTACACTCGAAGTGGACCCCTACTTCTATGGCAGTATTCTCTGTCTACATCGCTTGGGCCAAAAAACACCTAGGCGACTATGCAAAACAATATTAGAAACTCAAAGCCAATATCAAGAAGTGCTACCTTGAGGAATCATCAATCCCCTATCTCCTTATATAAGGATCTATACCGATCCCCTTATAAGGGTTGACACCGATCCCCATCCATAGGGGATCTAGGGCGCGATTTTTTAGAGGACTTCGTCTTCATTAGGATATTCTATGGGAGAAATATCAATGAGATATTTGGTCGTCTACCCTTATAAATACAAGAGGCATGGTTCATTCTAGGGATCTTTACACTACCAATACTCTTACTCTCTTATATTCAAGGATCTATTATGATCCCACTCTCTTGTAATCACAAAAACTAGTGCAAAAGCAATAAAATCATTCAAGTAGACATAGCCTAAGACTGCAGAACCACTATAAATTTATTTATGCTTGGTTTCATCAGATTTCCTCCATTTTTTGTTTAATGTCTTCATTTAATCTCTACTACTTACTTTTCTGGGTGTTTTTACCAATTTTGGTTCAAACAAGTAGTAACAAGGAATCCCTATTGAATATAAGGAATGTTGGTATGATCCTAGGAATATTTTATTAGAGATGCATGTAAGTCATAAGAAGAACCATCAAAAGAGCGGGGAATGGTATGAAGGTACAATATTGCGAGTCCTAAGATATACTTACATGAAGGATCAAAGATATAGAGGAAGTAAATACTAAAGTTTGATTATATTGTTAAAAATATTCTGATTGGGAGATGATAATAGTATGATTGGAGAAGAGAGTAATAAGATGGCAAACACACCTAAAGGATGTTGGTTAACTCATGGTTGTAAAAGGCAAAATAGGTGGTTAGGAAGTTATTCCACAAAATCAATTTTCTGATAAGTTATCTATTGTGCATATTAATATTTTCAACCACTACAGTGTGGGAAGGCACAATTTATACCATAGTCGGGTATAATAATTGAAGTAATGGATGGACCTTATTTTTAGGATCCAAGGAAGTAAGTTAAGACATGTAGATTATGTTGAATAATGTACTAAAAATATCCATCTTAATTTATTAAGAAGTGTTAGCGCCACAACATCATTAACACCAGTTGATCATGAATGCAGCTTTCAGTAAAAGTTTATTTTAGGTTTTAGGGGTTGTAATCGCTAGTTGTATCCCTTAGGTTATTGGAAAAGCATATGATATGAAATGAGAGGTGTTCCTATTTTATTATTGTGTTAATGGTTCAGATGAGCTTTGACCACTTTATAAATATATTGTGAAACAGTGTAAATAAGGAAATCTCATGAGGACACTTAACTAATGATAAATGGAGGTAAGAATGGGAGTTCATAAAATAAATTAGGAAATTAAGTTAGCACTTACTAAAGATGAATTAATCCTAAAAACTTTATGATTTTGGGAAAAATAACTTTTTACGGGAGGAGGATAGAGAAAGATTATTTTGAAATCATGAGTCGCTATCCTTATACCTTAAAAGCTAAACTTTATAATTCTGCTTGTAGGCAGTTTGTTATTTTAGAATAAAAGGATAGGTTCTCCAAATCTAAGATTAACTGTAGAATACTAGGGTCGGCCATATACATTAACTTATAGATTAAGTCTTGATTATGTTAAGACATGGCCTAATTTGTTTTAAGAATGGAGAGGCATATGTTTTGAAAATTTGTTTTCTAATGCTTTTCAAATTTTTTTTCAAAATTTCCTCTGAGAAGTTGAGTTGAAATGTTTTTGAAATTTTTTGTTTAAGTGCTTTTAGAAAAAAATACTTTTGGGAATTTGGTTTTCTTTCAAACTATTTTGCAAGATTGGTGGGAAAAGGAAAATGAATTTTGATGGAAAATAAAAAAATTCAGTTTTCTAGGGCCATATGCTTAATGTCGGGCGGATCGATGTGTTGGTAGATATAAATTTTATCGTTCGACAAGGGTGACAGTATACTAAACATTGATCATAACAATGGAAAAGCCTATTTTAGATTTGGAATTTCCATTTTCATACCCTTTTGATAGCGAAATAAAAACTTGCACGTAGTATAATTTTGTTTTACGATCCAAAATAAACAACTTTATGCAAATTGTACGTGGAAAAGTTGAAAATGTTTTACAAGCAAAAAATAAGGTTTCAAAGTAATAGATACCTAAAAGAAGGGTGGAATGTGAATTTTTCACCTAAATTCCTTTTCCGGCATAGGAGTATGGAATTAGAAATATAACTTTCCAAATTTTTAGGTGTTAAAAATTGTGTGCTGGGTTTTGGATAGTAAGGATTGTATGCAAAATTGGTTGAACTACACTTCTACTTATGGGAGTGAGGAAATTTTTGTGTGAAAAATGATTTTTTTCCCTAATTTTTGAAAAATTGCATACATATAGAACTTCCAGTATATCTAGGTTGTTTGCATCAAATTTTCAATATATTTTAAAAGAATGCACTCACATAGAAGGTGCCGATTTAGAGTCTTTTTACTATCGTGTCTTATATGTTGTGATATGTCATGCACTTGTACACGTTGGCTGGAAAATTGGTTGTACACTAATTAGTTAGATATCTTAGATTGGTTGTGTGCTATGTTATAGGATTCAACCCTAAGGGAAATTCGAGGATGAAATACTTTACGGAGGTTAAATGTGACATCCCGTAAAATTAACAATAATTAATAAGGCTTCAAAAACAAAATTTGAGCAAATGATGAAATTTGGACACGAATCATGCATCATTGCATTCATGATAGTTTTCTAAGTAACTTTCATATTTGAAGTTTCATGATTGAAGCTCAAACGAAGAATTACCATCATTTGAAGTTTCCAAAACAAAAATAATTAAAAACGAAAAAGGAAGTAAATTTTAATCAATGCGGTATACCAAGGTCGACCCTCTTACTTGGACTGGTGGACTACTTGTGGTCAATAGCTTATAGCAACAGTCGACAAGTCAATGGGTGGCATCTAGGGTTTGAACCTTGGCCAAACAACCTGTATTTAATTATTATAATCTAATGGTTATAATTGATTCGAGCGCCTATAAATACAGACCTAAGCCCTCACATCTCTTCTTTCTAATCAAAGCAACAAAGCTCTACCAATTTCTCTTCTCCACTATTTCTAAAGTTATAAAATATTATATATATATATATATATATATATATATATATATATATATCACACACACATATAGAAATTGGGAAAGGGCGGAAAATAAAAGAAGTGAAGAAGTGAATCAACATTGCGAAAGAAAAAGGTAAGACTTTATAATTATCAATCTATATTCCCCTTTACCCCAAATGTATTCTCAGATCTGTAATTCTAATAGTATGCATATACATTGTTATACATATTCTTCTAGGTTGGAATGGAAAAGGAGTCAAGTAAAGGAATGTATTCAAATTTGGGAAATTTGGAAAGCTAGAAAGGTAAGTGGGAAATTGTATAATTTATTTATAACATTGAAATATATATCATTAAATTTTATTCAATTGTTATGCCTATATAAGATCTCTAATGAGTTATAAGCTTAAAACAAACGTATAGGATTACTGTTAGTCCTTGAGATGATGATTTTGATGACAACAACCTTAGGACTTGTTATAAAATATAAATACTAACGTTATGGTTTTGATATATATGTATATGCAGGATATAAACATATAGGTACCAAGAATGAAGACTTCAAGACTGAAGATATCAAGATTGAAGGCTCATGAATATCAAGATACCAAGAGTTCATGATTTCAAGAATACAAGATAAGTATTAAGTCTAGAATTATGCTAAAACTTCTTGAAAGCACTTATGTCTTTATTCGAAATTTATTCATGGAATGAAATCCACTTCGAGCCTGTTAAAGGGATGGAACCCTAGTGGGATGTAACCCACGATAATATGTAGTGGAATATATAGTGGTCCTATTTTGATGTCCACTAATTTTATACAATTTCTTTTCAAAAATATATCTCTTGTTTTTTAAATGTTTTCAAAACTTTCTTTTCAAAAAGAATTCTCTCTTGGTTTTAAATATTTTAGCCTCAAAATTATTTTTTATCATTTTTTATGTTTTGATTTCAAAATTGTCATTGTTTTTAAACCATCTCTTGTTTTAAATACTTACCTTTAAAATATTTATATACTCAAATTTTAAATCACTTTATAGATTAAGATTATATATTAAAGATTACTTTTATATCTTTAAAATATATTAATATATTTACAAAGTTTAGAAATTGTTTTAAGAAATTGTAGAAACCAATTTTAATAAGAAAATCAAAATCACCAATTTTTCCTAGAGCATGTCGACATACTTCAACCCCCCATGTCGACATGGTGCCCATTAAATTCAAAATTCAAATTTTCAAAACAAGTGTCCATTTATCGTATCCTTTCATGAATAGATATGGCTGTTAATCTTCTATAAGTACCGGCATGTAAATGAATTTTTAATCAGATTTCACTTGTTTTCTCTCCTCTTCATCTTCTAGATTTATTCTAAAGAATACTAAACTATACTCTGCTGAATTACCAAGTGAATCAAACTTTATTATCTCTTGTTTGATTCTCTGCCACTCTCTCCATAACATCTCAATGCTATTCAGAGTTATAGGATCTTTTATAAATCAAACTGTTGAGTAAAATGTGTGGTTGAACCTTTAAATCAATTGGGTGTGATTGTAGCCTCGAAAATCAATTAGGTGATCTTGTAGCCTGGTTAAATCAAGAGAGTTGCCCTAAACTTGAATACAGGAGGGTGTACCTCATAGCCTTGAAATCGAGGCTGTAATCTGGAAGATTATTTTGAAAAGAAATCTGTACGCTTGTACGAGACTGGATGTAAGGTAACTTCGAACCAGTATAAAATCCTGATGTGTTCTTTCCTTTACTACTTTTATTAAGTATTTTCATCTGTGTCTTATTCTGTGATTATATTTCTGTCTGTGAATTGCATTTGTTGGTAATTAAAGTACAAACATTTCAAAAAGATTTAGGAAATCAATAAAACACTATTCACCCCCCCTCTAGTGTTATTCCAGCCTTAAGATCTGTAACCTGCATTTCTCATAATCACCACCTACATATTCTATAAAGTAGTTAACTAGAATAGGAATAGTACATATAACCTAATCTGAAAATTTAAATTCAGTCCTAAGTATTTGTTATTGTAGAATGTTTGCAAAGTAATGAAGTTTATTCCAAATTTATAATTGGGTTGTATATTAGGTTGCCTAGTTGACTTGTATATTGATTTTGTGTAATTTTTATAAAGTATCCAATTCCAAAAATATGTATAAATGTTTGTCGTTTGAATTAACAAGGAATATACGAAAAAGGAAAGAGCTGTGTAAAGTATGGATATTATTCTTCGTAGTTTACACTGTCTATTTCACTAAAAGGAGAGAAACAATTCTTTGTAATTTCATATGAATTGATGCATCACTTTTGGTTAATTATGGAAAGCTATAACGATAATCCCTTTTTGAAGGGTAGCTTTGATAAATTAAAATATGGAAAGGAATGTTCTAGTTAGGAATTAATAGTTAGAAATAGGAAAATATGTATACGTATAATCGCACTTAATAATTAGAATTTATACACACACACATACATATCGTAATTTACAATGATATTCATATTAATTATTAATAATGTATTAATTTTAGGACTTGAGGTTAAAAAGGAAGGAATAGTAACTCCAAAATTAGAGGACAACAACTACAAATTTAACGGGCAATAAAATTTTAGTTAATAGAGAGTCAATTTTTTTCAAAGGGGACCGATTTGAGAATTTATTTAACATTTATTAGACATAAGAAGGAAACAAGGAAACCAAAGGCTAAGTGTATGTAAAATAGAAATAATTGTGTAGCGAGCAAGTAAGTATTAATACTATTAAATACACATATAAGGCAATATAATTTTTGTAACAGGAAATTATATAGCTTCAATTATAAATTTAGAATGAGCGTGAATCAGTAGGCCTATCCCAAAACTCAGACTTTAGGTAATTGGTTTGGTTTAGTGGTTTGGGATGTGAGGTCCGTAGAGTTACACAATAGAAGTCTTCCCTTCACCTAAAGACTACCAATAGTTATATGTACTTACTACCGATGTGAGACATCTCTAACTGTAGGACCCAATCGGGAAGGGATATGTGTTACGGATATATAAAGGAAAAATACATTGGGGGATTTCCTTGAATTCGAAGTATTAAATGGTCCAGTAGAAAATGGAGTCTGCTTCATTTTCCAATGAGAGGTATTAAGTAACCAAAATGGACTTTTTTCCTTGACTTACTAGGGTTAGTCTAAACGGGATGTCAGTTGTGGAAGGTCGGCAAGCTATGCCAGTATGTCTTTAGCAGTAGGTCTTGCATACAGGCTATGACCACTAGTGGTCCCGAGTGAGCAATAGGAAAGACTTGGGTTATGTCATGATGGATTTCACTTCCTACTAGTGTAGGATCCATATAGGAGACACATAGACCTCAAAATAGACGGTTAGATGAATTTGTCTATAAGAGGTGGCCAAGTTAACCCTTAGACGAGTGTTGAGATATGTTAGTAGTATGACAATTAAATTATAAATTATAAACCTGTATACAGGGGTTATTGGTCTCTGCAGCTAGAACCGATCGACTAGCATTTATATTGCGGAGGGCCCGCTTCGAGGATTGAGGTATTTAATTGCTGTTGAGTCAGTCTCCTCCCTATTTAAGAAGTACTAAATGGCCGAGGTTGTTGGGTAGTGAAATGGTTATACATATATGCGGATAGACATACACACTCACGCACACACACACACATAAATATATATATATATATATATATATATATATATGTATGTATGTAGTTATAAATCAAAGGAGGTTAGGCATATCGTACACACATATAGGACTTAATGGATCATCCATAAATGATAGATATAAATCTTATATTGAAATCAATTGGCATAAACTAATGTGTGGGTGAAGTATGTAATTTTTTCAATTACCATAATGTTGTTCTGAATCCCCTATCTCATTACAACCAATATGACACATTTTAAAAGGATAAGTTTGTGACTACCTATATTTTGGAAGGTTTAAATTAACAATAATCCACAAATTTTCAGCTTTAAAAATCCGAAACTTAGATAACCAATGGGGTTAATTAAGAAAAATAAAAGAAGAAGAAGAAAACAAACATAGAATCTCACAGCGGAAACGGTAAAATATAATACTCAAATTATAGTTCATGAGGCTGTTTACTATACATTTGACTTTAATCTACACAACATTTATCAGAGTTATATTTATATATACATCAGGAATAAAGAAATAATGTAGCAGACAATGTGATGTAGAGAATAATAATAGTAATAATATACCAACTTCGTCTTCGTCCTCTTGTAACTGATCTTCAATGCACTGGAAAAACTCAAGGAGCGTAATGAAAAGACAAAACACGGACTAAAATACTCTTATGTAAGTCAAATAAATATCATGAAATATGGGTGCAATAACTTATGGGATTTTCCATCTCCTAAGGATCCATCAAACTATCTATATGTAATAGTGTATGCTATAGTAGACAATGTCTATCAGTAAAATAAATATTAAAATAGCATTAAGGCTTTACATTATCCCTCTTAACACATTTTTATAGCATGTAGTCTATGTAGGTCCTGTAACATAACTAGTAATGTTGGTAGCCAGTGAGTCCCCTATAGGTACAGTACTAAACCAAAGTCGTAATGGGCTCGTATAAGGATAAATATGACAAGGCACGTAAGGCAATGCCCAATGTTGGATTCTACCAGTTTACCCTTTCTGGCTGGTCGCAACCCATCTGTGGCCTACCGCGACAATTAATCCAAACGAAAAAGGTGCACCCATCGAATATGAAATCACAGTAGTAATATGAGGGATCAACGTTGCTAGAGTTAGCTAATCTCAATGGTCAGACATAGGCACCAGTTTTCGTCATTTTGACTATGACACAAGTGTCAAGGCTATCCACAATCGTTCTCTTACTTAATTCCAGTAAATATCGCCAATTCAACCACTACATTCTGGATATCATCCACCGCGTATATGGTTGTCAAAATGGTTCCAATATTAACAAAGAGTATGGCAATAAGTAGCCCCAGTCTCTTTAACAACCAAACGTCATTTTACACACGGGTTGGTTCTTTATATTTTGAAAAAATTCATACATGATATCAAAATATCATATTCGATTCAAAATCAAATACATTTCGAAATTATCATATTCGCTTCAAAAATCAAATCCATTTTGAAACCATCATATTTTACTTCAAAATGTTAATTCAATTCGATATATTTATTTCACTTCAAAACTTGATTCAAATTATAATTTTAGTTATAGTTTACTTTAACCCAATTCCCATTTAAATCCAAAATTTAAGTATAAACATTTCACCCTTTGACCAATTTGAATTTTTAGAAAATAGTTTAAATAGTTCTAAAATAGTTAAATTGTTAAAATAGTTTAATAGAAAATAGTATGAACAATAAAAATGGTATAGATAGTAAAATAATTTGGAAAATCAAAATAATTTGAATATTTTAAAGGATGTAGATTTTAAACCATTTATACTAAAATATTCATTTGAAAATAGTTTCAAAGTCAAACCGATTCAAATCCAAATTTCCCAATTCAAATCAATTCCAAATTAATTTCAACTCCAATTCCAAATTAATTTCAATTCCAATTCCAAATTAATTTCGATTCAATTCTTAGAATTTAAACCATTTCGATTTATATCAATTCCGAGTTCGATTTCCAAAATATCGATTCAAAACACTTAAATCAAATTTTCCTTCAATATCCAATTTAAAAATCCAAACCTTCAAATATAAATAAATTTCGAGCCTAATTCCGAAACATCGTTTTATATCGCTTTTACTTAGCAATATCTAAAGTTCGAATAAAAGTCCCATCTTTTAAAACAAATCAATTTTTGAAATTCACAACATATTTCGATTATAACTTAAAAATCTCAATTAAACAATTCTTCTTTCAAATTTAAATTTCAACATTCCGAATTCCAGTTCGAAAATAATTCGATTTTCATAAATTTGATTTTTATTTCTTAAAACTAAATCATTTAAATCATTTCAAATCAAAATATTAAAATCATTTAATTTAACCAATCCGGTATCCGCATATAATTCTCTATCCTATGACCAAGTGAATCAATTAAATTCCATGGATGGACATATATCATTCAATCCAATATAAATGTCATAGGTGTATATCATTTCGACCTATTTCTTAATTTATACGAAATAATTCAATTTACAGTTTTATATACTATAAATAATATACAGGATGATAAAATGATATATCAAATAATAAACATCCAAATATCAACCAATAACATCCATCACGGCCAACCATCCAAACAATCAATAAAATTCACAACAGTTTCATAATTATCAATATCAGGTGCTTTATGGGCAATTAAATTCTAACTCAATTTAACTGTCAATTCAAATTTTATCATTTAATTTAAATGTCAATTTAAATGTAAATTAAATTTATCAAACAACAATCAATATATTTCAATCACTTCATGGTATAAATTTAACTACATTAAAAAATAATTTAGTCAAGTGTGAGCGTATAAACACTCATCTTTGATTTGAAACTAAAAATAATCCAGCTTCAACTAATTTCCACCTCTATCCCATTTTATAGACGACTTCGATACGATCGAAATGAGATTCGTTTTACCCAACACGGACCTCGTATGAAAGATTTACGGTTATATTAGGATGACGATTCAATTTAAAACTTAATATACTTAAAAATAAAATAAAATTAAATTAAAAAAAGGTGAAGTCTTCCCCATCACGCAAGCTCCAGCTAATCGCGATCGTGATATTCTTTTCTTCTCTTCACGCTGAACAAATAGTGCTGCCACCATTGATTGACATCGCCAATGCTTCCAACCACCAGCCGCAACCGCAACTCCCCTTGCCTCGTTCCCCACATCTCCACGAGTGCTCGAGCAAAAAATCAAGGATATCTAAATTATGATTTTTGCCTCTTTCAACCATCGTTGTGTCGCCATGGTAGTTTACCTCCATTTTTTTATTGGTTATTTTTCCCGTTCGATCGATGTTTTTTCCTTTTGTTTTCATTTTCGATTGGCTGTCATTTTTTTATTAATTTGAATGATGCGGATTCGATTTAAAAGAAAAGGGGAACGAGAAAAGGGTGCAGCTATAGATGGTACGAACGGTTGAGAGAAAGATAATAAATAATAAAAAATATTAATATTTACAAAAATATCTCATCCGAATAGCCCGTGCAAATCCGAACTCCAAACGAAGTGTGCCGCTTGGCGTTTATAATGTTTTACACCCATTCCGAACACAGGAGAACTAATTTTGAGGGCTAATTCAATCGTATGCAGAAGATAGCTTTTCAAAATCAATTTATTTTAACTAAATTCCGAAATAAATTTCTACGCGTTTCAAGCTCGCACGACCAAACGACAAGTTCAATCACCACAAAACTTGAAATCCTGCAATAATTCACTATTACGGATCTGATGAAATTGGTTTCTTCGAAATCTAAGACAGTGGCCAACATGGTTATTTTTACTCGTTAATTATAATTTTTAATTTTTAATTACTTACTTTTAAATCCAATTTAAAATGCTAACCATCCTCATTGTTGTATAAAAAATTTAAATCAACTTTAAAAATCATTTTCATTCATACATAATACAGGATTCGATTGTTTGAAAATTTTCCAATATTAAATTTAAACAAATTAAATTATCTAATAGATCGATATTAACAAATCATTAAATTTCAAATAAATTTTGGTTATCAATCTTATTTTATTTCTATCTAAATAATTCACATTTATTTACCTCTAGTTATTATCATAAATAACATCGATGCATATCAATATCAATGATTCCCAAATTCCCAAAATTGTTTATTCAAGATTTTTATCTAAGTTCATATTTAATAACTACGCTAAAAATTCATTAAATTTATTTTTAACCATTTTTATTCAATAATTATATCAAATCCTAGAATTTAAAACAGTTAAAAATACGGGTCGTTACAAAGCTACTAAAGCAAGATGGGAACGGTAGATGGAGGAGTCTTCTTATTCATGCTCAATGCTGATAAGGCAACTAGACAACCAAGGAATAATATTGATTCCAAGGTAGTTGCCTTAGTCAGTAGTATGTTCCATTATATTTTTCTATTCCACTACGAGTCTATATTGATGGCACTCAGATATACTTGTGTTTGTGACAGGTTACCAAAACCAACAATCCCTACCCTAATAGACTTAGGTTTCAATTTAGTCTAAAATTGGACCCACTAAGGTGTAGGTCATTGCATAATTCTTTGGACGTAGGGGCAGGTCAAGTATAATTCTTATACCTTTATTCCTTACTATATCGAATCGTATAGTATTTTGAGATTTTTTATGGCTCACACCAGCCTATTGGCTGATTCGAGGTTTTTTGCTTTTCTTCTTATTAGGTTGGGTAGTCTTAAATAATAGACTATATAGCAGGTTTAGGTGGTACATAGTTGATGTACAAAGGACAGGCATGCAATGGGCCTTTCTCTTAATATATATGGACTTACTATTGCTTATTTCACTATGCAAAATTGTGGGGCCCAGATAATGTACACTTATTACACATAGATATAGTTTATCTTTGAGTATATTATCAGTTGTATAAACTCTATCATTATCTTATTTAATTTTGTGAACCTATGCACTATAATATTGTAGTTCATTTAGTTATTATAATCTCGCATGTTTTATATATAATGTTTATTATTATATTTTATTCGATGCACTTTGAAATATATGATAGGTTCTTTCATTATTACTCCTTCTTACACCCATGACATTGTCCTACATCGACCGAGCACTGCAGCAGTGCACTCTTCAGGTATATTAGGTGCTAGAGGTGTTGGGCTATCATTAGGAGTTCAATGATGTATATGTAATGAAATGAGATGATTTGTGTTAAGTGCTTAGGTATATTTCATATAGTTATGGTAATTTATATTCAAAAACATACTTTCATTTATATCCCATCTACTTTGATCTTACATTACAAGCATTAATCAAACATACCAAAAATACATGACATATTAAGCATGCAATAAAAAAGAGAGGATTACATTTACAAATATTGTGTTTTGAAGCTAGAGACCTCCTCCTCATCTTCAGATGCCTCGTTCCCCCTAATACTTAACTAATCTAAGGTGAAACACTTATAAACATTCAAAATTCAAGCCATAGAGATGATGCGTATTGATCAAAAGCGGCTAGGAGCAATTACTTTTGAATTTCAACTTAAAACGAGCTTGAAATTTGCCTACTCGGTCAAACCCTAACACAATGCTACCATTTTAAAGTATTTTGAAGATTTAGACCTTAGAAAATGAAATGAACAAGAGGTGAGAATGAATATCCTTGCAGATTTAGATTAAACAAATGGGTTTTGGGCTTCAAAATGCCTATTAAGCCATTTTATACAAAGAAAATAGCTTTTTTTGTTAATATAAAGTTACTAACCTATTAATTAGCATTCTAAATAATTTTGAGACTTAAAAATAGTTCCAAGTTAATAAATTATTTTTCCCAAATTTATTATACACAAACAATTATCCAATGGCTAAAAATATCTTTTTAACCCTTAGAAATATATTAAAATATTTGTTCATCAATCAAAATAATTCATAACTTCAACATTACATTTTATTTATCAAATAAAAATTTAATAGCTTTAAATCCTCAAAAACCCATATTTTACTTTTAATTTGCTATTAAAATTAGTATCCAAAATTAACTGAATATTTTTACAATGACTCGTATTTTACGTATCGAAGGATTGTAATATTTTTTTTAAATCCATGTTGTATAAGGCTATAACTTTAAGGTACGTCGAGTACTGGCTTTTTTGACCCTTAGAAATTTTATTGGATGGTTTGACCCCAAAAACTTGTAAGGTTTATAACTTTTGATAGCAGTAGAACTAGGGCCTGTAGCACTTCAAAATGAAAGATATTATGGTCACTACAAGAAAAACCATTCATAGTTGCAAAAACCGGTTTCGTTTTATTGTAAATGCGATAAAAAACAGATTACCAAATAATATAAACGTGGCAAAAAATAATTCACGTTTCCCGCTTCTAAAAAATAGAGTCCGCGCGAACTAAATAAACGTAACCTATCATTTTACTCTCGTACTTAACAAAATTCTCGTCCCTAATTTGCTTTCTTCTTCAGAAATTTTTTTTCTCCCTTTTAATCATGTTAAATTTTCATCGCACTCAAGTATCATCGTCAACTCCGTCATTTCCCCCTTACTCAACATCGAGTCGCGGCAGCCAGCAGATCTAGGTATATTTAGGTATGAATCTTTTAAATCGATTAGGTATATTTAGGTATGAATCTTTTAAATCGACTTTGTGATTCTATTTGGATTTTATATGAATTTGAATGCATCTTATTTTCGTATTTTTTCCTAAACTATTACTGAAATGGTTGATTTAACCCTAATTGCAACGATCTGATGGGATATCTACTTTGATTTCTTTGAGTATATGAATGTTCTATTGAAGTGGTTCAGTGAATCAATGGGTTGCTTGCTGAGAGGAGGTTGAGGTTGCGTGTTTCGGGAATTTGGTGGGTTCAAGTAGCATTGATGGAGGTCGAGGGTTTGTTTGCTTTAGTGATGGTTGAACTAATATATTAAATCCGGGCTATTTGGAAATTTCATTGAACTTGTATTGATTTTCTTTAGTGATTGTTGTTCATTTGCTGCACTAATGCTTTGTTTTTTTTTAATGTTGCGAATGACTGTTAGTTTTCACCATTTAATTTTCTAATCCATTGCAAATGCATGTACCATTCAATTTTTGTTCTTTGTGTTTTGATCTTTGTATACTTCCATAGACAAAGCATTATATGTTCTTATCAATTCTGTTTGCATATATTGCTTGATAATGAGTAGTGTTCTTATCAATTCTGTTTGCATTACATGTACATTTTCTCATAAAATTACAAATCTGTTCATCATCTCAAGGCTTTTAGGCCTGCTTGTTTGGTTTGCAAACTGCCACATCTCTTTTCAGCTACATGTTGATGATATTTTAGTGTTGTTTGTTAATATTTATCGCTGATTATTGTTTACATGTGCTTATTGGTTTATACTGTGTTTTCTGTCACTTGCAGAAAAATATGTCTACAACATCTGTACATACCCGCTTGCAGAGAAAGGCAGAAGAACAAACAATCAAAGCTAAGAACAAACAGTCAAAGCGAAAACGTAAAGGTCCAGCTAGTATAAATGAAATAGAAGAACAACCAGACAATGCTAAGAAGCAAGCCACTGTTCACAATGAAGAAGATGAACAACCACTAGATGATATCCCCTCTGACCCAAATGAAGGACTCCGCTCAGAAAATGAAACCCGTCCTGAACAAACTGCTGACGCCGAGCTGGAAATTGGGAAACAAAGTGAAGCTGAAATCGGAAGTACATCTCAGAAAAGAGGCGGTAGAGGTCCAGAAAAAGCAAAAAGACTCCCGTCATGCAGTCAGGATCGAATTGAAGTTGAGTTCAATGATCTAGGTATACTAGTAGTGCAAGGGTCGGTATATTTATCCTCTTTTCTTGGACCGCTTGTGCGGGAGCAGGTTCCATACACCATTGATGATTGGAGGAATTTTAGTGATGACTTAAAAGAAGTTTTGTGGCAGTCGGTTCTGGTATGAAGCAGGCATCTATTATTTAACATTCTGACTCTAATATGTTTTGAAAATGACTTCTAATAGCATGGTCTTGCCAATTATAAATTGAAATTGCCATCTAATAACTTCTGGATAAATTGAAAAATAGTTCTTGCCAATTATAAATTGAAATTGCCCTCTAATAACTTCAGAAAACCTTTCAGATTTAATTAAATCCATCGTATTTAAATTAAATAAATTTTTACTAATATCATGTTTTGATGTATTGTTGCAGATTAGATATAAATTGGAAGAGGAATGGCAAAGAAAAGCTATATTTCAACAAATGGGAGTACTTTGGAGATCGTCAAAAAGCAAATTGGTTTGAAATTTGCAAAAAGCGGAGAACGATGAGGAAAGACTTAAACTGAAACCTACGAACATAAAAAGCATAACCAATTGAAGGAAGTTTGTGAAGGCAAAAACAAGTCCGGAGTTTAAGGTAAATCATTCCTACTGAACTCGTCTGGCATGTTTCTGCAAATCCATCTACATAGTTAGCAACCGATAAATTTCTTTAGAAGTGAAGTCCAAGTGTTGGTGGATGCTGAGGGTTCCTGTTTAGGTATTAGCTGCAGGAACCTATGATAGTACAAAATACAAATGCGTTATGACAAGCACAGGAACATTTTAAATGAAGTAAAAAAAACACTTTGCAAGTTAGTTCAATCTATAAATATTATTAGTAGATATGGAATGCTGTATATGTCACTGAGTTATCCAGCATTAATAACACCAAATAAGTATATGACCATGATGAATTGATTTTCAAATTAATTGCAATCCTCACCATACATATTTACCCTGCATTATAAATATTAGATAGTTTTTCTTTTTATGATTTTGGTTGTTAAATTTTAGCATCTTTCAATATTTTCAGCAAAAAAGTGAGAAATATTCAGCCCTTAGGTACACACAAATTCCGCATACAACCGGTCGTAGGGGAATGGCTAGAAAGACCGAAGACATGGTACGTTAATTAACTATAGCATTATTTAACATTATTTCATACCTGTCCGTTTATTAATTTAATGTTATTCTATTTTTAGAAAAAAGAAAGTGTAGATCCATCGTCCATAACTAGAGCTGATGTGTGGATTAGATCTCACATTAAAAAAAATGGTGAACCAGTGAACATGGAAGCTGCGAATATTATTGTAAATTTTTTTTTAATTTTATTGGTATATTTTTTTTTGAAACTATGATATTTTTACCATTGTACATAATCTATGTGTATTTATTTATATAGGAGGAGATCAAAAAATATGGTAGCCTATCCCAATCCGGCTCGACACAGACTGATATTGGAAAAGATGCTCTTGTACATGTACCGGGACAAGATAAACCGGGACGGTTAAGGGCATTGGGTAGGGGTTGCACTTTAACCAAGCTAGCTTTAGCCCAGTCCAAAGATAAACAAGTGTCTCGGTGTCGAGAGGAAATAGCAGAATTGAAGGGAATGATACAGACTCTGATGGACCAGAAGGTAAATTTTTGGAAATTAATTTATATTCGTAAAATATTAATTTATATTCGTGCTTCGCTGCAGGGTAAAGAAAGTTCGAGAAGGAACTCACCTGATTCGGTAAAAATAATATTTATATTACTCAATAAATGAAATTTATATTTTAATCTTTTAATCCAGTAATTGATTTAATTTTCGGTTGATTAATTGTAGAGCGACGACGAAGTATGTTTGCTGTTGAATTGGGTTGGAACCTCTGGAGTTGTTGCCCATGGGAGGCTGTTGTCCATGGATCCAGATGACGTTGTCAATGGCATTCGTCTTGGACCAAATGCTGGGAGCGTTGTTATAGATTCAGTGGATAAAGCAGATACTTATTTATGGAGGCCTACACCTGAAATGACAGTCTTTGCAGACGTTAAGAATAAGGTAGTTGCTTGGTCATCAGTTTGCATCAAGGTCCCGCTGCGAACACGGTTGAACTGTAGTGCAGCCAATACGGTAATTTTTTTCACGTTAAGTATATTAGTGTAATATGCTGCGAGCTTATTGATGTCTAAAATGCAGCGAGCACACCCCCCATCTGAATAAAAATTTAACACATATTCGTTGTTTTTGTATAGCATACTAAAGTCTTGAATTTCACTTCTCATTTTTAGAGTACCAGCATCATCGAAGACACTTGCAAGATTTACGGTTAGACTGAGGGTGAAGTTGTAGTTGTCGAAGGAAGAATCCACACCACTGATCCAAAATATACTGTTAATGGTATTCCACTCGGTCCATCTGCTGTTGTGATTTGGGTGGACAAAGTAGTAAATAAAGATGCTTATTTGTGGCGACCCACATCTAATATGTCGTGCATTGGAGATGCAGTTGGTAGGAAAGTAGCATGGCCAAGATCAAAAGTAGAAGCTGATCAAGAAAAACTAGATGAGAGTCGTGATGATACTGAAAATGTTGTGAATTCTCCCATGAAATCCGCACATATGGTCATGAGTAAATCGCAAAATGTAAGTATTAATTTTCAAATTTGAAGAAGATAACTATGTATGAAAGTTTATTTAATGTGCATGTATACATTGTGCATAATAATCTCTTTTCTTTCAGCCGATTGCAACCATGCAAAAGGATGCCAAATGCCAGTTGATCGATTTTGGTGGAGCAGACGTAGTGGCTGAAGGAAGTATTGCATCAACTGATCCGATAACAATGGTCCATTGTTGTCCATTGGGATGTAATGCTGTAAAAGTTTGGATTGAACTGGTGATATTCCAAATGCAGAGATATGGAGACCAACATCGGGTCTGACGTGCATGGATGATTGCTTTGGCGTTCCCATAGCTTGGCCAATGGAAAAAATCATTATTAAGTCAAAATGAAAGGTATATAATTTTTTTTATATATACATTAGGAATGCTAGCAGCTAAAGTGCAGATAGATTTTTGGTAAAATGATAAAAGTACATAAGTAGGGGTGTTATATTCGAATTGTGATTGAATGATTGTGAATGGTGGTTCAGGTTCAGGGGAGGGAAAATAATTGATGGTGAGGAGCTATGTATGGATTGTGGTGGAATGTTAGTGATGCAGTTTTAAGTTCAGGTTTTGTTTTCTCACTCTTTTGTTCTATTCTTTGTTGACAGGTAGTTCAGGTTTTGAAGACATCAGCACTGACAGGTAGTTCAGGTTTTTATGGTAGTTCAAGTTTTGCTCCGTACTTTGGTTATTTCAGACGTTTATTTCAGATGTATATGTACGGTTATGACACTTATGGTAGTTTGGTTATAACACTTACAGTAGTTTGGTTGTGTATGTGTACGGGTAGCTTTTTGTCGACACCTATGTATGTGGATGTATGAATGTCTATGTATCTTGTGGATCTTAAATGCGTATACGTATTTTGTAGTTGTTTAATATATTGTGTTCAAAAGTGTATGTGCTTGTGTATTCTGTTATTATATAATTGGATGCTAGATCAGGGGTAAATCTGGAGTAGCAGGTGGAGGGAAACAAACGCTACTGGATATTATTTATTTTGGTAGCGTTAAAATGTCGCTACAAAAGAGTGATTAAAAACTCAAGTACACTTATGCTGGCGTTTATTAAGCGCTACAAAAAATATATATAACGCCATGAAAAGGTAACATGGAGGAGAAAACCCTTTCGGTGGCGTTAAACGGGCGCTACAAAAAATTTAGATAACGCCATAAAAAAGTATCATGGAGGAGAAAACCTTTTCGGTGGCGGTAAAAAGGCGCTACAAAAAAGGAATTCTATGGCGTTATAAAAACGCTATCAAAAAAACAAATTTGGTGGCGTCTAAAAAAGTGCAACTAATAGTCGAGGATTTTTAGTGGCATGTTTTTCGTAACGATTATCGGAACGCCACTAAAAATACGTAGTGGCGGTTTTTGGACGCTACAAAAAATCAGTTTTCTTGTAGTGGGTTCTCTATCCGTAAAGTGGTCCTAGTAATTTCTGTTCTTACAGTTAAGGAGATATTATCCGTTGAAGTTAGATAAATTTCAGATAGATTAATGGATAATAAGACTAAGCCCAAATTAGGCTCATTGACCCATTTCGTGATTTGTGTCCAACTAACCCGATGGAATAGGCGTTAATTATTTCCTCACTTCCCTAAAACTTCTAAACCTCTATTGACCATCTCCTTTGCCAAAAACAACATAAATCCTCAATCTAATCGGCTAATCAGGGGACTAGAAAGTGATTAGCATATGGATTGGTAAGGAAGCATTGAAAATTTGAAAATTAGTATCTTTGGATTCATTCTTGGATGGTTGGATTGTTTCCCTATCATTTTTGGTGATATTTCAACCTTGATGAGTGGTTTATATCTCTCGCTTTACTATGCTTATTTATATAGTTAAAAAGTGATGTTTTAAAGTATTTTCAAAGATAGAAATATGATTTAGACCTGTTCAAAACCTTACCATGATTTGAAAATGAATTTTACTTGATTCATGCATATGTCATATGGATACCCTATTCTATAAAATAGGCCATATATAGTGTCATTTGTTATCGAATTCGAATTTGATTGTACGCAACTGTTTTATATGATCTATGCATTATATCACTTGGATGTATGTATGTATATATGGTCGGATGAAACACCTATCGATGGGTGACTTAGAGTTAGAAAAATGTTCAAAGGGATAAAGCTCAGTGTGTATGAATTGGATTTAATACAGGTCATCCACGGTGACTGCATGAATGATGGAGATTTAGTCGGTGGAGCAAAGTGCATGGAGTAGAATTAAAGTAGCAAGAGGCGTAACAATGCAGATTTAGAGATTTCATGCAAAACGGTGCAACAAAATAAAGAAAGATAGGAGGGAGAAGTAAGATAGATAACTTAGGAAAATTTTGACTATGTTATATGGACTGTAACGATCAATATGGATCTGTAACGACCCACAAAGTTACGATAATTAAAATAACTAATTTAATAAGATTTCGTGATTTAATGTTAGAAAAAAAATTTTGAAATTCGTTTGGAATAATAATAACTGGAATGAATTGCAACAATAATTATCCAAGTAATTATTTATAGATTGAATGGAGTTCCAATCTAATTGAATTGACTCAAATGTTATAACTTGGTTATAAGGGAATATATGGAAAAACAAATGTAAATAAGTGAATAAGAATTGTGAATTATTTAGGTAGTAATACACATTTTAATAGATTGGTTTCGAAGATTTGAGTAGTAATAAGTATTTAAAAATAAATGCTACTTAGTGAATGCCTTTGCAATCAATAGTTGTATAGGATAATAAATGTTGATTTCATTGGATATAATAGAGTAATTGATTGATAAGAAAAATCTATTTAAAATCAAATAATTGAATATTGAACAGGTAAATTGTTCAAAGTAAATATTTAAAACTTATTGAATAATTGAATAGCTGTAAAATGGAAATAGTGTTCTAAGATGTGAATTGGTTTTAAAAGTTGAATCTTATAAGTTCAATTTCAAATATTTCAAAGGATAATGAATTATTGGATAATCCAAATTGGTTAAATTTAATATTTGGAATTTATTGAATAATTGAATAACGGGTTTAATATGATTAAAAATGATTTGTAAAATTTTATTTTATCATATTAAAGTTATAATGATGTTGTAGAACTTTTAAAATCGAATTAAAAGTAAATTTGTGAAAATTGAATATTTTAATATTTAATTGACGATTTAAAATAGCAAACAGTCTCGGATTTCGACGAAACCAGTTTCATCGGATCCGTAACGTGATATTATTGTAAGAATTCAAATTTCATTTCAATCGGATTTACCTTTGTCCGGGGCAAGCCAAAACGCATAGAAATTTGTTTAATCGGTTTAATTTAAATTTGGTCGTTTATTTCCGTAACTCGCACATATGATCGAATTAGCCTCCAAAACACATTCCATTGTGTTTGGAACGTGGGGTAAACCTTAGAAACGCCTGCCGGCACGCTTCGTTTGGAGTTCGAAAATTTTTCGGTGAATAGTGGTTTGCAATTTTCTATATAAGGACGATTATATTCTCATTTGCAAACAAGAAAACAAACCCTATGGTTTTATTGCTTCAGCCGCCGGCTATTTTCAATGGCCATAAACGCACGCCACTTCTTCCACTAATTTCTTCCAATCCATCAACATTCACCAAAAACATCCAACTACGAAGATGTAGATCACAACGAGAGCTTTCAATCCATACGGGGATGATGAAAAATGGAGCGACGTGGAGGGGGGAAATTGGCCACGTTTTTGCTGCTGTCACTCACATTTTCGCAGCCTAGAGATGGTCGAGCTTGATGATATTTGGGCCGAAGATGGAGTGTTGCACGTGCTTTCGTTTGAGGCTAGCCGATCGACTTCTAGTTCATCGATGGTGGAGTATAATTCAATGGAAAAATGTAATGGGTTTATTTCTCACGGCTTTGGATACATGATACTGGAAGAAGGAGATAGTGGAAAGTGCGGCCCAGATTTAAGGGAAAAGAATTGAACAGCTGTGATGAATCTGAGGTTTAAAAATTAAAATAGAAATTATAAATTATATTTATATTAATTCGTTCAATCTTTAAAATAGTGTAACTTTTTCGTACGAGGTCGAAAACGCACGAAACGAATTGCGTTGCAATCATTTTATCGAGCACTACGCTATGGAACTGGATTGTAGTCATTTGGAGCTAGTTTGAATTTCAGGTAAAATTAAACGCGCGTTTAATTTTATTCGAAATAAAACGCTGGGACTACATTGAAATCAAGGTGGGTGTTTTATAATGCTCACAACGTACTGAATATCATTATGCTAGTTAAATTTGACATTATGAAGTGTTATGAATTTTATTTGTCTTTGTTTGATAAAATTTAATTGTCATTTGAATTCACCGTTGAAAATTTACTTGACAGTCAAATTGAAATTAAAAATTGAATTGCGATTAAATTACCTGATATTGATAACTATGAAATTGCCGTGAATTGTATTGTTTATTGGATGATGTATTTCGATGGATGCTATTGGTTGATATTTAAATGTTTGGATGTTTATTTGCTTATATATATCATGTTATGCATACATATGACACTGTGATTTGATTTAAGTGATATATATTCTTCCCTGACATTTAATTGAAATAACTGATCACTTGGCCATAGGATAGAAAATTATATACGGACAGCGGATTTGCTAAATTAATAATTTTTAAAATTGTCAATTTGAAATTTATTTAAATGTTTTGATTTAACAATTATAAATAGAAATCAATTTATAGAAATCGAATTTATCGGAAAATTGAGTTTGGAATGTTGAAATAAATTTTGGTTAAAGGAAATTGTTAAATAATTAAAGTTGAGACTTTGAGATTAAAAATCAAGATATGATTGAATTTCGAAAATTTATTGGTTTTAAAGATTGAACATTATTTCGAGCTTTGAGTATTACTAAGTAAATGTGACATAAAAATGATATTTTGAAATTGAGCTTGAAATTGAATCATATTTGAAATTTGGATTTAAATTTGAATATTGAAGGATAATTTTGTTAAGTGTTATAAATTGATATTTTGAAAATCAAGCTCTAAATCGATATAAATTGAAATTGAATTAATTGAAGGTGAATGTAAAATTGAATTAATTTGAAGTCAAAGTTGACATTGATTTGAATTGAAATCGAAATTGAATCGGTAGAATGGAAATTGAAATTGATTCGAATTGGGAAGTTATAATTGAAATGGACTGGTTTTGAAGCTGTTTTATTTTGTTTTCCAAATTACTCTGTTATATAAACCATTTTTGAATACTTGAACTATTTTAATCTATTTTAAATCTACTTAACCCAATTTAAATTATTTTAAACTAATTTATCTATTTTAAATCCATTTTAAGATTCTAAGTATTTTAACTATTTTAATTATTTAAAACTACTTAAAACTATTTTCTAAAAATTCAAGCTGGTCAATAAGTTGAAATGTTTATGTTTAAATCTCGAATGTAAATACGAATTGGGTTAAATGAAGTTGCAACCTAAATTGAAATTCGAAATGATTTGGAAATCGAAATGAGATATTGAGGCGAAAAATGATTTTTGAAACGGAATCTTATATTTTGAATAGATATGATGATATTTGAAATGGATTTGATTTTGAAGCGAATATGATATTTTGATATCAATTATGAATTGATTGAAATGTAAAAGAGCCACCGGTGTAATAACACGTAGTTATTAAAGAGACTGGGATCGGATATGGACATACTCTCTGTCGATACCGAATACCACTTTAATAACTATTATACGCGGAGTGTTGACCCAGAATGAAGTGGATGGTTTGGTGAACGCGTTGATTGAAGAAAGAGAACGATATTGGATGACCCCAGACATGACTAAAACAGGAGCCGCGCCGGGCCATTGAGGTTCGCCATCTCTAGCGGACACACTTCTTCGATACCATATCTATTACATTTGTGATTCGATTTGGGTGCACCCCTTGATTTGGGAGTGTGGTTTCGCGGTGTTAGGGTAGCTGCTGGTTATGCTCAACATCAGTCTGGATCACGCAACTACTAGTATCCTAGTTGGTATCGCCTCATGTACCTTGTCATACTGATTATCCTATTCGCGACCACTACATTTTGTTTTGTGTTATACCTATGGGGTACCCTCTGATAACCGCTAGTTTACGGTGGGGTTTACGGTGCTGTATAGACTATGGCATTATAAAAATGTGTTAAGGGGAATTATGGTAACGCCTTAACGCTATTTTAATACTTTTACTTTACTGTAGACATATTATAATAGCGTATTGTACTACATAGTAGATGGTTTAACGGATCCTTGAGAGATGGAAAATCCCGTAACATCTCTTGAGTTATTGCACGCACGTTGACACTGGATATGAGATGTCAAACCCCGTAAGCATCTCTGACGCCGTTACACTCATATTTATTTACGATTGATTTAACTTTCATGAGGATATTTTAGTCCTGACTCGAGTGTTTTGTCTTTTCATTACGCTCGGGTCAGACCTGAGTTTTTCAGCTTATTGAAGATCTATTCTGGAGGACGAAGACGAAGATTTGGTATACTATTACTCTTATTATCTTTGCATCATGTTGTCTGTTGCATTATTTTATTTTTTCTATTGTATATGTATAACTCTGATAAAGGTTGTGTAACTAATGATCAAAGTATTGTAAACATCTTCATGAACTATTTATTTGACTATTATATTTTATCGTTCCGCTGCGAGATTCTGTGTTGTTTCATTTCCTTTATTTCTCTTTCTTTTCTTTTCTTATTTACCCCCAATAACCATCTTCCCTTTTGAATGGTTTGGAATCGGCATGTGTATTTGATCGTCAGTTTAAACTGTCCAAAAGGCGGGTCGTTACAGTTGGTATCATAGCTTTGGTTTAGCGATAACCTTAGCTTTATGGGGTCTGAGTCTTTATAAATAGGGTAGTAATACCCTATGATGAGTCGCTGAGTGTATATATATGAGAGAGCGTATTTGTTAGTGATATAAAATGTTTTATATGATTTCGGTTGATTTGTTGAGTGGCTTATGGATTCCGGTCAATACGAGTAATTAACGTCATTGATAGGGATCTCTAAACACTCGAACAGAACAATTCGACATAGCATTGTTATGAAATTGGGTAAATGAAATAATTTTTCTCTAATTATGTTTTATATATAAAGAAAATTTCAGAAATTATTGTGACTTATCTAGCTTACCTGTTGTTAGGAATGATAATATTGGCTATTATCATTAATAGGATATTGTAATTTAATAATTAAGATGAATTACAAAATGAACAATAATAAAACACTAGTGGAATGTTTTAAGAAAGAAAATCCTATAAGAATGTTTATAAAGGTGACTCATAAATTAAAATAGATTTAAATTGGAAAATATTGAATTTAAGACCCGGAGAATTTGAAAAATGGGAAATATATAGTAATATTAGTTGGAAATTGTTTATGGAAATATTTTGAAAGGATTTTTAAAGGAAGGAATGAATTCAGTACTCCTCTCTTATGTCGCTGGAAAATAATTTCGGTGATGACTGCGCAGCATCATCGACGTTCATTTTCGAGTCTTAAAGTGGGGGAGACTTCTAAGAAGCTTTGCTTTTTTTCGAAATTATTTTGGGTAAATGGGTTTTGGTTTAAACTCCAAAGGTATGATTTGATATATTAAAGATATAAGTGTATGTATTTATTTCATACGATTTGAAAAGAACCGGGCATTTAAATTTCTAAGTTCTGTTAATTAATAATTTTCAAATTATTTGAATGAAATGTGAATAACCAGAATTTATAAAATAAAAGGATTAAGATATCTAAGCTTATGTTTTTGAAAACTTTAGAATTGTAGTGTACCTTTAAAGTTGAAAGGTAAAGAGGATTTAAATAAATCAAATTTGTGAACATTCTAATTTAGTGAAATGAAATTCTATAAATTTGTATAATACCAAATTTGCATTCTAATAACATATAATATGACTTACCAAATATTAAAAAGTTGATATGACGGTTGGATATGTAATGAGATATTGTACAAAAAACAGAACCAGAAAATAATTGAAGTATACAAGTAAGGAAAACTCAAAAGGAATTAAAATGTATATAAATGAAAATTTTGGTTGTGATAAAAATGTTATATACTTAAATATAGCATGAAATGATGAATGGATAAATGGAACAAGTGAGTGAACTTAAGAAAAAGGCCATTGAGTCAAGCAACGTCTTTGTAAACTGGTTGTAGAATTAAATATAAATTTGCAACAAAAAGAAAAATATGTGAAGATAAATTTGTAACTTTTGAGATAACTATAAACTAAGAAAAGTCATATATAAGAAGTTAGACTTTTATGGAATGACTATAAGTTAAAGTGATGATTAATAAAATGTTCCGCAAATAAATTGGTTATTAACTGAAACTGAATATGAAGTAAATGTAAACAAAAGAATTTGGTATGGCTAAGAATCAATTGGAATTGAAAGAGATAAACCAAATTGAATGTAAAATTAATAATTTGGTTATGTTGGGTATGATTTGGTTGTTATATGATTGTTAGTTGATTGTATATAATTCATTAAGTGTTAATGAAATTGAAAGCTATAAATCATTGAAATCAAATTGGAAGTTAAACGAATTTAAATAGAATTTAATTTGATTCAAATTGGAAGTGAACTAATGTAAATATAAATTAGTGAATGTTAACTAATTGAATTGAGAATGAATGTTAGTAAAATCCAACGTTAATGAATCAACTGTGATTAAAATTGAAAACCAAGTCAATAAATATTAATGAGAAGTGAATTTATATTGATTGGTTATGGATTTGTTGGATGATAGTTAGTAAAATCCAACGTTAATGAATCAACTGTGATTAAAATTGAAAACCAAGTCAATAAATATTAATGAGAATTGAATTTATATTGATTGGTTATGGATTTGTTGGGTGATAGTTGATGATAATTGAATTGGTGAATGCATTTGTTGTTTTGTTACATTTGCTATGTTGGCACATGTAGTTTTTATGTTGCTATATGGTGTATATTGATATTATTTTCATATATGCATGTTTCTCATGGTTTGTTGAGTGTTTAGTAGGTGCGGATTGTGCTTGCTTCGCATTTGGAGCTCGCTTTCACGCTATATTAGCCGTATATGCTCGCTAATAATATATAAGGTACATATCTCAGATTACATACCGTACTTTTACACTTTTTCCCTACGGGATGCCTCATCACTTGATGAGATGTATATTTATGATATATATACTGTCATTTTTTTCGGATCGAGCCGCGCAAAGGAGACTCTGCCGAAATTTTTCGTAAATCCGGGTGTTAGAAAATTTTTCAAGTTTTAAAATTTTATAACTTGTTTGATAACTAACTTTTAAAGTCAGAAAGCCGTTCAGAGTAACTTAGGGGAAGTGTAGTAACGATTTTTGTAACAACCCGCATATTTCTCGATTTTATATTTAAATATTTTATCGTTAATTCGATTTTGGTCCGAAAAGCTACTTTTTGCAAACGGTTAAATTAGGACTCGAGACCACTTCCATTGAGTTCGAAATGCCGTTTACAACTTTTTAAGTATAAACATTGATAGGTTTTGAGTTAGTGGAATTTTACTAACTTTTCCCGCTTTGGACTTTGGGTTAGCTTAGCCATTATAACTCAAGCCCAACCCCCTCCTTCTCTTCACTCTTCATAAATTCCTACCAACTCAAGCTTTTGCATTAATGGTGAGTGGAAAGGGAAATTAAAAATCCAAAAGTTAAGTCTTCATTGCTAATCCAACATCAACTCCAAAACTCAAGTGAAGACATTGATTCAAGCTAGTGGTTGATCCTTGCATAGCATTTCAAGCTTCATCTTCATCCATTTTAGTGAAAAGGTGATATTTTTATCTCACAATTCTAGTCTATAACTATATTGGACTGTTGGGAATGATTCCCCATCACTTTAGCGTGTACATTTGCATTTGGTTTGGATTGGATTGGCGAAAAACTCCAATTTTTAGTGTTTTTGGTGAAAAACTGCACTTAGGTCGTTCTGCCTATGTTAGGTCGTTCGCGTTGAAAAGTCACTCAGAGAATAGCTCGTTTTTGGCCTTAAAACTGTTTGCATGTATTAGGTCGTTCGCCTCAGAATTAGTTCGTTGGGTTTTAAGTCGTAGGTCGCTCGGCCTTGTTATAGTGGTTAGGTCGTTGGACGATAGGTTGCTCGCGTGTTAAACCTCTTAAGTCGCTCGACCTTATAAACCGTTAACTCGTTAGGTCGCATGACCTTAGGTCGTTCCCCTTTAGGTCGTATGACCTTGAGTCGTTCGCATGGTTTAAGCCTTTAGGTCGCTAGGTCGTAGGTCGTGGGGAGTTGGGTCGTAGGTCGTGGGGAGTTAGGTCGTAGGTCGCTCGCCTATATCCTCTGGCCATTTCGTCCCTAGGTCGCTAGACCTCTAGGTCGCAGGTACCCTTAGGTCGCTCGGCCTTGTTTATTGCTAGGTCATTGGACCAATTAGGTCGTTCGATCCTTAGGTCGCGGGTCTTTAGGTCGTATGACCTTAGGTCGTTGCTGGCCTTAGGTCGCGTGACCTTGTTTAGACCATAGGTCGTTAGGTCGTATACCCCCTAGGTCTCTCTCCTATTTTAAACCGTTAGGTCGTTGGACCGTGTACCTCACTAGGTCGTGTAATCTCTTCTCCCTTTAGATCGTTGACCACATTAGGTCGCACACTTAGGTCGCGAATAGTTAGGTCGTTAGGCCTTGGTTGCCTATTCCCCTTAACTCGTTAACACCTTAGGTCGCATGACCTTATAACCTTTAGGTCGCATGGCCTTGTAACCCGTTAGGTCGTTGGGCCTTAACACTCCTAGGTCGTTCGCCTATTTTAAGTCGCTCGATCCCAACCTCCCTTTGGTCTTCACTAGGCCGTACCGTTTTGGACGGGGTGCTGCCCCGCACCCCGCCGGGGGCGCTGCCCCCTGGACCCCCGCGACCTGACCGGGCAGGTCGAACCCCGTAGCAGGGGCGTTGCCCCGCACCCCGCCGGGGGCGCTGCCCCCTGGACCCACGCGACCTGACCGGGCAGGTCAAACCCCATAGCAGGGGCGTTGCCCCCGCACCCCCACCTTGGGGGGGTTGCCACCCCCCTGGACCCTGCCTCCGTAGGGGATCTTATCTGAAAAACATTTAATAGAACTTGCTTTGTTGAGATGCTGAGTTGACCATTCTTCGAGACAAACTATCTTGGGCTTGTCGGTCTATTTTATGGATTTTTGAATATCTATTTCGATGGATTCTTTATCGGTTTCTTTGGATTTTATTCACGTCTTCGAATGTGAATTTTTATGGTTAATTGTTTCTACAACCACTTCTATGATTTGTCACTTTAAAATATAAAGGTTTTCTATACTAGTAGTAAATATCAAAACTCTTTCAACAAAATGATTTCAAATCTATTTTCAATAACAAAGCTCTTTTCTTCAACCATTTTCCAATCTACTAGTATATACAAACCTTTACCTCACTCGTATGAGAAATTGAATTAAACGGCTTAGTAAAACAAGTGGTATGAAACGCTTGCGTTTGCTTCGTCGGTTAACTCTTGGATTTGTTTGATTGAACCTTTTTGTGATAATTTTCTAGTGAAGATCTACAGTTTGTTCGTAAATATTTGAGTTAAGCAAGTGGTTATGGGGCATGAAGCTAAACTTTTATATTTACTAGCTTAGTGTAATTGACACTTCTCGTTGATCATGACGATCATTCTTATGATTTAGACTAGCAATTGTGCGATGTCTCTTGTTTGCTTGGTTAGACTAGACACCACTTGTGTGATTTCATTCACACATACCTTTTTACCTTCTTGGTTAGTCTAGACACCACTTGTGTGATTTCACTCACACATACGTTTTTGTTTGCGAGGTTAGACTAGACACCACATGTGTGATTTCACTCACACATAAATTTTTGATTTTTGGTTAGTCTAGACCTCATTTGTGTTATTTCGACTCACACATATGGGGTAGCTCCCCATGGTCTTCGGACCGTCATGTGATAGGCCTCTTTCCCTTTTTTTATGATTTCTGGATTTCCTGTGTTGATTTCTGGAATTTATGTCATTGGCTTGTTATGAGTACAAGTTTAGGGTACGATGCCCTCTTTGGATCTTTGAGAAGATTCTTGAGATATTGATTGATCTCTTATTGATTGATCTTCTGTTGATCATCATTTTCATACTTATAGTAGTATGTCAGTATGGATATTTTATGTTATGCCATATCTTTTATTTTATACTATGTCATCTGATATTTATAGCTAGACTGATCCGTTTATTATTTTCTTAAATAATACTCGGGTCAGACCGAGATGTTACAGGTGCTTCTGCTTGACTTCTCCCAGGGGTTTGCTACTCTGACTTTTGGCTAACTATTTAGATTAGCAGTTTTTGTTTTATACACTTGAGATATAGACTCATAGTTGTATTCTTTTGTATAGCACGTGTTGCTATTCGTTTGTATTATTGTGGATCTTTTTGACCACTACTCTGATGTACACTTTCATGTGTTAGTTATATTATCCATATCTTCTTCCGCCTTTGTGATATGGATGTCTGTGACTGATTGTGTTATGCTTATTTCTATGTTTGTTTTCGAAGATTATTTATAGCCACCGTGTGATAGCTTTGAGTTTGTATCGGTATGTTGGACTTCCTCCTAAATGAAATGCATGCTATACTATCTGACATAACGGTGCTCGCACAAAGAAGTTACATGGATGGTCGCTCCTCAACAGCCTTATTCTCCGTGCTAGTTGACAGCACTACATCGTATTGTTCTTGGCTAGCGTGGGTATAGAGGTGGGGCGTCACAATTTTATAAATGGAATTTCATTGTTTTATAAATTGGTAACTTTGAATAAAATATATCTAATGTTGAATTCTATACTTAGTTCCTTTTCCTTACTTTTTCCTTTTCGGGGACGAAAAGTTTGAGTGGGGGAGAGTGTAACGACCCGTAAATTTTTGATAATTAAAATAACTAATTTAATAAGATTTCGTGATTTAATGTTAGAAAAAAAATTTGAAATTCGTTTGGAATAATAATAACTGGAATGAATTGCAACAATAATTATCCAAGTAATTATTTATAGATTGAATGGAGTCCAATCTAATTGAATTAACTCAAATGTTATAACTTGGCTATAAGGGAATATATGGAAAAACAAATGTAAATAAGTGAATAAGAATTGTGAATTATTTAGGTAGTAATACAAATTTTAATAGATTGGTTTCGAAGATTTGAATAATAATAAGTATTGAAAAATAAATGCTACTTAGTGAATGCCTTTGCAATCAATAGTTGTATAGGATAATAAATGTTGATTTCATTGGATATAATAGAGTACTTGATTGATAAGTAAAATCTATTTAAAATCAAATAATTGAATATTGAACAGGTAAATTGTTTAAAATAAATATTTAAAACTTATTGAATAATTGAATAGCTGTAAAATGGAAATAGTGTTCTAAGATGTGAATTGGTTTTAAAAGTTGAATCTTATAAGTTCAATTTTAAATATTTCAAAGGATAATGAATTATTGGATAATCCAAATTGGTTAAATTTAATATTTGGAATTTATTGAATAATTGAATAACGGGTTTAATATGATTAAAAATGATTTGTAAAATTTTATTTTACCATATTAAAGTTAGAATGATGTTGTAGAACTTTTAAAATCGAATTAAAAGTAAATTTGTGAAAATTGAATATTTTAATATTTAATTGACGAGTTAAAATAGTCATTTTTCAAACAGTCTCGGATTTCAACGAAAACAGTTTCATCGGATCCGTAACGTGATATTATTGTAAGATTTCAAATTTCACGTCAATCGGATTTACCGTTTGTCCGGGGCAAGCCAAAACGCATAGAAATTTGTTTAATCGGTTTAATTTAAATTTGGTCGTTTATTTCTGTAACTCGCACATATGATCGAATTAGCCTCCGAAACACGTTCCATTGTGTTCGGAACGTGGGGTAAACCTTAGAAACACCTGCCGGCATGCTTCGTTTGTGTAACAACCCGCATATTTATCGATTTTATATTTAAATATTTTATTTAAATATTTTGTCGTTAATCAGATATTGGTCCGAAAAGCTACTTTTTGCAAACAGTCAAATTAGGACTCGAGACCACTTCCATTGAGTTCGAAATGCCGTTTACAATTTTTTTAATTATAAACATTGATAGGTTTGGAGTTAGTGGAATTTCACTTACTTTTCTCGCTTTGGACTTTGGGTTAGTGTAGCCATTATAACTCGAACCCACTTCTCTCCTTCTCCTCACTCTTCATAAATTTCCTAACAACCAAGCTTTAGCATTAATGGTGAGTGGAAGGGGAAATTAATATTCTAAGCTCAAATTCTCTTGCAAATCCAACATTCAATTCCAAATTCAAGAAGAAGATATTGGATTCAAGCTTGTGATTACTTCTCCATTGCTTTCAAGCTTTTCTTCATAAATTTTGTGCAAAGGTGAGATTTTTATCTCACAAATCTAGTCTATAACTATATTGGACTATTGGGAATGATTCCCTATCACTTTTGCATGCACATTTGCATTTGGTTTGGATTGGATTGGCGAAAAACTCCAATTTTTAGTGTTTTTGGTGATTTTCTGCACTTAGGTCGCACTGGCTCAAATTGTGGTTCGGAGTTAGGTCGCTAGGTCGTAGGTCGTGGGGAGTTGGGTCGTAGGTCATGGGGAGTTGGGTCGTAGGTCGTGGGGAGTTAGGTCGTAGGTCTCTCGCCTATATGCTCTGGCCATTTCGTCCCTAGGTCGCTTGATCTCTAGGTCGCGGGTACCCTTAGGTCGCTCGGTCTTGTTTAGTGCTAGGTCGTTGGACCATTTAGGTCGTTGGACCCTTAGGTCGCGGGTCTTTAGGTCGCATGACCTTAGGTCGTTGAACCTCCTTAAATACCGATAGGTCGCTGGACCTTAGGTCGTCCCACATTAGGTCGTTGCTGGCCTTAGGTCGCGTGACCTTGTTTAGACCATAGGTCGTTAGGTCGTAAGACCTTAGGTCGTATACCCCCTAGGTCGCTCTCCTATTTTAAACCGTTAGGTCGTTGGACCGTGTACCTCACAAGGTCGTGTGATCTCTTCCCTCTATAGGTCGTTGACAACATTAGGTCGTGCACTTAGGTCGCGAATAGTTAGGTCGTTGGGCCTTAGTTGCCTATTCCCCTTAACTCGTTAACTCCTTAGGTCGCATGACCTTATAACCTTTAGGTCGCACGACATAGTAAACCCGTTAGGTCGTTGGGCCTTAAAACTCCTAGGTCGTTCGCCTATTTTAAGTCGCTCGATCCTATCCTCTCTTAGGCGTTCACTAGGTTGCCACCCCCTTGGATCCTCCTCCGTAGGGGATCTTATCTGAAAAACATTCAACAGAACTTGTTGAGCTGATTTCCTTGGATTTTTATCACATCTTCGAATGTGATCTTTGTGACTGATTGTTTCTACAATCGCTTCTGTGATTTGTCACTTTAAAATATAAAGGTTTCAAAACTAGTAGTAAATATCAAAACTCTTTCAATAAAATGATTTCAACTCTATTTTTAATAACAAAGCTCTTTTCTTAACCCGTTTTCCAATCTATTAGTATATACAAACCTTTACCTCACTCGGATGAGAAATCTAATTAAACGGCTTAGTAAAACAAGTGGTATGAAACACTTGCGTTTGCTTCGTCGTTTAATTCTTGTACTTGTTCGATTGAACCTCTAGTGACAATTTTATTAGTGAAGATTTACAGTTTGTTCGTATATATTTAAGTTAAGCTAGTGGTTATGGGACATGAAACTAAACTTTTCTATTTACTAACTTAGTGTAATTGACACTTCTCGTTGATCATGATGATCATTTTATGATTTAGACTAGCAATTGTGCGATGTCTCTTTGTTTGCAAGGTTAGACTAGACCTCGTTGGTGTGATTCCGACTCACACATATCTCTTTGTCCGCAAGGTTAGTCTGGACACCATTTGTGTGATTCCACTCACAAATACCTTTTTGTTGCGGGGTTAGGCTAGACACCATTTGTGTGATTCCATTCACACATACCTTTATGCATTTTGGTTAGCCTAGACCTCATCTGGGTGATTCCAACTCACCCATATGGGGTAGCTCCCCATGGTCTTCGGGCCGTCATGTGATAGGCCTCTTTCCCTTTTTATGTGATTTCTGGATTTCTTATGTTGATTTCTGGAATTTATGTCATTAACTTGTTATAAGTACAAGTTTAGGGTATGATGCCCTCTTTGGATCTTTGAGAAGATTCTTGCGATATCGATTTATCTCTTATTGATTGATCTTCTGTTGATCATCATTTACATACTTATAGTAGTATGTCAGTATGGATATTTTATGTTTATGCCATATCTTTTATTTTTATATCATGTCATCTGATATTTATAGCTAGACTGATCCGTTTATTATTTTCTTAAATAATACTCGGGTCAGACCGAGATGTTACAGGTGCTTCTGCCTTACTTCCTCCTTGGATTTTCTACTCTGACTTTTGGCTAACTCTTTTGATTACCAGTTTTTGATGTATACACTTGAGATATAAACTCATTGTTGTATTCTTTTGTATAACACGTGTTGCTATTCTTTTGTATTATTGTGGATCTTTTTGACCACTACTCTGATGTACACTTTCATGTGTTAGTTATATATTCATATCTTCTTCCGCCTTTGTGATATGAATGTCTGTGACTGATTTGTGTTATGCCTATTTCTATGTTTGTTTCCGAAGATTTTTTATAGCCACTGTGTGATAAGCAATTACATGGATGGTCGCTCCTCAACAGCCTTATTCTCCGTGCTAGTTGACAGCACTACATCGTAGTGTTCTTGGCCAGCGTGGGTATAGAGGTGGGGCGTCACAGTTTGGAGTTCGAAATTTTTTCGGTGAATAGTGTTTTGCAATTTTCAATATAAGGACGATTATATTCTCATTTGCAAACAAGAAAACAAACCCTAGGGTTTTATTGCTTCAGCCGCCGGCTATTTTCAATGGCCATAAACGCACGCCACTTCTTCCACTAATTTCTTCCAATCCATCAACATTCACCAAAATCATCCAACTACAAAGATGTAGATCACAACGAGAGCTTTCAATCCATACGGGGATGATGAAAAATGGAGCGACGTGGAGGGGGGAACTTGGCCACGTTTTTGCTGCTGTCACCCACATTTTCGCAGCCTAGAGATGGCCGAGCTTGATGATATTTGGGCCGAAGATGGAGTGTTGCACGTGCTTTCGTTTGAGGCTAGCAGATCTACTTCTAGTTCATCGATGGTGGAGTATAATTCAATGGAAAAATGGAGGCTAATGGGTTTATTTCTCACTGGAAGAAGGAGATAGTGGAAAGTGCGGCCAAGATTTTAGGGCAAAGAATTGAACGGCTATGATGAATCTGAGGTTTAAAAATTGAAATAGAAATTGTAAATTATATTTATATTAATTCATTCAATCTTTAAAATAGTGTAACTTTTTCGTACGAGGTCGCAAACGCACGAAACGAATTGCGTTGCAATCGTTTTGTCGAGCACTACGCTATGGAACTAGATTGGAGTCGTTTAGAGCTAGTTTGAGTTTTGGGTAAAATTAAACGCGCGTTTAATTTTGTTCGAAATAAAACGCTGGAACTACATTGAAATCAAGGTGAGTGTTTTATAACGCTCACAACGTACTGAATATCTTTATGCTAGTTAAATTTGACATTACGAAGTGTTATGAATTTTATTTGTCGTTGTTTGATAAAATTTAATTGTCATTTGAATTCGCCATTGAAAATTTACTTGACAGTCAAATTGAATTAAAAATTGAATTGCGATTAAATTACCTGATATTGATAACTATGAAATTGTCGTGAATCGTATTGTCTATTCGATGATGTATTTAGATGGATGCTATTAGTTGATATTTAAATGTTTGGATGTTTATTTGCTTATATACATCCTGTTATGCATACATATGACACTATGATTTGATTTAAGTGATATATATTCATCCCTGACATTTAATTGAAATAACTGATCACTTGGCCATAGGATAGAAAATTATATACGGACACCGGATTGGCTAGATTAATAATTTTTAAAATCGTCGATTTGAAATTTATTTAAGTGTTTTGATTTAACAACTATAAATAGAAATCAATTTATAGTAATCGAATTTATCGAAAAATTAAGTTTGGAATGTTGAAATAAATTTTGGTTAAAGGAAATTGTTAAATAATTTAAGTTGAGACTTTGAGATTAAAAATCAGGATATGATTGAATTTCGAAAATTTATTTGTATTAAAGATTGAACATTATTTCGAGCTTTGAGTATTATTAAGTAAATGTGACATAAAAATGATATTTTGAAATTGAGCTTGAAATTGAATCATATTTGAAATTTGGATTTAAATTTGAATATTGAAGGATAATTTTGTTAAGTGATATAAATTGATATTTTGAAAATCAAGCTCCAAATCGATATAAGTTGAAATTGAATTAATTGAAGGTGAATGTAAAATTGAATTAATTTGAAGTCAAAGTTGACATTGATTTGAATTGAAATCGAAATTGAATCGGTAGAATGGAAATTGAAATTGATTCGAATTGGGAAGTTATAATTGAAATGGACTGGTTTTGAAGCTGTTTTATTTTGTTTTCCAAATTACTCTATTATATAAACCATTTTTGAATACTTGAACTATTTTAATCTATTTTGAATCTACTTAACCCAATTTAAATTATTTTAAACTAATTTATCTATTTTAAATCCATTTTAAGATTTTAAGTATTTTAATTATTTAAAACTACTTAAAACTATTTTCTAAAAATTCAAGCTGGTCAATAAGGTGAAATGTTTATGTTTAAATCTCGAATGTAAATACGAATTGGGTTAAATGAAGTTGCAACCTAAATTGAAATTCGAAATGATTTGGAAATCGAAATGAGATATTGAGGCGAAAAATGATTTTTGAAACGGAATCTTATATTTTGAATAGATATGATGATATTTGAAATGGATTTGATTTTGAAGCGAATATGATATTTTGATATCAATTATGAATTGATTGAAATGTAAAAGAGCCACCGGTGTAATAATACGTAGTTATTAAAGAGACCGGGATCGGATATGGACATACTCTCTGTCGATACCGAATACCACTTTAATAACTATTATACGCGTAGTGTTGACCCAGAATGAAGTGGATGGTTTGGTGAACGCGTTGATTGAAGAAAGAGAACGATATTGGATGACCCCTGACATGACTAAAACAGGAGCCTCGTCGGGCCATTGAGGTTCGCCATCTCTAGCGGACACAATTCTTCGATACCATATCTACTACATTTTTGATTCGATTTGGGTGCACCCCTTGATTTGGGAGTGTTGTTTCGCGCTGTTGGGGTAGCTGCTGGCTATGCTCAACATCAATCCGGATCACGCAACTACTAGTATCCTAGTTGGTATCGCCTCATGTACCTTGTCATACTGATTATCCTATTCGCGACCACTACGTTTTGTTTTGTGTTATACCTATGGGATACCCTCTGATAACCACTAGTTTACGGTGGGGTTTACGGTGCTGTATAGACTATGGCATTATAAAAATGTGTTAAGGGGAATTATGGTAACGCGTTAACGCTATTTTAATACTTTTACTTTACTGTAGACATATTGTAATAGCGTATTGTACTACATAGTAGATAGTTTAACGGATCCTTGAGAGATGGAAAATCCCGTAACATCTCTTGAGTTATTGCACGCACGTTGACACTGGATATGAGATGTCAACCCCCGTAAACATCTCTGACGCCGTTACACTCATATTTATTTATGATTGATTTAACTTTCATAAGGATATTTTAGTCCTGACTCGAGTGTATTGTCTTTTCATTACGCTCGGGTCAGACCCGAGTTTTTCAGCTTATTGAAGATCTATTCTGGAGGACGAAGATGAAGATTTGGTATACTATTACTCTTATTATCTTTGCATCATGTTGTCTTCTGCATTATTTTATTTTTTCTGTTGTATATGTATAACTCTGATAAAGGTTGTATAACTAATGATCAAAGTATTGTAAACAGCTTCATGAACTGTTTATTTGACTATTATATTTTATCGTTCCACTGCGAGATTCTGTGTTGTTTCATTTTCTTTATTTCTCTTTTTTTCTTTTCTTATTTACCCCAATAACCATCTGCCCTTTTGAATGGTTTGGAATCGGCATGTGTATTTGATCGTCGGTTTAAACTGTCCAAAAGGCGGGTCGTTACAGGATCGGTATCAACCCATATTTGGGGTGTAAAGTGCAAGTAAGCACTTATATAGAGATGTGGGGAAGACATTGAACTCACTTCTGACTTTGGTGATGGAAACCTGGGCGGGGGCTGTGGAAAACACGATAGTAATCTACCATCGATCCTTTCAATGATTAAACTCCAGAATGATCCAAACTTGCTGTATTTTGATGATGGCTTTGAGCTAAGGACTTGGGTGCATGGGGAGGACATTGGTAAGGAATGAAGGTGGTCCAAATAATTTGTACTTACCCAAAATTTGACAAGTACAAAGTGCATTGGATTTTTACTGTAACAACTAGCCATCCACAACATCTCGATACATGTATAAAAGAGGTGCTAGCATCGCGAATGCCATTAATGACAGATTGTTTTAAGTCAAAATGTAAAATAGATTACAGAGTTATATTCAAAAATCTACATTTTTTGAAGCTTGCAATGGAAGGAATAAATTATAATCGATATTATAGTCCTAAACGAATAAAATAAGGGATAAGACTCCAACTACAACATCTCTCTAAACTACTAATGGGAAAAGGTGTAATGTCTAGAAATAACCGGATAAGTAAACAGTAGATATCTAATAGACAAATATATGCATGTCTCCATCGTGCCGTTGAATCTCCAAAATCACCGTCGGTTCCCTCTATCCATCTACCAGAGAAAAAAAAAGGACAAAACGATGGAGGGGGTTAAACACATGCCTAGTGAATGAAACTCATCATATAAGTGGATAATAATAATAAGCTAGTAAAATGATATTTACAGTCGAAGATTATACTTCCAACCTATGTCACCTACACCTAAAAAGTCAGCTAAAGACATTATAATGTTGTAGTGACATTATAAGCTAAGGTCTTACAAAGATCTAATGCATGCCCTATTATATGCATAAATTTTAAATTCAAAGGTCTAAACCGCATATCAAAACCGACCACGACAAGATTGAGTCCAAAGTCTCTTCTTGCCATCATTGGAATGTGTGTGCACAATTAAGTCCAAAGTCCCAACTTGCATGCCAAAATCGAATGCGACACGATTAAGTACAAAGTCCCAACTCGACGTCACCAAAAATGCAAGTAGCTCGCTTTTAAGAAACTATATGTTTTATCCCGCTATTTCCAAATCTCAAGCGACTCGCTATTGAGGAACTGTATGTCATAGCCAACTATTGCTAAGTCATACACCAAGGACTCAACTCCTCTCAATGTACCATATATTAAATCATGAGCAACTCGCTACCAAGGAACTATATGCTCGGTCTTCTATCACTAAATCATACACGGAGGACCTAGCTTCTCTGAATGTACCACATTATCAGATCATAAAATGACTTGGTAATGAGCAACTAATGTCTTAGCCGCTGTGTCCAAATCATATGTAAGTGACTAAGACAAAGGTCCCAACTTGCATGCCGAAATCATACATTACTACTAAGGTTAAGTCCAAGCTAGACATTACCAAATAGCCAATGACACTATTAGATCAAACCCAAAAAAATTTATCGCCCCACCATCTATAATGCTACTAGATCAAGTCCCAACCCATCATTGCCGACCACTTTCCTTATACATGTACGGAAACACTAGTAGAACCCCCCGTATAACAAATCTACTAAAATAACATAATTTTCTAAAGCATCTCAAAACATACTAAACATTATACTAAAATATTCCACGTCTCTCCATGATCATGATGCCGCAATCTGAGCATGAAAGGAGGTCATACGAGAGACGCATAAGCATTTAAAGATAGGAGCATTTTTAAAAAAAAATTTAACTAATTAATTAATATTACTTTATATCGTCGAATGAACATCGCTAATGGATTTTTGCCATCGAGAACTATAATTTTGGTTTATAATATATTGAATTTGGAGTACTTCTACGTTTCACACTTTTCTAATTAAGAAGGGATTAACTTATGCCCAATTAGAAATAAAAAATCACTTTTTTAATTAACTAATCATAGCATACAAATCCTAATAGTGGATTATTAAAAATTAGTACGATTAATATTCAGTTTCATATTTAATAATTCGATTTATGACCACAAGGGGTGAATTACTATGACTTATTGTTATTTATCAAAATAGGAAGAATCTCACTAACCAAAACTCTTGAATGATGAAGAACCCAACACTATTTTCATTATTCTGTCCTTTTATCACCAGAAACCTATGTAATCTACCTGTATTCCTATACCATATTATAGTACTCATATCCATGGTCACTTTTATTGGTAGATCGTCAAAATTCATTGAGAACTGAGTATTTTGAAGTTTGGTAAAGAAGGAGGAAAACGGTGTATGGGGTGTTATCCCTCCTTTTGGCAAGGCGTAATACTAAGGATTTGACTAGAGACCGAAGACAATCCGCTCCGGATGTCAGTTATCTACAATTTCACGACAGACACAGCTAAACTTGGTTCGAGTCTGGACCAGGCCACAATAAACATGAATGACAAACATAGCTACGCAAAGCGACATTCCAAATTTTTGGTCAATCAGAGTTTGTATGCTCAAGTTAGGAATGATCAAGATCCATAGGAAACATGCCAATCTCGTATCCATCATTCATATCCACGCACTGATACGAAATGAACGTAACTCAAGCACCTGGAATCCATCATTCGTATCCATATGGTTTAAACTCAGAATGATGGACCTTGGCACTTCCCAGATCGATCACGCTTAAATTAGGCAGCGACTGCCCTTTTTGTATCGATACCTACTTGATCGATACGAAGAGCGGTACCTACAATCAATACGAAGGTAGAAGTAAGGCATCGGTATGGAAAGGAAGTAATGGATGGATATGAACGAAGCAAGTCGCATATATGAAGCACCGAAAGAAGTAGTCAACCCGAAGGAAGCGATCTCACCACTACCCACAAATCATGAATCTCCACAAAACACGCATTCCACATCATTAATGCGAAAGGATTAATATGAAGGTATCGATACGAGGGCTTTAGCGACTCCATAGTTGCAACATTGATCGATCAATAACTCCACAACCATAACTCCAGATGCAATATGATTTACACAGCAAGTTGCATAACACATAGGGAACATCCTTGATCGTCGCAGCTCAATTGGAATAGTTTATAATCGAAAAAAACTCACTATGGTTGATCGCAAATGACTCCAGATCAATTGTGTGGGCCAATCTCAGCCTGAGAAAGAGTATTCTGAGACCTAAGGCAGGTATCTCCAGCTCTACATCTATAAATAGCACCTCCATTACAACTAAAAAGGGAGTTTTATTCTGCTGCTTGAGTTGCTATTGTATTGTTGTAACTCAGTTTCTAATCATCAATAGACATCAAAACTTTAAAAGAGAACATAGGCAATAATGCCGAACCACTATAATTCTTGTTTCCTTTCTATTACTGCTTGTTTTCTTGGTGTGATTGTTAGATTAGCCTCATGTTTTATTTTACTTCTTTATTCTACCTTCTTTAATACACCCGATGAGTGTTGTGCCTAATTTTGGTACAAACACTTTGGTGCTTTCACTGAGAATGACAATTCAGCTATTAGGATCACTTTTGTTGCTACTGGATTAAAGAAATCTCTCGAAGGAGATCTAGATTCATCCTTAGAGGCTTGTAGATACTACTCAGATTGTTCCAGATCTAAGAGGAACTACATTCAACATGGTGCACACTACCAAAAACGCATTCAACGCCGCTGATCCTGAATGAATGGGTAGGAAAAATCCCACGCAGCTGACTACTATAGGCCAATCACTAGATGGAGCTCTAGATCCATCCGATCTAGTAACTAAAGAGTAATTCCAAATCCTCATGCATGAGCTCACTTAGAGCCATCAAGAGCTCACTCAACAGATACGTGCCTACATGGAACTTATAAACCAGCTGAATGAAGAAAGGCGAAGGAGATCTAGAAGGGAGCATACCTCTTATTCCTTGTTTGAGAGCTCGACATCATCTGACTTCTATCATAGATCTACCCGCCACCGATTAGGTAAGAATTACGCCGAAGCCTCCGGGCACCCGTATGCTGCAAATCTTAGACAGACTGGGATAGATCCTTCTACAAGGCATGAAGCTGCACCCTCCTCACGTGGGGGACACTTCCTTAAAAAAATGCTCATGACAAAGCAGCTGCTGCGATGGATCCGGCTGCTAAGATCTAGAATCAACCTGATCCAGCTCCTCATCACCACACTCATGCCCAAGATCTCCACTTCCATGAAGCCCGGGAGAAAAGGAGGAATTGAACGGAACATAGACAGTAACCAAACCATTCTCATGACATGGATCCCTGACCATGCTTTGGCCCCGAATCTCTATATGCGTAATATTCCAACAATGATACGCCAGATAATTAGAGAAAGTCAAGGCCTCACAAATGATGATAGGGGAATTTGTAGAAGCCGCACCCCATTAACCAATGACCTCTTAAATGCGGAGCCACCCCATCGATTTTGGATGCCGACCTTGTCTGTGTATGAAGGAAGTTCGAATCCAATTCAACATATCCTGAAATATGAATGGCTCATGAATGCCGCTCGAGCTGACGATGAAGTTAAGTGTAGAAGCTTCCTTATCACCTTATGGGGGCATTGTGACTATGTGGTTCACCCTTCTGCCACCAAGATCTATTTTATGTTTTGACCAGTTAGCTACTAAGTCTGTTAAGCAGTTCCGTATGCATGCTGCAATACCGAAGGATGTTAATACTTTATTCAGTGTTACTCAAGCTCCAAGAGAGACTCTTAGGAATTATTTGAAAGGATCCACGCTGCTTGTGTTGATGTCAGCGATCCTAACGACAACTCTATTCTAATGGTATTGACTAAAGGGATCGATCCTGATTTCGAGTTTGGTGATTGGTTGGCTGCAAAACCCCCGCTTCATTAGACTACTTCTATGCAAAGGTAGTCCAGTTTTTGAGGATCGAAGATGCTAGACAGTCTAGGAAGCAGTACGTGACGAGGACCAGTGGTTAGGGTATCTAGAGTTGTGTTGCAGTGAAGCAGATCGGCGAGAGCTCCGATAAAGTACAGTTAAATATTCATAATAAACAAAGTTAGCAAAAGGGTGATAGAGGTTAAGGAAAAATGAGAGATTCTCATCATGGAAGACCCATAGCTCCAATGTTCGATCGATATACTCCTCTAAACAATTCATTCGAGAATGTTTATCTTTAGACCTGTAATACAGGGCAGTACAAGAAGCCAGCTCCAATACTATTGGAGAAGCAGATTTAGAGTGGGAAGTTTTGTCGGTTCCACGATTGTTACAACCATAACACCAGTGAATGCCATCATTTGCAAGATATCATTGAAAATTTAATCAGAGAAAGAAAGTTAGAGCAGTTTGTCTGCGCGCCGCAGGATGGTGGGGTGAGACCATCTAACCCCAATCGGGATCAAGGTCAGGCAAGGCCTGAGGAACCCGTGCGTACTAGGGGAAGTTGGTAATTAAAACTGTGAGTGGTGGTCCTCATCCAGTTGATCAGAGTTGAAAGGAAATGGAGACATATGCTAGTTCGATTAGGCATGTGGACTTCGTATGTTGTAGTAGTACTGACGGAGGGGCCCCGGTCAACTAATAAGGATGATGACAGACGACATCGTTGTAACGACCCTGAATTTTAGTCATTTGAAATTCATATATTTAATCGATTTTAAATATTTAAAAGCTAATTTTATAAGTTGAATAACTTATATTTTGAATATAGTGATTTAGTTTGATAATTAAATTGTTAACTTAATATTTGAAATTGTGCAAATAATTGAAATATGGATAAAATGTGAATAAAAATGATTTACAATGTTGAACTAAATTCTTTTTGAATTATAAAAATGTTAGAGAACTTTTAAAATTGAATTAAAAGTTATTTACAGAAATTCAGTATTTTAATATTTAATTAACGAGTAAAGTTAGTCATTTTTCAAACAGTCTCGGATTTCGACGAAACTGATTTCATTGGATTCGCAATGTTATATTATTATAGGATTTCAAATTTTATGTCAATCGGATTAGCGGTTTAGTCGGGCATGCTAAAACGCATAGAAATTTGTTTAAGTGAATTTTAAATTTAAATAATTCGATTCGAAAACCTATCTTCCAAATATGATCGGATTGGCTTTTGATATATATTCCATTGTGTATAGAATAGGGGTAAAATATTATAAATGCCAGGCGGCACGCTTTATTTCAAGTTCGAAAAATTTGGCGATGAATAGTGTCACGAATTTTCTATATAAGGCCACATATTTTCACTCTTTTCATCAAAACCCTCACTAGGATTTCACAGCTGCCATTATATTTCGAAGGCCGAAATAGTTCAATTCTTTTCCCTTTAATCTCTTCCAATCCATCAACCAATTCAAGAAACCTTCAACACGAGAATTGTAGAGCTAAGCGAGATCAACAAATCCATACGATGATGATGAGTTTTCAAGCAACGTCGTGATGGCAATTTCCGTTTGAACGGCCGATGTTTGCGCACGTTTATGAAGGCAATGGTATGACCGAGCTTGCCGTGCTCGTGGTCGATGGTGGCATTCGTGATGGGCTTCGACGTGAAGCTCGTCGATCGACTTCAAATGCAACATAGGTGGTGCGTCCATCAATTTTTTGACGCCTGATGATGGGTTGTTCGACGCGATTATAACCTGGATGAAGAAGAAAGAAAAACTAGCAGCCTAGATCTATTGTATCAGAAAATCATAGTCCAGATTTAATTCAAGTAAATAAAAAAGGAAATAGAAATTTTAATTGGTTTATATATATATATATATATATATATATATATATATATATATAAATAGTATAAACTTTAAAACATTGCAACTTTGTCATACGAAGTCCGTTTTTGACGCAACAAGTTGCGTTGGGTCTTTATTGACGAGCACTACATTTTAGAGCTCGTTTGGAGTTAATTGGAGCTAGTGTAAATTTTTAGTAAAATTAAACGGCTGTTTAATTTTATTCGGAATAAAACACTACAACCGCTATTGGAATCAATGTGAGTACAACCCACTCTTTCTAACTCACTGATATTTTTGTATAAGTGAGAACAAATTTATATTGTGATGATTGATGATTATTTGGATGATATATGATATATTATCTATATATTGAATGGTATTTAGATATATTCCTGCCTATTGGAGCAGATGAGTCTCTATACGTTCTCGTGTATGAGCGGATGACCTTTTGTACGCGCGTCTGCCTTGAAGCGGACATTGTACATATTTTCTAACATGTATATTTATTGCAGGTACAGGTTAGAGGGATCCAACTGGATTCCTCACCACTGTTAACTTATTTATGGATATTGTGATGTATGCTATTATCAAATGATATATGATGTTTTGGAAGCCGTGATTGATGTATTTGGTTCTGTTGCACCATTGGGCCTACTTTGGAAATTAAAAATGTTTAAGTGGTGATTTCCAAATTTAAAAGGGTTTTTTAAAAGTGATTTTGAATTTGTACGTTTTGTTAATTTTGAATTGTTAAAGGAATGGATTTATTTTAAATAAATAAATGTGATAATTTTTATGTCATAAAAATTATGATTTTTGGAAAATATAATAAGAATGTTATTTTTGAAATATGAAGTCACTATTTGGTAAATTGGCATAAAATGAGAATTTTGATTTATTATAAATGGTTTATATATAGGATTTATAAAATTGATCTTTTATATATCAAAATAATGGAATTATAAAAGAGTTTTATAAGTGTTAAAATGAAGTTATAAATGGATTTTATATGCCAATAAGATTTACGAATTGTGAAGTTATAAAATGAATGGATTTTTTGAATAAACGATTTATAAGTAATTAACTTATAAATTGGATTTTGGCATATAAATGAAATATATATGGAATTGGTAAATAAAGAAAGTATGTGTAAGGAAGTTTTATTAAAATATAATTGTGATTTATAAACATTGTTTTACAAATGTGAAATCAATTGAATTTGATAAGTTAATAATTATAGTTTATTAAATGAATTTCATCGACGATTCTAGACAGTGGATAATACTTTAATAAATATGCAGAAGTAGTGAATTTGGTAAAGGAGATGTATTCACGATTTTGGACGGTGGATTATTGTTTAATAAATGTGTAGAAATATTGGCTTTGGTAAATGGACTATATTCATGATTTTGGACAGTGAATAATATATTAAATAAAATGGATATTTTTGGAAAGAGATATCTTAAATGGAATAAAATGGTTTGAAGATGTTTTTCAAATGTGTTAATTATCAAATACATAGATTTAAACATTCATTGTTGAAATAGTCGTTTTCAAGAAATAAGGAAATGTGGACTATAACACTGTTGTTATAGTAGATGATTTTCGAAAGGAAACGTTTTATATAGTATATGGGATATATATATATATATCTAAGTTATTTTCGAATCCCTATACTAGTGGTTTTGTGTTGTCGTAACGATGTTTTACGCAACATTCGTTTTGACCCAAATAAATGTGTTTAAGAGAATGTTTTCCTTAAAGCATAAAATATATACTTAATTTTGATTTAAGTATATGTAATATTTTCTAAGTGTTGAAAATAAAGAGATTTGTGAATATGCTTATACATTCAAAATAAGTATATGGAAATGTTTTCCAATGTTGAAAAGTTGAAATGGTTTTGAGATTGTATCTTTTTAAAGATAATTTGAAGTGAATATTTGGCAAGAGATTTAATTAATAAAAAATTAATTAAAAGGGCCTAGTGATTGTTATGGTGCTAAATATTTGTTTGTTTGCTTTGAGGGTTAAATAACCGACTATCAAATTTGACCAAATTTTAGTTTCTCGACTTGATGTGGGAACTATTTAGTCGCACACTTAGTACGTAACCTTCTGTGTATGCTTGATTATCATTTGTGTTGAGGATGTTGATTCGTATAGTGTGGAGTATAACTATAAACTATCGAGCTTCCTTCTTGGCCCGAAGGATAGCAAGTTAAAAGTTGGAGACGTGATAAGTCTATGAGACTTAGTTTCTGTGTAAGGTTGAGGAACGCTTTTGCGTTGTTGGTGCGAAGAGACCGGGATCAGATTTATTTGAAAGCCACTTCAGACCAACATATATACGACGATTATGCAGGTTGCTTTGTGATGATGTTGATATTTTGGATTTTCATAGTGGGCGGCTGCTTGTTGATCGTTTGGGGTTAAACTCCCAATATACATATAGTAGCAGTGGTCTCCTCATTATGAAATATCTAATGCAAGGACTATTCACTACTAATCCTAAGGATTTCCCGATAGGATGTGGTAGGAAAGTACCTCGGATTCGTCCTGTTCTTGAAAAACTTGTATGGATGTTTGTCTGACATTACATTTCTAAAGATTCTGTACATTGGTTTTTACAAACGTACATCAGTGGTGGCGGAGAAGGCAACTTCTCTTAGCTTAACACCCTCCTTCAAACGTATGAGCTTAAGGGTAGTCAACGGAAATGGCCGTGTGGCATTCAAAGTTATGTGATTGTGATATGTGAAAGGTAATCGTTACCTCTGGCCTCATCAACTGGACATGACCAAAACAGAGTTAGATGCAGCAGGGCTAAGTGGGTCGCTCCCAAATAGGGTATGATAATCCTCTTCTAGATATATCTTTACACGCTATGACGTCGTGTATCTGATTAATGTGGTTTTTATGCTAGAGGTCCCTCGGAAAAGATCGGTAACGATCGGAGAAGACATGTTCGGTTTATAGAGGTGGGCCGGTCTTTTATTGGTTGAGGGCAGATGTTCTGTGCCTCGGGAAATCCATATAGAGGTGTACCCATCGGAAGGTAGTCCCTTCACCTGGTCATTTGTATGGAAATCCAAAACTCCACTACGTACCTTCCAATTTATTTGTAGAGCCTTATATGCTGGAATTTAATAATAGTAACAATTTCGGCTATTTTGAATATTATTTTTGCAATAGACACTATTATAATATAAGAGGATTTGATGTGAAATGTTTTAGTTATCATAAGGTAAAAACATGTTCGTGTTTATGTGTGTGCTTGTCTTACGAGATACTTTTGTTTTCATAAAGGAAAAGTTCGATAATTTAATAAATTCAGTTAAGTGTGTTTCTCACGCTGGTTTACTAGACTAATCCGAGCGTTCTTCCCTTTCAATGCTCGGGTCAGACCGAGTATATTTACAGGTTTACATTGGTGCTTTTGGAGCTTCAACAGGCGAGATGGAGATCTTCATTTCATATACACATATCTGTTTTGATTGTTGATTATCCGCTGCTTAGTTGTATATTATCAGCAATTGTGAGGACATGTTATTATAACTGTCCAGGTTGATAATTATTGTTTGATTGTTGAACTCCGATTGATGTACGTATATACAGTTTCTATTTTGTAAAGATCATTGATATGATATTATATGTTTTCCGCCGCGATGTAAGATTCTGGAATGTTCTGTTTGGTTCTATCTTCTCTCTTCTTTTCTTTCTCTTTACATTCCGTCAGTCTGTGCTTTTTGGGTCGGACATGTGTGGATTATTATCGATTCAAAGTGTACGGATTTGCGGGTCGTTACATTTGGTATCAGAGCTTAGATTTTGTATATTCCTAAGCTTTGATGTGTACTCAGTATAGATAGGGATAGTAGCAACCTAGATTGAGTTTGAATGTATTATATGTATGAGCACGTATTTGTTAGTGATATAAATGTTTTATATTATGTTGACTTATCCGTTGAGCTGTTTGTGAACTCTGGTCGGCATGTGGGACGCCATGTTATCGATAAGGATTCCCAAACACTTAAACGAGGCAAGTTGACATTGTATTATTTTAAATTGGGTAAATGAAATAATTTTACATCGATTGTATTTTATATATAAAAGATTAATTTCTCAGAAATTATTAGTGTATATGTCACAACCCGAATTTCGGTGTTCGAAAGTCGACATCTATACTTCACCGTATTCGAATGCCCTAGATTCAACCGTTGAAATCCGATTCATGCCGGAGCTTATTGTAACGACCCAGGATTTTTAGTAATTAAAATTTGAATATTTAATTAATTTTAAATATAAATAAGTGAAATTTATAAGTCGAATAATTTTATTTTGAATTATTGGATTTAATTGGATAATTAAATCGATAATTTAATATGTTAAATTATGGAAATAATTGAAATTTGGGTTAAATATGATTGAAAATGATTTGTAAAATTTTATTTTATCATATGGAAGTTAGAATGATATTTTAGAACTTTTAAAATCGAATTAAAAGTTAATTTGTGAAAATTGAATATTTTAATATTTAATAATCGACTGTAAAATAGTCAATTTTTGAACAGTCTCAGAATTGAACAAAACTAGTTTCATTGGATCCGTAATAGTTAGTTATTACCGGATTTCAATTTTCGTGTCAATCGGAGTTATCGTTTGATCGTGGCAGCTCGAAACGCATCGATTTATTTTTAATTTAAATTTGACGAGCTAAAATAGCCATTTTTCAAAAAGTCTCGGATTTCGACGAAACCAGTTTCATCGGATCCGTAATGTGATATTATTGTAAGGTTTCAAATTTCGTATCAATTGGATTTACCGTTTGTCCTGTACAAATTAAAACGCCTAGAAAATCGCTTAAATCGGTTTAATTCAAATTGAGCGTTTACAGCCATAACTCGCACATACTTCCGAATTAGCTTCCGAAACCTGTTCCATTGTGTCCGGAATGCGGGGTAAACCCTAGAAACGCTGGTTACGGCGCCTAAATCGGAGTTCGGAATTTCCGGGATGAATAGTGTTTCGTCGGTTCCTTATAAATAGCCCACTATCTCAAAAAAATAAAAAATATATATACAAAACCCTAGCCAAAAACTGCAGCCGCCACCCCCCCCCCCCTGAGCGGCCAGAAATATCCCAACTTCCACCTCGATTATCTCCTCATCCATCGACATTTGCCAACAACTTTCAACTAGAGAATCGAAGAGCATGAAGAGATCTTTAATATCAACGGTCAAGATCGCGAATGGCTTCACGAATCAACGGGAATTTGTGTTCAAAGGGCTGTAGTTCATTCTTGTGACGCGTGCTACAGGGATGGCCGAGCTCTATGAGCTTAGGGCCGAGTATGGCTCTTGTTGAGCCCTTCGAGATGGCGGTGGTATGATGGGATATCGATGCTTGTGGGTGGTGCAAAGTTTAAACCTAATTTGTGGCAATGGGTTGCGTGATTTGCTGTAGACGACGTGAGAAGAGAACGAGAGAGAAGGGAGAGGGTGCACGGCCTGATGAGGGGGGAAGCAAAAATCTAACGGCCCATATTAGTTTGGGTATAAAATTTTTAATTTAGTTGTAAATAATTATATTTATGATTGTACAAACTTTAAACTGTTGTATCTTGGTCATACGAGGTCCGTTTCGGACGAGATTTTTTGCGTTGGAATCGTATGGACGAGCACTACGCGATGGTGTCTATGGCGAATTTTTCCGAAAATTTAAGGCGTTAGAAAAATTTGAGAAAATTGGGAAAATTTTGAAAACTTTAACTTTGATTTTGGAATTGAAAGTTAAACGATAGTAGTTGTTTTTGAAAAGATAACTAAGTATGATTTGAAAACTTAGTAAAGTTATTGTAAGAAGTTTAACTATGAATTTTGGGAAAATTAATAAATTCTATAACTTTTCTTACTTGTTAATTTCGAGGACGAAATTCTTTTAAGGGGGGAAGATTGTAACGACCCAGGATTTTTAGTAATTAAAATTTGAATATTTAATTAATTTTAAATATAAATAAGTGAAATTTATAAGTCGAATAATTTTATTTTGAATTATTGGATTTAATTGGATAATTAAATCGATAATTTAATATGTTAAATTATGGAAATAATTGAAATTTGGGTTAAATATGATTGAAAATGATTTGTAAAATTTTATTTTATCATATGGAAGTTAGAATGATATTTTAGAACTTTTAAAATCGAATTAAAAGTTAATTTGTGAAAATTGAATATTTTAATATTTAATAATCGACTGTAAAATAGTCAATTTTTGAACAGTCTCAGAATTGAACGAAACCAGTTTCATTGGATCCGTAATAGTTAGTTATTATCGGATTTCAATTTTCGTGTCAATCGGAGTTATCGTTTGATCGTGGCAGCTCGAAACGCATCGATTTATTTTTAATTTAAATTTGACGAGCTAAAATAGCCATTTTTCAAAAAGTCTCGGATTTTGACGAAACCAGTTTCATCGGATCCGTAATGTGATATTATTGTAAGGTTTCAAATTTCGTACCAATTGGATTTACCGTTTGTCCTGTACAAATTAAAACGCCTAGAAAATCGCTTAAATCGGTTTAATTCAAATTGAGCGTTTATAGCCATAACTCGCACATACTTCCGAATTAGCTTCCGAAACCTGTTCCATTGTGTCCGGAACGCGGGGTAAACCCTAGAAACGCTGGTTACGGCGCCTAAATCGGAGTTCGGAATTTCCGGGATGAATAGTGTTTCGTCGGTTCCTTATAAATAGCCCACTATCTCAAAAAAATTAAAAATATATATACAAAACCCTAGCCAAAAACTGCAGCCGCCACCCCCCCTGAACGGCCAGAAATATCCCAACTTCCACCTCGATTATCTCCTCATCCATCGACATTTGCCAACAACTTTCAACTAGAGAATCGAAGAGCATGAAGAGATCTTTAATATCAACGGTCAAGATCGCGAATGGCTTCACGAATCAACGGGAATTTGTGTTCAAAGGGCTGTAGTTCATTCTCGTGACGCATGCTACAGGGATGGCCGAGCTCTATGAGCTTAGGGCCGAGTATGGCTCTTGTTGAGCCCTTCGAGATGGCGGTGGTATGATGGGATATCGATGCTTGTGGGTGGTGCAAAGTTTAAACCTAATTTGTGGCAATGGGTTGCGTGATTTGCTGTAGAGGACGTGAGAAGAGAACGAGAGAGAAGGGAGAGGGTGCACGGCCTGATGAGGGGGGAAGCAAAAATCTAACGGCCCATATTAGTTTGGGTATAAAATTTTTAATTTAGTTGTAAATAATTATATTTATGATTGTACAAACTTTAAACTGTTGTATCTTCGTCATACGAGGTCCGTTTCGGACGAGATTTTTTGCGTTGGAATCGTATGGACGAGCACTACGCGATGGAGTTGGTATCAGAGCTTATGGTTAAGCGACAACCATGGTTCTGTTGGGTATTACTCATTAGAGATAGAGTCAGCAGTACTCTAGAATGAGTTTGAGTGTAATAATAGCTATGAGAGCGTATTTGTTAGTGAATATAAAATTGTTTTATATTGTGATGATTGGTTTATTGAGTGGCATATGAACTCTCGTCAGCGTGGTCCGCAAGACTATGCCGAAGGGGTTTCTAAACACTTGAATAGAACAATTCGACATAATATTGTTTTAAATTTGGGTAAATGAAATAATTTTACTTGATTATATTTTTATATATAAAGGAATAATTTTTTTTTAAATTATTAAAGTGTATATAAGTTGATTGTTTAGTTGTTTAAATAATCTAAATAAAAGAATAATTGTATAAGCAAAAGAATTATAAGAATGGAATTATAATTAAAGTGATTTACAATTGTGAAATAAACTTATATATATGAGAAGTGAAACTATATGAATATATTTATGAATATGAGTTGTAAATAAAAATGAATTTAAGTTATGTAAAACAAGTGATGTTTATTAAATGGAATATAACTTAAGTGATATGGAATGAAGTTGATATTAGTATCAAAGTAAATTAGTAAAATTAAGTGATAAATGTGAACTTAAGTTATATAAGTGAAATTCAACTTTAGTAATTGAATTGAATGAATGAATTGGATGTTAATCAATTGAATGTAAATTAAGTTGATATGAAATAATGAATATAAGTGTTAATTCATTAAAATGTAATGTTATTAGAAGTTGAATAATTGAATGAAAATCAATTTGATTAAACCAATTGAAAGTGATGGTGTTAAGCCAAATTGAATGAATATAAGTAAAGGAATTTGGTTATAATTAATATACATTGATTGTTATATGATTGTTAGTTGATTGTATAAAATTCATTAAGTGTTAATGAAATGGAAAGCTAAAGTAATTGAATTCAAATTAGAAGTAAATAAATTTGAATGGAATTGAATTTGATTTGGAAGTGAACCAACTTGAATATGAATTAGTGAATATAAACTAATTGAAAATAAATGTTAGAAACATCCAATGTTAATGAATCTAATGTGATTTAAATTGAAAACCATTTCATTGAATATTAATGAGAATATAAATGAATATATATTGATTATGAATTCGTTGAATGCTAGTTGGTTGATGGTTGAATATATTGCATTTGTTGTTTGTTTCATTTGCTATGTGACATATATAGTTATTATGTTGCTATATGATGTGTATTGATACTATTTTCTACATGCATGATTCTCATGTTGTTTGTTGAGTTTTTAGTAGGTGCGGATCGCGTTTGCTTCGCATTTGGAGCTCGCTTTTGCGCTATATTAGCCGTATATGCTTGCTAATAAAATATAAGGTACATATCTCGGATTAAATACCGTACTTTTACACTTTTTTCCCTGCGGGATGCCTCATTACTTGATGTATATTTGTGATATATATATACTGTCATTTTTTTTTTCGGATCGAGCCGCGCAAAGGAGACTATGGCGAATTTTTCCGAAAATTTAAGGCGTTAGAAAAATTTGAGAAAATTGGGAAAATTTTGAAAACTTTAACTTTGATTTTGGAATTGAAAGTTAAACGATAGTAATTGTTTTTGAAAAGATAACTAAGTATGATTTGAAAACTTAGTAAAGTTATTGTAAGAAGTTTAACTATGAATTTTGGGAAAATTAATAAATTCTATAACTTTTCTTACTTGTTAATTTCGAGGACGAAATTCTTTTAAGGGGGGAAGATTGTAACGACCCAGGATTTTTAGTAATTAAAATTTGAATATTTAATTAATTTTAAATATAAATAAGTGAAATTTATAAGTCGAATAATTTTATTTTGAATTATTGGATTTAATTGGATAATTAAATCGATAATTTAATATGTTAAATTATGGAAATAATTGAAATTTGGGTTAAATATGATTGAAAATGATTTGTAAAATTTTATTTTATCATATGGAAGTTAGAATGATATTTTAGAACTTTTAAAAATGAGACTACCATAAGGCCTCCCGCACACACACACAATGCAAACGCAGAATCGGAGGAGATTTCTCCTTATGATAGTCAAAGATGCTTGATACGCATTTAAAAATAACATTTCATATTATTATTAGTGCATAGTGTAGGAAAAATTCATTTCGAAAGTAAAGATATAAATCTTAGCCAACATAGACATTTCGAACTATGCCTACTATAGCTACCATCCAAACAGTGGTGACCACCATAAGTGAATGATAGGTTCTACAACTAAAACCGTACAAGTTTCGTATTGGGAATTAGATTTCCAACAAATGGTCAGGCCAAGGAACTTCCCATTGCCACATGAGAATGCCTCTGGAAAGACATCCCCGAGAACCAAACCGGAACTCTGCCAACACAAGGCCGGGTTACCCCTAACTGGGTAACTACTGACACGAGCACGCCATTCCCCGATCGTAAACGACCTTTCTCACGGGATCCCGAAAACCAACAACCACAAAGTAATAAATTCGTAGTAACCACATAGGTTAAATATCTGGGCTCCATACCATGATACCACCTCTATCCAGAAGGAAATGTACATACCCTAAAGGGTGCTACCCCTCATAACCTTGCCGCATCTTTCCTGTTTTGACCATTTCCGGGGTGTGAGGTTCGACGAAGTCACGTCCACAAAAACATACTTTATACAAAATCCATGCTTTGGGTCAACAAATGATCAACACAATGATCACTAAGATAGACGATCAAATAAACGATCCTATCACAATAATCAACACAATGATCATTTACAGCATCACTCAGCATATCACATTACCAAATTGGGAATATATCGCTGATAACTTCAACTATATAACCTCTGAGCTCGTACGTCTCAGAGAAGGGTGTTAAGCTAAAAGAATAAATTCTCCGCCACCAACAGAAATATATTTGAATGAAATCGGCTTTATATCTCAACTTGTAATGTCAGACACACAATCCATACAAGTTTGTTCCGGGATCGAACAAAACCGAAGGCACTTACAAAGAAGTCCTTGCAATCCGGATATTCACAATCCTGATCGGATTTACCATCACATATGGAGAACTCTATACCGGAGCAACTCGGTGCAGAGTAAATCGACAGGTCATCCTATCGCTCTCGCGAATACCGGGTCTTCAACACCGATCTTCAATGCAATTCACAATGACGTATCACATATTCGGAATGGGTTATACGACCCCATGGTCCTTTCGCGGTTAACCCGAATAGTGAGCGATTATTCAAAAATAAGTGTGGCATTCAAATTCAAACAAATCACATCAATTTCCCATTCAAAGGGAAATATTGATAGTCGGTTATTGAACTATCAATGGATATGCACACATCACCAGTTTCCAAATAATTTTCCAAATTATTTATTTTCCAAAATATCTTTACAAGATATATAATTTCACACTTCAAAAATAAATCAATATTTATTTTTTTTACAAATTCCACCTTTCATTTATAAATTCCATAATGAATTTATATTTCAAAATATCCATGCATATACGATTTCAATTATTCATTTCAATTTATCTTCAAAAAGATAAATTCTAATTATTCACTTCATATTGGAAAACATTTCCATACTTATTTATTCATAAGTAATTCACAAATCTTTTTATTTTCAACTTTGGAAAATATTCAATATACTTAAATCGAATTAAGTATATAATTCATTCTTTAAGGAAATCATTCTCTTAAACATATTTATTTGGGCCAAAACGAATGTTACGTAAAACATCGTTACGACAACCTAAAATCACTAGTATAGGGATTCAAAATTAAAATAGATATATAAATCCCAATACTATACAAAACATTTCCTTTCGGAAATCATTTACTATAACAACAGTGTTATAGTCCACCATTTCCTTCTATTTCTCGAAAACGTCTATTTCAACAATTAATGTTGAAATCTATGGTTTCGAATCTCAACACAATTAAAACTTTGTTAGATCGTTTTAATTCTATTTCAAATATCACATTCTAAACATTTTCTTTAACGTGTTATTCACTATTCAAAAACATGAATATTCTTTGTTAACAAATTTCATCCTTTTATTTATTTTATTTCAAAGGATTATTCACTATTCAAAAAGTGAATATATTTTGTTAACAACTTCCATCACTTCTATTCAATTTATTTTAAAGGATTATTCACTATTCAAAAATGTGAATATAACTCCTTTAATAGGTTTCAACAATTTTCTTATCAAAATAAGTCATTTGCGAATTTATAAAACAACGTTTATAAATTCCATTTCTATTTATTTATAAAAACTTCCTTTTTTTATAAATCTCTTTATTAACTTATTCGATTTATAATTTTAATTATAAACCAAAAGTCCAAATTATAAGTCAAACACTTATAATTTATTTATTTGCAAAAATCGTTCCTTTGAACTTTACAAATTTTATAACCCTACTGTTTATAAAATTTCCATTTATAACTTCACCGTTATATAATTCTATAAATTTCATTCATTAATGAATTTCATTTTCACTTCATTCAAACACTTATAAAAACTCGTTTTATAATGTCTATATTTCAATTTATAAATATCCATTTATAAATCTCTTAATATAATTCAATTTATACTATTATTTTAAAACATCTTTAATTTCCTTTATAATTTCACCATTTTGATTCATAAAATAATTAAATTTCATAAATCCTATATTTAAACTTTTCACAATAAATTCAAAAATCCCAGTTTAAACTATTTTATACATCATTAACCCGTATTTTCAAAAATCAATCTTTTAACTATATTTCACAAAAACCATAATTTTATAACTTTAAAAATTATAGTGTTTAATTATTTAAAATGGGTCAATTCCAAAAATATAGTATATTTTCAAAAATCACTTTTAAAATCATTTTAAAATTCCAAAATCTGGGTCCAATGATGCTACACACCAAATAGTCAATCACGAATACAACGATATCATATATCAATATGAATATCCATCAAATATCAAAATATCTGAAATCAAATAAAAACTTTTGAGGAATCCAGTTGGATCCCTCCAACCTGTTTTCCTGCATTCACAAACATTAGCACAATACCAATTTCGCTCCAGTACGAAATTATCGCGGTATATGTTTTTAATAAATATTATCCGCTTAATAACGGCGTAATAGGGTCTCATCCGCTAAAAAATGCGGGGAATCAATCAACTGCAATATATACATATGCCAATATATATATATTGATATTATTTATAATACCAATTTCACTATTTATGAAATATTCGCGGTATATGTTTTTAATAAATAACATCCGCTTACTAACGGCGTATAATGTCTATTTTAACAATCAATAGATATCAATCAACATTCAAACATGCATTCAAATATTTTAAATCTAACTATTTAAAATAAAATCGAAACTGATTCGATTGAGTGAGAAGTTCTCACCTTGATTTTAATTCCGTTTTAGCGATTTATTTCGAATAAAATTAAACGGACGTTTAATTTTACCCAAAATTCTCACTAACTCCAAACGACTCCAACGCAAAAAATCTCGTCCGAAACGGACCTCGTATGACCAAGATACAATAGTTTATAGTTTGTACAATCATAAATATAATTATTTACAACTAAATTAAAAATTTTATACCCAAACTAATATGGGCCGTTAGATTTTTGCTTCCCCCCTCATCAGGCCGTGCACCCTCTCCCTTCTCTCTCGTTCTCTTCTCACGTCCTCTACAGCAAATCACGCAACCCATTGCCACAAATTAGGTTTAAACTTTGCACCACCCACAAGCATCGATATCCCATCATACCACCGCCATCTCGAAGGGCTCAACAAGAGCCATACTCGGCCCTAAGCTCATAGAGCTCAGCCATCCCTGTAGCACGCGTCACGAGAATGAACTACAGCCCTTTGAACACAAATTCCCGTTGATTCGTGAAGCCATTCGCGATCTTGACAGTTGATATTAAAGATCTCTTCATGCTCTTCGATTCTCTAGTTGAAAGTTGTTGGCAAATGTCGATGGATGAGGAGATAATCGAGGTGGAAGTTGGGATATTTCTGGCCGTTCAGGGGGGGGGGGTGGCGGCTGCAGTTTTTGGCTAGGGTTTTGTATATATATTTTTTATTTTTTTGAGATAGTGGGCTATTTATAAGGAACCGACGAAACACTATTCATCCCGGAAATTCCGAACTCCGATTTAGGCGCCGTAACCAGCGTTTCTAGGGTTTACCCCGCATTCCGGACACAATGGAACAGGTTTGGAAGCTAATTCGGAAGTATGTGCGAGTTATGGATGTAAACGCTCAATTTGAATTAAACCGATTTAAGCGATTTTCTAGGCGTTTTAATTTGTACAGGACAAACGGTAAATCCAATTGATACGAAATTTGAAACCTTACAATAATATCACATTACGGATCCGATGAAACTGGTTTCGTCGAAATCCGAGACTTTTTGAAAAATGGCTATTTTAGCTCGTCAAATTTAAATTAAAAATAAATCGATGCGTTTCGAGCTGCCACGATCAAACGATAACTCCGATTGACACGAAAATTGAAATTCGGTAATAACTAACTATTACAGATCCAATGAAACTGGTTTCGTTCAATTCTGAGACTGTTCAAAAATTGACTATTTTACATTCGATTATTAAATATTAAAATATTCAATTTTCACAAATTAACTTTTAATTCGATTTTAAAAGTTCTAAAATATCATTCTAACTTCCATATGATAAAATAAAATTTTACAAATCATTTTCAATCATATTTAACCCAAATTTCAATTATTTCCATAATTTAACATATTAAATTATCGATTTAATTATCCAATTAAATCCAATAATTCAAAATAAAATTATTCGACTTATAAATTTCACTTATTTATATTTAAAATTAATTAAATATTCAAATTTTAATTACTAAAAATCCTAGGTCGTTACATTATAACACATTAAGTACGACAACACAACGGAAGAAAATGAATAATATCATTGATATACAATAGTTGATACAAAATCGGATACAATATGAATATCAATATAATCAGAGATACAAGACAACAGTAGAAACAAAACACCAGCAGTGGAACAATATCGCCAACTTGATCTTCCAAAGAATAGAAAGAAGATAGAATCCAAAACTGCATTTCAATGCCAAAGTTCCAAAACCAAATGGCTTCGAAGACTCCAATTCGATAAGCTCGAACCACCATTAAGTTGAATTAAGCAAGGTCAATCATGTTAAACAAATGCCATCGCCAAATCCAAAGGATGGATGCTATCGAATCTACTCCTGCTATTTGATTATCTGAAAATCCCAACTCTAGGCGGCCCGTGTGGAAAATTATGGGCACCCAGAGTTTAGAAATGGAACAATAAACTCCAGGTCAGTCATGGGACTGAGGTGAGCTAACAAAAACAGTTTATCTTTAACAAAAGCAAAACAAAAGATTTTAAAAGAAATCCGCAATGCTTTTTGAAAAATGAAACTACCATAAGGCCTCCCCCCACACACACAATGCAAGCACACAATTGGTGGAGATTTCTCTTTATGATAGTCAAACATGCTTGATATGAAAAAATATTTTGATATTATTATTAGTGCATAGTGCAAAAAACCTTTCGAAAGTATAATATTAATCTTAGCCAGCATAGACATTTCGAACTATGCCTACTGTAGCAACCATCTAAACAGTGGGGCGCCACCATAAGTAAATGGAAGGTTATACAACTAAAACCGTACAATGTGCGTATTGGAGATTGGATTTCCAACAAATGGTCAGGCTAAGGAACTTCCTATTGCCACATGGGTCCGCCTCTAGAGGAACGCCCCGAGAACCTAACCGGATCTCTACCAACACAAGGCCGGGTTACCCCTGCCCGAAAGTAACACCTACAAGTATGCCATCCCCGATCGTTACCGACCTTTAACCGAGGATCCTCAACCACAAAGCAATAAATTTGCAGCAACCACATAGGTTAAATATCTTGGCTTCATACCATGATACCACCTTCTTCCAAAAGAAATGGACATATCGTAGGGGCACGACCCCTAATAACCTTGCCGCATCTTTCTTGTTTCGACTATTTCCGCGAAGGTCACATCCACAAAGCTACGCTTTTCACAAAAGCCACGCTTCGATCAACACATGATCAGCAGCACTTCGTATGCCACATTACCAAATTGGGAACGTACAACTAGTCACCGTCAACTACATAACCTCTGAGCTCGTACCACCACTACAAAACAGGCCATTTGCATCGGTTGTTTACCCCCCTTTTTGCATCAGTTCAACATCCAATGCACATGCAACCGATGCAACAGGCTTAACAGTTTTGCATCAGTTCTAAAACCGATGCAAAACGGTCCTTTTTGCATCGGTTGTTACTAACAACCGATGCAAAATACGGTTAATTGCTTGGACACAGCCCTCATGTTGCATCGGTTGTAATGAAAACCGATGCAACAAAGGAAATTGTTGCATAAGTTGTTGTTGGAAACCGGTGCAAACTAATCCCTCTATTGCATCGGTTTTTTATAACAACCGGTACAAACTAATCCCTCTATTGCATCAGCTAATTATACCTGATGCAAAAAAACCATTCTCAGAAACCATTATTACAGCACTCAAATAGACAATATATATATATATATGTATATATATATTATTGATTATAACAAACAATTATTGCATGTAATATTACAATCATTCAAAATTAAATTTGATGGAAAATACCAATTGAATAACATAATATCAAAATGAAAATATATCAATTCATTTTAGCAGCATAATTCAGACCTTTAGTACAATCATTAAGTGGTATAGTCTTAATTCGGATCTTTAATTAGTACAACCATTAAGAAATAGTATAATGAAAACCTTAAAAACTTCATGGAATCTTGAAAACCCAAATTTTTACGCTTCAGCTCAAAGCCATATGCTGCATTCCATGTTTCCAATGTCAACTTGAACCTGGGAAAACAGGAAATAAACATGTTTGTTGTGTACAGAATACATTTAGCGGCAGCACTGGTAAAATCTAACATTGAAGCTATAAAGAATATAGTCTTTCAAGATTCAAACATGCATGATGCTGGAGGTAAATCCTAAAACTACTACAGCAGAATAAATTTGGCCGCGTCATGTGGAGATAAATGAAACTCTTATATTGAAGCTAAAGCATTCCCCTAAACTAATTTTTATTCTGCAACTTCTTTTATAAACTTCTAACTTTTCTTTTATAAAATCAAAGATCGATCAACAAAATTTGCGACTGATGAAAAACTCATACAAATTTTATAGACGCATATCGTCAAACTTTTATTTTACATTTGTTATGATGACAGGTAGTAGTTGTGTATGTGAGCCAGCATTGGTTGGAAATTCATTAAATATACAGTTAGGTCTATCTAAGAAACTTGTGCATAACAAAACAAAATATGGCACAGTTACAGGTTACCAATGTTTCAACAAACAAACCTAGACAATTTATCCCATTTTTATTGTACATCGTCAAGAACACTACAGGTATGCCTTCATTCAGTGCATCATCTATAAAAATGCATAATCAAGTTCAACTTTATTTTAATACAAACAGTTCATTGAATCCAGTACCACCTCAGCCTTACATCATGCATCTAAAACACTGTCTTCCGCCTCTGTCGAATCCAACATTCCATTTACCCTCATATTGCCAAATACAATAACCACTTACAAACACCAAACAAACTCACTGCAAACTACTCAACTTCCCTTCACCTTCTAAGCATAACACTTCATCCACTTCATCATACTCAATCATCATCCTTTACCTCAATCTCCAACAATACTGTTACTCCCCATTACCTATAACCACTTGCATCTCCCCTCTCTGAAACAGCCTAAAATCCACCATTTCAGCAAATACCACACCACTCCTGCAAAAAAACCAACCTCATCTCCAACAACTCACTGTCAACAAACTGTAATTACAACCACTCTTCACCAATCGCAACACCCATCCCCTCTACCACAAACAACCAAACTTCACCCTTCACTGCACGTCATCCACCCAAACTTCAAGACTGCACTTCAAAACCAAACAATCTTCACCTCATCACCTACTGCTGCATCATTCACAACCCAACCTCAAGCATAACCACCTCTCCCTACAACTCCTCACCCTTATCAACAACCTAACCGCTGCCAATCTCCCAAAATTACCAGATCGCTCCCTGCTAGCAAAACTGCATACTCCCTCAACCAACCAAGTTCCCCAAACTCCTTCAACTTCTGCATCAATCACCTCCCCATTGCCTTCAACAACCATCACCAAAACTTGAAAGAACTTCAATCAGCAATAACACTTCACGAACCCAAATCATCCACTCCAGCACAATAAACAAACTCCATCATCATCCCTTTTCTCTCACCACTTCATCCTCACTGCTCGAACATCCCTCGGAAAGCAGTACTTCAATCGCTACACTCTACCACAAATCAACGACCACAAGCTTCGATCACTCAGCAAACTCCTGACATACATAAAGTAATAAAAAAACTGGTAAAAATGATAGTTATATAGTTAAATTATATGATTACCTAAGAATTTTAGCTAAGTGAATCTTTTGCATTGTAAAGTACTTGTAATTCTAAAGATAAAACATTTATGTGTACTTTAAAATCCAAATCACAATAACGAACCTGTAAACCACCCTTACTAAATATACGAAGATAATTAAGACTTGTTGCCGCAGCTAACCAACCAGAACCTATTGCTACAGCTTTCACTTCCTCTCCTTTAAAACGCATCGACCACTAGAATAAATACAAAGTCAATAGAAGTATAAACTATAATTGTAGCAAATGGAATCACATTCTAACTACACCAAGTAAAAGAACCTACCTCGCTATTATTTGCCCAGCTATAGAAAGGTCGATACATAAGAGTACTCATATTCTTCTCCCCTTGCATGGATTTGCAGATATGCTTCCATCTTCATTTAGTGAAGCCATGGTGAAGCCAAAATGGTCGGTAATTGCAGGGAAAAAATATAGTGGACAACATATAAAGGATTGTTTTGACCGTCTTTATGCTAATAGATATATTAAACTTAATTCCCTGTTGTTGCTTTTTTTAAAATCGGATTAACCTCCCAATGAACAAATTTTATACTAACAGCACATTCATCATTCAAGGACTTCAGCCTTAGATGTGAAAGACAAATATGTCAAGAAGCTAATCACCATTACCAAACTATGACAACCATTAATTTCTTTTCCAATAATTTTTTTGGGGATATAGTTGAATGGAAAAATCATAGTGAATAATCAATAATGATGAGACATCAACGTTTAAAATGCTCCTTTTTTTACTTTACTTTTATGCAGACTATGAAGCAAAAGAGATGCATTTTTGCAGTTAGAAATTCTTTCACAGACGTCTCACAACTTCAATTTTAATTCTTTTGATTCAATTTCAATTCAGTTTCAATATCCATAAATAAGGTTTGTTATAATTCAACTGATGTAGTGTTAAATAGGCTAACAAGAGTTATGTTTGTATAGATTTTGTACTGACTGACGAGAGTTACAATTATCAGTTATGTCATCTTTTTTTGTCATTCCAATCTTTAGATTTGATCGTGATTAGAATCGAGGGAAGAAAGGCTGATGATTTTGATTTTACAAGAAATATATAAGAATAAAAAACAAGTGAGAAAAAGAAATTAATCTCGTATTAGAAGAGTTGATTCGTTTTTCAATTTAAAAAATAAAAAAAGGGAACTTTGAAGATGTAAAAGCTTCAACACAAAAAATAAAACGAGGAAAAAAACATAATTGCTCCTTTGTTTTATGTCAGACTCCAACCTAATTTTATTTAATTCCTTGGTAGGTTTTTTTCCATCTATATATACTTATCTAATGTAGAAATTTTTTGTTAAATTCCATTTGTTAAAATCAACAACTGCCGTGGGAGGTAATCATATTTAGCATGATGACTTGTGTTTTTATTCGTTTGCTCATGTACTTAAGTGACTAATTAAACCATGTTTCATTTACTTGCCAATTTTTTTAACTTGCTTATTTTGGTGTACCAGACAAAACCGCACACCTCCAATCCCCAAAATTGTATTCTGTAAGAAACAAAAATGCATACAGGATTTTGTTAGCTTTTCCGAAGCTGAAGAATCTTTAGCAAATCAGCTCGACTACGGCGCTCGAGTTTTTGAATGCAAATCGGCTGCAAAAATCCTCTGAAAGAAAGAATTTTATTTGCTCAGTATCAATAATGCTGCTGCATACTATTTTTAAATTCCTTTCGTATACTACACCAATATTAGCAATGACAAAATCAACTTTAAGCATTAACAATTGACGGTGTACTTGAGAATTACATGTTAATCCTATCTACAAATAGACCCAACACATTGACCACTAACTACACATGTTAATCCTATCTACAAATGATATAAATAGAACCAACAAATCGCCCAACAAATGAAGCGAGATATTATTCTACTGAGTAAGTTTAAATATGTAGTACAAAATAAACATCATTTGGTCAATAATAAAGGAAACAGTGTCAATAAAGAACTGACATATTTACCTGATTTCAGCAATCGTAGTGGATCCTCTCATCTACCAAAATATCTTACTTTTGAAGTTGAAAGAATATACCATATCTGTTAAAGAACTACAACAGTTCAAAATTTCACCTATAAATACTGAATTTAAGTAAAATGGTTCTCAAGCAATTTGAGTGAATCACATAGTCACAGTTCCCTTTAAGGTTCCAAATCCGATGACTTACATCGGAGCCCTTTAGTTTGATGTTGGGGGTTCTTAAATTGATGCCCAAATCACAACAAAGAAAATTCTGTCAGAGCTGGGCATTTGTACAATAGATGTCCAAATTTTTATTTATCCACATACATATTTTTTTATAAGATAAAACGTTAAAACTCGTCAAATCTTTGCATAATATTTTTGGAAACAACTTCAATTACCATGAAGACGTAGCCCACTCTTGATGAACTCATCCAGGCTACATGTGTGAATATTCCAAATATGGAACTAAGCCTCCTTTGGTTGTGGACATGCCCGTAACTCAGTTTGATAGTGTAGAACGATTGTTTTACAACAAATATTTTAACTGTGTTTGGTTTCTCTTCCTGTAAGCTCAAAAACACATTTACTAGACTGAACATTTTTACACCAGAAGTGCTACTAAATGCATAGTTGAGATACCAAGCCTAATCCTAATATAATATTCAGTTATAAGTCAAATTGATGAAATTTATGCACAAAGTAAAACTCCAATGTAATGAAAAAATCTATGCATAGAACCATAAACAACTTGAAATGGCAAGGATATCATTACAGTATATCATTTCAACTAAAATCATTTTTCAAAATGGTAGAAGCAATATAATTCATATAATGACAATCTTAGATGAACTTCTTGTACGAGGTTTTAAATACATGTTTAATACTCACAGAATCAATTAACGGTAAAAATGACGCACATACAAAATAACTAAACTTGGAGAGGGCAAAGTCAGATCACTTAAATTCAAGGGGAAAATCGAATCAGTAGGGAAAAATCTAAGTCGAGGTTGATGCCTGAAGTCGAGGGTGAAAACCAAATCACAGGGTGAAATCGAAGTCAAGGCCGATGCTTAAAGACGAGGCCGATGCCTGAAGTCGAGACACCGAGATTCGCCTGACGTCGAAGTGGAGGCACCGACCGAAATGGAATCGCTGGCATTAAATCCAAATCAATTTCTAGGGTTTTTTTGAATCAGGCGAAATACTGTTTAGGGGAACGAATGAGAAAATAAGCGGCAGAAAAAAATTAGGATGGCGGGAATTAACGAAAGGATGTAAATTAACGTAGTTGCATCGGTTAACTTTAAAACTGATGCGACTAAAACTATTTGCATCGATGTATTTTCTTCGGTTGTTGGTGACAACTGATGCAAATTTGATTTTTTATTACATATTGCTTTCCAGGTACCAATTGCACCGGTTATTAAGAAGAACTGATGTAAATAGTTCTATTTGCATCAGTTTTTACTTCAACTGATTCAAATGAGGCGAAGCAATAAGCACTTTTTGTACTAGTGTACGTCTCAGAGAAGAGTGTTAAGCTAAGGGAATAAATTCTCCGCCACCAAATAGAAATGTATTTGATAGAAACTAGCTTTACATCCCAAAGTGTAATGTCAGACACACATCCATACAAGTCTGTTCTGGGCTCGAACAGAACCGAATGCACTTTAAAGAAGCCCTTGCAATCGGATAATTCCTAATAACGTCCGGATTTCCCATCACAAAGGGTGATCATATCTCTATATCGGGGCCATTCGGTGCAGAGACATTCGATAGGTCATCCTTTCGCTTTCGAAAATATCCGGTCTTCACCACCGGTCTTCAAATGCAATCCATAACATCGTATCATTATTCAGAATGGGTTATATGACACAAAGTCCTCTCCCCACTAAACCGAATAACGAGCGCAATATTTTAAAATCATATGGATATTGGGATCTTAGTTAAGTCACAACTTAAAGCCCAAAAACCTTTCTTCAAATGGTTTAAACTAACTACCATTTTTCAAATCTTTAAACAAAAATATTTACTTCACAAAATTCACCAATCATTCACAAAGATTAATTATAGCTTTCAAAACTATTTACAATTCAAATCTTTTATACAAAAGATACACCTTTAAGATCCTCTTCAATTTCAAAACAAAGCTCAACAATCTTTCACAAAGATTCATTCATAGCTTTCAAAACTATTCTATTTCAAACTTGAAATATTTTCAACAAAAACTATAAATCCTTTGTTTATTTGAAAGCTATTATCATTTGAAAACAAATTCTTTTTGTTTTGGAAAAATCCGATTACATTTGCACAAAATAAAGCCCTTCAAGTATAAAAATTGGGTTCAATTCAAATTTCCAAAATAATATTTTTAAAATGGTTTGAAACCCGTATAAACACATTTATAACTTGTATAACCTTTTTAAACCATAATTTCCAAACATTGAATTCAATTTCAAATCTTGAATTCAAACTCAAATCAAACTATTTTAGTTCCCAAAATTTTATTAAGTTATTCAAAATAACTTTTATCTTTAAAACTCCTTTTCAAAAGTTTTTTAAATTCAACCCAATTTAATTTCCAAAACCATTTGGATTCAAAATTCAACTTTTAAATTTAAAATATCTATGACTTAACCGATTTCCCATGAAATCCATATTTGTGTGTAGAGTGTAGTCCATGGGTTTTACACAATAGTGCAACATCATCAATCACAGATTCAATCATATCAATATCGATAAGCGGTATAATCCTATAACGCTTATCTTCCATTCACAGATTCACGGATAAATAATATAAATTCATCACAGATAAATAAATTATATTCATCACAGTTCACAGCTTAAATCAGAATAATTCATATCATAAAGCATCACACATCGGGGATATCAAATAATTCAAAGCACTCAATACAATTCAAACATCCATAAGTAAGATCAGTTAGTCATCTAATTAATTTTAAATCAGATGATTACTTATGAATAATTTACTAATCCTGCTTAATTAATATTAATTAATTACAAACCATCTTAATTAGTTAACCTTTAATCATTCATCAATTAACCTTAAATGATAAATTAATTAATCTTTAATTATTAATTAATTAACCTTAATTAATAATTTAATCAACCTTTAATCCTTAAATAATTAACCTTTAATTATTTAATTATTCTTTAATTAATTAAACATAATTAATTAATTAATTAATTAATTAACCCTTAATTAATTACCATTTAATTAATTATCCTTAATTAATTATAATAAGTGATTATCACTAATCACTTATATAATAAATCAAACATTAATTTCTTTGAGTAATTATCCTTTAATCACTTGATTAATTAACTTTAATCATTAATTAAATTACTTAATTAAGTAATTATCTTTCAATAATTAATTACCCTTAATTACTTACATTAATTAATTAACTTTTAATTATTTATTATCCTTAAATTAATTACCTTAATTAATTAATCACATAAATTAATTATCCTTAAAAAAATAAGGAAATATATCTTTAATTAATCACATTAATCCATCAATCACCTTAATTTTATAACATTAAGTGGTTAACTATTCTTTAATTATTCCTACTAATTAATCAATCCTTAATTACATTAAAGTAATTAACTTTTAAAACCTTTTATTCTTCTTGATTATCCACTTGATTACATTACTAAGTTTACTAAAAATAATCTTTAAATGGATAAACATTAATCATTTACAAAAGAACTGGTTTTAACAAGATTGTTTCAAAATAAATTTGATTGGTTTTAAAGTTTAAAACCGTTTTAATATTAAAATCAACAGATCCGAGACAAATGAGTATAATCCCCGAGCCAACCACCAAAATTCTCGGGTCCATCCCTGAGTAAACTCCTGTTTCTTTATTTTAAACTTTGTTTTAACTTTAAACTTTAAAACTTATTAAAACAGGTTAACCACTCAATCTTCCTGGAATATAACACGAGCCACCATATCGTTAACTCGAGAGTAAACCCGAGTCGGCCTCTTCTTCCCAAACATCATAACCCCCAGGCACATAAGTGCACCATGCATGTGCACCATGCATGTGCACTACTGGACGACGACTATCCAACCTTCACCGCGACTACCCTCAGGTCACCTACAACCTCGCCGATGATCCCTATTACTTAGATCTAAGAAATTGCCAAGAAGTCAAATTCGAGCAATCGATATGAACTGGTACCTAAACTGTTCACCAAAACCTGCCCTGTGGAACCACCTCCGGCCATCTGAGTCGTCGCCACCTCAACCATCGCTTTACCATGACGCCACACTTCTTTTCCCCCAGATGTGATCGACCCAAATTCCTCGACGACGTCGTAGTGACCACACAAACTCAGTAGACAAAAAGGGCTCGTTGAACCCTAGTTCGACAACGTGACAATGCCACGGTGATGTTAAAATTCCATCACCATTTTTCCATTGATCTTTGACCACTAATCCTTGTTTGGCCACAACCCCGAAGCACCTAGCCTCCACGATCACCAGTATTGGACCAAAACTTCAATTTCGTTCAACCTCAAATTTCTCGCAAAATACTAGCTTGAAAATTCTGATTTTTGTTTCAAAAATCCTAGTTTTTAAAATCAAATTATGTGGTGTAAGTGAAATTTGAAATCACGATACTTGAATTTGACAAGATTTAGAGCTTCAATTGTATAATTTCTTCCAATTTAAACTATTTCCAAATTTTACTTAAAAAAATATATTCAAACTTTTGAACTTGTTCATTTAAACCAATTTTTTCAGATATCATAAGCTATAAGAAGCTAGAGAGAGAGAGAGAATTTGAAATTTTGAACAGGTTTTAAACCCTGTGATGAATGAACAAAGATATATACTTGTATGCAAACAAAATATACAGGCATGCAAGCATTTTCATAGCACATTTTCAATCAATACTCATATGTAAACCAAATATAACAGATTTTTAAGCATTAATAAGGTAGTTTGCTCACCTGGATTTGGAAAGAACAGAGAACATATTTTAGGCCTGGAACTGGAAATCTGGAATTTGATTTATTCTACTTTTTTTTTATCTGGACTGGACTTTGTTTGTTGATAATCTTGAATTTGTTTCATTAATCTTTTAGCTTGAGTTGTTGAGTTGCTTCTTAATCTAGCTTTGATTGCTTTGTAGTTTGATTTCAGGTTTTGTTTTTAATCTGCAATTCCAGGTTGAAGCGTTGATTTGAATTTCTTTTTATCTTTTGATCTCAAGCTTGCTTCAGATCTGAGGCTTGTTTTAGTTCTTCTAGTTTGTTTTCAAGCTTCCAAGTTGAAATGCTGATAGCTGTTATTTTCAGGTTTTAAATTTTCTTTCGTTTTTAGTCTACTGGTTTGAAAAGTGAAGAAGAGAAATCTGGTTTCTTTCTTAAGCAATATATTTATGAATTTAAATTTCAATGAAACCATATTGCCACTTATTTAAATTAAACCACACACTTGTAACTTTATGTTAACACTTGTAATATGAAGGATATTATTAATGAACAAATGTCACTTTTGATTAAACTGTGTTTAAGTCCTTTTTGTTAAATTTATTTATAACTTTGTTTTAAACCCTCACTTTATTTAATTTATAAAACATGTTTTATGTTTTTAAACCTTTTATTAATTTAAGCAAATTATACTTAGTTATGTTTAAACATGCATATATTTTTAAATCATATATTTATACAACTTTAAATACCCTTTAGCAAATTATTACATTATATAATTTCTAATCACAACTTCCAAATATTAATATATATATATACACATAGTACATATGTATATTATTAAACAAAATTCTATTAATTTAAAATATAGATTCAAATCCAATTTATATTTTCAACACGTTTATATTTGAATTTCAAATTCAAAAATTAATATACAATTAATTTGTATTTATAAATGAGCAAACAAACAAATATCTTTTTATAAATATGAATTTTATTCCATTCATAATCTATTTATTTTCCAAATTTCTTTCAAATTTAATCCAAAAACTAAATTAATTACCAATTTAAATTAGATTTAAAAACGGGAATGTTACAGTATATAAAATTGATTGTTTGGTTGTTTGAAAATGTGAATATATATAAGTTAATATAAGTTGTTTGAATAATCTTAATGGAAACAACAATTGTAAAAGAATAAATTATATAAGAAAATGAATTATAAAGTATGGAATTATAACTAATATGATTTACAATTGTGAAATAATCTTATATATAAGAAATGAAACAACCTGAGTATATTTATAAATATGAGTTGTAAACAAAATGAATTTAAACCAATTATTCGAAAATTTAAATCCTATTTATTTTGAAAGTTATTTTTCAAAATTAAAGACATTATATTGTTATAAATCTAAGTAAGATAAATAAATTTGCAATGATCTTATATAAGTAAAATGAATAGTGAAATTATATAAGTGAAAGATTTATAAATGTGATTTATAAATAAAAGAATTATTTTAGAAGAATAAAAGCACTGAATTCACTACTGTTGTTGGGAAATAATAAGGTTGATGACTGCAACATCATCAATATCATTTTCGAGTTTTGGTGTGATTGATTTGCTACCAATAGTAAACTAAAAATTGAAATTTTGTTGTGATAAACGAATTTGAATTTAAAATCCAAGTTGAAATTGATAAATATAAGTAAAATGAATTTGGACTTATAATATGAAATAAAGGATAATTTAACTTTAGAAGAGTAAAACAAATTTGAGTAGCATAATAAATATATGATTTGAAAATTAACAAAAGAAAGGTTAAATAAATTGAAATGAATTTGAATAAGTGATGAATTTAACTTAAGTAAAGGTTAAAAAAAATGATGAGTTAGAAGAAAATTTAGATTTGTTGATTATGAAATGTTAAGAAATAGAATTTCAATCAAAATTGAAATGAACTTAAGTTGTATAAGTGAAAGTAAATGCAATTGAGTTGAAATGAAACATAACTTACGTAATGTTGAATGAATTTGAATTTGATATCAAAATGAATTAATAAAGTGAAGCGATGAATATGCAAAGTAAGGTTGAATAATAAAAAGTTAATGGACTGAAGTAGTTAAATGAATATGAATTTGAGTTATATAAATAAATTCAACATTAATTGTAAATGTGAATATAGTGAATACTAGGATTCAATCCAAATTGAATATTAAACCAAACTGAATGTAAGTAAAGTAAATAAATTTGTTTATGTTGGATATACATTGGTTATTAGATGGATGCTAGTTGATTGAATAGAAAATCATTAAGTATTAATGAAGTTGAGTTAATGAAATTGGAAGCTAAATAATTGAATTCGAATTGGAAGTAAGTAAATCTAAATAAAATTGAATTTGATTTGAATTGATAGTGAACTAACTTGAATGTAAATTAGTGAATGTAAACTAATTGAATAAGGATAAATGAATGTTAGTAAAAAAATCCAATGTTAATGAATCAAATGTGAATAAATTGAAAACAATTCAATGAATATTAATAAGAAATAAATGTATATTGATTTGGTTATGGATTGATTGGATATATATTGATTTGTTGGATGTTAGTTTGGATGATAGTTGTATGATGGTTGGATTTATAGCTTATTGATTGCATTTGCTATATTGGCATATATAGTTGTTGTATTGGTATATGTTGTATATTGATATTACTTTCATATATACATGTTTCTCATTTGTTATTGAGTGTTTAATAGGTGCGTATGGCGCTTGCTTCGCATTTGGAGCTCGCTTTCGCGCTATATTAGCCATATGTGCTCGTTAATAATGTATAAGGTACATATCTCGAATTACATAACGTACTTTTACACTTTTTCCCTATGGGGTGCCTCATCCTCGAAGATAAGATGTATATTTGTGAAATATACATATATGTGCGTGTTTTTGTGTGTGTGTGTGTGTGTCGTGATCCTACTACGATCGAACGACCCAAAGGAGATGCTGGTGAATTTTTTTGATAATTTGAAGCGTTAGAATTTTTTTTGAGAATTTTGGAGAAACTTTGATATCGAGTTATAAAGTTAAATGGCATGAGCTGTTTTTGGGAAAGAATAACTATGAATAGATTTAAAAACTTAGAAAATATTTTATAAGAAGCTTAATGAATGATTTTGGAGAAGTTAAAAAGTTTAAATAGATTTTACGTCTAATTTGAACTAATTGTTTTGAAAAGTTAATGGATTTTGTGACTTTTTCTTACTTGGTAATTTCGAAGATGAAATTCTTTTAAGTAAGGGAGAATGTAACGACCTAGAATTTTAGTCATTTGAAATTCGTATATTTAATTGATTTTAAATATTTAAAAGTTAATTTTATAAGTTGAATAACTTATATTTCGAATATAATACTTGGATAATTAAATTGTTAATTTAATATTTGAAATTATGTAAATAATTAAAATTTGGATTAAATGTGATTAAAAATGATTTACAATGTTGAACAAAATTCTATTTGAATTAGAATTATGTTAGAGAACTTTTAAAATTGAATTAAAAGTTGATTTATAGAAATTGAATATTTTAATATTTAATAAACGTGCATAAATAGTCGTTTTTCAAACAATCTCGGATTTCGACGAAACCAATTCCATCGGATTCGTAATGTTATATTATTACAGATTTCAAATTTCATGTCAATCAGATCTACAGTTTAGTCGTGTCGAGCTAAAACGCATAGAAATTTTTTAAACTGAATTTTAAATTTAAATAATTCAATTCGAAAACCTATCTTCCAAATATGACCAAATTGGCTTCCGATATATATTGCATTGTATTCGGAATAGGGGTAAACATTATAAACGTCAGGCGGCACGCTTCGTTTTGATTTTGAAAATTTTGACGATGAATAGCGTCGCCAATTTTCTATATAAGGCCACATATTTTCCCTATTTTCATCAAAACCCTAACTAGGGTTTCGCAGCCGCCATTATATTTCTAAGGCCGAAATTGTTCGATTCTTTTCCCTTTAATCTATTTCAATCCATCAACCAATTCGATAAACCTTCAACACGATAATTGTAGAGCTAAGCAAGATCGACAAATCCATACGACAAATGATGAATTTTCAAGTAATGTTGTGATGGCAATTTCCGTTTGAACGGCCGATGTTTGCGCGTGTTTATTGAGGCAACGGCATGACCGAGCTTGGCGTGCTGGTGGTCGATGGTGGCTCTCGCGATGGGCTTCACGTGAAACTCGCCGATCGACTTCAAATGCAACATAGGTGGTGCGGCCACGAATTTTTTATCGCGTGATGATGGGTTGTTCCATGCGATTATAACCTAGACGAAGAAGAGAGCAAAACTGGCGGCCTAGATCTATTGTACCAGAAAATCATTGTAACATCCCTGAAATTTTAGTTAAGGTAATATGATAATTAATTTAATTTTTGGAAATGTTTAAATCTATCATCACAACTTTAATTTCCGTTTAAATTTGCTTTTAAATTCTTACAGTCAGGTCATCAAAAACCTGTCACCAGAACAATACTCGAGCAAACCCAAAATTGCTTCGAGTCACAACCTATTTTGCTTCGAGTAAACACTCGAATAACTCGAGTAAATCCCGAGAACAATTCCTACCCAAACCCAAAAAAAATCATCAGAAAATCAAATGCACGGTGCACATGCACCGTGGCTCTGGCCAATCCAGCCACCTTCGACAGACTTCACACATCGCCGACCATCACTAGGTGACCTGGTGATGGTCGGCGATGTGTGAAGTCTGTCGAAGGTGGCTGGAGTTGGCCAGAGCCACGGTGCATGTGCACCGTGCATTTGATTTTCTGATGATTTTTTTGGGTTTGGGTAGGAATTGTTCTCGGGATTTACTCGAGTTATTCGAGTGTTTACTCGAGTTATTCGAGTGTTTACTCGAAGCAAAATAGGTTGTGACTCGAAGCAATTTTAGGTTTGCTCGAGTATTGTTCTGGTGACAGGTTTTTGATGACCTGACTGTAAATTTGAATTTAAAAGCAAATTTAAACTGAAATTAAAGTTGTGATGATAGATTTAAACAAGTTTAAATCTAGTATGAAGTATAATTTCAAAATGACTTCGAATCTTTAAAGTTTTAAAATATTTGAAAGGGTTTCAGTGTTTTTTTAAAAACCTGACAGTTTTTCTAGATTTTAAATTTAATTTAAAATCTGTAACATAATTTAAACTTGGTTTAAATTTAAAAGTTAAGTTTAGTTTTCAAATAAACTTTTGAATCTTGAAGTTTTAAAATGAATTTGGATTTTTCATAAAGAATTTAAAAAAATCAAAATTAAAGGCAAGTTTTAAATCAAAAGATTTAAATCAAAGGTTTAAATCAAATGTTTAAAATTAGTGGATTCAAATTCATTTTGAATCCAGATCTGGGAATTTAAAATCAGTTTTAAAGTTGAATGTTTTAAACAAGTTTAAATCAAATAGTTTTTCTTAGTAATTTGTTTTCAAATAAATATTTGAATTGGATTTTGATAAAGTTCTTTTATAAAAAGGATTTGAATGAAAAGTTAAACAATTTGTTTTAACTTGAATTTGTAAGTTAAAACGCAATGTATTTTTAAAAGCTTAAATTTTAAATACAAATTTAAGTAATATAGTTAGGACTTTTCTTATATAGGGTTATAAGTGGATATTTTAATTTGGTAAATGTTTAAATATATAATCATTTTGAATCTTAAATTCAAAATGGAATTTGAATTTAAATTTAAAGTGTAATGTTTAAAATACACTTAAATGTTAATGCAATCATTAATAAAGAAATTAATTATCTTAGAGATAATTAAGGTAATAAAATGATTTAATTAACAAGGTAATTAAAGAATGATTTATTAAATTTATAAATAAATAATTTAAATTAATTTATAATTATAAATGATTAATAATGAATTAATCTAAGATAATTTCGTAAGAAAGTAATTAAAGAAATGTTATTAGTTAATGAAGATAATTAACTAGGGATTATTAAGTAATTAAATTAATGTGATTAATTTTGATAATTAATTAGATTAATTAATTTAGATAATCAATTATACATTTTTGAATATAATTACTTAATGAAAGTAATTATGGGATTAATTACTTATTGTAATTAACTTTGGTAATGTGGTTAATTTAAGTTAACTAATTAATTTAGTTTAATTAATTTAAGAAAATCATTTGATAATTGGATAAGTGTAATTAATTAGTGTAATTAATGGAGATAATTACTTAGGGAAGTAATAAATGATAATTACTGGGAGGTAATTAGTGAATATGATTTATAAATGAAGTAATTTGGGTAATTACTTTTGTTATTAATCAAGGGTGATTAATAATTGTGTTTAATTAAAGCTTAATTACTTAATGTAATTAATTTAAATATAATTAGAGATCATTAGTTAATACAATTAATGATATAATTTATAATGGACTAATTAAGGAATAATTAATTAATCAAGGTGATTGATTTAATAATGTATTAAGGTAATTAATTTGAGGATAATTACTTAATAAAGGTGATTAAGGGGTTAATTACTTGATGTAATTAATAGGGTGATTAACTAGAGTAATTAATTAACGATTAAAGTTAATTAAGTAATTAGGGATAATTACTTATTATAATCAATTTATGATAATTAATTAAATGATAATTAATCAAGGGTTAATTAGTTATGTAATTAACCTGAAGGTTAATTCAATTAATGGGATTAATTGAGGACTAATTAATTAATTAAGGGCAAATAATTAAGATGGATAATTAAGGATTAATTTACTAATAAATTAATTAATACTAAATGATTTGTAATTAATTAATCAGGATTGAGTAATTTATTCATGAGTAATTAATTTAATTGAAAATTAATTGAATTAATTAGGATTAAACAATTAATTAATCCTACTTATAAATGATTATTAAATGCTTGACCATACTTATGAATGATTGTATTGTATGGGATGCCTTGAATTGATTGTCCTAACTGATCTGTGATATGTTGTTCTATGGATTGAGTTGTGTATAATTTATTCATTTATTTGTGATACATTTGTATATTATCTGTGAATTCGCGAATGAACGATAAGCGTTATAGTTTATACCGCTTATCAACTATATTTCTGTATTTTGATCTGTGATGATTGAATGATGTTGCACTATTGTGTTAAACCCCTGGACCACACTTATACACACACAAATATGGATTGCACGTGGAAACGTGTTAAGTCACAGATTTTGAAATAGTTTTAAAGATTAAATTTTTGAATCCAAAATAGTTTTGGAATTAAAATTGAAAGCCTTTGAAAATGAATTTCAAAAGTAAAAGTTATTTTGAATAACTTGTTTGAGTTTTGAAATTTAAATATTTTGATTTAAATTTGAATTCAATTTTTGTAATTGAATTCTAAGATTTGGAAACTAGGGTTAAAAAGGTTATTCAACTTGTAAATGGGTTTATATGGGTTTTAAACCATTTTAAAAGTGTCGTTTTGGGAATTCAAATTTAACCCAAGATTTTAACTTGTATAAAATGGAACTAGATTTTTCCGAAACGAAAGCTGTTGTTTTTCAAATAATAAAAGCTATCACATAAGAAAATGAACGTCCAAATTGTGTTAAAAGGTTTCCAAGTCTAAAATGGATAATAGTTTTCCAAATTATGAATAAATCTTTGGAAACGTGTTTTGAAAGCTATAAATCTTTAATTTAAAGATTTAATGAGTTGATCCAATTGAAATGAAAATCTTTTTGGAATCTATGAATTGATTTTTGTGAAACTGGGTGAATTTTGTGAAATAAATCTTTTTATTTAAAAGATTTGAAATGGTAATACGTTTAACCATTTGAAGAAAAGTTTTGGATTTTATAAGTTGTGACTTAACTGAGATCCCATATCCATATGTTTTTAAATATTGCGCTCATTATTCAGTCTAGCCGGGAGAGGACCTTTTGTCATATAACCCATTCCGAATAATAATACATCGTTATGGATAGCATTTGAAGACCGGTGATGAAGACCGGGTATTTGCGAGAACGATAGGATGACCTATCGATTCTCTCTGCACCGAGTAGCTACGGTATAGAGATTCCCTAAGTGATGGGAAGTCCGATCGGGATTGTGGATTCCCGGATTTGCAAGGGCTTCTTCGGAAGTGCCTTCGGTTCTATTCGAACCCGAAACAGACTTGTATGGATTGTATGTTAGACATTACAAATTGAGATATAAAGCTGATTTCTTTCAAATACATATCTATTGGTGGCGGAGAATTTATTCTCTTAGCTTAACACCCTTCTCTGAGACGTACGAGCTCAGAGGTTATGTAATTGAAGGTTATTAGTGATATACTCCCAATTTGGTAGTGTGGCATACGAAATGCTGCTGATCATTTGTTGTTCAAAGCATGGCTTTGTAAAAATCGTAGCTTTGTGGAGGAGACTTCGTCGAACTTTACAACCCGGAATGGTCGAAACGGGAAAAATGCGGCAAGGTTATTTGGGGGTAGCGCCCCCTGAGGGTATGTTCATTTCCTTCTGGATAGAGGTGATATCATGGTATGGAGCCCAGATATTTAACCTATGTGGTTACTGCAAATAGATTACTTTGTGGTTGTTGGTATCGAGTGATCGGATAAAGTTTGGTTACGACCGGGGGATGGCATACTCGTGTAGTAGTGACCTAGTTACAGAGGTAACCCGGCCTTGTGTTGGCAGAGATCTGGTTAGGTTCTCGAGGCGTCCCTCCAGAGGCGTACCCATGTGGCCCAGGAAGTTCCTTAGCCTGACCATTTGTTGGAAATCCATTCTTCAATACGCGCCTTGTACGGTTTTAGTTGTAGAACATTCCATTTACTTATGGTGGTCACCACTGTTTAGATGGTAGCTATAGTAGGCATAGTTCGGAATGTCTATGCTGGCTAGGATTTATATTATACTTTCGAAATGATTTTCCACACCGTGCACTTATAGTAATAATATAAAAGAAATTTTCTCGTATCTAGCATATTTGACTATCATAAGGAGAAATCCCCTCCAATTCTGCATTTGCATTGTGTGTGTAGCGAGGCCTTATGGTAGTTTCAGTTTCCAAAAAGCATTACAGATTTCATAATCTAAATTCTTTTGTTTATTTTTAAAGATAAACTATTTTTGTTTACTCATACCAGTCCCATGACTGACCCGGAGTTTATTGTTCCTTTCCTAAACTCTGGGTGGCCACTATTTTCCACACGGGCAGTTTAGAGTTGGGTTTTTTCCAGATAGTAGATATTGAATCGGTTCTGTAGCTTTCGGCTTTCTCTTTGGTATTCTTTGAAGACTTTGGATATTGAAGTATTTGGTTAGGACGCCGGACCAGTCTTGCTTAGCTTGGTGCAACTTGATGGTGGTCCGAGCATTGGTTTGGAGTTGCAGTTTGATCATTGGAGTTATCTCTTTTGCTGTTCGTTTTCCGCTGTTGTTTATTGTCTCTGATATTTCTTGTATCATATTGATCATTATTGTATATTTGAATATTGTATTCATTGGAGTTGTATATGATATTCATTTTTTTTTCCGCTATGCTGTTATACTTAATTGTGTTATAAGCTCCGGCGAACCAGATTCGATGTTTGGATCTGCGACATTGGAATACGAGTGTCGCATTCGGTGCCCATTTTCGAAGGTCGAGTCAGGAATTCTACAAGTGGTATCAGAGCTGAAGGTTGAACTTTAGCTCAGGAGTATAACACATTAGGTAACTCATTAGAGATAGGGTGAACTATACCCTAGAATAAGTATATCCCTAAGATATCCGTCTAAATGCCTCAGTAAATTCTCTTACTATCCACTGATAGTGAGTATGAGTGCGAGAATCGGACGAGATAGGGGACAGGGGTGTACCACTACAAATGGTCAATACCCTGCAATAGCGGAAACAATTTTTTCAATCAATCTCTTTTGATTCGTCTTTTCAATTCTTTGATGATTCCTGGCAGCTCTAGGAAGAAGCTTTGATATATTTGCATGGGACACAAACTCCAGATGGGTCAGAATTGTTTGCTTTGGTTGCTATGGTTGATAGGTATATTTTGGTTGTTTAAATTAAAAGATTTGGATTGCATCCATATATCTGTTTATTCTGTTGGGTCCAAGTATATTCTACGAGTGGTTAGTTATCTTTCGAACTAACCAATACCCATGTATATTTCGTAGTTCTGGTGACCCGAGTGTCTTGTATTATATGAGTTCATTCTCATAATTATTAGTGATATTCTGATTTGGTAAGCCAAATGCAAAATAGATATCCAGTTTGATTTCGAAACTGTCTCTCTGTCTTTGTGTGTCCATCCTTTGTTGTCTCCCTGCTTTCAAATTTCGAGGACGAAATTTTCTAAGGGGGGAATATGTAACATCCCTGAAATTTTAGTTAAGGTAATATGATAATTAATTTAATTTTTGGAAATTAAATTATGAATTAATTAGAAATTTCTAAAAAAAAAATAAATTTTTGATTTTTAAATAGAAATTCTGATTTTAAATATAATATGAATTTAATAAAAGAATTTAAAACACCTTTTCTTTTAAAATGAATAAATATAGTTTTTATATTTTTGAATTTAAAATGTATATAAATATAAAGCTTAAGTATGATTACTTAAGTTTAAAATGAAAGTTTCAAAATAAGTATTTGTTAATAAGTTTAATATCTTAAGTTCAAAAAAAATATAAATGTATTGATAATAAAAATTGTATTTACTAACTTATAAATATTTATTAGTAATGTATAATTTCAAACCATTTTACTTTAATTTGTATAAGTATAAATAATACATAAGAAAAAAAAATTGATAAACATGTTTTATAAATTAAAATTATGCAAGGTTTAAAACACAATTTGTAAATTAATTTTTAGCAAAGGATTTAAGCATAAAATGTTTATAATTCAACAAGTGTTAAAAATAATAAGACAAGTGTAAACCTAACAAAAAAGTGGTAATTTATTTAATAAAAAATATATATATAAGAATTAAAACAAGAGTATATCCTTATGCTTCTTTCTCATTTTATTAAAAGTTTACAAAAAAAATCACAAACCTATAAAGTAAAAATCAAAAAAGAAACCTGGAAATTGAATCTCAAAAAAATAGCATATGCATTCTTCTTCAGCTCAATCAGCTGCATACATTCAAGTCAAAAATCATATGCATGCATTCTTCATCTAAGTTTCAAGTTTCAAATCAAAGTTTCATCAGCAATTACAGTTTCAAGTTCAAAACTTCTTCCAAAAAGCACTACTCTGTCTTTCAATCATATGGGGTGAGTAACTTTTTTTTAATACTTAAGTATCTTGTTGCTTGATTTAAGTATGGAGATAATGATGTTTTTATGTTTATATACGGTTAAAATTCTGTGTGTTTGTGAAATAGGATATCTGCATGTTGTATAATCCTGTAATACATCTCTGTATTTAAAATTTCAAACACGGGTTTGATTTAAAAGTTCAACTCTGCTTGATCTACTTGTTGTTCTAACCTAGGATCTAAACAAGATATGTTTGCTTGATTATAAAGTTAAGTTTTAAATTTTAATTAAGTTAAAATAACTTTAAATTTGTTCTGGGAATCAAAAATGAACAGGGAGGTTTGAATTTGTGAAAATTCAAATTTGTTAATTTAACAGTTCAGTAACATGAATTAAATCCCTATACCAAATCATGATTTTAGAAAGTAAAATTTCATTTTTTAGTCATGGTTTGATAGTGCAATTCTGGTTTGCACTATTTTGGGAACTTTGGGAAAATCCGTGGATCTGGAAGGTTGTAGTTCTTCATGGAGGTGGAGAAGTGACTGGGGAGGCCAGGAAAAATACGGTGGTGATGGTCAGATGATCGTGGTGGAGGTGGCGAACATCTTAAATTCGTAAACATAATTTTTGCAAGGCTTAAGTTTTCAATTCGTTTGTCACCTATGATTGATCGAGTGCAACGAGTTTCTGGATGATGGAAGCTGGGTTGTAGACGAGGACGTGGCCAGAGTTGCATGAAGTCTGGTGGTCGGAGGGTCGTGGATGGCTCGTTGATAGGTTTTGGGGTGAGTTTATGTCTCAAGCTCCAGGTTTTGCTGGGGGACTCGATTTTGATTCGAGTTGTTGTGGTGGATTTGGGTGATTGTGATCATACCTGGTGATGGTCGGCGATGTGTGAAGGCTGTCGAAGGTGGCTTGAGTTGGCCAGAGCCACGGTGCATGTGCACCATGAATTTGATTTTCTGATGATTTTTTTTTTGGGTTTGGGTAGGAGTTGTTCTCGGGATTTACTCGAGTTATTCGAGTGTTTACTCGAAGAAAAATAGGTTGTGACTCGAAGCAATTTTGGGATTGTTCGAGTATTGGTTTGGTGACAGGATTTTGATGACCTAACTGTAAATTTGAATTTAAAAGCAAATTTAAACTGAAATTAAAGTTGCGACGATAGATTTAAACAAGTTTAAATATAGTATGAAGTATAATTTCAAAATGACTTTGAATGTAACGACCTAGAATTTTAATTAATTAAAATTTGAATATTTAATTAATTTTAAATATTAATAAGTGAAATCTATAAGTTGAATAAATTTTATTTCGAATAATGGGATTTAATTGGATAAATTAAATCGATAATTTGATAGTGAAAATACAGAAATAATTGAAAATAGGGTTAAAAATGATTAAAATTGATTTGTAAAATTTTATTTTATCAAGTTGGAGTTAGAACGATATTATAGAACTTTTAAAATTGAATTTGAAGTTAATTTGTGAAAATTGAATATTTTAATATTTAATCGACTAGTGAAATTAGCCGTTTTTCGAACAGTCTCAGAATTGGACGAGACCAGTTCCATTGGATCCGTAATAGTTTGTTATTATCGGATTTCAATTTTCGTAGCAATCGGAGTTATCGTTTGATCGTGGCAGCTCGAAACGCATCGAAATTGTTTTAATATTAAATTGGCGAGTTAAAATAGCCATTTTTCAAACTGTCTCGGATTTCAATGAAACCAGTTTCATCGGATCCGCAATGTGATACTATTGTATGGTTTAAAATTTCATGTCAATCGGATTTACCGTTTGTCCGGTGCAAGCCAAAACGCCTAGAAAATCGTTTAATCGGTTTAATTTTAAATCGAACGTTTATTGCCATAACTCGCACAGATGACCGAATTAGCTCCCGAAACACGTTCCATTGTGTTCGGAACGCGGGATAAACCCCAGAAACGTCAGTCACCGCGAGTGAATGGAGTTTGGAAAATCCGGGATGAATAGTGTCGTTCAAACTTCTATAAATAGGGCCTTTATTCACAAGAGAATAAAAAAAATTAACCTAACCCTAATTCTTCAGGAGCTGCCACCCCTCAAATCTATGGCCGAAATTCTCATTTCTTTTCCCCTCATTTTCTTCAAATCCGTTCATCAATTCAAGAAACTTTCTAAATGAAAGTTGTAGAGCGTCTCGAGCTCTACGTATTCAATGGTTAAGATCACGAATGGAGCTATATATTGTGAGATACGTGGCCGCGTTTGGGGCCGGTTGCGCACGCAAATCAAGGAGCAGGGAGTGGCCGAGTTTCACGTGTTTGCTGGTGAGGGTGGAGCTCGACGTCGGCTTCGAGATGATGGGTCCTGATCGTGTTCATGTCGCTTGTGGTGATTGCAAAATCAAAACCTAATTTGAAGCAAATGGGTTCAAGTGCGTGATTGTTTACTGAAGAGTGTCGTGCGTGTTAGGGAAGAAGAAAGGATGGGTGGGCGTTGGATCTGAAAATGGACGGCCCAGATTAGATAAAGGTTTAAAATTATAAAAATGTTGTAAATATTATGAATAAAAATCGTGTAACTTGTAAAATCCATATCTTTTTCATACGAGCTCGAAAACGCGCGAAACTAGTTGCGTTGGAATCGTATGGACTAGCACTACGCTATGGAATTGGATTGGAGTCGTTTGGAGTTAGTGAGAATTTCGGGTAAAATGAAACGCGCGTTTAATTTTATTCGAAATAAATCGCTAAAACGAAATTGAAATCAAGGTGAGAACTTCTCACTCAATCGAATCGGTTTCGATTTTATTTTAAATAGTTAGATTTAAAATTCTTGAATGCATGTTTGAATGATGATTGTTATCTATTGATTGTTGAAATAGACATTATGCGCCGTTAGTAAGCGGATGTTATTTATTAAAAACATATACCGCGAATATTTCATAAACAGTGAAATTGGTATTATATATTATAGCAATATATATATATATATATATATTGGCATATGTATATATTGCAGTTGTTGATTTCCCGCATTTTATAGCGGATGAGACCCTATTGCGTCGTCTATTAAACGGATAATATTTTTTAAATCCCATATACCGCGATAATTCCGTACTGGAACGGAATTGGTATTGTGCTAATGTTTTTGGATGCAGGGAAACAGGTTGGAAGGATCCAACTGGATTCCTCAACTGTATCAATTTATTTACAGATATTTTGATATTTGTTGATTATCATATCGATATATGATATTTGGACGTCGTGATTGACTATTTGGTGCTGCTGCATCATCGGATCCATTTTTGAAGTTTTAAAATAATGATTTTGGTTTTTAAAGGAATTTTTAAAGTGATTTTTGAAAGTATATGTTTTATTAAAATTTTGAATTGATTTATTTCAAATAAATTAACGTTATAAGTTTAATGTTATAAAAGTTATAATTTTTGTAAAATATAACCAAATTAAGATTTTTGAAATAAATAGTGATTAATTTATAAAATGGTTTAATTGGGAATTTTGAATTATTATAAACGGTTTATATAAAAAATTTATAAAATTGATATTTATAAATTAAAAATACTGGAATTATAAAACGAGTTTTTATAAGTGTTAAAAATGAGAAAAAAATGGATTTCATAAGTGAACGCAATTTATAGATTTATAAATTATGAAGTTATAAAATGAATAGATTTTGTAAAATAGAAGATTTATAAGTAATTATCTTATAAATCGGATTTTGGCATTTAAATGGGATATAAATGGAATTTGTTAATAATGAGATTTATAAATCGAAGCTTATAAATAGAAATGGAATTTATAAACATTGTTTATAAACTCGAAATCAATTGAATTTAATAAATTGAATATTGAAGTTTATTAAAGGAAATATATTCACGATTTTGGACAGTGAATACCTTATTGAATAAAATGGTCATGTTTGGCAAAATGAATAATATAGAATGAAGTTAATTATTTTAATGTTTTAAAATGTATTATGAATCGAAACCATAGATTTCAACATTTATTGTTGAAATAGACGTTTTCAAGAAAGAAGGAAATGGTGGACTATAACACTGTTGTTATAGTAAATAATTTTCGAAAGGAAATATTTTTGTATAGTATTGGGATTTATATATCTATCTAAATTTCGAATCCCTATACTAATGATTTTGGGTCGTAGTAACGATGTTTTACGCAACATTCGTTTTAGCCCAAATAAATGTGTTAAGTGAATGTTTTCCTTAAAGAATGAAATATATAATTAATTTCGATATTAAGTAAATGGAATATTTTCTAAGTATTGAAAATAAATGGATTTGTGAAGTACTTATTAATAAATAAGTATGGGAATGTTTTTCCAATGTGAAATGAAATGTTTTGACAATTTATCTTTTTGAAGATAAATTGAAAATGAATAATTGAAATCGTATATTCATAAATATTTTGGAATGTAAATTCACTATGGAATTTATAAATGAAAAGGGGAATTTGTTTAAAAATAAATGTTGATTTATTTTTGAAGCGTGGGAATTAATTTACGGATTTGGAACGTAAATATAAAGTAAATCGTTAAGGATTTATTTAATTGGTTTAAATGAACCATGTTGAAATGAAAGTATTTCGCGTAAGGAAAATGTTTGAAATTTGTTTTCAAAAGTGGTAAAAGTGAAAAGTGATTTGAAAATTAGTTTTCAAATGTTGACGTGTGGGAAATTTTATATCTAGTAAAGATATTTTGGAAAGTAAATAATTTGGAAAATTATTTGGAATTTGGTGATGTTGAGCATGCCTATTGATAGTTAAATAATCCGACTATCAATATTTACCTTTAAAATAGGTATTTGTTGTGATTTGTTTGAAATTGAATGCCACACTTATTTTTGAATAAGCGCTCACTATTCGGGTTAGCCGGGAAAGGACCTTGGGGTCGTATATCCCATTCCGAATATGTGATACGTCGTAATGGATTGCATTTGATGACCGGTGTTGAAGACCGGATATTTGTGAGAACGGAAGGATTACCGTCGAGTTACTCTACATCGGCTGATCTCCGATATGGAGGTTTTATCACCCTTAGTGACGGGAAATCCGGTTGTGATTAGTGAATATCCGGATTGCAAGGACTTCTTTGGAAGTGCCTTCGGTTCTGTTCGATCCCGGAACAGACTTGTATGGATTGTATGTCTGACATTTCAAATTGAGATATAAAGCTGATTTCTTTCAAATATATTTCTGTTGGTGGCGGAGAATTTATTCTCTTATCTTAACACCCTTCTTTGAGACGTACGAGCTCAGAGGTTATATAGGTGAAGGTTATTAGTGATATACTCCCAATTTGGTAGTGTGGCATGCTGAGTGTTGCTGTGAAATGATCATTGTTTGATCATTTGTGATAGGATCATTTATTTGACCATTTATCTTGGTGATCATTTCTATGATCATTTGTTGACCCAAAGCACGGCTTTTGTATAAAGTGTGGCTTTGTGGACGAGACTTCGTCGGACCTCACACCCCGGAAATGGTCAAAACAGGAAGGATGCAGCAAGGTTATTAGGGGGTAGCGCCCCTTTAGTGTATGTCATTCCTTCTGGATAGAGGTGGTATCATGGTATGGAGCCCAGATATTTAACCTATGTTGTTGCTGCATATTTTGTGGTTGTTGGAAATCGAGGATCCTCGGATAGATCGGTTACGATCGGGGGATGACATACCCGTGTCAGTAGTTACCCAGTTTGGAGTAACCCGGCCTTGTATTGGCAGAGATCCGGTTTGGTTCTCGGGACGTCATTCCAGAGGCGTTTCCATGTGGCAATGGGAAGTTCCTTGGCCTGACCATTTGTTGGAAATCCAATTCCCAATACGAAACCCTGTACGGTTTTAGTTGTAGAACCTGCCATTCACTTATGGTGGTCACCACTGTTTAGATGGTAGCTATAATAGGCATAGTTTGAAATGTCTATGCTGGCTAAGATTTATATCTTTATTTTCGAAATGAATTTTCCCTACACTATGCACTAATAATAATATCAAATGTTTCTTTTAACGCGTATCAAGCATCTTTGACTATCATAAGGAGAAATCTCCTCCGACTCTGCGTTTGCATTGTGTGTGTGTGCGGGAGGCCTTATGGTAGTCTCATTTTTAAAAAGCATTGCGAATTGACTTTAAAAATATTCTTCTATTTTGATTTTAAAGATAAATAAACTGTTTTGAGTTCTCACACCAGTCACATGACTGACTCGAAGTTTATTGTTTTCCTTCCTAAACTCTGGGTGCCCACCAATTTCCACACGGGCAGTCAAGAGTTAGGTTTATCAGGATATTCTGGAATTTAGGATTTGCTAGAGGCAAGCTGGATGGCATGGCGTATTACTAGTATATAGTATTTCTTTTCCGCTATTGATGTTGTTTGTTGTTGTACACTCTGATGATGTAGTGAAATGTAATGTAATGTAATAACTGATATAGTTCTTTGTTTAAAGATTATTCATTTATTTATTATATGTTGTTCCGCTGCGATTGTGAGATTCTGATACTGTTCTGTTGTTTTCTTTCCGTTCTATTTTCTATCTTTTTCTCTCTTCTTCTATCTTTTTCTTCTTCTTAAACCCTAACCTTTCGATTTTTCGGCAACGAAAAATCGCAAACGTTACATTGAATCTTTAAAGTTTTAAAATATTTGAAAGGGTTTCAGTTTTTTTAAAAACCTGACAGTTTTTCTAGATTTTAAATTTTAATTTAAAATCTGTAACATAATTTAAACTGGGTTTAAATTTAAAAGTTAAGTTTAGTTTTCAAATAAACTTTTGAATCTTAAAGTTTTAAAATGAATTTGGATTTTTCATAAAGAATTAAAAAAAATCAAAGTTAAAGGCAAGTTTTAAATCAAAAGATTTAAATCAAATGTTTAAAATTAGTGGATTCAAATTCATTATGAGTCCAGATCTGGGAATTTAAAATCAGTTTTAAATTTGAATGTTTTAAACATGTTTAAATAAAATAGTTTTTATTTAGTAATTTGTTTTCAAATAAATATTTGAATTGGATTTTGATAAAGTTCTTTTATAAAAAGGATTTGAATGAAAAGTTAAACAATTTGTTTTAACTTGAATTTGTAAGTTAAAACGCAATGTATTTTTAGAAGCTTAAATTTTAAATAAAAATTTAAGTACTATAGTTAGGACTTTTCTTATATAGGGTTATAAGTGGATATTTAAACTTGGTAAATGTTTAAATATATAATCATTTTGAATCTTAAATTCAAAATGGAATTTGAATTTAAATTTAAAGTGTAATGTTTAAAATACACCTAAATGTTAATGCAATCATTAATAAAGAAATTAATTATCTTAGGGATAATTAAGGTAATAAAATGATTTAATTAACAAGGTAATTAAAGAATGATTTATTTAATTTATAAATAAATAATTTATATTAATTTATAATTAGAAATGATTAATAATGAATTAATCTAAGATAATTTCTTAAAAAATTAATTAAAGAAATGTTATTAGTTAATGAAGATAATAAACTAGGGATTATTAATTAATGTGATTAATTTTGATAATTAATTAGATTACTTAATTTTGATAATCAATTATACATTTTTGAATATAATTACTTAATGAAAGTAATTAAGGGATTAATTACTTATTGTAATTAATTTTGGTAATGTGATTAATTTAAGTTAATTAATTAATTTAGTTTAACTAATTTAAGAAAATCATTTGATAATTGGATAAGTGTAATTACTTAGTGTAATTAATGGAGATAATTACTTAGGGAAGTAATAAATGATAATTACTGGGAGGTAATTAGTGAATATGATTTATAAATGAAGTAATAATTACTTTTGTTATTAATCAAGGGGGATTAATAATTGTGTTTAATTAAAGATTAATTACTTAATGTAATTAGTTTAAATAAAATTAATTTAATTTAAATATAATTAGAGATCATTAATTAATACAATTAATGATGTAATTTATAATGGACTAAAATGAATAATTAATTAATTAAGGTGATTCATTTAACAATGTATTAAGGTAATTAATTTGAGGATAATTACTTAATAAAGGTGATTAAGGGGTTAATTACTTGATGTAATTAATAGGGTGATTAACTAAAGTAATTAATTAACGATTAAAGTTAATTAAGTAATTAGGGACAATAAGTTATTATAATCAATTTATGATATCTAATAAAATGATAATTAATCAAGGGTAAATTAATTATGTAATTAACCTGAAGGTTAATTTAATTAATGTGATTAATTAAGGGCTAATTAATTAATTAAGGGCAATTAATTAAGATGGATAATTAAAGATTGATTTATTAATAAATTAATTAATACTAAATGATTTGTAATTAATTAATCAGGATTGAGTAATTAATTCATGAGTAATTAATTTAATTGAAAATTAATTGAATTAATTAGGATTAAACAATTAATTAATCCTACTTATAAATGATTATTGAATGCTTGACCTTACTTATGAATGATTTTATTGTATGAGATGCCTTGAATTGATTGTCCTGTCTGATCTGTGATATTTTGTTCTGTGGATTGAGCTGTGTATAATTTATTCATTTATTTGTGATACATTTGTATATTATCTATGAATTCACAAATGAATGATAAGCGTTATAGTTTATACCGCTTATCAACTATATTTCTGTGTTTTGATCTGTGATGATTGAATGATGTTGCACTATTGTGTTAAACCCCTGGACCACACTTATACACACACAAATATGGATTGCACGTGGAAACGGGTTAAGTCACAGATTTGAAATAGTTTTAAAGATTACATTTTTGAATCCAAAATAGTTTTGGAATTAAAATTGAAAGCCTTTGAAAATGAATTTCAAAAGTAAAAGTTATTTTGAATTTGAGTTTTGAAATTTAAATATTTTGATTTAAATTTGAATTCAATATTTGTAATTGAACTCTAAGATTTGGAAACAAGGGTTAAAAAGGTTATTCAACTTGTAAATGGGTTTATATGGGTTTTAAACCATTTTAAAAGTGTCGTTTTGGGAATTTAAATTTTACCCAAGATTTTAACTTGTATGAAATGGAATTGGATTTTTCCGAAAACAAAATTGATGTTTTTCAAATCACAAAAGCTTTCACATAAGAAAATGAACGTCCAAATTGTGTTAAAAGGTTTCCAAGTCTAAAATGGATAATAGTTTTCCAAATTATGAATAAATCTTTGGAAACGTGTTTTGAAAGCCATAAATCTTTAATTTAAAGATTTAATGAGTTGATCCAATTGAAATGAAAATCATTTTGGAATCTATGAATTGATTTTTGTGAAACTGGGTGAATTTTGTGAAATAAATCTTTTTATTTAAAAGATTTGAAATGGTAATATGTTTAACCATTTGAAGAAAACTTTTGGATTTTATAAGTTGTGACTTAACTGAGATCCCATATCCATATGTTTTTAAATATTGCGCTCACTATTCGGTCTAGCTGGGAGAGGACCTTGTGTCATATAACCCATTCCGAATAATGATACGTCGTTATGGATAGCATTTGAAGACCGGTGATGAAGACCGGGTATTTGCGAGAAATATAGGATGACCTATCGATTGTCTCTGCACCGAGTAGCTACGGTATAGAGATTCCCTAAGTGATGGGAAGTCCAATCGGGATTGTGGATTCCCGGATATGCAAAGGCTTCTTCGGAAGTGCCTTCGGTTCTGTTCGACCGCGGAACTGACTTGTATGGATTGTATGTTTGACATTACAAACTGAGATATAAATCTGATTTCTTTCAAATACATATCTGTTGGTGGCGGAGAATTTATTCTCTTAGCTTAACACCCTTCTCTGAGACGTACGAGCTCAGAGGTTATGTAATTGAAGGTTATTAATGATATACTCCCAATTTGGTGGTGTGGCATATGAAGTGCTGCTGATCGTTTGTTGATCAAAGCGTGGCTTTGTAAAAATCGTAGCTTTGTGGACGAGACTTCGTCGAACTTCACAACCCAGAATGGTCGAAACAGGAAGAATGCGGCAAGGTTAGTTGGGGTAGCGCCCCCTGAGGGTATGTTCATTTCCTTCTGGATAGAGGTGATATCATGGTATGGAGCCCAGATATTTAACCTATGTAGTTACTGCAAATGCATTACTTTGTGGTTGTTGGTATCGAGTGCCCGGATAAAGGTTGGTTACGACCGAGGGATGGCATACTCGTGTACTAGTGACCTAGTTACAGAGGTAACCTGGCCTTGTGTTGGCAGAGATCTGATTAGGTTCTCGGGGCGTCCCTCCAGAGGCGTACCCATGTGGCCCAGGAAGTTCCTTAGCCTGACCATTTGTTGGAAATCCATTCTTCAATACGCGCCTTGTACGGTTTTAGTTGTAGAACCTGCCATTTACTTATGGTGGTCACCGCTGTTTAGATGGTAGCTATAGTAGGCATAGTTCGGAATGTCTATGCTGGCTAGGATTTATATTATACTTTCGAAATGACTTTCCACACTGTGCACTTATAGTAATAATATAAAAGAAATTTTCTCGTATCAAGCATATTTGACTATCACAAGGAGAAATCTCCTCCAATTCTTCGTTTGCATTGTGTGTGTGGCGGGAGGCCTTATGGTAGTTTCATTTTCCAAAAAGCATTGCGGATTTCAAATTCTAAATTCTTTTATTTGTTTTTAAAGATAAACTATTTTTGTTTGCTCATACCAGTCCTATGACTGACCCGAAGTTTATTGTTCCTTTCCTAAACTCTGGGTCCCCACTATTTTCCACCCGGGTAGTCTAGAGTTGGGTTTTTTTCAAATAGTAGATATAGAATCGATTCTGCAACTTTTGGCTTTCTCTTTGGTATTCTTTAAAGACTTTAGATATTGAAGTATTTGGTTAGGGCGCCGGACTAGTCTTGCTTAGCTTGGTGCAATTTGATGGTGGTTCGAGCATTGGTTTGGAGTTGCAGTTTGATCTACAGTTTGATCATTGGAGTTATCACTTTTGCTGTTCGTTTTTCGCTGTTGTTTATTGTCTTTGATATTTCTTATATCATATTGATCATTGTTGTATATTTGAATATTGTATTCATTGGAGTTGTATATGATACACATTTCTTTTTCTTCCGCTGTGTTGTTATACCTAATTGTGTTACAAGCTCCGACGAACCAGATTCGATGTTTGGATCTGCGGCATTGGAATATGAGTGTCGTATTCGGTGTCGATTTTCGAAGGTCGAGTCAGGGTCTCTACAATCATGGCCCAGATTTAAGTCAAGTAAATAAAAAAAGGAAATTGCAATTGATTTATACATATATATAAATCGTATAAACATTAAAACGTTGTAACTTTGTCATACGAGGTCCGTTTTTGCCGAAACAAGTTGCGTTGGGTCCATATTGATGAGCACTACATTTTAGAGATTGTTTGGAGTTCATTGTAGCTAGTGTAAATTTTGGATAAAATTAAACGGCTGTTTAGTTTTATTCAGAATAAAACACTGCAACTGCTATTGAAATCAATGTAAGTGCAACTCACTCTTTCTGACCCACTGATATTTTTATATACGTGAGAATAAATTTATTCTATGATGATTGATGATTGTTTGGATGATATACGATATATTATCTATATGTTGATTGGTATTTAGATATATTCCCACCTATTGGAGCAGATGTGACCCTATACGTTTCCGTGTATGAGAAGATAACCTTTGTATGTGCGTCTACCTCGAAGCGGACATTGTACATATTTTCTAGTATGTATATTTGTTGCAGGTGACAGGTTGGAGGGATCTAACTGGATTCCTCACCACTATTGATTTATTTACAGATATTGTGATATATGCTGTTACCATATGATATATGATGTTTTGGATGACGTGATTGATGTATTTGGTGTTGTTGCAGCATTGGGCTTATTTTGGAAATTTAAAAATGTTTAAGTGATGATTCACAAATTTAAAAGGGTATTAAAAGTGATTATGAATCGGTAAGTTTTGTTAATTTTGAATTGTTAAAGAAATGGATTTATTTTAAATAAATAAATGTGATAATTTTTATGTTATACAACTTATGATATTTGGGAAATATAATAAGAATATGATTTTTGAAATATGAAGTCACTATTTAGTAAAATGATATAAAATGAGAATTTCGATTTATTATAAATGGTTTATATATAGGATTTATAAAATTGATATTTTATATATCAAAATAATGGAATTATAAAGGAGTTTTATAAGTGTTAAAATGAAGTTATAAATGGATTTTATAATCGAATAAGATTTACGAAATATAAAGTTATAAAATGAATGGATTTTTTAAATAAACGATTTATAAGTAATTAAATTATAAATTGGATTTTGGCATATAAATGAAATATATATGGAATTGGTAAATAAAGGAATTTTGTGTATGGAAATTTTTATTAAAACATAATTGTAATTTATAAACATTGTTTACAAATGTGAAATCAATTGAATTTGATAAGTTAATTATTATAGTTTATTATAGGAATTTTATCCATGATTTTGGACAGTGGATAATCCTTTAAGAAATATATAGACGTAATGAATTTGGTAAAGGAGATATATTCATGATTTTGGACAACGGATTATCCTTTAATAAATGTGTAGAAATATTGGATTTGGTAAATTCACTATATTTATGATTTTTGATAGTGAGTAATATATTAAGTAAAATGGATATTTTTGGGAAGTGATAATTTAGATGGAATAAAATGGTTTGAAGATGTTTTAAAATGTGTTAATCATCGAATACATAGATTTCAACATTCATTGTTGAAATAGACGTCTTCGAGAAATTAGGAAATGATGGACTATAACACTGTTGTTATAGTAGATGATTTTTGAAAGGAAATGTTTTATATAGTATATGGGATTTATATATCTATCTTATTTTCAAATCCCAAAACTAGTGATTTTGGGTTGTCGTAACGATGTTTTACGCAACATTCATTTTGACCCAAATAAATGTGTTTAAGAGAATGTTTTCCTTAAAGAATAAAATATATACTTAATTCTAATTTAAGTATATGTGATATTTTCTAAGTGTTGAAAATAAAGAGATTTGTGAATATGCTTATACATTCGAAATAAGTATACGGAAATGCTTTCCACGGTTGAAAAGTCGAAATGGTTTTGAGATTATATCCTTTTAAAGATAATTTGTAGTGAATATTTAGAAAGAGAATTAATTAGTAAAAGATTAATTAAAAGGGCTTAGTGATTGTTATAGTGCTGAATGTTTGTTTGTTTGCTTTGACAGTTAAATAACCGACTATCAAATTTGGACAAATTTTAGTTCCTCGACTTGATGTGGAACTCTTTTGTTGTACACTTTGTACGCAGCCTTCTGTGTAGGCTTGATTATTGTTTGTGTTGAGGATGTTTATTCGTATAGTGCAGAGTATTACTCCAATCTATCGAGTTTCCTTCTTGGCATGAAGGATAGCAAGTTGAATGTTGGAGACGCGATAAGTCTATAAGACTTAGTTTCTGTGTGAGGTTGAGAAAAGCTTTTGCTTTGTTGGTGCGAAGAGACCATAATGAGATTTATCTGAAAACCACTTTGGACCAACGTATATACGACGATTGTGCAGGTTGCTTTGTGATGATATTGATATTCCGGATTTTCATAGTGGGGGGATGTTTGTTGATCGTTTAGGGTTAATCTCCCAATATACATATAGTAGCAGTGGTCTCTTCATTATAAAATATCCAATGCGAGGACTATTCGCCTATAAGATGTGGTAGGTAAGTACCTTCGGTTTATCCTGTTCCTGGACAACTTATATGGATGTTTGTCTGACATTGCATTTCTAAAGATTACGTACATTGGTTTTTACAAATATACATCAATGGTGGCGGAGGAGGCAACTTCTCTTAGCTTAACACCCTCTTTGAGACATATGAGCTTAAGGGTTGTATTTTTGTAGAAGGCAATTAGTAGTCAATGGAAATGGGCATGTGGCATTCAAAGTGATGTGATTGTGATATGTGAAAGGTAATTGTTACCTTTGGCCTCATCAACCGAAAATGACCAAAACAGGCTTAGATGCAGCAAGGCTAAGTGGGTCGCTCCCACGTAGGGTATGATCATCCTCTTCTAGATATATCTTTACATGCTATGACATCGTGTATCTGATTAATGTGGTTTGTATGCCAGAGGGCCCTTAGAAAAAGGTCAATAATGACCGAAAGATGACATATTCGATATCATCTAGTTATATAGGTAGGCCGTTCTTATGTTGGTGGAGGGCAGATGTATAGTGCCTCGGGACATCCATTTAGAGGTGTACCCATCAGAAGGTAGTCCCTTCAATTGGTCATTTGTATGGAAATCCAAAACTCCACTACGTACCTGCCAACTTATTTGTAGAGCTTAGTATGATGAAATTTAATAATGGTAACAATTTCGGCTATTTTGAATATTATTTGTGCAATAGAAACTATTATAATATAAGAGGATTTGATATGAAATGTTTTATTTATCGTAAGGTAAAAACATGTCCGTGTTTATGTGTGGGCTTGTCTTACGAGATATTTTTGTTTTGATAAAGGAAAAGTTTGGTAATTTAATAAATTCAGTTGAGTGTGTTTCTCACACTGGTTTACCAGATTGATCCGGGCATTCTTCCCTTTCAATGATCGGGTCAGACCGAGTATATTTACAGGTTCAGATTGGTGCTTTTGGAGCTTCAAAAGGCGAGCTGGAGATCTTCATTTCGTATACACGTATCTGTTTGATTATTGATTATCTGCCACTTAGTTGTATGTTATCTGCAATTGTGAAGACAGGTTATTATAACTGTCAGGATGATAATTTTGTTTGATTGTTGGACTCTGGTTGATGTATGTATATCAGTTTCTGTTTTATAAAGATCATTGATATGATATTATATGTTTTCCACCACGATGTGAGATTCTGTATTGTTCTGTTTGGTTCTATCTTCTCTGTTTATTCTCTTCTCTTCTTCTCTCTTCTTTTCTTTCTCTTGACTTTCCGTCAATCTGTGCTTTATGGGTCGGACATGTGTGGATTATTGTCGATTCAAAGGACACGGATTTGTGTGCCGTCACATTTGGTATCAGAGCTTAGATTTTGTACAGTCCTAATCTTTGATGTATACTAAGTATAGATAGGGATAGTAGCATCCTAGATTGAGTTTGATGTATTATATATATGAGCGCGTATTTGTTAGTGATATAAAATATTTATATTTGGTTCACTTATTCGTTGAGCTGTTTGTGAATTCTGGTCGGTATGTGCGACGCCATGTTATCGATAGGGATTTCCAAACACTTAAACGAGGCAAGTCGACATAGTATTATTTTAAATTGGGTAAATGAAATAATTTTACCTCGATTATATTTTATATATAAAGGATTAATTTCTCAAAAGTTATTAAATTGTATATTAATTGATTATTTGGTTGTTTGAAAATGTGAATATGTTTAAGTTAATAAAAGTGTTTGAATAATCTTAATGGAAACAACAATTGTAAAAGAATAAATTGTATAAGCAAATGAATTATAAAGTATGGAATTATAACTAATATGATTTACAATTGTGAAATAATATTATACATAAGAAATGAAACAACCTGAGTATATTTATAAATATGAGTTGTAAATAAAAATGAATTTAAACCAATTAATTGAATATTTGAATTCTGTTTAGTTTGAAAGTTATTTTTCAAAATTAAAGAGAATATATTGTAATAAATCTAAGTAAGATAAATAAATTTGAAATGATCTTATATAATTAAAGTGAATAGTGAAATTATATAAGTGAAATATTTATAAATGTGATTATAAATAAAAGATTTTTTTTAAAAGAATGTAAAGCACTGAATTCACTACTATTGCTGGGAAATAATAAGGGTGATGACTGCAGCATCATCAGTATCATTTTCAAGTTTCATGTATGATTGATTTGCTACCAATAGTTAATTGAAAATTGAAGTTTTGTTGTGATAAACGAATTTGAATTTAAAATCCAAGTTGAAATTAACAAGTAAAATGAATTTGGACTTATAATATGAAATAAATGATAATTTAACTTTAGAAGAGTTAAATAAATTTGAGTAGCATATTAAATATATGATTTGAAATTTAAATAAAGAAAGTTTAAATAAATTGAATTGAATTTCAATGAGTGAGGAATTTAACTTAAGTAAAGGTTCAATAAAATGATGAATTATAAGAAAATTTAGATGCGTTGATTATGAAATGTTAAGAAATAGAATTTCAACCAAAATTGAAATAAACTTAAGTTGTATAAGTGAAAGTAAATGCAAGTGAGTTGAAATGAAACATAACTTAAGTAATGTTGAATGAAGTTGAATTTGATATCAAAATGAATAAATAAAGTGAAGTGATGAATATGCAAAGTAAAGTTGAATAATAAGAAGTTAATGAACTGAAGTAGTTAAATGAATATGAATTTGAGTTATATAAAGAAATTCAACTTTAATTGTAAATGTGAATATAGTGAATAGTAGGATTCAATCCAAATTGAATATTAAACCAAATTGATGGTAAGTAAAGTAAATAAATTTGGTAATGTTGGATATACATTGGTTGTTAGATGGATGCTAGTTGATTGAATAGGAATTCATTAAGTATTAATGAAGTTGAGTTAATGAAAATGGAAGCTAAATAATTGAATTCGCAATGGAAATAAGTAAATCAAAATAAAATTGAATTTGATTTGAATTGAAATTGAACTAACTTGAATGTAAATTTGTGAATGTAAACTAATTGAATATGGATAAATGAATGTTAGTAGAAAAATCCAATGTTAATGAATCAGATGTGAATAAATTAAAAAGCAATTCAATGAAAATTAATAAGAAATAAATGTATATTGATTTGGTTATGGATTGATTGGATACATATTGATTCGTTGGACGTTAGTTGGATGATAGTTGTATGATGGTTGGATTTGTAGCTTATTGATTGCATTTGCTATATTGGCATATATAGTTGTTGTATTGGTATATGTTGTATATTGATATTAATTTCATATATACATGTGTCTCATTTGTTATTGAGTGTTTAGTAGGTGCTATGGCGCTTGCTTTGCATTTGGAGCTCGCTTTTAGGCTATATTAGCCATATATGCTCGCTAATAATATATAAGGTACATATCTCGGATTACATATCGTACTTTTACACTTTTTTCCTTATGAGATGCCTCATCCTCGAAGATGAGATGTGTGTGTGTGTGTGTATATGTGTATATATATATATATATATATATATATATATATATATATATATATATATATATATATTTCATGATCCTGCTACGATCGAACCGCGCAAAGGAGACGCTGGTGATTTTTTTTTGAAAATTTGAGGTGTTAGAAATATTTTTGAGAATTTGGAGAAACTTTGATATCGATTTATAAAGTTAAACGGTATGAGTAAGTTTTGGAAAAGAATAACTATGAATAGATTTAAAAACTTAGAAAAGATTTTATAAGAAGCTTAACGAATGATTTTTGAGAAGTTAAAAAGTTTAAATAGATTTTATATCTAATTTGAACTAATTGTTTTGAAAAATTAATGGATTTTGTGACTTTTTCTTACTTGGTAATTTCGAGGACGAAATTCTTTTAAGTAGGAGAGAATGCAACGATCCAGAATTTTAGTCATTTGAAATTCGTATAATTAATTGATTTTAAATATTTAAAAGTTAATTTTATAAGTTGAATAACTTATATTTCAAATATAGTGATTTAATTGGATAATTAAATTATTAATTTAATATTTGAAATTGTGTAAAAAATTGAAATTTGGATTAAATGAGAATAAAAATGATTTATAATGTTGAATTAAATTCTATTTGAATTAGAATAATGTTAGAGAACTTTTAAAATTGAACTAAAAGTTGATTTACAGAAATTGAATATTTTAATATTTAATTAACGAGTAAAAATAGTCATTTTTCAAATAGTTTCGGATTTCGACGAAACCAGTTTCTTTGGATCCATAATGTTATATTATTGTAGGATTTCAAATTTCGTGTCAATCGGATTTGAGATTTAGTCGTGGCGGGTTAAAACGCATAGAAATTTGTTTAAGTGAATTTTAAATTTAAATAATTCGAGTTGAAAACCTATCTTCCAAATATGATCGAATGACTTTCGATATATATTCCATTGTGTTCGTAATAGGGGTAAAACATTATAAATGCCAGGGGAATGCTTTGTTTCGGGTTCGAAAAATTTGGCGATGAATAGTGTCGTGAATTTTCTATATAAGGCCACATATTTTCACTATTTTCATCAAAACCCTAACTAGGGTTTCGCAGCCGCCATTATATTTCGAAAGCCGAAATTGTTCAATTTTTTTCCCTTTAACCTCTTCCAATCCATCAACCAATTCGAGAAGCCTTCAACATGAGAAATGTTGAGCTAAGCGAGATCGACAAATCTATACGGCAATGATGAGTTTTCAAGCAACGTCGTGATGGCAATTTCCGTTTAAACGGCCGATGTTTGCACGCATTTATCGAGGCAACAGCATGACCGAGCTTGTCATGATTGTGGCCAATGGTGGCACTCGTGATGTGCTTCGACGTGAAGCTCGCCGATCGACTTCAAATGTAACATAGGTGGTGCAACCATCAACTTTTTGTCACATGATGATATGTTGTTCGACGCGACTATAACCTGGACAAAGAAGAAAGAAAAATAACGGCCTAGATCTGTTGTATCTGAAAATCACGGCCCATATTTAATTCAAGTAAATAGAAAACAAGAAATTGTAATTGATTTATATATATATATATATATATAAATCGTATAAACTAAAAAACATTGTAAGTTTGTCATACAAGGTCTGTTTTTGATGAAACAAGTTACATTTGGGTCCGTATTGACAAGCACTACATTCTAGAGCTGGTTTGGAGTTAATTGGAGCTAGTGTAAATTTTTGGTAAAATTAACAGCTGTTTAATTTTATTCGAAATAAAACACTACAACTGCTATTGGAATCAATGTGATACAACTCACTCTTTCTAACTCGCTGATATTTTTATATAAATGAGAATAAATTTATCCTATGATGATTGATGATTATTTGGATGATATATTATCTATATATTGATTGGTGTTTGGATATATTCTCGCCTATTGGAGCAGATGAGACCCTATACGTTCCCGTGTATGAGCGGATGACCTTTTGTACGTGCGTCTGCCTCGAAGCGGGCATTGTACATATTTTCTAATATGTATATTTGTTGCAGGTGACAGATTGGAGGGATCCAACTGGATTTCTCACCACTTTTGATTTATTTACATATATTGTGATATATGCTGTTATCATACGATATATGATGTTGTGGATGCCGTGATTGATGTATTTGGTGTTGTTGCAACATTAGGCCTATTTTGGAAATTTAAAAATGTTTATGTGATGATTTCCATATTTAAAAAGATTTTAAAAGTGATTTTGAATTTGTACGTTTTGTAAAATTTGAATTGTTAAAGGAATAGATTTATTTTAAATAAATAAATGTGATAATTTTTATGTTCTAAAAATTATGAATTTTAGGAAATATAATAAAAATATGATTTTTGAAATATGGAGACATTATTTGGTAAAATGGTATAAAATAAGAATTTTGATTTATTATAAATGGTTTATATATAGGATTTATAAAATTTATATTTTATAAATCAAAATAAGGGAATTATAAAGGAGTTTTATAAGTGTTAAAATGAAGTTATAAACGAATTTTATAAGCGAATAAGATTTACGAATTGTGAAGTTATAAAATGAATGGATTTTTTAGATAAATGATTTATAAGTAATTAACTTATAAATTGGATTTTGGCATATAAATGAAATATACATGGAATTGGTAAATAAAGGAATTTTGTGTATGGAAGTTTTTATTAAAATATAATTTTGATTTATAAACATTGTTTTACAAATGTAAAATCAATTGAATTTGATAAATTAATTATTATAGTTTATTGAAGGAATTTCATCCACGATTTTGGACAGTGGATAATCCTTTAATAAATATATAGAAGTAATGAATTTGGTAAAGGAGATATATTCGCGATTTTGGATAGTGGATTATCCTTTAATAAATGTGTAGACATATTGGATTTGGTAAATGGACTACATTCACGATTTTGGACAGTGAATAATATATTAAATAAAATGGATATTTTTGGTAAGTGATATTTTAAATGGAATAAAATGGTTTGAAGATGTTTTAAAATGTGTTGATTATCGAATACATGGATTTCAACGTTCATTGTTGATATAGTCGTTTTTGAGAAATAAGGAAATGATAGAGTATAACACTGTTGTTATAGTAGATGATTTTCAAAAGGAAATGTTTTATATATTATATGGGATTTATATATCTATCTTATTTTCGAATCCTTGCACTAGTGATTTTGGGTCGTCGTAGCGATTTTTTACGCAACATTCGTTTTAACCCGAATAAATGTGTTTAAGAGAATGTTTTCCTTAAAGAACAAAATATATACTTAATTCTGATTTAAGTATATGTAATATTTTTTTAGTGTTGAAAATAAAGAGATTTGTGAATAAGCTTATACATTCGAAATAATTATATAGAAATGTTTTCCACTGTTGAAAAGTTAAAATGGTTTTAAGATTATATCATTTTTAAGATAATTTAAAGTGAATATTTGGCAAGACATTTAATTAATAAAAGATTAATTAAAAGGGCCTAGTGATTGTTATGGTGCTGGATGTTTTTTGTTTGGTTTGATAGTTAAATAACCGACTATCAAATTTAACCAAATTCTAGTTTCTCGACTTGATGTGGGAACTATTTAGTCGTACACTTAGTACGTAGCCCTCTGTGTATGTTTGATTATCGTTTGTGTTGAGGATGTTGATTCGTATAGTGCAGAGTATTACTTCAAACTATCGAGCTTCCTTCTTGGCCCAAAGGATAGCAAGTTAAAAGTTGGAGGCGTGATAAGTCTATGAGACTTAGTTTCTTTGTGAGGTTGAGAAACGCTTTTATGTTGTTGGTGCGAAGAGGCCGGGATCGATTTGTCTGAAAACCACTTCGGACCAACGTAAGACGATTGTGTAGGTTGCTTTGTGATGATATTGATATTCTGGATTTTCATAGTGGGTGATACTTGTTGATCTTTTGGGGTTAAACTCCCATTATACATATAGTAGCAGTGGTCTCTTCATTATGAGATATCCAATGCGAGGACTATTTACTAATCCTAGGGATTTCCCGACAGGATGTGGTAGGAAAGTTCTTTCAGTTTTCCTGTTCCTAGACAAGTTGCATGGATGTTTGTCTGACATTACGTTTTTAAAGATTACGTACATTAGTTTTGAAAACGTACATCAGCAGTGGCGGAAAAGGCAAATTCTTTTAGCATAACACCCTCTTTAAGACATATGAGCTTAAGGGTTGTATTTTTGTGGAATGCAATTAGTACTCAACAGAAATGGCCGTGTGGCATTTAAAGTGATGTTATTGTGATATGTGAAAGGTTGTCGTTACCTCTGGCCTCATCAACCGGAAATGACCAAAGCAGGGTTAGATGCAGCAGGGCTAAGTGGGTTGCTCCCAAGTAGGGTATGATCATCCTCTTCCGGATATATCTTTACACGTTATGACGTCGTGTATCTGATTAATGTGGTTTGTATGCTAGAGGGCCCTCCAAAAAGGTCGATGACGATCGGAGGATGACATATTCGGTACCATCTAGTTATAAAGGTGGGCCGATCTTGTGTTGGTAGAGGGCAGATGTTCTGTGCCTCGGGACATCCATCTAGAGGTGTACCCATCGGAAGGTAGTCCCTTCACCCGGTCATTTGTTTGAAAATCCAAAACTCCACTACGTATCTGCCAATTTATTTATAGAGCCTAGTATGTTGGAATTTAAAAATGGTTACAATTTCGACTATTTTGAATATTATTTGTGCAATAGACACTAATATAATATAAGAGGATTTGATATGACATTTTTTAGTTATCGTAAGGTAAAAACAAGTCCGTGTTTATGTATGGGCTTGACTTATGAGATACTTTTGTTTTGATAAAGGAAAAGTTCGGTAATTTAATAAATTTAGTTGAGTGTGTTTCTCACGCTGGTTAACCAGACTGATTCGGGCGTTCTTCCCTTTCAATGCTCGAATCAGACTAAGTATATTTACAGGTTCAGATTTGTGCTTTTGAAGCTTCAGCAAGCGAGCTGGAGATCTTCATTTCGTATACACGTATCTGTTTTGATTATTGATTATCCGCTTCTTAGTTGTATATTATCGGCAATTGTGAGGAGATGTTATTATAACTGTCCAGGCTGATAATTATTGTTTGATTATTAAACTCTGATTGATGTGTGTATATACAGTTTCTATTTTGTAAAGATCATTGATATGATATTATATGTTTTCCACCGCGATGTGAGATCTTGTATTGTTCTGTTTGGTTCTATCTTCTCTCTTTCTTCTTTTCTCTTCTTCTCTCTTCTTTTCTTTCTCTTGACTTTCCGTTAGTCTGTGCTTTTTGGGTCAGGCATGTATGGATTATTGTCTATTCAAAGGGTATGGATTTCGGGTAATCACAATCATTGTTAGAAATCATGATACCGACAGAGTCGAGGCCCCCATTATTGATCCATTGGTTATTTCTGTCCAAATAGGTCCTGCTTGGATGTAGAGCATCTTAGTTGGCAAGGGAAGTTCTGTAAACATACTTTTCAAGCGTGCTTACAATCAAATGCCGATGGAAGCGAAGGATCTGATACCATGACAGACACGAATACATGATTTCAATGGAAGTGCAACCATACCAGCTGGAGTGGTGGGGTTACCTGTTGAGTTGGGTGTTGGTGATCGTTGGAGAGTCCGGATGTTATAGTTTGTTGTGTTGGATATTCATTCTCCTTATAATGCTTTTCTGGGCCGGCCGGCCCTTACGAAGTTCAGGGTAGCGATTCCCTCTTGGTGTTTGACTTGAAATTCCCCACAGATAATGGAGTTGGGGTTATACATGGTGATTAGGTAGCTGGATGCGCCTGTTATGTCGTCGAGCTACGGGATTTGCAGTAAAAAGAGAAATGTAAGGGCGTAGAGGAATCTTCATGCGTTCGTTTTATAGAGGATTGACAATTAACGCCTGGGCCTAGGCTCAACCGCCATGACCAGTTTCTTAAGAATCTTGATCCTAGAGACAACAACGATGAAGAGAAGTCAAAGAATACCAGGCTTCCCGGGCGGAGTTGACGATTGATATTCCTATCAACGATGATGATGATTCCGGAGTGGTAAAGGTCGGATCTCCGCTCGGCCCCCAGATGAGACAGGAACTAGTTGATTTTCTCTAGGAAAACCTTGATGTATTCGCCTGGACTCATTCGGACATGTGTGAGATTTCATCGAACAATTGTGAGCCATACATTAAATATCGACCCGTGGTGTAACGACCCGGAATTTTGACAGCATATTTTAATAAATATTGAATTTAATTTAAATTAAATATAAGCTTGTCAATGTTTACATTGAAGAGATCTTGAATGTTTAACAGTTATATATGTTTGTCAAAGAAATTTTGGTTTGAAATTTTAAATAGAATACTTCAAAACCATTTAAAATAAAATCTGTTTTATTCAATAAAATCGAATCAAAGACTTTATATTTTGATATTTGATAAAATACCTACGAATACAATTTTGTTTTTTTAAAATGATAAGTTTTAAAATAAACATTCAAAACTAGTATAAAAGACAATCATAAATTATAAGATGTAATCAAAGTAACATAAATATACAAATATAAATTACAATTTGAAATGTATAAATACAAGTATGTTATAGATCAAATGTTTAACAATTTAAGTACCAAATAAAATACAACTACTTGTCAGAGAAAAATAAGATAAGCCATATATATATATACATGTTCACAAAACAAGAAATGATGCTCAGTATAAATGAACTAATAAATGAAGTAATGAATAATAAAAGTTTAAATATATTCATAACAAAGATACCTTAAGTATGCATGAGACAAAGACAAATTAGATACTAATTTTATGTGCTGTGTAAAGTTTTATGAATCAGGGAACAAAGTTCACTTCAATAGAAAACAAGTTTACTTTAAATTAAATAAAAATGAAAACAATATATATAAGACAAACAGTTTTATATCAAACAAATATCTTTATACATGAATCTTCATTCACATGCCTTTGACCTGCAAAAGTACATCTCCATACAACTATCTATATGTATACACAGCCGAAATAATGATAATTATGTAAACACATTTTACAACAAGCATTTAATACTATCTGCTCTAGCCTACATCTTTGCCAGTTCAGGGATATTTAGCAAATCTGTCCTTTGCAGTAAATAAAATCTGTCATATTAGAACAAATAATAACTACACTAGAAACCACCTTCTTTTAAACATCTATATCTTCTTTATATATATGTTTACCTCTATTCTTTTTAGATTGTTCTGTAAGCCATAGTAAATCAGAGGAAACAAAAGAAGGAAATAGGCAGTAAAATCAACATTTTAATTCAAAACAAGAAACAGGCAGAGTCAAAACAGTTTTAAATCATCAGAGGTTAGGAGCAGATTCATCTGCAGTTTCATCACCTCTGTTTGTTCTTTGATTCTGGAATTTTCCTGGTGAGTAAACTTATCTTTAATATACTTGTATTTGTAGCTTATAAATGGCGTGTATTTTGGGATGTTGCTCTGGAAAAAAAAAGTTGTTATGGCTGACTTCAGTGTTTTTGTACAAGGTTCTGAATATAGTTAAACAAAGGAATTGTAAAAGTTTCTTCATATAAATGTTTGAAACCTGGACCTTAATGCTAATATAACTAGTTGCCTAAATCAATGCTTGCAAGTTTGTTTTGAAGTTTTACAGCATGTTATCAACACTGTTTATTCAAAACTACAGGTAAAGGAATTCAAAGATCAAAATTTGAATGTTTAGATTTAGGAATTCAATAACATATTTCAATTTCAGATACATAATTAGGATTTTTAGCATCAAAATTATGATTTTTAAGTAGGGGTATTAAGAGCAGTTTCAAAATGAAACTAAAATGGGTTTCTGTAAATTTTGGGATATTGTGTTAATTTTAATTTCTGTAAATTCATACGAAGCAAGCTTGTAATCCATTCGACACAAGAAAAATATTAAAATAAATTTCGAATGTATGAATTTTGAGATTGAGGTAAAGATAGGGTTTTGTTCGACTTTCTGAACGAATGGGAAGATTTGGTCGCGGTGACTAGCACGGTGCGTCGAGCGTTGTGTGGCTGGAAGGGAAGGTAGTGTGGAGGTCGAGGATGATGCAGCCGAAGTTTCGAAGCTCCAGGGGGTTTGCCTCGCCTGAACATGGTGAGAGTTGGTCAGAGCATTTCCTTGGATTGGGAGCTCGAATCCTTTTTTCTCATTCGCGTATCGAATCGAAGATTGGGGTATTGGAATCCAAAGAGTTGTTGGAGATCGACTTGTCAGTGATCGACTCAGGTGGTGGAAGTTCGCCGCGGCACTGTGCACGTGAACGGCGACACTGTGCGTGTCTGTGTTTGATCGAGATTGACTCGAGTGCGTACTCGAGTAAAGGGGTCGTTTGGATCGAGTGAGGACCCGTGTTCGCGCGAGTTTGTCATCTCAATAGATTGTTAAACTTAAAAATATTGAGAATAAGAGAAGTGACAGAGAAAAAAAGGAAGAAAACAAAAAGAAACAAATGAAGGAGAGAGACGTGAGGGGAGGCGTGAGGGAAACTCGAGATAGACTCGAGTGAAAATGGTGCTGTCTCGGTCCACTTCCCTGTTTTGTCTGATGCCTTTTAGTTTGTTTACTATCAAGTTCAACAGTAATATCATTAGCTAGTTTAAAGTTAATAATTGATTTAAATCTATTAAAAGTACGGTTTACGAAAGCGGTAATTCATTGGTATAAAGTAATTAGAATGTTAATAAATTTATACTTAAAATTTAAATTGATTTGTAATTAGAAATAAATCATACGATAAAATAATTTTAATCGTAACTAATTTCTTAGCAGTAATTCTTAATTAATTTAAGTGATTAATTGAAGATTATATAGTTAATAAAATTGATGATAGATGATTAGTTTAAATAATTTGTGATATCTGAGTAACTAATTAATTTATAATAAGTAAGTTATGAATTAAAAATTAACAATTAGGAATTAACTAATTAATTGAGTAATTAAGTAATAATAAATAGTTGGTTAATCAAATAATCTAATTATGAATCGATAGTTAATAGATTAAGTAGCTTGATTAAGAATTAATTGTTGATTGATTAAGTAATTAGCAGTTAATAAAGGGGTAATTAAGTTTTATTAATATATAATTAAAGTTATTCATTAATGAACAGGTGATAGTTAATTATGTAATTAAAGTTAAATCACTGGATGAAGGAAGTAACTGATTAATAAATGTGAAATAAAGTAATTATGTATTAAGACTGAATAATTAATTAATTAATCATTAATTAAACAATTTGAAATGAAATAGGAAATTAATTGTTAAGTAATGATTAATTAAAGAAAGTTAAGTGATTAACTCTCAAGTAATTAATTCTAAATTGAATTAATTACACATGAGACTTAAAGGTAATTGCTTACGAACTGTTGTTTTGAATATCTGATTGTGATATTTATGTGATGATATTCTATGATGCTCTGTGATATGTTATGTTATATCTATGATGCTTGTATATGTTTGTCAGTGATAAATGCTATGTTAATTCAATTGTTGAATTTAAATTATTCAAACTGTTTAAGTTAAATAGACAACTTGGCCCTTAAAATGGCGTTTGGATCCTATGAGACCGGGATCGGAAGAATCAATTTTGATTCTCCGAAAACCACATCGATCCAATTTAAACGTTAGGTCGTGAATCCTGAAATGAAGATCGAGATGGTGTTTTCAGAATGCAAGGATTATCGTCGTTGACTCTGAGGGTGATTCCAAAATGAGTGTGACGAGATAATGCCTTCGGTTTCGTTCGAACCCGGAACGAACTTGTATGGATTGAATGCTTTCAACACATCGTCAGGCGGACGATGAGCATTCTAAGTGATATGTTCTTTAAAGGTAATCGTAGCCTCAAGCCTCATCAACCGGGAATGGCTAAAACAGGGGATGTGCAGCAAGGTTAGGTGGGTCATGCCCAAGCAGGACAAGATATTTCCCCTGTCTAGATGTCCCTTTTTATATTTCGGCTTAGTGGGCGGTTGCTAGCTACAGCCGCAGGGTTTATCTTGTTCGGGACTGTTCAGTAAGGAATGGTTCCGGCCTTGTGTTGCAGGGGATGAAGGGAGTAATCCTCGGTACGGTGATCTAGGCCCCGTACTGTGACGGGCGGTACCCCGGTAGCCCTGCCATTGTATGGGATCCAATTTCCAATAAGCGCCGTACGATTTGATTGTGCCCAACTATGTTGAAATGTGAGATGTAAGCATTTCAGCTATTTCTGTATTTTACTTGAAAACCCTAGACACTATTATAATATCACTGGATTTCCTATGAAATGTTTTGGTTAGCGTAAGGTAAAAACTTACCAATATTTATTTGTGGGGAGTCTTACGTGATACCTTTATTTTCAAATGTTTTCAAAGTTAAACAACTTTAAACCGTTTACTCATACCAGACCCATGTCTGACCGAGAGTTTATTTTTGTTTTTCATAAACTCTCGGGTACCCAAATTTTTACGGGTAGTCAAGGGATTCAGGTTAGCTTTGACAAATTCTAGAGGAGCAACGGAGCAGGAGGCTTCAGCGTTGTAGATATACATATAGTTCCGCTGTGTGGGTATCTCTAAGTTGTATTGTATCGAGTTGTACTAACTAGACAGGTGTTTATAACTGTCTAGTATGTGATGTATGTATGATTGTCATATGTATTGATATTGTATAACTCTGATATATGTACAAACTATGTATTATTTAAGTGATATTATATTTTGTTCCGTTCCGCTGTGAGATTCTGATGTTGTTGTTCTTTCTTCTCTATCTTTTCTATTTTATCATCCCTTTCTTTCTTAATGATGATACGTCTTTCTGGTAATAGAAGGGCGGGTCGTCACACGTGGCACATCCTGGTGAAACAGAAAAGGCGCAGTATGGATCCAGAGAGATCTGACGCCCTGAAGGAAGAGATCTGACGCCCTGAAGGAAGAAGTGGATAAACTTAAGGCTAATGGTTTTACTCATGATGCATTATACTTGGAGTGGCTATCGAATCCAGTACTTGACAGAATGTCAAATGGAAAATGGAGGACATTTATGGACTACTTAGATCTGAACAAAGCCTGCCCCAAAGACAGTTTCTCGCTTTCCAGAATCGATTAACTGGTGTATTCACCAGCCTGACATGAGCTCTTATCTTTCATGGACGCATAATTCGGCTACAATCAAATCCTTATGCGCCTTCCTGACCAGGAGCATACTAGCTTTATCACCGATCTAGGACTTTATTACTATAAGGTGATGCCATTTGGACTCAAAAACGCTGGAGCAACTTATCAGAGGCTCATGAACCGAATGTTTGCACACCAGATCGAGAAGACTATGGAGGTGTATGTGGATGGTATGCTTGTGAAGTCGCGGCTATCCTACAACCACACCGATGATTTGGAGACCATGTTCAACATACTTAGATAGTACAGAATGAAGCTCAATCCAGTGAAGTGTCATTCTGGAGTTGCATCTGGAAAGTTTATTGGGTTTATTGTCAACGCCAGAGGAATTAAAACTAATCCCGAAAAGATCTGGGTGATTTGGAATCTCAAAACTCCCAAACCATCAAGCAGATGCAAAGTCTTCATTTCCAGAGCCACGGGCAAGTGCAATCACTTGTTCCATCTAATTAGAAAAGGGAAGTGGAATTTCAAGTGAACAGAGGAGTGCGAGGGCGCATTCCAGACACTAGTGCAACATATGGCAACACCTCCCATCTTTTCAAAGCAGATTGATCACGGGAAGCTATATGTCTATCTGGCGGTATCAGCATATGCAATCAGTGTTGCGTTAGTTCGAGAAGAGAATCAGATCGAACGACCGGTCAGTAAGATATTGATAAGGACGGAAAGAAACTACCTAAAGATAGAGAAGCTGGCTTATTGTCCTATTGTAGCCTCAAGAAAGCTTCGCCCATATTTCCAGGCTTATTCGATCACTGTTTACACCGACCAGTCGTTATGAAAAATCCTGACACGACCTGAGACGTCGGGTAGGTTGCTCAAGTGGAACATCGAGCTGAGTCAATTTGATATCACTTATACCCCAAGGCAAGCTATTCAAGGACAAGTTTTGGCAGACTTCATAGCTGAATTCACCGTACTAAAGGACTTGTCCGAAACCAGTGAATCTCCTAACTATATATGGAAGTTATACACTGATTGTGCATCAAACTACCGGTGCTTAGGCGCTGTAGTGGTGCTCGAAACCCTAGAAGGGCGATCCATATGCTATGCTTTGAAGTTTGACTTCTGTGAAACTAACAACGAAGCTGCGTTGAAGCCTTGCTTTCTGGTTTGAGGCTTTCCAAAGATTTGGGAGTCGTTGCTGTAGAGATTTACTATGATTCACAACTGGTGGTGTGCCAAGTTCGAGGAGAGTATCATGCCAGAGACCAAAGATTAGTCTCCTCCTCACGCGGATCCAGGAAGTGTTGAATCAGTTTGACTATTATGCCAAAACTGTATACCCCGGAAGCAAAATTAAAGAGTCGATTCTTTAGCAAAACTGGCCAGTTCTGTCTAAGCACAGCAGGTCGGACTCGTCCTCATGGAGACACTTATTGCTCCGAGTATTGATAATATGGTGACAGACCGGGTTCATGAGGCAACACTCGAGAGGGAGTTGCGGATGAATCCAATCAGAAACTATCTTGAGCACGGAACATTACTCTAGTGTAAGAGTGAGAAAAGATAGGATCTCCTAAAGGCTCCACGATTTGTTATCCAAGATGGATTCTTGTATAAAAGGGGATTTTCTGTTCCTTTACTCCGGTGTATTACTCACGATGAAATCAAGCGAGTGATGCATGAAGAAAATGAAGGAGAATGTGGCGATCACACTGGGAGGCAAGCTCTTGTAAAGAAGATACTCAAATACGGATACTATAGGCCAACCGTAAACCGAAATGCATCGAATTATGGTAAGAGATGTGATAGGTGCCAGAAACATGCCAGAATTCCGAGAGCCCCACCAATCGAGATTACAAATGGTTAGTCCATGGTCGTTTGCCACATGGGATATTGATATAATAGGGTCCTTGCCTCTAGCCAAAGGTGGTGCGAAATATGTCATCGTTGCAGTTGACTAATTTACCAAATGGTCAGAAGTTGAGCCCCTTGCTACTACCACGATGAAGAAAGTAATCAACTATGTTGTACGCAACATCATATGTCACTTCGGCCTCCTACAGACGATTGTAACTGAAAACGGGGCCCAATTCGATGGTGCTAAGTTTAAGAATTTCTTTCGACGATATCGCATCGAGAAAAGTTCTTGGCAGTAGCTCACCTTCAAGCGAATGACAAGTTGAAGCCGTCAACATGGTCATCAAGTCCATTTTGAAGATAAAATTGGAGAAGGCTTGAGGTAAGTGGGTCGATGAGCTACCTGTGGCCTTATGGGCATATCGAACTACCCACAAGTCTACGACTGACCATACTCCATTTGCACTTTCTTACGGTTCTAAACCACTTATTCTAGTTTAGCTAGAGGTACCTTCTCACTGTGTCACTTATTATGATCCAAAGATGAATGCCATCCTACTTGCAGAATCTCTGGATTTATTGGATCAAATGTGTGAAGAGGCTGATTTGAGGGCAGCCACACATCGCAACCGAGTTGCCCTAAGGTCTGACCAAGAACCTTTGAAATTGGCGATCTCGTACTTAAGCGAAATCTGGTCCCTTTGTGCATGACACCAATATAAGAAGGACCGTATATCATCGAACCGAGGCTTGGAGGCACATTCAAGCTATCGATCGCTTATGGTCTAGCTCTACTGAGGGCATGGAACAGCGAGAGCCTCCGTCGCTATTACATGTCACCCGCTTTCATTTATTTAGTCTGTTTTCCTTTCGAAGTTCGTTTATGCAGCTCGAGAATCTGTACTTGTAATAAGGCAATCGACTTTTCCATGACTTCCTATTTCAACAATAAAGCGCAGACTCATTAAGCTAGATTAGTGATTCCAAAAGCATCATGCAATCGGCATGACGTATGAAGAGCTAAGTTCCATCTTACGGTAGGACTCATTCAAATGGGGAGTGACCACGATCTGGCCGGTTACTCGCTAAATGAAACCCCGAGCTCGGGGTCAAACAACAATAAATTAAATGAGAGTTGAAACACGAAAATTCTCCAACAACTCCAGCTCCCAGAGTGCGAGCTGAATTGCAAACTCCAAAATCAGGACGTAAATCGATCATCCTGCTCAATGAGAATGGATCCATCCATCTACGACCTCGCCTCCTTACATAGCTCGAGGAGGATGGATCTATCCATCCACGACCTTGCTTTTTCCAAGCTCGAAGAGGTTGGATCCATCCATCTACGACTTCGCTTACTGGATCAAGGAGGATGTGACCCGACCATCCATGACCTTAACCAACTTCTTATTCCCAGAGCATGAATAAGATCCAAATTCTTAGACGGATGTGATTGACCATACTCTAAATTCCCAGAGTGTGAACTAGAGTATGAACATTAAACATGTATGATCGACCACCCACAGAATAACTTATGTTTCACGGAGTGTAGAAGTAATCCTAAATAATAAGTAGGTGTGATCAACCACCGACATGCAAATCTAATCCCTAGAGTGTGGATGAAAATGCTAGAAAATGAGCGGGTGTGATCCAAATGCTCAAGCCCATGTTACTTTAACTTGGTTTAGACTAAGTTAAATAAAAGTTAGTGAAGGTGAAGGACGACTTCCAAATAAATACTTCGATTATCCACAAAACTAGAGGCATAACTCAAGTACCAGCTGCTGACCGAGACAATGCAACGTTGGGACTCAACTTAACATTTGATTATGACCAAAGGCCATGACCTCTGGACTTAAAGACCAAACTCAGTTTCGACTCAGAGAATAAATCTTCATGAGTACATTGAATGGAAATGTGAATGCTTCGGTACTTAAACAAATAAACACAGAGTTACGCCAAAAACAAAAAAGGAATTTTATTTATGCTATTCTTCAGAAAAGAAGAACAAAACCTGTCCAATGAATTCCTTTAAGCAGGGGGGGCAAGCCCGCATCTATACACGACCTACAAAAAGCAAAAGAAAAGAAGCTTATTCCAAATATCTACAAAAAAGGAAGTCAAAATGCAAATCTACGCCTTCGGTTTCCTAATCTTTTTAGTTCTCTTTGGCATATATCCGCTCAAGTTACCGCTCGAACCTCTTTTGGAACCCTTGCCTCCCGGGCTCATTTCAGTTGGCTTGTCTCCAGCGAAGGCAATCGATGTGGTCTCCCCTTGGGAGCTTTTGGGGATTGAAGTATCCCCTGTGTGTGAAGCCGATGGAATAGTGACACTTTCAATACCAGAAGAATAAGGCATGCTAGTCTCAATCATTGTGCCACCTGGAGAAATCATGAGAATAGAGGTCGGGCCAGGATCCATCATACCACCACCGACACTAAGATCCATCTCAATTTCGGCCTTGATTTCCCTTACTGTTTATTCCTCCAAGTCCATGAGCTCATTCATTGAGATACTGCCAGTCGGACCCGAAGAGCCCATAATAATAATGTCTTCATCCACACTAAAGGGCATCTCAAGGCTGGGATCGCTTTGGCAACTGAGAAGTGCTTCCATCATTTGTTCATCAAATGTACAACCGCTACCATGCATTTCCCCAACCGAAATAGTAATTTTCATAGTTGTGGCCTCTATTGTTAACGCCTCCTGCTCGTGATGAACGTCTTGAGTTGCAGGAGGGTTGGCCGATGCGGAATCTAAGGCTGAATAAAGATAAGAGAATATATTAGTAATATCCTCTGATAACGTTCCTATATTTTGAAGAACATGAGAAGTGTCCAGAATACCTTCCCTAGACTGGCTCCCTGGTTGAGCTGACATACCTTCCGAGCCACGCTCGACGATTGGAGAGAGTTATGGCATGTCGGGATCGTACCCTGGGACGACTGGGAGGTCGGCAGAAGTTGTGGAAGTAGGTTGAGATGCTGGGGGCACTTCAGAAGCTGAGTCATGGTGTTCGCCCTTAGATCCTTCTCCAACCTCTTGGTATTTAGCAGCCAAGGCTTCCCTCTCAAGCGAGATGGTTGTGTCATGAAGGATTTTGGGCTCTTCTCCAATTAGCACTAAGCTTCCAATATAAACTCATTAATAGTACTGACTTTTTGAATCTTCTTTTCTTCTTCAACCAAGCGATTCCAGGCCTTGTACAACTGAAAGGGGTAATATTCGCTGAGCTAGTTTAGATTGTAGTATTTGATAACATTGACATTGTAATGACCAAAAAGTCTTCGAATTTAGCATCCGCCGGCCTCAGTGGCTTTTACTTCCCTTTTAATTCTGGCATCAACCTCCGCAGCCTTTTGTTCTACTTTTTCCCTTTCATCTTGCAATTTTACAACTTCCTCGCATGATTCCGAAGCAACCTTATCAACTTCATCTTTTTCTTTGGTTTCCTCGGTTAGCTTTGCCTATAATTCGACAACTTCTTTTAGTGCGACATCCCTTCCTTGAATGATTATGGTGTTGCGGTGCCCCATCTCTTGCACCAAGTCCATATGAGTTTTTTTTCTTTTCTTCCATGGACTTCTTAGCTTCCTCGGTTCCATGGCCAGCCTCCGTCTCAACTTTTCTTAAGGACTCGAGCTCATTGGAGAGCACCTCTATTAAATTGTCCTTCTAAAAAAGATCTCCCTCCAATTTCTCAATCGCCTTGGCTCTTTCGAAGGACATAGCCGAGACCCGCTCTGATATCTTGACCCATTCAAGGTACTGGTTGCATACATCATGCACATAGTCTTGCACCGGTTTCTCTATATCGTTTGGGATTTTCTTTAAGTTGGAAGGAAAGTGGAAACCATCGAAGCATATGTTTGGGAAATCCTTCTTCAGTTTAGCAATGCAAATGGCCCCTTCATCGTTGGCTCTATAGCGTTTGTTCTACGACAACGGGAGTGGCTGTTTCACTTCTACAGTGCTGTTCGTCAGTTTTTGGAGCATGAGATGGCACTGTTTGGTGCGAAGATTCAGAAGAGGGCCTGTTGGAGCCAGAAAATTTAGAAGGCGCTTTCGGTGGCGGAGATCGTGACTTGGGGCGGTGCTTTCTTTGGTATTTTTTTTCTTTTTCCTTGTCGTAGCATTTATGATCCTAGCTAGAATGGTAGCTACGGCCATAATCTCTCTCACTCTTATGACGATGTGATTCAAAATGCAATCCACACAACTGGTGCAAAGAGCAGAGTTTATCAAGCATAGAACCTTGTTTCACCATTATATCTACAAAAAAGAAGAAGGAAATCAGTCACTGCTAGATATTGAGAAGCATATGATGAAATGTCATGGAGTGCGTGTATGCATGCGTAAATCCCCAAACCGACCGGTTGTAGCAGCTTTGCTTGTTGGAGTTGACTCCCCTATATATATTGAAGACAAGCCCGTGCTGGTTCTTGAAGGGGAGAGGAGCCCCTCTAACCCAAGATCAGGGAATGGTGGTTTGTCCTTGGGGATAGGAATATCTGATAGCCCTTTTAGTGAACTTTCTATCTGTTGGGAAGAGGTCTCCAGACCTATGGAAGTGGTCACAAATTGAGTTGCTTCGGTATTTTTTCTCCTTTTGATTTTATAGACAGGAGCTTTGCCTTTTCTCTTTAATTTGGACGGCCGAGGGCCCTACGAAGGCATGACCGTGGGCTCGGGACCAGCTTTTATACCCTCATCATCGCGAGGTTTGATGATTGTTATGCGGGGCATGGCTTGAGCTCCCTCAATTGGGGGTACGACAGGAGCCCGTCTTCTGCCTTGTCTTGATGGGGCCACTCTTGGAATCCCCATGAGCTCTATGCTCTGTCCTTTCTCTAAAAGCCCGGAGGCGATCAAATTGTCGTCGGTGAGAACTTCATCTATTTCTCTTAGTTTAGCAAGCATCGCCTGGAGTGTTATCACTATCTCTTTATATTGCGCTCCTTTGGGTCGTGGAATAAAAGCTATAAAAGAAACACATTAATGTAATCAGCATCAATCTATATTATCCCGTTATGGTTAAATAACGAAACAAGTAATAGCACTTATGTCTCGCCATCCATCGCATGGCGAACCCTGGTGGGCATCTCAAGTAGAACCACTCCGTTTTTAAAGCAGCTCAACTTGCTCTATGTGCCTGCCACCACTTGGCAGTTCCTACCAGTATCTAGGAAGGTGAATGATGGATTATCTGCCCGACAGTTAACATTGAATAAATATCTGATTTCGTCGACAGTCGGGGGATGGAGGAGATGTTCCATAAATATTTTATGCAGGCTATTGAGTAGTACGTATCCGTTCGGATGAAGTTGAGAGGGCACAATCCTCAGATAAAAATACACGTTCTAAATGAATTGGTTGAATGAGGGCTATGTTCCAGCCCAGCACATAAATCTGTTGCATGAGGTGAATTCCTCCGGAGGATGGTGTGCTCTATCTTTCGGTCCCAGTAGTCGGATTTCTTCAAAAGACAACCCATGCCTAATGAAAATTCTACCAAGCTCCTCTTCTGTAATCTTGGACTGGATGAAATCTACTGAATTCATTATCACCAGTGCATCCGACAGGTCATCCAGAGCAGGATTCATTATATTAGACGGGACGTCTGATCTATCTATTCTGGAGAACGGAGTACTTTGAGCTTCATGTTGTTCTGAGCTTCTAGAATTCGTAGCTATTGAACTCAGTAAAACCACTATTAGATGGTAGAAAACCCGTATCCCCAGTGCAAAGTGAATTATCATTTTGTGTAGTGAAGTGTTGCACAGTACTCTAAATTTCTAAAAGGTTAAGAGATGGTAAAGAGATGAGACTTTGAGATCCGATCGAAGCGACTGTCATTGTTGACCGTCTCAGCTGTTCCATTCAAACTTCGAAGTACGATCCATATTAAAAGTATTTTATGTTCAACAGGTTACTGTTCCATCGATGAGCTTTGAAGGATAGTCATATATGCAATTCTATGGTCGAATCCAAATATGCAAGGCTAAAGCTCATGTGAGTCAAGTGTTCGAGTATGTAAAAGTCATGAAATTTGTATCCATCATAATTCATTTTGGATCATTTCCCTAAAGCTAACATTTGTATTGACCAAAACAGTCAGACTGATCACCTTTTCGTATCGATCGAGCACTTCATATATCCATGTGATCTGGCTGTGGATCAATCAGAAGACGCCTAACCCCATATCGATACGAGTTGCTTCATCTTGGATCGGTCATCTAACTATTCCTTCCGCATCGTTTCCAGCTGCCCACTTTTCGCCTTGATCGTGAAAACTGCTTTCCACCACATCCATCGACACACTTTTTTGCATCGATCGCATACATGATCCAATGAATCGATCCATGATAATTACTTCACATACACTATCTCTAAAACTTCATACATCCAGATCGATCCCACATCCATCCCCTTGCATCGATGTGGGATCACCACCTGAGTTAGTCAAATCCGAAGTCAGTGACTCTTTATCCATTTTTCCTCTCCATCTACCCTCCTTCTTCTCCAAATCTCCAAATCGCCATTGCATTGCTTTCCACTCCACCTCAGCTACCCCTTGGAGACAATGGTGCTAGAGATAGCGATTACGGTGAACGAGGGAGCACGAAAATCTAATCTCACCATTATAAGCACGATTCAATCGGTGGTATACCTAAGGTTTAAGGGGACTTGGATTGGGTAATCGGTTTATGGTTGGAGACGAAGAATAGTCCTTCTTTATTCTTTTTTTCCCTCTTCTTTGATTGGATATGAAATAGCAAGGCGATAAAATATGCTAAGTACAGAAAAGTATGTATATACTCCTTCGTATCCAACGTAAAAAAATGATTTGTATCCCGGTTTTCTCACCGATTGAATCGATCAAATACCCATCGGTACGAAATGCACCATGTACTTGTGTTCGGATCATTCGTATCCATCGATACAAAGTGCATCTGAATCGCTATATCTAGTATCCATCGATACGTAGCAATCCAATACATTTGTGCTTGTAACTCTCATATCAATCGATACGAAGAGCACATTTATGCAACAAAACAAATCTATACCCATCATTATGTAACACGGCTTTTGCAACTTCATTTTTTATCGATCACCGTCGATACGAAATCCACTTTAAGCACCCCGGATCGATCTAGGAGAGGATCGATACAAAGAGGAGCATCAAAAAAACCACCAATCATTGTTACAACTCGAATTTCACATCGATCCAAGAGAGGATTGAAACGAAACCCGGTCTAAAAGGAACCATCAATCGATGGCAAGATCTTTTTTCACCAAAATCCTTTCTTAAGAATTTTTTTTACAATGACCTGTGAATGTGCAAGCGTGAATGGGGTTCAGGTCCAGATACATACATGCACCTACATGCTATACTAACATTTGATTCTTGAAGTTAACAGGAATTGAATGCTTACATGGTGACAACTAGAATAATGACAACAATTTGCTAACACTCGATCTTCAACTACAACATAAACTGTGTAATCATTAGCAGTCTACAAATCAACATTTATACTTGTCACAACCCATTTTTTCGTACCCTTTGAATCGATAATAGATTACACATGTCCAGTTCAAATTGTACGAAAATACGAAACATGAAGGGTAATAAAGAAAAATAGACAGAACATAATCTCACACGAAAGGAATAACATATAATACTGAACAAAAGTCTTTACATCAGAAAAATTTTAAGTACATAATCAGAGTCTAACCTAAATTCAGCTTAAATAGTTATAAACATCTGTCCTTACAATTTGCTGACAAACATCAAACTAAAACAAACTAAGTACATCGGATAATAGAAAATGTCCATGCGTAGATGAATATCTCCAGCTCTCCTCTGGAAAATCCAACCGTCTTCGATTAAACCTGAAATTACTCGCATCTGATCCGAGTATTGAAAATACCCGGATCAGGCTTGATAAACCAGCGTGAGAAAAACTTAATAATAAATGACACTGTCATATATAAGCCTTCAAATAAAAATCCTTTGAAAAGAAAGAGTATCTCATAAGACCACGCCCACACGCAAACACGGACGGGATTTTACCTTAGGATAACTAAAACACTTTTATATCAAAACATTTGATATTATTTCTAATGATATCTCTTTGAAAACATATGCAAATAAACTTATTAATCTTAGCCGAAATTGTTACCATTATTTAATTACAGCATACTAGGTTCTACAAACAAAATCGTAGGTTCTTATTGGAGAATGGATTTTCATACAAATGACCAGGTGAAGGATCTACCTTTCGAATGGGTACACCTCTAGATGGATGTCCCAAAGCATAGAACATCTGCCATATATCAACACAAGACCGGCCTACCTCTGTACTAGATAGTATCGGTCATCCCCCGGTGGTTACCGACCTTTTCCGAACGCTCGATTTCCATACACCACATTAATTTACATCCCGAAAGTCATAGCGGAAAGAAATATATCTAGAAGTGGATGATCATACCCTAATTGGGAATGACCCACTTAGCCTTGCCGCATCTAATCCTATTTTGTTCATTTCCGGTTTGATGAGGGTTGAGGCAAACGATTACCTTTTCACATAGAACATATCACATCTTTAAATGCTACATTGCCATTTCTGTTAACTACTAATTGCCTCCCAAAAAAATACTACCCTTGAGCTCGTACGTCTCAAGGAGGGTGTTAAGCTAAAAGAAGTTGTCTTCTCCGCCACCACTGATATATGTTTGTAAAAACCAATGAACGTAATCTTTAGAAACACAATATTAGACAAATGTCCATAAAAGTTGTCCAAGAATAGGACAAACCAAAGGCACTTTCCTACTACCACTAATAGCGAGTAGTCCTTGCAATCAAAAAAATCTCCACAACAAGGAGGCCACTTTTATATATAACTCTATAATGGGAGCTACCCAGAGCAAGTCAACAAGCAGTCCTCATTCTACGAAGATCCACGGTCTTCAGTAATCATCATCTTCAACATGTCTTCACATTCGAACGTATACACGGGCCTGAAGAGGTTTTCGGATAGGAATTACCCAAATCCAACACCGGTTCCTTCGAAATCCAATTATCGCTAAAAAGTGAATATGAGTATACAAGATTTATTAAGTCTCTTTCCACTTTAATTCTTTTCAGATGATTTTGAAATCTCTTTCTTTTGATTTAGAATAATTCTGAGTAATTCATTGATTTGCTTTGGATAATATCTCAAATTTCCTTACTTAACTCTCAATCCAAATTCCTTTACTTTTAGGCGGGTCAAAAATAATGTTATTTAAGACATCGTTTACGATAAACCCTAAATCAATTTTAACAAAACATTTTTGAGTAAATAGGATCATAGAAATCATTCATTTTGGGGATTGCTTAAATTTTGGATAATACTAATCTTCTTTTATTTCAGAAACTTAAAACAATCTTTTCATTTTACATCCGGGATTTCCTTTCAATCAGTTCCACCTCCCACCTAAGAAAAGGAAACATTGGCCAGGTAAGTTCAAGGCACTGGTTTCTCCATCCCTAACCTTAGTTAAACATCTTGTTTTATCTTCCCAGATCTCATATGCGGGACAAATGTACTAGTCGTTTCCGCACACTCACTTATCAACTTAATTTTGGATCGATTATAAATATTCCAAATTATATTTCAAAAACTTAGTATCCCTTTTAAAAAAATTCACAATTCATTTCAGGAAAAATCGTTATATTTAAACTCATATTCAAAAAAATTATACAATTCGCAGCATAAAAGTGTTGCGGAAAGTGCTATATAAGCTTATTTGATTTAAACAACGTTTAAAAATTCGATAATTCATATTTTCCAAACCAAAACTCTTTTAAATTATTTAAATAGATTTATCAAATTTATTCCATATTATATTCATTTAAACAGATTTCCTGTTATGTCACTTAACTGCACTAGCGTAATTTTTCTGGAAAATTGATTTGGACTTAATTCAAAATCTACTCAACGAAATTTTGATTTTCTTTATTCATTTAGAAGATATGGATATAATAGTCTGGAATTTTCTTATCTCAAAGAATTCTGAGCTATATTTCACTCTACACATTCATTTGAACTTTTCGGCGCGAAATCGCGAACTACCGTTGCGCGACACACCTAGTTTTAACTCATTTTCTAACATTTGAAATAATCTATTCAAATTGAATTTTATCACTTATAAAATCATTAAAAATCTCTTTAAATCAATATTTTCACTTTTTAAAGCTTTTAAAATGTATTTTCACTATTACCATATTATTATATTTCCATTATTTTAATATTAAATTTTAAATTTCAATTTCAATTCAATTTCAATTCTATCTTCAAATTAAACTCAATTAAAACTTAGATTTCAAATCTAATTTCAATTTAAGCTTCAATTCAACCTTAATCCCAAATTCAATTTTCAAAATCGATTTCGATCTCAATTTCACTATTCATCTCAATTTCAATTTAACTATCCTTTTTAAACTCCTTTAACTTCAAATTTCAAATTCTCTTTTATTTTTACTTCAATTTCACTTCTAATTGAAAAGAGACTTATTTTTTCCAAAATATCTCATATCGCCAAAATATGGCCTTATTAATAAAGGATTATTAATTCAAAAATGAACATAACCAATAGCCATATTTATCCTTAACATGACATCCATTCAACCAATCACATAACATATGATTTAATATCCAACATTCACTATTAATACAATAACGGAATATATTATCACAATTCAATTATCTAATTAACTATCAAATCATCCATACTAACAATCAATTGGTATAAACATTCATATGTCATAAGGGTATAAATGTGATTGTTTTAGCATAACCAAATTATGAATTCCAAAGTAATGAGAATTTCTCACCTATATATCCACTCCATCAAACTTTAATGTGAGATACGCGTCTCTCGAGCTAACGTGCTATTTCCGACATCCTTGAATTCGCCGCTTTTTTTTCCTTCTCCTTTTCTTTTGCTCTTTCTTTTCGTTTTCTTTTCTTTTTATTTTTTTGCCTTTTCTCTTCTTTTTTTTATTTCGGCCGTGGGGTTAAGAGGAGGGGGTGTGGCCTAGGGAGGTGGGTACGGCCTTAGGTAGCTCGGGTTTTAAGGGGGGTAGGTGGTGATGGAGGTGGGTAAAGGGGGTAGGGAGGCTCGGCCTTGGTAGAGATGGCTTTGGCCGTGGGTTTGGGAGGTGGGTAGGTGGTTGGTCGAGGGGCTGGAGGATGGTGGACTCGGATATGGATGTGTAGGGTGGAGGTGGAGCTCGGGCGGAGGTGTGTTTGGCTTGGAGGAGGTGGTGGGTGGTGTTTTGGAAGGTGGAATTGGTTTTATACCTTTTTTCAAAAGAATGGAGAGGTAGGAAGTCATGGAAATGGAGGTGAATAAGATGGAGAAAGTGAAGACGAAAGTAGAGAATGAAATATGAAAAAGTAGAAGGTATGGATGCTCATTTATACTTGAGCTTTGGATGGCAAATGACTACAATATCCTTCTCTACTTTTTGACTTTTAATTTACCCTTTTTACACTTGATTTGAACTTTGCTTAATGGAGAAGAAATTGTATTAAATGTGAAATGATGTTAGGATTTGATTTATGTACTTATGAAATGATTTTTCCTCTTTTCCTAACTTTCTAAGATATATGAATAGCCTTTTGCTCCTTTTCCATAATTGATAAGACTTGGCCATTAATGAGATAAGAGACAAAGTAATGATGTTGTTTAGTTTAGATTTGTTTATAGGTTTATGTCAAATCATGTTACTTTTTGAATTATTTGTAAACTTTGACTTTTCAAAGTGCATTTATTAAATATAACATGTAACATGGTTTGTTAAGTTCATATATGTGTTAGGAAACATATCATGTTGCAACAACTTGACAACTTGTTTTTGTCGACTAATTTTACAGTCAAAATTTGACGTTTTTGTTAAGTTATATATTGAAGTTGTAACGACCCGTTAAATTTATGATATTTAATAAAATGAATTAATATAATTTCTAATTTGGTTAAAAATAAATGTAGAAATTTGGTATAGTGGTTGCAAATTAGTGTAACTATAAAATTTTATGATAATAGATGTGGATAATGTAAATTTTCACAACTTGATTTAAAGTAATTTTGAAGAAACAAATAAATGTTGAATTTGTGAATGTTAGTATAAATATTAACTTAAATGGTGTTCATTAATACAAAGATGTAATTAGTGTAGATAGTAATAATTTATGCCTGTAGTGAAAGGAAAAGAAAACTAATAGAAACATAAAATTTATTTTATGTAAACAAAAGTATAGTTTTGAACAAACTTATGAAAATTGATAGAAACAGTGTTTGTAATTAGTTTGGTTATTTTATATTTGAAAGATAGAGATGTGTAAATACGTTAATGAATTTATAATGGGAAGGAATGGTAGAATGAAAAGAATATATATAATAATAAGCATTTGATTCAATTAAGGGAATTAAATTATAATAAATGGTCATTTAATAAATTCAACGTTTGTGAGAAATCATAATAGTTGTGTAAAATGTGTACAAACTTGGATTTGGAAGTTTATTGGATTTATAACGGTTTTGTTATTAAGTGTATGAGTTTAAAAGTTATTCCCTTTTGTAAAGTAATAGAAGAATGCATAAAGATATAAATAGGGCTTAATAGAATTGACACTTAATGAATTGAATAAATTACCCATTTATGTAGATATGTATAGTGGACTATAAATGGCCTAAGCAAATATAAGATGGAATAATCATTGAGATTTGTACTATGAAAATAAATAGTAACATTTATTTGCAAGGAATAAAAGCCTATTTAGGTGACTAGAATTTGGAGTAATGACTATTGTATGTTACCTACCCTTATTTCTTGTTAATTTAGATTTTGGGAATCAAATTCAATTTATCCGCCAATTTACCGCAGTTATAGTGAAATGAATTGGTGATTGAGAAATGTTAAATACAAATAAGATATAAACCAAAGAAAATCCCATTTGTAATAAATTATGTAGAATAAAGTAAAGAAACTAGGAAATGAAAATGTGAAAATGTGGATGCAGTGAGATCTTAGGTGACAATAACCTTGTTAGGCAAGTGATAACGGAATTTTGTGTATAACCAAATAAAAATCCAAATTTATTTGGAAATAAATTGCAATCAATTGAATTTATTGCAATTTAATGGATTTAATATTTATTAGTTTATGTAATTATTATTTGGAAGAAATTTGAGTTATTTGTAAAAAGGTATGAACCTAATGTTAATTTTTCTATAGGATTGACAATTAATATGGAATGAAAAGAAGAAAATTTGGGTCAATAAAATTTAGAATTTATGCATAATAAAACGGATTCTAACGTTAATTAGGACGTTATTGAGTTTAGATTTGAATTGGTAAACATTTGAGTGAAATCTTAACTAATGTTAGTTCGTCATATTGACTGCAATAACTTTGAATAATAGAAAGGAAGTGAATATAATAAATTTATCAAATTTATAATGTTGAATTCATTTGGATGGGAATTAATAAACAAATTGAGAAAAAGGAAATGGAAATAAAAGTTTATTTTTAATTTGGGATTTTTAATGTATGGTAAAAAGGTTAATTGCAATTAAAAATGAGTTGAAATGGAAATCAAGTTATTTATTTAATTAGATTTAAGATGAGAGTATAAAAGTATATGATTTAATAATTGGGTTTTGCGAATAAAATTTATAATTCCCAAATAATAAGGAAACGCAGAGATTAACACTGCAAAATTGATATACTTATAAATTTTAATTCACATCCAAGCTTGGAAAACCATTTGGGATTGTTTGAATTATATAAGTCACAAAATTTGGCCAATATTAGAAGTTGAAACATAAAAACTAGATTTATAATTTATTTTAATTTATTTAATAAATATTAAAAATAGCCATTTTTGGCACGGACTTGGATTTCGACGAAACCAGTTTCATCGGATCCGTATCGGTGAATTATTATAGGGTTTCAAGTTTCGTATCAATCGGACTTGTCGTTTGATCGTACGGACGCGAAACGCCTTGAAATCGATTTTATTAAAAATCAATTTGAAATCAATTTGGAAATCTTGTTTTCAGCATAACTTCTTCATACGATCGAATTTGGTCGTGAAACTTTTTCCATCGCGTTCAGAATATTTTAAAATACCTATCTGGATATATTGGTTTGATAAATTTCGTTCCGGGGTCAGAACGGGCTTTTTGGGCCAACTACCGTCTAGCGCGTTCGTTATCCGTACCCACCTAGCCTTCTTCTATTTGTGTATATATATGCGATCATAAACCCTAGCTTCACCCTATTGTCTATTTGCTGTACGTTCATTTTCTTCAACCTTCTTTCTTCCTCAATGGATACATCTCAGATCCAATTCCAGATCTATCCACAGTTCAAAATCAAAAGTCAAAACTCAAAAATTTCAGAAAATTCCAGAAAAAATATATGTTGAAGTATTCGATACGCGTAATCTCATGGTGTAGTTCGTTTTTCAATTGGAGCTGTCGTTCATCCAGAATAAATTCAAACAGCCCCAAAACCATTCATCATCGTCGCACAAAACTTCATCGGATCGAGATTCTGTTTCTGGGTTTTGGAGAGGGAACCGAGGGGATCGCATCTATGTTGTTTGTTTTGAGTTTCAACGGTTGGATTGGCGGGAAAATTCGAATTAGGGTTTCGGCCGTAGGGTTGAACGGCGACGGCGGAGGCACTAGGGGCGACCGGACCTGTGTGGTTGGGTGCGGCCGATGATGATGAGCTCGTCGATGGTGGTGGCACGGCGTATGGAGGTGGCTAGTGACGTGTACAGGCGGTCAAAGTCTCGGCTGGAATGGGTTTCGTGCGTTCTGGGATGTATGTTGCGTGCTCCTGTAGCATGTTTAGGGGAAAGCGTGATTTTGAAGGTGACGTGGCATTTGGTGATTGTGTTCTCTTTTGCCTATTTATTTATTTTGATTTCAATTCGATTTTCCATCATAACTTTCTCATATGTGATCCGATTGAAGCGCGGTTTCTTTTGTCAGGATCGTAATTTAATTCCGGACTTGATGACGCTGGTTTGGATGAATTCTGAGACGGGCGAATTTTTGGGTTTAAATCGAATTTAAATTCGATTTAAATTCAAAAGGTGAGTGTTTTAACCCACTCACAATTACTAGAAGCTTTTATGTTTGTTAAATAAATTTTAGAAATGGATAGAAATTTATTTATGAATAATTGGCATGTTTATTTCCTTCATATCTGTTGAATTGCAATTATTTTTTTAATTTAATTGCTAGTTTAATTGATTTATTGCGTGTAAATTGACTGTTAGAAATTATTGTTTGCATATGAATTGCTAGTCAACAGTTATATAAATTGTTACTGAATATAAAATATTAGATTAATAGTTGATAAATTTAATTGGAATAAAAATGTCAGTTATTACCTGTTGTATATTATCAAACCCATATTGTTGTTGATTGATATTGCTTGTGGATTTTGATTGGATGATAGATGTTGTTGATGGATGTTTATTTGTATATCATTATATTGCCAATTATCCTGCATATTTTATTTCATTCGGGATTGCGGTTTGAAATGATATATAACCGCAATATTTTGTATCTTTTAAATTGCGGATTGAAATGATAAATATCCGTATCACTTGACCATAGGATAGAAAACTATATACAGGCACCGCGGTCTATATATAACTATTTTTAATGAGATTTCTATGGTTTGGATGGAATACGGTTTATAAAAATCTTAAATTTTATACTGAATAAATGTTTTCTTCCATATTTATATACATATGAAGTTGGAAATTTTGAAATTAAAAAGGGTATAAATTTCTTTATTAAAAATGGAAGAAAATTTAGAAAATGGAGTTTGATAAATTTATATCCTATGTTTAAATATTAAGTTGGAAATTTTGAAGATACGATTAATTGGATTTTTCCCAAAATTTATTGAAATGAATATTCTAGTAAAAAAAATTTTTGAATTTGGAAATATATATATATATATTTTACTAGAAATTGAAGTCTTATTAATTATGGATTTTATGGGAATATTCAAGGCTAATTAATAGAACATTTGATTTGAAAGAATAAAATCCAACTTTAGTTGAAATATTTATACTCAAAATGGATATACGTATATATATATGAATTTATTGAAATGGTTTTGGAACTTGAAGCGATATTAAATTTTGGTTTTAACTTTAAATAAAGAAATGTATTGTAAATCCACGAGAAATAATTCTTTTCAAAGTAACATTTAAGTTAAACCACTTATTTTATATACTGTTGAATATCCAAACCATTTAGTTTTGAAGGTAATGGTTTTAAATTCTATGGATTTCAAAGTATTATATTAAGAGTTAAATTTCCAAATATTTGGTTTAAGGAAATTTAATAATAAAAGGTGACAAATTTTGGGAAACGATATCATTGATTTGGGTTTTTATAAATTAATATCAAAATGAATTGTTTGGGTTTTAAAAGAAGAAATGATATCGTAATATTATGGTTTAGAAATGGATTATATTCTGGTTTTAAAGTATAAACTATTTTTAAATGACCGCGGTGTTATAATAACGATGGGTTGGCAAAGAGACCGGGATCGGATATGGACATACTCTCTGTCGATACCGAAAACCACTTTGACTAACCGTGTACGCGGTGGAGATTCCAGAATGAAGTAGGTGGTGGCGACGTTTCCTGTAAGGTAAATACGTGGACCCAACTCCCGTGAGTTGGCATAAGGTGGCTAAAACAGGAGCGATTCTCAGGCCAATGAGGTCATTCCTCTGATCGGACGCTCCTCTTCGATATTATACTTTGACTTGGATTGATTCAGTGGCCACTTCTATATTTTGATTTTGGGGAGTTAGTCCGAGGTGGGCGGTAACTGCGGCTACGCGTTTCCACCAGCCTGGATAGCAATTGGTATATCTACCCTGGCATTGCCTAGTTGTGCCGTGTCACCTACCATACCGAGCCTTTACTACGAGTTTCTATTTGTGTCGTACCTATGGAGTATCCTCTGGTAGCCTCCCGATCAGGAGGTATTACGGTACTGTATGGACTATTGGCATTTTACGTGTTAAGGTGGAAAATGTAAAGCCTTAACGCTATTTAAAAGTAAGTTTATTTTATAAATAGACACTATTATAATAGCGCAATATACTACATAGTAAATAGTTTAACGGACCCTTAGGAGATGTAAATCCCGAGCATCTCTTGAGTTACTGTACTCATATTTATTTCTATTTATTTAACTCACATAAGATTTTCTAGTCTGACTCGAGTGTTTTTGTCTTTTCAAATTCGCTTGGGTCAGTCCAAGCGTTTCAGGATAGCAGATTTTAGCATTGGAGGACGAAGACGAAGAATCAGTATTATTTTACATATAGTATTGCACCACACTCTTTTTATTCCGCTGCACTGTTGTATTGTTATGTGTAACTCTGATGTTCATTGTATAAGTGAAATAACTGTTTTGTATACTGTTTTGAACTGTATATTTATTATTATATTTTATCCTTCCGCTGTGAGATTCTATTTTGTTTTATTCCTTCTCTGTTTTTCTTATTTACCCCATAACAATCCGCCCTTGCGTATGCTTTGAATTGGCACGTGTGTCGTTTTAAAGTGTGCGAAAAGGCGGGACGTTACAGTTGGTATCAGAGCTTTGGTTTAGCGATAAACCTTGGCTTTGTGGGGTTTGACTCTTTGTTAATAGGGTAGAAATATCCTATGGGAGTCGCTGAGTGTATATATATGAGAGAGCGTATTTGTTAGTATTAATAAAAAGATTTTTATATTGTGGTAATCTGTTCCGCTTTGTATTTATAAATTCTGGTTGATGCATGGGACGCTATGCCATCAATAGGGATTTCTAAACACTTAATAGGACAGACCGACATAATATTTGTTTTAATATAGGTGAATGAAAGAATTTTGCCTATTATATTTTCTATATATAAAAATATTTTTATAAAGATATATATATATATATATTTGGTTGCTATAGATTGGGTGTTAGGAAAAAAAAATTTTTATAATAAATTGAAGCTAAGTTGAAATTATAATAAATCAAATGGGAGATTTTAGAACTTATGTCCAGGATTTTGAAAATCTGCTTTCAAAGGATTTATGAAATATAATGATTTGGTTTATAAGTATTTTCTTATATAAATATTTATTATAATTTGGAAGAATTGTTTTAAAGAAGATTTTGGAGAGAATAAATTTTGTACTTTCCTCTCTGTCGCTGGAAAATAATTTCGGTGATGGCGGCCGCATCATCGACTTTCATTTTCGGGTTTCGAAGGGGAAAGGCTACTGTAGTGAATTCTACTACAGATTTATTTGAAATTTTCTAAAAAAATTTTCTTTTAATTGTTCTAACTATAATTAGAGATATGGAGTTGTAAGAACTTATTTATCTATTATTTTGAAATAAATTGAAATTTAACCCGGTACTTAATTCTAAATTTTTCCGTTAATTAATTGTTTAAAATTTGTTAGTGAAATAAAAGTTAAGTAATAAATGAATTGAAACCTCTAATTTAAATAAGAGAATTATTGCAAGTTATAAGAGGATTTTGAATACATACGAGACAAAGGGTAATATGGATAAACATAAAATTTAATTAAAGAATGGAGATTTAACTTGTATAAGTTCAATTGCATTTTCTTTAACATAAATAACTTACCCAAATATAAAAGTTGAAATGTTAAATAAGAAACTAGAATTGAATATTTTACAAGTAGAATTTTGGAAAAATGAAGTATTCCATAAATTACTGTTGTAAATAAGAATTCAATGGTATAAACTTAGATTATAATTGAAATTTTATTATTAATAGATGATATGAACCTAAGTATATAAAATGAAATTCAAAATAAGAATTTATTATATGATTATTCACTTAAGTATGTTTTAATCTTCCCTATTCTAATATAATGGAAAGTAGGAAAAATTAAATGACTGCAATTCATAGTTAATGGATAAATAAAAACTTCCACTTATAAGAATGAATGTTAGCAGATTAAGAATTTAAGGGAAATCTTACAAGTGAAGAAGTAAGGAAATGAAGATATTCAAAATATTTGTTGTTATTAATGAGAATTTATTTTATAAACTTAGGTAATAAAAAGAAACTTAAGTAATAAAAGGAAATACAAATATAATGAATTTTGTGATAGTTGGAAAATAAAACTTGTAAGAAACAAAGAATTTCCCCATGAATGAAGGAAAGAAAATCAAACCACTGAATTATGAAATAAATGTAAATAAACTATTTTGGTGTTGGTTTGGATTGTTTGGTTGATGTATGTTTGTTGGGTAAGGAATTTTGGAGTTATGGGATGAACAAATAATCTATCTTTGTTCCATCTAAGACTGTTGAGTAACGGATGCAATTGATAGTTATTCTTCATTCCGTACAATTTCAGAATTTGAACCCGAACAACAAATTGATTGTTTGATTGAATGGTTGTCTGTTGGTGGCATGTGCTGTTTGTTAAAATTTATGGTTGTTGCATTTGATTGGATATGAATGATTGAATCTATCCAAACATTTCACTGTAATATAAATATTTAACTTTTAGACTACATAAGTGAATACAGGTGATGGAAGCAACTGCTACTGCTTTTGGTTCCAAAATAAAAACGTATAGTGTCCGACAAATAGGTACGTTTCCGGATTTCGAATAAAGCGCTATTTTATATATTTTCCCGTGTTGGGATATTTTATTTGGATAATATGTGTAATATATTTGTATATTTGGATATTAAATTTTCTCCAGAGTCCCTCCGTACAAAGGAGACTTTGCCAAAATATTTAGGAAATTTTGGACTTAGAATTTTGTGAAAGTATTTTTCCAACTTTAATAATTCAAGTATTAAAGGATATAATGATTATAAAACAAGTATATTTCATTTAAGGAAATTAATCCAGTAAAACATTGTTTATAAGTTAATATTTGAAATAAGATGCACTGTAAATCTTCCTCCTCCCTTCTTTTTCCTTTTCGGGGACGAAAAGTTTTGAGTGGGGGAGATTGTAACGACCCGTTAAATTTATGATATTTAACAAAATGAATTAATATAATTTCTAATTTGGTTAAAAATAAATGTAGATTTGGTATAGTGGTTGCAAATTAGTGTAACTATAAAATTTTATGATAATAGATGTGGATAATGTAAATTTTCACAACTTGATTTAAAGTAATTTTGAAGAAACAAATAAATGTTGAATTTGTGAATGTTAGTATAAATATTAACTTAAATGGTGTTCATTAATACAAAGATGTAATTAGTGTAGATAGTAATAATTTATGCCTGTAGTGAAAGGAAAAGAAAACTAATAGAAACATAAAATTTATTTTATGTAAACAAAAGTATAGTTTTGAACAAACTTATGAAAATTGATAGAAACAGTGTTTGTAATCAGTTTGGTTATTTTATATTTGAAAGATAGAGATGTGTAAATACGTTAATGAATTTATAATGGGAAGGAATGGTAGAATGAAAAGAATATATATAATAATAAGCATTTGATTCAATTAAGGGAATTAAATTATAATAAATGGTCATTTAATAAATTCAACGTTTGTGAGAAATCATAATAGTTGTGTAAAATGTGTACAAACTTGGATTTGGAAGTTTATTGGATTTATAACGGTTTTGTTATTAAGTGTATGAGTTTAAAAGTTATTCCCTTTTGTAAAGTAATAGAAGAATGCATAAAGATATAAATAGGGCTTAATAGAATTGACACTTAATGAATTGAATAAATTACCCATTTATGTAGATATGTATAGTGGACTATAAATGGCCTAAGCAAATATAAGATGGAATAATCATTGAGATTTGTACTATGAAAATAAATAGTAACATTTATTTGCAAGGAATAAAAGCCTATTTAGGTGACTAGAATTTGGAGTAATGACTATTGTATGTTACCTACCCTTATTTCTTGTTAATTTAGATTTTGGGAATCAAATTCAATTTATCCGCCAATTTACCGCAGTTATAGTGAAATGAATTGGTGATTGAGAAATGTTAAATACAAATAAGATGTAAACCAAAGAAAATCCCATTTGTAATAAATTATGTAGAATAAAGTAAAGAAACTAGGAAATGAAAATGTGAAAATGTGGATGCAGTGAGATCTTAGGTGACAATAACCTTGTTAGGCAAGTGATAACGGAATTTTGTGTATAACCAAATAAAAATCCAAATTTATTTGGAAATAAATTGCAATCAATTGAATTTATTGCAATTTAATGGATTTAATATTTATTAGTTTATGTAATTATTATTTGGAAGAAATTTGAGTTATTTGTAAAAAGGTATGAACCTAATGTTAATTTTTCTATAGGATTGACAATTAATATGGAATGAAAAGAAGAAAATTTGGGTCAATAAAATTTAGAATTTATGCATAATAAAACGGATTCTAACGTTAATTAGGACGTTATTGAGTTTAGATTTGAATTGGTAAACATTTGAGTGAAATCTTAACTAATGTTAGTTCGTCATATTGACTGCAATAACTTTGAATAATAGAAAAGAAGTGAATATAATAAATTTATCAAATTTATAATGTTGAATTCATTTGGATGGGAATTAATAAACAAATTGAGAAAAAGGAAATGGAAATAAAAGTTTATTTTTAATTTGGGATTTTTAATCTATGGTAAAAAGGTTAATTGCAATTAAAAATGAGTTGAAATGGAAATCAAGTTATTTATTTAATTAGATTTAAGATGAGAGTATAAAAGTATATGATTTAATAATTGGGTTTTGCGAATAAAATTTATAATTCCCAAATAATAAGGAAACGCAGAGATTAACACTGCAAAATTGATATACTTATAAATTTTAATTCACATCCAAGCTTGGAAAACCATTTGGGATTGTTTGAATTATATAAGTCACAAAATTTGGCCAATATTAGAAGTTGAAACATAAAAACTAGATTTATAATTTATTTTAATTTATTTAATAAATATTAAAAATAGCCATTTTTGGCACGGACTCGGATTTCGACGAAACCAGTTTCATCGGATCCGTATCGGTGAATTATTATAGGGTTTCAAGTTTCGTATCGATCGGACTTGTCGTTTGATCGTACGGACGCGAAACGCCTTGAAATCGATTTTATTAAAAATCAATTTGAAATCAATTTGGAAATCTTGTTTTCAGCATAACTTCTTCATACGATCAAATTTGGTCGTGAAACTTTTTCCATCGCGTTCAGAATATTTTAAAATACCTATCTGGATATATTGGTTTGATAAATTTCGTTCCGGGGTCAGAACGGGCTTTTTGGGCCAACTACCGTCTAGCGCGTTAGTTATCCGTACCCACCTAGCCTTCTTCTATTTGTCTATATATATGCGATCATAAACCCTAGCTTCACCCTATTGTCTATTTGCTGTACGTTCATTTTCTTCAACCTTCTTTCTTCCTCAATGGATACATCTCAGATCCAATTCCAAATCTATCCACAGTTCAAAATCAAAAGTCAAAACTCAAAAATTTCAGAAAATTCCAGAAAAAATATATGTTGAAGTATTCGATACGCGTAATCTCATGGTGTAGTTCGTTTTTCAATTGAAGCTGTCGTTCATCCAGAATAAATTCAAACAGCCCCAAAACCATTCATCATCGTCGCACAAAACTTCATCGGATTGAGATTCTGATTCTGGGTTTTGGAGAGGGAACCGAGGGGATCGCATCTATGTTGTTTGTTTTGAGTTTCAACGGTTGGATTGGCGGGAAAATTTGAATTAGGGTTTCGGCCCTAGGGTTGAACGGCGACGGCGGAGGCACTAGGGGCGACCGGACCTGTGTGGTTGGGTGCGGCCGATGATGATGAGCTCGTCGACGGTGGTGGCACGGCGTATGGAGGTGGCTAGTGACGTGTACAGGCGGTCAAAGTCTCGGCTGGAATGGGTTTCGTGCGTTTTGGGATGTATGTTGCGTGCTCCTGTAGCATGTTTAGGGGAAAGCGTGATTTTGAAGGTGACGTGGCATTTGGTGATTGTGTTCTCTTTTGCCTATTTATTTATTTTGATTTCAATTCGATTTTCCATCATAACTTTCTCATATGTGATCCGATTGAAGCGCGGTTTCTTTTGTCAGGATCGTAATTTAATTCCGGACTTGATGACGCTGGTTTGGACGAATTCTGAGACGGGTGAATTTTTGGGTTTAAATCGAATTTAAATTCGATTTAAATTCAAAAGGTGAGTGTTTTAACCCACTCACAATTACTAGAAGCTTTTATGTTTGTTAAATAAATTTTAGAAATGGATAGAAATTTATTTATGAATAATTGGCATGTTTATTTCCTTCATATCTGTTGAATTGCATTTTTTTTTAAATTTAATTGCTAGTTTAATTGATTTATTGCGTATAAATTGACTGTTAGAAATTATTGTTTGCATATGAATTGCTAGTCAACAGTTATATAAATTGTTACTGAATATAAACTATTAGATTAATAGTTGATAAATTTAATTGGAATAAAACTGTCAGTTATTACCTGTTGTATATTATCAAACCCATATTGTTGTTGATTGATATTGCTTGTGGATTTTGATTGGATGATAGATGTTGTTGATGGATGTTTATTTGTATATCATTATATTGCCAATTATCCTGCATATTTTATTTCATTCGGGATTGCGGTTTGAAATGATATATAACCGCAATATTTTGTATCTTTTAAATTGCGGATTGAAATGATAAATATCCGTATCACTTGACCATAGGATAGAAAACTATATACAGGCACCGCGGTCTATATATAACTATTTTTAATGAGATTTCTATGGTTTGGATGGAATACGGTTTATAAAAATCTTAAATTTTATACTGAATAAATGTTTTCTTCCATATTTATATACATATGAAGTTGGAAATTTTGAAATTAAAAAGGGTATAAATTTCTTTATTAAAAATGGAAGAAAATTTAGAAAATGGAGTTTGATAAATTTATATCCTATGTTTAAATATTAAGTTGGAAATTTTGAAGATACGATTAATTGGATTTTTCCCAAAATTTATTGAAATGAATATTCTAGTAAAAAAGAATTTGAATTTGGAAATATATATATATATTTTACTAGAAATAGAAGTCTTATTAATTATGGATTTTATGGGAATATTCAAGGCTAATTAATAGAACATTTGATTTGAAAGAATAAAATCCAACTTTAGTTGAAATATTTATACTCAAAATGGATATATGTATATATATATGAATTTATTGAAATGGTTTTGGAACTTGAAGCGATATTAAATTTTGGTTTTAACTTTAAATAAAGAAATGTATTGTAAATCCACGAGAAATATTTCTTTTCAAAGTAACATTTAAGTTAAACCACTTATTTTATATACTGTTGAATATCCAAACCATTTAGTTTTGAAGGTAATGGTTTTAAATTCTATGGATTTCAAAGTATTATATTAAGAGTTAAATTTCCAAATATTTGGTTTAAGGAATTTTAATAATAAAAGGTGACAAATTTTGGGAAACGATATCATTGATTTGGGTTTTTATAAATTAATATCAAAATGAATTGTTTGGGTTTTAAAAGAAGAAATGATATCGTAATATTATGGTTTAGAAATGGATTATATTCTGGTTTTAAAGTATAAACTATTTTTAAATGACCGCGGTGTTATAATAACGATGGGTTGGCAAAGAGACCGGGATCGGATATGGACATACTCTCTGTCGATACCGAAAACCACTTTGACTAACCGTGTACGCGGTGGAGATTCCAGAATGAAGTAGGTGGTGGCGACGTTTCCTGTAAGGTAAATACGTGGACCCAACTCCCGTGAGTTGGCATAAGGTGGCTAAAACAGGAGCGATTCTCAGGCCAATGAGGTCATTCCTCTGATCGGAAGCTCCTCTTCGATATTATACTTTGACTTGGATTGATTCAGTGGCCACTTCTATATTTTGATTTTGGGGAGTTAGTCCGAGGTGGGCGGTAACTGCGGCTACGCGTTTCCACCAGCCTGGATAGCAATTGGTATATCTACCCTGGCATTGCCTAGTTGTGCCGTGTCACCTACCATACCGAGCCTTTACTACGAGTTTCTATTTGTGTCGTACCTATGGAGTATCCTCTGGTAGCCTCCCGATCAGGAGGTATTACGGTACTGTATGGACTATTGGCATTTTACGTGTTAAGGTGGAAAATGTAAAGCCTTAACGCTATTTAAAAGTAAGTTTATTTTATAAATAGACACTATTATAATAGCGCAATATACTACATAGTAAATAGTTTAACGGACCCTTAGGAGATGTAAATCCCGAGCATCTCTTGAGTTACTGTACTCATATTTATTTCTGTTTATTTAACTCACATAAGATTTTCTAGTCTGACTCGAGTGTTTTTGTCTTTTCAAATTCGCTTGGGTCAGTCCGAGCGTTTCAGGATAGCAGATTTTAGCATTGGAGGACGAAGACGAAGAATCAGTATTATTTTACATATAGTATTGCACCACACTCTTTTTATTCCGCTGCACTGTTGTATTGTTATGTGTAACTCTGATGTTCATTGTATAAGTGAAATAACTGTTTTGTATACTGTTTTGAACTGTATATTTATTATTATATTTTATCCTTCCGCTGTGAGATTCTATTTTGTTTTATTCCTTCTCTGTTTTTCTTATTTACCCCATAACAATCCGCCCTTGCGTATGCTTTGAATTGGCACGTGTGTCGTTTTAAAGTGTGCGAAAAGGCGGGACGTTGCAGAAGTAAACCAAACATTAAAATAAACTTTTTACTTCTTTAAATAAATTAAAACATTTCTCTTTATATTTTAAAATCATACTTAATTAATATCAAAATCTTTAAATTTACAATGTATGTAAAACTGACAAAATGCAACAAAATTTGGTTATTTTTGTAAAACGATTATTAACATGTTTTTAAACCTTTCAATATACTTTTATATCTTTATTGGATGTTTAAAATAAGATTTAACTTATTAAATAAATATTTAAACCTATTTATTTAAGCTTTTATTTAATTTTAACAAAACTTAACTTTTGTTGATTTGTTCTAAAATCCAAATGTATACTTTTTAAATTATTAACTATAAGAATAAATGATTTCTTCATTATTATATATTATATATAATATTTTTATTTAAGATTCAAATTCCTTTTAAATTTAGAATGAATGAAATTTCTTATTTCCAAAGTAGCGAAATTACAGGTCGTTACAATGCTACTGGGAATCGACCAAGAGTCATATCTACTGAAAATTGCATCACTTAATGAACGGACAACAACTAATCGGTGGATTGCATATATTCTTTTCAGAGTGAAGATAGCAGCTTTTCAAAGCACATCATGTTCACATAGGACGTACTTTGTGGGGCAAATGTTTTCCTGCCTTTTGGCAAGGCCGTGATACCAAGGATTTGATAGAGACTGAAGACAATCCACTCCGAAGATCAGTTATCTGCATGTTCACGACGGATACAGGAAAACTTGGTCCAAGTCTGGATCGGGACACAATCAACATGACGTGACAAATAGAGCTATGCTAAGCGACGTTCCAAATTTCAAGTCAATCGGAGTTCATATGCTCATGGAACGATCAAGATCCATGGAAAACATGCCAATCTCATATCCATCATTCGTATCCGCCATTTCATATTGATTAGCATCGATACGAAATGAACGTAACTCAAGCACCCAACATCCATCATTAGTATCCATATGGTTCAAACTCATACTGATGGACTTTGGCACTTCCCAGATCGATCACGCTTCACTTAGCCATCAATTGCCCTTTTCGTATCAATCACCAACTTGATCGATATGAAGAGCGGAGCCTACAATCGATACGAAGGTGGAAGCAAGGCATTGGTAAGAAAAGGAAGCAGTGGATGGATATGAACAAAGCAAGCCGCATATCTGAAGAACCAAAAGAAGTAGTCAACCCAAAGAAAGCGGTCTTACCTCTATCCATAAATCATGGATCTCCATAAGACGCGCATGCCACGTTATCTTGGCGATGCATCGATATGAAGTCATCGATACGAGGGCTTCGGCCACTCCATATTTGCAACGTTGATCGATCAATAACTCCACAACCACAATTCCAAATGCAATGAGATTTACCTCGCAAGTTGCACAACACATAGGGAACATCAATGATCGATCGCAGCTCGATTGGAGCAGTTTATGATCGATACAAACTCACTACGTATCGATCAAGGATCGATCCCAGATGACTCCAGATCGGTCGTGTGAGCCTACCTCGGCCTGAGAAAGAGCATTTTGAGATCTAAGGCAGATATTTCTAGCTCCACGCCTATAAATAGCACCTCTATTACAACTAAAAAGGGACTTTATGTTGCTGCTTGAGTGGAACTCCATGATAATTCCAGTGCTAGCTTTGTATTGTTGTAACTTAGTTTCTAATCAACAATAAAAATCAAAACCTTCAAAGTGGATGTAGGCAATAACACCGAACCACTATAAATTATTGTTCTTTTAGTTACTGCTTATTTTCTTGGTGTGATTGTTAGATTAGCCTCATTTTTCATTTTACTTCTTCGTTCTAATCTCTTCAATTACACCCGATAAGTGTTGTTTCCATTTTTGATACAAACACGGGGTTCCACCATTGTTCTTTGTATTCGGGTCCGTTGTGCCTTCGATCTTCCCAATTATTCCTTTATAATATTATAGGCTCATATTATTCTTCGCATCCTTTAATTTTTTGCTAGTTTCGTCGTAATCTGTTAAGAAATGGAGAAGTCATGAATTTTCATAGTTTGGTTGCTTGGAATGTTTTATTTTTTCCTTTTGATTTGATGTGGAGTTGGTTTGATTTTGTTTAGATATTAGAGGAAGAAGATGAAGGAGATTAGTGTTAGGAATTGTATGTTAAAATACAATTAGGAAATATGGTTTGCATTTCTACTTATAGGCTAAATATGACACATATTTAGCCTAAAATCCCAAAATTATTACATTATGAAAATGCTACTGGTTTTGACTTCTTTTTTGAGTCTGTTTAATCTAAATCAGCAAGTTCTATTCATATTTCCTAAGTATATATGGCATTCCAAACATAATGGAATATTCCCAAAGCCTATTTTGAGATCTTGCAAAAATATACAATTTTGCTCTCTGTGTAAAATTAGATTTTACTGTTTTAATTTAATTATTTAGTTACATAAAATTACATGGTGATATGTTCTCCCTTTAAAAGAATTTCGTCCTCAAAACTCCGTGACATAGAAAATGCAACTCGCTTTATTGCATACAAACAAATAAAACAAAAGTAACAACATTCATCTATCATCCATCGTATAACACAAGCACAAACATAACCAAGAGTATATAATACACGTGATAGATAAAGTAGAATGATATGATGTGAGATGAGTGCAAATGCAACTAAATTAGCCTCCTATATAAATTCATATGTAGTGACAAAAAAAATTTTATGCAAACATCCTAATTATGCATATATATATATATATATTTATATATGTATGTATGTATGTATGTATGTATATGTATGTGTGAGCATATATAGGGGAGAGAGTATATGTGTATATAATCTTCTAACCTAAGTTAGAAAACACACAAATATAAGTATCTAACATAGTAAGAACTAAATTGGTATAACTCAAATAAGCAACCATCGCAACCAAAATATGTCAAAAGGACATACAAACAACCAATCCTAACATCCATACACCCATGCTTATGCCAACTAGCTAGATAAATCATCTATGCAAATTTACCGATGACCTAACAATAAAAATAACCTACAAACTAAATAAAAGAGGAACTTATTGGAAGAAAGCTCGTGATGGGAAATTCTGATTCTCTCTTTGAGTTCCCATGTACTTATATAGAAACCTTTTCCTTGCAATACTCGGAGTGATTTTTTTTCCAATTTATGCCTCACTTCAAGCTTTAAGAGGCAAATGCACATACCAAGTATTCTGGACTCTTCATCATTCACCTCATGAAGCTGACTAGGCTCTATTGCAATGATGTATATTCACAAATAGGATAAACAAAATGCGCTTAAACACCAACCAACTTTTTAAGAAGCCCACTTAACGCAATAATTTCACTGCTCTTTATATAAATAGGAAAGGCATAACAACTTATGGTGTTAACTTTCCGATGTTACATATTTCAATTGCGAGTCCATTTACACCACGTCAACCATTGCGAACTATTTATATATTCCTATCCTATATGCTTTCTACTCCATTACGTAACACTTCAAATTTCATCGAAAGGTGTTTCTAATAATATAATGTCCAAGTATAACAAGGCCGCACTAGTAGAATATCGTGTTCGTCAAATACCTTTCAACACTTCCACTTACTTCTTCATTCTCAACCAATGAAAACCCCTCTTCTTATCTTATCACATTTTATCACCATTTAGATGAATAGTCTTCTAAGAATGATGATATGAACTAGGTACCTCATCCATCACATTACTCAACAATGGCACGCATAACCTTCCATTTATCCTTGGCCATCCTTCATGGTCAATGGAATAACGCTCAAGAGTAGATTTGATGTCTTTCTCAAATTACCGAAAATACTAACCAACTCTGCATCCTTTCAGATACCTCACTAAGCTTCTCTTTAAATACATAGGCATGATCACTTGACATTTTTTTCCCTCTAGGTGGACAAACATTTAGGATTCTTAGGTGAAGCCCATACCCCACCACCATTTAATTTACAAACATAACAAATGAATGATGCTAAAATTTCGATGGACACAATATTACTTCAACTAGGACACTAAATGGAAAAAAGTAAATAAAACTAATAACGAACCTAATAAGTCCTACGTAAAAAAATTTTAAGTAGCATATCATATATTACCCCTAAATTCAAATTAATAACTATTATAACAAACTCCTAGACTAGCCAATTCATTTTTTATGTGCTTCGGGCACTGAAAATAGGATATGCACAAAAAGTTACTATTTCAAAATGACTTAATAAATTATTTCTTTCAATCCAAATGATGACTGAAAAGAACTAATCTTACCTCTTTGTTGATTTTCTTCCAAGTCGCCAAATCTCACCTCTTTGAAAAATTGTCTTCGTATCTTAGTACGTGCAAGTCAATGCATTTACTTCATCTCTTAAAATCATGCTGTACTTGGTACTTCAAAAATAATATTAACTCCACATACTTGTGAAGTCTTGTACTAACACACGACTAAAGTATCTTTATGCGCATCGACGTACTCCAACAACACTATATATTCAATTGCTTAATGGTATCTTATTTAACAAACGGCCCTTACTCACTCACTTCCAAAATATAACAAATGATCCAACCAAATATCAAACAGTGCCTGGCCCTGCTAACTTAAAAATATGACAATTGGTCACAAAATATTGTCGAATATGCAAGTATATGATTTTTTTATGATAATAAACGTGTGTGTATATATATTCATTTAAATATATTTGTTGTTGTACTATTTTATTTTTCATAGAATTAAATAAATATTTGCTAGATAAAATAAAGAACACGGGATTTAAATTCAAACGGATATTTTATACAAATAAATATTTTTATACAATTTTGAATAGTAAAAATTTGTGCTCTCACTATTTATATACAATTTTTGATTACATCACAATCTCGATTACATCACTATACAATTATCATTTACAATAGCACCTCACTACATATCACTCATTCACTCGTATTTATCTTCAACTCTATTCCAGATTGAATCCAACATCTGAGTTATCTGCAAAATAAACATTGACATAGTAAAATTGAAAAGAAAATATTTTGCAGTGAAAAATAAAGTGTATATTTTGAAAATGTTATTTGCCTTAGTTATTTGGGTTGTTTGTCATCAATTAAAATTAAATTCATTATACATGAACAGCTTGTGACATGCACAGTGTATCACTGTACATGCCACAAGGCCATGCATACCGATATACACTTGATAAACTACATGGACATGTGAGCACAAGGTCAAACCCAATCAAAAGCCAGGTTCAACTCAAGTGCAATATAAATAATGTCACGACACGAGCACAAGGTCAAACCCGAGCTATAAGCTAGATTCAACATAGGTGCAATCCAAATATTCAAGTTCAATAAAATTGTAAAGACAACTAAAACAAGCCTCAACCAAAAATTAAGTGATGTACACATGAAGTCAGCAACAACAGAGGCTAGATAGTCCAACCAGACTCGAGGCACATGAAGACTGGAATAAAATGATGTACATGTGAAGTCCAAAATCAATAACAGCTTAACATGCCCATATGTACACAGTGAGGTCATGAAACATTTTCAAACAAATTAATGAGCAAATCTTCAACATAACAATCATATCAAGTTGCAACAGAGGCATGCATAAATACAAGCAATCTACTTGACCGGAAAGACCAACCAAATGGAGCAAGTCATATACAACTCAATAGTTCAGGTTCAACTCAATCTATACCAGTTCACAAAGAAAACAAGTACCAACTCAAATCCAGACAACATGAAGTATGAATGCATTAACTAAAGGCAAGCCTAGTTATAATATGAAACTGGTTTGAAGTAATAAATGCAACTCGATACTTTTGAATATGCAAGTATATGATTTTTGTTTGATGATAATAAACACACACACATATATATACACACATTTAAATGTATTTGTTAGTGTACTATTTTATTTTTCACATAATTAAATAAATATTTGCTGAATAAAATAAATAACACAGTATTTAGATTCAAACGGATATTTTATTCAAATAAATATTTATTGCAATTTTGAATAGTACAAGTTTGAACTCTCACTATATATATACAAATTCAATGACAATACGATTTCGATTACATCACAATTTCTAATTTACAAATACACCTCACTACATATCGCTCAGTCACTCGTATATAATCTCAACTTTATTCCAGATTAAATCTAGCATCTGAGCAATCTGCAAAAATAAATACTGACGCAGTAAAATTGAAAAGGAAATATTTTTCCAGTATAAAATAAACTGTGGATTTTGAAAATAATATTTTCCTCAGTTATTTGGGTTGTTCGTCATCATTTAAATTCAAATTCATCATACACGAGCAGCTTGTGACATGCATAGTGTATCACTGTACATGCAACAAGGCCGTGCATAACAATATACACGTGATAAATCTACAGGGACAGGTGAGCACAAGGTCAAACCCAAATCAAAAGCCGGGTTCAAGTCAAGTGAAATAAATATAAAGTCACGTCAAAAGCACGAGGTCAAACCCGAGCTATTAACTGGATTCAACACAGGTGCAAGTTCATGAAAATGATCAAGACAACTAAAACAAGCCTCGACCAAAAATCCAAATGTACAAATGTAATAACGGTCAGGAGCAACACAAACTCAGGAAATAAGTTCATCACGCAACATCAAGTGATGCAACAGACATGTGTGCATACACATTAGAACCAGGTCAATGCAATAGTGGATAGTACAAGCTTAACTACGAGCATACATATATATAGAGCTGTACATGTACTCGAGACAACATGGAAGCATTGCACACTTCATGTAACAGCTTCAAACTACCAGTGTGATAACAGTGGTGCAATATACATATGTATAAGGGCATGTATCAAAACCACACTACAAAAAGCAGACCCGGTTAAAAAATGCTACAGATTAGTTCAACAGTCGAACTAAGATAGAAGAAAAAATCTAGTACAACATCAATGTGGCAGTATTGCACTAGACAGTGTAAAGTGGTGCACATGTAACCAGAGCCAAGGCAGAAGAACCAGATACAAGTTCAATGACTCGACACACAATGAAACTGCACCAGACCAGGTACAAGCTAGAATTTTATCAAGCTCACAAGTTTAATGCACAGTGTAGACTTACGAATACACTAGATCAGTACCCAAGAAAATAGAGCTATCACAATAGTTTGAAAATGCAACAAGCACTCGTGTCAACAAAGTGAATACAAAACATCTCATAGCAAAGCATACACCAGTTCGATATGCTATGCAACATGAACAAGTCAAGTACGCTACAAACATGAACATATACGTGCAGTCAAGCTACATGAAGACTAACATTAGCAGTTCGAACCAAAACAGTGCCGCAGGAGTTTTGAAATTATTAGAAATCAAGATGCAGTACAATCAACACAACACATATACAGTGAAACCCGCAACCACAAAAATATACGAATTTGAACAAAGGCCGAAGTCACCAGCAAAATCAAAGTAATGTCAGTGTCGTGATGTCCAAGGCAACAAGAAATGCTCAAAGTCAACTGCAGTTCAAATCAAAGTGGTCGTAGTTTATTTACAGTATCAAGTTGAAATCAAGCCGTGTCAATCAAGAAACGAAAATATATGAATTGAACAAGTCAGTAATCATCTCAAGCATTCAAACGAAGATCAATGGCTAAAACAAAATAATCGACGAATTCAACTAAATTCAAACGAACAAAATATATAAATTCAAATCCTATAAAACCTGTAATCATCATGGGCAGCAAAATCATTTGAGTTCAAGCAACAAAGAACAAATCTTTCAACTCGAATTAAGTCGAGCATAGGCAAATTGAAAATTAAAAGCACATACCAGTTTTAACAATCGTACTCGACTAAGTTGAGGAAGCCGCGAGCAATCTAATTGATCGAAGAAAAAAAATCGAAGCATCAGCAACAAATTGAAGTGGCGATTCAATTCTCACAAACCCTATTTTCCAAACAGGATGAACGCCATTTTTTCATGAGCAAAGATACGGCCGAAGGAATAAAAGAAAAGGGGACAGTGTTTTTATTATTTCATAATAGTTGGGCCGGCTATAATTTTGTTATTGGGCTTTAGTGTTGAAAATTAGGTTTATTTAGTGTTTTAAAGTTTTTTTAATTTCTCTTTTAAACTTTGTAATTACTAGTTGTGTGATTAGGGGACGAGCTACGGTGGTGTAGTTTGAGAATTCGCAACTCGATGGTTAAGTTGTGGCAGGGTATTGAGCGTGGAGTTAAGGCTAGTCGATAGCGGGTGTCGTGAATTTACGTGTGTAAGCGTCTGACTGCTTAATTTCTAGTAGAAACCTTGGGGCATCATGTAGGCAGGGTTTTGCCGAAGCTGGGTAAATTCTGTGTTGTTCTATTTCTGCATTTTTATTATCCTGCCATTAACTGTGCTGTTGACTATTATCTGTGCTGAAATTATTTTATATACTTCCACAATAAATTTTAATAATTAATAGTATCACCCTATTCACCCCCTCTAGGATGAAATCGATCCTACAAGTGGTATCAAAGCCAGGTTCAAAAGCCATTTTTGTTTTAAAAAGTTTGATTTTTCAAGACTAATTTTTTTTACAAATTTGAATTTTTAAAATGGCTACTTTTGCTAAGGGTCGGTCAAGTATTACCCTCTTATTTTTGATGGAACGGATTTTTGAATTGGAAATTAAAAATGGAATTTTATCTAAAATCTGTTAATGTTAAATGTTGGGATATTATTGAAAATGGGTGTAATATAACAGACAAGAAAATTATCTCGGTTAATGCTCTTGCTATGCACATATTATATTCTCATATCAATTAAGATAATTTTAACTTTATCTCTCATTGTTGAAGTGCATAGGAAATCTGGAATACATTTGATGCAATATATGGTGTAAAAGTCAACAACAATGAGAAATCCTCCTCAATCTAGCTTAACAGAATTGACAAAAAGCAGTAGTGATGACGATGGTGAAGATGAAGCAGCTGAGCTGGAATTACTAATGAAGAGATTCAAAAAGTGGAACTGCAAATACAGAAATCTAGCTCTAAATTAAAAATTGAAAAGAAAAATAGTCAAAGCACTAGACAACCTAGAAGAACGGAAGATCATCTGTCACAAGTTCAACAAACTCGGTCACATCAAGTCAAATTATCCCGAATTCAACTCGACTAAGAAAAGAAATCAAAAGGAATTTTTTTTTACAGCCACGTGGAATAAAAGCGATGATAATTATAAAAGGACTAGCAGTAAGAGTGAGAAAGCAGATCTATGCCTTCGAGGTGAAATAACTGATAGCGATGATGGCGAGCCAAGCGAGGTATCAAAACTTAATCACTCAGAATTACTTATATATTTCCATGAAGTAAATGGCTGTTTTGAAAGACTTAGGGAAAATATGTCAAAATAGAATCACAAATATATAGTTTGATAGAATCAAATAAGCATCTTAATCAATTGGTTAAAAACTATCGAACTAAAAGCCTTAAGTGTGATAACTGTCCATCATTCGAAGAGGAGATTAAAAAATCAGAAATTAAAATAAAATCGCTTGAAAATGAAATTCTGATTTTGAAGGAAAGTGAAAATACTAGGAGAGAAAACTTTATTAAAAAGTGCATACAATTATTGAACGAAAATGAATCACTAACAACACAAGTCCAACAACGATTAACGACTTTAAGAAAAATTTTCAAAAGTGAAAGATCGTTGAATATGCTATTAAGGAAACAAATTGTTAATACAGTTAGACAAGGACTTGGATATAATCAATCTGAAAATGTTAGAAATGGAATTAATCAAGTTAAATCCGAGTGCACTATTTGTAGAAAATATGGACCCAATCAAAATAATTGTTGGTATAGACCCAAAAATGTGAAACTATACCAATTTGGATTCCAAAAGACACGAATATAAAATCCCTCAAAGTTAAACAAATCTGGGTGCCGAAAGGAACATATATAAATAGTTTTGGGTCTCCACAAAATTAATTTTCAAAATATTTTTCCACTAACAACCATGGACCTTTAAAAACAAATAGGTCACAAAAACATTTTATCATGTAGGTATGGTGGCGGGCTAAGGAAGTACAATAGTGTTACTTGGATTCTGGCTGTTTCAAGAACACAACGGGCGACAAAGCAAAGATTCCTTAGCATAGTATAAAGGTGGCAGAATCACAACGGGCAACATTGAAAAATTATCGTAAAGGTAAAAGAGGTAATGGTATATTCATCTTGAACGATATATTAATGTGATAATCTACACCATATCTGATTTGAATTAATTTAGCCAGTTATGTGATAAAGAAATAAATGTTGATGATTAATCTGACTTATTCAAAATTGTTAACCAATCATCTTTGAACTATTTGGACTACTGATGATGATTGATGATTGCTCTTGATACACATGGATATATTGGTTACTTTAGTGCTGACACTATGGTCACTATATGTAAACTCGCACGGCTTCAATTCAATTTCATTTAAAAGTTGTTGAAATGATTTTAAGGAATTTGTATCTCACTTCATGATCTGGTCTATAACATCCAATTAATGATAATTTTGAGTGGAAGAAAAATTCGGATGCAGATTACACTGGCAATCTAGTTAATAGAAAAATTACTAGTGAAACGTGATTTATGTTGAGACATTCAGTAACTGCATCATTTTTTTCAAAGAAAATATCTGCATATTTTTCACTTGAATTTTCAAATACCAGACATTTTTCTCATAAAACCCCTTCGAGAAAATCATTTTTTGACCTTGTTTCAGATTAGTCATCTTATAAAATTTGATTTTACAATTATTTTTGGATTTGATCTTAAATGATTATATTGACTAGTCTGACTCCCTACTAATTATTGAAAAGATAAATAGTGATTGAAAAAGTGATGAGTGTTGATATTAATTGTATATTATAACTTGAGACGGTATATTTAGTAAATTTCATTAGATATTTGAACAAGAATAATAAAAACTTTTGTTGGTAAAAATTCTATGACCATCTCTATTTCTATCATATTTATAACAACCATCATTCATCAAAATTCAATATAGTTTGTCAATATGTGGTATTTTAAATAGGAAATCATTCGTTTTTCATTTTATATTTTTTTAAAAGGTATAAATTATTCACTCTCATTTAAAAGTCCTCATGGTTATGCATGGGTGAATTCCTTGGAATTTTTGATTTTGTGCTTCCATGCTTATTTAAAAGTCTTCACGGTTATGCATGTATGGAACGCATATCAAAATTGATTGATTAAATAGACAAGTTAATTCTAATCCCATTTAAAAGTCCTCACGGTTATGCATAGTTAGAAGATACTTGAATTCATTTTTTTAAAATAAAATTGGAATACTACTAATCTCATTTAAAAGTCCTAACGGTTATGCATGGTTAGTAGATATTCAAATTCCTGATATAAATATACCACAAATAGACACAACTATATGGTTTTATATGATGACATTATTCCTATCATTCTAAAGTGGAATATGCGTCAAACAGAGTATTTATGATTTTTTTTTGATTTTTTTACTGAAATTTAATATTTATATTTGATTGAGTTTTAATGTTGTATTAATGTCTATCACTTTATCTCTATTTTTCTAACACTATTACTCTTTTGCTGATAACAAAAGGGGGAGAGAAAAGTTAAGATTTTGACAAATAAAGGTCAAATATTTTCTATTTGCATCTAGGCTCATTTGCATATTATTATTTACATGCATTTATAAAGGGGGAGCTTTGTGTAGAGAGGGAGCATTCAAATAGGGAGAGCAAATTGAATGACCAAATACATTTAATATATTCAAAATCTTAAAAATATGTTTGTTATCATCAAAAGGGAGAGATTGTTGAATATGCAAGTATATGATTCTTGTTTGATGATAATAAACATATATACATTCATTTAAATGTATTTGTTAATGTACTATTTTATTTTTCAAATAATTAAATAAATATTTGCTGAATAAAATAAATAACACAGTATTTAAATTCAAACAGAATTTTATTAAAACAAATATTTATTACAATTTTGAATAGTACAAATTTGAACTCTCACTATGTGTATACAAATTCAATGATAACACAATTTCGATTGCATCAAAATTTCTAATTTACAAATACACCTCACTACATATCGCTCATTCACTCGTATTTAATCTCAACTTTATTCCAGATTGAATCCAACATTTGAGCAATCTGTAAAAATAAACACTGACGCAATAAAATTGAAAAGGAAATATTTTTGCAATATAAAATAAAATGTGGATTTTGAAAATAATATTTGCCTCAGTTATTTGGGTTGTTCCTCATTATTTAAATTTAAATTCATCATACATGAACAACTTGTGACATGCACAGCGTATCACTATACATTCCACAAGGTCGTGCACATCAATATACACATGATAAATCTACAGGGACAGGTGAGCACACGGTCAAACCCAAATTAAAAGCTGGGTTCAACTCAAGTGAAATAAATATAAAGTCATGTCACAAGCACAATGTCAAACCCTAGCTATAAGCTGGATTCAACACAGGTGCAAGTTCATGATAATGGTCAAGTCAATTAAAACAAGCCTCGACCAAAAATCCAGATGTACAAATGCAATAACGGTCGGGAGCAACTCAAACTCAAGAATCAAGTTCATCATGCAACATCAAGTTATGCAACAGACATGCGTGCATACATATTAGAACCAGGTCAATGCAATAGTGGACAGTACAAGCTTAACTACAAGCATACATATATACAAAGCTGTACATGTACTCGAGACAACATGGAAGCAGTGCACACTGCATGTAACAATTTTAAACTACCAGTGTGACAACAGTGGTGCATTATACATATGTATAAGGGCATGTATCAAAACCACACTACAAAAAGCAGATTCGGTTACAAAATACTACAGACTAGTTCAACAGCCGAACTAAGATAGAAGAACCAGATACAAGTTCAATGACTCGACACACAATGAAACTGCACCAGACCAAGCACAATCTAGAATTTCAGCATGCTCACAAGTTTAATGCACAGTGCAGACTTACGAACACACTAGGTCAGTACCCAAGAAAACAGAGCTATCACAATAGTTTGAAAATGCAACAAGCACTCGGGTCAACAAAGTGAATACAAAACATCTCATATACAAAGCATACACCAGTTCGATATGCTATGCAACATGAACAAGTCAAGTATGCTACAAACATGAACATATACGTGCAGTCAAGTAACGTGAAGACTAACAGTAGTAGTTTGAACCAATACAGTGTCGTAGGAGTTTTCAAATTATTAGAAATCAAGCTGCAGTTCAATCAACACAGCACATATACAGTGAAACCAGCAATCACAAAAATATACGAATTCGAACAAAGGCCGAAGTCACCAGCAAAATCAAAGTAATGTCAGTGCCGTGATGACCAAGGCAACATGAAATGTACAAAGTCAACTGCAGTTCAAATCGAAGTGGCCGAAGTTTATTTACAGTATCAAATTGAAATTAAGCCATGTCGATCAAGAAACAAAAATATATGAATTGAACAAGTCGGTAATCATCTCAAGCATTCAAACGAAGATCAATGGCCAAAACAAAATAATCAATGAATTGAACTAAATTCAAACGAATGAAAGTATAGGAATTCAAATCCTATAAAATCCGTAATCATCATTGGCAGCAAAATCATTCGAGTTCAAACAACAAAGAACAAATCTTTCAACTCGAATCAAGTCGAGCATAGGCAAGTTGAAAAGTAAAAGCACTACCAGCTTTAACAATCGTACTCAACTAAATTGAGGAAGCCACGAGCAATCTAATTGATCGAAGAAAAGAAATCGAAGAATCGGCAACAAATGGAAGTGGCGACTCAGTTCTCACAAAATCCTAGTTTTCGCAAAGAGGACGAACGCTATTTTTTCACGAGCAAAGATACAGCCGAAGGAATAAAAGAAAAGGGGATAGTGTTTTTATTATTTCATAATTGTTGGGCCGGCTATATTTTATTAGTAGGCTTTAGTGTTTTAAAGTGTTTTTAATTTCTCTTTTAAACTTTGTAATTACTAATCGTGTGACTAAGGGACGAGCTACGGAGGTGTAGTTCGAGAATTCACAACTCGGTAGTTGAGTTGTGGAAAGGTTTTGAGCGTAGAGTTAAGGCTAGTCGATCGCGGGTGTCGCGAATTTACTCGTCTGACTGCTTAATTTATAGTACAAACCTTGGGGATAGCACGTAGGTAGGGTTTTGCCGAAGCTGGGTAAATTCTGTGTTTTTCTATTTCTGCATTTTTATTATTCTGCCATTATCTGTGCTGCTGATAATTATCTGTGCTGAAATTATTTTATATACTTCCACAATAAATTTTAATAATTAATAGTATCACCCTATTCACCCCCCTTCTAGGGTGAAATCAATCCTACAGATACAACATGTACTTATATACATATGAGTCAGCAGCTATTTTGAAAAAGAAAGACAGTCAAGTTCAAATGCAAACTGGCTTAAGGCTATAAGGCTCGGCACAAAATAGAAGCATGGATGAACACTAATCCATATAGACCAGAGCATTAATATACATACATGAATGCAATATTAAATAAATCACATGACAATAGTAAACAGTACAATGCAAAGCAAGATGAACTCAACAAGACAGTCAGTGTGGACAGAGCATCACGAACATACATATACATGAGTGAACACATGTGTATACATACATGCAAGCAATCAAGTGCAGAATAAATTCAATGGCCATGTGAACACACACGTATATACATAAATGTGTGTATGTATACAAGTAGTGAACAGAACATAAACAATGCAAGCAAATCACCACAATACAACACAGACTCAAGTAAAACATGTACATAATTAGAGGCTACCAAGGACAGAGTTCACATGAAAAATCAGGCATGGTGAAAATGGAATGCATCATAGTAACGAAACGTCCAGACCAGATTTCAAGATGACAATGCAGCTTCAAATGAAAATAGTGTTACCAACTTACATACAGTTCAAGTCGGCAAAAATTGGAGCCAAATCAAGTCAGAGACAGCATAAAAACCTATGCAGTTCAAAGCAAAGCCGTGAAGCTACAAGGAAATTTTTTCAAATGACCGATGTTAGGTCCAGTTTTAACATAAATGCCGAAATCAACAAGCACAAGTTTAAGACATTTGTCAAAGCAATACAAACACATGTATACATATATGCGTATATATGCATATATATGTGTGTGTGTGTGTGTGTGTGTGTGTGTGTATATGCATATATATATATATATCGATGAAACTGTACCAGGTTGAACCAGCATAAGCAAATGGCACGGTAAGTTTTACAAGTTTCAAGTCAAATCAAAATGCAGGTTCAGTCATGAAACAACGGTTTTAAACAAAGACAGAGAAGCCAAGGTCACAACATAAAGAACGAAAACAAATTCAAAAGCAAATCAAAACCGTGGTGACCAAGGAAAGGAATCGAATGAGTAAACATCAAAGTCGTGATACTCAAGCAACAAAAAATATGAATTGCTAAAGAAATCATGAGCATTCAAGCATAATCGAATGGCCGAACTCAAAAAATTATCAGACGAATTCGAAAATTTATTTGAACGTAAATTTAGGGAATCAATCTGTATTTAAAACCATCTCATCATCGGCTACAAAATCATGGAGTTTAAGCATGCTAACCAGTAAAGCAAAAGGAATAAATCACATAACATTTTAGTCGAACTCGATCAAATTGGAGCAGCCGTATGCAAAGTGAAGAAATAATCGATAGTCTAAGCAATCGATAGTCTAAGCAATCACGAGAACATCCACTTAATCGATGAACAAAGTCGGCTTCTTCAATCTATCAAAAGCCCTAATTGTCGAGCAAACGAAAAGAAGAATGAAGCAGCCATAATCGCAAACAAAATAAAAGGACCGGGCCGAAGAAACGAAGAAAGGGGTTTTCCTTTTTAATTTTCATTTGGGCCAGTTTTTTCTCTATTTTGGGCTATAGTTTAAAAATTAGGGTTTTGTGTTAATTTAATATTTTTTTTTACTTTTAATTTACTTTTAATCGTTTACAATTTCTATCATGTGGCTAGGGGTGAACTACGGTGGTGTAGTTCGAGAATTAGCAACTCAATGGCTGAGCTGTGGTAAGGTTTTGAGTGTAGAGTTCGATTAGTCGATAGCAGGTGTCACAAGTTTATGTGTAAGCATCTGACTACTTAATTTCTAGTAGAAACCTTGGAGGCAACACATAGGCAGGGTTTTGGAGAAGCTTGGTAAATTTGTATGTTCTATTTTCTGCTTTTATTTTGCTATTATCTATGCTATTATTATTCTTCTATATCTATGTTGAAATTATTTTATACACTTCCGCATTAAATTTTTATATATAATAGTATCACCCTATTCACCCTTCCCCCTCTAAGGTGAAATCGATCCTACAAATATAGCCTCCATAAAATCAACGAATTTCATTTAGGAATCTAGGAGAATGGATCGATGCCATAACATAGTGAACATGATGTTAAGCATCTATCACATTAAACTACTTATAAGTGATATCAAGATCATACCCTAATGGTACACATCTAGTGTTTGCGCCAAAATTGGCCACAAACCCCAAATACCGTGAAAGCACCAGTGTACGAATACAAATCAGCGATATTCAAACACAAATCACAGATCTCAGCAAATAACCCAAATATGTTTGCACAAAAAATGGGCAAACACCTCCAAGTCGTATCATTTAGTTGATTTTATGTTGTTCGTAGTGATTTGGGTGGTTTATGCAAATATGTAAAAAAACAAGGACTAAACTGTAAAAGACACACAGATTTATAGTGGTTCGGCCAGAATATGCCTACGTCCACTTTATATGTTATTCTCCTTTTCCGATCCGATTACAAGTACAAAGCTTTGATTACAAGTATATCAAAGTTGTTTGAAAGTTCCTTTCAGGCTTGAGCTCTCCACCTTGTCCGCCATTGTTGTACCCCTGCCCCTCTATTTATAGAGTGAGGCTGGGGGCAGAGGTCTTGGATGTATATAGCTGCTGGTGGGCCTGGGCTGATGCAACCTGGCCTGGCAAAGTTGGTTCGGTAGCTCCTTGGTTCGGCGGTGAGTGGAGTTTTGACTGGACCGGTAGTGTGTGGAGCGTGGGTTGGTTCGGCAGCCCCGGTCCGATAGTGGTTGGTTTGACTCGGTGGTGAGTTGGTTCGGCGAGGCCTTGGACCGGTGGAGCTTGGTTCGGTGGGAAGGGAAGTGGAGTTGGTTCGGTGGTGAGAGGAAGTGGAGTTGGTTCGGTGGTGAGAGGAAGTGGAGTTGGTTCGGTGGGAAGGGAAGATGGCTGGTTCGGCTATGCTTTGGACCGGCATTGTTTGAAGATGGAGCTTGGACCGGCATTGTTTTGGACCTGTAATAGGTAAAAACGTGCCCAGCAGATCATATCTCCTTCATACGAACTCCGATTATCCTGAAAATTGAAACATAGCCTTTCCTAGTCCTTATCATCATTTCCAATCAATTTCGCCTCGATCGAAACTCAACCAAATTTTAATAATATCGACCGTAGCCTTGATCCCAATCGATTTCCAATCCCGACATCCATCATTCCTTGCGAATTTGTTGATATTCCAGTTTTTACCCAAAAAGTGGGATAACACTTTGCCCCCCAAAACATGCCTTGTGATAACAAGGCGTGTTTTGAATAATTCCGAATCCAATATCTGAAGTCCATAACCATATTGCCAGAGTATATCATCCTTGACGGCTCCGAGTCGATATCCAATCCAAAATCCAATAACCAAAGCTTGAGCCAATTCCATGTCTATTCGAACTCGACAACCGAGTCCCAAACCATCCTTATCCAATAGCCAATAACTGAATCCAGGACCTCTCCGGGTCGATATCCAAATCCATAACCTCTCCGGGCCCTTGCCAAGCGCAATCTACGCCTGACGGTCGTGATCCAGTGTCCCTGGATGTTAAGCTAGCCTCATCGTGTTCTTGTTGAGCGTAATCCACACTTGATGGCCTTGGTCCAGTGTCCCTGGACGTTGAGCTAACCTCTCCGGGTTCTTGCCAAGCGTAATCCACACTTGACGACCTTGGTCCAGTGTCCCTAGACGCTGTACAATGCCATGGCTTAAGTCCTAAGCCGAATTCTGGTCTCTCCGGACCCTTGTTGAGCATAGTCCATACTCAACGACCTGAAAATAACAATTGATAATACAGGGCCTAAGTCCTAGGCCGAATCCTAGTCACTCCGGACCCTTGCCGAGCATATTCCATACTCGACGACCTGAATGAGTCAATTTACCACATTCGGGCAAAGCGACTCACCCCTTGCCAGGCATAATCCATACTCGACGACCGTTTATCAAAAATCAGATAAAAATCCAATCAAAATCCAATCCAAAATCCACATCCAAAATCCAAATCAAAACCAGAAATTCAAACCAGCATCCAAAACCGAAAACAATCATCCAAAGGAAAATCCAAATCAAAAAGCAAGAAAAACCAGGAGCTCAATCCAAGCTCCAAAACTGAAAACCAAAAAGAAAAGCAGTGTCCAATCCAAAAGCAAAAGACAAATTTCACAAACCATAGCATTGCAGTTTATCATCATTCAGAGCATGCCTAGGGGCTATCTCCGTCCCCGTACATGTGTAAATGACTTGGTTGCTCGCCAATAGTTCGCTACTTATTTCATAATTAACCTGGTCAATGGATGATCAACCGACCATCATTCCTGGGCCTCCCCCATCGTAGCTTGAGGTAGGCGGCGGTTGCTCCTGCCCCCCCCCCCCCCCCCCCCCCGTTGCATTCCGAGGTCCAACATATTGTGGCAGTTGTCCATTCCTTACATGCTCCTCAATTATGTCCTTTAGGTGCCTGCAGCTGTTGGTGTCGTGTCCATCCAAATCATGAAAGAGACAGTGCCTTCCTGATGTCCTTTCCCGTTCTGTTGGTTCTCTCCTAACCGGCCTCTGGTAGGGAAGGCGATTCCGAGTATCCAGGTATATCCGCTCCAGCGTCTCGTTCAATCCTGTGTACGTGGAAAACTTTGGATCCTTCCATTGCTTCCTAGCATTTCCAGAACCATCGTCCAACTTCCTTTTTCCTTTTTCTTTATCCAAACCTTTACTGGATGGTCATCCAACCTCCATTGCATTAACCTTTTTTAACTTTAAATCCGTACTCGCATCTTCTTGCCGAAGGAACCTTTCTGCCTCGTGAAAGAATTCGTCGAGATACCGTGGGGGATCTCGTATCAGAGATACCTTGAAATCCGAGTTCTCCCTGACTCCTGATACTGCTGCCATTAAAACCATCGATGGATCGGGCCGATCCACCGAAGCAACTGCGGCACTGAATCGAGTTAGAAAGGCTCTAAGCGATTCATCGATCCTTTGCTTTACCGATGTCAATGTCATCACATTCTTCGGTCTCTTGACATGAACCCGAAACTGTCCCAAAAACCTTTCCACCAATTCCCTCCAAGTCCTGATAGATCCTTCTCCCAGCTGCCTAAACCACATCGCGGCTAAGTCCGTCAAGTACAAAGGGAAGCATCGGGCCATCACTTCCTCCGATGCCCCCAGCACCTCCATGTGTCTGGTGTACCTCATCAAGTGATCCGTAGGGTCTGTCTTGCCATCGTATACCTCCACGCTAGGTAGCTTGAACTTAGGTGGATTCTGAGCCATCCTTATTTCCCGAGCAAACGGACTCCTGTTCACTCCTTCCAAGTCTCCGTTGGTCAAACCACCTCGCACAGTCTTCCTGATTATATCCACCAATCCAGCGTTGTCTGTCGGGGGTTGCCCCCGAGGGAATTCCGGTACATACTCTTCATGTGGCTCGCCAGAAGCAACGTTAGTTCTAGCCTGTTGAACTCCTTCCAAAGGTCCTCCTGTGTTGGATCCTGCGGGCCTGCCCCCATGTCCTTGTCGATTGCCCTTTGGCTCTGTATCCTGTCCTCTATTGGGTTCCATAACCCTAGCTTCTTGTCCTGCATCCACGGCTGCTGTAGCCGTTCCTAAGTTCTGGGTCCCTGCAGCTCTCATTTGCTCCAACAAAGTCTGCATCATCTCCTGTTGACTCTTCAACAACCTCTCTTGCAGTGAATTTGTTATGGGTTCCATTTCATCCCGGGTTATGTAGATCGAAGCTGGTACTTCCTCACCTCCGGAGGATGCTTCCTGACTTCCTTCCTGTCGGCTTCTCTCAGCCCTTATCCTTCTACTGTTTTGCCTAGCCATTGTCTTCCAAATCCAAACTTCTATCCGATGCAGCGGGTGCTAGTCCTTTTCAGTGAAAGCACCGAAGTGTTTGCACCAAAATTGGCCACAAACCCCAAATACCGTTAAAGCACCAGTGTATGAATACAAATCAGCGATATTCAAACACAAATCACAGATCTCATCAAATAACCCAAATATGTTTTCACAAAAAATGGGCAAACACCTCCAAGTCGTATCATTTAGTTGATTTTATGTTGTTCGTAGTGATTTGGGTGGTTTATGCAAATATGTAAAAAACAGGGACTAAACTGTAAAAGACACACAGATTTATAGTGGTTCGGCCAGAATGTGCCTATGTCCACTTTATATGTTAGTCTCCTTTTCCGATCCGATTACAAGTACAAAGCTTTGATTACAAGTATATCAAAGTTGTTTGAAAGTTCCTTTCAGGCTTGAGCTCTCCAACTTTTCCGCCATTGTTGTACCCCTGCCCCTCTATTTATAGAGTGAGGCTGGGGGCATAGGTCTTGGATGTATATAGCTGCTGGTGGGCCTGGGCTGATGCAATCTGGCCTGGCAAAGTTGGTTCGGTAGCTCCTTGGTTCGGCGGTGAGTGGAGTGTTGACTGGACCGGTAGTGTGTGGAGCGTGGGTTGGTTCGGCAGCCCCGGTCCGGTAGTGGTTAGTTTGACTCGATGGTGAGTTGGTTCGGCGAGGCCTTGGACCGGTGGAGCTTGGTTCGGTGGGAAGGAAAGTGGAGTTGGTTCAGTGGTGAGAGGAAGTGGAGTTGGTTCGGTGGTGAGAGGAAGTGGAGTTGGTTCGGTGGGAGGGAAGATGGCTGGTTCGGCTATGCTTTGGACCGGCATTGTTTTGGACCTGTAATAGGTAAAAACGTGCCCAGCAGATCATATCTCCTTCATACGAACTCCGATTATCCTGAAAATTGAAACATAGCCTTTCCTAGTCCTTATCATCATTTCCAATCAATTTCGTCCCGATCAAAACTCAACCAAATTTTAATAATATCGACCGTAGCCTTGATCCCAATCGATTTCCAATCCCGACATCTATCATTCCTTGCGAATTTGTTGATATTCCAGTTTTTACCCAAAAAGTGGGATAACATCTAGATGCTAAAACTTTCTACATAAAAGATTTCACTACTTGAGTATTCTATACGGAATCATAACATAAGGGCATCATACTTCTGGTTGTAATGACGATCTAAGTATATCATAGCATAACAATAACCTATGTGCATTTACCGTGAAACAGTAACCAATACATTGGCGTACCATAAGCCAAAACAAACATATGTGCCGTAATGTCAATCGACTCTCTCCATAAGCAAGTAGAGTCGTCCTCTATCATCACTCTACATATAGTTTAATTTCAGAAAACTTTGGTTATTTTTTGCAATACTTTATTTTTACAATATTATTTTGTACAATTTATCTCTTTTATCATATATATAAGCATAAATCATTTTATTTTCTAATCGGACAATTTTCAACACCTTTAAATAATACGTAATGTCAACGATTAAAAATATATTTTAAAAATTCATTTTTGCAACTAGCTATATCCATATCGAATGTACAAAAATTTTAAATCATTTATTAATGCATATGTTCAAGAGTTTATATCACAAATCCTTATATTTAACTTAGAAAATTAAGCATGTAAATCATATATTTTTAAATTTTACTTTATAAACAGAAATTTTCATAAAAGTGTAAATAAAATGTAATAATTCTTTTCAACGTGTGACAAAAATATTTAAAAAATAAAATATATTCAAAAGATGCATATTACTTACAATTAAACTTACTTTCAAAAGTTTCTTTGTTAAGAAAAGTACATATCAAAGTATAACTGCAACAATGTGCCTTATACTAAACTTTTTTACAAAAATAAAATATTTAAAATAACCATGGGAAATTACTTCTTATTAAATTTAGTGGTTTTTTTCAATACATTAAACAAACTTTGACTCCTCTTTTTTCAAAAAATCTCAAATAATATTGTTTTTAAGTTTTTAGGAACAAAATTCTAATAATTAAAATACTTTAGTTAGAGTTGATAATACAACTTAACTTAAACAAGTCCAGCTTGGTCGTGCAATCTAACAATGCATCAAGTGCCTCCATTATGCCTTCTTAACATCACACTTAATTTCCATGGGCTCAAAGGTACTACTCTTCTTCTTATTCATCATTAGTCCCACAATATCCTGTACCGCTAGTTGGTATAGAGACCTGTTATTAGCAATTTTTATTGAGTAAATTATAACAAATATGATGAATTTATTTTTTGTTGCAAACCTATTTTTAATCTCAACATTTATTTTACTCATACTTGTTTACTTATATATGGGATAAGCCAAATACTACCTCTACATGTAAAAATATATGGCATGTGGCATGTGTGTATGTGTAAATATGTATATGTGTGTGTCTATAATAGAAAACTACCAATTTTCTCTCTCATACGCTCTAATTTAGAAGGAATCGCTTAACCTAAGCTCTGATACAATATATTGCAACCTGTCTTCCACGACGGCCCTATCCACAACTAAAAGTGGTGTTGACATCGTGGATGCCAATAATGATGGATCATTTTGAGGTAAAACACAAAATAGATCGTAGAGCTATCTATTAAAATCTACACTTTATGAAACTCATAGCGAAGGAATAAAATATAATAATTAATATTACAATCTCAGACAAATAAAATAAGGGAGTATCACATAGCATTCCAACTGCATAATCCTTCAAAACTATTAATCAGAAAACATACAATATCTTGAAATAACTGGATAAAAAATATTATATAATTAATAGGAAAATAAATGCATGCCTCTATTTCACCATCGTATCTCCAAAATCACCATCGATCTTCTCTATCTACCTACCACAGTAAAACAAAAGGAAGAAGAGGATAGAGTGGGTTAGACATACGTCTGGTAAGTGAAACATACCATATTAGTGCATAATACTAATAAACTTGTAATACAACACTGACGCTTATAAAACACACTTTCAACTTATGTCATCTACACGTAACATGTAAGATAAAGGCAATATAATGCTATAGTGTTATCATATGTTATGGTCTCACTAAGATCCACTCCATGCCTAATCACATGCACATGATTGAGCCCAAATTCCCAACTCGCGTGCTGAAATCGATTAAGGCGCGATGAAGCCCATAATCCTAACTTTCCATTGTCAAAATGTTTGCATATGATTAAGCCTAAAGTCTTAACTCGCATGTAGTAATCAATTGCGATACGATTGAGCTCAAAGTCCCAACCTGCTATCATCGAAAAGGTATGCAGCTCCCTACTGAGAAACTACATGTTTCAATACGCTATCGTTAATTTGCAAGTGACTCACTACTAAGGAACTATACGCCTCAGCTTGCTATGTTAAATCATACATCCAGAACTTAGCTCCTCTGAATGTACCATATCAACAAATCGTAATAGAATTGCTAGTGAGGAACTATATGTCTCAGCTTGCTATAACCAAACCGTAAGCGACTTGCTACTGATGAATTATGTGTCTCAGTCCACTATCACATAATTGTACAATGAGGACCCAACTTCTCTTAATGTATCATATCGTCAAATCATAATCAACTCACCACTGTGGAATTATTTGTCTCATCCAACTACCACCAAATCGTATGCACATGATTGAGCCTAAAGTCCCAACTCGCATGTACATGACAACTAAGGTCAAGTCCAAGCTAGCCATCCCTAAATGGTTTGCAACACTACTGGGATCAAGCCCAAAACACATTATCGCCCTACCGTTTGCGATGTTATTGGATCAAGTCCCAACCTATCATCGACAAACTCTAGTAATACAACCAAGGACCAATTTCCTTTTATGTGTACTGAAACTAACTAGTAGATCCCCCATATAACGGATCTACTAAAATAAGGAAATTTTATAAGTGTCTTAAAACATAGAAAATTTAACAACCCTGGTTTTAGTGATTACTTGTAATATTAAATTATAACGATGGTTACAATTTAATATTGGAAAATAAAAATAAATTAAACATTTAAATTATTTATTTTGAATAAATAATAAATTTGGTAAGAATAAAATGGGGTTAAGATGATAGTGTTGGTTAGAAATGGTGAATATTGGAAATATTTTTATTTAGGTATTAACTGAATTAATTAAGTGGGATAAAGGAACTAATTCAATAATAATTTGTTGAAATAAATGTAAAATGATGAAAGTAAAGTTTTAAAAAGCTTTATTATATTAGTTTGGAGAAAATGAGAATTTTATAGCTTTAATTTGGTAAAATGCAATAACTTTGCAAATTATTGCCAAATGTGATTTTTATCAATTTTAAATGAAATATTTGAAATTATTGCAATGCATTATAAAATAAAATGATGGAATTTTTATCTAAAATAATTTTTGAATGTAATAATGAAGTTAATATGGGTTCTATTTAATTTGACAAGAAATAATTTTTATGTAAATTTTAATGTTAAAAACGGTGTTTTATGTAATTAAAGATATAAATTGATGAATTTAACAAAAAATGGAGTTATAATAGTGGAATTTAATTTTTGTAACTAAAATAATTTTATTTATGTTGTGTAACATTTTTGTAAAACACAAACAATTGTTGTATGAAATTTGTTTGGTTTAGGAATGTGAAATATTGTGTAAATATTGAAAAAAAAGAGTGTAACATGAATATACTAAACCAAATTTTCATTAAGTGTTGTATTAGGCTAATATGTTGAGGATTAAAGCCCAAAACCAATTCTAGAATCATTAGGAAGAAACTGTACGTAGTTTCTCCTTCTCCCTTCTCATTTGCATCTCTTTCTCAAAAACAAAATACAGTAAAAGAAAATGGCCGCCTCCTTAACAAATTAAAAACCTTGTTTCTAACTAGCTGAAATTAAAAAGAAAGCTGGAAAATTATAGATTATAAACATGCAATCAAAAAACAAAACCCTAAAAATCATCTCCTCAATCTTCTGTTTGAAAACGAAACATCTGCAGCTTGTTTTCTTTGCCTACATGTTGTATTTCTAAGCTTTTATAGGTTTGTAGAGCCTCTTTGATCCATAAAGTTTGTATCTTGCTATTTAGATTTGCTTAAATTTGTGCCAAGGTGGGTAAAATCTTACAATTTCTAACTTGAATGAGTTATATGCTGAAAATTTATTGAATCTGTGCTTACTGTAACGAATAGTTGGTTGTGACTTTTTACAGTGCAAATCTTCTCTATAGTTCTTCTTTCTTTGATTACAACTCTTTGTTCCTGTCAAGAAATCATGTCGGATTTTCTCCAGAGTGTAGTTTTAGTGTTGTAGTTGGTGCGTGCAAATTTTCACTGTCAAATCCATCTTGTAGATAGTTGAAAACATTGCTCAAAATTTGAATCGAAATAGAGAAATCGACCTATAGAAATCACGAATTTCAGGTCGAAAAAAAACCTACCTAGGTCGACCTTAAGGTCGACCCAAGCACTACATAGGTCAACCATAAGGTCGACCTATGCCATACAGGGTCGACCTATAGGTCGACCTGAGTATGCATGCTTTTGCCACTTCTTCTCAATGTTCTTCAGTGTTCTCCAGCTTGTTTCAACAGCTATTGATGCTTGTATTTGGTGATATTTTGTGATGATTTTGAAGGGCTCGAGCCTATCAATAGGTAAGCCAATATTTTGGTTGATCCGAACTCCGAATTGACGAATTTTTGAGATGTTTTTATATGCTGAATTTCTAGTGTTTTCAGACGATTTCTATTGTTTTGGAGCATGGATTTTCCAAACGATTTTTGAAATAAATTTTAGAATAAAATAGCTTTCGAGATAAATATTTTAAAATATTTAAAATTATTTTTAAAAGCTATTAAAATATATATTCTCTCAAATAAAGAGAAATTTTCAAAGAATTGTTTTCCAAATGATTTCAAAAATTGGTTTAAAAACTAGTTTTCTCAAGTAAATTATTTTTTATATAAAATACACTATTTTGCACTCTTCGAACGTATGAGAAAGTGAATTAAACGATTTAGTAAAACATGTGGTATGTGACACATGCGTTTACCATTTCGATCAATTCCGGATGTGTTCGTTTGAAGCTTTGAACTTTCAAGTTGTTATTTGTAATTGCCATTCCATGGCATGTTTTGAGATTATGAATTCCTATTTTTAGGAATTATTTGAGATTGCCATTCTTTGGCGAGTTTTGAGGTTTGAGATCTCCTATTTTAGGAGTTGTGGTCAATGAAAACCATCACAATGTCTTTTGTACTTGTCGATGACATGAAGCAAGTTATGAGCTTTCTGAGTTTTATGGTTTTGATGATGTTGTTTTCTGATGTGGAAATGGCTAACGGTTAGTATACTGTTAATTGAGAACGTGTGGTATTGGATGCACTGTTAACACTTTTCAGGTTTCTATCTAAGAGTTTGTGACTCATCCACGAGTTATGCCAGTACTATAGACCTTCGAGTCATCACGAGGATCATGTGACTTCGGTCACCACTAGTTATGTGACTTTGGTCACCATAAGTTATGTGACTTCGAGTCTATGAGATAGGTACCTAATAAATAGTACTGGACATGAGTTTAGCACGTGCAGCATTGCTTCGGCATGCAATCGGGGATTTGGATTTAATTCGGGATTTTTCTGAGTATTGATGTTTTATGATTTCACCTTTTTCGTGATTCTATTTTATAAATTTTATAGCCTAGAGCTATATGAGATTTTATTCATATATGGAGATTTCATCTATAAGGTTTTGAACTCTTAATTGAGTTCCACGAGTAATGGGATTTTCTGAATCTTGAACTCTTAATTAAGTTCCTTTAGTTATAAGATTTTTGATGGTTTCTGTGGTTTCCTTCTGATATTTTATAAGAATTTATTAGAATTTATATTTGAGTAGCTTTTAAGAAGAAAACGTTCATATCGAATTGATGTTATCCATGAGTTAACCCTTAAGATATTACGGAGTTTTCCGTCTCTTGGAATTTGTGTAAATCCGAGTTTATACCATTCCTTTTTTATTAAAGGAATGTTTCCTTTATGAGACTTATATCCTATTTATCATTTCTAATCATCTTGTTCAAGTTATACTAACCCATGTATTCATTACTCGGGTCAGACCGAGTTGCAGGTTGGACTATTTGGCTTTTGCTTAGCTGTTCTCTGTGGATCCATCTATCGACCTTTTGGATATATGCCTAGTTTTTGAGTAGTTATCTTGTAGTAGTTTGATTTGATTATGTATATTACTTTGTATGGGACTTGATGTATATTTATATAGTGGTGTTTCACCACTCATGTATGACACTATGTATTGTACTTGATGTATGTATTTAACTAATTATGTTTGATGTTCTGTGATTTATGTTCATTATTTATATTGTGTTTTTTTTGAATCGATCCTGTAGCCACCACAGTATTGTATTAGGTAAGAATTGAGTATGTCAAACCACTTAAGATGAAATGAAATAAAGGAGCCATATTATCGACATGCTTAATAATTATTTCATACAAGACCATGATGGTCGCTCCTAAACTTCCCTATTCACTGCACTAGCAGACAGTATTACCTAGTAATACTCTTTGTTAGTGTGGGTCTCAGGGTCGGGCGTCACAGCTTGGTATCAAAGATGAATTCAGAACAAAATATAATAAATACAGAACAGTTTACATACTACGATACATCAAGTGTGATATGAGTGAAAATATCGTCCCTATTCGAAGTTGTTTCTAATCTTACCGTTAACATTTCCGAGTCCTTTTAAGGTAGATATATGAGGATATGTCAAGGAATGTAATTTAGTTTCGTAGTATTCCATAATTAAATGAATAATATCTTACCCTATGAATATTCTTTATTGTGATTGTTCTATTCGAGTTCTCTTTGGTACGGGTGCTTGACACTCATCTGTATCGAAGAAATTTGTTGATGCCGTTGGATGTTCTTTTTTTATTACTTCTTAAAGGATTGCGAATCCTATTGAGGGGATCCGCAATATTTGGCTTGTTGAGTGAGAATAGAGAGATTGTTCTTTTAAGCATTTCTTTTCGTGCGGAATTGCACGTTATTTACTATCTTGGGTTTGTTGTGAATTTGGGATGGATCAGCTTGCATGTTATCAAGCACGAACCCTATGTTTTTGAAAGGATCCTATATTTAGGCATCCTAATTTGGCTGATTGTTGTCTCTTGTTCTTCAGAATGTTGATGGAGATTCCAAAGTATCTTTATTTGCTCTTTAGTCTCGAGATGATGATGAAGTATCTCGTATTCCAATCATTTGTAATTTAGTTGATGTAGTTGAGCTCGTTTTGGGTTTTCCACCCAAGCGGCTAATATCTCATTCCTGGTACTTACACTATTAGTCATCCTCCCACGAGGATGTCCACTTAGGTAATGAGGAACTCTAAAAGTAATTGCTGAAGCTTGAAGTTAAGCAATTCATTCAGTCCAATCTTCACTGTGGGGTGTCACGGTCATCTTGTTGAGAAATCTGTAGATATTCTTAGCCTTTGCATCCACTTTGCTAAGCTTAATAAGTTATCCATTAGAACGAGTATCCATTGCCTTGAATCAACGACGTGTTCAATCATTTGAGTGGTGCTAGGGTCTTTTCTCAACTTGACCTTACATTGATTTGATCAGTTACGAGTTGCGGAGGATAGTGTTCCTCTTACCATATTCCGAACTCATTATCATTCTTATGAGTGGCTCGTTATACCGTTCGGTTTAACGAATGTTCCAGCTTAATTCGTCAATCTTATGAATCGAGTATTTTGGGAATATCTCGATGTGTTGTTCTTGTTTTCAGTGATGATGACTAAAAGCAATAAATTTAAATTGCAAATCTTTTTAATAGAAGATATCTTATGGACATAAATGAATACATTTATTGAGACAAGCAAAGAATGTTTTGTAAAATTATATAAGAGGCATGTTTATCATTTAGAAAATGATTTTTGTGTTGGATTGTCCATCGAGTGCTTTAAGAATTCTGGTCGATGCGCTTGATCAATGTTATCTATAGGAATTTCCCAAACGCAAAGATGAGATAGTCAGACTTGATGCAAATTAAGTTGTAATAAATTAAGGTTTGAAAATAAATTAAAATTGGTTTGAGTATTAATTTAAGATGTCTAGGGCGGCCATTAAACCATAGAGATTGTCGGAGGAGTGGAGAGGCAGTTTTGATCATTTCGTCAACTCTATAGCCAATCGATGAGGGTATTCGCTATAAATTAATAGAGAGGCAATGCTATTAAATTATTTTAAACTTGTGAAATTGAATGTGATTAACCTTGTAATTTGTTATGTAAGTATAACCTATAAGAATCCAAATGATGATATCACATGGTAATTTGAGTAAGTAAAATAAATAATTCTAATCAAAGAGATATCTTTATTAGAAGAAACTATTATGTGATGGTTTGATTAACAAAATGATGTATTCAAAATAAGAAAAGGTATTGGGTAGAAAAAATTAAAATATCAATTGAATGTTTAAGTTCAAGGTTATATAGATGATTATAAAAAAATTGTTTTGACAATTGGGTGTCGAATAATAATAGATAGTAAGAGTTAAAATTCTATCTTAAAGAAAATAATGAAATGCTAAATTTAGATTTATAGCATGGATTCATAAACAAGTTTTTGTTTTAAACTTTGATGGTATTAAAATTAGTTGGTATGAATTTGTAAAATTCTTTTGAAACACGATTGAGTTAATTATCAACCTAAGTTAATTTCTTGTTGATAATAAGATGGAATTTAATTTCGTGGCAAGAGGTAAAAATTTAAAGGGTGCATTTATTATAAAATGCTTTGTTATGAAATGTAAGAGATAATAATTGAATAAGTTATGGGGTTCAATAATTTCAAATTATGAGATGAAATCATTTTAAATTGTGAGAAATTTTTTAAAATTTAATATGTAAATCCAAAATTTATTTTGGATGAAAATTTGTCTCTTATAAATGGAAGAGATTAATTATCTCTTTCAAATTGAGTCTTTAAAAATTTATTATTAGAGAACTTGTTTGTGTAAAGAAATGGAAGCATATCTAATTTGCGAATTGTTTCTTTAAAAGATAATTACATAAAGTAAATCATAATTTTGGAAGGTCCTAGCTTTTCAAAAAAAGGATTTTGGATAAAATGATTTGTCATAAAAAGCTTCTTTACAAAACGTAGTTTGGAATTAGAATGGTCTGGGAATTTCAAGTTTTAATTTGATTTTAAAAGCTGAACATTTATTTGGTAAAGTGCTGTATTAAAATGGCAATAACTTGAGATTTATAATTCCAAATGAGATCATTCTTTTTGCAAACGAAAGAGCTTTTAGTAAGCTATAAATTTTCTTTTTATCACTTTGGGATGTTTTTCTTTTTATTTCATTTTAAAATGGGTTTGAAAGTGGGCGGACATCCCTGTCCTATTATAAAATTTCAAGATTTATGCTGAAACTAAATTTGGCATAACTTCAAAACCGTAAATTCGATTCTAATGATCTTTATATTGATAGAAAGTATAGACTTAGTATAACAACTTTCATTTTATAAATATTATCAGGTTTTTTTGTTTGTTGTGTCAAAAATTGAGTTCTTTACAGAAGGTCTAAATTGAAAGAGATTTGTTTCCTTTAAAAGCAAAGTGTAATACTATCTATTTAGTAAGTGTAATTTAATAGATCATTGAAGTGGAAAATATGTTACGAACCATAACATATTTGTGGGAAAATTAAAGGGTTAAATAACTCAAACTTTATTCACTTCGAATAAAGAGTGATGAGGTTAAATTAAAAATTAAATAAGAAGCTTTAAAAATATTCAAGTATGGAAAATTGAGAATTTTGAAGATAATGGATTTGAAAACTCTAAGAACATTTGATTAGTAAAAAATGTATAAAAATCTATTCCTTGAGTTTATCTTGCCTTTGTGCAATTATTTTACAACTTGCATTTAGGCAGTCGTATGAGTTTGGTGTTATTTGAAGTAACCACCTACCTCTTGATGAGTTTTCTTCCCATAGCAATTTTCAATCTTATATCGGTATGACTCCTCTCATAACTTTATACGGAAGATCATGTCGATTGCTACCCTATGAAGTTGGAATCTGGGAGAAAGAGATAACTAAACCCTGACTCTATCCGAGAAGCTTTTGAGGAATCGATCACGCCCGATTAATCTCTTATGTAGCATCCTGTTTGTATTCTTGTTTCGAAGGTGAGATGCCTTCAAAATCATGATGCTCTGCTCATGAAAGTTTAATGGTCCGATAAATGTCCACACTTGGGAAACCATAGAATTTCTCGAGCAATCTTATGTTAGTTTTCTATCTTCTTGAGTTAAGGGTGAGGAAATTTTAAACTCGAACTATCTATTTCTCTTTGCTTGATGAAATAAATTGTGTTATTTACAGCTCTTCTCTAGAAATTGCGAGGACGCAATTTTTATAACGGAGGAGTCTGTAACAACCTTGGTTTTGGTGATTACTTGTAATATTAAAATATAATGGTGGTTATAATTTAATTTTGGAAAATAAGAATAAATTGGAAAATTAAAATTGTTTATTTTGAATAAACAATAAATTTGGAAAGAATAAAATGGAGTTAAGATGATAATGTTGGTTAGAAAGGGTGAATATTAGAAGTACTTTGATTTGGGTATTAACTGAATTAATTATGTGGGATAAAGGAATTAATTGTGATAACCTGAATTTCTGAGCATCTGTTAATTGAAAATTAACAGGATTAAAATTATTAAAATACTTATTTGTAAATTGAACAAATTAAATTCTGGTATATATGTATATCTGAATATGTACATATGAATTTGAACTATAATAAATACTGAATTATAAATATTTGGATAAATATTCATTTAAAAATCTCCTAATATAATCGTCTAAAATTATAAATTATTCTTTTAAAACAAATAATAAAAATGGAATATGTGTGTGTATATATATAGATGAGTAGATTTTAATAGAAATAAAAATCATTATTTTCATAAAAATTATATAATATATATATAAGACAAATTTGAGACGGGTTTGTTTAAAAATGTATAAGATTTATTTGTATATTATTTGTTTTATAATATTTGTTTTAAAGTAATTTTTATATATAATAATGTATTTAGATAAATGTTTATTTATTGGGAAATCATATTTAAAAGCTTTCAAATCATTTATAAATAAAAAAATAATATAGTTATTACAAGTGTTAAAGTTATAAACCTCTTAACTAACATGTGTTAGCTTATTAACTTAAGTTGAGACAAGTGTCCCATTTATTTTATTTTTCTTTTAAATTTTAACGAAACCTAAATTAACTTATATAAAAATCTATCTTTAAACCTAGATTATCAAAACTAAGATCACATGAAAACATTTTCAAGTCTGCAATCTTCTCAGACCAAAACCATGCAAGCAGTTTTCAAAAGTCTGCAACCATCTCAAGCCAAAAATCTGTAATTCATCTCCACTAAACCAAATGCAAGCCAGAGAAAATGTTATTCAAGTGTTTGAAATCATTTTTCTTAAAGCTTGTAAACAAATCAAGCTCTGTCATTTAAGCCTGTAATGCTTTATCTTCAAACCGAGATCGAGTCTGAAGTCGTCATCATCTCAGTCAACTAAGCTTTTTAGTTTTAAGAGTTCAAGCAACCTGTATTTCAGTTTTAAGGAAAATCAAATCAAGCATCCATGTTTCAGGCTCTCTGTTTAAACTTCCAAAGGTGAGTAAACTGATCTTAATATTTCAAAACTCACATGCATTTTTGCTTGTATGAAGTAATTGTCAAAGTTTGGATGAAAATTATCCTTGCATGATTGTTTGGAAATGAAGAATGTATATGAAAGCTATAAATTTAGTGCATGTCTGGACCACCAGTTTCTAATCAAACATATTTTTTTTCCAGATTTAAAAAAAAAATCTGATATTTAGTATAAAAGAATCTCTGCATCATAAAAGGGTGAGTAACACCACTTTTAAAATTTTATGTAAACAAGGTTGCATGGTTAACAACTGATGCCAAATATGTTTGTGAGTATGTATAGTAATAAATTTATGTGAATATTTAAAAAAATAATGAATGTATGCTGGAATACCTCTGTTCCAAGTTGTTCCTATATATCCATCATTTTATTCTTAGTTCGTTCCATAACTTAGTAAACTGAGAAAAGAAAAATAAACAGCTTTATTTACAAACTCAAACAATTCTTTCAACAACAAGGCAAAACAGATTTACAGGGATTTTAACTCCAGCTCTTCAAACAAATTTGTTCTCTGTTTCAACAGTAATTCAAGTGAGTAAACATTTCTAAATTAAAGTTAAGTAGATAATTATCTTATTTCGTGATGATAACTGTTCTGTATGTACGCATGTAAATAAATCTGTGTGTATATATGATGTATGCTGATCTGTTGATCCTAACTTCTCTGTTCTTAGTTCAGAGCATATGTTTTCGATCGATGTTCAAAAATCTTTGCTTGTGTTCTCTGTGGGACTGTGAAATTTAAACAATATCTTGTTTAGTTAAAGCGTAATCCAGGAATTATAAATAGATTCAAGTATTATAAGATTTAAACTATGTTAAACCTGGGAAATACAGTAGAGATTCTTAAAACATGTAAAATTGATTCATCTTCATTTACTGTTTTGAGACTATAACTTGAATCAATTTTAAAAGTTATGATTTTTTAAAACAAATATCAGAATTTTTAACATTAAAATGAATGTGAATTTTTGGATTGTCTGAAAATGGGTTTTTAGTGATTTCTGTGGGATGGAACATTTGGGGTGGTAGGGAACATTGCTGGAGGTGGAGGAGATGGTGGGAATTCAGGCAAAAATGCTAAGAGGGTTTATCACCTCCTGTGGCGCTGGTGGTAGATTAAAAAGGGGTTTTAAACCCTAGTTTTGTTGAAGCTGGGTTTGGGGTCGTCGTGGCTACTCTGATGATGCGAGTTGCTTAAAACTTTGGGGAATGGCGGCGTGGAAGCAAGGCAAGGCATGGCCGAAGTTATATTGCCTACGGTGATCGGAGACGCTAATGCGGGGTGAACTTAGGCGATGGTATTCGAAGTATTTGAGGTTCGTTCGATCGATTCTGTATTTTCGAGGAGATTCGATGATTTGATAGGCGAGTCGAATCAGGGGATGGAAGTTGACGTATTGATGGTCGGCGCAATGTTCGACGCCGGTCAGATAGGATGTGCACGTGTACAAGGCCGCTGTGCATCAGTGATGTTTCATGAGGAAGATGAAGAGAGAGAGAGCCCTGGGAAAATCTGGGAAATTGAGTGGTTAGTTTGGGTTCTCATGCCTGTTGGTTGCGTGTGTTATTTCATTCAGCAAAATTGACTGATAAAGTATTTCGACAAGAAGAAGAAAAAAAGGGGAAGGTATCAGGTTTTGTTCGAGTAAGTGCGAGTTTTGACTCGAGAAAATTAAGCAGTAACTAAATCTTTTAAGTTAACGAAATGGAATTTTAATATGTTGCTTAATTATTCTTTGAGGATAAAGTATGGCTTGAGTGTTTGAATTAATTAAGTAAAATTATTTATTTAACTTGAAAGTTAATTCTTAAGCTACTTAATTAATAAAGATTAAACGAGAGTAATTAAGGGTTGGTTAATTATTGAATGTGATTAGTTATAGGACAATTAATCAATGTAGAGATTATAAAACAATGTTTTAATTTTAAGAGAATTAAGGATCTAATGTCTTGAGATTAATTAAGTTAATTAGGAAACCAAGTATAATTAAATAATTTATTATAAAGGGTTAATTAAGTAATTAATCAAGAGTAATTAGTTAGTTTAATTAATAATTAAGAATTAATTACTTGTTGTAATTAATTAAAAGATTAATATAATTAATTAAGGAATTAATTAATTAAGGAAATTAATTGCAGGATGGCAAATTACTAATTAATTAAGATTGATTAAGGGAAGTAATTTATTAAGAATCATTAGTTAATGTAATTAATTAATGTAATTAATTAATGTAATCAATGAAAGTAATTAAAGATTAATTACTATAAATGGTTAAGGATAATAATTTTTATGTATTGAAGATAACTAATCAAGAATGGACAGTTAAAAGATGAGTATAAATCGATTTGCAATTATTAATGACTAAGTAAATGTAATCTAAGTTATTAAAGGATTAGCAAGTAATTTGCTTAGAGAAAAATTAAAATTGATCTTAGAGACGATACCTCCTGTTTATGAATGATTGAATGATGATTAAATACCTTGAATTGATGGATATCTCGGTTATGAAATGCTTTTGATATAATTTGAATGGATGGACAATGATAATGTAGATAACTATCGATAATGAATTGTTGTGTAAAAAGTGGCATCTAGAATTTAAAATTGAATTGTATTTCACTCGAATAACTTGGGTTGAGGGTGTTGGGTTCGAAGAAACCATAGTCGGGTATTAGTAATACCGGAAACCACTTCGATTCTTTATAATTTGCTAGGTGAAATCAATAAGCTAGAATGGAATGATTTAAGTGAATTAGACCATTTAATCTAAGTTTAGTACTTAGAAATTGGTGAGTGAAATAAATAAGGTCGATAACAATTTGTGAAATTGTAATTGATACAAGTTACCCGGGTTTTATATATAAAAGTTGTATGCTTTTGAAATTTATGTTAGAAGGGTTTACTCACGCTGGTTTCCAGCCTGACCCGGGTGTTACTTTGATGTAATGCTCGGGTCAGACCGAGTGTTACAGATTTTCAGGTAAGGGCATTCTGGAGCTCAGGAGACAAGCTGGATGACAGGGACATATAGAGAGTTTCCACTGTGATATTGTAGTATCTGGACATGATTGTTTGTCCAATGTTCATGTTTATGTCTAACTCTGATGTAGTTAAATGTAAATTAACAGATATAGTTTTCTTTGTATAACTGCTATTTTATTTGATATTATATTTTATCCGCTGTGAATGTGAGATTGTGTGTTTCTTTTCTGTTCTTCTTCTATCTCTTTCTTCTTTCTTTTTCTTCTTTTCACTAACTATCTGGAAATTTCGGGTTTGAAATTTCCGGGTCGTTACATTTGGTATCAGAGCAGAAGGTTAAGCGAGAACCTTGGCTCTGTTGGGATTACTCATTAAGGATTGGGTAAGTGGTACCCTAGAATGAGTTGAGTGTGTATATATATATGAGAGAGCGTACTTGTATTTTCTTATATAACGATTTTTAAATGATTTCAAAAGTAAATGAATCTTATATAAGAAATAGATTATCTAAGGAAATTGGTTGTAGTATTAATTAAATTAAAAGTAATAGTAAGAATTAAGTGGTAATAGAATTACAACCAAATTGAATTTAAAGACAAGTTTGAAATGGATTCAAACTAAAATTGAAATCTTGAATTGGAATGGTATTTCAAAATATGATGAATTAGAATTGGTTTTAAACCAAAGAAATAGATGGTTATTGTGTTTAATAATGGAATGATTGTTTTTCAATAAACAATAAAATGTTTTAAGGAAGTAACCATTTAAAAAGGAAATAATTTGTAAATGTGAAAGGATATAAATAATAGTGGGTTTCAAATTGTGAAGTCCTGAATCTCTAAGTTTAAAAATTTGAATTGGTTTCAAATGTTAAAGGAAATAATATTATTCAAACTACTTTGAATATGATCTTATTTTAAAAATAAGAAATGTTTGAAAATTTTAAAGAAAATTTGTTTGAATTAAAAACCAAAGGTGGTTTAAAATTTTAAAGTATAACTTGGTATGTAAAAGAAATTAATATGTATATATGTGGATATACATAATATCAAAGTTGGTTTGAAATAAACTCTAAATATTGAGTTTTGAATTTGGAATAAGATGTGATATCCAAGTGATAAGTTTTGAACTTATAAATGGGTAAAATTATTAATGTGAAGTTTAGAATTTTGAAATTTGAAATGGAGAATTCAAGTTGGAGTGAGGTTATTCGGGATTGATTGAATTTAACTCGAAGGAAGTTAAATAAGTTTGAATGAACAATCTGATTTGGAAATTTCAAAATGAAATTGAGATTTAATTTGGAAAGTTAAAAGGTTAATCTGAATTGGGAGTTTGTGAGACCTCAAAATGGGTTTGAGATCTGGAAATTGTAAATTGATGGATGTTTTGAAATAATTGGATGATATCATCCTATTGTTATTAATAATCTTTAAATTGTGAATTGGATTAATTTGAATCAATTTGAATTAAAGTGGTTCAATTTGAAATTAGTCCAAATTCATTGGAATAATTTGGAATTATAATTAATGTTGAATGATTTTAAATTCAAATGGAATTTGAATTAAATTTGGGAGGAAATCAAGAATAATTCAACTTGATTTGGAAATGGAATTTGAAATTGGGATTAATTCAACTGGAGTTGGAACGGATTGGAATTGAAGTAGGTTCAATTGAATGGATATTAGTCCAAGGTGATTGGAATAACTTGGGATTGTAATTAAAGCTGAATATGTTTAAAATCAAATGGAATTTGATTTAAATTTGAAAAGGAATTGAGAATTAATTCAGCTTGAATTGGGAATAAATCAATTTCAATGGAAATTGAGGTTATTTAGATTGGAATTGGGTAAATTTAAATGGAAAAGGAAATTTAAATTGAATTGATAAGTATGGAGATTGGAAAGAGAACAGTTTTGACTCTGGACTATTTTAAAATAAATTGTTTTTAATATAAACTATTCATTATATATACAACTTTTCTTTTAAAAGCCAAACTATCTTATACTTGTTTTACAATTATTTTTGAAACTGTTTAACAATTTTCTAATTATTCTATAAACTAATTACTATTTTCAACTACTAATTACTATTTTATAGTTATTTTGCAATTATTTAAAATTTCTTTGACTATTTAACTATTTTCCAATTATTTTACAATTACTGAACTATTTTACAGCTATTTTACAAACTAGTAATTATTTTCCAACTACTTATCTATTTATAAAAATTTCAAGTTATTTTCTAAATAAACTGGTCGGAGTTCAAACTGTTATTGGTTGAATACCCAATCGAGATAAAACAGAGGTGATAATCCAAATGGGATTGAAGCGGTTGTGAATAAGTGAATAAAAAATTAAATAAGAATAGAGAGAAATTGATTTGGCTAATAAGCAATGAAGTTAAATACGTAGGATGTATGTATGTTATTCTATTCGCATAGTGATTTGATCCAGATTCGAGCACAGAATTTCGAGATAGTATGTCGATCCGAGTTGGGATTTTTCACTCGATTTTCGACGGCGAACCTGGATATGAGTTGTTGATTGGTTCTGGATATTCTCTATCATAGTTATGACTATGCAAGGAGAATGACGGTTTCTGATCAAGAAACCAGATCTGTGTCCGCACTAGAAAGTCGGTTGGACAATACTAGTTCGGAAGTGAAATTGTGTGATCGAATAAGCAATCAGATTGGTATGGCGTACGAATGATATGTGTACATCGTACGAATTAGAATGAAATTGATATTGAAAAGAGTAATCAAATTTGAATATTTGATTTTGAATAAAAAAAGTATATATCTTTGTTATATAATAAAAACTCCCCTTGATGAATCTTTGCCAGAAAGAAAGGATTTTGGAAGTGTTTGAAGGGTGAAAGGATTTTATACTAGTTTATAATGATCCAAAGATTTTTATAAAGCATTTTATATATATCTATATATATATATAAAGGATCATATGAGGATTTTGCAAAAAGGTTTTGGGAACCTATGGTTTGGAAAGGCTTTTGATTTTTAGGTAAAATCAATATTTAAGGCCTAGTTTGAGAACTATCGATTTTGGAATAATCGATTTTGTGTAAAGGAGATTTGTATGAGATCATACTAGGTGTATGATTTAAAGATACTATATATATAGTATACAGTGTTTTGATGATGGCTCTGGGGAAAAAGGCACTCCCTTGGAATGGACTTCTCAGGAGTACCACCGGGTGGTGCTGCCTTGAGCCCCAAGGGGGTTCTAAAGTTGATCCTGTGAGGAGTCCGGACTAAACTAGTTCCTGAGGATTGTTGGGTAGCGAAAGTCGATGGCGCTGATGCCCATAGGGGCATTTGGGTTATGCTGTGACGACAGTGTAACTCGATGTCGCTGCGATCTACTGTGGGGACCATAGCGAAAATCGTGTGGAGGATGAGTGTCAACGGTCTACACTTGATTTTGCCGGGAAGGAAACGCAACATCGGTAGACTGCGATCTATGGTCAAGTGGAGTGGAGAAGTTTCATTTTTGGCAGCGAAATTCGAGGGCGCTGATGCCTACAGTTATATGGGTTTTAGCTGTGATAGCTACGTAATCCCAGTTGTAGCTGCGATCTATAGCGGGTTCCATGGTGTAATCGAGGGGCGCGGAGGCCTACAGTTATCTATGGATTTTGTCGGGATGGCAACGTAACCATCGGGTTAACTACGACCATGGATGGGGGTGATGATTTCCAGAGCATTCTCACCAAAGATACATCCTCTATTTTCAAAAACTGTTTTCTATATGTTCAATAAAATTATTTTTAAAGTATTTTCACTGGGTGTTGAAGATGGGTCTACTAAGTACTTATAGATTTTCAGTCCTACGCCTGATCAACGTATGATCGAATTTCTACAAGAACAAGAACGGACCTGTTTAAACATCGAGTTATAAAATGATATATCCTATAAAAATTATTTTGGAAATATTATATAGATTTTAAAGTGTTTTAAAATGATCAAAGAATATTTTACCTGGTTTTAAAATATTTAATAAATCCTGGTTTCGTCTCTTTTCGAGGACGAAAAGATTCAAAAGGGGGAGGAATGTGATAACCCGAATTTCTGAGCATTTGTCAATTGAAAATTAACAGGATTAAAATTATTAAAATACTTATTTGTAAATTGAACAAATGAAATTCTGGTATATATGTATATATGAATATGTATATATGAATTTGAACTATAATAAATACTGAATTATAAATATTTGGATAAATATTCATTTAAAAATCTCCTAATATAATCGTCTAAAATTATAAATTATTCTTTTAAAACAAATAAAAAAAATGGAATATATGTATATATATAGATGAGTAGATTTTAATAGAAATAAAAATCATTATTTTCATAAAAATTATATAATATATATAAGACAAATTTGAGACGGGTTTGTTTAAAAATGTATAAGATTTATTTGTATATTATTTGTTTTATAATATTTGTTTTAAAGTAATTTTTATATATAATAATATATTTAGATAAATATTTATTTATTGGGAAATCATATTTAAAAGCTTTCAAATCATTTATAAATAATAATAAAAAAATAGTTATTACAAGTGTTAAAGCTATAAACCTCTTAACTAACATGTCTTAGCTTATTAACTTAAGTTGAGACAAGTGTCCCATTTATTTTAATTTTCTTTTAAATTTTAACAAGACCTAAATTAACTTATATAAAAATCTATCTTTAAACCTAGATTATCAAAACTAAGATCACATGAAAACATTTTCAAGTCTGCAATCTTCTCAGACCAAAACCATGCAAGCAGTTTTCAAAAGTCTGCAACCATCTCAAGCCAAAAATCTGTAATCATCTCCACTAAACCAAATGCAAGCCAGAGAAAATGTTATTCAAGTGTCTGAAATCATTTTTCTTGAAGCTTGTAAACAAATCAAGCTCTGTCATTTAAGCCTGTAATGCTTTATCTTCAAACCGAGATCGAGTCTGAAGTCGTCGTCATCTCAGTCAACTAAGCTTTTAAGTTTTAAGAGTTCAAGCAACCTGTATTTCAGTTTTAAGGAAAATCAAATCAAGCATCCATGTTTCAGGCTCTCTATTTAAACTTCCAAAGGTGAGTAAACTGATCTTAATATTTCAAAACTCACATGCATTTTTGCTTGTATGAAGTAATTGTCAAAGTTTGGATGAAAGTTATCCTTGGATGATTGTTTGGAAATGAAGAATGTATATGAAAGCTATAAATTTAGTGCATGTCTGGACCACCAGTTTCTAATCAAACATATTTTTTTTCCAGATTTAAAAAAAAAACAAATCTGATATTTAGTATAAAAGAATCTCTGCATCATAAAAGGGTGAGTAACACCACTTTTAAAATTTTATGTATACAAGGTTGCATGGTTAACATCTGATGCCAAATATGTTTGTGAGTATGTATAGTAATAAATTTATGTGAATATTTAAAAAAATAATGAATGTATGCTGGAATACCTCTGTTCCAAGTTGTTCCTATATATCCATCATTTTATTCTTAGTTCGTTCCATAACTTAGTAAACTGAGAAAAGAAAAATAAACAGCTTTATTTACAAACTCAAACAATTCTTTCAACAACAAGGCAAAACAAATTTACAGGGATTTTAACTCCAGCTCTTCAAACAAATTCGTTCTCTGTTTCAACAGTAATTCAAGTGAGTAAACATTTCTAAATTAAAGTTAAGTAGATAATTATCTTATTTCGTGATGATAACTGTTCTGTATGTACGCATGTAAATAAATCTGTGTGTATATATGATGTATGCTGATCTGTTGATCCTAACTTCTCTGTTCTTAGTTCAGAGCATATGTTTTCGATCGAAGTTCAAAAATCTTTGCTTGTGTTCTCTGTGGGACTGTGAAATTTAAAAAATATCTTGTTTAGTTAAAGCCTAATCCAGGAATTATAAATAGATTCAAGTATTATAAGATTTAAACTATGTTAAACCTGGGAAATACAATAGAGATTCTTAAAACATGTAAAATCAATTCATCTTTATTTACTGTTTTGAGACTATAACTTGAATCAATTTTAAAAGTAATGATTTTTTAAAACAAATATCAGAATTTTTAACAATAAAATGAATGTGAATTTTTGGATTGTCTGAAAATGGGTTTTTAGTGATTTCTGGGGGATGGAACATTTGGGGTGGTAGGGAACATTGCTGGAGGTGGAGGAGATGGTGGGAATTCAGGAAAAAATGCTAAGAGGGTTTATCACCTCCTGTGGCGCTGGTGGTAGATTAAAAAGGGGTTTTAAACCCTAGTTTTGTTGAAGCTGGGTTTGGGGTCGTCGTGGCTACTCTGATGATGCGAGTTGCTTAAAACTTTGGGGAATGGCGGCGTGGAAGCAAGGCAAGGCATGGCCGAAGTTATATTGCCTACGGTGATCGGAGACGCCAATGCGGGGTGAACTTAGGCGATGGTATTCGAAGTATTTGAGGTTCGTTCGGTCGATTCTGTATTTTCGAGTGATTCGATGATCTGATAGGCGAGTCGAATCAGGGGATGGAAGTTGACGTATTGATGGTCGGCGCAATGTTCGACGCCGGTCAGATAGCATGTGCACGTGTACAAGGCCCCTGTGCATTAGTGATGTTTCGTGAGGAAGATGAAGAGAGAGAGAGCCCTGGGAAAATCTGGGAAATTGAGTGGTTAGTTTGGGTTCTCATGCCTGTTGGTTGCGTGTCTTATTTCATTCAGCAAAATTGACTGATAAAGTATTTCGACAAGAAGAAGAAAAAAAGGGGAAGGTATCAGGTTTTGTTCGAGTAAGTACGAGTTTTGACTCGGGAAAATTAAGCAGTAACTAAATCTTTTAAGTTAACGAAATGGAATTTTAATATGTTGCTTAATTATTCTTTGAGGATAAAGTATGGCTTGAGTGTTTGAATTAATTAAGTAAAATTATTTATTTAACTTGAAGGTTAATTCTTGAAGCTACTTAATTAATAAAGATTAAACGAGAGTAATTAAGGGTTGGTTAATTATTGAATGTGATTAGTTATAGGACAATTAATCAATGTAGAGATTATAAAACAATGTTTTAATTTTAAGAGAATTAAGGATCTAATGTCTTGAGATTAATTAAGTTAATTAGGAAACCAAGTATAATTAAATAATTTATTATAAAGGGTTAATTAAGTAATTAATCAAGAGTAATTAGTTAGTTTAATTAATAATTAAGAATTAATTACTTGTTGTAATTAATTAAAAGATTAATATAATTAATTAAGGAATTAATTAATTAAGGAAATTAATTGTAGGATGGCAAATTACTAATTAATTAAGATTGATTAAGGGAAGTAATTTATTAAGAATCATTAGTTAATGTAATTAATTAATGTAATCAATGAAAGTAATTAAAGATTAATTATTATAAATGGTTAAGGATAATAATTTTTATGTATTGAAGATAACTAATCAAGAATGGACAGTTAAAAGATGAGTATAAATCAATTTGCAATTATTAATGACTAAGTAATGTAATCTAAGTGATTAAAGGATTAGTAAGTAATTTGCTTAGAGAAAAATTAAAATTGATCTTGGAAACGATCCCTCTTGTTTATGAATGATTGAATGATGATTAAATACCTTGAATTGATGGATATCTCGGTTATGAAATGCTTTTGATATAATTTGAATGGATGGACAATGATAATGTGGATAACTATCGATAATGAATTGTTGTGTAAAAAGTGGCATCTGGAATTTAAAATTGAATTATATTTCACTCGAATAACTTCGGTTGAGGGTGTTGGGTTCGAAGAAACCATAGTCGGGTATTAGTAAATACCCGAAACCACTTCGATTCTTTATAATTTGCTAGGTGAAATCAATAAGCTAGAATGGAATGATTTAAGTGAATTAGACCATTTAATCTAAGTTTAGTACTTAGAAATTGGTGAGTGAAATAAATGAGGTCGATAACAATTTGTGAAATTGTAATTGATACAAGTTACCAGGGTTATATATATAAGTTGTATGCTTTTGAAATTTATGTTAGAAGGGTTTACTCACGCTGGTTTCCAGCCTGACCCGGGTGTTACTTTGATGTAATGCTCGGGTCAGACCGAGTGTTACAGATTTTCAGGTAAGGGCGTTCTGGAGCTCAGGAGACAAGCTGGATGACAGGGACATATAGAGAGTTTCCACTGTGATATTGTAGTATCTGGACATGATTGTTTGTCCAATGTTCATGTTTATGTCTAACTCTGATGTAGTTAAATGTAAATTAACAGATATAGTTTTCTTTATATAACTGCTATTTTATTTGATATTATATTTTATCCGCTGTGAATGTGAGATTGTGTATTTCTTTTCTGTTCTTCTTCTATCTCTTTCTTCTTTCTTTTTCTTCTTTTCACTAACTATCTGGAAATTTCGGGTTCGAAATTTCCGGGTCGTTACATTAATTCAAAAATAATTTGTTGAAATAAATATAAAATGATGAATATAAAGTTTTAAAAAGCTTTATTATGTTAGTTTGGAGAAAATGAGAATTTTATGGTAAAATGTAATAATTTTGCAAATTATTTCCAAATGTGATTTTTATCAATTTTAAATGACGTATTTGAATTTATACAGTGTATTTTATAAATAAAAAGATGGAATTTTCTTCTAAAATAATTTTTGAATGTAATAATGAAGTTAATATGGGTTGTTGTATTTAATTTGACAAGAAAATAAATTTTGTGTAGATTTTAATGTTAAAATTGGTGTTTTATGTAATAAAAGATGTAAATTGATGAATTGAATTAAAAATGGATTTTTATTAGTGGAAATTAATTTTTGTAACTAATATTTATTTATGTTGTGTAACATTTTTGTAAAACACAAACAATTGTTGTATCGAATTTGTTTGGTTTAGAAATGTGAAGTATTGTGTAAATATAGAAAAAAATGTGTAAAATGAATATTCTTAACCAAATTTTCATTAAGTGTTGTATTTGGCTAATAGGTTTAGGGTTAAAGCCCAAAACCAATTCTAGAATCATTAAAAAGAAACTGTACTTAGTTTCTCCTTCTCCCTTCTCATCTGCATGTCTTTCTCAAAAACAAAATACAATAAAAGAAAAATGGCCGCCTCCTTAAAAAAATTAAAATCTTATTTCTAACTAGCTAAAATTAAAGAGAAAGCTTGCAGATTAGGGATTATAAAGAGGTAATCACAAACCAAAACCCTAAAAATCGTCTCTTCAATCTTCTGTATGAAAATGATATGTCTGTAACTTGTTTTCTTTGCCTGCATGTTGTATTTCTGAGCTTTTATGGGTCTGTAGAGCCTCTTTGATCCAGAAAGTTTGCATTTTGCTATTCAAATTTGCTTAAATTCGTGCCAAGGTGAGTAAAATCTCACAATTTCTAACTTGAATGAGTTATATGCCAAAAATTTATTCAATCTGTGCTTATTGTAATGAATAGTTGGCTGTGACTTGTTACAGTGCAAATCTTCTCTATAGTGCTTGTTTCTATGATTATAACTCTTTGATCTTGTCATGAAATAATGCCAGATTTTCTTCAGACTGTAGTTTGAGTGTCGTATTCGGTGCATGAAAATTTTCATTGTCAAATTCATCTTGCAGATTGTTGAAAACATTGCTCAAAAATTGAATCAAGTAGAGAAATCAACCTGTAGAAATCACAAATTTTAGCTCGACCAAAGACCCACCTAGGTCAACCTTAAGGTCGACCCAAGCACTACATAAGTCAACCCTAGGATCGACCTATGCCATACAAGGGTCGACCTGAGTATGCATGCTTTTGCCACTTCTTCCCAATCTTCTTCTGTGTTCTCCAGCTTGTTTCAGCAGCTTTTGATGCTTGTTTTTGGTGTTATTTTTGTGATGATTTTAAAGGGCTCTATCCTATCAATAGGTAAGCCAATATTTTGGTTCATCCGAATTCTGTATTGATGAGTTTTTGAGATGTTTTCATATGCGGAATTTCTAGTGCTTTCAAACGATTTCTATTGTATTCGAGCACGGATTTTCCAAATGATTTTTGAAATAATTTTTATATTAAAATAGATTTTGAAATAAATATTTTACAATTTTTAAAATTATATTTAATAGCTATTAAAAATTTATGTTCTGTATAATAAAGAGAAATTTTCAAAGAATTATTTTCCAAATGATTTCAAAAATTGTTTTAAAAACTAGTTTTCTCAAGTAAATTATTTTATATATAAAATACACTATTTTGCACTCTTCAGGAAGAGAATTAAACGATTTAGTAAAACATATGGTATTTGACACATGCGTTCAATGTTACGGTTAATTCCGGACTTGTTCGTTTGAAGGTTTGAACTTTCAAGTTGTTATTTGTATTTGTCATTCCATGGAGTGTTTTGAGATTGTGAATTCCTATTTTTAGGAATTATTTGAGATTGCCATTCTTTAGCGAGTTTTAAGGCTTGATATCTCCTATTTTAGGAGTTATGGTCTATGAAAACCATCATGATGTCTTTTATACTTACCGATGATTTGAGACAAGTTATGAGCTTTTTGAGATTTATGGTTTTGATGATGTTGTTTTCTGATGTGGCAATGGCTAATAGTTAGTAAACCATTAAGTGAGAATGTGTGGTATGGGACGCACTGTTAACACTTTATGGGTTCCCATCTGAGAGTTTGTGGCACATCCACGAGTTATGCTAGTACTATAGACCTTCGGGTCATTACGAGGATCATGTGACTTCGGTCACCACGAGTTATATGTGACTTCGGTCACCATGAGTATGACTTTCGGGTCCATGAGATTGGTACCTAATACATAGTACTAAACACGAGTTTAGCACGGGCAGCATTGCTTCAGCATGCAATCGAGGATTTGGATCCAATCCGAGATTTTTGAGTTTTGATGTTTTATGATTTCATCATTTTCAAGATGTTGTTTTATATATTTTATAGCCAAGAGCTATATGAGATTTTATTCATATATGGTGATTTCATTTATGAGGTTTTGAACTCTTAATTGAGTTCCACAAGTTATGAGATTTTCTGAGTTTTGAACTCTTAATCGAGTTCCTCGAGTTATGAGATTTTTGATGACTTATGTGGTTTCCTTCTGAGATTTTATAAGATTTTTTGGAATTTATATTTCAAGTAGCTTTCAAGAAGGAAACATTCATATTGAATTGATGTTATTCATTAGTTAACCCTTGAGATATTTTGGAGTTTTCCCTCTCTTGGAATTTATGCAAATCCAGTTTATACCATTCCTTTTTTATTAAAGGAATGTTTCCCTTACGAGACTTATATCTTATTTATCATCGTTAATCATCATGTTCAAGTTAGACTGACCCATGTATTCATTACTTAGGTCAGACCGAGTTGCAGGTTAGACCACTTGGCTTTTTCTCAGTTTTTCTCTGTGGATCCATCTATCGACCTTTTGGATATGTGCCTAGTTTTCGAGTAGTTATCTTGTAGTAGTTTGAGTTGATTATGTATATTCTTTTGTAGGGGACTTGATGTATATTTATATAGTGGTGTTTCACCAAATTCATGTATGACACTATGTATTGTACTTGATGTATGTATATAAATAATTGTGTTTGCTGTTCTGTGATATGTATTCATTATTTGTATTGTGTTTTGTTCTGAATCGATCCTGTAGCAACCATGGTATTGTATTAGGTAAGAGTTGAGTACGTCGAACCACTTAAGATGAAATGAAAAAGAATGAGCCATATTATCGACATGCTTAATACTTATTTGATACAAGACCATGATGGTCGCTCATAAACATCCATATTCTTTGCACCAGCGGGCGGTATTACCTAGTAATACTCTTTGTTAGTGTGGGTCCCAAGGTGGGGCGTCATAGAAAACATCATTCAAAAATATTCCTCATCTAGCCACGATGTCGATGCCGTGAAACACACGTGAAACATAGGTTATACGCGAGGTTTTTAAGCATTTAAAGATAGGGGAAATTTTATAATTTAATTAAATGATTAAAATATACATTATATTGTCGAGCGAACACCACTAATGGATTCATATCATCAAGAACTACAATTTTAAAATATAATATATTGATTCTGGAGCACTTTTAAATTTAAACTTCTATAGTTAAGGAGGTATTAACTCGTGTCTAATAAGAAAAAAGGTCACTTTTTGAATTAACTAGCCATGACATTCTACATCCTAGTCATGAATTACTATGAACTAATGTGATTACTATCTAAGTTCATCATTTATAAAAAAAAATCAAGAACAAAAGGTTCAATTACAACTTATTATTGGTATATACTCAAATAAGAAGTGTTTCTCCAAAACTATCGAATAATGAAAAAACTAGCACTGTCTTTCATTTCTTGTTCCTTTATCACCTGGTAATCTCCATAGTCCATCCATATTATGTAATTATAGTATTTATCCCCATGGCTATTTCTATGGTTATATCATTGAAATTCGTTAAGACACGAGAGAGATACATCATTTTGAAGTGTGATTGAGGAGGAAAATGGTAAGCAGAATTCTGCCACCGTTCTTCGTATTTGGGTTTGTTCTAATTCCAATCTTCCTGATTTCCTCCATAGTGATATGAGGTCATAGTATTATTCATGCCCTTCGATACTCTACTAGTTTCATCAAAATCCATTACGAAAAAGAGAACTTATGAATTTTCATAGTTTGGTTTCTTTGGAATGTTTTGTTATTGCATTTTGATTTGATGTCGAGTTTGTTTGATTTTTTATAGAGATTAGATAAAGAAGACTACGAAGTTTAGTGTTAAGATGTTTAGGTTAGAAAATGATTAAAAAATAAGTTTCACACTTCTATTTATAGGCTGGAAATAATATACTTTCAGCCTAAAATCCTGAAGTCGTTATATTACGAAAATGCCATTAGGTTTTACTTATTCTAATTTTTTGCCCATCTAACCAAAATCAGCAGGTCATATATGTTTTTTTTTACCATAAATGACATCCAAAAGACAATGCAATAGGACCTAATTCTTATTTTCAAATTATGTAAAAATTTACTGTATATTCCTTCATATAAATTTACAACATTACCCTTTTAACTAATTTATTTAATTATGTAAAATTACATAGTGTTACACATACCGATGCATATCGAACGGTATTGATCCATACATGTTGTGACAACCCTGACTCGACCTTCGAAAATCGGCACCAAATACATCACCCGTATTCGAATGCCGCAGATTCAAGGTCGGATCTGGTTCGCCGGAGCTTATAACACATTAAGTACAACAACATAGCGGAAGAAAAATGAGTAATACCATTGATACATTACAATATTTGATACAACACATTGATACAAATGATATCAATATACATCAGAGACAAGATACAACAACGGAGAGATAATAACAACAGCAGAAGAGATAACATCTTCAATGCAAATCTTCAAAAGAGAAAGAAAGGAAGAATCCAATACTGCGACACCATTGCTCCAAAGATCTTCAAACTATAAGCTCGAATCACTATCACTTGTATTAAGGAAGGTCAGCCTGAATGCTGAAGAGAAGCAAATGCTATCGAATTCTACACCTATTATATGATTATCTGAAAATCTAACTCCAGGCTGCCCATGTGGAAAATTGTGGGCACCCAGAGTTTAGAAAGGGAACAATAAACTCTAGGTCAGTCATGGGATTGGTGTGAGCAAACAAAACAGTTTCGATTTGAAAACAAAAACAACAAAAAGAATTTTAAAAATTGAAATCCGCAATGATTTTTGGAAAATGAAACTACCATAAGACCTCTCCGTACGCACACAATGCAAGCGCACAATTGGAGGAGATTTCTCCTTATGATAGTCAAATATGCTTGATACGCGAAAACCATTTGATATTATTATTAATGCATAGTGCAGAAAACATTTGCAAGTATAATAGTAATCTTAGCCAATACATGTGCCATTATAGTATATCTACTATAGCTACCATGTCAAATGGAAGGTTCTACAACTAAAACAGTACAAGCCGCGTATGGGTGATTTGATTTCCAACAAATGGTCAGGCTCAGGAATTTCCTGGGCCACATGGGTACGCCTTTGAAGGGATGCCTCGAGAACTTAACCAGCTCTCTGCCAACACAAGGCTGGGTTACCTCTGTAACTAGGTAACACCTATAAATATGCCATCCTCGGTCATTACCAACCTTTATCCGAGGATCCTCAATACCAACAACCACAAAGTAATAAATTTGCAACAACCACATAGGTTAAATATCTGGGCTCCATACCATGATACTACCTTTTTCTAGAAGGAAATGGACATACCCTAGGGGCGTGACCCCTAATAAGCTTGCCGCATCTTTCCTGTTTTGACCATTTCCAGAATGTGAGGTCCGACGAGGTCATGTCCCCAAAGCTGCGCTTTTCACAAAAGCCATGCTTTGATCAACAAATGATCAGCAGCACTTCGTATGTCACATTACCAAATTGGGAATGTATCATTCATAACCATCAACTACATAACCTCTAAGCTCGTACGTCTCAGAGAAGGGTGTTAAGCTAAGAGAATAAATTCTCCGTCACCAAACAAAAATGTATTTGATGGAAACCAGCTCTACACCTCAAAGTGTAACGTCAGACATACATGCATACAAGTCTGTTTCGGGTTCGTACAGAACCGAAGGCACTTCAAAAGAAGCCCTTGCAATTCCGGATAATTCTTAATCACGTCCGGACTCCCCGTCAAAAAGGGTGATAAAATCTCTATACCGGGGCCATTTGGTGCAAGGATATTCGAAAGGTAGTCCTTTCGCTTTCGAAAATATCCGGTCTTCACCACCGGTCTTCAAATGCTATCCATAACGTCGTGCCATTATTCGAAATGGGTTTTATGACACAAAGTCCTCCCTCGGCTAAACCGAATAATGAGCGCTTAATTTTAAAACCATATGGATATAGTGGGATCTTAGTTAAGTCATATCGTATTACCCAAAACCTTTCTTGCAAATGGTTTAAATAAATTCCCACTTTTAATCTTTAACATAAAAGATTCACAAGATTCACCAAATCTTTAACAAAGATTCATTCATAGCTTTCAAAATAATTCCATTTCAAATCCTTTATACAAAAGATACACCTTTAAGATCCTCTTCAATTTCAAAACAATGTTCAATAATATTTCACAAAGATTCATTCATAGCTTTCAAAACAATTCCATTTCAAATCTTTTATACAAAAGATACACCTTTAATATCCTCTTCAATTTCAAAACAAAGTTCAATAATCTTTCATAAAGATTCATTCATTGCTTTCAAACTATTTTCATTTCAAAACTTGAAATCCTTTCAACACAAATTGGAAATCCTTTCTTTATATGAAAGCAATTATTCTTTGAAAAACAAATACTTTTCGTTTCGGAAAAATCCGATCAAATATGCATAAGTTATATCCTTTAAAGTATAAACTTGGGTTAATTTTAAATGCCCAAAATAATACTTTTAAAATACTTTAAAGATGGTTTTAAAATCCATATATATACTATATAACTTGTATAAACCTTTCAAACCAAATTTCCAAAACAATTTCAAAATCTAAACAAGGTATATTATATTCAAACTAGATTTCAATTTCAAACTTCTTTTTCAATACCTTTTCGTATTCGACCCAATTCCATTTTCAAAACTATTTGGATTCAAAATTCAACTTTTAAACAAATAATATTTAAATTCAAAATATCTGTGACTTAACCGATTTCCCGTGAAATCCATATTTGTGTGTGTATAGTGTAGTCTAGGAGTTTTACACAATAGTGCAACATCATCAATCATCAAATCCAAACATAGAAATATTGATAAGCGGTATAATCGTATAACACTTATCTTCATTCACATATTCACAGATAAATAATATAAATTCATCACAGATAAATAAATTACATTCATCACAGCTCAAATCAAAACAATTCATATCACAAAACATCACACATCAGGGATATCAAACAGTTCAACATTCAATTGAATCTAAACCTCCATAAGTCAGATTAATTAATCATCTGATTAATTTAAATCAGATAATTACTTATGAATAAATTACTAATCCTGGTTAACTAATATAAATTAATTACAAACCATTTTAATTAATTATCCTTTAATCATTTATTAATTAACCTTTAATAATAAATTAATTAACCTTTAATTATTAATTAAGCAACCTTTAATCATTAAATAATTAACCTTTAATTATTTAACTATCTTTTAATAAATTTTCCTTAATTAATTAATTAACCCCTAATTAATTATCCTTAATTAATTACAATAATTGATTATCCTTAATCACTTTCATTAATTAATCTTTAATTAATTAATTATCCTCAAATTAATTGCCTTAATTAATTAATCGCATAAATTAATTATCCTTAATTAATTATTCTTTAATCACTTGATTAATCAACCCTTAATCATTAATTAATTATCATTAATTACTTTCATTAAGTATTTATCTTTAAGTAATAAATTTCCCTTTAATTACTTATCATTAATTAATCTTTACTTAATTAATTATCTTTTAATGTAATTAGATAGTGTAACGACCCAGAATTTCAGTCATTTGAAATTCGTATATTTTATTAATTTTAAATATTTAAAAGTTAAGTTTATAAGCAGAATAAATAATATTTCGAATATCTGGATTTAATTGGATAATTAAAGTGTTAAGTTAATATTTGAAATTGTAGAAATAATAGAAAATTGAATTTAATGTGAATAAAAATGACTTATAAAGTTGAATTAAATCTTATTTGAGGTAGTATGATGTTAGAGAACTTTTAAAATAGAATTAAAAGTAAATTTGTAGAAATTGAATATTTTAATATTTAATTGATGAGTGAAAATAGCCATTTTTCAAACAGTCTTGGATTTCGACGAAACCAATTTCATTAGATCCGTAATGTTAAATTATTGTAAGATTTCAAATTTTGTGTCAGTCGGATTTACGGTTTGTCCGATGCAAGCTAAAACCCGTAGAAATCGGTTTAAGTAAATTTTAAATTTAAATAGTCGATTCGAAAATCTATCTTCTAAATACGATCGAATTGGCTCCCAATATATATTCCATTGCGTTCGGAATAGGGGTAAAACATTATGAACGCCAGGCGGCACGCTTCGATCCGAGTTCGGAAATATTTCGGGTGAATAGTGCGTGAAAATTTTCTATATAAGGACCTAACTTTTTTCATTTTGCATCAACCCTAAATAAACTAGGGCATCCACCACTTCTCACTCCAATGGCTAGAAATTCGTTTTCTTTTACCTTAATCTCTCTCTATCCTTAAAAAATTAGCCAAAACACTCAACTACAATGTTGAAGAGCACGACGAGATCTATAAATCCATATGGTGATGATGAAATTTCGAGCAACGATGTGACGAGGATCTTAGACCGAAGGCGCAACGTTTATGCACATTTTTCAAGGCTTGCACACAACCGATCCTACCGTGCTTCTGGCCGTGGGTAGCTCGCGTGATGGGCATTCGAGTAGGGGTCATTGATCGTTGTGAAGATGCTCGAGTTGGCTTGTTGATCTAGGGTTTTGTGGCGGCTATGGGTTTAATTTACGTTTGATGTTGAACGAAAAAGAAGGGAAGAAAGGCATGCACGGCCACGATCTTCTGTAAAGAAAGTAACGGCTCAGATTGAAAAGGTTAAAATATTAAAAAGAAAATTGAAAATAAATTGTATAATAATTCGTACGAGGTCCGTTTCGCACGAAACGAATTGCGTTGGGTTCGTATTGACGAGCACTACGCGATGGAGCTAGTTTGGAGTGGATTGGAGCTAGTGTGAATTTTAGGTAAAATTAAACGCACATTTAATTTTATTCGGAATAAAACACTGCAACTGCTATTGGACGCAATGTGAGTACAACTCACTCTTTCTAACTCACTGATATTTTTATATAAGTGAGAAATAAATATTATTTATGATGATTGATGATTGTTTGGATGATATATGATATATTGATTGGTATTTGGATATATATATACCTGCCTAGTGGAGCAGATGACTCTATACGTTCCCATGTATGAGCGGATGACCCTTTGTATGTGCGTCTGCCTTGAAGCTGTAACAGCCCGCAAATCCGTACCCCTTGAGTCAACACTATTCTACAACAATCAACTCAAGTTACACAGAAATACGAACCAATTGGGTTTAAGAAAAAGAGGTAGAAGAAGAAGATAGGAAACAACAACAGAATCTAACCATCGCAGCGGAATAAAATATAATAGATAATAAATAATCTTTACTCAAAATCAAATAAATCTGTTTACATATATTACATCATCAGAGTACATCAATCACAGCTCACATCAATAACATACAATGGATACATAACAACTTAATCAGCGGAATATATATATAAACAAGTACGAGAGTACGTATCGACATCCAGCTCGTCTCCTGAGCCCCACAGCACCAAATCCTGTATCCTATAGTACTCGGTCTGACCCGAGCATTGCAGTTAAATAACACCCGAGTCAGTCTGGAATACCAGCGTGAGAAAATCACACCCAATTGATTATTAAAGTTACAAAAATCCTTTGGAAACAAAAGCATCTCGTAAGACCACGCCACAATTAAACATGTCGGGTTTTTCCCTTACGATAGCTAAAACAATTTTTATAGAAATCCTCTGATATTATAATAGGGTCTATATACAAATACTTATAAAATAGCCGAAATTGTTACATTCATTAAATTCCAGCTACTAGCCACAAAAGTGGGTAATACAAACAAAACTCGTACAAGGCTCGTAGGGAGAATGGATTTCCAACTAATGACTAGGCACTGGGGTACCACCTGTCACAGTACGAGGCCTAGATCACCGTACCGAGGATTACTCCATTCATCCCCTGCAACACAAGGCCGGAACCATTCCTTACTGAACAGTCCCGAACAAGATAAACCCCATGGTTGGCGCGACCAACTACCCACTAAGCCGAAATAATAAAAAGGGACATCTAGACAGGGGAAATATCTTGTCCTGCTTGGGCATGACCCACCTAACCTTGTTGCATATCCCCTGATTTTCAGTCATTCCCGGTTGATGAAGCTTGAGGCTAAGCGTTACCTTTAGAACGTTTTCACTTAGAATGCCCATCGTCCGCCTGACGATGTTTCGCAAGCATTCGTCCATACAAGTCCGTCCCGGGTTCGAACGGAACCGAAGGCACTACCCCTACTACATCCATTTTGGAAATATCCTCAGGATTAGTAGCGACTAGCCCTTGCACTTCACTGCTCCATCTTCGACTCCGAACATGTTTTTCGCACGAAAATATCTCAAAGATATCTTCATAAGATATATTTCTATTTTTCAATCCTTTGAAAACGGTTTCAAAACCATCTTCCTTTCAGAATAAACTTTCCCAATTATTTTATATCTCCTCTGAGATTACCAAGCACAAAACTAGATTTAAAATCATTTAAACCACTTTACTTAGAAATATATACTTTTTAAAACATATAAATTAAAACTACTTTAATAATTTGTTAAAAATACATCTTATATGAATATTTGAAAATAAAGTTCCTTAATACAATATATAACTAGATTTTTACTGTTGAAACAAAATGCTAAGTCACTCTTTAAATAATTACTACTATAATAGATTTCAGAAGATACTTACTTTAAAATTTAAATATTAGAAATAATAAAGTTTCCAAAAAACATACCTTTTAAAACAAATTTTAAAATTATTAACTTATATTTAAAATTTACTTTGAAAACGTACTTGGTTGTCCAGGGAGAATTCCAACTTCAAATTACTTAAATCAATTTCCCAAATTGATTTCCAATTTATTTCCTTTGAAATAAATTTCTTTACTTATCAGTTCGTTTCGAAATTCAATTAATTAGGGACTTTATTATTATTTTCAGTTTGATTTTAAAATCCTTTAGCTGAAATATACAAATTTCAGGTTATTCCCAATTTCTTCTTTATTCTTCTTAAATAATTTAAATCCTAAATTTAAAATAATTTTTTGTTCTTTTAAACAATATCATTGAAGTTTAGTTCCATGAACTCTCTGTTTATTTAAATTTCCTTCCCATACACAAGACTTATTTATTAGAATTTTAAAGTCACTTTATTTCCTTTCCAATTCATTTCATAAATTTATTCAACTTTGCTATAATTATTTTACTTACGCTTCCACTTCCTTTATTTACATTTCCCAGACTCAAATTATATATTTAGTAATTAATTATTGCCCGATTTAAAACAATCAAGCCATAGCATTCAATATTCCCACATAATCCATTCAAAATATCAAATAGTCATAACAGAAAATATTAAAAATTAAATAAAGTTGAGGGGTCCAGTTGGATCCCTCCAACCTGTTCTCCCTGCATCCACAGATGTTAGCACAACATAATATACCAATTCCAAAATATCATACTGTATCACATCAATCAATTCAGCTATTCAAACAATTATTTAAATTTAATCATTTAAATTTAACTGAGTGAGATTAACTCACCTATGCTTGGCTGTTCTCAATCCATTCCAAACTGGTTTGTTCCCTTGATTCTTCTTTAAACCTTGTATAACCATTTACGATTTATTATCACTTTGAAATAACTTGAAACATTTTTTTTTTACAAATGATTAAATTCCAACCTTAAACTTAATTCAAGCGAAGTAGTAAAATTTAAACTAATTTTCCTTTATAAAATTTAATTCAATTTAATAATTTGTACTTGAACTAATTCCTAAAATAAATTTGAACAAATTTAATTTATTAATAACTTAATTATGTTTAGCTTAGTATTTAAGAAACCGTTTACAGATAAATTTCCCTCTCTCTGTAATCCCCCATATTTTTTTCTGATTTTAAATATATTCAAATCCAAGCATGTAAATGCATATGTTAATCAAGTTTAAAAATAACGAAAAGAAATCGAACCTCAACGCGATACACCATTTCGGTCATGTCTGACTTTGCGGCAACCCCCTTCTAATCACGACCGACCTCAACAGCGAAACCCTAGTTTTCGACATGGCGAACCCCTCCTGCAGACGCGGCCTATCGAATCTACATCGGCCTCTCCTCCTTCACTATCACGCGGCGGCCATCACAATCTCGAACGAGCTCGCAATACCCCACTGCGCCGACGATTAAGCGCCACTGCCCCCCCTCATCGCGCTGCACGAGCGCGAGTCAGCAGCTCGAACGGCCCTCACTGCAACGCAAAACCCACCGTCACCACTCCCTGCTCGCGCGCACCTCTATCACCATTAGCGACCTCATGCCATCGCCGATACCCCAAATTGCTTCGATAATGGCGACGCGATGCAGCGCAAGTCCTCTCGCGACCTTACCCCCCCTCGATTTCGAATTCATTTGAACGATAGAAGAATGGGAGAGAGCGTGATTCAATTTTAGGGTTCGGCCATTTATCTCGAGTGCTGTAGATTTATTTTTATTTTTTAAAAGGAGGAAGGGTTCGGCCTCAATTATGTTCAGTGTTATTATTATATTCTTTTGTTTTTATATATAACGCAGCTTCCCTTAGAAGCTTCTTCCTTTATCTATTATTTTATTATATTATATATATATATATATTATTATTATTATTATTTTTAAGTGATAAAAGGAAAAGGGAGGAAACGATAGTTCGAGAGTGATCTTAGATTGGCTTGTAGAGGGATACTCGGTAAAAGAAAACCGATGCAAATCATTTGACTAGGCAATATTTATAGGGTTTAAAAATTTAAAATTGAATCGAATTAAAGTATTAAACTTTCGATATAGATTTAAGCACGTTCATATGTTGTACGCTCACACAACAACTCCAATCACTACGAAATTTAAAACCCGATAATAATACAATATTACGGATCCAATGAAACCGGTTTCGTCAAATTCCGAGACTATGCCTCGGAAGGCTATTTTTTTAAAATTCAATTTAAACTAAAAAAATTTAAAACTGAACAAACCATGGTTAGTTTCAATTTTACAACTTCTATTATCTTCAATGTTATTAATATAAATTTTATAAGCCTTCAAATTATTGTTAACAAGCTTAAAATTCCAGGTTCAATATTTTATCTAACTTCAAATAATTTAATTCAATAACTTAATTATCAAATAATTGGTGATATTTGAATTTAAATTAAAATCTAACTTTCAAATATCCAAAATCAATTGAATATTCCAATTGTAAATACTCAAAAATTCCGGGTTGTCACATTCCTTCCCCCTTAAAAGAATTTCGTCCCCGAAATTACTAGTTAGGATGAATTAGTCCAATACCCGTTTACTCATTTCCAAACCAAACAATTCAACATCTAACTAACTATCTTTTTATAAAAGACCCATTATTCTTCTTATTAACTTCTCAATTCTCCCATAGCTTCAAACTATACTATTCGTTTCACCATTCAAGTTTCAGGTTAAAACTAAATTTTGAATTCTCAAAATTTTCTCAAAATTTTTCTAACTCCCTAAATTTCCAAAAATTTTTGCCAGCGTCTCCTTTGCGCGGCTGACTCGGTACAACTACAAAATGGCTCTACGGCCTCCCGAATCCAAAAAGAAAACAAAACGCCAAGTGGCTCAATCCAAATCCAAATTCCAATCAAATTCCATACCAAATTTAAATACATACCTTTTTGTCGGGCAATTCAAATTTATCTTTCTGAAATCAAAACCAAATCTCTTTTCCCTTTATATTACCTGCATATCCTGTTTAGCACCAATATCCAATCACAATATTCCCAAAACATTTTATCGACTTTCTCACAAAATGTCAATATTTATTAATCCAAATGTCCACTTAGAATGTATTTGTAATATTCCATTTCCAATTAAGAATGCATCATTTCATACTTAAATTAGTATAAGAATTTTATGTGTTTCTTATATTTATTTCACTCCGACTTTAGTTTATATCTATTTCTATTCAAATCGATTCTTTCATTTCCATATGAATCCAATTTATCTTTAACTATGAATATATAAATCTTGTTTCTCATTTATAACTAAGTTATGTCATTATTTTAGTTAGTTTCACTTACTAATTCAGTTTAGTTTCTAACTTGAATTCGCTAGTCGTTAACACAATTTTCCAAAGTTTTTTTTTCTAAAATTTTCCAACTCCCAAAATTTCCGGAAAATTTTGGCAGAGTCCCCTTTGTACGGAGGAGCTTTTGCAATTTGACAAAAGAGATAAATATATATACATCGACCCACACGGTCGGGAAAACCAAAAACAGTTCATATTTCCTATTTTTATTGCGTAGGCGTACCTTATTTAGCATTTTAAGCAAGCGGCTTATTATATTTAGCAAATAGCACAACCAATTCCAGCCACACGGCTTCCAGGTACCTGTACTTACTCAATTTAAACATGTAATTTCGATATAAATGAAGTTTAACTACATTTCACTTATTTAAAATAGTTAAAACATATGAATTCTAAAAGAAATTCACAGCAAACATTTTTCCATAAGCAATTTATATAGTTTCCATACCAACTCAACTGTTCAATTTATTTATAACCATTTTCATTTAATTCGAATGGTTTTCAATCCATTCGTATATAACTTCATTAATTTGAATGGTTTAAAACTCAATTGCTTACATTTAATTTATTTTTTAAGCAAATTGAACTCATATTTAATTCAATTGCTTTCAAAATCAATTTATTTTACTTCCACCAACTCATAGAATTTTAATTACTTCCATTTACATCCAATGACAATTTATTCTATGCAATTTGACAAGATTTATGTGAATAATAAGTATTTATGTTTATAACCAATTTAAATTGACTCCAACTCAATTTATACTTAATTCTATTCCATTTCGGATTTATTCACAATCCATATATTCTCAGTTTCATTGCATTTCAATTTTATTAACCAAAATTAGTTCATTCAAAACCATTAACAATTTAGGTACATCTCCCTTACCAATTAAATTTTCCTTCTTATTTTAATTCATTCACATCCATTCATTTACATTTAAAACCATTCCGTAATTGTTTATTCCAAACTATGTTATTGAGCTCGAAAACAGTCCAGGTTATTTCATTTAATAACCATTTCTCAACTCATTTAAACCAACACTTCATTTGGTTCTTATTTATCTCATCCATTCATTTATTCAATATAATCAGTTTATCCGCATTCACTTACACCATTCTAATAAACTCGAAACATTCTATTTTCCTTATTGTCTCAAGTTATTTCAATTCCTTAATAATTTAAATGGTTTACAATTATGTATTTAAGCATTTTCATCCCATTAAATATTATCGGCAACTCACCGAATTTTATTTCAATTAAAATTTATTTTTACTTGATTTAAATCCAGTCCACCATTATTAAACTTAATTTTTAGTTGAATTCAATTCAACTCTTTTCCACCTTTTAGCTTAAGTTTAGTCACTCCAATTTTATATTTAAGCTCATTTCGTTTCAAGTAAATCTTCCTCTTTCATTCAATTTAACTTCGTTCTATTTCAGTTAAATCTCATTTTAAAATTTACAATTTCACTTGATTTGTTATTATCAAATTTACCTTTCAGATTCAGTTCTTCCAATTTATTACGTGGCCATTTCCAATTTATTCCCACTTATTCGGATTTTTATTTGCAATTCATACCATCACTATTTAAATCCATTTCATTTTTATTCTATTCTTTTCAAATTATATTTATTTTGTTAACACTTCAAGTTAAATTTTAATTAATAAATCAAGTTCTGATTTTACCATTCACCTTTTAATTTACCATCCAATTTATTAACTTACATTGCAATTTGGTTCACAAATCAATTAATTAATTGCAAGGCCACTTTCCAATATATTTTCTTCATCGACAATGTAAGTCGAATTTAATTATAACTTGAGTTTTATTTTCAAACCTCATCATAAACTCACAATTCAATTCCATTAACAAATTTATTATCCAATTAGTTCTCCCCTTATTCATAATCCAACACTTGAATTTTTATTCCAAATATCACTCCATTTAATTTTCTTAAGTTCAATATACTTTATAATTCAAGTTTGGATTTTCTTCTCATTTTTTTCAATTCATCACAATATTGATTTTGGGCTTTTCATTCCATTTTAAATTTTATAAGTCACAACTTATATGTCATACAATCACACTCATTCTAGGCTTGAATATATTCATCCATTATTTTTAACTCAAGCCTGCTATTTATTTATAGCCCAAGCATGTTTTACCTCATGCATTAAAACTCTTTTACACGTTATTTCTATTTATTTATATCAATTCCAATCTTTATTCAATTTATTTTCCATTTGTTTAGGTAAGAATTTATTTCTTTTATTAACTCAATTGAATTCTCATCCCAATTCAATTTTACTTTAATCTAAATTTATTTAACTCAATTCAATTTCAACTTAATTCGAATACAACTGGATCTTATTTTCAGCCTATCCAATTAATGTCAATCCAGTCAAAATTTTATTTCCCATCCAAGTTAATTTCATTTTTAACTCTTCTCTTTAATTTTAATATTCCAACATTCAAAGCTTATATTCCCTTCCTGATTTAAAACTCATCTCAATTTATAGTCTTACAATCATCTCATCAGGATTTCTAAACACCCGGCTTTGGCTTCAAATTATTTTGAAATATCCAACATTTCAAAATCACATTTCTCAAAAATTTAAACCAATCCTGGTTTTATTCCTAACAAATTTCCTTTGAGATTTTCAAAAACAACTAGCTTTCAAAACAAATCACTTTGGTAGCAATTCGTCACTTAGAAATTCAAAAATGAATACTGATGATGCGGCCGTCATCATCAGAATTATTTTCCAATGATCCAAGTGATTTCACTGCTACATCACTTCCCAAAATTCATGTAAAACAGATTTCTTTTCAGAAATATCTCCAAAACAATAATGCTTTTTTTTTCTTCTTCAAAACACTTCCAAATTTTCGTAATTTAAATTTCCAAATCCTGCTTAAATCAATTTTACTATCATTCATTTGCATAGCTTATGCTCATACAAATTATCATTTGGTTATATTTCAATTTATAATCTACATTTATAATTCATATTTATAAATTTCATTTCATAATTGGATTTATCTTCCCAATCTTTGATTATATTTACAATTTCTAGTTAAATTTTCACTTAAAAATGATAATACTTTAATATTATCATTCCTAACATCCAAGCAACCATATATTAGCAAAATAGCTTACAAAAACTTTCTTTATATCGAAAATATATTTTTGGGCAAAATTATTTCATTTACCCATATTTAAAGCAATACCGTGTCGATTGCTCTATTCAAATGTTTAGAAACCCCTTCGATACAGTTGCGCAGACTGTGTCGACGAAGGTTCATATGCCACTCAATAAATCAACCAACACAATATTAAAACAATTTATATTCACTAACAAATACGCGCTCATATCTATTAATACGCTCAAACTCATTATAGAGTACCATAGACTCTATTTTAAATGCGTAATTCCCACCAGAGCCAAGGTTATCGCCAACCTACGCTCTGATACCAACTGTAACAGCCCGCAAATCCGTACCCCTTGAGTCAACACTATTCTACAACAATCAACTCAAGTTACACAGAAATACGAACCATTTGGGTTTAATAAAAAGAGGTAGAAGAAGAAGATAGAAAACAACAACAGAATCTAACCATCGCAGTGGAATAAAATATAATAGATAATAAATAATCTTTACTCAAAATCAAATATATCTGTTTACATATATTACATCATCAGAGTACATCAATCACAGCTCACATCAATAACATACAATGGATACATAACAACTTAATCAGCGGAATATATATATAAACAAGTACGAGAGTACGTATCGACATCCAGCTCGTCACCTGAGCCCCACAGCACCAAATCCTGTATCCTATAATACTCGGTCTGACCCGAGCATTGCAGTTAAATAACACCCGAGTCAGTCTGGAATACCAGCGTGAGAAAATCATACCCAATTGATTATTAAAGTTACAAAAATCCTTTGGAAACAAAAGCATCTCGTAAGACCACGCCACAATTAAACATGTCGGGTTTTTCCCTTACGATAGCTAAAACAATTTTTATAGAAATCCTCTGATATTATAATAGGGTCTATATACAAATACTTATAAAATAGCCGAAATTGTTACATTCATTAAATTCCAGCTACGAGCCACAAAAGTGGGTAATACAAACAAAACTCGTACAAGGCTCGTAGGGAGAACGGATTTCCAACTAATGACTAGGCAATAGGGTACCACCTGTCACAGTACGAGGCCTAGATCACTGTACTGAGGATTACTCCATTCATCCCCTGCAACACAAGGCCGGAACCATTCCTTACTGAACAGTCCCGAACAAGATAAACCCCGTGGTTGGCGCGACCAACCACCCACTAAGCCGAAATAATAAAAAGGGACATCTAGACAGGGGAAATATCTTGTCCTGCTTGGGCATGACCCACCTAACCTTGCTGCATATCCCCTGATTTTCAGTCATTCCCGGTTGATGAAGCTTGAGGCTAAGCGTTACCTTTAGAACGTTTTCACTTAGAATGCCCATCGTCTGCCTGACGATGTTTCGCAAGCATTCACCCATACAAGTCCGTCCCGAGTTCGAACGGAACCGAAGGCACTACCCCTACTACATCCATTTTGGAAATGTACTCAGGATTAGTAGCGATTAGCCCTTGCACTTCACTGCTCCATCTTCGACTCCGAACACGTTTTTCGCACGAAACGTACAAACCGGATCGAAGTGGTTTTCGAGAAATTAATCTCGATCCCGGTCTCTTCGAAACGATCAACGCATTTGTCCAATATTGATAGTCGGTGATTTAACTATCAATTAATATTCACAAACAACCATCCAACAATAAATAATTTCGCACATTATTTATTTATCTCAAAGATATCTTCATAAGATATATTTCTATTTTTCAATCCTTTGAAAACGGTTTCAAAACCATCTTCCTTTCAGAATAAACTTTCCCAATTATTTTATATCTCCTCTGAGATTACCAAGCACAAAACTAGATTTAAAATCATTTAAACCACTTTACTTAGAAATATATACTTTTTAAAACATATAAATTAAAACTACTTTAATAATTTGTTAAAAATACATCTTATATGAATATTTGAAAATAAAGTTCCTTAATACAATATATAACTAGATTTTTACTGTTGAAACAAAATGCTAAGTCACTCTTTAAATAATTACTACTATAATAGATTTGAGAAGATACTTACTTTAAAATTTAAATATTAGAAATAATAAATTTTCCAAAAAACATACCTTTTAAAACAAATTTTAAAATTATTAACTTATATTTAAAATTTACTTTGAAAACGTACTTGGTTGTCCAGGGAGAATTCCAACTTCAAATTGCTTAAATCAATTTCCCAAATTGATTTCCAATTTATTTCCTTTGAAATAAATTTCTTTACTTATCAGTTCATTTCGAAATTCAATTAATTAGGGACTTTATTATTATTTTCAGTTTGATTTTAAAATCCTTTAGCTGAAATATACAAATTTCAGGTTATTCCCAATTTCTTCTTTATTCTTCTTAAATAATTTAAATCCTAAATTTAAAATAATTTTTTGTTCTTTTAAACAATATCATTGAAATTTAGTTCCATGAACTCTCTGTTTATTTAAATTTCCTTCCCATACACAAGACTTATTTATTAGAATTTTAAAGTCACTTTATTTCCTTTCCAATTCATTTCATAAATTTATTCAACTTTGCTATAATTATTTTACTTACGCTTCCACTTCCTTTATTTACATTTCCCAGACTCAAATTATATATTTAGTAATTAATTATTGCCCGATTTAAAACAATCAAGCCATAGCATTCAATATTCCCACATAATCCATTCAAAATATCAAATAGTCATAACAGAGAATATTAAAAATTAAATAAAGTTGAGGGGTCCAGTTGGATCCCTCGAACCTTTTCTCCCTGCATCCACAGATGTTAGCACAACATAAAATACCAATTCCAAAATATCATACTGTATCACATCAATCAATTCAGCTATTCAAACAATTATTTAAATTTAATCATTTAAATTTAAATGAGTGAGATTAACTCACCTATGCTTGGCTTTTCTTAATCCATTCCAAACTGGTTTGTTCCCTTGATTCTTCTTTAAACCTTGTATAACCATTTACGATTTATTATCACTTTGAAATAACTTGAAACATTTTTTTTGTACAAATGATTAAATTCCAACCTTAAACTTAATTCAAGCGAAGTAGTAAAATTTAAACTAATTTTCCTTTATAAAATTTAATTCAATTTAATAATTTGTACTTGAACTAATTCCTAAAATAAATTTCAACAAATTTAATTTATTAATAACTTAATTATGTTTAGCTTAGTATTTAAGAAACCGTTTACAGATAAATTTCCCTCTCTCTGTAATCCCCCATATTTTTTTCTGATTTTAAATATATTCAAATCCAAGCATGTAAATGCATATGTTAATCAAGTTTAAAAATAACGAAAAGAAATCGAACCTCAACGCGATACACCATTTCGGTCATGTCTGACTTTGCGGCAACACCCTTCTAATCACGACCGACCTCAACAGCGAAACCCTAGTTTTCGACATGGCGAAGCCTCCTGCAGACGCGGCCTATCGAATCTACATCGGCCTCTCCTCCTTCACTATCACGCGGCGGCCATCACAATCTCGAACGAGCTCGCAATACCCCACTGCGCCGACGATTAAGCGCCACTGCCCCCCTCATCGCGCTGCACGAGCGCGAGTCAGAAGCTCGAACGGCCCTCACTGCAACGCAAAACCCACCGTCACCACTCCCTGCTCGCGCGCACCTCTATCACCATTCGCGGCCTCATGCCATCGCCGAAACCCCAAATTGCTTCGATAATGGCGACGCGATGCAGCGCGAGTCCTCTCGCGACCTTACCCCCCCCCCTCGATTTTGAATTCATTTGAACGATAGAAGAATGGGAGAGAGCGTGATTCAATTTTAGGGTTCGGCCATTTATCTCGAGTGCTGTAGAATTTTTTTTTTTTTTAAAGGAGGAAGGGTTCGGCCTCAATTATGTTCAGTGCTATTATTATATTCTTTTGTTTTTATATATAACGCAGCTTCCCTTAGAAGCTTCTTCCTTTATCTATTAATTTATTATATTATATATATATATATATATTATTATTATTATTATTTTTAAGTGATAAAAGGAAAAGGGAGGAAACGATAGTTCGAGAGTGATCTTAGATTGGCTTGTAGAGGAATACTCGGTAAAACAAAACCGATGCAAATCATTTGACTAGGCAATATTTATAGGGTTTAAAAATTTAAAATTGAATCGAATTAAAGTATTAAACTTTCGATATAGATTTAAGCGCGTTCATATGTCGTACGCTCACACAACAACTCCAATCACTACGAAATTTAAAACCCGATAATAATAAAATATTAAGGATCCAATGAAACCGGTTTCGTCAAATTCCGAGACTATGCCTCGGAAGGCTATTTTTTTAAAATTCAATTTAAACTAAAAAAAATTAAAACTGAACAAACCATGGTTAGTTTCAATTTTACAACTTCTATTATCTTCAGTGTTATTAATATAAATTTTATAAGCCTTCAAATTATTGTTAACAAGCTTAAAATTCTAGGTTCAATATTTTATCTAACTTCAAATAATTTAATTCAATAACTTAATTATCAAATAATTGGTGATATTTGAATTTAAATTAAAAGCTAACTTTTAGATATCCAAAATCAATTGAATATTCCAATTGTAAATACTCAAAAATTCCGGGTTGTCACAGAAGCGGACATTGTACACATATTCAAATATGTATATTTATTGCAGGTGACAGGTTGGAGGGATCCAACTGGATTCCTCACCAGTATTGATTTATTTACAGATATTGTTATATATTCTGTTATCATATGATATATGATGTCTTGGATGCCGTGATTGATGTAATTGGTGTTGTTGCAGCATTGGGTCTATTTTTGAAAATTTAAAAATATTTAAATGATGATCTCCAAATTTAAAAGGATTTTAAGGTGATTTTGGAAATAAACGTTTTGTTGATTTTTGAATTGTAAAGGAATTGAATTTATTTTGAATATACGAATATTATAATTTTTATGTTATAAAAATTACGATTTTTGTGAAATATAGTAAATTATGATTTTTGAAATATGGAGTTAATGATTTTATAAAATGGTTTAATTTGAGATTTTTGATGTATTATAAAAGGTTTGTATATAAGATTTATAAAATTGAATTTTTATTAATCAAAATGATGGAATTTTAAAGGCATTTTATAAGTGTTAAAATGAGTACAAATGGATTTTATAAGTGAATAAGATTTATAAATGCGAAGTTATAAAATTAATGAATTTGTGAAATAAGAGATCTATAAGTATTTGACTTAAAATTTGGATTTGGGATATAAATGAGATGTAAATGGAATTGGTAAATAAAAGGAATTTATAGCTTGAAGTTTTTATTAAATAAAAATGCGATTTATAAACATTGTTTATAATTCTGAAATCAATTGAATTTGATAAGTAAATATGAAAGCTTATTAAAGAAGATATATTCGCGATTTTGGACAGCGAGTTATCCTTTAAGTTAAATGTTGTAAAAATAAAGAGTTTGGTTGAGAATTATATTCACGATTTTGGACAGTAATAATAATCATTTAAGTTGAATAAATGTTTTGGAAAGTGATATTTTAAAATGGAGTTAAATGTCTTAAAGATGGTTTTAAAATGTTTTAAATATCGAAACCAAAGAGTTCAACATTCATTGTTGAAATAGACGTTTTCGAGAAATATAAGGAAATGATGGACTATAACACTATTGTTATAGCAGATGATTCCGAAAGGAAATATTTTGTATAGTATTGGGATTTATGTTTCTATCTTATTTTTGAATCCCTATACTATTGATTTTGGGTTGTCGTAACGATGTTTTACGCCACATTCGTTTGGACCCAGATAAATGTGTTTAACAGAACACTTTCCTTATAAAATGAAGTATATACTTAATCCTGATTTAAGTATATATAATATTTTCTAAGTGTTGAAAATAAAGAAATTTGTGAATTATTTATTATTTTATAAGTATATGGAAATGTTTTCCAAAGTTGAAATGATTTTGAGAATATGTCTTTTTAAAGATAATTTGAAGTGAATATTTGGCAAGTAATTTAATTAATAAAAGATTAATTAAAAGGGCCTAATGATTGCATATGGTGCCAAATATTTGTTTGTTTGCTTTGATAGTTAAATAACCGACTATCAAATTAGCCAAAATTTTAGTTCCTCAACTTGATGTGGGAACTATATAGTTGTACACTTAGTACGTAGCCTTCTGTGTAGGCTTGATTGTCCTTTGTGTTGAGGATGTTGATTCGTATAGTGCGGAGTATTAGTACCATCTAGCGAGCTTCTTTCTTGGCCCAAAGGATAGCAACTTGAAAGTTGGAAATGTGATAAGTCTATGAGACTTAGTTTCTGTGTGAGGTTGAGAAACGCTTTTGCATTGTTGGTGCGAAGAGACCGAGATCAGATTTATCCGAAAACCACTTCGGACCAACATATATGCGACGATGGTGCAGGTTGCTTGTGATGATATTGTTATTATGGATTTTCATACTTGGGGACTGCTTGTTGATCGTTTGGGGTTAACATCCCAATATACATCCAGTAGCAGTGGTCTCTTCATTATGAAATATCCAATGCAAGGACTATTCGCTACTAATCCTAAGGATTTCCCGATAGGATATGGTAGGAAAGTACCTTCGGTTTGTCCTCTTTCTGGACAACTTGTATGGATGTTTGTCTGACATTACATTTCTAAAGGTTACGTACATTGGTTTTACAAACGTACATCAGTGGTGGCGGAGAAGGCAACTTCTCCTAGCTTAACACCCTCCTTGAGACGTATGAGCTTAAGGGTTGTATTTTTGTGGAAGGCAATTAGTAGTCAACGGAAATGGCCATGTGGCATTCAAAGTGATGTGATATGTGATTGTGAAAGGTAATCGTTATCTCAGGCCTCATCAACCAGAATGACCAAACAGGGTTAGATGCGGCAAGGCTAAGTGGGTTATTCCCAAGTAGGATATGATCATCCTCTTCTAGATATATCTTTGCATGCTATGACGTCATATATCTGATTATTGTGGTTTTTATGCTAGAGGGCCCTCGGTAAGGTCGGTAACGACCGTAGGATGACATATTCGGTACCATCTAGTTATAGAGGTGGGCCGGTCTTGTGTTGGTAGAGAAACTTTGTGATGTTTTCTCGGTGCATTTTTCTAGAGATGTACTGCCGGAAGGTAGTCCTTTCACCTGGTCATTTGTATGGAAATCCAAACTCCACTACGTGTTTTCCATTTTGATTGTATTATCCAATTGGGCTATATGCTAGAATTTAATCAATGTAATAATTTCGGCTATGATTAATATTATTTGTATATAGTAGGCACTGTTATAATACAAAAGGATTTGATATGATATGTTTTAGTTATCGTAAGATAAAAACATGTCCGTGCTTATGTGTGGACTTGTCTTACGAGATACTTTTGTATTGATAAAGGAAAAGTTTGGTAATTTAATAAATTCATTTGAGTGTGTTTCTCACGCTCGTTTACCAGACTGATCCGGGCATTCTTCCCTTTCAATGCTCGGGTCAGATCGAGTATATTTACAGGTTCAGATTTGATGCTTTTGGAGCTTCAGCAGGAGAGCTGGAGATCTTCATTTCGTATACGCGTATCTGTTTTTATTATTGATTATCCGCTGTGCTTAGTTGTTTTATATTATCAGAAATTGTGAGGACGGGCTATTACAACTGTTCAGGATGATAACTGTTGATTGATTGTTGACTCTGATTGATGTGTATATATATACAGTTTCTATTCAATAAAGATCATTGATATGATATTATATATTTTCCGCTGCGATGTGAGATTTTGTATGGTTCTGTTTTGCTTCTATCTTCTTTCTTTCTTCTCTTCTCTTCTTCACTCTTCTTTTCTTTCTCTTGACTTTCTGTCAGTTTGTGCTTTTTGGGTCGTACATGTGTGGATTATTGTCGGTTCAAAGGGTACGGATTTGCGGGTTGTCACACATAAAGTAATTATCTTTAATAGTAACATTAATTAATTAATCAACCTTTAATTAATCACATTAATTAATAAATCACTTTAGTCAATTATCCCTTGATTAATCACTTTAATTAGTTACATTAGTTAATTAACCCTTAAGTAATTAACTATACTTAATTTTATTATCAAATTCCATTTGAAAACAATTATGAATCACATTGATTAATCACTAAATATATAATCATTAAAATAACCGATCTTTAAAACATTTACCCTTAAACCTTTGGTTCTTGAAACAAATTTATCCCAAAAACTAACTTAGATTTTTAAGTAAATTAACAACCATAAGAATCTTTATCTTTTTAATAACTTCTTATTTTATTTAAAATAAACTTAAAAATGAATTAATGAAATTATATATATATATTAAAACACTTTAAACTTGATCTTCTGTTTTATAACTTGATTTTTTTTCACTTCATAAAACATGTTCTTATTTTTTGTTTTGAAATCTAGATACAGTTTAATTTAAATTTAAAAATCTGTACATGTTTTATTTTAAAATTTTAAACCCAGGTTATAGAAACAAACAACCCGAGACCACTTCCAGAAAACCCGAGCCCAACTTCGAGTAAAACCCCAAAATACTCGATCCTTTTCCCGAGCCATTCCCTCCTTCGTTTTATTTTACTTTGTTTTATTTTTAAAAACTTTAAAAACCTATTGACACACTAAACTACTATGAACCCACCCGAGAACGCCCTCGAGTCAACTGCTCAATTCCGTGAAATCGACTTCTAGAAAATCATCTCCTTCCCCAAAACTTAACCTCACTGACATCTCCTGACACCGTGCACATGACAGGTGAACTAGCCATTTCCGACCGATGCTCATACCTTCAACACATCGGCGATAATCTATACGAATCTCATGAACGCCCTGAACTTCGAATTGATGAAGAACTCGTGATCGAGCTCTCAACATAATCTTGTACCCAAACTCTAATCAACAAAATCGACTCACCACGTCGATCCAGACCACCTGAATCCTTGCCATCATGCCCATCCCTTCATTGACGATCCACGCTTCATTTCCACCAGACTTGGTGTAGTCTGATTCGGTAATTGCGACGCAGTTGTCTCGAGAAGAAGATCAACCAAAAATTGGGTTAGAACCCTAGATCACCCCGTGTAGTTGCCACGGTGAATTATAAATTCACCCATTATTTTCTGATAATCCCTGACCTACAAACGTGCTCCAGCTTCGACCGCGAGGCCAATCGTGTCGCCGATCGCCAGAGTTTGACCAAAATAGGATTTCCGTTTGATTCTAAAATCCCCCTCAATTAAAAACTAAAAATCTTGAAAATAACTTTAAAAATCATAATTTTTGATTGCAAAACAGATCATATAAATGAACCAATAAATTGTCTAAGTCGAATTTGGTCATACATTTAATTTTACTGTAAATTTTATTTCCAATGAGAATTTCTTCCAATTTTTGCTTAAAAATATTTTTATAATTAAGATCTGGCTTATTCAAACAAATTATGTTCAAACATCCAAGCCAATAGGTGAATGATTGCAGAGATTTTGATTTAGAATTCTGTTTCTAGCCTATAACACAAGAACAGGTGTGTGTGTGTGTGTGTGTGTACCTGTATAACAGACATGCACTAATATATTCAAACATACAGACATATTAAACAACATTTCCAGAACATACTTTAAGCATCAATCACAATATCAAAGAATATAGGCAAATATAAGTGAGTTTTCTCACTTGGAACAAAGCAGAGAGCAATTTTTTTTAGCCTGGGAACATGCTAAGATCTGGAACTGATTTGTTTGTTCTTTTATTGAATTTGAACCTGAACTAAAACCTTTAGTTTGATTGCTTTAAAAATTTGCTTGATTCTACTTTGCTTTGAATTGTCTCGGGCTTTTGAATTTTAATTTAAGTTTGCTTGCCTTTGAGTTGATTTCTTTTCTTTTTTACTTCGTGGCTTTGATCTAGATCTGATTGTTGAATCTATTTATTTGAATTTCTTTGTTTTGAGATGATCTTTGATTTTGTTTACATTACTTGAAGCTTTAAACTCAGGTTGAAGATTTGTTTTTAAATCAGAAGCTTGATTTTGATCTGTGCTTGATGGATATGAGTTGAAGATTTATTTTTTGCTTTGATTTACTCTTGAATCAGGTTGGAGATGCTATAATTTGATTTCTCTTGGTTTATTTTTACATTTGTTTTTTTTACTGGTTTTGTAGATTATGAAAAATATGAAAGAAAATGAAGGAGTGGGAGAAGTAGATGCATGTATACAAATCTTATTCTCATTATTTTGACACTTGTTACTTTCTTTTGTTAAAATGATTACACTTGTAATCTTTCATTGTTAAAATACTTACACATGTATGTTTAAATGTTTAAATATATTCTTATATTTTCAATTTATATCCCCTTTTATATATGTAGATTATATATTTTATATTTTCCTTTTATAACTATTTATATATGTATATTTCTTTCATAAATATTTATACCTTTAAAGAAATTGATTTTAAAATATAATGATGCATTAATAAACAAATATATATATTAATCAATTAAAATATAGAATTTAACTTCAAATTCAAATCATAACTTCCAAATATATACATATATAATTTAATTAGAAACCAAATTTTATTAATTTTAAATATATATTTTTGAATCCAATTCATTTTTCAAAATATATATATTTGGTAAATTTCAAATTTCAAATTACAATCTATTTATATAATTAAACAGGCACATATCTTATTTAATTTGAAATTTTCAAATAAATTCACAATTTTAATCCAAAAATTATATTAATTATCAAATTAAATTTGACTCAAAATCGGGATCGTTGCACATGTTTTGGGGAAAATTACCAGGGGATCTAGGGAGTTGTGTGGTGATTGCTCGCACGACCTATTGATGGCTAGTTAGGCCATCGTCGATTTATTTGGCTTTGGGAGAAGGAAGGTGATACCCACCTAGAGACTCTTGAATTACACTTTAGGTTTGAGGGAGGAAGTAGTTTGGAAGCATTACGCTATGATGGAAGGACTTGTTAATTTTGATGGGTGTTCAAAGGTGTTTCAAACTTTGATAACTCAATTATAGGAGTTGTGACAATGCTTTATGCAGGTAAGTCATTGATGTGGATTGTAAATTAGAACATTAATGTGTTATTCGACGGAGACATGCCACCATAGTGTACATAATCGTTGTTATATTTGGGTTTTCAAAACTTTATAGTAGTATACATAATATAAGTCGCACTACACACATGAGTACCACTTATGCAACTTTCCATTTTAAGAAACTGATCATTCTTATTACAAAATTTTAAGAATGAGCAGGGAAATAAGGAATGTGAGAAGGAACTCGATATTAGGAGTACAAAAAGGAGTGGGCTCGGGAGCGGTTAACCCTGATTTACCGATTATGTTCACTGTGATGATGAGGAACATGCGAAGGTGCTCTAAATGTTGCTATTGGGTGTGGAGCTTTGGTGAAAATGCCCAAAGTTGACTTTGCTAAGTTGAACAATGACTACTTTAGTCTTGGTAACAAACCGTTTCTTTTAATAGAACCAGCTTTGGAAGTGTAGGATGGTTGGAAATATGTGAATGCATCATCGTGGGCTTAGAGTAAGAAGATGCAATGAAAAAGAAGTTGGCTTCAAAACAACTTAAAAGAAAGGCAATGAATTGATGGAATGCCCTTAATGATGAAACTCCTAAGGAACATAGGATAATTTCAAACCTAGGTTTGAAGAGAAATTTATACCATCATCAAAAAAATCATATTGATTGGGAGATTCATGGATCTAAAATAGATTGACTTGTTTATTTTGGAATACATTATTGAATGTGAAATACTATCATAGTGTCAGATGTCCTTCATTGACACTTTGTTAAAGAAGAATGAAAATTTCATTATTGGACTGAATGATTATCTAGGGGAAAGATTAATAAACCATATTAACGAGAGCTTTGAGAACTAATCAAAAAGGCTTTGAGGCATGAGAAACTGTATCCAAAGCTAAAAGCTATTGTTGTGGAAGAGGAGATGAAGCCGTAAGCGAGCATGGAAGGCAAGAGGAAATGGAAAAATAACAAAGGGAAGAAGTAGTTCGAGAACAAAGGTGGTCAAAAAAGGAAAACTGAGGTCCACTTTCTACAATTATGGTGAGAAGGTTCGTTTGACGAGAATTGGAAGAGTAATGGAAAGTAGTGCTATAACTGCAACATGTCCAAGCACATTCAGAAAGATTTTCCCAAGCCACTAAAGCAAAAGTAGATGGTAAAAGCATATGCATTAATGTCATTCCAACTCCGTTGAATGCTCCATCGACAAAGGGGAAAAGCATTGTAATTTTAGGTACGCTCTCCATTTATGATATTCATGTTTGTGTTTTGTCCGATATCAAGGCTTCAAATTCCTTTTTATCAAGTGATTGGAAAATGGACTAGGATTGAAACCTGACCTAGTAGATAGACCTTTGGTTGTGTCGAACCCTATAAGAGGTACGACTAGTCTTATATGGTTTTTTATAATGTGGTCTTATAAAGCCAAGGATGTATATTTTCTTATAGTTGTTTTATACTTAGTTTTGAGGGGTTCAGTATTATATTAGGGACAGACTTGTTTCAGAAGTATGGACTATTTGGGGACTATGAGTGGTCGTTGGTGACGATTAGGATAGATGAGGGCAGATGCTAGAGTTATGTTGTTTACTATGTGATAAGGTGATGGTTGGCTTTCTATATTTTCTCGAGATCCTACATAGTAAGTTGTCATTGATGCCTGTAGCTGTGGAGTATCCAGACATATTTGAGTAGGTGATCGGATTACCACCACATCGGGAGATAGAATTCCATGTTGATTCCATGAATGATGTTAGACCAATAGTTATGCCATTAAGTCATATGACATCCAAAGAGCAAAGAAAATTAGAGGTACAAGGGAATGACTTATTAAGGAAGGGGCTCACTCAAAGAAGTACGTCAAAGTGAGGAGCACTTGTAGTATTCGACACTAAGGCGGACGATTCTTTGATGCTTTGTGTTAATTACCGAGAGCTGGAAATCTAACCAAGAAGAATAAGTGTGATATCCCGGAAATTTGGGCAATATAAATTTAATAATCTGTGTTTTAAATTTAATTTGATTTGATAATTTTAATAACAAATTTGGAATTTGATTTAATAATCATGTTTTAATAAATATTTAAGTTGAAAGATTTTATCTTTTTGAATAAATAAATTGTTTTCTGTTTATAATATATATATTTGTATATATTGTAAATTGATAAATTTTGATTTTGAATTTAGTGAATGAATTGATTTTCTAATTCTAGTTTATTTTTAGTAAACTAAAAATTTGATTTAAGAATTGGCTTTTCAAAGCAATTCAAATAAATAATTATATGGTTTATATTAAAGGAAAATCTTATCTGTTTAAATTTATATTTTTAATTAACTTAAATATGAAGTTAAATTTGATTAACATCAAAGTTTTGTTTTATTTTCTTTTTAAATTATTGCTTGAATTTATATATAAGAATTTAAAATAAAATTTACATATGATCTTAATTTATTAAGTAATAGAAGTAATTTATGAAATCTTTTATAAATCTTTTTAAATATTGTTAATTTGTTATTTTCAAGTGATATTGAGAATACTTAGTTTTTATAAACATAAATAAATTTTGTTAGAAATAGGATTTGTTATTTTAAAATTTAATAAGATTTACATATGCATTCATTTATAACTTGATTTTTATTTTGAAGTTTATAATTTAATTTGAATTTGGCTTTGATGTTTTGAAATTTAAAAGAAATAAATGTATAAAAATATTTGAATAAGCTTATATTCATAATTTGTTTGTCTCATTTCCTTTTTAATAAATTAAAAGAAGAGGAACTCATTTATTTTTACATAAGAAACAACAAATTTAGAATTAAACTTCTTATAGAACAATTTAAATTAAAGTAAAAATACTCTTAATACATATGTTAATTTATTTATACCTAATTGACATGTGTAAGCATAACATGAACTAAAGTGACAAATGTTTAAATTTAAAACAAGTCTCCTAATTAAATCTTTTTCATTTTTTTAATTAGATCAAAAACTTGTTTATGTAAACATTTCTCCTCATCTCATTTCTTTTTCCATTCTTCTTTTCTTCAAAAACTTGAGGAATATTCAGATCTGAAATCTAAAAACCAACTCCATTCAAAAACAAAATCTGTTGAAAACCAATCTACAAATTCCCCTCAAATAAAATCTGAAACCAATAATCTCCTCTTAAATTTCTGTTTTAAATCAACCAAAACTGCAACTTCAAACTCAATTCAATTCTGCAAATTCATATACCTGAGATTCATTTACAACTTCATTAAGCTAAGTCAATCTGCATGCATCTGAAATCAAATCTGTTATCACCTCAAAAAAATCAAATCTGCAACTACATAGTTCAATCATGCCTGCAATTCTATTTTCTGGAAAACATGTGGGTAGTGCATGCATGAAATTGTATATCTGGGAGGCCTGCATCTTTTCACCTGAAAATAAATGATGTCTGCATTTTTATCAACCTGGAACTTGCATGCAGTGGTAAAAGCAAAATGAAGTTTTAATGAGCAACTGCAGTTTAAAAAAAAAGGGCAAATGGGAGTTCAAATTTCAAAAAAAAAATAGAAGCAATCTGAAACCTGTCAAAAGGGATGCTCTGCCTTTATAAATTGGTGAGTAACATTTTTATTCAAAACTAAATTAAGTAAATTTAGTTGCTTGCAATGAGTTACTGATATATTCATAATTATATGAAAGCATAGGATAGAAGTTCTTATGTATGGTTGCTGAGTATTTATGCTTGCTGTAGAATATATGTTACTGTCTGTTCCTAGAATTCCAAGTTTAATCCTGATCAAATCCCATGAGTTCATGTTCAAACCTCTGTAACAGTTTATGATTTATACAAAATATGATATGTATCATAAGTTTAAGTTTCAATCTTATTAAAAAAAAATGAAACTGTATTGTCTCTGAAAAACACACAATGCAACAGAGCAATCATTTGAAAACAAGAATTTAATCTTCGAAATTCTTTGATTTAAGATTATCAACAGGTTACATTATATATGACTTGATTTTTAAAACTAGAATTGGAATTTTTAGTAAGAATTTGATTGTTTATTTCTGGTCTAACCAGAAATTACACTTGAGGTTAGAAATATTAATCCAGATGATTTGGGTGGCCATGGTTTTCTCTGATGATCGAGTGTTGATCGAAGTTGAATGGAAAAATGGTTGATGGTGGATTAAAGCAATAAGGCAGAAGTGATTTGGGTTTGAAATTTTGAACCCTGGTTTTTCTGTGTGAGAAAATTTGATCACTGCAACATAAGTAAGTGATCGAGACTTCCCTAATTCGAACTAGAGATAGATGAGATGAGGTTAAAGAAGTGGCCGGAGGTGGTATTCTTCAGGTGGTCGGAGTTTGGAGGTTGAGGAGTTTTCAGTCAACCCATTTTTTTTCCAGATTCGAGTTCGAATGCTGGATTTTGATTTAGGGTTTCTCTAGTTGAATTGAAGGTTGAGTTGGGGTTTGGAGAGGATTGTTGACTTGCGTAGGGGGTCGTGAAGGGTCGGAGATGGAAGCTCCGGTGGTGCAGGTGCACAGCGTTCATGGGTTGTCAACTGATGTTTGGGGATGAAGGTCTCGTATATTATTTCGAGTAGAACCGGGTTTTTACTCGAAGCTGAGGGGTATTGGACTCGAAGGAAATTGATGAGGGCTCGGGTGTTTTAATTTTAGTTACAGGTTTGGGTAAACTGTCAACATAGGTTTTGTATAAACCTAATTCTTTTATTTGGGTTTTAATTGATTTTAAGAAGAATGTGTTCTCGAGTTATTTTGGTTTTTAGCTCGGGTTGGTTGTTGAAGTTTGAAAACTTGACTTGTTTTCAAAATTTAAAATAAAATTTAAAACTAAATTTAAATGAGGAAGCTAGAATTTAAAGTAAGTTTTAAATCTAACATAAATTATGGATTCAAATTGAATTGAATCACAGATTGGTAATGATGAGTATTTAAATTCAAATTTTCTTTAAAAATAATTTTAAAGAGTTTATTGTTTAAAATGTTTTTTTGAAGAATTTGAATTTAAATTTGAAATTGAAATATGAAGTAATGTTTAATCAAAATGTAAATTTGATTCAAACTTGGATTTGAATCATCGTTTCAAATTAAATTATAGTTTTATAAATTTAAGTCTTTAAACCAAATTTGAATGATAATGTAAAAATTTAAATGGTTTAATTTTAAAGAAATTTATTTTAACTTTTGTAAAATTTCTTTTATAATTAAGGAATTATTATCAATTAAGGGTTTTAGATTGATTTTAAACTTGTTAAAGTTAATAATAATGTTGTATTTCATTTAATTATTAGGGAAATTAAATGAATAATTTATTTATTTAATAAATTAATAAAATGGTAATTAAGGGTTAATCATAAAGGTTTAAGATTGATTAATTTTGAAGTAATTAACTTGTAATTAAGAATAATTAATTAAATAAAATTAGTTTTTAATTAATGATTAAAATTAATTAATCAAGTAATAATGGATTAATTAAGTTTTAATTAACACTTAATTATTTAATTAATTAGGGATTAATTAATGGGTTAATTAATGATTAATGATTAATTAATTTGTAATCAATAATGATTAAAATAAGTTAATTACTTCGAAAAGAAATATTAGTGAATTGTTAATAGTTAATGAAGATCATTAACTAAGAATTATTAATTGGATTAATTAATTTAAAGACAATCAATTGTGTAAGTTATTAAGTATAATTACTTATGGAAGTAATTAAGGAATTAATTACTTATTGTAATTAATTGAGTTAATTTGATTAGTTTAAGTTAATTAATTCAGTTTAATTAATTTAAAATTAATCATTTGATGATTTATGAAGGATAATTACTTAATGTAATTTAATGAAGAGGAATTACTTAGAGAAGTAATTAATGGGTAATTACTATATGTAATTAATTAGAAGTGATTGATAATGAAGTTATTTGAGTATAATTACTTTGTAAATTAATCAAGGGATTAATTAGAATTAATTAAGGAGTAATTAATTTATTTTGTGAAGTAATTTAAGCGAAGTTAATTACTGGATTGGGTTAATCAAGGGTGATTAACAATTATGGTTTAAATTAAGATTAATTACTTAAAGTAATTAATTTAAATAAAGTAATTAATTAAAATGTAATTAGAGATCATTAATTATTATAATTAATGATGTAATTAAGATTGATTAATTAAGATTAATTACTCAATAACAAGTGATTAAAGGTAATTAATTTAGGTAATTAATTAATGAAGTAATTAAAGGTTAATTACTGTATTTAGTTAAATATAATTAATTTGAGAAATTAATTAGTGTATAATTACTTGAATGTAATTAAGGGCTAATTAATCAGGGATGATTGATTAAAATGAATCATTGGATGATGATTAGTTAAGTGATTGATAAATTATCAATAATGATATGAGCAAGTTGATATTGGTGAAGTAATTAATTTAATTTACTTTAAATTAATAGAATGATGTAATTAATTTAATTCATTTTAAATTAATTATATTTGGTGTGGTTAATCATTGCTTATATAGATGGATGATGTTGTTTACTTTGGATAATTTGAATCTCAGATATGAGATAGATACTGTTGAGTGATTTGAATGCATTGGTTGCATTATGATGTTGATATAGATTATCTTTTTGGATAGTGATAATATGGTTTATCTGATATGATGATAATGTTGATTTTCTGTTGTGAACCTATGATTTATCTATTTGTATGGATATAGATAGTTGAATTGTTTTAAACTTTTAAAACAACTTGGCCTTAAAAGACATGCTTTGGATTTCGATGAGACCGGGATCGGGTTTCCATATTTGGATATCCGAAACCACATCGATTCCAATTAAACGGTAGGTCGTGAATCCGAGTGGAGCAAGTGAAGACTCGAGGCGTAAGGGATATACGTCAGTATAACTCTATGGGTGATTCCGTAATGAGTTTGGTGGAATTAGTTCTTATAGATTCGAGATGGCGATTTAGAGTGCAAGGGTTATCGTCGTTAACTCTGAGGGTGATTCCAAAATGAGTGTAACGAGATAATGCCTTCGGTTTCGTTCGAACCCGGAACGAACTTGTATGGATTGAATGCTTTCAGAACATCATCGGGTGGATGATGAGCATTCTAAGGGATGTGTCCTCTAAAGGTAATCGTAGCCTCAAGCTTCATCAACCAGGAATGGCTAAAACAGGGGAGGTGCAGCAAGGCTTCGTGGGTAGCTCCCACTGGAGAGCAAGATTGATCCCTGTCTAGAGGTCCCTTTTTATTTCGGTTGTGTGGGCAGTTGGATGTACACCAACTGCGGGGTTGTCTTGTTCGGAACTGTTCAGTAAGGAATGGGTCCGGCTTTGTGTTGCAGGGGAGTGGGAGTACTCCTCGGTACGGTGATCTAGGCCACGTACAGTGACGGGCGGTACCCCAGTAGCCCTGCCATTGTATGGAATCCAAAATCCAATATGTGCCAACGGTTTTGATTGTATTACCCACTTTTTTGGCTAGCAGCTGGAATTTAATAAATGTAACAATTTCGGCTATTTCTTATTTACTTGAAAACCCTAGACCCTATTATAATATCACTGGATTTCCTATCAAATGTTTTGGTTAGCTAAGGTAAAAACTTTTCCATGTTTATGTGTGGGAAGTCTTACGTGATACCTTTTCTTTTCGAAAGGCTTTTCAAAGTTAAGCAACTTTAACCTATTACTCACACCAGACCCATGTCTGACCCAGAGTTTATCTTTTGTTTTCTTAAACTATTGGGTACTCAATTTTTACGAGTAGCCAAGGGATTCAGGTTAGCTTTTGACGACTTGTGGAGGAGTAATGGAGCAGGAGGCTTCTGCATTAGATATATAGTATTCCGCTGTGTGATCTGTTATTGTCTCTGAGTTTTATTATGTTGTAAATACTAGACAGGTGTTTATAACTGTCTAGTATGTGTTGTATATCTATGTACTCTGATAGTGATTGTAAACTATGTAATATTTTATGTTATTAATATAATTTATTCGTTCCGCTGTTGAGATTCTGATGTTGTGTTCTTCTTTCTTCTCTTTCTTTTCTCTTTTCTATCCCTTTCTTTCTTCATGATGATACGACTTTTCTGGGAAGAAAATGTCGAGTCGTCACAGTTGGTATCAGAGCATTAGGTTGAGTGAATACCTAGGCTCTGGAGTGGTGTCTATCTTGAGAGAGCGTATTTGTGTTTTTATTATATATATTTATATATTTATTCTACCTATTTGTTGGGTTACCTGTCCGGGTTTTCCAATATAGGTTATAAAGGTAGATAAGGTAGTATGGTGTGTAACACGACTACTACCAATGGTTGGAGTTTTGAGTGTTGAAGTTGGAAGTGTATTTGTCGAGACTGTAGACCTAATACCGTCTCGAGTGAGTTGTGCAGAGTATAGGATTTCATAGATCTCTGAAGGTAACTTGTTAAGGTTCGGAGTCTATCTTTGAATTGGATGAGTAGAGTTTGGATCTATCGGCTAGGTAGAAGAGAATAATGGTATTTTGATATCTCAGGGAGTCGTAGCTGCGTGATGAGACGCGGTGACTATGGATGTTCTCGAAGATGTTTTCTTTGGAACAAGTTAAGGAGGTGAGTCTACTTCGATGTTGTGGCTGGATTCAGCAGGATGTTTCTGTCTGATTTGAGGTCCGAATTTCTTGAAGAGTTTTGGTTTAGGAAATCTTTGGTGTCGGTGTTAGCAGTGCATTTCGGAGTGTTCTGTGTGCTGGCAAGAAAGTCTTTTGGTTAGCAGTTTTTCTGAAGATAGAGTTCAGAAGCAGCAGAATGGATTCTATTTCTACGATGGATTGGATAGATGAGCGAAAGCTGTTCTGATTGGTAGGGAGAGAACAATTTTCTTTGGATATTAGGCTGATTGATCGCAAACGTGACTTTCGATAGTTTGAGTGTTCTCTTGAGCCATGAAGAGTTTGTCTGTACCTAGAGGCTGAGTTTTCTTATCGACTGGATTCTAGGAGTGATACCGAAGGCTTAGTGAAGCAACTTTGGATCAGACGGGGCAACTGAGTTTTCTTTTATGAATCTGTTGAACCATATTTCTGTGATGTGTTATCCAGTTTGTGCTCGAGTTTTTATTCTACTTCAGATCAGAGTTGTGCAGCAGAAGCAGTTTGGGAATGCTTTTGTTTTATCTTTTCCGGATAGGAGGAGTAAGTTAATCTTCTGATGTTTGTGGAGTAGAGTTGATGTTCTTGGTTTGGGATTGATCTTGAGGAGATCATTTTGTTGGATTGTTTTGGTCTGGTTTGTTTCTAGGGACATCAGCAAAGGTTGAGCTGATTAGGAGAGTTGAAGGTAGCCCAAGATTGTCAGAAGTATTTTGTGGATAAGAGACAAAGGAATTTGGATTCCGGAATTGAAGATTTGGTCTTGAATAAGTTCTCTCCGATCTAAAGAGCTATAAGATTGAGTAAGACTGGGTAAGTCAGCTCCGAGATGTTTTGGACCTTTTTTGTGTTTTGTGAGGATTGGTGTTTGATTTTCAAAGTTGAATTGTCAGTTTGGATAACTGGAATTCGATGTGTTTTACGTATCTCTGAGGGAGTACGTGTATGGTTTATCTCTGGTTGTGGAACCAGCAGTTCAGGAGGATGTGATTGTTGATTCAGACTCGTCTGTAGTCTGATATATTGTTTTGTTGGTAAATATAGTTGGATAGGAGCTTTATAGCTTAATAGTATTGATTGTTTGGATTCTATAGAGCGAGTACCCCAATATTTATACCGGGGAAACTCGTGAAAATTTTATCCAGGTTTTTCTGGATAATTAGATTTGTTTTGTTTGAATTGGTTGCTATGGTTGTTAGCATATGTTTGGTAATATATGCTTGTGTTTTAAAATAAAATCTTAAGATAGATTATTAAATTACCTTTGCTTTTAAATTTCGGGACGAAATTCTATTATGGGGGAAGGAATGTGACATCCCGCAAATTTGGGAAATATAAATTTAATAATCTGTGTTTTAAATTTAATTTGTTTTGATAATTTTAATAACAAATTTGGAATTTGATTTAATAATCATGTTTTAATAAATATTTAAGTTGAAAGATTTTATCTTTTTGAATAAATAAATTATTTTCTGTTTATAATATATATATTTGTATATATTGTAAATTGATAAATTTTGATTTAAATTTAGTGAATGAATTGATTTTCTAATTCTAGTTTATTTTTAGTAAACTAAAAATTTGATTTAAGAATTGGCTTTTCAAAGCAATTCAAATAAATAATTATATGGTTTATATTAAAGGAAAATCTTATCTGTTTAAATTTATATTTTTAATTAACTTAAATATGAAGTTAAATTTGATTAACATCAAAGCTTTGTTTTATTTTCTTTTTAAATTATTGCTTGAATTTATATATAAGAATTTAAAATAAAATTTACATATGATCTTAATTTATTAAGTAATAGAAGTAATTTATGATATCTTTTATAAATCATTTTAAATATTGCTAATTTGTTATTTTCAAATGATATTGAGAATACTTAGTTTTTATAAACATAAATAAATTTTGTTAGAAATAGGATTTGTTATTTTAAAATTTAATAAGAGTTATATATGCACACATATATAACTTGATTTTTATTTTGAAGTTTATAATTTAATTTGAATTTGACTTTGATGTTTTGAAATTTAAAAGAAATAAATGTTTAAAAAAATTTGAATAAGCTTATATTCATAATTTGTTTGTCACATTTCCTTTTTAATAAATTAAAAGGGGAGGAACTCATTTATTTTTACATAAGAAACAACAAATTTAGAATTAAACTTCTTATAAAACAATTTAAATTAAAGTAAAAATACTCTTAATACATATGTTAATTTATTTATACCTAATTGACATGTGTAAGCATAGCATGAACTAAAGTGACAAATGTTTAAATTTAAAACAAGTGTCCTAATTAAATCCTTTTCATTTTTTTTTAATTAGATCAAAAACTTGTTTATGTAAACATTTCTCCTCATCTCATTTCTTTTTCCATTCTTCTTTTCTTCAAAAATTTGAGGAATATTCAGATCTGAAATCTGAAAACCATCTCCATTCAAAAACAAAATCTGTTCAAAACCAATATGCAAATTCCCCTCAAATAAAATCTGAAACCAATAATCTCCTCTTAAATTTCTGTTTTAAATCAACCAAAACTGCAACTTCAAACTCAATTCAATTCTGCAAATTCATATACCTGAGATTCATTTACAACTACATCAAGCTAAGTCAATCTGCATGCATCTGAAATCAAATCTGTTATCACCTCAAAAAAATCAAATCTGCAACTACATAGTTCAATCATGCCTGCAATTCTATTTTCTGAAAAACATGTGGGTAGTGCATGCATGAAATTGTATATCTGGGAGGCCTGCATCTTTTCACCTGAAAATAAATGATGTCTGCATTTTTATCAACCTGGAACTTGCATGCAGTGGTAAAAGCAAAATGAAGTTTTAATGAGCAACTGCAGTTTAAAAAAAAAGGGGCAAATGGGAGTTCAAATTTCATTAAAAAAATAGAAGCAATCTGAAACCTGTCAAAAGGGATGCTCTGCCTTTATAAATTGGTGAGTAACATTTTTATTCAAAACTAAATTAAGTAAATTTAGTTGCTTGCAATGAGTTACTGATATATTCATAATTATATGAAAGCATAGGATAGAAGTTCTTATGTATGGTTGCTGAGTATTTATGCTTGCTGTAGAATATATGTTACTGTCTGTTCCTAGAATTTCAAGTTTATTCCTGATCAAATCCCATGAGTTCATGTTCAAACCTCTGTAACAGTTTATGATTTATACAAAATATGATATGTATCATAAGTTTAAGTTTCAATCTTATTAAAAAAAAATGAAACTATATTGTCTCTGAAAAACACACAATGCAACAGAGCAATCATTTGAAAACAAGAATTTGATCATCGAAATTCTTTGATTTAAGATTATCAACAGGTTACATTATATATGACTTGATTTTTAAAACTAGAATTGGAATTTTTAGTAAGAATATGATTGTGTATTTCTGGTCTAACCAGAAATCACACTTGAGGTTAGAAATATTAATCCAGATGATTTGGGTGGCCATGGTTTTCTCTGATGAACGAGTGTTGATCGAAGTTGAATGGAAAAATGGTTGATGGTGGATTAAAGCAATAAGGCAGAAGTGATTTGGGTTTGAAATTTTGAACCCTAGTTTTTCTATGTTGAGAAAATTTGATCACTGCAACATAAGTAAGTGATCGAGACTTCCCTAATTCGAACTAGAGATAGATGTGATGAGGATAAAGAAGTGGCTGGAGGTGGTATTCTTCAGGTGGTCGGAGTTTGGAGGTTGAGGAGTTTTCAGTCAACCCATTTTTTTCCAGATTCGAGTTCGAATGCTTGATTTTGATTTAGGGTTTCTCTAGTTGAATTGGGGTTTGGAGAGGATTGTTGACTTGCGTAGGGGGTCGTGAAGGGTCGGAGATGGAAGCTCCGGTGGTGCAGGTGCACGGCGTTCATGGGTTGTCAGCTGATGTTTGGGGATGAAGGGCTCGTATATTATTTCGAGTAGAACCGGGTTTTTACTCGAAGCTGAGGGGTATTGGACTCGAAGGAAATTGATGAGGGCTCGGGTGTTTTAATTTTAGTTACAGGGTTGGGTAAACTGTCAGCACAGGTTTTGTATTAACCTGATTCTTTTATTTGGGTTTTAATTGATTTTAAGAAGAATGTATTCTCGAGTTATTTTGGTTTTTAGCTCGGGTTGGTTGTTGAAGTTTGAAAACTTGACTTGTTTTCAAAATTTAAAACTAAATTTAAAAGTGGAAGCTAGAATTTAAAGTAAGTTTTAAATCTAACTTAAATTATGGATTCAAATTGAATTGAATCACAGATTGGTAATGATGAGTATTTAAATTCAAATTTGCTTTAAAAATAATTTTAAAGAGTTTATTGTTTAAAATGTTTTTTTGAAGAATTTGAATTTAAATTTGAAATTGAAATATGAAGTAATTTTAATCAAAATGTAAATTTGATTCAAACTTGGATTTGAATCATCGTTTCAAATTAAATTTTAGTTTTATAAATTTAAGTGTTTAAACCAAATTTGAATGATAATGTAAAAATTTAAATGGTTTAATTTTAAAGAAATTTATTTTAACTTTTGTAAAATTTCTTTTATAATTAAGGAATTATTATCAATTAAGGGTTTTAGATTGATTTTAAACTTGTTAAAGTTAATAATAATGTTGTATTTCATTTAATTATTAGGGAAATTAAATGAATGATTAATTTATTTAATAAATTAATAAAATGGTAATTAAGGGTTAATCATAAAGGTTTAAGATTAATTAATTTTAAAGTAATTAACTAGTAATTAAGAATAATTAATTAAATAAAATTAGTTTTTAATTAATGATTAATAATTAATTAATCAAGTAATAATGGATTAATTAAGTTTTAATTAACACTTAATTATTTAATTAATTAGGGATTAATTAATGGGTTAATTAATGATTAATGGTTAATTAATTTGTAATCAATAATGATTAAAATAAGTTAATTACTTTGAAAAGAAATATTAATGAATTGTTAATAGTTAATAAAGATCATTAACTAAGAATTATTAATTGGATTAATTAAATTAAAGACAATCAATTGTATAAGTTATTAAGTATAATTACTTATGGAAGTAATTAAGGAATTAATTACTTATTGTAATTAATTGAGTTAATTTGATTAGTTTAAGTTAATTAATTCAGTTTAATTAATTTAAAATTAATCTTTTGATGATTTATGAAGGATAATTACTTAATGTAATTTAATGAAGAGGAATTACTTAGAGAAGTAATTAATGGGTAATTACTATATGTAATTAATTAGAAGTGATTGATAATGAAGTTATTTGAGTATAATTACTTTATAAATTAATCAAGGGATTAATTAGAATTAATTAAGGAGTAATTAATTTATTTGGTGAAGTAATTTAAGGGAAGTTAATTACTGGATTGGGTTAATCAAGGGTGATTAACAAATATGGTTTAAATTAAGATTAGTTACTTAAAGTAATTAATTTAAATAAAGTAATTAATTAAAATGTAATTAGAGATCATTAATTATTATAATTAATGATGTAATTAAGATTGATTAATTAAGATTAATTACTCAATAACAAGTGATTAAAGGTAATTAATTTAGGTAATTAATTAATGAAGTAATTAAAGGTTAATTACTGTATTTAGTTAAATATAACTAATTTGAGAAATTAATTAGTGTATAATTAATTGAATGTAATTAAGGGTTAATTAATCAGGGATGATTAATTAAAATGAATCATTGGATGATGATTAGTTAAGTGATTGATAAATTATCAATAATTATATGAGCAAGTTAATATTGGTGATGTAATTAATTTAATTTACTTTAAATTAATAGAATGATGTAATTAATTTAATTCATTTTAAATTAATTATATTTGGTGTGGTTAATCATTGCTTATATAGATGGATGATGTTGTTTACTTTGGATAATTTGAATCTCAGATATGAGATAGATAATGTTGAGTGATTTGAATGCATTGGTTGCATTGTGATGTTGATATAAATTATCTTTTTGGATAGTGATAATATGGTTTATCTGATATGATGATAATGTTGATTTTCTATTGTGAACCTATGATTTATCTATTTGTATGGATATAGATAATTGAATTGTTTTAAACTTTTAAAACAACTTGGCCTTAAAAGACACGCTTTGGATTTCGATGAGACCGGGATCGGGTTTCCATATTTGGATATCCGAAAACCACATCGATTCCAATTAAATGTTAGGTCGTGAATCCGAGTGGAGCAAGTGAAGACTCGAGGTGTAAGGGCTATACGTCAGTATAACTCTGTGGGTGATTCCGTAATGAGTTTGACGGAATTAGTTCTTATAGATTCGAGATGGCGATTTAGAGTGCAAGGGTTATCGTCGTTAACTCTAAGGGTGATTCCAAAATGAGTGTAACAAGATAATGCCTTCGGTTTCGTTCGAACCCGGAACGAACTTGTATGGATTGAATGCTTTCAGAACATCGTCGGGTGGACGATGAGCATTCTAAGGGATGTGTCCTCTAAAGGTAATCGTAGCCTCAAGCCTCATCAACCAGGAATGGCTAAAATAGGGGAGGTGCAGCAAGGCTTCGTGGGTAGCTCCCACTGGAGAGCAAGATTGATCCCTGTCTAGAGGTCCCTTTTTATTTCGGCTGTGTGGACAGTCGGATGTACACCAACTGCGGGGTTGTCTTGTTCGGAACTGTTCAGTAAGGAATGGGTCCAGCTTTGTGTTGCAGGGGAGTGGGAGTACTCCTCGGTACGGTGATCTAGGCCACGTATTGTGACGGGCGGTACCCCAGTAGCCCCGCCATTGTATGGAATCCAAAATCCAATAAGTGCCAACGGTTTTGATTGTATTACCCACTTTTGTGGCTAGTAACTGGAATTTAATAAATGTAACAATTTCGGCTATTTCTTATTTACTTGAAAACCCTAGACCCTATTATAATATCACTGGATTTCCTATCAAATGTTTTGGTTAGCGTAAGGTAAAAACTTTTCCATGTTTATGTGTGGGAAGTCTTACGTGATACCTTTTCTTTTCGAAAGGTTTTTCAAAGTTAAGCAACTTTAACCTGTTACTCACACCAGACCCATGTCTGACCCAGAGTTTATCTTTTGTTTTCTTAAACTCTTGGGTACTCAAATTTTTACGAGTAGCCAAGGGATTCAGGTTAGCTTTTGACGACTTGTGGAGGAGTAATGGAGCAGGAGGCTTCTGCGTTAGATATATAGTATTCCGCTGTGTGATCTGTTATTGTCTCTGAGTTGTATTATGTTGTAAATACTAGACAGGAGTTTGTAACTGTCTAGTATGTGTTGTATATCTGTGTACTCTGATAGTGATTGTAAACTATGTAATATTTTATGTTATTAATATAATTTATTCGTTCCGCTGTTGAGATTCTGATGTTGTGTTCTTCTTTCTTCTCTTTCTTTTCTCTTTTCTATCCCTTTCTTTCTTCATGATGATACGACTTTTCTGGGAAGAAAAAGTCGGGTCGTCACAATAAGTATCCACTCTCATGTGTTGATGACTTGTTTGATCAGTTCCATGGTGTGAAGGTGTTTTCTCAGTTGGACTTGGCATCGAGGTTCCTCCAATTGAGAATAGAGAGGGAGAGTGTGCTGATTATCATGTTTTGTATGCCATCGAGAATCTTGGAGTTGTTAGTTATGTAATTCAGGCTAACCAATGCATCAGCGTACTTTGTTGATTTTATGAATTTTGTTTTCAAAGATCAACTAAATAAGTTTGTACTCGTGTTCATTGATGTTATTCTCATCTACAAATAGGTAAAGGAAGAACACAAGATGTACTTGTGCATTGTTTTTGAGGTGTTGAGGAAGCGCTAATTGAAGGCGAAATTTTCAGGATGCCACCTCTGTATAAGCGAAGTGCGATTGTTGGGTCATGTTTTTTCTTAGCAGGACATCATTATGGATCCTGCTAAAGTAGCAGTAGTCAAGGATTGGGATCGACCTAAGGATGCACAGATGTAAGGAGTTTCTTTGGATTATCAAATACTATAGATGATTCATAATGAACTTCTCAAAGGCAGCGACACTGTCAACCAATTTAAAGGAGAAGAATTAGACTTTTTCATAGGAAACGAGGTAAGGGCACACATTAGTAGGTCTAAAGGAAAGATTAATGAGTGTACCAGTGTTAGTCATTCCGAGTTTGAATGAGAAGTTAAGGTATACCTAGATGCCTATGGTACCATAAGAGGCATGGTATTGATGTAAATGGCTAATGTTGTCGCAGATGCTAGTCAGTAACTTAAACTACAAGAGAGGAAATACTTGACCTATGATTTAGAGTTGGCAACAATTATGTTTGAACTAAAATATTTGAGGCATCACCTATTAGGAAAGAATTTTGATTTATTCACCGACCAAAAATCATTAAAGTACCTCTTCTCATAAAAGGACCTTAACCCTTCATCGGTAAAGAAGGCTAGAGTTCTTGGCTTCCTATGACTTTGTCCTTTCCTATACGGCTAGAAAGGAAATGCAGTCGTTCAAGCTTTGAGTATAAGGCATACCATCTTGGAATGCTCTTTCTAGAGTGGAAGTAGCTTGAGTATATTGTCGGTTATGATTTTTTACTAAGATGTAAGCTAGACCTGGATGTATTGGCAAGCTTGACAACCAAGCCTGCATTGATATAGCGAATTGTTACTAGTTAGAGATAAGATGCTAACTTAGTAAAGATCACAACGAAGATCAAGAAGGGAGTGGAGTCAGAGGATACAAGGCAATACAGGCTTGAACATGATGGTTGGCTCCATAAGTATGGAAGGTTGTTTGTCCCTGATGTTGATAGGTTGAGGGATGAGGTATTATGTGAGTGTCATCATTGAGAGTGAGTATGCATCCTAGAAGCAATAAGATGTACTATGACATGAATTAGAAATTTTATTTGGTAGGGATGAAAAGGACATCTAGACATTCATGTTGAAGTGTATGAATTGTCAGTTGGCGAAGGCTACTCGAAAAAAGGCAACTAGTTTGCTTCAATCGCTTGAAATTCCACAGTGGAAAGGGGAATGGATATTGATGGACTTTATCAATGGTTTATTGATGAAAATGGATGGTACGATTGCATCTAAGTCATAGTTGACAGATTGACAAAGAATGCTCGATTCATGACCGTAAAGTCCAGTAGGATGACATCTAATTTGGATAAGTTGTATGTGAAGTGGATTGTATGATTCCACGATGTGCCAAAGAACATTGTAACTAATTGAGAGCCATTATTTAGGAGAGGATTTTGGAAGAGCTTATAAGAGGTGTTGGGGATAGAGCTTCATTTGAGTACAGGTTATCACCCACAAATCGATGGGCAGACTAAGAGAGTGAATTGCATCTTAAAGGATATCTTACAAGCTTGCATTCTTGATTTTAGGGGCTATGTGATGATCATTTGCATCTTGTTGTGTTCGCATATAGCAAAAGTTATCAATCTAGCATTAGTATGGCATCATTTGTGGAATCGTATGGCTAACCGTGCAACGCTCCTTCATGTTGGTGGGAAGAGGAAGAGAAACTGATAATCGCATAGTTATGATCATAGAAACATCAAATAAGATCGGGATAAGTCAACAATGGTTGAAAGCTGATTAAGGTAGATAAAAGAGCTATGTTGATAAGAGACATCGAGATTTGAAGTTATCTATCAGCGGTATGGTATTTACGAAGGTCTATCCATCAAAGAATGTAGTTTGATTTGGTACTAAGGGTAAGTTAGCATCGAGATTTATGTGTCCTTTTTTGAAACTTAAGAGGTTTAGGAACCTAGCGTATAAGGTTGTCTTACCTCAGAAGATGGTAGGTATGCACAATGTGTTCCATGATTCTCATATTACGATGTTTGTGCATGGCTCAGGCGTGAGTGTGTCATCAGGTCAACTAAATGATATAGAAGTTAGACCTAAAGCATCAAGGCCTTTTGAAGCCAATTCCTGTAGTTGGCCAAAGTAAGATGTAGCTTAGAATGAATACGGTGCAGTAGGTAAAGGTTTAGTGTAGTTTGAGCAAAGGTGATAGCACATAGGAGACTAAGGAGAGCATGAGGACTGCTTATATGGTGTTTTTTTCTAGTAAAATTTTCATTTTTATCCTTAGCTTTTACATTAGATATTCTATGATGCTAGTTTAGTACCTTGCATGCTAGGGTAGACGTAGATTTTATTTCTTACTCATTTGTGCATGTTTAATGCTTGATAGGCTTAAATATGGTTGTCAGGCATATAGGATAACTATATTTATGACCTTACCTTGTCTAATTGTATTTCAGGGAGGAATTTCTATAAGAGGGAAGGATGTAATGACCTATATTTTATGCATCAAAGGATCATAAATATCATTTTTAAAATCTAAGTTAGATCATATGAGGGTTTAACTTAAGAAAATATTGAATATTGATATTTTTAACCCTTGTAAATTTTACTGGATGGTTTTGACTTTGAAAATTTGTAAGGGCTATAATTTTTAATAGTTGTTGAATTATAATCTTTTTTTAAAAAACCCAAGAGAACCCGACGGGTTGGTAAACTCCTGAGGAGGATATATTCAAGTTGTCTGCTGATCCAAGCCCCCATATCCCTAGATAAATTTATATAGGATAGGGAAGCGCATGGCGGGAATCGAACCCGGGTCTTTTTACCAAAACCCAAGCCTCCTTTCCACTGTGCCACACCCGCAGATTTCGAATTATAATCTAAAACCACTTCCGAATGAAAAATAAGACAGTTTCTCTTTTCATAGAGCGGTCCTAATAGAGTTTTAGCCATACATTTATGAGATATAATCATTTGAAATAAGACATGTTTCAGATAGATTAGTGGGTAACTAGACTAAACCCAAATTAAGCCACTAACCCATTTTGGGATTTGTACCTAACAAAACTGATGGGACAACCACTAATCATTTCCATGCTTTCTAAAAATTATTCTAAATTATTAATCATCCTTAGCTAAAAAATTTTGTTGGAATGGCGTCTGGTTCTTGTTCTCGTTCTCAATTTTTCCCTCTTTATTCCTTCAATCATCCACAGTTGCAAGAAAAATTTATAGCTGGAGATTCGGAATCGATTAATCATCGATCTTATGCTCAAGTGGTCAAAGACCGACCGTCCTCATTTTCTTTTCAAGTTCCGAGATCTCAATCTTTGAATAAAAGATGGATTGATTCACGCTCCTCCAAATCTTATTACTTTAGATGTGGTGATGGAAAAACCATTTCGCGTCCCAATGTCGAGAACCCATCAGGTGTTTCCAGTGTGGCAAATTTGGTCACAAAAGCTTCAATTGTTCGACTGTTTCTGGTTCTTCAATTTCCTCTGAGTTCTTGGTCGAGAATGGTTTTCAATTCGTGTTAAACATTATGCTCTTGAAAGCGATTTTGCTTGATCACTTATGGCATTTTCGAGTAGATGGTTTCAATTTCTTGGAAGATCTGCTTCTTCATTTCAATGTTGTTAATGCCCCGAACATTGGTAAAGGCTATAGGGCTAGATTTGGTGGCCCTGAATTGTATTTTGGAAAAATCGATTCTTCTTCGGTCTCCTTCTGTTCTTCTGTTCTTTAAGCAGAGCATGGGTTCTTATTTGTTTTGAAATTTGTCTACTTGAGGGGAATTTTAATAAATAATCTCAAGATCAAGCGTTCAGAAGGTTTAAAGCCCTTAGATGATCTTTTAAATCATTTCAACAACGTGAATTTGCCAAACACTGATAAGGGCTTTCAGGATTTCTCTAGTGTCTCAAAGTAGAGTGTTGATAATCCAGTTTCTTCTGTTAATTTGATTGTAGATCAAGGTGCATTTATTGATACTTTTAGAAGTAAAGAATCTGATTTTTTAGATCCTATTCTGTTAGACCTAGATGTTGCTCATTGTAAGACCATGCTAGTTACTGAGGATTGCCAATCTATTCTGGTTAATGATTTTATCAATCCAAAGCATAAAATAGGTTTGCGTTGCCCTTCTAAATTGGATTCTTTTAAGATTCCTATATCCAACAAATTTGATTGCCTCGATTCTGATTTAGTTTCAGAGTGTTCGTTTTTGACAGAGGTCAGTGATCCCTCCTCCATTAATTTCTTTAGCCTTGAATCTATGCTGTCTCATGTTCGTTCCTCAAATCAAGATGAAGGCGATCACTCTTATGTTGTTTCAGATTGTCCCTCTGCTGTTTATTTCGATTCAACAAATAGCTTTGGTGATCTTCAACCCTTCATTCCTGAGAGTGACATTAGTTCTCTCAATGTTGTTGATAGTTGCCTTATTTTGATGATTCTGATAGTAGACCGATTGACTTGATTTTTGATTTACCTATGGGTACTGGGTTTAACTTGGATTCCTTCGTTTTCAGTTTTTGGTCAGAAGAAGCTTTTAATGGGGTTGTAGCTCCACTGTCTACAGGGATTTCTGATATTGTTGTTGTTGATTTTCTTAGGCAACCGGTGTTCTTTAGGGATTGGTGCTTAAATGATGAATCGCTTCTAGATGATGAGATGGTATCGGTTGTTGAGAATCATTTGGATATTGAAAAGCTTATGGCAGGAAGGATTGATGTTCATGTTGTGCACGGTGCACTTGATTTATTTGTTCAGGTTGATCATATTAGTGATCTGGATAGAGAGGTTATGTCTGATGTGATTTCCCCTACAGTTAATTCTTCGAAATTGGTTAATTACTTGGTGGATAATTGTCTCGGTGATAAATTGGATCCTATCTCTTGTGATGTTGGTGATATCACATATTCTTCCTCTGTAGTTCATTTGGATGAGATTGTGAATAAGATAGTGGAATATAAGGGTCCCGTTGTTTCTACTAAACCTGGTGATTTGGTTAGTGTTTCTAGGTGTGCTTTGTCTGGTTAGTCAGGTGAGACTGGTGGTGCTTATGCTCCTTCTTCTTCTTCTTCTTCTTCGAGGAGAGGTAGACGTAGAAAGTTTGCAGCTTCTAGTGGGTTGGTTCGTCGGAGTGTCAGGATTCGTGACAGTTGCTCTCTGCCATCGGGTGAGTTTCCTGGTTCAAACACCGTGAGCGGTGTTTCGGAATCAGGCTCAGGTGCGCATTTTGATTTGGGTAGCATTTATTCATCTTATGCTTTGGGTGACTTATCTGCTTCTGATTTCAGTCAGTTAGCCAGTAGCTCTTCTTTTATTTTCTCTGACTTTGAGCTAGATCGTGAGTTTATTAGAAATAAGGAACTTGATAGGGCAAGATCTATGGGCTTATGAGAGTCATTAGTTGGAACATTAGAGGTTTAAATGACCCTAATAAATGTGATAAAGTTAAAATCTTTTTTGAAGACTTTTCTATTGATATTGCTCTTTTACAAGAGACTAAAATAGAATGTCCTGACTTTCGTTTTTTTAGAAGATTAGGTGGCTTTCGTTTTAGTAAATGGGTTTTTCTTCCTTCGGTGGGTTTCTCGGGGGGTTTAATGATTGGTTGGAGAGATAACCTCTTTAAATTAATGCAGTGTATTCAAAAGCAACATTCTTTACATATTATTTTAATTAATCTAGCAGATAATTCTTTTTTAAATACTTCTAATGTTTATGGGCCTAACTCTAAAATCGATAGACGGATTCTCTGGAATGAATGTCTCGAGTTTAGATCTCTTGCCCCCGGATCTTGGATATTGGGCGGTGATTTTAATGTTACTCGTTTCATTGGGGACCGTTCTCCCTGGGAAGGAGATTATTCGGCTATGGAGGAATTTGATCAATTTATTATTCATTCTAATTTGATCGAAATTCCTCTATCCAATAGAGTTTTTACTTGGAGCAATAATAGGGATTCTCCCACTTTTGCTCTATTAGATAGATTTTTCGTTAGTGATGAAATTAAGGATAAGTTTCTTATCTGTAGAGTGTCAGGTTTGCCTTACACTCTTTCAGATCATTGTCCCATTATTCTTTCTTGTGACAGTCATAGAATTATTAGTAGAGCCTTTAAATTTGAAAAAATGTGGTTTCTAGAACCAGGTTTTTCAAATTTAATCATCAATAAATGGTCTTCTATGAGTTATTATAGTTTAATTATCGTGACAATTCAACCAAAGCTTTTGTGCTTAAGCTTAAAAACTCAGGATTTTTCTTAAAAACTGGAATAAAAACGTTTTTGGTAATATAAAAATTAAAAAAGATAATATTCTTAATGAGTTGCTCAAACTTAATAAGATTGAAGAATCTAGACATTTAAGTTTAGGTGAGAGAAATGTTCTTAATAACTTAAAAAATGATCTTAATTCTATTCTTGAAAAAGAGGAAGTTTTGTGGAAACAGAGATCAAATTTTCAATGGATCAATGAAGGCGACAATAATATCAATTTTTTTCATAATTTAGCTAATAGTAGAAAACGTAGTAATACAATTAATTCCATTATTGTTAATAATGTGGAATTAGTTGAACAACGTGACCTTAGTAATGCTTTTACTGATTATTACAAAGAAATCTTTAGCAAAAAAATAAGCATAGAGTTAGTGTTAGATGGAATGACCTTTATCCATCTGTCTCTAACATTAGTCTTTCTGATTTACATGTTCCTTTTTCTGAAGAGGAAATCAGAAAAGCCATTTTTGATTTACCAGGAGATAAATCTCCGGGCCCGGATGGTTTTCCTATCTTCTTTTATCAATCTTTTTGGGAGGTTTTAAAATTAGACTTAATTTGTATGTTTAATGAATTTTATAATGGTAATCTCCAATTAGGTTGTTTTAATTTTGCTAACGTTATTTTATTACATAAAAAAGTTGGTGCTAATACTTTACAAGATTTTAGACCTATTTCATTGATTAATTGCTCTATTAGGATTATTTCTAAAGTTTTAGCTAATAGACTTAGTTTGAAAATGAATGATCTAATTGATTGTTCTCAATCAGCTTTCATTAAAGGTAGAAATATTACTGATGGTGTAGCTGTTGTTCAAGAATATATTAATTTATGTTGTAAAAATAATATTACTTGTGCTATTTTAAAATTAGATTTTGCTAAAGCTTTTTACTCAGTTGATTGGGATTTTCTTATAGAAATTTTCCTTGCCAGAGGCTTTAGTAATAGATGGATTAACTGGATTATTAACTTGCTTAAAACGGGTAACTCTAGTATTATGGTTAATGGTGTTTTACGTAATAAAATTCAATCCAAGAGAGGTTTAAGGCAAGGGGATCCTTTATCGCCTCTTCTGTTTAATTTAGCGGCTGATGTCTTTTCTAAAATTATTAAAAATGCTGTTAGCAATAATCTTTTGGGTTTTATTGGTAATGATATTTCTAGTTTTGATTTGTCTGTCCTTCAATTTGCTGATGATACTTTGCTTTTTTCCTCCCATCTTCCCAGACACATAATTGCTCTCAAGTTTATTCTTTATAGTTTTGAACTTCTATTAGGTTTGAAAATAAACTTTGATAAAAGTTCTGTCTTATTTTTAAATGATTTTGATAATGTAGAAAATTTAGTTGCTAATACTTTAACTTGTAAAACTATGAGTTTTTTGTTTGATTATCTTGGTTTTGTTATTAGACCTTCAAAACTTAAGCACGATGATTGGTTAATAATCATTGATAAAATTAAAAATAGGATTTGTAATTGGAATGTGAGATTCTTATCTAGAGCTGGTAGACTGGTTTTGATTAATTCTATCTTATCAGCTCTCCCTATCTATTGGATGTCTATGCACCTTTTTCCTGATTGGGTGATAGATAAAATTAGAAGGGATTTCCTTTGGAGCGGTGATAATCCTAACAGTAGCATTAAATGTTTAGTTAATTGTGATATTGTCTGTAAGTCTAAAAAAGAGGGTGGTTTAGGAGTCATTAATTTACATAATATGAACCTGTCTCTTCTTGGCAAATGGTTATGGAAATTTAGAGATTCTAGTGATAATGCCATTTGGAAGGAGACTATTTCTAAATATTAATACAATGGTAGTTATAATCTCTATCAAATTAGTCCTTCGATGCATAGTAAGCTTTCTTATTTTTGGAAATCTATTTTAAAATGTAGTGATATTTTTGACTTAGGTATTAATATTATTGTTCATTCTAGTAATAATTCATCTTTTTGGCACGATAGTTGGATTTCCTCTATTCCTCTCAAGAATGTTTTCAAAGATTTATATGATATTTGTAACTTTAAATTTGCATTTATTTCTGATGATTTTAACTCTGATAGTGACCCTCTTTGGATTTTCAACTTTAATAGTATTTTAGTAGGCCCTACCCTTAGACAACTTTATTTGCTTTATACTAAGCTTAATCTGTATAACATTGACAATGATAATGACTATATTAGTTGGGAGTGGGATAAGAGTAAGAAATATTCTTCTAATTCCTTTTACAAATTTATTAACTTTTTGGGGGTTTCTGTCAATTGTTTTAAATTTATTTGGAAGTCTAATGCTCGTCCTAAATCAAAGATCCATATGTGGCTCATCATTCATGGTAAATTAAATACTGTTGAATTTTTAAAAAGGAAAAATATTATCATTGATAATAAATGTTATTTTTGCAACACACGCTCTAAAGATATTAATCATATTTATTACGAATGCTTGGATACTCATTATATTATTATTAAGACCCTTAATATTTTTGAGTTTAATAATAGGTCTAGAGTTTCTAATTGTTTTTTCTATTGGGACTCTTTTAGATTTATGTTCAATAAGGATGTTAGATTCTTGCTTGATTCTTTATTCATTATTTCTTGTTGGTTCATTTGGTTTGAAAGAAATCAAAGGATTTTAATAATAAAAATCAACATTTAATAATTTGATTATTTTAATTTCTAATTTCTGCTTAAATTGGATTTCTAATCCCAAATATAAATTTGCCAAAAATAATGGCTTTAAGGATTACCTTAACAAGGTTAGAAATAATATCAACATATTCAAACTTAACATCAATAATTTTGTTCCTAATAATTCTTATATTTATCCCTTTTCTGATTTTAATAATGATAACATGATGCACCATAATTCTCTTAAAATATTAGGCCCATAAATTAGTTTCTAGTTTTTTAAAACTGTTTGTTTTTTGTTCTAGTTTATCCTTGTTTTATTTTACTCTTTGGTTTTTATTATCACATATATGTATATAAATACTATTTATATACATATATGTGATTCTTTCTAACTTGATTTCCTAGTTATGTTACAGGTTTGGATTAGGTTGGTTGCTGGCTTTTCTCTTGACTGGTTTGCAGGATAGCTTGCAGCTTTATTTAGGTTGGCAGGGTAGCTTTTCGCAGGGATTCGGATTGCATCTGGCATTTCTTTTTGGTTACTCCAGGTCTTCAGTGTGGAGTTCTTCATTTTGGTCCATCTTTGGGAGTTCTTCTATATGGACCTTCCGAGGCATTTTCTTTGTGTTTTGTACTTTAGCATTTCAGATTTTAGATACCTCTAACACCCTAGTATTAGGCGGTGGCCTTGCCGGAGCTCGGTATCATGGTGAAATGGGCGGTGGTTTTGCCGGAGCTCATTTGAGGGGTTTCTATTTCTTTATTTTTTCTAGTTTTATAGATGTGCCACCTGCCAGGCATGTTGGCAGCTCCTTATTATTTGTTTTATATATAGCGCTACATGTGTGCTCTCCTATTTTATTAGAGGATCACACATTTTTCTCAAAAGAAAATCATCCTTAGCTAAAAAACCTATTCCTTGCTATAGTTAGCCAAATCAAAGCATTAGAAGGTGATTAGCATAGGGATTCACAAAGAGCATTTGGAATTTCAAAAGTTAGCATCTTAGTATTTGTGCTTGGCTAGTTGGATCACTTCTACCACTTTTTTGTTATATATTTACTTTTGGTGAGTGGTTTATATCTCCCACTTTAATATACTTGTTTATCTAGTTAAAAAATGATGTTTCTAATATGTTTTCAAAGCTAAATCGTGATTTCAGCTTGATCAAACTTTATCATATTTGATAATTAATTTAAAATGTTTTAAAATTTATTTTATTTGATTATATGCACATGTTCATATGGATACCCTATTTTAGTAAACAGGTTCAATTTTATTAATGGTGGAATTCGAATTTGATTGTATGCATATGGTGTATGTATCGTATCGCTTGGACGTATATATGTACGTATTTATGTATACCTGGTTGTTTTGGTAGAAACACCAATCTATAGGCTATTTTGAGAGGAAAATAGTCTACGTAATGGATTCTAGTGCATACGGATTGGTTTTGATATGGGTCATCCAAGATGATTACATGAATGATGGAGACATGGTCGATAGAACAAAGTGTAAGGAGTAATGTTAATGTTGTAAAAGCTGTACCGATATAAATAAAAAGACTCCAAGCGAAACAATACATCAAAACATTGAAGGGTTAAAGGAGGAAAATCAAAAAAAATATTTAGGCAAATTTATGACTAAGTTATATGGATTGATACCGCCCATATTTGGGATCTAAAATGCACATATGTACTTAGGTGGAGATGTATGGGGGACTTTAGACTCATTTAGGGCTTGGGTAATGGAGACTTCGAACTAGAGTAGTGGAAAACACAAGAATAATTTACCATCGATCCATTCAATGGATAAAGACCCTAATAATCCAAATTTAGTGGATTTTGATGATGGCCTCGAGCTAGGGACTTAGATGCTTAAGGAGGACTACGGATAAGGCTACGAAGATGGTCCAAAGCATTTGTACTTAGCCAAGATTAAGCTAAGTATAGTGCAATGGATCGGTATCAAACTTTACCGGTCGGTACAGACTCTTACGTGTTTCGGGAAAATGACAAGATGATGTACGGGGTTGTGCCATAAATGATTGCATGATTTTATGGTGAATGGTTTGGTAGTTCGGTCCACCAACGATCGATTTGGATTTGGGAGAAATAATGCGACGTCTACCTATGGACTCTTGAATTCTACTTCAGGTTTAATGTAGGGAAGTAGCAGGGAAGGTTTGGGTCTATGATAAGGGGACTCTGCAAAATTTTGATGGGTATTCAATGGTGTTTCAAAGTTCGATGACTTGATGATGGAGTTGTCATGATTATCAATAAAGGAGAGTTTGTTGATGTGAGCTTATAGAACACATATGTTTTCTACTATGGAGACTTGTGCTAAGTAATTGTTGATGTTTGAAGGTTTTAATGTATGCTGGTAAAGTGGGGGTATGTGTAGACACTCACCTAGATTTGAATGTATCCCACGTCTCTGGCTATAGATCTATGTACCCTAGTTTCCTAGCCTTTGAAGTGGCATGGAGTCGAGCACTATTAAACTGAGATGTTGCGTAGTCTCCAACCATTGAAATGGTCATATGAGCTATCATACATCCAATGAACTTAAGTGAGTGATGTGAGGATGATAGATGGTTACTATGCTTTCTTTATTTTATTGGGATGTCACATGATGTAGGTATAGTTGACTTTGATGTCTTGACGTTTATACTGTGTAGTACATCCACATTATGATAGTAGATTGCGTATACTGTTATGTGCTGACTCTTTTAAAGTAGGCACATGTCAGGTATAATTCTTCATACCTTGTGTTCCTATTTTACTACATGTAATTTTTGTGAGTCAGCGGAATAGGGATATTAAGACTAAATTAACACTAGAGAGATGGATATTGTTTAATTGATTATATGAATATTTTTCAAATTCGTAAAGATTCTACTTAGATTGATGCAATTAATAATCAAATGAACAATCACAGATTCAAAATGCAGATAAAATACATGTAGTAAAGGTAAAAAAGGAAAGAGCACAGTAGGATTATATACTGGTTCGAAGTTACCCTACGTCCAGTGCCGCACAATTCCAGTAAATGCAAATACAATCTCGATTTCAAGGCTACGAGACATACCCTCCAGAATTCCAACTTCTGTGTAGAGTCACTTAATTTTTGGGCTACAAGCACACCCGCTGGATTTACAGTCTACTAAGCAACCTAATTATTTATAGGCTACAATCACACCCACAAGTATAGCGGTATGATTTGACAAAGATTTATAGACTCGGAACCTCGATACTGGTTATAATTGATCCTATAACTCTTGGATAGCACTTTGATCTTAGTTTGAGTAAAAGAGACAAGAGAAATCAAATAGTAGATGAAGGAGAACCAAACTAGAAATGATTGAATTTGATTCTCGTAAAATTTCGACAGAGTTTGGGTAGAAATTGATTTAGAAATAAAGAGAGTGAAAAGAGGGGAGAAGAATAAGAAAGTAGATGATAAAAATTTGTTTGAAAGTCAGGTCTATATAGAGAAACAACGGTCAAGTCCACTCGCGATGAGATATCATGAAAAGACACTTCTATTCAAATTTGATTTTTGAATTTAACAGCCATTATGTCAACATATATGGATAGGATATGTTGACTTATCCATTTGTATTTTGAAAAACACTTTAAAAATATTACTTTTGAAAATCCATTGCTTTGTAAAATAATTTGATATTTTATAGAATTATTTAAATAAAGTTTATACATATATTAATCAAAATATAACTTAATAAAACTTTATAAAATAATTTCGAAAGATTAATAATAATATATAAAAATTCAGTATAATTATAACTTATTGAAGTATAAACGAAAATTCAATATATATAAACTTAGAAATAGTAAACTAATATCATTACAAATATAAGAGATTGAAAATCATTTTAGGAAATATTTTGGAAAGATTATTTTAAGACCAAAATATTAAAACAAAGTTGGAGAAGGCGAGAGAGATAAGGAAAGTGCTATCAAGGTTTTAATATAAATTCTATTACCCTATAGCTTATTTGGAATACCTGAAATCTTTAACTCTTCAACACCCATGAGTCCTCGTTCATGAACTCTTGAAACTCTATATTAGCATATTGAATCTACTCTTGATAGTGTACAGTCTTCTTAATAAACACCTATATAATATCTTGCACTATACATTATATATATCTTGATAAAATATTAGCATCTATATTTTATATAATGTCTTATTATTGTTATCATCAAAACCAAAACCTTAGGTAATAATAATCTCCCCTTTTTTGATGATGACAACTCTGTATATAAAATATAACATAACCCCCCAGGTTGCCAAACTCCCCCTTAATCTGTGCCTTGATTTTGTATATTTTCCCCCTTTATCATAAATAAAAACAACTAACTAAAAATAGAACTCTAACACTAATTCTTAATATAATTCTAACTTTAACTCCCCCTGAATATGTGTATGTATGTATATATATGCATAAGAATTATATATAACAATGATGAGAAAGATTGTATAAAAAAAATAAGTGATATGTAAAATTAGATAATCATGAAATAATCATAATCAATCCAAATATTCATTCAACCCAACAAAGTTAATGTCATACATCATTCACACAAATCCACACAAATTAAACCAATAAAATACAAACGAAATCAAGTATTATTATTTGTATATAATCAAACCTATTTAAACTAGACATTTCGAGGAACTTCATCCCATCCATTAGCATTAAAGATTAGATCTACTTTGATAGCATTCCAATATTCATCATCTTTGTTGATGGTACATCTGGATTGGTGGTTGGTTCTTCTTTGTTCAAGGAAGAATTCATCCACTAAATTGCATCGAAATGCCATTCTTTCTCCTTGATCATCTACGTTCGACTCAATTCTAAGCGTCTTTGTTTTTTAGGATGAAAGAAAGAATGTTTTAGAATGATTCAAGAGTTTGTTCGAGGTTTTCGGTTTGTTTTTAGACAGGAGAATCCATTGGTTTTTATTAAGTTAAGGAATGAAAAGGACTAAAGATAGAGACTAAAAATAATGATTTTCTGGAGTGAATATGTATATATAGAGATAAGAAGTCGTTTGATATAAATTGGTGTTTGGTAGTTATTATTTTTTAATTTGTAATTTTTTTTGAATATTGGTCGTTATATGTTGACATATGCACTGTTATTTTCATTGATAGTAAGGATGAGTACAAGAAATAAAAAAAAGATACATGAGATTCAGTATAAACTAAAACAAGAAAATCCAAATACAAAGATAGCTTAACAAACAACTTAGAAAGATGTGGATGAGGATGAAGAAGAACCACCAAGCTTGCGGATAATCTTTCCAAAGACTTTATCCATTTTCTTTGAAATTGAGGTAAATCTCCTTGAAAATAATTTCTTAAGCTTCCTTTGGTTATGAATGATCTTCTCTTGATTTTTGAGAAGATCTCTGTTGGATGGATTATGTGGCATATTGATACTTTTAAAGAGTATCCACCTCCTCTTCTTGTTCTTCCTCCTCGACTTCCATTTCCTCTCCTTCCTCTTCCTCTTCCTCCTCTTCTCTTATTTCTTACTCCTCTTCCCAAGACAATCTCTATTCCTTCTCTATAAGCTTTTTATAAGGCTCGAAAAAGGGTGAAATATGCATAAGTTAAATGTTGGCCTTGTTAAATATTTTTCGACGAATTATTTCCTCTTCTTTAAGGTCAACATCAAAATAATTGAAAACGGGAGTAAGATACACACCATGAAATAATATGTTTTCATATTTAGAAAGATTTTGAGGAAAAGTTCATCTAAAATGACTTGAGACCAATTTATGTTGTATTGACCATAAACAGCGAAAAGGGCTTTGAAATTTTTTTGTGTCGGGTTATTATAATTACCCATCTTGGAGTGATACTTTACTGCAAAAGAATGCTTAATATTCTTGCTTTTGGATGCAGGTTTTTGTTTTCAAATTCAATATCATCATCACTTTGGAAAATGTCATGAATTACTTCACGATTTTGAAAACTAATTTGAAAAGTTAAAAGGTCCAATCCACTAGATTTGCATCCAGGAATGTGACCCAAAAGTTCACAATTTAAAACAATTTGTGTCCCTTTGACACTACTCCAAACTTCTCCTTCTCTTGCATCGTAAAACTTTCCGTTTAAATTTGCATAAAACATCTTCACCAAAATGAAATTATTTTGAGCATCGATTAAATCAAGAATTTTATTTTGCAAACAAAGATTGAAAAGATCATAAGAAAGAAAATCTTTAAAAATAGCAGATCTTTCAGGAAGATAAATACTCAATATAGGCTTGCATGGCTTTTTGATCATTAAAAAGACATTCTTTTATTTTCTTAGAAAGCTCTGTGGTTGCCTTACTTGAGGATGCCATGGAAGATTAGTTTGAAGAGATAAGAGAGTTTATGATTTTTGAATTTGAAAATGAAAGTAAAAAATGAATGGATGGACATAGAGTAAGTAAATGGAGAATGAAAGGATATGTTCTCTAGTCAAAAGATAGCTTTTCAGAACATAGGAGTTGGTGAAAGGATGGAGGGAAATTAAATTTTTGAATTTGAATTCTAAATTCAAAATCTATCTACATGTGTCAACATATGCATGTGGGGTATGTCAACATATAGGTCAAAATTTTCAAAAATTATTTTCGTTCAACTATATCCTATTTTATTATATATATACATATATATATGTATGTATGTATTTATTCTATTTTCAGAAAAATAATTTTAAAACGATTTTAAATATATTTTATATTATTATTTTATTATTAAAATATTTAAATTTAAAATATGATCATGCAATATTCAACTAATAGTATCATTAATCTATAGGATATTCCTAACAACCAATAAAGCAACCAAAACAACAACAAAAATTCATTTAGGAAATTTAAAACTTTTGATATATTGAAAACGTACATTTTTCCGATTCATTTCACCATTTTATTCTGAATTATGTATTGTTGTGAAGCACATGTTAGAAATTTATGTATCTGATTCATTATAACTTAAGGATGTGTCTGAATCGTCTAATGTTACCGTATGACTCTTCTCCATTTTATGGATGAATTAGTGTTTGGTATAGTTTTCATTATATTGAAATGTGGACAGTCTCATTTTAAATGGCTAAGATCATTTCAGTTATTCCATCAAATGCCATTTCCGTTTCCACTTTCGCTTCCTAGATTTTTCTTTTGAAATTGTTCATCTTGTTATATTTTAGAAATTTTTGAAATTCCTAGTCATGGGAATAATTCTTTATCGTCGTCATTGTTTGAATTCTGTCATTGCATTAAAAGCTATAGATTTCTCCTCTATTGCCCTTTTTTCTCTCTTGATTTACATTTGTGCTTCAAAAGGCATTAAATTGCCAATTAGCTCTTTAATTCTTAGAGTGCTAATGTCATTAGTCTCTTCGATTGCAAGAGTCTTTTGATCCCATTTAGGAGTAAGTGAATTGAGGATTTTTCTAACTTGATCCTACTCAGAATTTTTTTTATCTAGTGCAATAAGTGAGTGTACTATATCTTGGAATATACTATACACATCAGATATGGACTCGTTTGGACTTATTTTGAATAATTGAAACTGTCTTGTTAACTTGGAAATTTTGGCCTGTTTAACTTTACTTGTGCCTTCATGTGTAAGTTGCAATGTTCTCCAAATTTCAAATGCTGACTTACATGTAGACACTCTATTAGATTCATTTCTACCTAGTAATAAAATAATATATTCATAGCCGTAGAGTTACTTTGTGCAACTGCCTTTTAGTCAGCAGTCCGCTGTGCAAAATTAGTCTCGGGTTCAATATACTCAGTTTGTGTGATATTCTAAGTGTTTAAACCAATTGCTGTAAATAAATTTTCATTTTGCATGACCAATATTCATAATTACCGCCATTAAAAAGTTGAGGTCTAGCAGTATATTGTCCATCGACAATGAGTTACTAACAAGTGAACTAACAGTGTTACTAATAGTACTATTACCAGTGTTGGTAGCCATTTAAAATTTATCAAAAATCAGATGATGAATACTTTGAAAACTTGTGCTTTAATACAAAATGTGAGTAAGTGGAACAGGGATGTTGGTTAAATTAACACCAGAGGGGGTGAATAGTGTTCAAATTGATTATATGAATATTTTTCAAATTCTTTAAGGTTCTAGTTAGAATGATGTAATTAACAATCACAAAATTAAAATGCAAATAAAAGTAAATGCAGTAAAAGTAAAAAGAAAAGTTGACACCAAGATTTTATACTGGTTCGAAGTTGCCCAACATCCAGTCTCGCACAATTCCTTATACGGATTTTTTTCGACTAGTAAATGCAGATGTAATCTCGATTTCAAGGCTACGAAACACACCCTCCAGAATTTCATCCTTCGGGTATAGTCAAATGATTTTCGGGCTACAAGCACACCCATTAGATTTACTGGCTAATAAGCATACCCAATTGATTTCAGGTTACAATCACAGCCATAAGTATCGCAGTATGATTTGGTAGAGTTTTATAGACTCGGATCTTCGATGTTGATTACAATTGATCCTATAACTCTTGAATAGAACTTAGATCTTGGTTTGAGTGAGAGAGATGAGAGGAATCAGAGAGTAGATGAAGGATAATCAAATTATTGATGATTGAATTTGATTCTGGTTAAATTTCGACAGAGTATGGATAGGAATTGGTTTAGAAATCAAGAGAGTGAAAAGAGGAGAGTAGAATAAGAAAGTGGATGATAAAAATTCGTCTGGAAGTATGGTTTATATAGGGAAACAAAGGTCATGTCCATTCACGAAGAGATTCGATGAAAAGACACTTCCATTCAAATTTGAATTTTGAATTTTACGCCACTATGTCGACATATATGGATAGGGATATGTCGACATATCCATTTGTGTTTGAGAAAAACATTTTAAAATTATTATTTTCAAAATCCATTGCTTGGTAAAATAATTTGATACTTTGTAGAATTATTTTAATATAGTTTATACATATTTTAATCATTGTAAAATTTTATAAAATAATTTTTAAAGATTTAATAATAATATATAAAAAATCAATGTAATTATAACTTATTAAAGTATAAAAAATTAAATATATATAAACTTAGGAACACTAAAATAATATCTTTATAAGTATAAGAGATTGAAAATCATTTTGGGAAATATTTTGAAAAGATTATTTTAAAACCAGAATGTTAAAACAAAGTTAGAGAAGGTGGGAGAGATAAAGAAAGTGCTATCAAGGTTTAACATAAATTCTATGACTCTATAAATTATCTAGAATATCTTGAAACCTTGAACTCTTTAATACTTACAAGTCTTTATTCTTGAACTCTTGAAACTCTATATGAGCATCTTGAATCTACTCTTGATACTATACAGTCTTCTTAGTCAACACATATCTAACATCTTGTACCATATACTATATATATCTTGATAAAATATTAGTATCTATATTTTGTATAATGTCCTGTAGTTGTTGTCTCAAAAAACAAAACTTAAGGTACTAACACTTCTATAGTATTTTGAGATTGTAGATCATTCATGTCAGACTAGCCTGACTCGAGGTTTTATATTTTTCTTGTTATTATCTCAGGTACTCTTAAATAACTAGACTAGATAGCAAGTACGAGATAGTGCATGGAGCTGTTCAAAGGACAAGCAGGAGGCAATGCTTTTCATATGCCTACTTTTGAAGCTTATCTGTTATATTTCCACTACACAATAACTCTAAGTGATAACTGTTATTTGTTTGTATAACTGTGATGGATCTTCTGCACTCTGATTTGATTTTGATTCATCTAGTTTTATTTAACATCTCGTCTGTTTTATATCTATGTGATTGGTATATACTATCCGATGTGCTGTGAGATATAGGACGGGTTTTGCCTTGGATTTTATTACTTTATACATTAATTATCGCTCTACATCAGTCGGGTATCCTTGATGCACTACATAAGTATATTGGATACTGGAGGTGTAGGACAGCCAATATAATTTTATTAATTTCCCATAAAATGATTCTCCAAACTTATTCCAAATAAAATAAAAGCCTATATAGTGCACAAAATGAGTATAGAATAAAAAGTGAAGAAATAAATGAAAAAAGAATAAGAAAGAGCATACAATAATTTATAATGGTTCGGCAAATTAGGATCTACGTCCACTTAATGATTTTATTGCTTGTATTCTGACTTGAATGTAGAATTTCTTATAGGTTTGTAAAACTCGATAATGGGTCAGTACAACTCCGAATGTGATTACAAGAAATTAGAGTGAAAAGTACAAGAGCCAAATCATGAAAAATGAGCCATATCCTACTAGTTATAGAGGTAGGACCCTAAAATCTCGCCCAAAAGATATTCACCTAATTTTCCACATCATAGACTAATTCTCTGAAAAAGTAGGATGCCACCTCATCAATTTGTATGGGTCGGTACGACCCAAGAGCATCGGCAGGTATGACTTCGTAAGATTGCCAATCTGGTCATCTTGCACTCTTCGCTTTTGCTTGTCTTGTGTTTAGCTTCATGATTCCATATTTGTTTGCACCAATATTAGCATTTTTGGAGTCCAAATGACAAAGTCATGGAAGAACATAGTTTCTGGCTCAAGAGTTTGTAGAGATCGATAGAGAATTATATTGGATTGACATATTTGGAATAGACTTCTAAAATCGAATATGTTATGTAGGCAGAAGATGGAACCAACCGGTGGAGATTGCCTAGATAATAACGATCCATGTTGTTGGGTTGGTACCGATCCAACACTTGTGCATGTTGGGATCTTGGATTTTTGGAGTGCACACATACTTGCCTCTATCTTCGTTGACTTGGATTCCAACCTAAGAAATTTGAGTGTTTGCTTGGGACTCGACCTGAAGATTTTCTGAAATTTTCATGCTTTGAGTTTTCATTCATTTGCTTGGAGTCAGATTCGACAATTTTGTATGTCCGACCCAAGTTTGCTTAGTTGGAGTGGGACCCAAGACATCTGTGTGTCTGACCCAAGTTTTCTTGGGTCGGTATCGATCCAACAACTTAGGTCGGTACCAAACTAACTTCGGGTTGCACTAGGAGTTTTTCCAAGACTATCCAGCTTCGATTCAGACTTGAGGATTTTGTGGGTTTGCTTCGAGTTGGCTCTCCCAAAAACTTGAACTTTTAAACTTTCAATTTTTTTCACTCATTTTTTATTCTTCTTTTTTCTTGATTTTTTATGATATTTCCAAAGTCCTTAGGTCATTTCTCCATCATTCGCTCGTTCGATTCGACCGTATAAGTCTATTTGAAGACTATGGCAAATTCGACTGTAACACTTGCCCTCCAAAGTATGCTTTGTGAATTCTTGGCTGTACTTGGTTTCTTAACTCTAGGGCTATCTCTTCGGGTTGCCTTTGTTGATGACTCCCAAGTTCAATTTGCCCAATCTATCAAAAATATTGTCCGATCAAAAGGATGGATAATATTTGCCCTCTAAAGTACATATTGTTCCAAATATGATGTACTTTGAATGGAGACAAATCAGAATTGTTGTAAAGGATTCCACCCTATGCTTAGAATGGTCATTATCCTTTCTGTAGATTACTTCTTCAAAGAGTTATACCCATGAATTATTCATCAAGACGCTTGACCAGAGTCTAGTGTTATGAATTTAGAGTGTACTCTCTCAATCTATTGCTTCGAGCTTAGTAATCATGAATTAGTTCCTCTTATGGATTTTCATGGTATGAGTCTACTTTTCTTTGATTCTAGTCATTGGGTGTCAAATATGATTATGTACAAGTATACACGTGCACTCCCTTGTAGAAGCTCTCGATCATATGCACGTATTCATATAGGCATATGTAGGTCATCATCTTCATTGTTCTTGTTATTGTTTGTTTTGTGTAGCTAGACTCGCTTTTGGTTCGCAGTTGTAGGAGTCTATTTTTATTTTAGGCCGGTGTTGTGTGGTACGACCCCCGCTTTTGTTTGCAGCTTAGGTGCAAATAAAACCTATACTTTTCTATCCAAGTTTTATTTCGAATGTGAATAACAAAGACTTTTTTTCTTCCAATCTTTGTGTGAATTTTTCTAAATATTTGAGAGATGAACTTTCCATTCAACGTACTTGTGATTTATTTCTTATCAGAGTTATTGTCCGACTAAGTGATTAGCCCGTTCCATGCTTTTCCAGCTTTCCATCATAAAGCAATCATTAAAGCGATAATCTCTTGGCATTTAGATGTAACCATATCTAATTATGGAACTTGGTCGAACTTCGATCACCTATAAAGGTGATTCAAGCATTCCTTTTAGAGGAACTTTAAATGAGATCGTGCTTGCCTTAGAGCGTCGATTGAAGTTAATTGCCTTAAACAACTAGTCAGACATCCTTCTCCTAGATGCATGTTTCGACCAAGCCAAACTCCAGGCATTGGTCAAAGCTAACTACTTAAAATTGAGGTTTAGGTTTCCTTTTATAAGGTAGTAACATTTGATCGCACCAACTTGGGGAATCAATCGAAGTTTATAAGTAAGATTCTGCTTTCACCGTGCATGAATCTTTTGCCTCGCCAACTCCGAGCGAGGGTCTTCAGCCTTGCCATCCTCTAGGCAAGACATTAATTCTCTGCCAAACTCCGGGCATGAGAAAATGAGCGGACGTTCATGTCACGTCCACTTTGATTTGCCCCTATGTCAAGGGCTGAAAGAGTTATTTGGCATCTACCTCCGGATGCCAAGGAAGGTTAAACTTTAAGGGTTTGATTATGGGCCGTAGAAGTTTGATCGGCACCTAACTCCGGGTACCTGCACACCTACAATGGTTTTAACCAATTATGCATAAATTTATTTCAAAGTGTAATAGCGTCGTAAGTGTTCGCTGTTCCATGTCCTCATGAGCAAAATCCCATGAATCGTTGCAAGCCTCACAGTTGCATCTCTAAGCTTGTGCTCTATTATCTATCAACCTTACCAACTCAGGCCCAAGTTTCGAGGACCTGGGAAGATTGTTTGAGGATTAGGTTGCCAATTTCAAAAGTTTGATTCCTAATGTTGTAGTATCGAGCGTCCCAGCTTCGGTGCATGGATTCTCTCAAGTCAGTTTCATCGCGCTTCTCATCGATCATATCAAGAGACTAAAGCAAGACTTGCTCATTCATCCTAGGATTATGGTGAATTACTCAATGAGAAGGTACTTCTAGTTTAACTAGAATCATAGCCTTTGATCTATAGGCTAAGGCGAATGGAGAATGGCTAGTCGCTGACTTGCGGGTCATCTGATAAGCCTAAAGTGCTAATGGAGGTAAGTCAACCCACTTGCCCTTAGCCGTTTTCAAACTCTTCTAAAGAATGGACTTGATAATCTTGTTTACAGCTTCAACCTATGCATTCCCCTGGTGGTGTGCCACTGCAGCAAATCTCTTCTTTATACGACATCGGCGGTAGAAATCTTTTAATTATGTACTATCGAATTGGGTTTCCATTGTTGGTAATGATTTCTAAGGGAACTCCAAAATGATAAATGATATTTCGAACAACAAATTTGATTACTTTCTTTGTGGTGATTGTGGCTGACAGCCCTGCCACAACCCATTTGATAAGTAGTTAACTGCGATGATGGTGTACTTCACACCATCTTTAGATATTAGTAATGCATCGATAGTATCAACTGCTTAAACTGGTAATAGTCAACGACTGACCATTTGAGTAATCTTTGTTAGTAGGGCTCTCATAATTTTGGCAAATCTCTAGCACGTGTCACACTTTTGGGTGTAACCAGCCACGTCTCGGTTGACAAATTGGCCAAAAGTATCCATAGTGGAGGATCTTCTTCGCTAGGTTTTGCCCCTCGGTATGGTCTCCGTAGGCCCTTTCATAAACTTCACTTAGTACTCGTCTGGCCTCATCGCAGGCAGCAATCCGCAGCATTGGGACTAAGTATCCCTTCCTATAAAGTGCTCCTTGCCGAAGGATATACCTTGAAACTTGGAAAGGAGCTTTCGTCACTCGTTCCTTCTATCTGAAAGGATTCATTTATGCAAGTAGTCTTTTATTGAAGTCGTCCGTAATTCCTTTTCTGGTTTAGCCTTCAAGATCCAGTCGACATCCATCTGGTCAATGTTAGGGGCTAACAATACTTTCATCAGAACCAAGCCCATGAGCTATGCATCTTCAAAACTAGCCAAATTAGGTGTTGAAATGGACTTTTCATTTTCCACTATGGGATTCTAAGTGAGATCGTACCTTCCACCAGGCGTCAATCGAGATTAGCCACTTTAGATTGCAATTCAGGTACCCTTTTTGGGGATAGCGATTTTCAATTGCGCCAAGCTTTAGGTGCTAGTATAAGTCATCTACTTAAGAACATAGTTGTACATCCTCAACCAGGATGTTTATTTCCTATCGTGCCTAAGTCCGGGCATCGGTTCAAAGTTCATGGGTAAGATTCCACCTTACATTGGGTATGGATCTTTCATTTTGCCTACCCCAGGCAAAATGTAAACGATTGGATGGTCTTACCAAGTTCATTATGGCTTATGCTCTTTTCCCTAATCCAAGGACAAGAGTTGAGAGAGTATTGTAAGTCTATAGGGTGGATCGTGCAGTATATATGCTAGTATATGTGACAAAATATATAATGCAACTAAAAAAATATAGAATAAGAACACCAGGATTTTATACTGGTTCGGACCTCCCGTCCTACGTCTAGTCCCGAACCACCCCTTCGAAATTCGACTATCAAACACCCTCACTTCACCTGGAGGAATAGGCATGGTTACAATAACTTGTTCTTGTCAAGTATGTGTTTTATAACACGGATATTGATTGCTAAGTACAAATGCTTCCAATATATATCTAGAGAGTATTGATTAAGAAGAACTGAATATATGGAAGAGTGAAATACAAGTATAGATTGCTAGAGATCAAGAATATAACAGAGTATGTAAGTAAAGAGCGCAAGTAATTAAGGTAAGTGTTCCCTTTGATTCTTGATGATATATATAGTTGTAGAGAGATTCCTTGAGTAGTTGCATCCACTAACAAGTGCTCTATAGTTGCCTCTGATGATGATGAAGAGTTGCAACAAAGAGAAGCGAAGATGTTCATTCAAATGTGGCAGTTGAAATTTGAATTTAAATTCCAAGTTCAAAATCAGACATCTGGTATTTGTGTCAGACGTCTGACTCTATATATTTTTTGTATATAGTAGTCTTTTATACGTTTGAGTGCATCTACTAGATGTCTGATCCTGTCTGTTTTGTTGTTTTAGAGGGTTTTTCCAAACGTTTGGCTAGTGCATCCAAACGTCTGAAAAATGTGCATGTATGCTTTGTGTATCTTTCTTGTTGCTTCTTTGATCCAATCGACTTGTAGTCTCTTGTAGTGTTCTTTAAGCCTTATTCTTGTCTTTCTAGTGATATAACTCTAGCAAGTACCTGTAAAATAGAAATATATATGCATATTCGATTTCCATTATATAGTTGTTATCATCGAAACCGTAGATTTGATTTCCAAACAATCTCCCTCTTTTTGATGATGACACCTATATAATGTACTTATATATAATTTATAAATCTCCCCCTTAATATGTGCTTTGTATTTATATATATTTTTTATTTATTTTAATTTTTTATTTCTCCCCCTTTGGTATTATCAAAAAGAATATCTAACTCATTAAATGGTAAAATATGAACCATACCTTAAAGATATATACAGAGATAACACACCAAAAGGGAATTTCATTAATAATTGTAAATGATTACATTCATAGATTTTTTAATTATACATAAGATGAAGTCCTAAAAATCTATGAGTCTTTCGGGGAAGTTCTTCTTGATCATCTCCTTTATCGTCTTTTTGGGAAGAGCTAGGTTGCATTGTAGGAGATGTCGAGCTTGTTTTAGAGGTTCGTCCTCCTCAAAAGTTTGAAATGTTTTGAAGGAGGAGAAGGCACTGGGGTTGGCCAATATTCGAAAGGGGGTGTAGGGCCATGAACCCTTTGAAGAACTTCTTTGAGAACTGATAATACAGTTGAAAGTGATGTTTCAACTGTGGCTAGGCGTGTGGCAAAATATGTTTCAAAGCTATCAATACGCTTAGCCAGAACTTTTTGATTTCGAGACAAGATATGTTGATTTTGAAGAGTGAGATCACGAATACTTTCATTTGGATTCATCTCTGTTCGAGTTTTCAAAATCTCATCCTGGATCGTATAATCAAATGGTGAGGGAGAAGGGGGAGTTGTCTCATAATGTTGTTCCTCCTCTTGTGATGGTTCATGGCGTGGTTGAGGCGGAGGCCTAACTTGTTTGTCTTGTTGATTTTGCATCCATTCTTCAAAAGATACAAACTCCGAAGGAATTTCTGGTAGGTGCATTAGTGAGAAAAACTTCGTCGAAGCATATTTTGGAGAAATTTCTTCAAAAGTAGATAAATAGGAGGGATGTTGTGAGCATGTAGAAGTCTTAGATGAATGTGGGGTAGACAATCGATGACCATGATCGAGTCCAAAAATATGTGAGCTCGTCAATTATAAATTTGACCTAATTCACCCTTGTTCCGCTGAATAGAGCATATAGAGCTTTGTGTTCTAACTCCGTTATCAGCTCATAACTTCCTGGACGAGGAATAATAGTATTGATGATAATTCGAGTAATGAGTATCGCCTTAGGTCGTAGATATCTAGATGGAAATTTAGGCATTTCATACTCCCATATTTGATGTGTTATATTGTTCTTGGTTTGAAACGCATATCGGGAATATTATATAAATCTTCGCCCGTTTCAGAACATCCGAGAGTTCTGCCTATGATTCCCGGAGTGAGCCTAATCGTGTTGCCATAAGCACTAGACCATAACCAATTATCTTCATTTTTAGTGTTCCAAACAGCCGTGCTATCCAAGTTAGCGTAGAAGAGAAATATAGCCAACTGATCAATTTGGATGTTATTGGGGTTAAAAATATCAAAGTTTCTAAACCGGCATTCTCACACATGTCATCTAAATCATATATTGAAAACTTGAGTAAGTTATAAAATAGATCCGTGTGAAGTTTCTTGTTTCGAATATCCCCATACCTCTTGAGTGAATGTGGTGCTCGATTCAATCATTGTTCGATTTGATCATCTGAGTAAACTTAAGGGTTTGAGGAAGTTGGTTGGTCTTGTTTTCTCGGATAACATAGGGTTTTTAGGTCTAGGAGGCATTGAATTCGAAACGGTGTTTAAAAAAGATGTTTTTGGAAAAAAGCGTCCTTGATATAGAAATGATTTGAAATAAAAGTGAGAATAGGTAAGAAAATAGACGTTATCTGGTTATTTTAAAGTGTTGATTGAATTTCAGACGTCTGGAAAGTAATTCAGACGTCTGATTTAACCTAATTTGAACACAGTAAATAAATTTAGACGTCTGGTTTGATTTGGTAGACATCTGGATTTGGTCGAGGTTTAAAATTTGATAGTTAGAGAGATTTTTCAAACGTCTAGTTTAGATATTAGATGTCTGAAATAGATCGATTTTGTATAATATGGCGGTAGTGACTTTATTCAGACGTCTGGTTCATAGTTCAGAAGTCTGAAATAGTCTGGTATCTATTTAAAGTAAGCAGAGACAATTTTTAGACGTCTGGAAAGTTATATCAGACGTCAAATATATGCACAATGATGCAAAATTTGGAGGATATCAGAGTGTCAGACATCTGAGGCTAATATCCAGACGTCTGAAATAACCAATCCTTCTAAAAATAGCATACATCTAAAGGGTGTTGCTTATTTCTCGACCTTCTGTTGTTGGAATAAGAACGTAATACTATTTTTATGAAGCAGAATTACAAACATGCGTGGATAAATATTCAAAGAATAATTTAATCTATTCAGATGGTGATGAAGTTTTGCGATCATCTGACTTGTCATCCCACCATGGCTTGAGTGGAGACCATATATTTCCATGTTCGTCGGTTCTCGGGGAGCCAGAGAATCGCCTTGGTGAAGGGTCCAAAGGTGTACGATACGAGGAATAGGGATCCAAGGAACTGCAAGGAATCGGAAGTGGTTCATGTACATCCTTCTTCCGTGAACTATAGAATTTTGTCGCTACTTGCTCCAGAAAACTTAATCATCGCACCATGACTTTTTTTCAAAATATAATTCTCGTTGTAGATCTATATATTGCTTTTAATAGTGATGTATCTCATCAATTTTATCCTTGGTGTTTGGAGAAACAAATAGAGCTCATTTGGACTTCTTGTTATCAGGAGTGAAACCCGTGTGATAGGAAGACCACTTATACATTGGTTCTTGATTTGGTGTGGGGGTAGGAAGCCGTCAAGGTATATCCGTTGAGCTATCCCTTGTAGGTGTCGAGAAGGATAGATGAGAATTTTCAGAAGACATGATTATATTTTGTTGTTAAAAATATGAAATGTGTGTGTGTGTATATATATATATATATATATTCTTATTATATAAAGATTTATATATAATTTCAAAAATTATTTATAGATAATTTTTAGAAACTAACCAACTAAAAATCGTAAGGTAAAAGAGTTATCAATTCTAGCTTGTGGGTAAAAAAAATTTTAGCTAAACATAGAATAAACGAAAATGTGGTTATTAGTTTAGAAGATCATTAAGAGAGCATATTCCTAAGTCGCGTCGTAGTTTAAAAAAGTTTGTTCATTTAGTGGTTTGTGAAAATATCTACTATTTGATTCTCGGTATTTACGTATTCTAATGAAATAATTCCTTTTTCTATATTGTCACGTAAAAAATGATGTCGTATATCTATATGTTTAGTTCATGAGTGATTTACAGGGTTTTTTGATAGATTTATCGCACTTGTGTTATCACAATATATTGGTGATTTATTGATAACTTTGCCGAAATCCGTAAGTGTTTATTGCATGTATATTACTTGTGCATATGCCTGTTGAAATATATTCGGCTTCGCAAGTAGATAAGGAGATACAATTTTGCTTTTTGCTAAACCATGAAACTAATGTTTGTCCGATAAAGTGACATGTTCCACTAGTACTCTTACGGTATGTTTTACATCCATGAAAATCCACATCACTATATGAAACTAGTTCAAACGATGATCCTTTAGGATAAAACAAACTGTAATATTTAGTACTATATAGATATCGTAAGATACGTTTAACAGTTCTTAGGTGTGATTCTTTTGGTTTTTCTTAAAATCGGGCACAAAGACATACACTCATCATAATATCAGGTCGACTAGCCGTAAAATAGAGTAAGGAACCTATCATGCTATGATATAATTTTTCATCGAAATCCTTTCCATTATCATCCTTTTCCAAGTGAACGCTAGTACTCATCGGTGTTGGTTTGCTTGGAGTTTTATCCATTTCAAAACGACGTAATAGATCGTTACAATATTTTTCTTGATGAATAAATATACCATTTTCGAGTTGTCTTATTTGTAAACCTAAGAAGAAATTTAATTCTCCCATGTGAGACATTTCAAATTTATTTTTCATAATATTTGAAAATTGATTATAGAGATTTTCATTAGTTGAACCAAAAATAATATCATCTATGTAAATATATACAACTAAAATATTGTCATTTTCTCGTTTAATAAATAAAGTTGTGTCGATTTTGCCTATTTGAAAACCAGATGTAATTAAATGATCTTTAAGACGTTCGTACCATGCACGGGGGGCTTATTTTAAACCATATAAGACTTTTTTTTAATATAAAAACTTGGTTGAGATATTTTTCGTGAACAAATAATGGAGGTTGTTCAACATATACGTTTTCTTTAATAAAACCATTTAAAAAAGTACTTTTGACATCCATTTGAAATAGTTTAAAATTGTGATGATTTGCAAAAGCGAGTAATGTACATATGGCCTCTAGTCTTGCTACTGGAGCAAAGGTTTGGTCATAGTCGATACCTTCTTCTTGATTATAGCCTTAAGCAACTAAACGTGCTTTATTTCTAACAATATTTCCGTTTTCAGATACTTTGTTTTTAAATACCCATTTTGTTCCTATAACAGATTGATCTTCTGGTCTTGGTACTAATTCCCAAAAATTATTACGTTCAAATTGATTTAATTCTTCTTGCATAGCTATTGTCCAAAAGTTATCATTTGAAGCTTCTTTATAATTTTTTGGTTCAAAATTTGACACAAATGTTATATGGCTTATTTGATTGAGTTGATTTCTAGATACTCTAGAATTAAGATCTCCAACGATATTATCTTTTGGATGATCCTTATGAATTCTAGGGGATGATATTATAGTATTATTTTGCATATTTGTCTTATTATTAAGAGAGTTTATTATATTTGTTATTACAATTATTTCTTCATCGTCAGTAGCATGATGATTAAGAAGATTTTCATCAAACGAAACATGTAAACTTTCTTCAATAGTGTTATTCCGTTTATTAAAAATTCTATATGCTTTGCTGCGATCCGAATATCCAACAAAGATTCCTTCATCGGCCTTTAGGTCGAATTTTCCTAAATTATCTTTTGTATTTACAATAAAACATTTTGATATGAAAGTTTTAAAGTATGATACTTTAGGTTTTCTTCCAAAAAATATTTCAAAACAAGTTTGTTTAGTCATAGAACGTATGGTTACTCGATTCAAAATATAATAAGCTATGGCAATAGCTTCAGCCCAAAAATGTTTTGGTAGACCACTACTATTTAATAGTGTTCGTGCATATTCTTGTAACGTACTATTTTTTCTTTCTACTACACCATTCTGTTGAGGTGTGTGGGAAAAAGAAAAATTATGAGTTATTCCTTTTTTATTACAAAAATTAGTAAAAAGATCATTTTCGAATTCTCCACCATGATCACTTCGAATACTTCTAATTTTCAAATCCATTTGTGTTTTAATTATTTTAGCAAATATTTTAAACATACCAAAGGTGTCACTTTTATGTTTTAAAAATATAGTCCATATATATCTTGAAAAATCATCAACTATTACGAAAATATATTTGTTGTGATTTATAGATCGTATTTGCGTTGGATCAAATAAATCTAAATATAGTAATTCTAATGGTTGTTTTTTAGAAATATTATTTTTAGATTTAAAAGAGCTTTTCTTTAGTTCTCCAATATGACAATCGTCACATAAATTTTCTACTTTGTAATTTAATTTAGGTAAACCACTAACTAGCTCATATTTTGCTAATTTATTAATATATTTAAAGTTAATATGACAAAATCGTTTATTCCATTACCATGGATCGTCATGTTTGGCGGTTAAGCACAAATTTGAATTTTTATTTATATTCATGTTTAAGCCATAAATATTTTTGTTTCTAAAACCCTAAAATATAAGTTGTTCGTTATTATCGAAAATATTACATCTATCTTTTTCGAAACTGATTTGAAAACTTTATCGCATAATTGACTAATACTCAATAGATTGTGTTTTAGATTTTCTACTAACAAAACATTTGTAATAATAGGAGAGTTAGAAATACCAGAGTTGATGACTTCTCCAATGTCCACGACGTATCCTTTTGAGTTATCTCCAAAAGTTATCATTCCTCCATCGATGTATGTTATATTTGACAACATTTTTGAATTTTTGGTCATATGCTTGGAGCATTCGCTATCTAGTATCCATTTCTCCTTATTTTTTATTTTGGGTACCTACAAAATAAAAGATGTTTTAATTGGTACCCATATAATTTGTTAGGGTCCTAAATGTTAGGAGAAGTAGGCAGCCATACCCAAGAAGGTTTGGTACCTTTATGAATATAATTCTTATTATAGACTACATTTTCTAAGAAATTATTAATATGTTTTTGTCTAACCAAATTATTATTTGTCTTAGGAATCCAAATTTTTATATTTTTGGTATTCATATTAGACTTAGGTGAACTTTTAGTCTTTCTATAAATATGACTATATTTTTTAGTACCATTCCCTCTTTGTTTAGGAGTATTTTTAAATCCTATTCCATTTCTATTACTAGATGGTTTTGAAGTTTTGATAAGATTTTCCGAATCGGTTTTCCTTTATTAAATTTTGGAACATTATTTGTAGTTTTATCTAATTTTTCTTTTAGTTCTAAATTTTCAATTTTCCATGTTTCAGTATTACTCTTTAAGTTGACATTTTCTTTTAACAAGTTATCCATTTCTAATTTAGTTTTATCAACATCAATAGTAATATCCTTATTTACGACCAAATTATTTTTAATTCTTTCTTTAGATAATTCTAATTCTTCTTCTAAAATAATTTTTTCATCTTTTAACATTCCTACTTTAAGTTCTAATCTATTTATTTTGGCAATATGTTCTTTGTTTAATTTTTTAATTTGTCTAAATTATCATCTAATTCCATGCTAAGTTCTAATAATTCGTCAAAACTAAGTTCGGGACATACCTCATCAGTTTGTGCCATAAAGCACACATTGGCTTGTTCTCCGTCACTATCGCTATCACTTTCTGATGATAAAGAATCTGAGTCATCCCATGTTACTTTGAAAGCCTTCTTCTTTTTGAATTTTTCAAATTTGTTCTTCTTTTTATCGTTATTTAGCTTGGAATAGTCTTTCTTCATATGTCCAAGTTGATCACATTCATAGCATTTGATTGATGTTTGATTTGTTGAGCCTGATTTTCCTCCTTTTTGAAATTTAGTCATTTTCCTAAACTTCTTGAATTTGTTGTAGTTTTTGGCAATAAGTACAATTTTTTCTTTGTCTAAGTCGGAGTCTTCATTTGTTGCAGGGAATGCTATGTTCTTCTTTTTGGAATTTAGTTCTTTTCGTGCCTGCAAATTGGCTTCATAGGACATTAAATTTCTTATTAACTCTTCAACTAAGAGTGTTGAAAGATCATTAGCTTCTTCGATAGATAATACTTTTCTTTCCCACTCTGAAGTTAAAGAATTGAGTATTCTAGATACTAATCAAAATTTGTGAATTTGACTCCAAGTGCCATTAAATCGTGTTGAATGGTTTGGAATCTAGAGTACATGTCTACTATAGAATCATTTTAAATGATGAAAATTGATTTTGTAAAATTGAAATCTTAGCTTTTTTAACTTTGTTTATCTAAATGTGTAACTTGTAAGGTACACCAAATGTCAAATGCAGTGTTACATAACATGGCATGTGAAAATTCATTTTTATCTAGTGAGAAAAATAGAACATTCATAGCTTTGGCATTATTAGAAGCTACGGTTTTTTGTGCATCGGTCCATGTGTTCATAGCAATGGCAGGTGTTTCATACTTATTTTGAGTGGCTAACCAAATTTATAGCCTATTAGCTTCCATAAAAATTCTCATACATGTTCACCAATATGAATAGTTAGAGCCATTAAAAAGTGGGGGTCGTGCTGTAGATTATCCTTCTTGAAAAATACTTGCCATATTAAAGTGATTCAAAAATATGTTGCTGTACCTTGATCAAACCTTACTCTGATACCAATTGTAGGTCTATAGGGTGGATCGTGTAGTGTATATGCAAGTATATGTGACAGAATATATGATGCAAACAATTTTAATCTAGGTAAATATAGAATAAGCACACCAGGATTTTATACTGGTTCGAACCTCCCGTCCTACGTCCAGTTCCGAAGCTCCACTTCGGAATTCAAATATCAAACACCCTCACTTCGCCCGGAGGAATAGGCTTGGTTACAATAACTTGTTCTTGTCAAGTATGTTCTATAACACGGATATTGACTGCTATAAACAAATGCTTCCAATATATATCTAGAGTTTATTGATCGAGAAGAACTAAATATATGGAAAAGTGAAATACAAGTATAGATTGCTAGAGATCAAGAATATAACAGAGTATGTAAGTAAAGAGCGCAAGTAAGTAAGCTAAGTGTTCTCTTTGATTCTTGATGATATATATAGTTGTAGAGAGAGATTCCTCGAGTAGTTGCATCCATTAACAAGTGCTCTATAGTTGCTTCTGATGATGATGAAGAGCTGCAGTGAAGAGAAGAAAAGATGTCTATTCAAATGTGGTAGTTGAAATTTGAATTTAAATTCCAAGTTCAAAATCAGACGTCGGGTATTTGTATCAGACGTCTAACTCTATATATTTTTTGTATACAGTAGTGTTTCAGACGTCTGAGTTCATCTACCAGACATCTGATCCTGTTTGTTTTGTTGTTCTAGAAGTTTTTTCCAACCGTTCTGGCTAGTGCATCCAGACGTCTAAAAAATGTGCATGTATGCTTTGTGCATCTTTCTTATTGCTTCTTTTATCCAATCGACTTGTAGTCTCTTGTAATGTTCTTTAAGCCTTGTTATTATCTTTCTAGTGATGTTACTCTAGCAAGTACCTGCAAAATAGAAATATATATATATATATATATGCATATTCGATATCCATTGTATATTTGTTGTCGTCGAAACCGTAGATTTGGTATCACGTTCATTTTGATTCATACTCCTGCTCCCACATCAAGGGTGAAAATTAGTGTATGGATGGCCAGGTCACATCCGCTTTAAGGTTTATACTTCTGCTACCACATCAAGGGAAAGAGTTAGTTAATGGACGGTCGTGTCATGTCCATATTTCGTTTATACTCATGTCTCTAATCCAAGGACAAGAGTTGGTTGATGGATGGTCGTGTCATACCTTTAATTTATACTACTGCCCCTAATCCGAGGACAAAAGTTGGCTGGTATAAATCTTTAGATATCGAAAAGAACTGCAGGGGTCAGATCATGGATGGTAGAAGTATGGTTGGCACCTATCTCTGGGTACCTTCATACCTGCACTATACACATGCAAATTCATTTAAGTCGTTCAAGTCACAACTCTTAAGTAATGAAAAAAAGTCGCTGACTTGGAAAGTCGTTTTGTTCTATAATAAATGGGAAATGACAAGTTCTATCTTGGACTTTCCCAACATTGCAGAGCAATGTCGGTTCTCAGAAGGTTGGGTATTGAATGTGATAATCGAACCAATGCTTCGGACCTTCCCGATGCAGTCGGAGCAACACTGGTTCTCAAAAGGTTGGGAATTGAATGTGACAGTCGACCCGACAGTTCAGACCTACCCGATGTTGTTGAACCAACACTAGTTCTAGAAGGTTAGGGATCGGCCATCGACTTGACGTTTCAGACCTTTTTGATATTGTCGAAGCAACAACAGTTCTTAGAAGGTTAGGGATCGAATGTAACCATCAACCCAGTGGTTCGAACCTTCCCGATGTTGCCGAGGCAACACCGGTTCTCAAAAGGTTAAGGATCGAATATGATCATCGACCAGATGGTTCAGAGCTTCCCGATGTTGTTGGAGCAATATCGGTTCTTAGAAGGTTAAGAATCCAATGTGACCATCGATCCGATGGCTCGTACCTTCATAATGTTGCCGAACCAACACTGATTCTTAGAAGGCTAGAAATCGAATATGACCACTGGCCCCATCATTTGGACCTTCTCGATGTTGCCCAAGCAACATCGATTCTTCATATGTTAGGAGTTGAATGTTACCATCGACCCGGTCGTTATACCGGTTCGAGAAGTTTAATGTGGTTTACCACATGCTGCATGGAAGTTACTTGTAGGAGCATGGTTCCATCGGCTCAAGAAGCAAAATTTATTAATCAGTAGAAGAAATGGAAAATCTTGCCTATTTACAGTGCCTCCAGTGTCATTGGGAAGCTTATATGCGAAAGGAAATTAGATAATGAAGAATATGGCAGCATTGTCATAGGTTGTTACGTCATCCATGGGCAACCGATTAGTTGATGACCATTCTTTCATCAGCTCATCTTGGCCTCTGACTATTGGATTCAGGAAGTTCTATTAGAGCAGCTAGAACCTGAGTCTTGCAGTTTCCCCACCGTTTGATGGCTCCTTAACGTATTGCTGGAGCTTGTTATTTCTTATCATCTTCGCAATCAGACTTTTCAGATGTCAACAATCATTAATGTTATGTCCGTGAGTTTCATGGAAATGGCAGCATTTCCCTGAGCACTTTTATTCATCAATCTCCTCTCTCCGAGGCGGCTTCTTGTACTGCTACATCCCATTTATTATTAGAATCCCAAGCATTAGCCACTGCGTTCATAGAGTTTCCTCCAGCCTGCTTCATAGCGACATTGCTTTGTATCACTTCGTCTAGTTCCTTGCATCGGTCTTCCATGCACGTCTGCATGCTTCCTCTAATCGTAAGTACTCATTGACTTTTCTATAGAAAGCATCAATTGTCAATGGGGACTCCCTTTCCGACCATTCCTTGAAATTTGTACCAAGGTGAATCCCTCTAATCAATGCCAACAGCACTATGTCATCATTGGGATTCGTAATTTCTATCATGGTCTTATGGAACCAATTTAAGAAATCCTTCAACGACTCTCCATCATCTTAGAAGAGGTTTGATAAGGACATTACATGTTTCGAACGTGAAGTATGTAAACAGAATTGTTCCATAAACTTCTTTGGCAACTCAACAAAAGATGATATGGACCTCGAGGGAAATCAAGTGAACCACATCATATTTTTTCCTTCTTGAAAAATCAAAAAATAGCATCATTTCATGGCATTGAAAGCTCTGGCGGAATCCATATGCCACTCATATCTCATCAATTGCCGCCTAGGATCTGTTGTTCCTCTGCACAACAGCATAGTTGGCATTGTAAACCTTCGATGATATCTCTCGTGCAAAATGTGTTCAGTGACTGGATTTTATCCTATAGAGTTACCATACTCATCATTAGTTCAGGTGTAGTTTTCACTTACAAGTTTCCTGACAATATCTTCTAAGTATAATGGGTCCACGGTTTTAGCTGAATGGTGGTGATTGGGATATGCCCTAAGTGTTTGGCCAGACGAACGCTCGGTTAACACTCGATACATAGGTTCCCTAAACTATACGAGATCCATTTGTCCAACAATCCCCCTATTCGATTCCTGTGTCCATGGCACGACCAGAAGTCAGATCCACGCCGCCATCCAAAGGGCTAGTATTGGGCCCACCATTGGTTAGGTCAATATGGACCCGTTCGCTTGGGTTGGTACTGATCTAGAAATCCAAGCCATAGGCTTGCCTTCTTCCTTGATGTGATGCTCTAGCAGTGTTTTGAGTCTTCTTCTGCTTCCTATTTCTCTGTCTCTACTCGGATGATGAGGAACTTTCTGATTTGAACTAGAATCTGTCCTACTCCTCCTACGGTTGTTTTGGGTCAGTTCATTTAATAGTCATAAGCTCTATTGCATCATTTGATTCATCTCATTATGATTAGCTTGGAATCTATCTTCCATCTGCTTCGTCATCCTATCCATCTCCATTCTGGTCACGACTTCAGCTAGATGCTAGATCCTAAGTTGCACTGGTTGAGCAACATCATCCACATGCTGAGCATTCTTGTTCTCAGATTTAGTAGTAGGTATGGAATTAGTAGAACGGTCTCTTCTTAATGGCGCCATTACAACCAGCTTCTCTTAGATTATGGAAAATCCGAATATTAGAAAATAAGGTAGGAAAATTGGATGCATCTCTGGTAATTAAGAAATCCAATCATAGGTGATGGATCTAAGTAGTCTGAGTTCAATTCTCAATGAAAGCATCAAAATGTTTGAACCAAAAATAGCACAAATATCCAATAGAATGAGTTGAGAATAAAAAGTAAAGAACAAAATGAAAAACGAGTAAAAAAAAGAGCACACAACAATTTATAATGGTTCGCAAATCAAGGACTTCATCCACTTAATTATTTTATTGTTTGTATTCTGACTTGGAGATAGAAGTTCTTATGTGTCGGTATAACTCAAGTTCTTATGTGTCGGTATAAATCCATTACGGGTTGGTACAACACTGGCTATGATTACAAGAAATAAGAGTAAGAAGTACAAAAGCCAAAAGATTCTGAAAAATGAGCCATAACCTTCTATTTATAGAGGTAGGACCTTAAAATCTCATCCAAATATTCTTCACCTCGTTTTCCACATTGTGGACTAAGATTCTACAAAAGTAAGATGTCGCCTCATTAATTTGTACGGTCGGTACTACTTTGTGCGATGCGTCGGTACAATTCTAGGGGGATAGGTCGGTACGACTCCATAAGATTGCCAATCTGGTCACCTTGAACTCTTCGGTTTGGCTTGTCTTGTGGTTAGCTTCATGATTACATAGTTGTCTGCACCAATATTAGCATTTTTTGGAGTCTAAATGACGAAATCATGGAAGAAAAGAAATGTTGATTTAAGAGTTCGTAGAGATCGATAGAGAATTACATTGAATCAACAAAACAACACTTGGAGTAGGCTTTTAGCATCGAGTAGGTTGTGTACGTAGAAGATGGGACCCACCTATGGAGATCAGTATAGACCCATGGTCTTGGGTCAGTACCAATCCAACACTTATGCATTATGGGATCTTGGATTTTTGGCGTGACCCATACTTTCCTCTATCATAGTTGACTTAGAGTCTGACCTGAGAAATTTGAGTGTTTGCTTGGGGCTTGACTTGAAGATTTTTTGAGATTTTTATTCTCGGAGTTTTCCTTCATTTGCTTGGATTCAGACCCAAGAATTTTGTTTGTCCAACCCAAGACTTCTCTGTGTGAGACCTGACTCCGCTTGCTTGGAGTCATACCCAAGATTTCTCTATGTCCGACTCGAGTTTTCTTGGGTTGGTACCGACCCAACCACTTGGGTTGGTACCGCACCAACCACTTTGGTCCGTACTAAACCAATTTCGAGTCGTGCTTGGGGTTTCTATATAGATTGCTTCGGGTCGCGCAAGGAGTTATTCCAACACTATCCAAGTTCGAGCCAGATTTGAGAATTTTCTGGGTTTGCCCTGAGTTGGCTCTTCCAGAAACTTGAACTTCCAAATTTTCAACTTTTTTCACTCATTTTTTAATATTTTCTTTTTCTTTCTTTTTATGATATTCCTAAAGTCCTTGGGTCATTTCTCCATCGGTCCTTATCCGATTCAATTGTTTAAGTCTGTTCGAAGATTATGGCAAATCTGACCATAACACTTGCCCTCTGAAGTACCCCTTGTGAATTCTTAGCTGTAATTGGTTTTTGGACCCTGAAGCAATCTCTTCGAGTTTCGAACCTTGATAACTCCCAAGTTCACTTTGTCAATTCCATCCAAATATTGCTTGGTTAAAAGACTGGATAACAGGTACTGGGGGTGTAGGGCAGTAGTCATAATTTTACTAATTTCCCCTAAATATTTCCTAACTTTTTTCAAATAAAATCCCAAAATAATATTTTTACCTCATTTATAAATATTTCAGCCTTTTTATTCATTTAAATCATTTTCAAAAAATTTAAATCATTAATAATCTAAAAAACCTCCTTATTAGATTAAAAGTTCAATTTTCCATATTTAAAATTCCTAATTTAATCTTAAAAAACCTTTTATTATAATTATTTTATAATGATCCTGACCAGGACGTTATTGGTTTCATTCCTTAAAGAAAAATCACATCCTTGGAATTTCTATTGAGAATAACAAATGTAACCAATACCAAAAAAATAAGTGTAAATAGACATACACACAATCTTACTAATACTTTATATATCCTAACACGCTCACCTATACAAGCAAGCACATAACATCCAAACTTAAATAAGAAAATCTATACCTAACATGGATTGAGTCAAGAACAAATCAGTCTCCCAAGTGCAATCTCTATAGCTATCTAACTATTGAACTTTCACCAATGGAACAGTCTTATTCCTCAACCTCTTTACTTTTAGTCTATTATGCAAGAAGGTTTGGTTATGTATGGCAAGTTAGACCATAAATCCAAATTTCTAATCTGCCTTGGCTCTAAAATAATATCTGAATCTTATATACATTTACCTGGCTGGAAAACATGAAATATGGGGTGGCTTAAGATAAATAATCGGGCAACTTCAATCGATATACCAAAGGACCAACTCGCACAACAATAGGAAAAGGATCGATATATCAAGGAGCAAACTTGCGCACTCTTCTAAATCTGACTATGCCTAAAAGATATCTTCGAGAATTCCCTATCTCCTACTGAAAACTTTACATCTCTTCTACACTAATCCATGTAACTCTTTAGCTTAGAATGAGCTATATTCATCTTGTTTCTAATGATGACTATCTTCTTAGTCGTCTCTCTAACCAATTATGGACCCAAAACTAATCTATCTACTGCCTCTGGCCAACAAGATGGAGATTGACTAGCCTAAACATATAAGGATTTGAAAGAAGTCATGCCTATACTAGATTGGAAGCTATTGTTGTTGGAGAATTCAATGAAATGATAGTCTTCCTATGAACCACCAAATTTCAAAGCATATACTCTAAGAAGTCTTCAACCACATAATGTACTCTCTTTATTTTCCCATCCACTTGAGGATGGAATGCTGTGCTAAAAATTGAGTTGAACAAAGAACGCATTGTATATAGTTTTCCAGAAATAACTAGCAATATAGGATCACGGTCATAGACTATACTGCTTGGAACACCATGCAATAGGACTACATTCTTAATAAACATCTAGGAAAGACTTTCTTCTTTTTGATTAGACTGAAGTGGAATATGTAAGCACTTTTGGTGAGTCGATCGACCACCACCCAAATGCTCTCGTTACCTTGCCTAATTCTGGAAAGCCCGTCGATAAAATCCTATGATATCCCGGATTTCTAGACATCTATAATTGATCAATAATTGGGTTAATTAATAGAATTACTGATTTATAGATTGAATAAATAAATATGATAATAAATATTTATAACTGGATAAATATTTATTTGGCAATCTCCTTTATTTATTATAATTTTTTTTGTAAAATTGTTATTTACAAACAAAATAATAATGTGTTATACATATATATAGATTTTAAATGAAATTATTTTATACAAGTTGAAATTTTTATTTGTTTAAATATATGTACATATTAAATTAATTTTTAAATTGGATTTGAAATTGGATTTAAATTTGAAATTCGAAGGATAAATATATATATCTTAGATTATACTTTGGTTTTTAAAATGTATTTTTCATAATTTTATTTGGAACATAAATTGTTTTTCTAAGGAATTTATTTATATATGTATTTATAAATTAGGAAATTAATTTTCAAGGATTTACTAAACATTGAATTTTTTTTATTTATGCATGTAATGTTACATGTGTTAAGTTATAAACCTTTTAAATAACATGTGTTAGCAAATTTAATAAGATAAAGGACAAGTGTCACATATTACAATTTATTTTCTTTCATTTTTAGTAAATCAAAAATTTACCCTATATAAACATATCTCCTTCCTTTTCTATTTCTTTTCTCATTTTCAAAACATAGAAACTTAAGAAAACAAACTTGTAAAAGAAAACTTCACACCAGATCTAAAATCCTCAAACCAGAGCAAAGAAATATCAAGAAAGAAAAAAAATCATCAAAACCTGTAAAGGCTGAAACCAGAGGAATAAGCAAATAAATTAAACAAAATTCTTTCAAGTTTCTGAAACTAAAAGCAACTCAAGATCAACACAATTAGTTCAAGATCTAGATCAGAATAAATTAATTCCCGATCTAAGGCAAAAGCCTATGGCAAGGGGAAAAGCTTGCAACTTTTAAAATCTAGAATAAGCTCCTCTATTCAACAGTAAAGGTGAGTAATATCACTTTTAAATGTTTAAGTATATAAATCTTTTGCATGTTCATCTTTGAATAAGTATGTAATGTGTGTGTCTATATATATATATATATATATATATATATATATATGTATGTATGTATGTATGTATGTATGTATGTATGTATGCATGCATGCAATTCTGCTGAGTATATATGAATGTATGGTATACATGTGTGTCTTATCAGAGTACTCTCTGTTTATAGTTCCCAGAATTCAAGCTTTGATTTAAATTCAAAACCTATTGATTTTGACTCTGTTTAAACTTAGGATGCAAATGAAACTTGTTTGTTCCATCACAAACTTTAGATTAAAATTATACTTAAGTTAAAATAATAGAGAAATGTGTTTGGAAATTATTTGGAAATCAAAATGACTGAGTAAATTTAATATAAGTCAAAACCAAAACTTTGTAATTCATAAATTCAGGATTATAAATTGAATACATAAGCTAAAACATGATTTTTAACACTTAAATCATAATTTTTAGTTTGAGGAGGAGTGAGCAGTTCTGGCTTGAACTGAATATGGGAATTTGGGGTTTTCTGATGATCTTTGTGATATGGGAGGTTGTAGTTTCCAGTGGTGATGCAAGGGTGATTGGAGTGTAAGGTAAAATTGTCAGGGGGTTGATCAGAGTACGGTGGAGGTGGTGGTCGATTTTTGTAGTCTGGAAGCCTAGTTTTAACTAGGTTAGTATTTTGATCATCTTGTCTTCCCTAGTTGATCGAGTGTAACGGGATTTTGGGTGATGGAAGATTGGACGTTGATGAAGACTTGGCCGGAGGTGCTGACCCTCTGGTGGTCGGAGTTGCGAAGACGTGGCAGTTTCCAGGTTTTGGATGGGGTGGTTCCAGTTTGTTCAGGTTTTGGTTTTAACAGCTCGAATTCGATTTCGAGTTGATGGTGATGTTTTGATGGTCGTGATGGTGTACAAGGCTGACTTCTGATGTGATGAAGCTATTGCGGGTGGCCGGAGTCGATCAGCGCCACCGTGCATGTGCATGGTGCACTTTATTTTCTAATGAGTTGAGTTTGGTTTGAGATTTTGTGTACTCGAGTTTTACTCGAAGTAATTGGGTGATTTTCTCGAAGCATCTTGGGTTTTGACTCGAAGCATTTGAGCAATGGCTCGGGTCAATTTTGTGTTACAGGTTTTAAAAGGAAACATGTTCTGTTTTAAAATTTAAAACTAAAGTTTAAATGTAAAGTAGAGATTTAAAATATGTTTTAAATCAACGTTTAAGTCTGGATTCAAGTTTAGTTTGAATCTTAGTTTAAAAATAAAATAAAGTTTTTTAAAAAAAATTAAATTATTTTAACAACCTTAAAATGTTTAAATAGTTTGAATTTAAAAATGAAGCTTTAAAATGTAAGTAGGTTTTAAATCTAAGTTTAATCTGGATTCAAATCCAAATTTGTGTTCTAGTTTTGAAATAAAAGGAAGTTTTTAAATTTAAATTGCTTTAAACAACTTTGAATGTTAAAGCATATCTTAAATATGGTTTGTATTTAAAATGAATCTGGTTTTAAAATTCTTTTAAAATTCTTTTATAAGACAAATACTTCTTTAACATGTAATTAAAAAGGTTTTTGAATTATTTTTTAAAAATTTTGTTAAAGTTAATTTGTATTCATTTTAAATCTTAAATTTAAAATGAAATTTGAATGTAAATTTAAAAGTAAATTGTTTTTAAATGCTTTTGATAATGATAATTTAATCATTAATAAGAATAAAGTTTTATCCTAAAGTTAATTAGGATTTAATGTTTTGTAATTCATTAAATTATTAAGGTAATTAAAATGGATAATTTATTTATTCAATTAATCAATGATTAATTAAATTAGTAAATATAAGTTTTAAATTAGTTAATTAAGGTTTAAGTTAATTAATTAATGTGATTAATTAATGAATATGATTAATTTAAGATTACTTACTAAATGTAATTAATTAAAAGTGTGATTAATTAATGAAGTAATTAATTAAGGATTATTAATTAATGTAATTAATTAATAATTACTTAATAAAGTAATTAAGAATTGATTACTTTGTCTTGAAGGAGATTAATTGATAATTAAGGTTTATTAACTATAAATTCAAGAATAATTAATGTATAATTAAAGATTAATTAATTTGTTTTATAGGGTAATTAAGGGATAAATTACCCAGTTGTAATTAATGAGACGAATGTGATTAATTAATTTGTTAATTAATTAAAGAGAGTCACTTGGTAATTGATTAAGTACAATTACTTAATAAGATTGATAAGTGTAATTACTTAGTAAAGTAATTGATGGATAAATTACTGGATGTAATTAATATAAGGAAAATTACTTAATGGGAAGTAATTAAAGGTTAATTACTTAGGAGAGGTAATTAAGGATTAATTACTTGGTGTAATTATAGATAATTAATCAAGGATGATTACATAAGATGAATGATTAGAAGATGATTAATTAATTTGTAACTAATTAATGGTTAAGTAAAGGTAATTTAGGTGATTATAAGATTAGTAATTAATTTAATTAGAGATAAATTAAATTAATTTGGAAGTGATCAATCTTGCTTATGAATGATTGAATAATGTTCAATGCCCAGATTATTGATATCTCTGATGTGAGATTTGTAATTCTTTTGTGGTATGAAATATTTTGGTTGAATTGTGTTAATATGGGTTATTTATATGAGATAAACCTTGTGTGGATATGATATCCTGAATATAAATTGTAATTGTTTAAACTTAATAATCTGACTTGAAGAATGATATTGGATTCGAAGAGATCGGGGTTGGGTATCAGTAAATACCCAAACTTCGATTTTTAATCTATAAAGATTCTTTATGGAATTTGACTTTGGAATGAACAAGCTGGAATGGAATTATAATGTAAGCTTGGTCATTTAATTTAAGTAATAATACTTAAATCTGAATGTATGATGTGTATTGACTATAGTAAGTAAGAACTCGTGGTAAGGTACGAGTTACCCGGGTTTTTAAATACTTTTATGCATTGGTATTTCTTGTTAGATGGATTTACTCATGCTGATTTCCAGCCTGACCCGGGTGTTATTTTGATGTAATGCTCAGGTCAGACCGTGTAACGACCCGTAAAATTCGGTAATTAAATTTCTTAATTTAAGAAGATTTTGGTAACTTAATGTTGAAGGAAATAAAAATTTAGTGAATTATTAATGGAAATAATAACTTGGATAAGAGTGTTAAGTTAATTTTTAATAACTTGAATGTAACAGTATAAATGTAAGTTAATTCTTAATAACTTGGATGTAATTCTAATAAGTGAAACAATGTAAATGTTAATTTTATTCTTATTGTAATAAAAGAACGTTACCAAGATGAAGTGATTAATTTGATTTAAAATCTTAATTAATGTGTGCATTAGTTTATAATAGGATATAAAAGGTAAATTAATAATTTAAAACGTTGGCTTACTAATAAAATAATGTATAAGGAATGGAAACGGAATAAATTAGTGTATGAACTAATGGTAGCACTTGTTGTAAGTTAATAAGTAAATTAAAACGTAACAGTGCTAATTTAGGTTAATGCATTAATAGGTTGAATGAAATGACAATTAATGAATTTATTAAAATTGTAAAGTTATAACATAATAGATGGTAATTGGTTGGGAAGAATAAACATACAAGTATTATAAAAGGTAAAATGGTGACAAATGGTAGTTACCAGTTAATTCACCAATTACAAATAAAGATAGTTAAATGTACTTTAATGATAATTAATATAATAACTGAAAGTGTGAATATAAATTAAAAAGGAAACGTAAATTTTTTTTTATAAGGTAGTAATTGGTGTAACAGAAAGCATGAGACCAAGTAAATAAATTTATTGAGAATATTAATTGTAATTAATGATCAAAGGAATAGTAACGGTCGTAATTACTATTTAATTGTCCTATTAATTTTTTGCAACGGTTATATTTGGGAATGAGATTTTATTATAAGTGAATAAAGGTAAGTATTGTATGAATATATGAATTAATGTATGATTTATGGTAATAGAATGAATTCATATGATGTAAGTAATTTTATTAAATAGTTGAAATAATAGGCCTAAGTGAAATTTTAAGGCTATGGTAACAATCATCATAAATTACCAGAATATATCTAGTCTACCAAATTTATTGTAAAACAATTACATTTAAATGAAAATAAATGTATCATTTATGAGGGTAAGAACTGTAATTGTAAAGTGCAAATGTACGGAAATGCATATTTTATTCATAAGATAATATAAAGGAATGAAACCTATTTGAATGAATTAATTGAGGTTCTAATTATAATAAATGTATATATTTGACAACTTCAATATATTTGGAAATAATAGTTAATACAAAGGGAAGTTGGAAATTTGAATATGTTTGAAATGAAATGTAAGGCAGGTGTTAACTGCATTACAAAGTAATAATAGACTCAATTAATGGGTTGGAATTGAATCTAGTCAACTTAATTGGAATATATTAAAATTAACTGGATTCAATATATAATAAAGGGATTATTTTAAGTAAACGAAGTAAATAATATAATTGGTGAATTATTTTACTTTATATTGATATGGGAATTGGTTTTAAAGGATTATAAATTACTAAAGTAATATTATGATAAAAATTATGAATTATAGAATTTGAATTTAAATAGTGAAATTGCATCTCAGATTTGCAGTCTGTTTCTCGATCTGAGTTTGTGGGTGGCCAGAAATTGAAGGTTTATCCTCGGCCGTCCATTGCATCATGATCAACTGTGTTAGATCGTCAAATCAATGTTACCATCGCGTAGAGGGCACCGAGCTCGGCTCATCGGAGTAGGTTGTGTGTCGAATCGACGGTAAGATCATCGTTCAAAATTCAATTAGGGTTCCAGAACATGGTGGCTACTACGTACCGGTTCATGATCGGTGACCGGAGGTGGTCGCGTGGCCGATGGAAGTCTCGGCGCACGTTCAAGGGAGAGGTGGCGGTGCATTTCCAAGCATACGTGTGTTCGGGTTCGATGCTTCGTGCCGCATACAGGTTGTTCGAACGGCTAGGGTTTTGAACGCGTTTCTGTTTGCGTGCGTGACTTGTAGAGGAGGAAGAAATGACGTGGCACGATATATATTTTGTTGTTTTGTTTTATTTTTATTTTAATTGGATTTCAACTCATTTAATGCAATAACTTTCACATACGTTGTCCAATTTACGCGCGGTTTCTTGTGCTAGGTTCGTATTGAAATTCCGAACTTTTGGGCAGTAGTTTGGACGGATTCTGAGACTGGTCAATTTTTGGGTCTAAATTGGATTTGAATTCAATTTAAATTCAAAAGTTGAGTGTTTTAACCCACTCACAACTTCTAAAATTTCTTATGTTTGTTAAATTTATTTATGATATGATTTGAAATTTATTTATAGCTGTTTGGCATATATTTAATCATCACCTCAGTTAAATTGCATTTATTTAAATTAATTTTGGTATCAAATTTATTTATCGCATATAAACTGCCAATTAAATTTTCATTTAATTTATTATTGAATATAAACTGCTAGTTGATACCTGTTGTTTATTATCCGTTATATATTGATGCTATTATTTAAATTGGATGATAATTGTAATAAATGATTGATGATTGATATTGGATGAATGGATGTTGTATTTTATATTGTTTTAAACTGAAAATTGTTATGCACTTTATTTCATTCGGGATTGCGGTTTGAAATGATGTAACCGTATAGTTTTGTTTTAAATTACGGTTTAAAATGATAAATATCTGTATCACTTGACCAGAGGATAGAAAATTTTATACAGATACCGTGGTCTATTTCTATGGTTTTGTAAAGAAATATATGATTTTATGAGATATTGATTTGGATATTTTATAAATGTTCTTTTATATATAGTTAAATTCTTTGTTTAAGCTATGTATAAAAATGTTTTAAGTATAAAAGAAGTTTAATAATAAAGTTTGATTTTGTTAAGATATAATATGGTTAAGGTATTTATTTAAATTATTTTGTATATAGAGTTTATATTGCCTTAAATGTAATTAAGATGGAAAGATAAATAGGAAATTGATTTGAATCAAATAATTTAAGAATTTTACCCAAATAAAATCCGATTTGAAATTGAGATAATATAAGATTTTATGAAATTGAATTTATTTGAGAATTAAACTCAAACAGGGTTGATGTGAAATTTATTAAATTGGGAATTTTAATAATTATTATAACTTGATTTTTGGGTCTAGCTGAATTAAATGATTATTTCAAGTATAATGAATTGAAGGCAATGTCTAGTTATTTGAAATTTGAGTTTTGTTTAAATAATAAGGGATTTATTATGTTAAATATTTCAAAACTAAATAATAGGAAATTTAATTTTTGAATCGAAATTATCAAATTTAGTTTTGTAATTTTTGAATATTTAAAGCCTTGAAATATATCGAAATTGAAATGTTTATACAAATTGAAATGTTTCGAAGTTATGAAATTTCAAAGCATTATGTTTTAAAGGTGTTAAAATTTCAAATGTTTGGCTTTGAAGTATAAAATTTGGAAGTGCTATGATTTTGATAAAGGGATATATTTGAAATAAAATGATATTATATTGATTTGAAATAAAAAGGATATCATATTGGTTTGGTTTTTAAACGAAAATGATATCGTAATTATATGGTTTTGAAATGAATATTTATTCTTTTTTGAAGTATAATTATTTTAAAATGATTGCGGTGTTATAATAACATTTGGTTGTTGAAGAGACCAGGATTGGAAGTTGTCATACTCTTTGCCAACTCCGAAAACCACTTTAACAACCGTGTACGCGGAGGAGATTCCAGAATGAAGTAGGATGGTGGCGGCGTTTCCTTTAAGGTAAATACGTGGACCCGACTCATGTGAGTTGGCATGAGGTGGCTAAAACAGGAGCGAATCTCGGACCAATGAGGTAGCACCTTTGATCGAACACATCCCTTTGATATTATAGTTTGACTTTTGGATTTATTCGGTGGCCACTTTTGATTTTTTATTTTTTATTTGGGGGTGTTGCTCGAGGAGGGCGGTAGCTGCGGCTATGTGTTACCACCAGCCCGGATAGCAATTGGGATATCTACCCTGGCATTGACTAGTTGTGTCGTGTCACCAACCCTAGTGCGCCTTATACGATTTTGTTTTGTACCATACCTATGGAGTGCCCTCTGACGACGCCCAGTACTGGGGAGATTACGGTACTATATAGACTATGGGAATATAAAAGTGTGTTAAGGGCTATATGGGTAACCCCTTAATGCTATTTTCAGTATATTATACTTTACTTTAGACACTATTATAATAGCGTATATTACTACATAGTGGATAGTTTAACGGATCCTTAGGAGGTGTGAATTCCAAACATCTCTTAAGTTACTGTACTCACGTTAGACACTAGATAGGAGATGTCAAATCCCGTAAACATCTCTGACGCCGTTCCACTCATATTATTTACTATTGATTTAACTTACATAAGATCTTTTAGTTCTGACTCGAGTGTTTTGTCTTTTCAATTTGCTCGGGTCAGCCTGAGCATTTCAGGATTTGGAAGACCGTATTCTGGAGGATGAAGACGAAGATTTATTATTATTTATTATAGTATTCCACTGCATCACATTGTTCTGCTGCATTGTTATTATCATTTGGTATGTGTAACTCTGATATATATTGTATAAGAAAATCAAATGTTTCGTAAAAAGCTTCATGAACTGTATATTTGATTATTATATTTTATCGTCCGCTGCAAAATTCTGTTTTGTTTTTTTCTTTCTCTGCTTCTTCTTATTTACCCATAACAATCCGTCCTTCTATATGGTTTACGTCTGACGTGTGTGGTTTATCGTCGATTTAAAGCATGCGAAAAGGCGGGGCGTTACATCTGGTATCAGAGCGAGGTTTAGCGATAAACCTTAGCTTTGTGGGGTCTGACTCTTTATTAATAGGCTAGTAATACCCTATGGGAGTCACTGAATGTATATATATAAGAGATCGTATTCGTTAGTGTTATAAAAGGTTTTAATATTGTGCTAATTTGTTCCTTTTTGTATTTATAAATTCTGGTTGATGCATGTGACGCTATGACATCAATAGGGATTTCTAAACACTTAATAGGACAGACCGACATAATATTTGTTTTAATATAGGTTAATGAAATAATTTTGCCTATTATATTTTTCTATATAAAATGTTTTATAAAGATTATATTTGGTTGTAATGTATTGGTTGGTAGGTAATGAAATTTATATATAATAGTTGAAATGAGATGGAAAATGAAATAAATGAAAATTGGAAATTTAGAACTTAAGTTCCGGGGTTTTGAAAAAATTTCCTCCAAATGATTTTGGGAATATAATAATAATATTATTTAGAAGTATTTTCTGATATAAATATTTCAATATAATTTGAAAGAAAAGTTTTAAGAGAAATTTTGGAAAGAAATAAGTTCTATACTCCCCTCTCTGTCGTTGGAAAATAATTTCGGTGATGGCGGCCGCATCATCGACATTCATTTTCGAGTTTCGAAGTGGGAAGGCTACTGCAGTAGTTTTACTGCAGATTTATTTTGATAAAAAAATATAAATTTTAATTGTTTTAAATATAATTGGATATATAAATATGTTTATCTATTATTTTAGAATGATTTGAGATTTAACCCCGTATTTAGTTCTTAAGTTTCCATTAATTAATAGTTTCAATTATTGTAGTGAATTGGAACGTAGGTAATTGATAATTGAAACCTCTAAAGGAAATAAGAGATTTAATGCTAAGTTATAAATTAAATAAAATGAAAATTTAAATTTGCAACATATAAAACAAAGGATATTATTATTGAGCATTTAATTAATTAAAAGAATTGAGAAGAACTTGTGTGATTTTCAATTGCATTCTTAAAAGCATATAGGTATAACTTACCAAATAATAAAAGTTACAATGTTAATAAGAAATTGTAATAGAATACTATACAAGTAAAAATTTGAAATAATGAAGGTATTTAATGAAATTCTTTAATAAATAAGAATTGGAAGTTGTAGTTGTTATAAACTTAAGTATAATTGAAATAATACTAATTAAATATAATAGAAGGCAAGGTATTGTAAGTAAGAAATTTCAAACTTAAGTAAATAAGTTGAAGTTATTTCTAAATAAAATTGTAAGAAATAAATGTAAATTTAAAGGATAAATTATTATATGAATGAAATTAATAAAAATTAACTTGATTTGGGAATTTGTTGTTTGTTTGGTTTATAGTTGTTTGGGTAAGGATACTTGGATGTATGTATAATCTATTTAGTTTCGCCTAAGACTGTTGAGTAAAAGGGTACACTTAGTAGTTTATTTTCATTCCGTCGATTTAAAGTTTTGAACCTGAACAACTATTTGTTTTATTTGACATGAATGGATAATTGATGTGTATTGATTTATGTGATGATTATTTGCTTGTTGCAAGTGATGGTTGGTATGTTGATTGTTTGTTGTTATTTGAAACAGCTTTAAATATTTCATTTTATATAATTGTTAAACCTTTTGGATTATATAAGTGAAATATAAGTTATGGAAGTAATTGCTACTGCTTTTGGTTCCATAAATAAGCGTTAATTGCCTGATCAATAGGCACGTTTTCGGATTACGGTATATAGCGTTATTATATTGTTTTCCCGTGTTTGGATATATATTATTTTGAAAAATATATGTTGTATATTGTTATATTGATATTATATTTTCTTCCGAGCCTCACCGTATAAAGGAGACTCTGCCGAAATTTTTTGTAAATTTTGGACTAAGAAAAATTTTGAAAATGTTTTTCAAACTTTACTATTTGAGTATAAAGGGATTTAATGGTTATAAATTGATATTTTATTTAAATTATTAAATTTTGTAAATTTATTTGTGTATAAATCTAATATTTTAAGTAAGATATATTGATTTCTTAATTCTTCTTTTCCTATCTTTTTCCTTTTCTAGGACGAAAAGTTTTGATTGTGGGAGAGTGTAACGACCCGTAAAATTCAGTAATAAATTTCTTAATTTAAGAAGATTTTGGTAACTTAATGTTAAAGGAAATAAAAATTTAGTGAATTATTAATGGAAATAATAAATTGGATAAGACTGGTAAGTTAATTTTAGTAACTTGAATGTAACAGTATAAATGTAAGTTAATTCTTAATAACTTGGATGTAATTCCAATAAGTGAAACAATGTAAATGTTAATTTTATTCTTATTGTAATAAAAGAACGTTACCAAGATGAAGTGATTAATTTGATTTAAAACCTTAATTAATGTGCGCATTAGTTTATAATAGGATATAAAAGGTAAATTAATAATTTAAAACGTTGGCTTACTAATAAAATAATGTATAAGGAATGGAAATGGAATAAATTAGTGTATGAACTAATGATAGCACTTGTTGTAAGCTAATAAGTAAATTAAAACGTAACAGTGCTAATTTAGGTTAATACATTAATAGGTTGAATGAAATGACAATTAATGAATTTATTAAAATTATAACGTTATAATATAATATATAGTAATTAGTTGGTAAGAATGAACATACAAGTTTTATAAAAGGTAAAATGGTGACAAATGGTTGTTACCAGTTAATTCATTAATTACAAATAAAGATAATTAAATGTACTTTAATGATAATTAATATAATAACGGAAAGTGTGAATGTAAATTAAAAGGGAAACGTATTTTTTTTTATAAGGTAGTAATTGGTGTAATAGAGAGCATGAGACCAAGTAAATAAATTTATTGAGAATATTAATTGTAATTAATGAATCAAAGAAATAGTAACGGTCGTAGGTTACTATTTAATTGTCCTATTAATTTGTTGCAACGGTTATATTTGGGAATGAGATTTTATTATAAGTAAATAAAGGTAAGTATTGTATGAATATATGAATTAATGTATGATTTATGGTAATAGAATGAATTCATATGATGTAAGTAATTTTATTAAATAGTTGAAATAATAGGCCTAAGTGAAATTTTAAGGCTATGGTAACAATCATCATAAATTACCAGAATATATCTAGTCTACCAAATTTATTGTAAAACAATTACATTTAAATGAAAATAAATGTCTCATTTATGAGGGTAAGAACTGTAATTGTAAAGTGCAAATGTACGGAAATGCATATTTTATTCATAAGATAATATAAAGGAATGAAACCTATTTGAATGTATTGATTGAGTTTCTAATTATAATAAATGTATATATTTGACGACTTCAATATATTTGGAAATAATAGTTAATACAAAGGGAAGTTGGAAATTTGAATATATTTGAAATGAAATGTGAGGCAGGTGTTAACTGCATTACAAAGTAATAATAGACTCAATTAAAGGGTTGGAATTGGATCTAATCAGTTTAATTGGAATATATTAAAATTAATTGGATTTAATTTATAATAAAGGGATTATTTTAAGTAAACGAAATAAATACTACAATTGGTGAATTAATTTACTTTAAATTGATATAGGAATTGGTTTTAAAGGATTATAAATTACTATGAGATATTGATTTTATGAGATATTGATTTGGATATTGTAAAGAAATATATGATTTTATGAGATATTGATTTGGATATTTTATAAATGTTCTTTTATATATAGTTAAATTCTTTGTTTAAGCTATGCATAAAATTGTTTTAAGTATAAAAGAAGTTTAATAATAAAGTTTGATTTTGTAAAGATATAATATGGTTAAGGTATTTATTTAAATTGTTTTGTATATAGAGTTTGTATGCCTTAAATACAATTAAGATAGGAAGATAAATAGGAAATTGATTTGAATCAAATTGTTTAAGAATTTTACTCAAATAAAATCTGATTTGAAATTGAGATAAATAAGAGATTTTATGAAATTGAATTTATTTGAGAATTAAACTCAAACAAGGTTGATGTGAAATTTATTAAATTGGGAATTTTAATAATTATTATAACTTGATTTTTGGGTCTAGGTGAATTAAATGATTATTTCAAGTATAATGATTTGAAGGCAATGTCTAGTCATTTGAAATTTGAGTTTTATTTAAATAATAAGGGATTTAGTATGTAAAATATTTCAAAACTAAATAATGGGAAATTTAATTATTGAATCGAAATTATCAAATTTAGTTTTGAAATTTTGGAATATTTAAAGCCTTGAAATATATCGAAATTGAAATGTTTATAGAAATTGAAATGTTTATAGAAATTGAAATGTTTCGAAGTTATGAAATTTCAAAGCATTATGTTTTAAAGGTGTTAAAATTTCAAATGTTTGGCTTTGAAGTATAAAATTTGGAAGTGATATGATTTTGAAAAAGGGATATATTTGAAATAAAATGATATTATATTGATTTGGAATAAAAAGGATATCATATTGATTTGGTTTTTAAACGAAAATGATGTCGTAATTATATGGTTTTGAAATGAATATTTATTCTGTTTTGAAGTATAATTATTTTAAAATGACTGCGGTGTTATAATAACGTTTGGTTGTTGAAGAGACCGGGATCAGAAGTTGTCATACTCTGCCAACTCCGAAAACCACTTTAACAACCGTGTATGCGATGGAGATTCCGGAATGAAGTAGGATGGTGGCGGCGTTTCTTTTAAGGTAAATACGTGGACCCGACTCCCGTGAGTTGGCATAAGGTGGCTAAAACAGGAGCGATTCTCGGGCCAATGAGGTTGCACCTATGATCGGACACATCCCTTCGATATTGTACTTTGACTTTTGGATTTATTCGGTAGCCACTTTTGATTTTTTATTTTTTATTTGGGGGTATGGCTCGAGGTGGACGGTAGCTGCGACTATGCGTTACCACCAGCCCGGATAGCAATTGGTATATCTACCCCGGCATTGCCTAGTTGGGCTATGTCGCCTACCCTGGCGTGCCTTATACGATTTTGTTTTGTACCATACCTTTGGAGTGCCCTCTGATGACGCCCAGTACTGAGGAGATTACGGTACTGTATAGACTATGGGAATATAAAAGTGTGTTAAGGGTTATATGGGTAACCCCTTAACGCTATTTTCAGTATATTATACTTTACTTTAGACACGATTATAATAGCGTATATTACTACATAGTAGATAGTTTGACGGATCCTTAGGAGGTGTGAATTCCGAACATCTCTTAAGTTACTGCACTCACGTTAGACACTGGATAGAAGATGTCAAATCCCGTAAACATCTCAGACGCCGTTCCACTCATATTATTTACTATTGATTTAACTTACATAAGATCTTTTTGTTCTGACTCGAGTGTTTTGTCTTTTCAATTCGCTCGGGTCAGCCTGAGCATTTCAGGATTTAGAAGACCGTATTCTGGAGGACGAAGACGAAGATTAATTATTATTTATTATAGTATTCAACTGCATTACATTGTTCCGCTGCATTGTTATTATCCTTTGGTATGTGAAATAATAACGATCCTGACTCGACCTTCGAAAATCGGCACCGAATATGACACCGATATTCAGATGCCACAGATCCAAACGTCGAATCTGGTTCGTCGGAGTTTATAACACAATTAAGTAAACAACATAGCGGAAGAAATAATGAATATCAATATACAATATCTGATACAACATCCAGATACAACAGATGATACAATAGATATCGATATACATCAGAGATATGATACAATAAAATAGCAGCGGAAAGAAAATAGATAACACTAACAGCGGAACAAATAACTCTAAGATAGCCTTCAAGAGAGAACTCCAAAACTGCAACTCCATCTCCAAGAACCAATCCAGAAATAGCTTGGACTCCCAATAACGATGTACCAAGATAAGCAAGGTCAGTCATATCCAACGACTGAACTAGCTCCAAATAATCCACTGAACCTAACTATCTGAAAAACCAAAACTCTAGACTGCTCGTGTGGAAAATAGTGAGCACCCAGAGTTTAGGAAAGGAACAATAAACTCCGGGTCAGTCATGGGACTGGTGTGAGTAACAAAACAGTTTATCTGTTAAATAAAACAAGATTTATAAAAGAAAATCCGATATGCTTTTTAGAAAATGAAGCTACCATAAGACCTCCCGCCACACACACAATGCAAACACAGAATTGGAGGAGATTTCTTCTTATGATAGTCAAACATGCTTAATACGCAGAAAATTTCTTTGATATTATTATTATAAGTGCACAGTACAGAAAAAACATTTCGAAAGTAGAATATTAATCTTAGCCAGCATAGGCATTTCGAACTATGCCTACTATAGCTACCATCCAATCAGTGGTGACCACCATAAGTGAATGGCAGGTTCTACAACTAAAACCGTACAGGGTTTCGTATTGGATGAATGGATTTCCAATAAATGGTCAGGCTAAGGAACTTCCTACTGCCACATGGGATCGCCTCTAGCGGGACGTCCCGAGAACCTATCCAGATCTCTGCCAACACAAGGCCGGGTTACCTCTGTAACTAGGTAACTACTACTCGAGCAAGCCATTCCCGGGTCCTTTGGGACCTTTATCCGAGGTACCTCTAAGCAACAACGACACAGTAAATGAGATTGGAGCAACCACATAGGTTAAATATCAGGGCTCCATACCTAATATCACCCTTTACCAGAAGGGAATGACACACCCTAAAGGGCGCGACCCTCATAACCTTGCCGCATCTTTCCTGTTTCGACCATTTCCGGGGTGTGAGGTCCTGATGCAGTCTCGTCCACAAAGCTACGCTTTATACAAAAGCCATGCTCTGATCACAAATGATCAACAAATGATCATTAACACACAGCAGCACTCAGCATGCCACACTACCAAATCGGGAGTATATCGCCGATAACCTTCAACTACATAACCTCTGAGCTCGTACGTCTCAGAGAAGGGTGTTAATGCTAAGAGAATAAATTCTCCACCACCAACAGATATGTATTTGAAACAATCTTCTTTATATCTCAAAGTGTAGTGTTGGACATACAACCATACAAGTCTATTCCGGGTTCGAACAGAACGGAAGGCACTTCCGAAGAAGCCCTTGCAATCCGGGTATTCACAATCCCGATCGGACTTCCCATCACTTAGGAAACCTCTATACCGTAGCTACTCGGTGCAGAGACAATCGATTGGTTATCCTACCGTTTTCAGAAATACCCGGTCTTCAACACCGGTCTTCAAATGCTATCCATAACGACGAATCACATATTCAGAATGGGTTATATGACACAAAGTTCCTCTCCCGGCTAAACCGAATAGTGAGCGCAATATTAAAAAGATATGGATATTGGATTTCAATTAAGTCACAACTTAATAATTCAAAATTTTCTTTCAAATGGTTTAAACCAATTACCATTTCAAATCTTTTAAACCAAAAGATTTATTTCACAAAATTCACCCAGTTTCACAAAGTTCGATTTATGGATTTCAAATCAATTCTCATTTCAATTGGATTAACTCGTTTAAATCTTTAAATTTAAGACTTAACTTATAGCTTTCAAAACATTTCCATAACGTGGAAAATCATTTTCATTTTTAACTTGAAATCCTTTTTAACACAATTTAACAGTTCACTTCCTATATGAAAGCTTTTATTATTTGAAACAAATAGTTTTCGTTTTAGAAAGATCCAATTTTATTTACACGAGTTAAAGCCTTTGAATTTAAATTCAAGTTTCCAAATCAATACCTTTAAAATAGTTTAACCCATATAAACTTGTATAACATCTTTAGTCCCTAATTTCCAGATAATAGAATACAATTTTAAATACTGAATTCAAATTTAAATCAGAATATCTAAATTCCAAAACTCAATTAAGTTATTCAAAATAAATTTCATCTTTGAAATTCCATTTCAAAAGCCTTTCACTTTAAACCCAATCCATTTGCAAACATTTGAATTCAAATATTCAAATTTAAACTATTCAAAAATCTGTGACTTAATCTATTTTCTCGTGAAATCCATATTTGTGTGTGTATAATTGTGGTCCAGGGGTTTAGCACAATAGTGCAACATCGTTCAATCATCACAGATCAAATTATAGAAATGTAGTTGATAAGCGATATAAACTATAACGCTTATCGTCCATTCACAGATTTGCAGATAATACACAAATGTAAATAAATGAATAAATCATACACAGCAGAAATCACAGAAAAAATATCACAGATCAGACAGGACAATTAATTCAAGGCATTACATATAATACGATCATCCATAAGTAAGGTCAAGAATTTAATTAACATTTATAAGCAGGATTGTTTAATCCTAATTAATTCAATTCATTTTCAATTAAATTAATTAATTACGAATAAATTATCCAATTCTGATATATTAATTACAAATCATTTGATATTAATAAATCAATCACTTAAATTATTCCTAATTAATCGTATTAATTAAACCCTTAAACCAATGTCATAATTAATTAACCTTAATAAATCAAAATATCCAAAAATTTATTACGACAAGTGATTAATCCTTAATTACTTTCGTTAAGTAATCACATTTAAACAATTTTAATTGATTATCTAGATTAATTTATCCAATTAATTATTAACATTAATCACTTCAATCAGTATTTAATAATCCTTAGTTAATTATCTTTATTAACTAATATTATTTCTTTAGTTACTTACTTAAGGAAATTTCTTAGATTTAAATCATTATTAATCATTTCTAATTTATTTAATTTATAAATAAAATAAATCATTCTTTAATTGCCATATTAATTCAATCATTTTAATTATCTTAATTATGTCTAAGATAATCCATTCCTTTATTAATGACTTAATTAACATTAACATATATATTTTAAACATTTTACTTTTGAACTTACAATTTAATTCCATTTTGAATTTAAGTTTAAATCAAATTATTTACATTCCAGCTTTAAAGATAAATTGATTTACTTAACTAATAAATTTATGTTAAACTAATTTATTAACCTTTCATCCAATTTTACTTTTAAATTTCAGTTTTTTTTAAATTCAAAATGAAATTCCAGTTTATCTTTAATAAAGTATACCACTAAATTTTTAAAACCTTTAAACTTACATGCTAAATAATATTAGTCTTATAAAAGAAATTTACAAGGGTTTAAACCCAATTATTTTAATTCAAATTATTGTATAAAGTATACTTGAACATTTTAAAGTTGTTTGAATACTTTAAAGTTTATAAAACTTCATTTATTTCAAAAGTTAATTTGCATTCCATCTTTCAAACTCTGATTTTAAACTTATATTAAAATATGTTTTAAATTCAAATTCTGTTTAAAATTTAAACAGACAGGTTTCAGTTTTTTTTTTAAACCTGGAATAAACAGTGACCCCAGAAAACTTAAAACTGTTTCGAGACCACCCCCTTCTTTCTCGAATGAAACCCGAGTCAAGTGCCGAAAAACTTCGAGACACCAAACAAAACAACTCGAGGAAAATTCGAGTCTTTCTCCCCCTGACATGACGTGCACGCTGTGCACGTTCACAAGCGCCGCCGACCTCCGATCATCAACGCAACCATCATCGCCAAACACTCGTACCTCCACGACCCCAAACCAAGACCCAGCTCGACGCTTCCAGGCTCGAACAAAAATCGAACCCATCGACCCAGAACTAGAAGCAACATGAACCCAAAACTCCAACCCAAAAATCACCTCGCAACCACGTCTCCGGCCACCGAAGGCTTCAAAACTCCGGCCACGACATCCCTAGCCTCCACGCTATCACTCCCCCAATCCACTTGCAGCTCGATGCATCAAAGAATCCACAATGACAAGTTTTCCAGACCTCAAAAAAACTAGGGCTTAAATATTAAATTGTTCACCGTCGCATAGATGATCGAGGGCATCTCCGGTTATTTTTCCCTGAATCGCGGTTGCCTCCCCTATCACCAGCCAAGTTCCCGACCACCACGAACCAAGGGATCACTAGAAATTGATGATTAAACGAAATGTAAACAAGCTCGAACTGCTCTTAAATTCTAATTCTAAAAATTATAATTTATGCTTTAAAAATCATATTTTGGTATACGAATTCGATCTATATAACTGAATTTGTGACTCAACAAGTTTGAAATTCGACTAAATTAAAGTTTGGCTCTGTTCTTTAAATTTCCAGAAACATTAACTAGTTGTTTTAACTTAGATATAATTTTAAATTAAAGCATAAGGTAAAACAATCAAGTTTTGCTTAAATTATAAATCCAGATTCTTCTTGGATCAGGAGGAAATGATTTTTGTTTTTGAATGATAACCTGAGTTTGAAATTTTTCTTTTTAAACAGAGGTCTTTTACAGGTTATGCAAACATGTATTTCTCATACTTCAGCAGTTCAACAATATAAATATCAAAATATACTTCACACTACAAGATGTAACACAACAATGATATGAACCAAAATTATACTAAGAGATTTAAAGGTGAAGTTACTCACCTGGATCTGAGAAGATGAACAGAGCATGTTGCTTTGATTTTTTTTCCAGGTTCAAAATTTTGATCAGATTGAAGTTTGAAACTGAGCTAAATCTGAAGCTTGAAAGTTTGATGTTGATCTTGCATGCTTTTGTTTTTGAGTTTCAATCACCAGGTTTTATTCTTGAAGAGGAAATGAATGAGCCTGGTTTGAATTGAGATAATTGTTGTTCCAGTTGAATTTGTTTAAGATTTAGATGGTATTTCTTCAAAACTCAGGTTTGCATGCAGAACCAAATTTCCAGATTGAAGAAAATATGCACAGGCTTTGATCAGATTCTTTTTTTTCTTAGCTTTGAACTGATCAAACCGATGATAAAGAAGGTGGATATATGGAAAGAGAATAGTTGTACAGGGTGTTATTTGTTTATACAATTGACATGGCTGTGATGTTTGTATTAAATGCATAAGGTATGTTGCATTACTTTTGTTTTCCTTCCTTTACAAGCCTGCATACTTATTTATTTATTTTCATATATGGTGGCTGACATATACAAATTGTGTGCTAACATTTATTAGTTTTGACTTGTATTGGAAGCTTATACTTATCATCATTTTTCATTTTCTTTTCTTTGTCTTATTTCCTGTCTTTCAAAAGCTTATGCATATCTTTTTTTTACTCGGCTGAGATGATATTAGTTTGTACAAATGTTTCTATTTTTGCCTACAGCCTCCTATTCGTATGTACTTTGATTTGTTTTCTAAGTCTACTTTTATTTTCATTTGTACCCACTTGAACATATTTTACTTTATTTGTTTGTGCATACCAGTGTCTTCTTCTGTAAGCTATTCATATACAATATTTGATTGTTGAGTATCTATGTATATCTCTTACTTTATTTGTTGACCAGGCTGATATAAATCTGGTTTTGGTGGGCTAAAGGATATGGCAGTAATTAATCTTTGTCTTGATTTGCAAGCCTTCACACTTGAATATATTTGTTTCTTCACTTGTTTGCACAAAAAATGGACAAACACCTCAAGGTCGTATGATTTAGTTGATTTTATGTTGTTCTTAGCGGTTTGGGTGATTTATGCAAATATATAAAAAAACAGGGGCTAAACTGTAAAAGACACGCAGATTTATAGTGGTTCGGCCAGAACGTGCCTACGTCCACTTTATATGTTATTCTCCCTTTTCTTTCAGATTACAAGTACAAAGCTTTGTATACAAGTATATGAAAGTTGTTTGAAAGTTCCTTCCGTGCTTGAGCTCTCAAACTTGTCTGCCATTGTTGTACCCCTGCCCCTCTATTTATAGAGTGAGGTTGGGGGCAGGGGTCTTGAATGTATATAGCTGCTGATGGGCCTGGGCTGAAGCAATCTGGCCTGGCAGAATTGGTCCGGTCGCGTCTTCTTTGCCTTGATTCGGTAGTAAGTGGATGATCCGGTGAAGCTCTGGTTCGGTGGTAGATGGTAGGAGATGAGAACTTGGTTCGGTCTGGGCTGGTTCGGTGGTAGATGGTAGGAGATGAGAACTTGGTTCGATATGGGCTGGTTCGGTGGGAGGAAGTATGTTGTTTGGACCGGTAGTTGTTGGTTCGGTTGTGGAGGAGAGGGTTGGTCTGGTGGTCACTCTGGTCCGGTGGTGTTGGAACGGTGTTGGTATGGAGCCGGACCAGTAGTGGTGTGGAGATGAGTATGGTTCGGTAGTTGGGGTTTAGCGCTGATTCGGTGGTGCTTCCCCTCTTCGACTCGGTGGTGCTGGAAACATACCCAACACATGCCCCCCAAAGTAGGGCATATGCTAGCATATGTCGCGCTTTGTTTCCTGGATATCTTCATTCGGCCCCTGAGTGCCGAACTTATTGGTCTGGTATCCTATATTTGCTTATAAATAGGGGCTGCATACTTTCATTATTCCTTACCGATCCTAGATAGCCGAACCAGATTCTTCCTTCTGCCGAATCAATTATACTGCTGAAGCCTTTTGACTACCGAACCAGGTAATTGCCGGATGGCTTTAATGTTTTTGAACGACCGAATGTCATTGAGAACGTAAGTGCCGAATGTCCCTTAGCCTAGATCTGCCGAATGACTCTGGTGATGATTACCGAATGAACCTTATGTTGTAGATACCGAATGAACCTGCGTTTTAAGTGCCGAATGGGCTTGATTGTTGGAGTGCCGAATGAACTTTTTATATTTGAACCTTGAGTGAAGCCCTAGACTTATATATGCTGGCTCGCTTTATACACTTGTTTTCTTATATTTCCATACTTCTTGTTCTAACACTATGTGTCTCGCTTTTGCGTGTGCAGATAAATGTCTCAAAAAGTGGAAACCCGGTCCGATAAACGGAAGTCCAAGGACAGAGCAGAGTCCTCCATAGTGCCCCCAGTTCGGGCCGAACGTCCTGGGCCTGCTCCGAGATCGCTAGTAGATGGGTATGGCCCCCAGGAGCTCTTGAATTTTCCGCCCGACTGCTTTCCTAGCTCCCTCAGGGAGGAGCAGCTTGATGTCATCTCTCATTCCTTTGGGATTGACAGGGCTAGCATGCTATTGCCGGAAGATGGAGTGATGCCGTATAATCCCCCCGAAGGATATTTTGCATACAGTAGGTACCACTGCAAGTGTGGGGCCATTCATCCCATTAATACCTGGATAGTCAGCTTCATTACTTATCTGAAGGTGGCTCCTTTTCAGCTTCAGCCCAATTCCTACGCCATCTTGGTGTGCTTATACATTATTTTCCAGAGAAGGTACGGGCGCCCCCCTTCCAACCGGGAGATCCGGTATCTATATAACTTGAGGAGTTATAAGAAGGGATCTCCGTACGTTAGCTTGGAAGCGGCTGTTCCTTTCAAACCAGTCCTGGACTTATACTCAAAGTTCACCATGTTTAAGAAAGAATGGTTTTATATTAGGGATGATTCTGTCTCCTTCCGCCTCTTCACTTCTGGCTGTAAGTTGAACTTTATTTACAGTTTCTTTGTTGCGACTGCAGTGCTCCTTCTGATATGCTTCTATTTCTTGCTAGCGACAGGTGGCTTTGCAGTCGTAGAGAGTGATTCCCTGGTCTACATGGCTGCGGAAATAAAGGCCATTTCGGGACGGGACAGGTCGGCTTCTTTCCTGATCAGGAATGCTACTCTCCTGGAGCACAACTTGATCTTGCCACACCAATCCGTGGTTAAGCAGAGAGACACGGCTGAGGAGAAGGCTGCCAAAGCCAAGGAAGGGGCCACGGTGAAGAGTGGCAAGAGGGAACCTTTTACAAAGCCTCCCGTTGTTGGGGGCAAGAAGCTCAAGAAGTCCGACGGTCCCTCTCCTAGTACTTTCCCACTTGCTCCGGGAGAGGAAGATGTGGAGGAAGATAGAGGTGAAGATGAAGGAGGAGATGGACAGAGCGGTAGTGGCGTTGGTGCCTTAACCTCCGGGCAAGCAGGAGAGATTCATGAGTGGACGGATGATGCTTTCCGTCAAGCTTTTGGGGAGTCGGAGGAAGGATCGGCTTTGGTTGAGAAGGCAAAGGGGGTTGACAAGACTGGGGCTGGCGCCGATCCATTTTCTGAGAGTTCTCCAGCTATGGCGATTCCAGCGATTCAAGGTGAACTTTTGACTTCTGCAGACTCCATTTATGATAGGGACTTAGGAATATTTTATGGTTCGCTCCCGTCCTGAACTGAGATTCAGGACTTATTGCAGTATCCTACTCCTCCGCAGGGTTTGTATAATATATGTGTCTTCTCACTCTTTTTAACTTAACATATTTCTTGAATTATGGACCATTGTATGTTCGTAACACTTGGCTTTTATTCCAAGAGCAGGTAAGGCGACCAAGTCATCAGATATTCGGCACCGCCTCGAACAGTATAAGCTACTCAAAGCTTCTTCCAAACCAATGCCGCCAACTAGCCGTTCTGGGATGTAGTTAGATATCGCCCTCTTCTTGGAGTCATTGAGGAAGATATACAAAAGAGGAAGAGGGGCCGATCTTCGCTTGAACCTTCTCCTGGCCTCTCGCCTCCAGTTCAGCCCATCCATGATATTACTGAAGAGGATACTGAGTTTATGCCTTCTCCCCATCCGTCCGAAAATCCAACCGTCACTCTGATAGACCGTCCTGGTTTGGATCGCAACCCCTTTGTCGGCCACCCGGATCTGGACCCGAGTTTTCAGGATATCTCTTTTGACGAGGTCACGGGTGAGCATCTTCTTCCCCGCAATCCCATGGTACGGGTGCTTGATGAGGCTAAGTCGTTAGACCTCGATTTGCTTACTACTCGGATTGTGACCATGGGGAATGAGGCCAAGGCAAGTATCGATCGGGTGGCTGAGGAAACCAAGAGGTTAATGGAGCATCATGCTCGACTGGCCAGGGATGGGGAGGAAATCGGAAGTGCTAACATCCGATTGCGGCTACAGGTTTCTGATCAGGCCAAGCAGCTTGCCGATCAGGCTATCCAGATATCCCAGCATGAGGCGGCCATCCGACGACTAAAGAAAATCATGGAGAAGGCTAGCAAGGCTGAGTTGCGAAAGGTGGAGGCCGCCTGCAAGGAGAGGATTGACATAGCCATTGCACGGTGGATGAGGTTCGGAGGGCGGATCTCGAGCAAATAGAGGAGTTATCTGGGAGGCTTGAGGCCGCAGAGCTTGCTCAGGCCAGGCTAAAGGAAGAGATGGAGGAAATGAGGAGGTCTCTCCAGGCTGACCGCTTGAGATATCGATCGGAGAGGGATGTTGCCGTCGCCAAGTTGTTGCCTCCGAGGCCCGAGTGAGCGAGTTTGAGGAGAATGAGGGGATAATGGATGAGATGTTGCAAGATATGTACTTCCGTACCTGGAAGCAGGGTAATCTATCCTGGATGGATGATTATCCCTGGGTCATGGCTAGGATATATCTCCGGGCTTTGGAGGAGGCCAAGGCCGATGCGGATAAGGAAGGTGGAGCGGCATTCAGGATGGACATGGTAACCGCCCAGTTCTCAAAGGAGGAGAAGGTAGCGGTGAAGGAGAGGATGCGGCTACTTGCTGGGGAGGAAGCCGGTGTGCAGTTGGGGGATGAGGACCAAGAAGCGGGTGCTGGTGAGTTCCCCCTATTTTAGTTTTTCATGACTTGATCGTCCGTTGTTGGTTTAATGGATTCCTCTTCTGAATTGGACAGGTGGGACTTCCGATCAACATGCTGGGAGCTCCGACCCTGCAGCTAAGTAGGCTTGGAGAGTTGGTAGGATGAGGGCGAAGCGTGGACGCAGCTGGTTCCTTGTCCAGATTCGGCCACCTTTTGATTTCTTTTTATTGCTGTTTATGTTAGTCCAAAACATTGATGTGACTGTAATAATATTGTTTGTGATGAATGACTTTATGTAATTTCATAACATAAGATGATTCCTTTATGTTGGAATGTTATCGCTATTTTGTTGTGCTGTGTAAGTGATGTAACTATGCATGTTACTAGTGGCTTGACTGTGCCTGATGCCAAGTTTTTTGCTTAAAGTATAATTTTCTCATTTTGCAACGTAAATGTGATATGTGAATATGAACTGCAGCTATGCATTAATGTATAAAAGTAGAAGGAACCGCCCTTCATGTTTCGGCTGTGGACGGCAACTTTGTGCGCCCCGTAAGACTAAGCACGGAATGCTGTTGAGTGTTTCGTCATCCGATTGTAAGTTTCTGTTCCCATTAGCGAGCGTTCCCTATTTCATGTCCTGTACTTTCAAGCACCGTTACGGAGAATAGGAGAAAAGTTTTAAATGAAATGGAAATATGGGAAAAGTAAAACTTCCAGTCACGGAAGGCCGTCGATGTGCTTAAGTTCGTGGCAAACGGGTTTTGTAGTCACTTTCCCTAGTTGTGGGTCTTGGAGACATTTGTCACCCATCTTACGCCTCTACGGGGAGTTTTCTTTTTTACCACAGCCGCACTTAAGACACATCGGAGCCGATCGCGCACAGTAACTACCCGGGCCATTATGGCCCGTAATCGCGGGTATTATTCAATTTACTGTGGCCGGCTAGCGTGGGGGGCGATCGTCAACTGTGAACTGCCCCTGGCTGGCCACACCTTATGTTGGGGCTTATGGTCGGTTCACAGTTGCCGGCGAGCCGAATCGCTGTAATGAGCTGCCATGGCATAATCGGCCTTCTCGGTGGCTTATACTCGGCTTATTACAGTCGGCTTTAAGGGCCGAGGCAAACAATGAGTTAACTCACGGTAGAGGGATACCGGAGCAAAGTGTCTCATTGGTGAGGGCATAGGATCGCAGCGTACCTGTTAGATTTTGTCCAGGTGGAGTTGTGTTGTGAAGCTCTGAATTGAAATGTCATCTGCAAAGGATTTTGTTCAACAGCAAAGGATAAAGCTTAACAAGTAGCCAAGATATAAAGGAACAAGTTAACAAGAGCCAAGTTTTTTAAAGTGGTTCGGCATGAAAATGACTACGTCCACTGATTCTCTTTGTTAATTCACTTCATATGGGCAGTACAAGTTAAGAAAAGTATCGACGGAGGTGTCGGATGTTCCATGCCCTCTGGAACACCTCTCCGTCCACTGTTGACAAAATATAAGCTCCGTTGTGGAGATCTTTATGAATTACATATGGTCCGTCCCAGATTGGGTCCAGCGCTCCTGGGCGCGGAAAGATTCGCTTGAGGACAAGATCTCCTTCTTGTAAGCTGCGATGTTTGACTTTGGAGTTGTATTGTGCTGCCACTTTTTGTCTGTGAGCTGCTGCTTTGAGTGCTGCATCATTTCTTCTCTCCTCAATTAGATCCAAAGACATGTGGAGGAGTTCTTCGTTTTCTTCGGGGTTGTAGTGGATCCTACGATGGGAAGGTACAATAGTTTCAACTGGGAGCATGGCCTCTGATCCGTATGCCAAAGAGAACGGAGTATGCCCTGTTGATGTTCTGAAAGAAGTGCGGTAGGCCCATAGTGCTGTAGGAAGTTCGTCCACCCAAGCGCCTTTTGACTTTTCAAGCTTCTTCTTGATTAGAGCCTTGAGAATTTTGTTGACAGCTTCAACTTGGCCGTTTGCCTGGGGATAAGCCACGGATGAGAAGCTTTTGTGAATCCCGTGCTCTTGGCACCAGTTGGCGAATTCTTCGCTGTCAAATTGAAGTCCGTTGTCTGATATGATCTTGAGTGGGACTCCATACCCGCACAGAATATTTTTGATCAAGAAGTTGATAACTTTTGCCGAAGATATTTTATTTAGAGGTTCCGCTTCCACCCATTTGGTGAAATAGTCAACTGCCACTATAGCATGTCTGGCCCCGCCTCGGCCCATCGGCAGTCCGCCAATTAAGTCAATTCCCCATATTGCGAAGGGCCAAGGGCTGGTCATCTGAGTAATTTCATTGGTTGGTAGTCGAGGAATCTTAGCAAATTTCTGACATCTGTCGCATCTTCTGACGAAGTCTAAAGCATCTTTGTTTAAAGTGGGCCAGAAATACCCATATCGGAGTATCTTTTTTGCTAGGGTCTGCCCTCCGATGTGGTCTCCACAACTTCCCTGATGGATATTGGATAGAATTTCCTTGGCTTCTCTTCCAGCAACGCACCTCAATATGGGGTTAGAGAAGCCACGCCGATAAAGGATGCCTTCTTGCATTGTGTAGCGGGAAGCTTTCCTTAGAATTTTCTTAATTTCATTTCGCCCGTCGGGTAGGGTGCCGTTTTGTAAGTATTCTCGGATAGGGGTCATCCATGTTTCTTCTTCGGTTGCAGCTATCAGATTTACTTGCTCGAAACTCGGGGTTAGTCGCCTTGAGACAGTTATCGTTCCAGAAGTGGTATCATCTCCCATGCTAGCTTGCTTTGCCAGCTCGTCGGCCTCTTGATTTTCTTCTCGAGGAATGTGTTTGATCGAGTAGTGATCCAATTTATTGAGCAGCCACTTGGTCTTTTTCAGATATGCCGTGAGCCGCTCTCCTCGAGTCTGGAACTCCCCTAGTATTTGATTTACGATGAGTTGCGAATCACTGTGAAGACATAAGGAACTGACTCCGATCTCCTGGGCGAGCTCTACTCCGGCTATTACTGCTTCGTATTCTGCGTCATTGTTGGTGGCAGCGAATTCCAATCTTAGGGCGTAGTGCAGCTTCTTTCCTCTGGGGGTGATTATCACAACACCTGCCCCCGAGCCTTGTTCGTTCGATGCTCCATCTACGAAGAGATTCCACTTGATATCTTCTGCTATTTCAGATTGGTCCTTACCTTCGCTAGTAGTGAATTCGGCGATGAAATCAGCTATGGCTTGCCCCTTGATAGCGGTGCGAGGATGGTAAGTGATATCATATTGACTTAGTTCGATGCACCACTTAAGTAGTCGCCCAGAAGTGTTGGGGTGATGGAGCACTTGCCTTAGCGGTTGATCGGTTAAAACTCTGAAGGAATGAGACTGGAAATAGTGTCACAGTTTCCGCGACATGATAAGCCAACAGTATGCTAGCTTTTCAAGTTTAGGGTATCTGACTTCTGCCCCTATGAATCTCTTGCTTACAAAGTATACGGGTCGCTGCGCGCGGTTGTCTTCTCTCACCAAAGCGGCGCTCAAAGCGTGGGATGATACAGCAAGGTATAGGTATAGTTCCTCGCCTTCATTTGGAGTTGAAAGTACTGGTGGCCGTTGGAGGTGCTCGATTAGGTTAAGGAAAGCTGCTGAACATTCGTCGGTCCACTCGAATTTTCCTTTGTCTCTCTTCAGGACTTCAAAGAAGGGAATGCATTTGTCGGTTGCTTTAGAGATGAATCGGCTTAGGGCGGCCACCTTCCCATTTAGGCTTTGCATTTCTTTCCGAGTGGATGGTATCTTTATATCTTGCAAGGCTCGGACTTGTTCGGGGTTTGCTTCGATCCCTCTGGCATGGACGATGAATCCCAAGAACTTTCCTGATGACACTCCGAAGGAGCACTTCAGAGGATTCAGCTTCATTCCATATTGGCGGAGTACTTGGAACATCTCGTCCAGGTGGCTTACATGATCGTTGGCTTTTCTTGATTTGACCAGCATGTCATCCACATAGACTTCCATAGTCCGTCCTATCAGTTCTGCAAACATCTTGTTGACGAGGCGCTGATAAGTAGCTTCGGCGTTTTTAAGTCCAAATGGCATTACCTTGTAGCAGTACAATCCTCGGTCAGTGATGAAGCTAGTGTGGTCTTGATCGGGGGCATGCATAGGGATCTGGTTATATCCTGAGTATGCGTCCATAAAGGATAGGAGTTCGTGTCCGGCAGTGCTGTCCACGAGTTGGTCGATTCGGGGGAGTGGGAAGCAGTCTTTTGGGCAATCGTCATTTAAGTTGGAGAAATCGATGCGTGTTCGCCACTTCCCATTAGCTTTCTTTACCAGTACCGGGTTGGCGATCCATTCCAGGTAGATGGCTTCACGTATGAAGTCATTGGCAAGTAAGTTCTTTACTTCTTCCTCGAGGGCTGCCGATCGTTCTGCCCCCATGCTTCTCTTTTTCTGTTTCACTGGTGTCTTGGTAGGGTCGATGTTCAATGCGTGGCATGCTATATCCGGGGAGATTCCAGTCATGTCAGCATGCGTCCACGCAAATACATCTAGGTTGTGGCGGAGAAAATCAATGAGTTGATCCTTTAATTCTGCCTTTAACTGAGATCCGATTTTCAATAGTTTACTTGAGTCGTGTTTGTCTACAGATACAAACTCCATAGCCTCTGCAGGCTCGGCGGTAGCCTCCTCCTCTCCGTCCCTGGGATCTAGTTCATTGAAGGGATCACTTGTATATCGAAGAGGAGGGGCTTTCTTTAGTTGCTATGCTTCCAAGCTTTTCATGCAGAGAATAGTCTCTGTATTTTTCCCTTTATCTCTCCTGCGATTATTGCGAAGTTCGGTTACATAGCAGTCCCGAGCGGCGTCTTGATCCCCTTCTACTTCTCCCACTCCATTATTCGTTGGGAACTTCATCTTCAGGCACCATGGGGCAAGGACAATTTGGAAGTCGGACAAGGCTGGTCTTCCTAAAAAGGCATTGTAGGCCGAGTGGTTGTCTATCAGCACGAATGTTTGTTTCCGAACGGCGGAGCGGGGATGACTTCCCAATTCAACAAAGAGATCCAATTGTCCGAGGGGCATCTTTGCTTCTCCAGTGAAACCGTGTAGCGGTTTGTTGCAGGGAGACACATCCTTCATTGACAGCTTCATTTTGTCGAAAGCATGCTTGAACAGAATATTCACTGAGCTTCCACTGTCTACTAGGATCCAAAAAACTTCAGCCGGGCCGAACCAGGCAGAGATGACCATTGGATCCATGTGAGGGTATTGCCTTCCTTCTAGGTCGCGCCCACTGAATGTGATGTCATTATTTTCCTTTCGCTTCGGGTGGCATTCTTTCATAACAGAATTGACGCAGTCTCCATCGTTTCTGAGTGAGTTTCCATATCTTTCCATTTCTGCCCAGCTTTGGTCGGCGATGTGTGGCCCTCCTGATATTGTATGGACCACTATCTTCTCTTGGCTGGAACCGCTGGTGTTGAGATTTCCTCCGCCTGTCTCTGGGTGGAGCTACCCTGGGTTTTCCTTGGTAGGAGCTGGGGTCATGTCCTGTCCCTTTACATAGCGTTCTAATCTCTTCCTTCTGATGTGTTCTTCGATTAGGTCGCGGAGGTGGCGACATTCATTGCTATCGTGCCCATGAGACTCATGGAAACGGCAGAATTTTCCGGACTGGATTGCGCGATCTGACTCTTTCTTGTACGGGGGGCGCTTGTATGTAAGTTCGTCCTGGGTGGCCAGGAAGATGTTCTCGACTGTTTCATTCAAGGGAGTGTAAGCGTCGAATCTCGGTCCTGGTCGGTACAGTCGCTTTTCTCCCTTCTTGCCCACTGCATTGTCTCTGGAGTCATTTCTCCGAATGTCCTTTACTGCGGCAGGGGCGTTTCCGTGAGCCATCTTAGCCTGTGGTCCTGTCTTCCTTTCAATGGCAGCCTCTTCGAGTCTCATGTACTTCCCAGCTTCATGGAAGAAATCGGGCAAGGTAGTTGGTTTCTCTTTAGTTAGTCTTCTAGCAAACTTGGTATCTGGGTGCATACCACTACAGAGGGCCATTAGGGTGAGTTTCTCATCGGCATCTTGGACTGCGGCCGCTGCGGCGTTGAACCGGGTTAGATATTGTTGCAGTGTCTCTCCGGATTTCTGTTTGACAGTAGATAGAGAATAAGCATCCTTAGGTTGCTCCACATGAATGCGGAACTGGCTAATGAACTTTTCTTTCAACATCTCCTATGAACTGATGGACCCTTGGGGTAGATGGCAGAACCAGGAGGTAGCTAGATCTGCTAAAAATAGTGGAAAGCATTTGCATAATACTCCTTCCGTTGCCTCGCTCATGAGTATATGTTGTGTGTATCTCTGCAAGTGTACAACGGGGTCGGAAGTTCCCTTGTACGGTTCCATCGTTGGCATTTTCCATTCTCGAGGGGTGATGGCGGTTTCGATGTCGCAGGTGAAAGGGCTGGTTACCGTAGTGCCTATCCCTCGATCCCTTTGCTCCCGTCGGACGCATTCCCTGAATAATCATGCCATTCTTTCATCAGAATTTGGAGCGGACAAAAATGAGCTTGGTTCTTCCCTGCGGGATCGATCTCGTCCGGATGACCTATAGGGATGGTATAGTCTATCACTTCTGACGTTATCCAGTGGCTGTCTTTGGCTGCTCGGATGCATACTAGGACCAGCTATAGTTGGCCCCTGCCTTGATCTTCCCTTGTGGGGTTCTGTTTCGAGCATTTCCATGGGGTCAACTTCGGGCTGGGTTCTAGCTCGGCTCCGTTCAGCGGGGTTTCTATGATTAGGTGGCATGACTGGCTCAGCTACATCCTACCCTCGCCTGGTGCCTCCCCCATTGGGTTCGGTTCCAAGCGCTTCCTCGAGTCGGAGTTCGGGCTGAGTCCGGGCGCGGCCTCTATTATTGTCGTTCCTGTTGATAGCTTCTTCGAAGAGGGAAGACCTTTGTTGTCTCCGAGATCCTCCAAATTGAGACTCATCCTATGATTCAGTGTTGCGGTTGGATTCTTCGGCATCCCTCAAGCGTGACATGAGTTGGTTCACCAAAGCTTCTTGTTGGGATGCGAAGCGGTTAGTCACTTCGACCACAACTCTGTCTAGGTCTGCCCTAGTGATTGCTGCCGGTTGTTCCGCGGCAGGGGCTGTCGGAATTGCCTGATCTACATTTGGCACTGCTGTCGTAGTGGGTTGGTTCTCTTGATCTGGATCCACTGGATCTGGAGCGCTGCTGGTTGCAACGTTCTTTCCCTTGTTGGCGTCTTTTCTCGGCCTGGAAGTCATGTTTCCTAGGCAATGAAGGGTGCTATTGGAAAAGAAGGTTGAATGAGGGAAGCTGAAGCTTCGAGTTCCAAGTCTCTCAATGAAAGCACCAAAAATATTTGCACAAAAAATGGACAAACACCTCAAGGTCGTATGATTTAGTTGATTTTATGTTGTTCTTAGCGGTTTGGGTGATTTATGCAAATATATAAAAAACAGGGGCTAAACTGTAAAAGACACGCAGATTTATAGTGGTTCGGCCAGAACGTGCCTACGTCCACTTTATATGTTATTCTCCCTTTTCTTTCAGATTACAAAGTACAAAGCTTTGTATACAAGTATATGAAAGTTGTTTGGAAGTTCCTTCCGTGCTTGAGCTCTCAAACTTGTCTGCCATTGTTGTACCCCTGCCCCTCTATTTATAGAGTGAGGTTGGGGGCAGGGGTCTTGGATGTATATAACTGCCGATGGGCCTGGGCTGAAGCAATATGGCCTGGCAGAATTGGTCCGGTCGCGTCTTCTTTGCCTTGATTCGGTAGTAAGTGGATGATCCGGTGAAGCTCTAGTTCGGTGGTAGATGGTAGGAGATGAGAACTTGGTTCGGTCTGGGCTGGTTCGGTGGTAGATGGTAGGAGATGAGAACTTGGTTCGGTATGGGCTGGTTCGGTGGGAGGAAGTATGTTGCTTGGACCGGTAGTTGTTGGTTCGGTTGTGGAGGAGAGGGTTGGTCCGGTGGTCACTCTGGTCTTGTGGTGTTGGACCGGTGTTGGTATGGAGTCGGACCGGTAGTGGTGTGGAGATGAGTATGGTTCAGTAGTTGGGGTTTAGCGCTGATTCGGTGGTGCTTCCCCTCTTCGACTCGGTGGTGCTGGAAACATACCCAACATCACTTCCTGTTGTAAATACTTTCATACTTACCATATTTTTATTCAAGTGTTCACATTCAATTTGATTTGTCTACACACTCATATTTTATATTTAACTTATACTTTGCAATATAAATAAATTTCTATTGTTAATATGTTGTTAGATTTTATCTATGTGCTTACTTATATTTTTATAAATATACTTTGTTTGTATATTATTTCCAATATATGCACATATACATATATATTCACATGTATATATATAAAGTCCAAATTTAATTTTATTTTCTAAGACATGTAAATTTTAGTCCCAATTCATATTCAATGTAAATACATTTCTCAAAAATTTCATAATTTAACTAACATATTATATTAATTACCAATTATTTTCACAAATTTTTATTCAAAAATTAAATTTAAATATCAATTTAAACTTAACAAATTCGAGATCGTTACAGACTTCCCCCCTTAAAAGGAATTTCGTCCCCGAAATTTACAGGCACGAAAATAACAAAGATAGGTACACCAAGATAGAGAAACAAGTTTCCAGATCAAACTGGATATCTATTCTGCATTTGGCTTACCAAATCAGAATATCAACAATATGAGAACGAACTCATTCAATACTACACAGGATACTCGGGTCATTAAATTTACGAAATATGCAAAACACTGGTTAGTTCGAAGGGATAACTAACCATTCGTAAAATATATTATGACCCAAACAATAGATAAATAGATTTTTATTTTCCACGACTTCCAAATACTAGATATGGATTCCAAACTCAAGTCAGAATACTCAAAATATATACCAATTCGTCCCTCTTCGGACTTCGATCAACCCAAGAAATTATAATGGAATTTTCAAATTTGGTTTTAAACGAAATCGTTTTATCGATTCAATTCAATTTATCCTTCATATTCCATTAATCAATTTAACTCAAATTAAAATTTCCAATTTATTTAAAATTTTAATTCCAAATTTCCAATTTATTCATATTTATTAAAGTTTAAATCGAAAACTGATAAGAAATCGATGAAGATACAAAGTAAGGATTTTCTACAACGATTCGTAGAGCATCATCACACCGAAACTTCGTTTGGAGCTATCACGAAGCAATCAAAAGAATTTAGTAACGAATCAAAGGAAATTGATAAAGAAAAATGTTTCCGCTGTTGCAGGGTATTGACCATTTGTAGTCGTATTCCCCTGTCCCCTATCTCGTTCTCTTCTTGCACTCATACTCACTATCAGTGGATAGTAAGAGAATTTACTGAGGCATTCAAACGGATATCTTAGGGATATACTCATTCTAGGGTATACTTCACCCTATCTCTAATGAGCTACTTAGCGTGTTATACTCCTGAGTTAAAGTTTCAACCCTCAGCTCTGATACCAACTATAACGATCCTGACTCGACCTTCGAAAATCGGCACCGAATATGACACCGATATTCAGATGCCACAGATCCAAACGTCGAATCTGGTTCGTCGGAGTTTATAACACAATTAAGTAAACAACATAGCGGAAGAAATAATGAATATCAATATACAATATCTGATACAACATCCAGATACAACAGATGATACAATAGATATCGATATACATCAGAGATGTGATACAATAAAATAGCAGCGGAAAGAAAATAGATAACACTAACAGCGGAACAAATAACTCTAAGATAGCCTTCAAGAGAGAACTCCAAAACTGCAACTCCATCTCCAAGAACCAATCCAGAAATAGCTCGGACTCCAAATAACGATGTACCAACATAAGCAAGGTCAGTCATATCCAACGACTGAACTAGCTCCAAATAATCCACTGAACCTAACTATCTGAAAAACCAAAACTCTAGACTGCTCGTGTGGAAAATAGTGAGCACCCAGAGTTTAGGAAAGGAACAATAAACTCCGGGTCAGTCATGGGACTGGTGTGAGTAACAAAACAGTTTATCTGTTAAATAAAACAAGATTTATAAAAGAAAATCCGATATGCTTTTTAGAAAATGAAGCTACCATAAGACCTCCCGCCACACACACAATGCAAACGCAGAATTGGAGGAGATTTCTTCTTATGATAGTCAAACATGCTTAATACGCAGAAAATTTCTTTGATATTATTATTATAAGTGCACGGTGCAGAAAAAACATTTCGAAAGTAGAATATTAATCTTAGCCAGCATAAACATTTTGAACTATGCCTACTATAGCTACCATCCAAACAGTGGTGACCACCATAAGTGAATGGCAGGTTCTACAACTAAAACCATACAGGGTTTCGTATTGGATGAAAGGAGTTCCAACAAATGGTCAGGCTAAGGAACTTCCTACTGCTACATGGGATTGCCTCTAGGGGGACGTCCCGAGAACCTATCCAGATCTCTGCCAACACAAGGCCGGGTTACCTCTGTAACTAGGTAACTACTACTCGAGCAAGCCATTCCCCGGTCCTTTGGGACCTTTATCCGAGGTACCTCTAAGCAACAACCACACAGTAAATGAGATTGGAGCAACCACATAGGTTAAATATGAGGGCTCCATACCTAATATCACCCTTTACCAGAAGGGAATGACACACCCTAAAGGGCGCGACCCTCATAACCTTGCCGCATCTTTCCTGTTTCGTCCATTTCCAGGGTGTGAGGTCCTGATGCAGTCTCGTCCACAAAGCTACGCTTTATACAAAAGCCATGCTCTGATCACAAATGATCATCAACACACAACAGCACTCAGCATGCCACACTACCAAATCGGGAGTATATCGCTGATAACCTTCAACTACATAACCTCTGAGCTCGTACATCTCAGAGAAGGGTGTTAATGCTAAGAGAATAAATTCTCCGCCACCAACAGATATGTATTTGAAAGAAATTTGCTTTATATCTCAAAGTGTAGTGTCGGACATACAACCATACAAGTCTGTTCCGGGTTCGAACAGAATGGAAGGCACTTCCGAATAAGCCCTTGCAATCCGGGTATTCACAATCCCGATCGGACTTCCCATCACTTAGGAAATCTCCATACCGTAGCTACTCGGTGCAGAGACAATCGATAGGTTATCCTATCGTTTTCACAAATACCCGGTCTTCAACATCGGTCTTCAAATGCTATCCATAGCGACGAATCACATATTCAGAATGGGTTATATGACACAAAGGTCCTCTCCCGGCTAAACCGAATAGTGAGCGCAATATTAAAAAGATATGGATATTGGATTTCAATTAAGTCACAACTTAATAATTCAAAATTTTCTTTCAAATGGTTTAAACCAATTACCATTTCAAATCTTTTAAACCAAAAGATTTATTTCACAAAATTCACCCAGTTTCACAAAGATCCATTTATGGATTTCAAATCAATTCTCATTTCAATTGGATTAACTCGTTTAAATCTTTAAATTAAAGACTTAACTTATAGCTTTCAAACCATTTCCATAACTTGGAAAATCATTTTCATTTTTAACTTGAAATCCTTTTTAACACAATTTGGAAGTTCACTTCCTATATGAAAGCTTTTATTATTTGAAACAAATAGTTTTCGTTTTAGAAAGATCCAATTTTATTTACACGAGTTAAAGCCTTTGAATTAAATTTAAATTTCCAAATCAATACCTTTAAAATAGTTTAACCCATATAAACTGGTATAACATCTTTAGTCCCTAGTTTCCAGATCATAGAATTCAATTTTAAATACTGAATTCAAATTTAAATCAGAATATTTAAATTCCAAAACTCAATTAAGTTATTCAAAATAAATTTCATCTTTGAAATTTCAAAAGCCTTTCACTTTAAACCCAATCCATTTCCAAACATTTGAATTCAAATATTCAAATTTAAACTATTCAAAAATCTGTGACTTGATCGATTTTCTCGTGAAATCCATATTTGTGTGTGTATAAGTGTGGTCCAGAGGTAACACAATAGTGCAACATCATTCAATCATCACAGATCAAATTATAGAAATATAGTTGATAAGCGATATAAACTATAACGCTTATCGTCCATTCACAGATTTGCAGATAATATACAAATGTAAATAAATGAATAAATCATACACAGCAGAAATCACAGAAAAAAATATCACAGATCAGACAGGACAATTAATTCAAGGCATTACATATAATACGATCATCCATAAGTAAGGTCAAGAATTTAATTAACATTTATAAGCAGGATTGTTTAATCCTAATTAATTCAATTCATTTTCAATTAAATTAATTACTGACGAATAAATTATCCAATTCTGATATATTAATTACAAATCATTTCATATTAATAAATCAATCACTTAAATTATTCCTAATTAATCGTATTAATTAAACTCTTAAACCAATGTCATAATTAATTAACCTTAATAAATCAAAATATCCAAAATTTTATTACGACAAGTGATTAATCCTTAATTATTTTCGTTAAGTAATCACATTTAAACAATTTTAATTGATTATCTAGATTAATTTATCCAATTAATTCTTAACATTAATCACTTCAATCAATATTTAATAATCCTTAGTTAATTATCTTTATTAACTAATATTATTTCTTTAATTACTTACTTATGGAAATTTCTTAGATTTAAATCATTAATAATCATTTCTAATTTATTTAATTTATAAATAAAATAAATCATTCTTTAATTTCCTTATTAATTCGATCATTTTAATTCTCTTAATTATCTCTAAGATAATCCATTCCTTTATTAATGACTTAATTAACATTAACATATATATTTTAAACATTTTACTTTTGAACTTACAATTTAATTCCATTTTGAATTTAAGTTTAAATCAAATTATTTACATTCCAGCTTTAAAGATAAATTGATTTATTTAACTAATAAATTTAAGTTAAACTAATTTATTAACTTTTCATCCAATTTTACTTTTAAATTTCATTTTTTTTTTTAAATTCAAAATGAAATTCCTGTTTATCTTTAATAAAGTATACCACTAAATTTTTAAAACCTTTAAACTTACATGCTAAATAATATTAGTCTTATAAAAGAAATTTACAAGGGTTTAAACCCAATTATTTTAATTCAAATTATTGTATAAAGTATACTTGAACATTTTAAAGTTGTTTGAATACTTTAAAGTTTATAAAACTTCATTTATTTCAAAAGTTAATTTGCATTCCATCTTTTAAACTCTGATTTTAAACTTATGTTAAAATCTGTTTTAAATTCAAATTCTGTTTAAAATTTAAATAGACAGGTTTCAGTTTTTTTTTTAAAACCTGGAATAAACAGTGACCCCAGAAAACTTGAAACTGTTTCGAGACCACCCCTTCTTTCTCGAATGAAACCCGAGTCAAGTGCCTAAAAACTTCGAGACCCCAAACAAAACAACTCGAGGAAAATTCGAGTCTTTCTCCCCCTGACATGACGTGCACGCTATGCACGTTCACAAGCGCCGCCGACCTCCGATCATCAGCGCAACCATCATCGACAAACACTCGTACCTCCACGACCCCAAACCAAGACCCAGCTCGACGCTTCCAGGCTCGAACAAAAATCGAACCCATCGACCCAGAACTAGAAGCAACATGAACCCAAAACTCCAACCCAAAAATCACCTCGCAACCACGTCTCCGTCTACCGGAGGCTTCAAAACTCCGGCCATGACATCCCTAGCCTCCACGCTATCACTCCCCCAATCCACTTGCAGCTCGATGCATCAAAGAATCCACAATGACAAGTTTTCCAGACCTCAAAAAAACTAGGGCTTAAATATTAAATTTTTCGCCGCCGTCGCATAGATGATCGAGGGCATCTCTGGTTATTTTTCCCTGAACCGCGGTTGCCTCCCCTATCACCAGCCAAGTTCCCGACCACCACGAACCAAGGGATCACCAGAAATTGATGATTAAACGAAATGTAAACAAGCTCGAACTGCTCTTAAATTCTAACTCTAAAAATTATAATTTATGCTTTAAAAATCATATTTTGGTATGCAAATTCGATCTATATAACTGAATTTGTGACTCAACAAGTTTGAAATTCGACTAAATTAAAGTTTGGCTCTGTTCTTTAAATTTCCAGAAACATTAACTAGTTGTTTTAACTTAGATATAATTTTAAATTAAAGCTTAAGGTAAAACAATCAAGTTTTGCTTAAATTATAAATCCAGATTCTTCTTGGATCAGGAGGAAATGATTTTTGATTTTGAATGATAACCTGAGTTTGAATTTTTTTTTCTTTTTAAACAAAGGTCTTCTACAGGTTATGCAAACATGTATTCCTCATACTTCAGCAGTTCAACAATATAAATATCCAAATATACTTCACACTACAAGATGGAACACAACAATGATATGAACCAAAATTATACTAAGAGATTTAAAGGTGAAGTTACTCACCTGGATCTGAGAAGATGAACAGAGCATGTTGCTTTGATTTTTTTTCCAGGTTCAAAATTTTGATCAGATTGAAGTTTGAAACTGAGCTAAATCTGAAGCTTGAAAGTTTGATGTTGATCTTGCATGCTTTTGTTTTTGAGTTTCAATCACCAGGTTTCATTCTTGAAGAGGAAATGAATGAGCCTGGTTTGAATTGAGCTAATTGTTGTTCCAGTTGAATTTGTTTAAGATTTAGATGGTATTTCTTCAAAACTCAGGTTTGCATGCAGAACCAAATTTCCAGATTGAAGAAAATATGCACAGGCTTTGATCAGATTCTTTTTTTTCTTAGCTTTGAACTGATCAAACCGATGATAAAGAAGGTGGATATATGGAAAGAGAATAGTTGTACAGGGTGTTATTTGTTTATACAATGGGCATGGCTGTGATGTTTGTATTAAGTGCATAAGGTATGTTGCATTACTTTTGTTTTCCTTCCTTTACAAGCCTGCATACTTATTTATTTATTTTCATATATGGTGGCTGACATATACAAATCGTGTGCTAACATTTATTAGTTTTGACTTGTATTGGAAGCTTATACTTATCATCGTTTTTCATTTTCTTTTCTTTGTCTTATTTCCTGTCTTTCAAAAGCTTATGCATATCTTTTTTTCACTCGGCTGAGATGATATTAGTTTGTACAAACGTTTCTATTTTTGCCTACAGCCTCCTATTCGTATGTACTTTGATTTGTTTTCTAAGTCTACTTTTATTTTCATTTGTACCCACTTGAACATATTTTACTTTATTTGTTTGTGCATACGAGTGTCTTCTTTTGTAAGCTATTCACATATAATATTTGATTGTTGAGTATCTATGTATATCTCTTACTTTATTTGTTGACCAGGCTGATATAAATCTGGTTTTGGTGGGCTAAAGGATATGGCAGTAATTAAGCTTTGTCTTGATTTGCAAGCCTTCACACTTGAATATATTTGTTTCTTCACTTCCTGTTGTAAATACTTTCATACTTACCATATTTTTATTCAAGTGTTCACATTCAATTTGATTTGTCTACACACTCATATTTTATATTTAACTTATACTTTGCAATATAAATAAATTTCTCTTGTTAATATGTTGTTAGATTTTATCTATGTGTTTACTTATATTTTTATAAATATACTTTGTTTGTATATTATTTCCAATATATGCACGTATACATATATATTCACATGTATATATATAAAGTTCAAATTTAAATTTATTTTCTAAGACATGTAAATTTTAGTCCCAATTCATATTCAATGTAAATACATTTCTCAAAAATTTCATAATTTAACTAACATATTATATTAATTACCAATTATTTTCACAAATTTTTTTTCAAAAATTAAATTTAAATATCAATTTAAACTTAACAAATTCGAGATCGTTACAGTAACTCTGATATATATTGTATAAGAAAATCAAATGTTTTGTAAAACAACTTCATGAACTGTATAATTGATTATTATATTTTATCGTTCCGCTGCAAGATTCTGTTTTGTTTTTTTCATTCTCTGCTTCTTCTTATTTACCCCATAACAATCCGCCCTTCTGTATGGTTTAAGTCTGACGTGTGTGGTTTATTGTCGATTTAAAGCATGCGAAAAGGCGGGGCGTTACAGACCGAGTATTATAGATTTTCAGGTAAGGACTTTCTGGAACTCAGGAGACGAGCTGGATGACAGGAACGTATGGAGTATTTCTGCTGTATTATATTGTTGTATATATATGATACATGTTGATTGTGTCTGTCCAGTGTTTGTATATATGTTGTAACTCTGATGTATTAAAGTGAAATTTGACAAGTACAGTTTCCTTTGTATTACTATTATTATTTGTCATTATATTTTGATCTGCTGCGAATGTGAGATTCTGAGTTTTGAGTTTCTGTTTCTTCTTCTTTCTCTGTCTTCTTTTCCTAACTATCTAAAATTTTCGGGATCGGAATTTCCGGGCTGTTACAAATCCAAAGGAATCTGTTGTCATTTCCACTATAATACTTTAAGTTCTTGAAGTAATTTATTGGGCTTCTGATTAGGGGCGATCAATCCTTGGTTCAAACCGAAAAAACCGATCGAATAGATTTAGTTAATTTGGTTTGGTTTATTCGGTTAGTTTTCTTCTTTTGGTTATTATTTTTGAACAAAAAAGTTAATTTGGTCGGTTTTAGTTTTTAATGATGAATTTTCGGTTGAACCGATTAAACCGAATAACTATATATTTATCATCCTCACTATAAAAGTGTGTGTAATGTAATCAACTAATCATGATTCACATACCATATTTTTAGTAATTGATGCACCTTAACCATTCGTATTGAAAAGATGTCATTTATTAATAATTTAAATTGTTAATCAATTATGTCCAGCTCATATAGTTACTATTTCTGTTTCATGTTTTTGTCCTATTCATTTTTACGTTTCATCTTCCTAAGCATTCCCCTCTTTTCAGCTTTTTTGCTAGTTCCAAAACCTAAATCATTTAATTCCAAATCTGATAATCAAGAATCAAAATCACATCTCCTCATTTTATCTCTATATTATAAGATTCCTACATCGCTTATTTTATCAGAAATCAAAAATTAATTTCATTTTTTCTCACATGATTAAAGAAAATTGATTTGTTTCAACAACCATAACAACTGAGAAGCCATTGACTCATCCAACAACAATTTCAGCTTCAAAAGATATTTCTGCAACTTAAGATTCTCAAACGGTGTTTACATTGGTATTTACATGAAATTATAGTAGATAAACAATTATTACTTTAATCCTCTTCTTATATGTACATATAAGTTAAGCTTAATTGCTATTTTCTACATACAGGATTATTAAATCATCTTTAAATTATTGAGGATACTTATAAAAAGTCAATATATTGCTAGGAATTATGTATGTAGAACCGTGAATTTTTATGCTACTTTTTTAGGAAGTAAAATAGAAAATTTTGATTGATTTCTTGCTTATTATGAAATTTGATTTACTTTCTATTTTCGTATTTCGAGACTTTTACTAAGTATGACTAATTATGCAGTTTGGCAAGTGAGATAAAATATTTAGTTCATTGGTACCAAAATTATTTACTTGAAATGAATGATTAAGAAAATATAAATTGATTCCTTAAAACATATATAATGCGTGTTAAGTTATCTTATTATTTATAGTAAATATCAAAACAAAAATTTACTACCTGTACATTACACAGTTCAATAAAACTATGTTAAAATCGACTAATTTATTCATATTTCAATATGTCCATATATCTTAATATTTATTATTTTTTGTGTATTTTATTTCACTAGAAAATTCCACTTTGGGAGCAACAAAGGATGATCATAGAAAAGAAGTGAATGCTAGAGCAAAAGGAAAGCCCACTAAGAAAAGGTCAAAGGTTTGGGACCATTTTGATCCATTTACAGACGAAGAAGGTAACATAAAGTCTAAATGCAAGCATTATAATAAGGAGTATTTTTCTGATTCAAATAGAAATGGCACTTCAAGTTTGAAAACTTATGTTAATAATTGCAAGGACATTCCACTTGACATGGACACTAAACAAACACAATTAAATCTTAAAGTTAGTGAATAGTGAAGGAAGCGCTTAGGTAATTGGAAATTTTATGTGAATGAGGTAAGAAAAGCAATCTCTTACTGTACAGTCCTTGATGAGCTTCCATTTAATACTATTGAGGGTGTTGGTTTTAAGTATTTGATATCCACCTCACTTGGACTTCAGTTTCGTTGTCCTTCTCGATTTACAATTCAAAGAGATTTCTTTGATACTTATTTGACATAATTGGCTAAACTAAAATCGGTGTAGCAAGATCCTTGTCAAATGGTGTGTCTTACAACTGATACATGGACCTCAATACAGAGAATGAACTATATGTGTCTTACTGCTCATTGAATTGATAATGGATGGAATTTGAAAAGGAGAGTTTTAAAATTTTGCCCCATATCAAATCATGGACGTGAAGACTTAGGTAAAGCACTTGAAAGTTTCCTATTAGAATGGGGCATTGGTAAAGTATTTAAGCTTACTATAGATAATGCTAGTTCAAATGTCACTATGATTGCTTACATGAGACGTAGACTTAATAATTAAAAAGGAATAATGCTTAAAGGGAAATGTTTACCTATGCATTGTATTGCCCATATAATAAATTTAGCTGTCAATGATGGACTTAAAGATATGGATGATTCAATTACTCGTGTGCTTGCTGCAGTGCGTTATGTTAGACAGTCTCCTTTAAGATATAAAAACTTCAAAAATTGTGTTGCACTTGAAAAACTAGAATATTAAACTGGTTATGCCTAGATGTACCGACTAGGTGGAACTCTACTTAATGCTTAATGCAGAACAACAATATGAGAAGGCTTTTGAACGATTTGATATTGAAGATCATTTTTATAGAATGGAGTTTGAAAAGAATTTAGGAGTACTTACTAAAATTGATTGGGAAAATGCCCGAAAATTATGTAGTTTTCCAAACAAAATTTGAGAACTTACATTACTTGTATCAGATTCATCTTAAGTTACTAGCAACTATCATTTGCATGAAATAAGTAAAGCTGCTAAAAATTTAGAAAATTACAGTTAAGTAGTGGAAGGCATTGGTGGGTCTGAAGCCATTTATGTGGAGGTGGCAGCAATTTTTGGTGATGAGATGAGGTGTTTTGCTGAGGAAGAAGATGGTATGGTGGCAGTTGAGTGTGCAAGCAGATGATTTAAGCAAGAAATAGCTTGAATGAGATGATGATTTAAACTGAGGACTTAATCTGACAAAAGAGCTGAAATGAATTGCAAGAATTGTAATTTAGAGTGTGCAGATGTAATAATGAAAGAAGTATGAAATGTAATTGCTGAAAGTAAATGGGAATCAGAATTTTTGTATTGATATTGCAATGAAATGTACACAGGAATTAGAAACAAGTAACAATTTACAAGAAAGTTCAAGAACTGAGAAGGATAAATTGCAGTAAATTGAACAACTATAAGAATGCAGGAAATTAATAAGAGTGGTAACTATATATTTGCAGAAGTGTGAGGAACATGGAACTGTACTTACTAAGATGAACAGGAAATGGACTGAAATTTGATATAAGATCGAACTAACAAGAGATTAAACTAAGTAACAAGATCAAATTGCAAGAAAGAACATATACAGGGAATTTGCAACATAGCAAGAAGATAACAAACAAAAGAAGTAACAGGAATTGTGAATGGAGGAAATGAATTATAGGCAATATTAAGCAAGAATCAATAAGATAATGAAAAATAAAGTTGCAGAACTAAGAATAAGGAACAAATTATAAGGGTACTGAATTAAAATTGCAAACTGGAATGGAAATTAAAGATGAAAATTATATTCATATTTTTCTGGCCATGGCTGCTGCATCAGACAGAGACATTCACAACACATAATTTTTGTCAAGAATCAAAAATTTTAGAAAACCTTGATTTACATAGAAATGTTTAACAAGATTGCTTCACAAGAATTTATCACGAGAAATTAGAGGAAATATCAAAAAGAACAGAAATTTGACTGTAACAAGATATGGTATTTGGGAGTTACATATTACCAAAAAGAAACTAAAAGTACAAGGATTATCAACTAAAAAATTGGGAATTAACAGAAAAGGTAGATGACAGGTTCAAGAACTCAGAACTAAATTGTAAAAGATGAACAAAAATGGACGAAAATTGAAATAAACTATACCAGGCAAATGAATTAACAAGATATTTCTAGGTAACCAGACTAAAATGTAAAGGACTGAGAAAATAAATTGGAATTGAACTGAAAAATGGAAAAAATGGAGATAAACTACTGACTAAAGAACTGTAATGAACGGAAATGAATATTTGCGTTCAGATTTCTTCACACCTGATTACAATCGCCTATACCAGTATATATACAGACATATTCGAGTACAACTCTACTTGACTCAACTTGGCCCATTTACAACCCAGATAAGAAGTGATCAATCTTTTTAGAGCTATTACAACTCCTCTCCCCTTCAAAAACGACCTTGTCCTCAGGGTCGGGTGATCAACCAGTCATCGTCCATTACACTTCACATGCAGCTTTTCGGCCAATTCGATAGATCAACGACCATTGTGCTTATAGCTGCTGTGATAGTATAGCCAACCAATGTTCACCAAAGTTGTATGTATTGGATAACTACACACAGTTCCTCGGTAATTAAAAACACTTCAACTTCATCGGCTAATAAGCTTTCACCGGGGTCGAATATAAAAATAGTTTCTTCAATTTATGTGGCCATAGGAGAGATAGGCTTTTCTGCAGCAGCAACTTGAAAGCACAACATCATGGCCAATTGTCCTTGTAATTGTTTCAGGTTAAGGGCGACTTCACCCAAGCTCTTCATTCCTCGAGCTCCCAATGTCACCTGACATACTTCAAGAGGAAACAGGAGCAAATCAACAAACATTGTACGCACCTGACACTTGAGCACCACATCATGACACATCCCAGTCCTAGATAGCTCTTCTCCATTTTCTACCACTTGAATATTTCCCTTGAATATAATATTGGATAAAGATGGAGTTTCCTCAACTTTAGTTTCAAACCCAGACATATCATGGACCTCATCATCTTCTGAACAGTCTTCCTCATGCAATGGTTTACTGCTGGCCAAAACTTCTAGTTGGGTGTCTCTGGGATTTGTAATGGAATTGGGATTAGTGTTAGGAGAGTTTTTAGGATACTGGGAGTAATTTGCAATGTTAGTTCTTGGAGTGATGGGGTTAGCAGTGAAGCTCTTGGTGCTTTTCTTTACAGTGGTGGTTTGCATCAGATCTGCCAATGATTCAGACGGTCTATCTAACTCCACGGAATTAAATCTAACAACAATTCCTTCCTTGAATACGTGTCATGACCTATGATTTTGCACATTCTTTGTATACCAGTTATACCATCGCATTGGCTCCTTATTGAGATAAAATGAACAAAAAAACCACCTAAAATCTTTCTTCTATTTGATGAAAATTGAAGTTGGGGTTCTTGAGGATAGTTTAGGGAGTTTTGATGATTTCCTGGTGGGTTTGCAGGCATTCTTGGAGGACGTGTGTAACGACCCAAAATTTCTGTCCTTTGAAATTCGTATATTTAATTGATTTTTAAATATTAACAAGTAAAATTTGTAGGTCGAATAAATTATATTTTGAAAATCTAGATTTAATTGGATAATTAAATCGATAATTTAATATTTGAAATTACAAAAATAATTGGAAATTAGGTTTAATGTGATTTAAATTGATTTGTAAATTTTATTAAATCATATTGGAGTTAGAATGATGTTATAGAACTTTTAAAATTGAATTAAAAGTTTATTTATGGAAATTGAATATTTAATTAACGAGTGAAAATAGCCATTTTCAAATAGTCTCAGATTTCGTCGAAACTAGTTTCATCGGATCCATAATGTTAAATTATTGTAAGATTTCAAATTTCGTGTCAATCGGATTTACGGCTTTTCCAGGGCAAGCTAAAACGCGTAGAAAATCGTTTAAGTGAATTTCAAATTTAAAATAGTCGATTTGAAAACCTATCTTTCAAATACGATCAAATTTGCTTCCGATATATATTCCATTGCGTTCGGAATGGAGGTAAAACATTATAAATGCCAGGCGGCACGCTTCGTTTCGAGTTAGGAAAAAATTCGGGTGAATAGTGTCGCGTAATTTTCTATATAAGGCCTCCATATTTCTATTATTTTCACTTAAACCCTAATTCTTCTATGCCCTAGCTGCCAGCAAACTATTAATGGCCGAAATGCATCTTCGTTCTTCTTCAATTATCTTCCAATCCACACGTTAATTCAAGAAATCTTTAACTACAAAGTTGAAGAGCATATTTAGATCTTCAACTTCAACGGTCGTGATCGTTTATAGACGCGTGGATCATCGGCAATTCACGCTCAAAGTCACCACGGTCGCACACGATTTCCTAGGCGCAGGGACGATCGAGTTTGCTACTGTTGTAGCCGAAGGTCGAGCTCGAGACGAGCTTTCGTTTGGCATAGGGTTATCGTGTTCTCAATAAATGGAGGGGGTGCGAAAATTCGAAGATGGAGGCGGCCAAATGGGTTCGTTCGCTTTTATTTACTGGGGGAGAAGAAGCTTGTGCGCAAAGGCCTTGATGCAGGGACTTGAAATCGAACGGCCTTGGTTTGGTTAGGGTTTAAAAATATAAAAAGAAATAGTAAATTAATTTATATAAATTCGTTTAAAGTTTAAAATGCCGTATCTTTGTCATATGAGGTCCGTTTTGGACGAAACGATTTGCGTTGGAATCGTATGGACGAATACTACGCGAAGGAGCTGGATTGGGATTGACTGTAGCTAGTGTGAATTTTGGGTAAAATTAAACGCGCGTTTAATTTTATTCGGAACGAAACACTGCAACGGTTATTGGAAGAAAGGTGAGAACTCCTCACTCAATCGAATTGTGTTTCGATTTTAATTTTTAAATAGTTAGATTTAAAATTGCTTGATTGTGTTGATTGTATGCTTGTATGATAAATTGCTATCTGTTGTATTGAAATAGACCCTATACGCCGTATAATAGCGGATGTAATTTTATTAAACACATATACCACGATATTCCAACTTGTAGTGGAATTGGTATTATATATGTACTTGGAGTTGATTTTCCCGCATTATATAGCGGATGAGACCCTATTGCGTCGCATAATAACGGATGATATTTTATATAAACCCATGTACAGCGATATTCCATCTTGAAACGGGATTGGTATTGTGCTATCATCTGTGGATGCAGGGAAACAAATTGGAGGGATCCAACTGGATTCCTCAAATAATTGAATTTGTTTCAATGTTGTGTGTTGATTATTTATAATCTCTGTGTGATTATCTTTATGATTGGAACCGTGGAAGGCTAAAATTTAGTCGAATATAATTTTGGTATCATTAGATATCGGAAATAAATAAAATTTGATTTTAGAAAATACAGGTTGAAAGTTATATTAAAAATTTATTTTTGAGAATTGGATAAATTTAAAAGAAGGAATTTTAAAATAATAAAGTTTTATTTTAATCTTATTGAGTAAAATTTCAAAATATGGAAAAAGCTTTAATAAATGGATTTCGTGTAGTATTATTCAAAAGTTGAAGAATTTATTCAAAATATGGATTTTAAAGAGTTTGAAAAATAAAAGAATTTGTTTCTTTAAAAGGAATTTATTTTAAAAGGAAATAAAATTTGAAATCAATTTGGGAATTGATTTTTGGTGATTGAATTTAAATCATTTGAAAATCCATTTGGAAATTTATTTGGTGTTTTGAAAAGAATTTGGGGAATCCGTTTGGAAATTGATTTGGGTGTTTGAAACAAATTTGGGAAATCAATATGGATTTGATTTGGCTGTTTTTGAAATCAATTGAAAAAAAATTGAATTGTTGTTGAAAGTGAATATTTGAAATCGATTTGAAAATCGTATATCAATGGATATTTGAAAATTTAAATTCACCATGGAATTTATAAAGGAAAGGGAAATTTATTTAAAAATAAAAATTGATTTATTTTTGAAGTGTGAAAATAAATTTACGGATTTGGAACGTAAATTTAAAGTAAATCGGTAAGGATTTATTTAATTGGTTTAAATGAACCATTTTGAAATGAAAGTATATTCTCCCTGGAAAGCCGAATAAAATTTATGAATAGCTTTTAAAGATATATACAAATATATATATATATATATATATATATATATATATATATATGTATGTATGTATAAAATTCTAGAATTGGTTTTGAAAAGGATAATTTGGAGAAATTAACTTCTTAAATTGTTTTGAATCCTTTAAGTAAAGGTTTATTAAGTTGATGTAGAAATGATTATTTCTAAGATTTAAATCAATAATTGTTTTAGAAAATAGTTATTTAAATAGTTATACTCTATCTACTAATTTTTATTTTGAAAATTAGTTTGGACTTAAGTTATATGTAATATTGGTATAATATTTTTAGAACTAATATTTAAGTAAAGTGTTTAAAAGAAAAATAGTTATTTCAAAGTGTTTTCCAGATATATTTTGGATAAGTAATATAAATTATTTTAAAGTATTTGAACTCGGAAGATTTCCAGTGAAAATGAATAAAAATTTGGGAGTGTTTCCGCGTAAAGAAAATGATTTGAAATTTGTTTTCAAAAGTTGTAAAGGTGAAAAGTGATTTGAAATTTGTTTTCAAATAGTTGAAGTGTGGAAAAATATATCTTGTAAAGATATTTTTGGAAAACAAATAATTTGGGAAATTATTTGGAATCTGGTGATGTTGTGCATATCTATTGATAATTAAATAATCGACTATCAATATTTACCTTTAAATGGGAATATGTTGTGATTTGCTTGAATTTGAATGCTACACTTATTTTAAAATAAGCGCTCATTTTTTGGTTTAGCCGGGAGAGGACCTTTGGGTCATGAATCCCATTTCGAATAGTAATACGTCATAATGGATAACATTTGAAGACCGGTGTTGAAGACCGGATATTTTCAAAAACGGAACGATTACTGTCGAATGTCTCTACATCGGCTGATCTCCGATATAGAGATTTTATCACCCTTTGTGATGGGAATTTCGGACGTGATTAGTGAATATCCGGATTGCAAGGGCTTCTTTTGGAAGTGCCTTCAGTTCCGTTCGATCCCGGAACGGACTTGTATGAATGTGTGTCTGAAGTTACAATTTGAGTTATAAAGCTGGTTTCTATCAAATACATTTCTGTTGGTGGCGGAGAATTTATTCTCTTAGCTTAACACCCTTCTCTGGGACGTACGAGCTCAGAGGTTATGTAGTTGATGGTTACTAGTGATACATTCCCAATTTGGTAATGTGGCATACAAAGTGTTGTTGATCATTTGTTGATCAAAGCATAGCTTTTTTGAAAAGCTATGCTTTGTGGAGAAGACTTCGTCAGACCTCACAACCCGGTAATGGTCAAAACAGGAAAGATGCAGCAAGGTTATTGGGAGTAGCCCCCCTTAGGGTATGTGCATTTCCTTCTGGATAGAAGTGGTATCATGGTATGGAGCCTAGTACTTAACTTATGTGGATATCGCAAATATATATATATATATATATATATATATATATATATATATATATATATAACTTTGTGATTGTTGTTGGTTGAGGATCCTCGGATACAGGTTGTATACAACCGGAGGATGACATACTCGTGTCAGTAGTTACCTAATTTTGCAGAGGTAACCCGGCCTTGTGTAGGCAGAGATCCGGTCAGGTTCTCACGGCGTCCTGCCAGAGGCGTTCCCATGTGGCAATAGGAAGTTCCTTAGCCTGACCATTTGTTGGAAATCCAAAGAAACAATACGAGCCCTATACGGTTTTAGTTGTATAACCTGCCATGGAATGTGGCGGTAACCTGCTATTGAACATGGTAGCTATAGTAGGCATACGATAATGGTCGTATGTTGGCTAAGATTTATATTATACTTTCGGAATGTTTTCTGCACTTTGCACTTGTAGTACTAATATCAAAGAAATTTTTTACGTATCAAGTATGTTTGACTATCATTAGGAGAAATCTTCTCTGATTTTGCGTTTGCATTGTGTGTGCGTGCGGGAGGCCTTATGGTAGTTTCATTTTCCAAAAGCATTGCAGATCTATTTTTAAAATATTTCTTTGTTTGCTTTTAAAGATAAACTGTTTTAAGTTCTCACGCCAGTCCCATGACTGACCTGGAGTTTATTGTTCCCTTCCTAAACTCTGGGAGCCCACCAATTTCCACACTGGCAGTCTAGAGTCGGGTTATTAGGTCATTTTGGAATTCAGGAGGTGCTGTGGAGATCAGGCGCAAGCTGGAAGAGGCGAAGCGTATCACTTGTATATGATATTATCTTTTCCGTTGTGTATTCAATTGTGAGGACAGGTTTATATAACTCTCCATTATTGTTTGTCGTTGTAAACTCTGATAATGTGATGTAATGTATGAAATGTATAGTTTTTTTTGATTTAAAGATTATTCATTTATCTATTATATGTTGTTCCGCTGCGATTGTGAGATTCTGATATTGTTCTTTTGCTTCTTCTTTCTTTCTTCTCTACCTCTTCTTCTTTAACCCTAACGGTTCGGGTTTCAGCGTTCGATTGTTCGGCAGTTGATACAGTGGACGTATTGATGTCGATTTTTGGAAGTCGAAAATCACGTTCGTTACATTTGGTATTAGAAAATTTGGTTAAGCGATAACCTCGGCTCTGTTGGGTGTTACTCATCAGAGATAGAGTCAGCAGTACTCTAGAATGAATGTGAGTGTAATAATAGATATGAGTGCTTATTTGTTAGTGAATATAAAAATTGTTTTATATTGTGTTGATTGGTTTGTTGAGTGGTATATGGATTCTGGTCAATACGAGTAATTAACGTTATTGATAGGAAGCTCTAAACACTTGTACCGAACAAATTCGACACGATATTGTTTTAAAATAGGGTAAATGAAATAATTTTACCTAAATTATTTTCGTATATAAAAGAGAAAAAATTTCGGTGAATTATTATAATATATGATTGCTTGGTTGCTAGAAAGTGATGATGTTAAATTATTATCATAAATGTTGAGAAAAAAATTGAAATCGTAACTCCAAAGTTAAGAAATAAATTCACATATAAATAGAATTGGAGAATATAAATTATAAATGTTATTTGTAATTTGAAGTAAGATTCCAGAGGAATATTTGGAAATGTTTTGAAAGGGTTTGCAATTTGGAAAATATTAAATTCCTTTTTGAGTTTGAAAATGGTTTTCAAGGGTTTAGAAAAATGTTTTTGGGAGGGATAAAAGCTCTAAACTCTTTTCGGTCGCTGGAAGATAACTGCGGTGATGACTGCAACATCATCGATGTTCATTTTCGGGTTTCCAAAAGAGGGATTGCTGCCATGTTGTTTTAAATGGAAGTTGTTTGGAAAATTTGGGTTTGGGTTTTGAAATTCAAAGGTTAATTTGAATTGGTTTCAAAAATGGTTTTGAAATGTTGGAAAGACTCTGGAATCTGATAAAAATTGTTATGGAATAAAATTTATTAAGTTGAAAATAAATATGGGGTAGAAACAAATGAATTGAAATTGAGTTTGAATTATGGAAATAAATTTATGAATGAATGAATTTACAATTGCGAGTAAATGAAATTGGAAACTAAATTTTGAAATTCATCTTGAAATTGCAAGTAAATTGAAAATTTGTCAAGTTGGATCAAATGAAGCTAAGTATTAAAATAAAATTAGTAAGTAAAACTAATCGAAGAAAAGACAAATTTAGTATGGGTTGAAATTAATTGAATTTAACATTTATAAATAAAGGGTAAATAAAATTCATATGGGATTTTGATGCAGGCCAGGAGGTGGGTTCGATTGCTTCAAGTCGTGAAGTCCATAACGACTTACAACCTAAGGTGTTGGATGATGCAATACACCAGATCCTACAAGTATATGGTGGCCAGCGACCTAGCGAAAGTCGTGAACGACCTAATGAAGGCCGAGGTGTGCAATTTGCATTGGATTTAGGTCGGCTACGACCTAGTGTACTGATAGGTCGTCCAAGCGACTTAACAGATCAAGGGGATCAACCTAACAAGCTATGTGAAGAGGAGTTACGACCTAACAAAACGTTAAGTCGTTCGCGACCTAACAGGGGGAAGGATAACGAGTCACGGAGAAGTGAGTCGTTCGGAGTTAAGTCGCCTGGAGATGAGTCGTTCGGTCTTAAGTCGTTAAAGACCTTAAGTCGTTGAAGATCTTGAGTCGCTGAAGGTCTTAGGTCGGGAATCTGTACTGAGTCTTGAGTCGATTGATTTTTAAGTCGTAGGTCGTGTGCGTTGTATCTTAGGCCGGGTGCTTGTAATTCTGCTTTGTAACTTGTTGAGTCATTGGATGATAGGTCGCGTACGACCTAAACTAAGTTGTAGGTCGTGTACTGGGTTTGTTGAGTCGCATGTAACGTTGTGTTAGGTCGGAGGCGACCTTCTTTAAGTTGTATGTCGTGATGAACTAGTGTTGTACTGTCTTAGGTCGTGTAATAAATGAGTCGCGTGATGTTGAGTCGCTAGCGACCTATGATGAGTCGTAAGTCGAGTGCGACTTAAGGTCTGGGTTGTGAGAAAACTATAAATAGGGTATGTGTTGTAAATTGAAGTTGTTGATTTTTGAATAAAATTTCTTGTTGATTGCTGTGTGCTTTCATCTTAAATTGGTAGTTGAGTGTAATCTCCTATCTCCACTTTCGGTTATTCGAGTGCGCTCGAATCAACGATTGTTGAAGCCGATTCGCGGAATCAAGTGCGCTTGATCAACGCTTGAAGAATTGAAGATCTTCTCTCACGGCATCGTGCACGATCAACGTGTCGAAGATAGCTAGAATTCGGTATCCTTGTGATCAACGAATTTGGGCATTTCAGTATCTTCAATCCACCGATTGCTACACTTTCATCGTTATATCGATTTTCTGTTAATCCGCTACGTCAGTTTTGGTATCGGAGCTTGACTTAGCCAATCATAGCTAAGACGAGTCTTGGAGCCAAGAAATTTGAAGTTGAAGTTCATCGTGTTCATCTTGAAGTTGCAGCAAGTTTGGAGTTTTCGATCCATTCCATCTTGGATCAAAATCCGAAAAGTGTTTGGATTTTTGGAGAAGTGTTTGAGCCGAGAATTGAAGCATCAGTTTGTGAGGAGTTTGATTCGTGAAATTTTGGTTTGAAAGTGAAGTGGTGTACGACTTAGTGTTGAAGTGTTGAAGTTCCCTTTGAAGTGCAAGACCGAGTAAAGTTTTTGAATTTTTTTGAAGCATTTAGAGATTAAGCCGTGTGTAGGTAGAAGCCGAGCTAATTCAAGGAGGAGTATGAAGAGCTTAGGCCGAGCTAAGCATTGAAGTGGGCCGAACTTGTTGAATTTGTGCAAAGTTCGTTCAAAGTTGAAGTGGGTTTGACTTTGATGAAGTGAAGTTTGAAGTTTTGAAGTTTGTGTTTGAATTCGTGAAATATTTATGATTGTGTGATTATGCCTCAGAGAAGAACTAACCGACATTTGAATGTTGCCGATATGTATAGAAGAGAAGACATTAAAGCAATAGAGCAACGAACTAGTGATAATCTCGAGGAGAAGTTCAATAAAGGTTTTGGGAAGTTAGGGAAGTTGATGTCTGACTTGAATCGAAATCAAAGGAGAGTGTCGCCACATTTTTACCAAGATCGAAGAGATTCATCAGTTTCAACTAGATGAGACAATCATGATTATCGGGCTGAAGAGAGATGAGCCATATGGTGATTACGAGCATGAGCCATATGGTGATTATGAAAGAGGAAGTAGAGAGGAGGTACATGGTTATAGAAGAGTCAATGTTCAGAATCGACATCGAAGCTCATCTAATTTTGAAGAAGATAGTTATGATGATAGCATTCACTTTCGATATCCGGATCAAAGGCAAAGTCGATATAGAAATGTTGAAGAGAATGGTCATACACGAAAATCAAGGATGGGCACAGAAATTCCAGAATTCCGAGGTGGTCTACGAGCAGAGGAATTCTTTGATTGGTTGTCAAAGGTTGAAAAGATTTTTGAACTCAACAACATTACTGAAGATCGTCAAGTGAAGTTAGTTGCTACGAGCTTGAGAGGAAGAGCTATGGATTGGTGGCAACAAACTAAATCAACCAGGGAAAGAATGAAGAAATCTAAAGTTGTCAAGTGGGACAAGATGAAAAGAATGATGAAGGCAAATTTCTTACCCTACAATTATCAAGTTCGTATGGATCAACAGTTGCAGAAGCTGAGTCAGGGGAGTCGAGGAAAGGGTGTGGTTACAAGCTCCAGCAATCAGAGTAGAGGTGTTCGTTGCAGTAGAAATGTTTCTGAGAGAGTCAACAAATCAGTTGTACCTGGAAACGTTGAGACAAATGTTGATGACCGAATTAAGCGATATCATTATCAGGAGTTTGACCATCGAGGTGTTGAATGTGCAGAGCCCAAGAAGAAAGCATTAGCTGTGGAAGAAAGTGAAAACGAGGAAGTGGATGATTCAACTGAAAGCGAGCCGGAAGAGGAAGAGGAACCAACTAGTCCAATATCATTCAGTGAGACTGTTGAAGAATCGGAAGGTAGTGCTGAAACATTGGTTAGGTATGAGACAAGTGGAGAGCTTAAAACTCCTGAGGAGGTTAAACCAATGTTGGAAGAACTAGAAGAGGTTGGTCCTACAGAGTCAGTCGCAACCTTACCACTAAAGTTTGACAAAGAAGATGAAGAAGTCGAGTTGGAGAATGAAGAATGTAATTTGTTGAGGAGGATTGATGCAGTTAAATTTTATCAACCACCACAATTTGATGATGATGAAGGTTCTTTGTCAGGGGATGTAGAAGTTTTGTCAAAGGATGAAGGGGGTAACTTGTTGAGGAGGACTGATGAAATTGATTTTTACCAACCGCCAGAATTTGATGTTGATGAAGAAATTGAGTCAAAGAATGTGGATGTAGAAGTTGATTACGCGTCATTGCCAACGTTTGATATCGATAGTATGGAAGAAGAAATTGTGTTCGGAGTTGAGGGAATTCATTTGATGGTGGAAGATTCTTGTATAACACCTGAGCTTATGGATGAGAGTCAGCCAAGTATTAATTTCTTAATTTTTGAGGAACCCGAACAAAGAGAGAGTGAAGTAGAAAAGAAGGCAGAATCAGAAAGTTTATTATCTTTGAGAGAGTTCATCAATGAAATGGAAGATGAAGATGAGATGTCTGAGGAACTGTTTGAAGAAACTAACCCTGTATTTTTGGAAGAGTATGTGGAAATGAGGGATGAAGCGTTTGAATTGACCAAGCAAGGAGCAAGTGAAGATCTTGATGTTTTCAAGGAAGTTGGATCAGAATTCGATGAGTCAGAAGTCGAATATTCTAAGGCATTATCCGAAGAGTTACCATCCCTCCAGGACATTCAACGTCAAACGGAACTAGTACCGGATGCTATTTTATTACAAGGATCGTATGATCTCGAGGATATGACTGAACAGGAAGAGTTAAACATACAGGATGAAGAGAAGGATTATCAGTTGGAATTGCCTGATCATGTCTGCACTGTTGACATTATTAACTTCAATTACTTGGAACCGTTGTGTGAAAATAAACATGTTGAAGGAGAAGCGAGTGGGAGATCATTTCAGTTAGAAGAATTTGATGCAACACATCAAGGGAAGATGCTAGATGATGACACATATGAACGAGTTAGGGAAAGACAAGAAGCTGAGCATGAATCATCACACTTTTTCAGTCAGGGTTTCCTAAGTCGTTCCGTGATTCTAAACTTCCTTATATCATCTCACATTTTAGACACGTTTTGGTTCTATATCACCTCTGCCTATTGGCCGAAGCAATATGGTATACGACACTATTCTTATGAAGTTTTGTGTTACATGAATTGGATCTGGCACCTAGTGCTTAGTTTATTCCACATCGTTTCATATGTCATCTCCCTCAGATCACTTCCTTATGCCGCCTGCCTAATGCCACGTATATTCCATTCTATGCATTCTTTATTCCAAACCGCATCGTCAAAGGGTCAAGACAAGGTCAATCTCAAGAGTGGTTATCACCAGAGCCACATCAAACCAGATAATGAATGGAAGACAGCGTCTCGAAGAAGAAAGCTTGTAAATTCGAGGACGAATTTTTCCCAACCAGGGGAGGATGATGCAGGTCAGGAGGTGGGTTTGATTGCTTCAAGTCGTGAAGTCCATAACGACTTACAACCTAAGGTGTTGGATGATGCAATACACCAGGTCCTACAAGTATATGGTGGCCAGCGACCTAGCGAAAGTCGTGAACGACCTAATGAAGGCTGAGGTGTGCAATTTGCATTGGATTTAGGTCGGCTACGACCTAGTGTACTGATAGGTCGTCCAAGCGACCTAACAGATCAAGGGGATCAACCTAACAAGCTATGTGAAGAGGAGTTACGACCTAACAAAACGTTAAGTCGTTCGCGACCTAACATGGGGAAGGATAACGAGTCACGGAGAAGTGAGTCGTTCGAAGTTAAGTCGCCTGGAGATGAGTCGTTCGGTCTTAAGTCGTTAAAGACCTTAAGTCGTTGAAGATCTTGAGTCGCTGAAGGTCTTAGGTCGGGAATCTGTACTGAGTCTTGAGTCGTTTGATTTTTAAGTCGTAGGTCGTGTGCGTTGTATCTTAGGCCGGGTGCTTGTAATTCTGCTTTGTAACTTGTTGAGTCGTTTGATGATAGGTCGCGTACGACCTAAACTAAGTCGTAGGTCGTGTACTGGGTTTGTTTAGTCGCATGTAACGTTGTGTTAGGTCGGAGGCGACCTTCTTTAAGTCGTATGTCGTGATGAACTAGTGTTATACTGTCTTAGGTCGTGTAATAAATGAGTCGCGTGATGTTGAGTCGCTAGCGACCTATGATGAGTCGTAAGTCGAGTGCGACTTAAGGTCTGGGTTGTGAGAAAACTATAAATAGGGTATGTGTTGTAAATTGAAGTTGCTGATTTTTGAATAAAAATTCTTGTTGATTGCTGTGTGCTTTCATCTTAAATTGGTAGTTGAGTGTAATCTCCTATCTCCACTTTCGGTTATTCGAGTGCGCTCGAATCAACGATTGTTGAAGCCGATTCGCGGAATCAAGTGCGCTTGATCAACGCTTGAAGAATTGAAGATCTTCTCTCACGGTATCGTGCGCGATCAACGTGTCGAAGATAGCTAGAATTCGGTATCCTTGTGATCAACGAATTTGGGCATTTCAGTATCTTCAATCCACCGATTGCTACACTTTCATCGTTATATTGATTTTCTGTTAATCCGCTGCGTCAGATTTGAAATCCAGTTTAAATATAAGTGGTTATAAACCGAAATAGTGAATTTAATTGTGTTTGGAAACTAACAAAAGAATAAAAAATTGAAACTAAAAACTGAATATCGAAAACCAATTTGAATTGTACGAGATGAAATGAGTTAGAACTTGTAATGAATTAGTAAAAGAAACTAATTTAAAATAGCAAGATGAATCAGTTGTGAATTTAAAATAATTGATAAAATTCAATATTCAGAAGGTAAATTGAGTCCAAATAGAATTGAAATTGTAAATTGAATTCAAATGAAATTGATAATGTGAGATTGAATGAAAATGGATATTATGGTTAGTAGGATATACGGGTGGATTAAAGGAAACTGGGATTTTGATTTCGAAGATAAAAAAAATTGAATTGCTGGACAAAGGGTATGTATTTGAATTTCAGCATGAAATTTGATGATTTTCTTGTTCAGCCACCTGGCGTTTTCTTTTCTTTTTGAAATCTGGGGGCCATGGTGCCAATTTTGTAGTCGTACCGAGCTAGCCGCGCAAAGCAGACGTTGGCTATATTTTTTGAAAATTTAAGGCGTTAGAATATTTTTGAGAAAATTGAAATTTTTTGAAAATTATAACTTTGATTTTAGAGTGAAAAGTTAAACGATATAGTTGGTTTTGAAAAGATAACTAAGTATGATTTGAAAACTTAGTAAAGTTATTGTAAGAATTTTAACTATGGATTTTGGAAAAGTTGAAATGTTTAAATGAATTTGAAATTTAATTTGAACAAATGGTTTTGAAAAGTTAATGGATTCTGTAACTTTTTTTCTTACTTGGTAATTTCGAGGACGAAATTCTTTTAAGGGGGAAGTTTGTAACGATCCAAAATTTCTGTCATTTGAAATTCGTATATTTAATTGATTTTTAAATATTAACAAGTAAAATTTGTAGGTCGGATAAATTATATTTTGAAAATCTAGATTTAATTGGATAAATAAATCGATAATTTAATATTTGAAATTACAGAAATAATTGGAAATTAGGTATAATGTGATTTAAATTGATTTGTAAAGTTGTATTAAATTATATTGGAGTTAGAATGATGTTATAGAACTTTTAAAATTGAATTAGAAGATTATTTATGGAAATTGAATATTTTAGTATTTAATTAACGAGTAAAAATAGCCATTTTTCAAATAGTCTCGGATTTCAACGAAACCAGTTTCATCGGATCCGTAATGTTAAACTACCAAAATATTTCAAATTTCGTGTCAATCGAATTTATGGTTTTTCCGGAGCAAGCTAAAACGCGTAGAAAATCGTTTAAGTGAATTTTAAATTTAAAATAGTCGATTTGAAAACCTATCTTTCAAATACGATCGAATTGGCTCCCGATATATATTCCATTGCGTTCAGAAAGGGGTAAAATATTATGAACGCCAAGCGACACGCTTCGTTTCGAGTTCGGAAAAATTCGGGTGAATAGTGTCGCGTAATTTTCTATATAAGGCCTCCATAATTCATTATTTTCACTCAAACCCTAATTCTTCTATGCCCTAGCCGCCAAAAACTATTAATGGATGAAATGCAACTTCGTTCTTCTTCAATTATCTTCCAATCTACACGTTAATTCAAGAAATCTTCAACCACAAAGTTGAAGAGAGTATTTAAATCTTCAACTTCAACGGTCGTGATCGTTTATAGACGCGTGGATCATCAGCAATTCATGCTCAAAGTCACCACGGTAGTGCATGATTTCCTACGCGCAGGGACGACCGAGTTTGCTGCTATTGTAGCCGAAGGTCGAGCTCGAGACGAGCTTTCGTTTAGCATAGGTTGATCGTGTTCTCGATCAATGGAGGGGGTGCGAAAATTCGAAGATGGAGGCGGCCAAATGGGTTCGTTCGTGTTTATTTACTGGGGTAGAAGAAGCTTGTGCGCAACGGCCTTGATGCACGGGCTTGAAATCGAATGGCCTTGATTTGGTTAGGGTTTAAAAATATAAAAAGAAATAGTAAATTAATTTATATAAATTCGTTTAAAGTTTAAAATGTTGTATCTTTGTCATACAAGGTCCGTTTTGGACGAAACGACTTGCATTGGAATCGTATGGACGAATATTACGCGATGAAGCTGGATTGGAATTGATTGGAGCTAGCGTGAATTTTGGGTAAAATTAAACGCGCGTTTAATTTTATTCGGAACGAAACACTGCAACGGTTATTGGAAGCAAGGTGAGAACTCCTCACTCAATCGAATTGTGTTTCGATTTTAAATTTTAAATAGTTAGATTTAAAATTGCTTGATTGTGTTGATTGTATGCTTGGATGATAAATTGCTATCTGTTGTATTGAAATAGACCCTATACGCCGCATAATAGCGGATGTTATTTATTAAACACATATACCGCGATATTCCACCTTGAAGTGGAATTGGTATTATATATGTAATTGGAGTTGATTTTCCCGCATTATATAGCGGATGAGACCCTATTGCGCCGCATAATAGCGGATGATATTTTATATAAACCCATGTACCGCGATATTCCGTCTTGAAACGAGTTAGTATTGTGCTAACATCTGTGGATGCAGGGAAACATGTTGGAGTGATCCAACTGGATTCCTCAAAAAATTGAATTTGTTTCAATGTTGTGTGTTGATTATTTATAATCTTTGCGTGATTATCTTTATGATTGGAATCGTGGAAGGCTAAAATTTAGTCGAATATAATTTTGGTATCGTTAGATACCGGAAATAAATAAAATTTGATTTTTGAAAATACAGGTTGAAAGTTATATTAAAAATTTATTTTTGCGAACTGGATAAATTTAAAAGAAGGAATTTTAAAATAATAAAGTTTTATTTTAATCTTATTGAATAAAATTTCAAAATATGGGAAAAGCTTCAATAAATGGATTTCGGGTAATATTATTCAAAAGTTGAGGAATTTATTCAAAATACGGATTTTAAAGAGTTTGAAAAATAAAAGAACTTGTTTCTTTAAAAGGAAATAAAATTTAAAATCCATTTGGGAATTGATTTTTGGTGATTGAATTTTAAATCTTTTGAAAATCCATTTGGAAATTTATTTGGTGTTTTAAAAAGAATTTGGGGAATCTATTTGGAAATTGATTTGGCTGTTTGAAACAAATTTGGGAAATCAATATAGAATCTGATTTGGTTGTTTTTGAAATCAATTGAAAAAAATTTGAATTGTTGTTGAAAGTGAATATTTGAAATCAATTTGAAAATCGTATATCAATGGATATATAGAAATTTAAATTCACTATGGAATTTATAAAGGAAAGAATTTTTTTTTTAAAAATAAACATTGATTTATTTTTGAAGTGTGAAAATAAATTTACGGATTTGGAACGTAAATTTAAAGTAAATCGGTAAGGATTTATTTAATTGGTTTAAATGAACCATTTTGAAATGAAAGTATATTCTCCCTGGAAAGCCGATAAAATTTATGAATAGCTTTTAAAGATATATACAAATATATATATATATATATATATGTATGTATATGTATATGTATATGTATAAAATTCTAGAATTGGTTTTGAAAAGGATAATTTGGAGAAATTAACTTCTTAAATTGTTTTGAATCCTTTAAGTAAAGGTTTATTAAGTTGATGTAGAAATGATTATTTCTAAGATTTAAATCAATAATTGTTTTAGAAAATAGTTATTTAAATAGTTATACTCTATCTACTAATTTTTATTTTGAAAATTAATTTGGACTTAAGTTATATGTAATATTGGTATAATATTTTTAGAACTATTATTTAAGTAAGGTGTTTAAAAGAAAAATAGTTATTTCAAAGTGTTTTCCAGATATATTTTGGATAAGTAATATAAATTATTTTAAAGTATTTGAACTCGGAAGATTTCCAGTGAAAATGAATAAAAATCTAGGAGTGTTTCCGCGTAAAGAAAATGATTTGAAATTTGTTTTCAAAAGTTATAAAGGTGAAAAGTGATTTGAAATTTGTTTTCAAATAGTTGAAGTGTGGTAAAATATATCTTGTAAAGATATTTTTGGAAAATAAATAATTTGCGAAATTATTTGGAATCTGGTGATGTTGGGCATATCTATTGATAGTTAAATAACCGACTATCAATATTTATCTTTAAATGGGTATTTGTTGTGATTTGCTTGAATTTGAATGCTACACTTATTTTAAAATAAGCGCTCGTTATTCGGTTTAGCCGGTAGAGGACCTTTGGCCATGAATCCCATTCCGAATAGTAATACGTCGTAATGGATAACATTTGAAGACCGGTGTTGAAGACCGGATTTTTTCGAAAACGGAAGGATTACCGTCGAATGTCTCTACATCGGCTGATCTCCGATATAGAGATTTTATCACCCTTTGTGATGGGAATTCCGGACGTGATTAGTGAATATCTGGATTGCAAGGGCTTCTTTTGGAAGTGCTTTCGGTTCTGTTCGAACCCGGAACGGACTTGTATGGATGTGTGTCTGACGTTACAATTTGAGATGTAAAGTTGGTTTCTATCAAATACATTTCTGTTGGTGGCAGAGAATTTATTCTCTTAGCTTAACACCCGTCTCTGAGACGTACGAGCTCAGAGGTTATGTAGTTGATGGTTACTAGTGATACATTCCCAATTTGGTAATATGGCATACGAAGTGGTACTGATCATTTGTTGATCAAAGCATATCTTTTGTGAAAAGCGTAGCTTTGTGGACGAGACTTCGTCGGACCTCACAACCCGGTAATGGTCAAAACAGGAAAGATGCCGCAAGGTTATAGAGAGCAGCGCCCCTTAGGGTATGTGCATTTCCTTCTGGATAGAAGTGGTATCATGGTATGGAGCCTAGGTACTTAACTTATGTGGATATCGCAAATACACACACATATGACTTTGTGATTGTTGTTGGTTAAGGACCCTCGGATAAAGGTTGTTTACAACCGGGGGATGACATACTCATGTCAGTAGTTACCTACTTTTGCAGAGGTAGCCCGACCTTGTGTTGGCAGAGATTCGGTTAGGTTCTCTGGGCCTCCCGCAGAGGCGTTCCCATGTGGCAATAGGAAGTTCCTTAGCCTGACCATTTGTTGGAAATCCAAAAAAACAATACAATCCCTGTACGGTTTTAGTTGTATAACCTGCTATCGAATGTGGCGGTAACCTGCTATTAAATATGGTAGCTATAGTAGGCATACGATAATGGTCGTATGTTGGCTATGATTTATATTATACTTTCGAAATGTTTTCTGCACTTTGCACTTATAGTAATAATATCAAAGAAATTTTTCTGCGTATCAAGCATGTTTGACTATCATAAGGAGAAATCTCCCCCGATTCTGCGTTTGCATTGTGTGTGTGCGCGGTAGGCCTTATGGTTGTTTCATTTTCCAAAAGCATTGCGGATCTATTTTTAAAATATTTCTTTGTTTGTTTTTAAAGATAAACTCTTTTAAATTCTCACACCAGTCCCATGATTGACCTGTAGTTTATTGTTCCCTTCCTAAACTCTGGGTGCCCACCAATTTCTATATGGGCAGTCTAGAGTCAGGTTATTAGGTCATTTTGGAATTCAGGATGTGCTGTGGAGATCAGGAGCAAGCTGGAAGAGGCAAAGAGTATCACTTGTATATGACATTATCTTTTCCGCTGTGTATTCAGTTGTGAGGACAGGTTTATATAACTGTCCATTATTATTTGTCCTTGTAAACTTTGATAATGTGATGTACTTTATAAAATGTACAGTTTTTTTTTTCGATTTAAAGATTATTCATTTTTCTATTATATGTTGTTCTGCTGCGATTGTGAGATTCTGATATTGTTCTGTTTCTTCTTCTTTCTTTCTTCTTCTACCCCTTCTTCTTTAACCCTAATGGTTCGTGTTTTCGGCGTTCGATTGTTCGGCAGTTGATACAGTGGACGTATTGATGTCGATTTTCGAAAGTTGAATATCCCGTTCGTTCCATTTGGTATCAGAGCATTTGGTTAAGAGACAGCCTTGGCTCTATAGGGCGTTATTCATTAGAGATAGAGTCAGGATACTCTAGAATGAGTGTGAGTGTAATAATAGATATGAGTGAGTATTTGTTAGTGAATATAAAAATTGTTTTATATTGTGTTGATTGGTTTGTTGAGTGGTATATGGATTCTGGTCAATACGAGTAATTAACGTTCTTGATAGGAATCTCAAAACACTTGTACAGAACAAATTCGACACGATATAGTTTTAAAATAGGGTAAATGAAATAATTTTACCTAAATTATTTTGGTATATAAGAGCGATAAAATTTCTGTGAATTATTATAATATATGATTGCTTGGTTGCTAGAAAGTGATGATATTAAATTATTATCATAAATGTTGAAAAGGAAATTGAAATCGTAACTCCAAAGTTAAGAAATAAATTCACACACGAATAGAATTGGAGAATATAAATTGCAAATCTGATTTGTAATTTGAAGTAAAATGCCAGAGGAATATTTGGAAATGTTTTGAAAGGGTTTACAATTTGGAAAAGATTAAATTCCTTTTTGAGTTTGAAAATGGTTTTCAAGGATTTGGAAAAATGTTTTTGGGAGGGATAAAAGCTCTAAACTCTTTTTGGTCGTTGGAAAATAACTGCGGTGATGACTGCAGCATCATCGATGTTCATTTTCGGGTTTCCAAAAGAGGGATTGCTGCCATGTTGTTTTAAATGGAAGTTGTTTGGGAAATTTGAGTTTGGGTTTTGAAATTCAAAGGATAATTTGAATTGGTTTCAAAAATGGTTTTGAAATGTTGGAAAGACTCTGGAATCTGATAAAAATAGTTATGGAATAAAATTTATTAAGTTGAAAATAAATTTAGGGTAGAAACAAATGAATTGAAATTGAGTTTGAATTATGGAAATAAATTTATGAATGAATGAATTAACAATTGCGAGTAAATGAAATTGGAAACTAAATGTTGAAATTCATCTTGAAATTGCAAGTAAATTGAAAATTTGTCAAGTTGGATCAAATGAAGCTAAGTATTAAAATAAAATTAGTAAGTAAAACTAATTGAAGAAATGACAAATTTAATATGGGTTGAAATGAATTGAATTTAACATTTATAAATAAAGGGTAAATAAAATTCATATGGGATTTGAAATCCGGTTTAAATATAAGTGGTTATAAAACGAAATAGTGAATTTAATTGTGTTTGGGAACGAACAAAAGAATAAAAAATTGAAATTGAAAACTGAATATCGAAAACCAATTTGAATTGTGCGAGATGAAATGAGTTAGAACTTGTAATGAATTAGTAAAAGAAACTAATTTAAAATAGCAAGATGAATCAGTTGTGAATGAAAAATAATTGATAAAATTCAATATCAGAAGGTAAATTGAATCCAAATATAATTGAAATTGTAAATTGAATTGAAATGAAATTGATAATGTGAGATTGAATGAAAATGGATATTATGCTTAGTAGGATATACAGGTGGATTAAAGGAAATTGGGATTTTGATTTCGAAGATAAAAAAAATTGAATTGCTCGACAAAAGGTATGTATTTGAATTTCAGTATGAAATTTGATGATTTTCTTGTTCAGCCACTTGGCTTTCTCTTTTCTTTTTGAAATCTGGAGGTCGTGGTGCCATTTTTGTAGTCGTACCGAGCTAGCCACGCAAAGGAGAGGCTGGCAAAAATTTTTGAAAATTTAAGGCGTTAGAATATTTTTGAGAAAATTGGAAATTTTTGAAAACTATAACTTTGATTTTGGAGTGAAAAGTTAAACGATATAGTTGGTTTTGAAATGATAACTAAGTATGATTTGAAAACTTAGTAAAGTTATTGTAAGAAGTTTAACTATGGATTTTGAAAAAGTTAAAATGTATTAATGAATTTGAAATTTAATTTGAACAAATGGTTTTGAAAAGTTAATGGATTCTATAACTTTTTTTTCTTACTTGGTAATTTCGAGGACAAAATTCTTTTATGGGGGGAAGTTTGTAACGACCCAAAATTTCTGTCATTTGAAATTCGTATATTTAATTGATTTTTAAATATTAACAAGTAAAATTTGTAGGTCGAATAAATTATATTTTGAAAATCTAGATTTAATTGGATAATTAAATCGATAATTTAATATTTAAAATTACAGAAATAATTGGAAATTGGGTTTAATGTGATTTAAATTGATTTGTAAAGTTGTATTAAATCATATTGGAGTTAGAATGATGTTATAGAACTTTTAAAATTGAATTAAAAGTTAATTTATGGAAATTGAATATTTTAATATTTAATTAACGAGTAAAAATAGCCATTTTTCAAACAGTCTCGGATTTCGACGAAACTAGTTTCATCGGATCCGTAATGTTAAATTATTGTAAGATTTCAAATTTCGTGTCAATCGGATTTACGGTTTGTCCGGGGCAAGCTAAAACGCGTAGAAAATCGTTTAAGTGAATTTTAAATTTAAAATAGTCGATTTGAAAACCTATTTTTCAAATACGATCGAATTGGCTCCCCATATATATTCCATTGCGTTCGGAATGGGGGTAAAACATTATGAACGCAAGGCGGCACGCTTCGTTTAGAGTTCGGAAAAAATTCGGGTGAATAGTGTCGCGTAATTTTCTATACAAGGCCTCCATATTTCATTATTTTCACTCAAACCCTAATTCTTCTATGCCCTAGCCGCCAGCAAACTATTAGTGGCCGAAATGCATCTTCGTTCTTCTTTAATTATCCTCCAATCCACGTGTTAATTCAAGAAATCTTCAAGTACAAAGTTGAAGAGCGTATTTAGATCTTCAACTTCAACGGTCGTGATCATTTTATATACGCGTGGATCATCGGCAATTCATGCTCAAAGTCACCACTGTCGTGCATTATTTCCTAGGTGCAGGGACGACCGAGTTTGCTGCTGTTATAGCCGAAGGTCGAGCTCGAGACGAGCTTTTGTTTGGCATAGGTTGATCGTGTTCTCGATCAATGGAGGGGGTGCGAAAATTCGAAGATGGAGGAGGCGGCCAAATGGGTTCGTTCGCGGTTATTTATTGGGGGGGAGAAACTTGCGTGCAACGGCCTTGATGCAGAGGCTTGAAATCGAATGGCCTTGATTTGGTTAGGGTTTAAAAATATAAAAAGAAATAGTAAATTAATTTATATAAATTCGTTTAAAGTTTAAAATGCTGTATCTTTGTCATACGAGGTCCGTTTTGAACGAAATGACTTGCGTTGGAATCGTATGGGTGAATATTATGCGATGGAGCTGGATTAGGATTGAAAGGAGCTATTGTGAATTTTGGGGAAAATTAAACGTGCGTTTTATTTTATTCGGAACGAAACACTGCAACGGTTATTGGAAGCAAGGTGAGAACTCCTCACTCAATCGAATTGTGTTTCGATTTTAAATTTTAAATAGTTAGATTTAAAATTGCTTGATTGTGTTGATTATATGCTTGGATGATAAATTGCTATCTGTTGTATTGAAATAGACCCTATACGGCGCATAATAGCGGATGTTATTTATTAAACACATATACCGCGATATTCCACCTTGAAGTGGAATTGGTATTATATATGTACTTGGAGTTGATTTTCCCGCATTATATAGCGGATGAGACACTATTGCGCCGCATAATAGCGGATGATATTTTATATAAACCCATGTACCACAATATTCTGTCTTGAAACGGGATTGGTATTGTGCTAACATCTGTGGATGCAGGGAAACAGGTTGGAGGGATCCAACTGAATTCCTCAAATAATTGAATTTTTTCAATGTTGTGTGTTGATTATTTATAATCTCTGTGTGATTATCTTTATGATTGGAATCATGGAAGGCTAAAATTTAGCCGAATATAATTTTGGTATCATTAGATACCAAAAATAAATAAAATTTGATTTTTGAAAATACAGGTTGAAAGTTATATTAAAAATTTATTTTTGAGAATTTGATAAATTTAAAAGAAGGAATTTTAAAATAATAAAGGTTTATTTTAATCTTATTGAATCAAAATTCAAAATATGGGAAAAGCTTTAATAAATGGATTTCGGGTAATATTATTCAAAAGTTGAAGAATTTATTCAAAATACGGATTTTAAAGAGTTTGAAAAATAAAAGAATTTGTTTCTTTAAAAGGAATTTATTTTAAGAGGAAATAAAATTTGAAATCCATTTGGGAATTGATTTTTGGTGATTGAATTTAAGTCTTTTTAAAATCCATTTGGAAATTTATTTGTTGTTTTGAAAAGAATTTGGGGAATCCATTTGGAAATTAATTTGGGTGTTTGAAACAAATTTGTGAAATCAATATGGAATTTGATTTGGTTGTTTTTGAAATCAATTGAAAAAAATGATTTGTTGTTGGAAGTGAATATTTGAAATCGATTTGAAAATCGTATATCAGTGGATATTTGGAAATTTAAATTCACCCTGGAATCTATAATGGAAACGGAAATTTGTTTAAAAATAAACATTGATTTATTTTGAAGTATGAAAATAAATTTACGGATTTGGAACGTAAATTTAAAGTAAATTGGTAAGGATTTATTTAATTGGTTTAAATGAACCATTTTGAAATGAAAGTATATTCTCCCTGGAAAGCCGAATAAAATTTCTGTATAGCTTTTAAAGATATATACATACATATATATATATACATGTATATATATACATATATATACATATACATACATACATACATACATATATATATATAATTCTAGAATTGGTTTTGAAAAGGATAATTTGGAGATATTAACTTCTTAAATTGTTTTGAATCCTTTAAGTAAAGGTTTATTAAGTTGATATAGAAATGATTATTTCTAAGATTTAAATCAATAATTGTTTTAGAAAATAGTTATTTAAATAGTTATACTCTATCTACTAATTTTTATTTTGAAAATTAGTTTGGACTTAATTTATATGTATTATTGGTATAATACTTTTATAACTAATATTTAAGTGAAGTGTTTAAAAGAAAAATAGTTATTTCAAAGTGTTTTCCAGATATATTTTGGATAAGTAATATAAATTATTTTAAGGGGCATTTCACTAGAAGTACAAACTATGTCGTACAATTAGTTTCTAGGACACACATCCACAAAAATTAGTTTCAAGGCCAAAGTCAGCAGAATAATTACTTCTAAGGACAAAGTCAACATTCCAATTACTTTCAAGGACATAATTTCATAGGTTTTTAGGCCTTAGAAACTAATTATTTTGCATTTTGTCCTTAAAAATAATTATTTCAGTTATGTGTCCTAGAAACTAATTGTACTTGCTAAAGAGGCCCTTGTGGCTAATTTCCACTTATTTTAAAGTATTTGAACTCGGCAGATTTCCAGTGAAAATGAATAAATATTTGGGAGTGTTTCCGCGTAAGGAAAATGATTTGAAATTTGTTTTCAAAAGTTCTAAAGGTGAAAAGTGATTTGAAATTTGTTTTCAAATAGTTGAAGTATGGAAAAATATATCTTGTATAGATATTTTTGGAAAATAAATAATTTGGGAAATTATTTGGAATATGGTGATGTTGTGCATATCTATTGATAGTTAAATAACCGACTATCAATATTTACCTTTAAATGGGTATTTGTTGTGATTTGCTTGAATTTGAGTGTTACACTTATTTTAAAATAAGTGCTCATTATTCGGTTTAGCTGGGAGAGGACCTTTGGGTCATGAATCCCATTCCGAATAGTAATACACCGTAATGGATAACATTTGAAGACTGGTGTTGAAGACCGAATATTGTCGAAAACGGAAGGATTACCGTAGAATGTCTCTGCATCGGCTGATCTTGGATATAGAGATTTTATCACCCTTTGTGATGGGAATTCCGGACGTGATTAGTGAATATCCGGATTGCAACGGCTTCTTTTGGAAGTGCCTTCGGTTCCGTTCGATCCTGGAACGGACTTGTATGGATGTGTGTCTGACGTTACAATTTGAGATGTAAAGCTGGTTTCTATTAAATTCATTTATGTGGGTGGCGGAGAATTTATTCTCTTAGCTTAACACCCTTCTCTGAGACGTACGTGCTCAGAGGTTATGTAGTTGATGGTTACTAGTGATACATTCCCAATTTGGTTATGTGGCGTATGAAGTGTTGCTGATCATTTGCTGATCAAAACATAGCTTTTGTGAAAAGCGTAGCTTTGTGGACGAGACTTCGTCGGACTCACAACCCGGTAATGGTCAAAACAGGAAAGATGCAGCAAGGTTATAGGGAGTAGCGCCACTTAGGGTGTGTGCATTTCCTTCTGGATAGAAGTGGTATCATGGTATGGGGCCAAGATACTTAACTTATGTGGATATCGCGAATATATATATATATATATATATATATATATATATATATGACTTTGTGATTGTTGTTGGTTGAGGATCCTCGGGTAAAGGTTGTTTACAACCATGGGATGACATACTCGTGTCAGTAGTTACCTACTTTTGCAGAGGTACCCCGGCCTTGTGTTGACAGAGATCCGGTTAGGTTCTCGGGGCATCCCGCCATAGGCGTTCCCATGTAGCAATAGGAAGTTCCTTAGCCTGACCATTTGTTGGAAATCCAATGAAACAATACGAGCCCTGTACGGTTTTAGTTGTATAACCTTCCATGAAATGTGGCTGTAAGGACCCGATTCTTCGACTTTCGAAAACCGACATCAATACGTTCACTGTATCAACTGCTTTCAATCGAATGCCGGAAAACCGAACACTTAGGGTTTTAAGAAAAAGAAAGAGGTAGAAGAAAAAAATAAAAAGATAGAACAGAACAATATCAGAATCTCACAATTCGCAGCGGAACAACATATAACAGATAAATGAATATTCATTAAAACAAAAGAAATGTATATTTTATACATTACATCACATTACATTCATTATCAGAGTTTACAACAACAAACAGTGGAAAAGAAATACTATATACTAGTGAATACGTCATGCCATCCATCTTGCCTCCAGCCACTCCTGAATTCCAGAATATCCTGATAAACCTGACTCTAGGCTGCCCGTGTGGAAATTGGTGGGCACCCAGAGTTTAGGAAGGGAAACAATAAACTCCAGGTCAGCCATGTGATTGGTGTGAGAACTTAAAACAGTTATTTATCTTTAAAACAAAGAACAGGATAATTTTAAAATAGATTCGCAATGCTTTTTAGAAAATGAGACTACCATAAGGCCTCCCGCACACACACACAATGCAAACGTAGAATCGGAGGAGATTTCTCCTTATGATAGTCAAAGATGCTTGATACGCATTAAAAAGAAACTTTTGATATTATTACTAGTGCATAGTGTAGTAAACATTTCGAAAGTAAAGATATAAATCTTAGCCAGCATAGGCATTTCGCACTTATGCCTACTATAGCTACCATCCAAACAGTGGTGACCACCATAAGTGAATGATAGGTTCTACAACTAAAACCGTACAAGATCGTATTGTTTCTTTGGATTTCCAACAAATGGTCAGGCCAAGGAACTTCCCATTGCCACATGGGTACGCCTCTGGAAAGACGACTCGAGAACCAAACCGGATCTCTGCCAACACAAGGCCGGGTTACACATAACTGGTTAACTACTGACACGAATATGTCATCCCCCAATCGTAACTGATCTATATCCGAGGATCCTCGATTTCCAATAACCACAAAGCAATAAATCTGCAGCAACAACATAGGTTAAGTATCTGGGCTCCATACCATGATACCACCTCTATCCAGATGGAAGGACATACAATAAAGGGGCGCTACCCCTAATAACCTTGCTGCATCCTTCCTGTTTTGACCATTTTCGGGGTGTGAGGTCCGACGAAGTCTCGTCCACAAAGCCATGCTTTATATAAAAGCTGTGCTTTGATCATCAAATGCTCAAAAGCACTTCGTATGCCACATTACCAATTTGGGAATGTATCACTAGTAACCATCAACTATATAACCTCTAAGGGTGTTAAGCTAAAAGAATATATTCTCCGTCACCAACGGAAATATATTTGATAGAAACCAGCTTTACATCTCAAACTGTAACGTCAGACACACATCCATACAAGTCCGTTCCGAGATCGAACGGAACCGAAGGCAGTTACAAAGATGTCCTTGCAATTCGAATATTCACTAATCACGACCGGACTTCCCATCACAAAGGGTAATAAATTTCTATATCGGAGATCAGCCGATGCAGAAACATTCGACGGTAATCATTCCGTTTTCACAAATATTCGGTCTTCAAAATTGGTCTTCAAATGCAATCCATAACGACGTATCACATATTCGGAATGGGTTATACGACCCCAAGGTCCTTTCCCGGCTAACCCGAATAGTGAGCGTTTATTTAAAAAAAAATAAGTGTAACATTCAAATTCAAGCAATCACAACAAATACCTATTTAAAGGTAAGTATTGATAGTCGGTTATTTAACTATCAATAAGTATGCACAACATCACCAGATTCAAATAATTTTTCAAAAATATCTTTACAAGATATATACATAATTTTCAGACTTCAAAAATAAATCGATATTTATTTTTAAACCCATTTTTCCAATTTCGTTTATAAATTCCATGTTGAATTTACATTTCCAAAATATCTGTGAATATACGATTTTCAAATCGATTTCAAATATTCACTTTCAATTTATCTTTAAAAAGATAATTCTCAAAACGTTCATTTCATATTGGAAAACATTTCCCTACTTATTTAATAATAAGTAATTCACAAATCTATTTATTTTCAATACTTGGAAAATATGCAATATACTTAAATCGAAATTAAGTATATATTTCATTCTTTAAAGAAAACATTATCTTAACACATTTATTTGAGTCAAAAACGAATGTTGCATAAAACATCGTTACGACGACCCAAAATCACTAGTATATGGATTCGAAATTTAGATAGATATATAAATCCCAATACTATACAAAAACATTTCCTTTCGGAAATCATTTACTATAACAACAATGTTATAGTCCACCATTTCCTTCTATTTCTCGAAAACGTCTATTTCGACAATGAATGTTGAAATCTATGGTTTCGATAGTTAATACATTTTAAAACATCTTTTTAAAAAATTAACTTCATTTTAAAATTTCACTTCTCCAAATCATACCCGTTTTATTCAATAATATATTCACTGTCCAAAATCGTGAATATACTTTATTTTCCCAATTCAATGTTTCTACACATTTATCAAAGATTTTCCACAGTCCAAAATCGTGGATATAATTCCTTTAATAATTTCTATGTTTACTTATCAAATTTATTTGATTACGGATTTATAAAACAACGTTTATAAATTCCATTTCTATTTCATAACTACTTCGATTTATCAATCACCTTTAATAACCAATTTTATTTATATTTCATTTACATGTCGAATCCAACTTATAAGTAAATTACTTATAATCCATTTATTCACAAATCCATTCTTTTATATCATCATTAATTTATAAATCTAAAATTCTTATTTACTTATAAAACTAGGTATAACTTTATTTTAACACCTATAAAAGCTCGTTTTGTAATCCCAATATCTTTAAATTATAAAATATCAATTTTATACATCTTTTATATAAACCGTTTATAATAATTCAAAAATCCCAATTTAAACCATTTTATAAATTTATCAACTATTTATTTCAAAAATCATGCTTTGGTTATATTTCACAAAAATCCTAATTTTTATAACATAAAAATTTATAACGTTTTAATTATTTAAAATGAATCAATTCGAAAATTTAATAAATGTATAATTTCAAAAATCACTTTTAAAAATCCCTTAAAAAATCAAAATCGTTATTTTTAAACTTCAAAAATGGATCTGATGATGCAACAATCCAAATAATCAATCACGACATCCAAACATCATATATCATCATATGATAACCAACAAATATCACACTATATGTAAATAAATAAATACGGTTGAGGAATCCGGTTGGATCCCTCCAACCTGTTTCCCTACATCCACAGACATTAGCACAATACCAATCCCGTTTCAAGACGGGATATCACGGTATATGGGATTTATACAATATTATCCGCTTAATAGGCGGCGCAATAGGGTCTCATCCGCTATATAATGCAGGAAATCAACAACTCCAATATATACATATGCCAATATATATATATATTGCTATATATAGTTATATCCTACTATATCTAATATCCCAACCAAACAGCAATCAATAACTGCAATCTAAATTTTCAATTTGAGTGAGAAGTTCTCACCTTGATTTTATTTTGCAATCCATTTCCATCTTGACTCGATTTTTCTTGATTTATACCTTGTATAACAATTGTATACATTTATTAACACTCGAAACAAATCGAATAAATCAATTTCACTTGATAAGTGTAAATTTCCCAGTGGTTTTATTTTGAACAAATTTTCCTTTTAATAAATTCATTTAACTAAAAGTTTTAATTTTTAACAAATGATTTCCCATTTTAAAAAAAAATATTTTTACCATTTAAAATGATGAAATATGCTTATCAAACAAATCAGTCATCATATATACATATTCCAGCTTTCTTAACCTATCATATATAATTAAATAGATTAATCAACTAATAATTTAGTTAAACCAATTTTTTCCTTTTTCCTTTAATAAATTTATTTAACTAATTATTTTGTTTAAACTAAAGTTCCCTTTTAAATAATCTTTTAGTGACTGGAATATATTGATTGAGTTAATTAAACAAATCCATCACCATAACATAATATTTTAAAAACATAAACTAGTAAATGATAAATAAATAAAAGTATACTCGTATATTCATTTTATTTTATTATTATTATTAAGATTTTTGATACACCTTAAAAACTATATATATATATATATATTATTAAAAAAAATTACATATGCAAACTGTGTATATACACACCCATATATATAGTTTGCTGCAGTTAAAAAAAAAAATTCTTTTCTTTTCACTAATTATATATAAAAAAAACTACATATTTATTAATATCAAATCAAAAAAAAATTAAATAAATCAATACCTTACTGCTCTAGATCGAACTCGAGACACTCAAGCCTCCATCGAGTCGCCTCCACGCTACAGATTTGCCTTTGAGCCCAAGCCCTAATCTCGAGTTCAAATCGCCAGCATCCAACGCCCCGCCTTCCCCGCGCACACGAGCAACCCCCCCTCCAGTAGTCGAACACGAGCCAGACCACGCGCATACAAGCCCTGACCTAGACCCAAATCCTTTGCGCGCTCGAACATCTTTGTGACGCCCCACCTCTATACCCACGCCAGCCAAGAACACCACGGTGTGGTGCTGTCAACTAGTACGGAGAATAAGGCTGTTGAGGAGCGGCCATCAATAGTTAGGCTTTACACTAGTATTGGTTATCTCGATAGGAGTGATATATATATATACATATATAAATATTCTTTCATTTTTCATCTCTGATTTATATTCTCCCATCGACATACCCCAATTCCAGTATAAAACGAACTACGATGGTTCGTAATAGTTTAGAACAGTAAATATAAAATATTACACAGATAATATAATGCGGAACACAAATAAAACAGAAAGTCTCATATATACAATAACTGATGTCAGTTACAATACATTTGATACAATACATATGACACGGTACATATGATACAACCACAACAGTCGACTCAGGAAGCTACATATACAAGTACATTAACGTATATAATATACATGAATACATATCTTCCTATACAATTCTACAGACTACAACAAAAGACGACGACTACTCCAAAAGATATGAAAGAACTTCATAGCTTTAGCAGCAACCCAAAGCAGAATATCTACAACCTAAAATACTCGGTCTGACCCGAGTATTAAATTCAAAAGAAAATAATACTCGGGTCAGTCTAATTCAAACTCAGTTATTAGTGCACAGAAGCAATAATAATTAAATAATGAATAGACGACAGTAATTAAACCAAATCAGAATGCAATTTAGAATATTGAATTGAAATAAACAAAACAGTTCAAACCATTGAAACATCAATTAAAACATCAGCTCGAGTAGGGCTGCAGTACACGCACGCGTGAACTGCCTCACCACTACTGCATATGTAATATGCAAAAGATCGATAAATCAAAACAAGATAGAATATCATAAAAGCCATACCGTGTGGCTGCAGTTCACGCTTGCGTGCACTGCCTTGCCACAACAGTGATAATGTACCCAATGAATACCGTGTGGCTGCAGTTCACGCTTGCGTGCACTGCCTTGCCACTACAGTGATGGTGTACCCAATGAATACCAACAGCAATCAAAAACTGCAGAGGTCAAGTTTGGACGACATAATTGCGAACCCAAATGTACACAATGGACGTACACTACTGGTTGAACAAGAATAAAATGAAACTGAGGTGCAACGAGAAACCGTATAACTCAAATGAGTGAATGCACAAGGCAGTGTTGCAGTTCAAAATTTCAACAGACAGAGATAAGTGCAAACAGCACCTACCAAAGAAACAACAATGGGACATATATATGTAGGCATATAAATGATGCACTACAAACTACTACAATGAACCAGCAGTTACAAATCAAAGGCCAACAGCTCTAGTCATATAAGAAACTCAAAACTGCACATATAGATAAACAACAACCAGATCGACACCTTTCCAGATTTAGATCCTCAACAAAGGGTGCACATGTCCATCAATATGACTCAAGTAAAGGTCAGGTCATAATGAAAGTATGATGGTAGAGACCAGAAAATAGTAACTTGATCAGGGATGCTGACTCAATCACATCAAACAAGTAGCTCGACCAGTGAACAAAAAGACTACACAATTTATCATGCACATGAATGCCCATGACTCATGACCTTCAAACTTTAGAGAAACTCAACCATAATAGAGTGAATGCAATTGTCTAAGTAAAGTCAAGACAAGCACTGAAATAAAAATCATCATAGCCGAAGTCAAAAAGGAACAACAACCAAAATTCAACAAGTCAAGTCAAAGACAAGACAAACAAGTCACATTACATAATCATGTTCAGGGCCGAGAAGTACACTTGTACAAAAAAAATGAAATTGTATGCAGTGACGCAGCCAAAACAGGAGTGAAACACTACAGGCAAACAAACTTAAGTGATAAAAGAACAAGGCTCAATGCACTAGAGTTCCAGATGGTACACGGGGTGATGACCTGGTACGGTGAACTACAAAGTGGCACAAGTGAAGTGCATAAGAATTCCAGATCTAACAATACAAGTGCGACAGAGATAAGGTGATGCACAAGTAGGTGCATGAATGCAAATATATACACTGCGATGAAGCATGTACATGAGTGGACAGCAACTACAATTGTTCATGAACACAACCAGAGATCAAATGCAGGTGAAATCAAGAATTGAACTAAAAATCCAATGTACACTGAAACATTAAATGGTGAAGTACTAGGCTTCAAGTGAAGCAGTGGACAGGGAAAACAATTGCAAAGCAATATCAATACGACAGTGGTGAACCACTGACTCTAGTAAACTGCAAGTGAAACAAGTTAATGAAAACCCAAATCAAAGCCCGAAGTTCAACCGCAGTTTTACAAGTGACCAAGGTCAACATCATTGCTTAAGAAGTATACATCTCTGGTGATGCAGCAGTAGAATGGAAATAGTATAGCATACAAGCGGTAATCCTCAAGGATGAACACACGTGATAAAAACCATGGGAAGTTCAAAATATACATCAATAAAGTCGAAGCCGACCAAAATTCACGCATCAAAATAGGCCAAAGCCAAAGCAAAACGACATCGAAGTTATCAAGAACAAAAACAATCGGTTTAAAATCAGAATTGATCAAAACATTCGAATTGAGCAAGTCCTAAATCACTACCAAGACAAAAATCATCAACATATACTTGAATGACTGAAGCGCAGAACGGAGAACGAGTTAGATGTGAGAAATAAAGATTTCTCACCTTTTTTTTTTTCAACGCGAAAAGAAGCAGCCGCAGTGAGCATCGAGGGATCGATCGAGCAAGGCAACACGCGAATGATCACTGATTCGATCAACTGAGGCGCGCCCACGATGAATTGAAGTCGATTGCCGAAGCCCTAATTTTTAGAAAGGGGAACGAACGAGAGACAAGGCCGCCATTCTCTTTTTTTTTTTTACTTTTAGGTTTAGGGTTAAATGAATGAACGGGGAAAAAGAAAGAAAAGGGGGGTCGGGTATACTTGCAAAGCAAATTTTCTCACGGCATCGAACATTTGAAAATGTTGGCCGAGAATTTATTTTAAATCCCGAATTTTCTTTTAACAATTTATAAATCAATTTTAATTCAAAATTTAAAAACTTCAAATAGAAATTTGCAACAATATTAATCTTCTAAATGTCGATTATTAATTGATGCAAATACCGGGTTGTTACAGACTCCCCTCCTTAAAGAAATTGTGTCCTCGCAATCATAAGGAATAAAAGGACAAAAGGTAACAACCACAAGAGCATGAAAGAATAAACTTGGACGTGTTTGCTCGATGAATTCTCTGGATTCCAAAGTGAAATCCATAGGATTTGAGAACCACTGAGCTTTCACGAGAAAAACATCTTTATTTCGAGGGTGCTGAACCCCTGAAGCAATGATGTGAATAGAAGGTTGCTCAAGAATAAGGATCGAAAATCCCTAAGGCATTTCCGTAATAGGAAGACGTGGAAAACGTCATGAATAGCAGAAAATTGAACCGGTACACTGGCGTAGTACAATATAAACGCCAAAGAAATCTTTTAATTTCATAAAAGAAATTCACAAATTCTCAACAAAATTTAATTATCAATAGATAATTCAGAAATCTCAAATCACAAATATTTAATTATCACAAACGATAATCAAATCGCAAATATCTAATTATCATAAACGATAATTAGAAACAATAATTATCTGATTATCAAAAACGATAATTCAGAAATCACAAATCAACGAATATTTAATTACCACAATTGATAATTAAATCTTAAATCGCAAATATTTAATTATCACAAACGATAATCAAACCACAAATATCTAATTATCACAAACGATAATTAGAAACAATAATTATCTGATTATCAAAAACGATAAATCAGAAATCATAAACATCCAATTATCAAAACGATAATCAGAAATTACCACAACGGTAATCAAATTTTAAATCACAAAATTTTCAATTAACGAGTCCGAAATTAACCGAAATAGCAAACGCACATGACCCATAACCACGAGTTTTACTAAATCGTTTAATTCACTTCATCGTTTCCTTGAAAGTGCAAAATTGTGTATTTTAAATAAATAACATTTTACGTTCTCAAACGAACAAGTCCGGAATTAAGCGAATCAGTAAAAGAAAGGGGTCATAGTCCTCGATTTTACTGAAACGTTTAAATCGCTTCCTCATTCTTTTGAAAGCGTAAATTATAAAAATTTTGAAAACAATTTTGATTTATATTTTGAAACAATTTTTTTTTAAAATACGTGATTAAAACAGCGACATCAGTAACAACTTCGATAAGTGGATTTTCACTCATCAAAAGTGTCACAAGAATCTTGTCAAAGATAGAAAGGGGTATCATACCCTAAATTTGTATTCATAACAAGTCAATAACACACGAGTTCACCAATGCACAAAAATTGATAAAACTTATCAATAGAAATCACAAAATTTGGTGAAGCACAAATTCTAGAAATCTACACAAGAAATCCAGAAATCACAAGATGAGAGTATGAAAACTCAAATGGGAGTATGGAAACTCGAACCGGAGTATGAAAACTCGAAGGAGAGTATGAAAACTCAAACGGAGTATGAAAACTCGAACCGGAGTATGAAAACTCGAACGCGAGTATGAAAACTCGAACCGGAGTATGAAAACTCGAAGGAAAGTATGAAAACTCAAACGCGAGTATGAAAACTCGAACCGGAGTATGAAAACTCGACAGCACATGTAAAGCAAAGCGAGAACGGGAGCACGGAATCTCACCTACACGTGAGCATGAAAATCACCAACACGTGCAACGCAAAGCGAGAACGGGAGCATGGAATCTCACCTACACGTGAGCATGAAAATCACCAACACGTGCAACGCATAACATAAAATATCCATAATAACATACTACTATAAGTATGTAAATAATGATCAACAGGAGATCAACCGATAAGAGATAATCAATATCACAAGAATCTTCTCAAAGATCCAAAGAGGTATCATACCTCAAATTTGTACTCATGACAAATCAATAACATATGAATTCACCAGTACACAAAAATAGGTGAAGCATAAAATTTCCAGAAATCAACTTAAGGAATCTAGAAATCATAGAAAAAGGGAAAGAGGCCTATCACATGACGGTCCGAAGACCAAGGGGTGCTACCCCACATGTGTGAATGGAATCACACAGATTGAGGTCAAGACTAACCAAAAAGCAGAAAGGTATGTGTGAATGGAATCACACAAGTGGTGTCTAGTCTGACCATCAGAACGATCATCATGATCAACGAGGAGTGTCAATTACACTAAGCATGTGTGAATGGAATCACACAGATTGAGGTCAAGACTAACCAAAAAGCAGAAAGGTATGTGTGAATGGAATCACACAAGTGGTGTCTAGTCTACCTCGCAAATAAAAAGACATAGCATGATTGCTAGTCTAATTCATAAAGCGATCGTCAAGATCAACGAGAAGTGTCAATTACACTAAGCTAGTAAATATAAAAGTTTAGCTTCATGTCCCATAACAACTTGCTTAACTTAAATATTTACGAACAAACTGTAAATCTTCACTAATAAAATTGTCACAAGAGGTTCAATCGAACAAGTCCAAGAATTAACCGACGAAGCGAACGCAAGCGTTTCATACCACTTGTTTTACTAAGTCGTTTAATTAGATTTCTCATCCGAGTGAGGTAAAGGTTAGTATATACTATTAGATTGGAAAACGGTTTAGGAAAAGAGTTTTGTAGTAAAATAGTTTTGAAATCGTTTGAAGAAAAGGGTTTTGATATTTACTACTAGTATAGAAAACCTTTATATTTTTAAAGTGACAAATCACAAAAATGATTGTAGGAACAATCAAGCACAAGAATTCACATATAAAGATGTGAATAGAATCCAAAGAAATCGATACTGTATCCATCAAAAGGAATGTTCACATAAATCCCGAAGAAAATGTTATCAAAGTTGCTAATAAACGGTAGCAACAAATCGGGGAATTAACAAGAATCGATTAAATTTGGAAACCAAATCAATTCACTAAAGTTCACATACGAAGACGTGAATAAAATCCAAAGAATTCGATTCTAAATCCATCAAAGTAGAAATACCTAAAAATTCTAGAAATAGAAGTTATCAAAGGTTCGACAAAGAAGATAACTAATCGGAAAAGAAGATTCGATTAACAATTAGAAAAACAAAGTAGAACGAGCATAAATGAATAAATGACTTCAACAAAAATGAAAATCAAGTCAATGCTGAAGTCAACAAGTAGTGGCCATAATAGAGTACAAAACGATTCAACATCATCATCAAAGGACTCAACGGCAAACCAAGTCAGAGTCTTGGAAATCAAGAATTTAGAAATTTCTCAAAAACAAAGTGACCGAAGTCGAATGGAAATCAAGCCGAAGAAAACATAAAATATCAAGTTCAGAATCGCTGAGATTCGAACAAAATCAACCATCGGCTAAATCAAATCAAAGCCGAAAACACAAGAATCAAAATCAAATGCATATGAATAAGCGTTAGGAATTCATACCTAACAATCAAAAGACAATCATATGCAAATATGAGAGATAAAACGTCGACAAATAGTTCTAACACATGTACTATCTAAGTTACATTTTATATTTGTTCTAAACCCCAGGCTCTGATACCAAGCTGTGACGCCCCACCTCTATACCCACGCCAGCCAAGAACACCACGGTGTGGTGCTGTCAACTAGTACAGAGAATAAGGCTGTTGAGGAGCGGCCATCAATAGTTAGGCTTTACACTAGTATTGGTTATCACGATAGGAGTGATATATATATATATAAAAATATTCTTTCATTTTTCATCTCTGATTTATATTCTCCCATCGACATACCCCAATTCCAGTATAAAACGAACTACGATGGTTCGTAATAGTTTAGAACAGTAAATATAAAATATTACACAGATAATATAATGCGGAACACAAATAAAACAGAAAGTCTCATATATACAATAACTGATGTCAGTTACAATACATTTGATACAATACATATGACACGGTACATATGATACAACCACAACAGTCGACTCAGGAAGCTACATATACAAGTACATTAACGTATATAATATACATGAATACATATCTTCCTATACAATTCTACAGACTACAACAAAAGACGACGACTACTCCAAAAGATATGAAAGAACTTCATAGCTTTAGCAGCAACCCAAAGCAGAATATCTACAACCTAAAATACTCGGTCTGACCCGAGTATTAAATTCAAAAGAAAATAATACTCGGGTCAGTCTAATTCAAACTCAGTTATTAGTGCACAGAAGCAATAATAATTAAATAATGAATAGACGACAGTAATTAAACCAAATCAGAATGCCATTCAGAATATTGAATTGAAATAAACAAAACAGTTCAAACCATTGAAACATCAATTAAAACATCAGCTCGAGTAGGGCTGCAGTACACGCACGCGTGTACTGCCTCGCCACTACTGCATATGTAATATGCAAAAGATCGATAAATCAAAACAAGATAGAATATCATAAAAGCCATACCGTGTGGCTGCAGTTCACGCTTGCGTGCACTGCCTTGCCACAATAGTGATAATGTACCCAATGAATACCGTGTGGCTGCAGTTCACGCTTGCGTGCACTGCCTTGCCACTACAGTGATGGTGTACCCAATGAATACCAACAGCAATCAAAAACTGCAGAGGTCAAGTTTGGACGACATAATTGCGAACCCAAATGTACACAATGGACGTACACTACTGGTTGAACAAGAATAAAATGAAACTGAGGTGCAACGAGAAACCGTATAACTCAAATGAGTGAATGCACAAGGCAGTGTTGCAGTTCAAAATTTCAACAGACAGAGATAAGTGCAAACAGCACCTACCAAAGAAACAACAATGGGACATATATATGTAGGCATATAAATGATGCACTACAAACTACTACAATGAACCAGCAGTTACAAATCAAAGGCCAACAGTTCTAGTCATATAAGAAACTCAAAACTGCACATATAGATAAACAACAACCAGATCGACACCTTTCCAGATTTAGATCCTCAACAAAGGGTGCACATGTCCATCAATATGACTCAAGTAAAGGTCAGGTCATAATGAAAGTATGTTGGTAGAGACCAGAAAATAGTAACTTGATCAGGGATGCTGACTCAATCACATCAAACAAGTAGCTCGACCAGTGAACAAAAAGACTACACAATTTATCATGCACATGAATGCCCATGACTCATGACCTTCAAACTTTAGAGAAACTCAACCATAATAGAGTGAATGCAATTGTCTAAGTAAAGTCAAGACAAGCACTGAAATAAAAATCACCATAGCCGAAGTCAAAAAGGAACAACAACCAAAATTCAACAAGTCAAGTCAAAGACAAGACAAACAAGTCACATTACATAATCATGTTCAGGGCCGAGAAGTACACTTGTACAAAAAAAATGAAATTGTATGCAGTGACGCAGCCAAAACAGGAGTGAAACACTACAGGCAAACAAACTTAAGTGATAAAAGAACAAGGCTCAATGCACTAGAGTTCCAGATGGTACACGGGGTGATGACCTGGTACGGTGAACTACAAAGTGGCACAAGTGAAGTGCATAAGAATTCCAGATCTAACAATACAAGTGCGACAGACATAAGGTGATGCACAAGTAGGTGCATGAATGCAAATATATACACTGCGATGAAGCATGTGCATGAGTGGACAGCAACTACAATTGTTCATGAACACAACCAGAGATGAAATGCAGGTGAACTCAAGAATTGAACTAAAAATCCAATGTACACTGAAACATTAAATGGTGAAGTACTAGGCTTCAAGTGAAGCAGTGGACAGGGAAAACAATTGCAAAGCAATATCAATACGACAGTGGTGAACCACTGACTCTAGTAAACTGCAAGTGAAACAAGTTAATGAAAACCCAAATCAAATCCCGAAGTTCAACCGCAGTTTTACAAGTGACCAAGGTCAACATCATTGCTTAAGAAGTATACATCTCTGGTGATGCAGCAGTAGAATGGAAATAGTATAGCATACAAGCGGTAATCCTCAAGGATGAACACACGTGATAAAAACCATGGGAAGTTAAAAATATACATCAATAAAGTCGAAGCCGACCAAAATTCACGCATCAAAATAGGCCAAAGCCAAAGCAAAACGACATCGAAGTTATCAAGAACAAAAACAATCGGTTTAAAATCAGAATTGATCAAAACATTCGAATTGAGCAAGTCCTAAATCACTACCAAGACAAAAATCATCAACATATACTTGAATGACTGAAGCGCAGAACAGAGAACGAGTTAGATGTGAGAAATAAAGATTTCTCACCTTTTTTTTTTCAACGCGAAAAGAAGCAGCCGCAGTGAGCATCGAGGGATCGATCGAGCAAGGCAACACGCGAATGATCACTGATTCGATCAACTGAGGCGCGCCCACGATGAATTGAAGTCGATTGCCGAAGCCCTAATTTTTAGAAAGGGGAACGAACGAGAGACAAGGCCGCCATTCTCTCTTTTTGTTTACTTTTAGGTTTAGGGTTAAATGAATGAACGGGGAAAAAGAAAGAAAAGGGGGGTCGGGTATACTTGCAAAGCAAATTTTCTCACGGCATCGAACATTTGAAAATGTTGGCCGAGAATTTATTTTAAATCCCGAATTTTCTTTTAACAATTTATAAATCAATTTCAATTCAAAATTTAAAAACTTCAAATAGAAATTTGCAACAATATTAATCTTCTAAATGTCGATTATTAATTGATGCAAATACCGGGTTGTTACAATCTTCTCCCAGTTGCAGTCGTGACATCCACCCTAGCGTGCCTTGACCACGAACTCCCCCTGCGCTCGCGATGACGTTGCCTAAAAATTGTTCGCGACTTGAATTGAGGTCGGCCCTGACCAAAATCGAACGAGACGATGAATTCGATCTTCCCTTTCGAATCGATTTGAACAGGCTTCGGCCATTTATATTTTTTTCTTTTTACTGAGATTTGATTTAGGAAGTGAGGGAGAGGGTTATTTAAAATTAAAGGAGCATGGTGGCACGATTTCGTATCGTGATTCTCTGCGTGATTTTAGGCGAGTTTAAAGGAGAGGAAAGTAGCTGAAAAGAATACAACAATTGTGATTCTTATATTATATATATTTTTCTAAATTCAATTTGGTTCGATATAAATTTTCTTTGACACGTTTATATGTCGTGTGCTCACATAACAACTCCGAAAAATACGAAATTTGAAATCAGGTAATAATTCAATATTACAGACCCAGTGGAACTGGTTTCGTCGAATTCCGAGACTATGCCTTAGAAGGCTTTTTTTTAAATATCGATTCAAACGATATAATTTCAAAACTGAACAATTCACTTTCAAATTCAATTCTGAAGCTTCTATTATCTTCAGTATTATCAATATGGATTTTACAAGCCTTTGAAATATTTTTAATCAGCATAAAATTGAAGATTCAAATTTATATTCAACTTTCAATAGATTAAACTTTATAATTTAATCGCTAAATTCAAAGTTATGTTGAGAATTCAAACTAAACCATCATTCAATTATTTAAAATTAATTAAATATTTTCAATTTAAATTGTTCAAAATTCTGGGTCGTTACAATCTTCCCCCCTTAAAAGAATTTCGTCCCGAAGTTACGAGTTAGGAAAAATGATCCTTAACTCGTCTACTATTTTTCACAATCTAAATAGTTTTATCAACTTACTAACCTAGATCTTTTTATTAGAGATTCATTATCATTTCAACTAGCTTTCCAACTTCACTTATAAGTTTCAACCAACATTGTTCTCCTAACAATTTAAATTTAAATTTAAATTTCAAACTTTCAATATTTTCTCAAAAATTTTCTGACACTCGAAATTTTCAAATAAATTTGCCAGCATCTCCTTTGCGCGGCTAGCTCGGTACGACTACAAAATGGCACCACGACCCCTCAGATTCAAAAAGAAAACGAAAAGCCAAGCGGCTGGACAAGAAAATCACCAAATTTCATACTGAAATTGAAATACGTACCTTTTTGTCGAGCAATTCAATTTTATCTTTGAAATCAAAATCAAAATCCCAATTCCATTTCTTTTAATACACCTGTATATCCTGCTAACAGTAGTATTCAATTCCAGCATTCAAACCATTTTACCAATTCCATTACAAAATTTTCAACATATGCTTCGTATACATTTTTACTTCACTATTGAAGTTACATATTCATTTTCATCCAATTTTGCATTTCAATTTCATTTGAATTCAATTTATCTTCTATTCTGAATATTGAATTTTATCGATTAACTTTCATTTACAATTGATCCATATCACTATTTTAAATTAGTTTCATTTACTAATTCATTTCAATTCCTAATTTGAAATCGTTTGTCGCTAACAAAAAAAAATCAACAATTTTCAAAAAAAATTCTAACTTCCAAAATTTTCGAATTTTTTTGGCAGAGTCTCCTTTGTACGGAGGAGCTTTTGCAATTTGACAAAAGATATAAATATATATACATCGACCCACTCGGTCGGAAAAACAGAAAAACAGTTCATATTTCCTATTTTCTATTGCATAGGCGTACCTTTTTAGCATTTTTAAGCAAAGCAGTTTATTTTTAACATTTGCGCAACCCAAAATACAGCCAAACGGCTTCCAAAACCTGCACTTACTCAGTTTAAACACATCAGTGACAAATATAAGAAATCTATTAACATTTCATTCATTTTCAATAACAAATATACAGATTTCATTAGCAATACATTCAAGATAAATTCCATTAGCAATTCATATGGTTTCGATTCATCTTTAGTCGCTTACGACCAATTCACATTCCATTTCCATTTAATCAAGTGGTTTACAACTCATGTTCCTCATTCTATTAATTTCTAAGCAAAACGAATTCATACCATTTTAAATGATTCAAAAATCAATTTTATTTTCTTTCATTAACTCATATAATTTTATACAATCTCGTTTGTGTCAAACGACAATTATTTCTATGCAAATTTAATGATATTCACTTAATAGAATATCCATTTTAGTTTATAACTAGTCTAAATTGATGCCAACTCAATTTATTTTAATTCCACTTCATTTGCAATTAATTCACAAGATTTTTCTTAATTCGAGTATTTATTCAATATTTACTTAAGCTATTTCACTTCAAACTCAAGTTTATCTTTTATTTTTTTCTTCCTTATAAACAATTTCCAATTTATTTTCTTTGATTGGTTTTCATTTATCAAATCTATTCCATTAATGAATTTTATTTCAAATATTTTCCTGGAATTCTATTTCCAATGATAAATTACATTTACCATTTATATTCACAATTTTATTCATATATGAGTTAATTTCCTTATACTTTCAATTCATATTTATAAATTTCATTTGTTAAATGAATTTATTTTCAAATCTTTTGTTATACCGTTTTATTTCTTATTTAATTCCATAAAACAATGATAATAATTCAATATTATCACTTCCAAACATCCAAACATCCATATACTATAATAATTCATAGAAAATGATTTCTTTTCTATACAAAAATAGTTTTGGGAAAAAATTTCTCGTTTACCCGATTCAAAAACAATACTGTGTCGGTTTATCTTGTTTAAGAGTTTAGAAACTCCTATCAACAAAGTTAGCTAGACTGCACCGACCAGAATCTATAAACAATCAACCGATAAGTCAACACAATACAAAACAATTTTATATTCACTAACAAATACGCGCTCATATCTATTATTACACTCAAACTCATTCTAGAGTACTGTTGACTCTATCTCTAATGAGCAACACCAACAGAGCCATGGTTTTCGCTTAACCATATGCTCTAATACCACTTTGTAAGGACCCGATTCTTCGACTTCCAAAAACCGACATCAATACGTTCACTGTATCAACTGCCGAGCAATCGAATGCCAGAAAATCGAGCACTTAGGGTTTTAAGAAAAAGAAAGAGATAGAAGAAAAAAAGAAAAAGATAGGACAGAACAATATCAGAATCTCACAATTCGCAGCGGAACAACGTATAATAGATAAATGAATATTCATTAAAACAAAAGAACTGTATATTTTATACATTACATCACATTACATTCATTATCAAAGTTTACAACAGCAAGCAGCGGAAAAGAAATACTATATACTAGTGAATACGTCATGCCATCCATCTTGCCTCCAGCCACTCCTGAATTCCAGAATATCCTGATAAACCTGACTCTAGACTGCCCGTGTGGAAATTGGTGGGCACCTAGAGTTTAGGAAGGGAAACAATAAACTCCAGGTCAGTCATGTGACTGGTGTGAGAACTTAAAACAGTTATTTATCTTTAAAACAAAGAACAAGATAATTTTAAAATAGATTCGCAATGCTTTTTAGAAAATGAGACTACCATAAGGCCTCCCGCACACACACAATGCAAACGCAGAATCGGAGGAGATTTCTCCTTATGATAGTCAAAGATGCTTGATACGCATTAAAAGAAACTTTTGATATTATTACTAGTGCATAGTGTAGAAAACATTTTGAAAGTAAAGATATGAATCTTAGCCAGCATAGGCATTTCGCACTTATGCCTACTATGGCTACCATCCAAACAGTGGTGACCACCATAAGTGAATGATAGGTTCTACAACTAAAACCGTACAAGATCGTATTGTTTCTTTGGATTTCCAACAAATGGTCAGGCCAAGGAACTTCCCATTGCCACATGGGTACGCCTCTGGAAAGACGACCCGAGAACCAAAACGGATCTCTGCCAACACAAGGCCGGGTTACCCCTAATTGGGTAACTACTTACACGAATATGTCATCCCCCGATCTTAACTGATCTATATCCGAGGATCCTCGATTTCCAACAACCACAAAGCAATAAATTTGCAGCAACAACATAGGTTAAGTATCTGGGCTCCATACCATGATACCACCACTATCCATAAGGAATGACATACACTAAAGGGGCGCTACCCCCTAACAACCTTGTTGCATCCTTCCTGTTTTGACCATTTCCGGGGTGTGAGGTCCGACGAAGTCTCGTCCACAAAGCCACGCTTTTTATAAAAGCCGTGCTTCGATCATCAAATGCTCAAAAGAACTTCGTATGCCACATTACCAATTTGGGAATGTATCACTAGTAACCATCAACTATATAACCTATAAGGGTGTTAAGCTAAGAGAAAAAATTCTCCGCCACCAACGGAAATATATTTGATAGAAACCAGCTTTACATCTCAAACTGTAACGTCAGACACACATCCATACAAGTCCGTTCCGGGATCGAACGGAACCGAAGGCACTTACAAAGAAGTCCTTGCAATCCGGATATTCACTAAACATCACCGGACTTCCCATCACAAAGGGTAATAAATTTCTATATCGGGGATCAGCCGATGCAGAAACATTCGATGGTAATCCTTCCGTTTTCACAAATATCCGGTCTTCAACACCAATCTTCAAATGCAATCCATAACGACGTATCACATATTCGGAATGTGTTATACGACCCCAAGGTCCTTTCCCGGCTAATCCGAATAGTGAGCGTTTATTTTTTTAAAAATAAATGTAGCATTCAAATTCAAGCAATCGCAACAAATACCTATTTAAAGGTAAATATTGATAGTCGGTGATTTAACTATCAATAAGTATGCACAACATCACCAGATTCAAATAATTTTCCAAAAATATCTTTACAAGATATATACATAATTTTCATACTTCAAAAATAAATCGATATTTATTTTTAAACCCATTTTTCCAATTTCGTTTATAAATTCCATGTTGAATTTACATTTCCAAAATATCTGTGAATATACGATTTTCAAATCGATTTCAAATATTCACTTTCAGTTTATCTTTAAAAAGATAATTCTCAAAACGTTCATTTCATATTGGAAAACATTTCCCTACTTATTTAATAATAAGTACTTCACAAATCTATTTATTTTCAATACTTGGAAAATATTCAATATACTTAAATCGAAATTAAGTATATATTTCATTCTTTAAAGAAAACATTCTCTTAGCACATTTATTTGAGTCAAAAACGAATGTTGCGTAAAACATCGTTACGACGATGCAAAATCACTAGTATAGGGATTCAAAATTTAGATAGATATATAAATCCCAATACTATACAAAAACATTTCCTTTCGGAAATCATTTACTATAACAACAATGTTATAGTCCACCTTTTCCTTCTATTTCTCGAAAACGTCTATTTCAACAATGAATGTTGAAATCTATGGTTTCGATAGTTAATACATTTTAAAACATCTTTTAAAACAATTAACTTCATTTTAAAATTTCACTTCTCCAAATCATACCCGTTTTATTCAATAATATATTCACTGTCCAAAATCGTGAATATACTTTATTTTCCCAATTCAATGTTTCTACACATTTATCAAAGATTTTCCACAGTCCAAAATCGTGGATATAATTCCTTTAATAATTTCTATGTTTACTTATCAAATTTATTTGATTACGGATTTATAAAACAACGTTTATAAATTCCATTTCTATTTCATAACTACTTCGATTTATCAATCTCCTTTAATAACCAATTCTATTTATATTTCGGTTACATGTCGAATCCAACTTATAAGTAAATTATTTATAATCCATTTATTCACAAATCCATTCTTTTATATCATCATTAATTTATAAATCTAAAATTCTTATTTACTTATAAAACTAGGTATAACTTTATTTTAACACTTATAAAAGCTCGTTTTGTAATCCCAATATCTTTAACTTATAAAATATCAATTTTATAAATCTTTTATATAAACCGTTTATAATAATTCAAAAATCCTAATTTAAACCATTTTATAAATTTATCAGCTATTTATTTCAAAAATCATGCTTTGGTTATATTTCACAACAATCCTAATTTTTATAATATAAAAATTTGTAACGTTTTAATTATTTAAAATGAATCAATTCGAAAATTTAATAAACGTATAATTTCAAAAATCACTTTTAAAAATCCCTTAAAAAATCAAAATCGTTAATTTTAAACTTCAAAACTAGATCCGATGATGCAACACCACAAATAATCAATCACGACATCCAAATATCATATATCATCATATGATAATCAACAAATATCACACTATATGTAAATAAGTAAATACGGTTGAGGAATCCAGTTGGATCCCTCCAACTTGTTTCCCTGCATCCACAGACATTAACACAATACCAATCCCGTTTCAAGACGGGATATCGCGGTATATGAGATTTATAAAATATTATCCGCTTAATAGGCGGCGCAATAGGGTCTCATCCGCTATATAATGCAGGAAATCAACAACTCTAATATATACATATGCCAATATATATATATATATATATATATATATATTGCTATATATAGATATATCCTACTATATCTAATATCCCAACCAAACAGCAATCAATAACTGCAATCTAAATTTTCAATTTGAGTGAGAAGATCTCACCTTGATTTTATTTTGCAATCCATTTCCATCTTGACTCGATTTTTCTTGATTTATACCTTGTATAACAATTATATACATTTATTAACATTCGAAACAAATCGAATAAATCAATTTCACTTGATAAGTGTAAATTTCCCAGTGGTTTTATTTTGAAAAAATTTTCCTTTTAATAAATTCATTTAACTAAAAGTTTTAATTTTTAACAAATGATTTCCCATTTTAAAAAAAATATTTTTACCATTTAAAATGATGAAATATGCTTATCAAACAAATCGGTCATCATATATACATATTCCTGCTTTCTTAACCTATCATATATAATTAAATAGATTAATCAACTAATAATTTAGTTAAACCAATTTTTTCCTTTTTCCTTTAATAAATTTATTTAACTAATTATTTTTAAACTAAAGTTTCCTTTTAAAAAATCTTTTAGTGACTGGAATATATTGATTGAGTTAATTAAACAAATCCATCACCATAACATAATATTTTAAAACATAAACTAGTAAATGATAAATAAATAAAAGTATACTCCTATATTCATTTTATTTTATTATTATTATTATTAAGATTTTTGATACACCTTAAAAACTATATATATATATATATATATAATTAAGTTTTTTTACATATGTAAACTGTATATATACACACCCATATATATAGTTTGCTGCAGTTAAAAAAAAATTCTTTTCTTTTCAGTAAATATATATAAAAAAACTGCATATATATATATATATATATATATATATATTAATATCAAATCAAAAAAAAATTAAATAAATCAATACCTTACTTCTCGAGATCGAACTCGAGACACTCAAGCCTCCATCGAGTCGCCTCCACGCTACAGATTTGCCTCTGAACCCAAGCCCTAATCTCGAGTTCAAATCGCCACCATCCAACGCCCCGCCTTCCCCGCGCGCACGAGCAACCCCCTCCAATAGTCGAACGCGAGCCAGACCACGCGCGTACAAGCCCTGACCTAGACCCAAATCCTTTGCGCGCTCGAACATCTTCTCCCAGTTGCAGTCGCGACATCCACCCTAGCATGCCCCGACCACGAACTCCTCCTGCGCTCGCGATGACGTCGCTTGAAAATTGTTCGCGACTTGAATTGAGGTCAGCCCTGACCAAAATCGAACGAGACAATGAATTCGATCTTCCCTTTCGAATCGATTTGAACAGGCTTCGGCCATTTATATATTTTTCTTTTTACTGAGATTTGATTTAGGAAGTGAGGGAGAGGGTTATTTAAAATTAAAGGAGCATGGTGGCACGATTTCGTATCGTGATTCTCTGTGTGATTTTAGGCGAGTTTAAAGGAGAGGAAAGTAGCTGAAAAGAATACAGCAATTGTGATTATTATATTATATATATTTTTCTAAATTCAATTTGGTTCGATATAAATTTTCTTTGACACATTTATATGTCGTGTGCTCACATAACAACTCCGAAAAATACAAAATTTGAAATCCGGTCATAATTCAATATTACGGACCCAATGGAACTGGTTTCGTCGAATTCCGAGACTGTGCCTCGGAAGGCTAGTTTTTTAAATATCGATTCAAACGATATAATTTCAAAACTGAACAATTCACTTTCAAATTCAATTCTGAAGCTTCTATTATCTTCAGTATTATCAATATGGATTTTACAAGCCTTTGAAATATTTTTAATCAGCATAAATTTGAAGATTCAAATTTATATTCAACTTTCAATAGATTAAACTTTATAATTTAATCGCCAAATTCAAAGTTATGTTGAGAATTCAAACTAAACCTTCATTCAAATATTTAAAATTATTTAAATATTTTCAATTTAAATTGTTCAAAATTCTGGGTCGTTACAGTGGCGGTAACCTGCTATTGAACATGGTAGCTATAGTAGGCATACGATAATGGTCGTATGTTGGCTAAGATTTATATTATACTTTCGGAATGTTTTCTGCATTTTGCACTTGTAGTACTAATATCAAAGAAGTTTTTCTGCGTATCAAGCATGTCTGACTATCATAAGGAGAAATCTCCTCTGATTCTGCATTTGCATTGTGTGTGTGTGCGGGAGGCCTTATGGTAGTTTCATTTTCCAAAAGCATTGCGGATCTATTTTTAAAATATTTCTTTGTTTGTTTTTAAAGATAAACTGTTTTAAGTTCTCACACCAGTCACATGACTGACTTGGAGTTTATTGTTCCCTTCCTAAACTTTGGGTGCCCACCAATTTTCACACGGGCAGTCTAGAGTCAGGTTATTAGGTCATTCTGGAATTCAGAAGGTGCTGTGGAGATCAAGAGCAAGCTGGAAGAGGCGAAGCGTATCACTTGTATATGATATTATCTTTTCCGCTGTGTATTCAGTTGTGAGGACAGGTTTATATAACTATCCATTATTGTTTGTCATAGTAAACTCTGATAATGTGATGTAATGTATAAAATGTATAGTTTTTTTTTATTTAAAGATTATTCATTTATCTATTATATGTTGTTTCGCTGAAGATTGTGAGATTCTGATATTGTTCTGTTGCTTCTTCTTTCTTTCTTCTTCTACCTCTTTTTCTTTAACCTAACAGTTCGGGTTTCCGACGTTCGATTGTTCGGCAGTCGATATAGTGGACGTATTGATGTCGATTTTTGGGAGTCGAAAATCCTAATCGTTACAATGTGGCTGCAGTACTGGCTGAGGGTACATGTGAACTTGCATAGGGTAAGGGTTTGGGTAATTTGAGGAATGTAGTGGTGGTATAGGCTATTGTGAAAAAAAAATGGAAGTGCCGATTCTTGATTCCCTGGACATCTTGAAATGGATCTTTTGAAAGACGAGGGTCAGAAATATACTCATCTTGAGGCTCTAATACCAAATTGGAAGGCACTGGTGGGTATGAAGCCATTTATGTGGAGGTGGCAGCAATTTTTGGTGATGAGATGAGGTGTTTTGCTGCGGAAGAAGATGGTATAGTGGCAGTTGAGTGTGCAAGCAGATGATTTAAGCAAGAAATAGCAGAATTGAATGAGATGACGATTTAAACTGAGGACTTAATCTGACAAAAGAGCTGAAATGAATTGCAAGAATTGTAATTTAGAGTGTGCAGATGTAATAATGAAAGAAGTATGAAATGTAATTGCTGAAAGTAAATGGGAATCAGAATTTTTGTATTGATATTGCAATGAAATGTAAATCACATGAATTAGAAACAAGTAACAATTTACCAGAAAGTTCAAGAACTGAAAAGGATAAATTGCAGTAAATTGAACAACTATAAGAATGCAGGAAATTAACAAGAGTGGTAACTATATATTTGCAGAAGTGTGAGGAACATGGAACTGTAGTTACTAAGATGAACAGGAACTGGACTGAAATTTGATATAAGATCGAACTAACAAGAGATTAAACTAAGTAACAAGATCAAATTGCAAGAAAGAACATATACAGGTAATTTGCAACATAGCAAGAAGATAACAAACAAAACAAGCAACAGGAATTGTGAATGGCAGAAATGAATTATAGGCAATATTAAGCAAGAATCATTAAGATAATGAAACATAAAGTTGCAGAACTAAGAATAAGGAACAAATTATAAGGGTACTGAATTAAATTGCAAACTGGAATGGAAATTGAAGATGAAAATTGTGTTCGTATTTTTTTGGCCATGGCTGCTGCATCAGACAGAGACATTCACAACACATAATTTTTTTCAAGAATCAACAATTTTAGAAAACCTTGATTTACATAGAAATGTTTAACAAGATTGCTTCACAAGAATTTATCACGAGAAATTAGAGGAAATATCAAAAAGAACAGAAATTTGACTGTAACAAGATATGGTATTTGGGAGTTACATATTACCAAAAAGAAACTAAAAGTACAAGGATTATCAACTAAAAAATTGGGAATTAACAGAAAAGGTAGATGAAAGGTTCAAGAACTCAGAACTAAATTGTAAAAGATGAACAAAAATGGACGGAAATTGAAATAAACTATATCAGGCAAATGAATTAACAAGATATTTCTAGGTAACCAAACTAAAATGTAAAGGACTGAGAAAATAAATTGGAATTGAACTGAAAAATGGAAAAATGGAGATAAACTACTGACTAAAGAACTGTAATGAACAGAAATGAATATTTGCGTTCAGATTTCTTCACACCTGATTACAGTCGCCTATACCAGAGTATATATAGACATATTTGAGTACAACTCCACTTGACTCAACTTGGCTCATTTACAACCCAGATAAGAAGTGATCAATCTTTTTAGGGTTGTTACAAGTAGTGATGACAATTTACGCAATATGTCAAGAAGAATGAAAGAAAAATATGAAAAGTACTGGGGTAGATGGGATAATACGAATATGCTGATATATATTGCTATTGTGCTTGATCCACATTGGAAAATCAACTTTATTAAGTTTTCATTAGAAATGTTTTATAGCAATACATGTTGAAAAAATACAGCTTGTTAAAGATGCTACCTTTCAATTATTTGATGATTATAAAATAAAATATGGAGTCTCAAATCAATCTAATGATATAGTCGATACATTTAAGGAGGATGACGAGGTTCATTTAACAGCTCGTTTTAAAAGAATGAAAGCTTTGAATAGCACTAAAGGAAATAAATTAGAGTTGGAAAAGTATCTCAATGAGGAGAATGAATTTGATTCGGCGGATTTGACATTTAGAATTTTGAAAAGTTAATTGTCCGAGATTTCCTATCCTTTCCAGTGATGGCTCGTGATGTATTTGTTGTTCCTATATCCATTGTAGCTTCAAAGTCTACACTTAGCACGGAGGTCGTATTATTGATTCATTTCGGATTGGCTTCATGCATCTTTCTCGTAGAAGAAGACTTGCCAAGCTTAGAACAATTAGAATCGGGTATGAAATATGTTTACATTCTTGCATTATGTTTTGATTTTTTTCAAAATACTATGATGTGATTTTTTTCTTTTTATCTGCAAATGTGAAGAAATTAGCTTTTGATCCTGTAACAGAAATGTAACATTTGGTTCAACAGATCTGCAGCAATATATTAATAATTAAATGTTCAAATATCTTTTGCATTTTTAGCCATAATTTGTTAAAAATTTCCTATAAATTATACCTACTTCAAATTAGCAATCATGCTCATGACGAAGTTATTCAATATGGTCAGTAAATAAATTTCCTCGTTATTAATTCATTAGAGTGTCAAACTTTCAATTATGTGTTCATCACCATTTCCTTTCAGTTTTGGCTTCATGATTCAATACTATATATATATATATATATATATATATCAATTCTTCTATGCTAATTTTAGTGATTGCTAGTATAATAACTTTCAAATTTTTATGTTTGAGTTATTATAAACTTTCTAAGTATGTATAAGTTGCATCCATGTATACTTCATGTACTCTAAAGGTCTACTAATTGTTTTAATAGCTGAACAAATAATGCTAAAGTAATTTACCAAACTATCTAATTCTAAATTTGTTGCATGTTTGTTATTTTAACTTCCTAATTTAGTATTGGATATATCAATGTGTATTTTCCAATTTCAGTACCCTAATTCCTTAATGTTTTCTGATTAAATTGATTACTAACTATGTAGTTCATCATATAATGCAATTTAAGTAAGTGTTTTTTCATATCTTATTAACATGTAATCTATTGCAATTTAATCAATGCAATTTCCATCCATATTTTATTTCCTCCGTCTTCTTTCCTCCTTTGTATGCACTAATTAGTAATCATGCTAATTTTGTCATATATTTATGGATCTTGATTAAAATTTCATCAATGATTCAGTTACATGGAAGTAAAACAAATGCACTTTGATTACTAATTTAAACTTTACTAATTCTATAGATTCGATATAATAACTTTCAAAATTCTATTTTTGAATCATTACATATTTTTTAATTGTATAAATGCATCAATGAATCATTTCCATATATAAATTTTGATTAATTATATTAATCTTAAGTACCTTACCAAGCTATCTAATTCTAAATCTAATGTATATTTTATAGTTCCAACTTTCTGATTTTGTATTAGACATATAAATGTATACTTTGTAGTTTTCATACTCTAAACGTTTATTGATTATGTTGATTAATGTGCATGAAGTTTATTGTCTAAAGCTATTTAAGTAAGTGATTTATCTATTTTTTTAACATGTTTGATGTTTCTTCTTATCTACAGGTAAGTGAAGTCATATTTGGACATGCTTTAGAATGGAAGAGAAGTTTGTACCCAAGGAGATTTTATTGGCTATACATGTAATATATTGGAGTTTTTTTAATGTGTATGGCTTGTGCTTTAACGTATTGTTTCAGATTTTTTGTGTTTTCAAATGGCATGTTTAATTTTCTTTGCTTACGTGTCATATAATGAAATTGCTTTACTTTTATTTATGTATTCTCTTGCTTTACGTTTAGTTGTCTATTTCTCTGAAATAAGCAAACAAGAGGGAACCTTTATTACCACTTCAGATTGTAATAATGTTTCTCACTTAGTCTTCAATAGTATATTAATATGACTTATATTAATAGTTTAGTTTTGAATTTTACAAAGGCTCAATTATTTGGCTGTAACCGGTTTAAGCGGACAAATTAAATCAGTGCTTTTTTGGTTTTAAGTCAAAATCGGTTCAGTCCGGTTCAGTTATTCTTTATGATAAAAAAATTTGATTTTCAAAATTTTAGCAAGAACCGAACCGTACCGACCATTTGCTCACCCTTACTTCTGATGATTACCCTTAACTAATTGGCATGTAACACATTGCTCCACATACTCGACAATGTCTTGTTTCTTTCCTTTTCAATAATACATCCTTTTTAAATTCTTTTACATCTTCGTCCCTCCTGGATGTATAGCAAAAAAGGAATAATGACACTTATCCAATATTTCCTTCTTCGGACCAGCTATGTTTGGAATATACAGCCTTCCACACACCTCAATCTTCCTTATGAGTCGAACTCGAAACTATTAAGATCATAAAAAATACTTCCACTCTACAATTGCCTCGTTCGATCTACTAAAATGGGATCCTCCTTTTGAGTATCCTGGATTTGATTGAGCGTGCTTGGTCGAACCTATAAACTGTTTAATATAATTGTTGAGCCAACAATTCTTCTAAACTAAATATCACATAAGATAATAAATCTAAATCCATCCATTCTGCCAACATCATAGAAACTATGGCCTTATGCCTCCTACTTAGAGAATCTATGACTATATTCCCCTTTCGTGGAGTGCTGAATCTAAAAATCATATGCAGTAATAATTCGAGCCATAATTATTGTCGAATACATAAATCTCTCTAAGAAACAAATATTTTAAGAACTTATGGTCTGTATGAGGAAAAAATTTCTCACTTAAAAGGTAATGTTACCATAGCTTCAATGCAAGTATAGCCGCTGCCAACTCAAGATCATGAGTGGCATAACGAACCCCATTCGCTTGAGTTATCTAGATGTGTATGTTATGACTTTATCACACTACAACAATATAGGAGAAGGACCTGTCCCGAAAGCATTTGTGTATAAAATCAGATCTATTTTTAGCAAAGCTAGCCGGCTTTAAAGTGGGCCGTTCCACTGTACATAATGAGAACAAACAGGTGCTCTGCACATGCACAGATCAGCTAAAGGGGCAGGAGGCCCAAAACAGAAAAAAATAAGCACAGGAGCTAGACAAAAATGCCTAAACTATGAATTAAGGCAATTTAGAACAACTTCTTAAGCTTTTGTAATGCTTCTTCACATATCTGACCAGATGAATTTTACACCTTTCTTCATCAAGTAAGTGAGTGGATTAGAAATCTTGGACAAGTCACCCTGCTAATCCAAAGAAACCGCTAATCTCAATCACTGACTCTATCCTTTTTAACTTTTGATTCACTTTGGCTCTAGTTGGATCGAATGAAATGCCATTGTTAAAAACTATATACCTCCAAGAACATCACTTCTTTCTACCAGAAGTGACACATTGAGAATTTAGCTTTTGGTGCGCTCTCAGAGTCTGTAACACCATACTCAAATGAATAACATGCTCTTTCTCTGCCTTTGAATATACAAATATGTCATCAATAAAGCTAGCAAAAATTTATCTAGTAACTTAGAACAATCTCAACTCATTGATTAAATGAAATATGCCAGAGCATTTATTAACTTGAATGGCATAATGAGCTACAAATAAGAAGCATATCTGGTCTTGAATGTGATGAGAGGAATATTGTCTTCTACAACTCGAACCTAATTGAAACCCTTGGTGACATCGAGTTTTGAAAAGACTTTGGCACCACTCAATTGGTCAAAAATATCATCGATTCTCAGTAGAGGATATTTTTGATAGCAAGATCATTTAATCTTCGATATGATCAATACAAAGATGAAGAGACCCATTTGCTTTCTTAACAAACAATGACGATGCATCCCATAAAGAGTTACTCAATCTTATAAAGCTTTTCTTGCTCAAGTTCTTCTAATTTTAACCTCGATTCCTGCATTTATTTTATGGTTATATGGTTGAGTGGCCAGATAAATGGTTGACTCCAAGAATAAGATCGATCCTAAACTTAACTAATCTTCTACGTGGTAAACCCGTAACAGGCTCAAATATATCAAAGAACCCTTTTACAATTGAAATCTTCTTAATTTCTTCATCGAGAGATTCCGTGGCATATAGAGAATAACCCTACTAGCTTTACTTCTTTAAGAGCAATGAGAATGCAATATAAATGATGAGGATGTTGTAGTGTAATCACCCTCTCAGCATAAATTGTTAGATCGCGATAGCACTCTAGCATGTTCAATCCAAGAATACTCCCGAATCCTAGAAAATCCATCACATGCAAATCATATAGAAAAGAATATCCATATAAACACATCTTGATATCATAAAGCTTCATTCCCAAATTAACGTAATCGCCTATCGAGCTAGCAACTCTAAGAGAAGTGACTAATAAATAACAATTATATCTAACTTCTCTACTACCTGCTTCGATACAAATGAGCGAGATGTATGTAACGACCCGCTATTTTGGACTATTCACATCCGCACATGTCGGACTTGAATAATTCAAAATAGCGAATTGTTAATTTAAATTTTGCAAAACTGAACATATACAGTAAGTAAATAATCATAGAATCACAGATACAGAGTAATAATATGCAGCGGAAGTAAAATGAATAGTAGTTCATGAAGCTACTATATATATAACAGAGTTAAATAAGTTACAACAGAAGTCTCGAATACAATAGTCAAATACAAGAATAAGAATACATCACTGGAATCAACTGATCATTTGAAAGCTGGATAGATAGTTGGATCTCCAAGCGAAGCTCCAACTCTAAAGGTGAATCTCGAAAGCTGAGCCACTCAGTCTGACCCGAGCATAAAACAAAACACAAAACACTCGAGTCAGGATTAATATTCTTATATCAATAAATCCAACTCAAGTGAAATAACAATTGAAATACAATAACTCAAAGGACGTTGGAATAACCATCCTTTAAGGATCCGTTAAACTATATACCATATAGTAGTGTACGCTAAATAGATAATGCCTATCAGTAATATAAATATCAAAATAGTGTTAAGGCGTTACCATTATCCCCCTTAACACATTTTATATAAGCGTTATAGCCTATACAACACCGTAAACTCCACCGTAAACTAGTGGGATATCAGGGAGTACTCCATAGGTATAACACAAAACAAATTCGTAGTGGTCGCGTATATAAGAATACAAGTATGACAAGGCACATGAGGCAATACCCAAGGTAGTGAAACTACTGTTTGCCTGATCCGGACTGGTGAGAACGCATCGCCGCAATGATCGCAACACTGCGAAACAACACTCCCAAAATTATGAGGGTGCACCAATCAATAGCAAGCAATGAGTAGTATTCGAAGAAGTGTGTTCGCTCGAGGTGGCTAACCCCATTTGGCCCGGCACGGCTCCTGTTTTAGTCATTTCCAATTTGACACAAGTGTCAAGGTTATCCATTATCGTTCTCTTTCTTCAGCCATCACGTACATCATTCCAACCACTTCATTCTGGATCACATTCCACGTATAGTTATTAAAATGGTTTCGGTTTAGATAGAGAGTATATCCATAACCGATTCCGGTCTCTTTAATAACTTCCGTAATTATTACACCGATTGGTCGTTTAACATATTTCAAAACCAAACCAAATTCAATTTCAATTAGAATTTGTAAACCGACATTTCGTTAGTCTTTCAAAATCAAATTCCAAAATTTACGTTTCATAAATTCACAATTTCATTTCAAATTTTCTATAACTTAATTTCTAAGTTCAATTTTAAAAACAATTCAAATATTCATTTAATTTCATGTATAAGTTCATTCCAAAATCATTTAACGTTCAAATTGATTTAAACTCAATTATCGATTTCATTCGATATTCATTAAATTAATTTATTAAAAATTTCAATTAAATTTCCAATTCATTACATTACTTTCTTAAGTTCAACTTCATTATCAAAGCTTCCTCATTTATTCAAATTAAATTTGTCGAATCCAATTCTTAAATTTCAAATCTTTCATTTTTTTCGATAAAATGCATTATATTTCTTGTTAAAGAAATTCATTTCATTCATTTATTACCTTCGTTACAAATTTCAAAACTCAATTAAAGAAATTAGTTTCACTTATTCAAAAATTCGATTTCTCTTAATAAGAAAATCCAATTCAATTTAATTTAATCGTTAAATAATTCAATCTATTCAAATTATCAATAATTTCAAATCTTAATTATTAATCATTTCAAACTTAATTATTAACAATTCCAAAATTAATTATTAATACATTTTAAAACCTACTTATTAATAATTTCAAGACTTAATTATTAATAATTTCAAACTTCGTTATTAATAATTCCAAACTTAATTATTAATAAATTTCAAGACTTGATTATTAATAGTTCCAAATTAATTATTACTAGTTTCAAACTTAATTATCAATAACGCCAAAATTAATTCTAAATTTAATTATTAAATAATTAAATTTTAAACAATGTTCTTTTGTCAATCACGACGTTAATATTTGTTTCAAATTCAAATATTCACATTTACATTCATTCGAATTTAAATTCCAATTTTATTCAAAACCTTGTTATTAGTCAAATAAAACTTCATTTTATTTTAAATCAAAACGATGACCAATCGGTTTTAATTTAAGTTTCTATCCTAAGTCAAAGTTATTTGGGTATCTATCATTTCAACCCGATTCCATTTCAATTCAAAACCAAAGCATACAAAGGGAACTTGCAGTGTGATAGCTGGGATGGTGTCAAAGTAAATAAACAAGCAATAGCATCCATACATACAATTCGATAATTTATTTAAATAATCCCGAAATAATCGTATTAATTTACATTTTTTATTTATGCAAATTAATATAATTATTTGTAGAATCCACACTATCATTTCATGTAGATTAAAGATTATTATATTATGGTTTTTCACTTGTCGTTCAATTTAAATTTTAATACTACATCAATTAATTCAATATACGTTCAAAGGTTCAAGGTGTAATTTATCAATTTCTACGTGTCAATTAACTTAGCAATTAAAAGGGGTCATATTTAACTAATCAATATTCATCACATAAAGTGGTCAAGTTTAACAAATCAAAATTCGATATATATAATCCATTTTAAATTGTTAACTATCCCATATCAATTCAACTTGCAAATTATTTATCACTTTAACATTAACAATTTAACGTCCAATACAAACATCAACAATCAATCAATTAACAGCCAAACTGTGTTATCATCACATATATAATTAACAGATAATGGTGTGAGATGTCACAGGTGAACTGATACAGGTAATAGCATATATAACAGTGTAAATAACTATCAACAACGTATTTCAATTTGTCGTTTCAATTAAAATCAAATTTAATAAATAAAAGAATATTAATCGTGAGTGATTGCTCACCTTTTGGGGCTAGAGAATACAGAAGGAGACACGAATATGCACACTGAATTTGAATCTCGAATCCAAGCAAAGCAAAGCAGGATTTGCACAATTTCAACGACAAAGCTGATTTATAAAGAGGGATTGATGAAGTCAAATCAGAGTTGGATAGAGAGATAAATAGGATAAGTGGGTTTATATGCAACTAAATATAACTATATATAGGTAAGATAAAATTCTAGATTAAATACGTATATAACCAAAAATCATTGGTTTAAATAGAACACATAACAAAGATATATCAATACATAGTAAAATTTTAAAATAATAAATATATTAAACCAATACAGAAAAATTCAAGAATGGGAGTTCCTAATAAATTATATACTTATAAACTTATATAACTTATTATATACATTTCAAAATCATTATTAAATCAAACATGTATTAAATAAAATCTTAATAAACTATATTTAAAAATTTATATTTAAATTAAACATATATTTAAAATATATACATATCGTATTAAAATCAATACTTATAATATATACGACCAAACAACAACATATTATACTACCTATATTTAGTTAATATACAGTATATACATATCTCAAACAATTGTTTATCATGTTATATTCATACTTTACAAAACAGTATTACATACATAAAAGTATAAAAGAGTAATCTTTAAAATCAGTATTAAATTTTGAAACTTACGTATATGTATCTCGAAATATGCGGAACATGCGCAGACTTTAACCAGTAATATACAAAAATAAACATATCTAACTTATATTATAATTTAACATTATTTTAAAAGTACTTTAAACGAAAATAGAAATTTAAATATTACGTAAATATATTAAATATTCGCCCTAAAACCGTTCATAGTAAAACTCTGCATTCACAAAAATGCTGTAGCTTATAAATCCCCTGTCACCAATATATAAAATATAACAACACAAAGAATTCTAGACTTCATATTATACCAAAATTACTATTTGAAAATATACAGTAACGTGTATAGTTATATACTTATAAACATACATGCCAACTTGAAAAACAACAAACTATATATACAATATGATATAACATAAATATATACAGCCAAATAACATAAAATCAAATCTGTAAACAATATAAATATATAACTTACTACAAAGTTTTACATAAACCAAAACACCTTTTATATAACCACTATTTATCCCAAACTTGTAGACGACGTACGTACATACTATTATTTTCCGGAAACGAAAGAAACTATGTCACATGGAGATACAAGGAAATGGATAAAGCTGTTCTATATATACAAAAACAGTCGAAACATAGTTATGCATAACCACACATTAACCCATATAATACTTCATATAATATAAAACTAATATATAAATAACTTTTTCATAACATTATATATTAGAAATAGGACACCAAACAGACTTCATATAAAACTACATACACATACAGCAAACAAAACTTACACTGTATATGTAATAGAACTTCCATACTTTGAAAGTCTTATGCAAATAATCTATTACACGTATTATATATAGATGAAGTATAGCACACAGTGCAGACAACAACGAAGAAAAATTAAGATATGCCGCATGGATTTTCAAGCAATATATACGAATACCTTATAGCCATATGAATGAGTTCGAGTAGCCATGGGCAGGGGCGAATTGATGATGTTGAGGTGGAAGCTCGGGAAGGTCAGGCGGACAGACGTGCGGAGATGGGAGAGGAAGAGTGGAAGGCTGGGGCTGCTATGCGTGAAGAGTTTGGTCACGTGCTGTGGCGGGTAGAACCATGGCGGGCAGAGGTCTGGCGTAGGAGGTGCGGCAGGATGAAAGAGGTGGGGCTGTGTTCAAGGCGGGTCGGTGGTGCTCAATGGTGCCGGACCTCGCCTAGCATGCGGGGAGGAGGAAATGATGTGGAGGTTGGATTTGTTCAAGTAGGCACGGTCGAAGGAGTTACACGGTGGCTGATGGCTTCGGTGGACGGAGCTCGGCCATGGGAGGAGCAGCATTGGGGTGGGCTTCTCGGTGGAGGCGTGTGTGCATGGACAGGAGGGAGGAAGCACGGTTTAGGCGAAAGACTTGATTCAAGCAGAGAAAAGAGAAGCCTGAAGGGGTAGGGGATCTGAAGAAAATGAGGGAAGAGAAGTGAAAATTGTGCAGGCAAACATTATATTTGTGTTTTAATTCCTTTGATGCCTATTCGTACAGAAGCATACGACCAATTATATTCGCCTTTCTCTTATTTTATGAAACCATTGGAAAAGAAGATTAATGCTTACTAATTCCAGAGATATTAAATGCAGATAGGTATTAGTTGGAATAGGCAAGTAGATGAAAAGACAAAAAGAAACGAAAAGATTTTGAAGCAGTTACCAATACGATTCAATGTTTTACAAATTTCGCCGTCCGTCGGACGACGAGGCACATATACAAACATACCATGGAGATCAACACGAAGAGACGATCAAAACGGTATACAGATATTGGTAGTACGATTTAATTATAAAAATTCAAATTTTCCCAACAGCGGAAAATGCATAAAAATCGCTGAAAAATAAGATCGATGGAGCTAAAGAAGTCCGAATTTGGAAAACAACAAACTGACATCTTGCTCAGAAGATGATTTAGAATTTTTCTATGTAAATACATTTAGGTTTCGAAAACGTTTTATTTCTATCGCTTTTTAACTGATTAAATTGAAGTAATTTTATGCATGAAATAAACTTTCATATTTTCAAACGAAAATTTACCAGTTGCTATGTTTAACTAGACGCATTCCAAATATCAAATTCATATTTCAAAGTTTTATCGTTTAAAATCCTACAAAATTCAATTAAATACGTTATTAAAACCGTTAAAATTTACGGGTCGTTACAACGTACCTATATCGAAGAGAACTCATACATATATATCTTATAATAAGACAATACATTCAACGACCGCATCCTGGGTAACGATCCTGAAATTTGATACATTAATTATTAATTAATTTTAAATAGCTGGTTAAATTTAACAGGCGATAAGAGATAATTTAAAGCTAGGTTGTCTAATTAGGGACTTTGATGCTTCCATTGTGTTTATAAATTTCAAAAACTTATATTTCAATATGGCATGACATAATTTCATTGACGTTTGAAAAATGGGTTTTTTTGGACTTTAGGACCACTTCAGCCAAAAATGATCCTCTTGACCTTTAAATATGAAGCTATAAAGCCCTAGCCTTCATCTTTGTTCTCATTTTTCAACTATAATCCTGAATCCCTTAATCTCTGTCTTATAGTGGATTAACTTATTAATCAAAAAAATTCAAAAATTTATAGTTCTATAACCCTACCTTATAATATATCGATTTGAAGATCTCGATGAGAGTAAGAGGCGGCAAGTGTTCATTTTTGGAAAGGAAGCTCAAGATGGACGAAATTTTATGCCAAAATCAATTGCAATAAACTGACTATGGTGATTTGGGTGATTTTTATTTCGACCAAGATTTGTGATTTTTTAGGATGGTAGATATCAGTGAGTGGAGTAGATTGGTGGTGGTGCCAGATAGTAACTCAACTGCAAAATTTCATCAATTTAGGTTTGAATTTGGCTGAATTAAAGCAGTTGTGGTGGCGAAGTCAGGCAACTTGAGGGGGTATGATGGGTAGAGGAGGCGACGATGGACTTAATGATGGTGCTTGGTGATGTTCAATTGGTCGGAGGAGAATGCAATGGCTAGTCAAAGCTAGTAGCAGGCGTTTGGCATGAAGATTTAGCAAGAAAGATGAAGATGAGCTTTAGTATTAGGTACATGTATTTTCCATATTTATAAATTAAACGATGGAACTTCTAACCTCCATAACTTTTTTATATGAACTCGGATTCAATTAGACTCAATGTCGAAATTCTCATTGGTTTGGCGCTTTGTTTGCTGAGTTTTGGAGCTTTTTTCAAAATCATATTAGTTTGATTAAATTATTTTAATTATCTATATTTTAAATATTAAATAACTATCAGTTTACGCAAATCTACATTCGTTGATGAGTGCAAAAGTATATTGATGATTGTTTGGTTATTGAGAATGTTTGGATATGTTATGCCTTAGTTTGATTACCTATGGTCGTTGTATTATTCGATGTTTAATTATAATTAATTATGATTTAAAATAGAACAACGATTCATTAACATAAAATGGATGAAATTGCATAATAATAGGGAAATATATAAATAAATAAATGATAAGGTTATTTACAAATTATGGAATGATATTTGTAAATAACAATGAATTAAAGAATTAAACTATAATTAATTAGAGTAATATAATAATGTTATAACTTATGAAATTCTTGGGGAATTAATAGATAATAACAAGAGATTTTTTGAATTGAAATTTGGTAGTTTAATATTACTTATTAAATAAAGTGAGATTTCTTATATAATAATTCGATTTTTGTATAGATTATATTATTTTGAGTAAATGACAATATAATTGATTTTATGGGTTTTTAGAAGAAGTTTATTATTACCGTTGTTTGAGTAATAAAAAGAAAGATATTTTCATTAATAAAAATAAAGATATGTTTTCAAAAACGTTTGGATTAAATTTTTTTTTTTTGAACGGCAAGGAGGGTTGAATGGACCCTAACCATCTTTATTAAACACACAAACAGTAAACAAAACAGAGCAGGCCAAACTGCTCCAACAAACACAGAGATACAACTTAGAATTGAAAGAAAAACACAAGACAAACAAGCAAGAACACAAGTACATACACCAACCCCTTAATCCATAGTATTATACGCAGATTGATGTGAAGCCTTCTCCCTAACCTTAGCTGTAATAACACTGATTAAGGCAGTAGCAGACTTCCTATTGTTATCAAATTCCCTTGCATTTCTCTCTGCCCAAATTGCATTCACATAAACCTTCAATATTAACAAATGCCACAAGGTTGTAGAAGTCATCCACCTAGTCTTCCTGAACAACCTATTCCACTCAGCATCACCATGCAGTATGGTATCATTGTAGCCAGCACTATTGAGACAAGCTTTCCAAATTTTTGATGTAAAACCACAGCCAAAAAACAGGTGGTCAGTATCTTCAGCAACAATATTGCAGAAAACACACCTCAAGTCCACTGTAAACCCTCTACTACATAATTTCACCTTTGTCATCAAAGCATTTCTGAGAGTCTTCCACAAAGAGAAATTGAGGCTATGAGACGTAAAGCTATTCCACACTCTTGAATGCCATCTAAATTTAGAGTTACCTGTTTCTCCAATTAGTGCTTTGTAAATGCAAGCAATTGAATGCCTTTCATGTTTTGCTGCCCATACATAACCACTACCAACAGATGGTAACTTGTAGGCTTTCACAGACTCCCATAGTTGATTGATGTTAGGGTTGGAGGTGTAAGGCAACATAATGACACCATCAACACAGTAATCATTAGCACTTGCATTAATAGGGATGCCAGTTTGAATTACCTGATCATAAGTAAGCATGTCATACAATATCACACCTCTTCTCACCCAAGGATCAAACCAGAACCTTGCATCACAGTCAGGGGAAATGATCAGCTGGACATGGGGAAGTAGAATGCTTCTTAGATTTAGGATGGCTCTCCACACCCAGCCACACAGAGGAGATGGATCCATAAGCCAAAAATGTTTATTTCCAAGGTGATGTTTCCTCGCCCACTTAACCCAAATGTTAGGTCTGTCATTAATCAGATTATCAAAGTGCTTAGAAAAGGCAGCTTGATTCCAAATAGGCAAACACTTAAACCCCAACCCACCAAGTTTAAGTGGTTTTTCCACTTTGGCAAAAGCAATAGGAATAAGTTTGGTTGAGTACATATTTCCAGTCCAAAGAAAGTGATTCATAGCTTTCCTAATTTTCTGCAGTAGAGAAGATGGCAGCAAAAAGCATCTGCTCCAATACACTGTCATGGCCTGTATAATTGATTTAATGATAGTTGATCTACCAGCCTGAGATATCTTGTTGCTTGCCCACCTGTTCATGGCCTCAGTAATTCTTTCAAAGAGTGGTAAGCATGCACTGGTCCCAATTTTCCTCGATGACAATGGAATGCCCAAGTGTATGGTACCATCAGGAAGGTTGGGAAGCTGATAATCATGAAAAATGGTCCGCTTATCAATCTCATTTAGACCAGCCACCAGGAGGTAAGACTTACTGCTGTTGACCTGAAGACCAGTGCACTTCTCAAAGGAGGTTAGAATGTCTTTGAAACAGTTTATAGTGGAGACAGTTGGCTTCATGAAAAGAATCACATCCTCAGCAAAGAGCAGCGAAGTAATGTTAGGATTCCTGCATTTGGGATGTAACTCAAATTTATTCAGTCTGACTTGCTTGTTTATAAGTTGAGTAAAAAATTCCATGACAATAATAAACAGATAGGAGGACATTGGATCCCCCTGCCTGATTCCCCTTTTACTTCTGAAATAACCAACATTGCCCCCGTTATAACATAGGGAGTAAGATACAGTGGATATACACGTATATATCCAACTAACAAAATGGCAAGGAAACCCCATTAAACTCATAATACCAGTTAAAGCTTCCCAACACACTGTGTCATAAGCTCTTCTGATGTCAAGCTTCATCATAGCTCTAGGAGATACCTGGCTACGACCATACCCATTTAGAAGTTCGTGAGTGACCAACACATTGTCGAGGATACATCTATTGTTCAAAAAAGCAGATTGATTGTCAGATATAACAGATGGAAGCACAAGCCTGAGCCTTGAAGCAATGACTTTAGATATGCATTTGTATATTATGTTACAACAAGCAATTGGGCGAAAGGAATGTAAAGTTGCAGCATGTTTTACTTTGGGCACTAAACACAGATTGGTAGCATTGATAGGTAATGGCAATTTATTATGAGAAAAGAAATTATGCACTGCAGCTAACAGGTCATCAGCAACAATATCCCAACATTTTGTAAAAAAGACAGCATTAAAGCCATCAGGGCCACCACAAGAATCTCTCTTCATTCCAAACATAGCATTATATATCTCTTCATTTGTCACCGCTGAGGATAACAGCATCGTATCATCAGCAGTCAAAACTGGCATAGGGGTATTCAAGAGCTCATTTATAACTGGCGTCACTGTTTCATTGGGGGAAAAAAGGTCAGTGTAATGCTTGAGGAATGCCTTGTCAATGTCATGGGGATTATTTAATATGGAACCATCATCACACTGAATTTGGTAGATGTTTCTTTTGGCATTTTTAATTTTAAGGGAGGTGTGAAACAACTCAGTGTTCCTATCCCCATGCAGATCCCACTCTTTCCTCAACTTTTGTTTCTTCATACTTAGCTCAGCAGTTAGGGCATCAGATAAACGCTTCGTTAACTCATGTTCCTGTTCTGAAAAGATAATATTACCTGGATCTTCAAGCATCCTCAGCTGGATTGTTGATAGCTCTCTCTGCAAGACAGAAGAGTACTTGTTACCATCACCATACTTGTTCTTGGCCCATTTCTTTAAAGCTTCCTTGGTGGCCTTTAGTTTGCACTGCAATATAGTCATTTTGTTACCACTTTGAGGACATTTCCAAACTTTAATAACTAATGGCATAAATTCTGGATCATTTATCCAGGTATTAAAAAATTTAAAACTTGAGTTTCTTTTAATGGCATCACACTGAGGAGCTAAGAAAACAGGAGAATGATCTGATAGAAGTGGGGGAAGAATATGATTTAGGGAGTTGGGGAATTGCGTTAAGGCTTTAGTGTTTTGAAAAGTCAAGTCCAATCTACTCATGGTCCTCACACCAGAGCGACTTTTGTTATTCCACGTATATTTTGGTCCAACAAACGCTGCTTCATGTAAATTTGAGGTAGTTATGGCAAGGTTGAGAGGGGCAATGTCAGAGATTGAAAGTGGTTTGCCACCACAGCGGTCGTCAGCGGACAGCATGCAGTTAAAGTCACCCATGACAAACCAAGGGTGAGTTTCCTGCCTAAGATGTGGTAAATACTCAAGCATTTCCTGCCTTGCAGTAGGGTGGTTATCTCCATAGATGAAGGTCAGGTAAAAGGATGTAGAGGTTGAATGGTGTAAAGCTTGAAAATGGATGAATTGCTTATGGGATAATATTGGGGTTAGGGAGTATAAGTTGGGATCAGACAGCACCAAAATTCTTCCATATGGTGCCTCATCTAAATTATGATGATAGCTCCATAGTGGGTTATAAAGTTTGCAGCTTTGAGGGTAAGATCTTTGTTAAGTTTGGTCTCAAGAATGCCAAATATGCCTAAATTATTCTCAGAAATTAAGTGTTTTGCTTGCACAAGTTTGATTTCCAAATGTGCTCCTCGAATATTCCAGAATCCAAAATTTTGTAACATGGGATATTAAGGTAATGGATTTTGTAATCGCGTAGACCTACGAAGGCCTGAGTTAGGAGTTTTTTCTTTATCAGGTAAGGTTTCTCCATATTCAACATAGCAACCTTTATCAAAGTCAGTCAAAGATTTCTCCTTTTTTTTCCTGACATTGCAAAGGTTAATATTATTTGGGATTGGAGTGTTGAGATGGTCTTGCTGAGGAAGATCATGTTGTTTTAGATAACCAGGTGGTGGTATGATGTGTGAGTAAAGGGTTTTGGGTAGGTTGCATGGGGGTGTGGATTCAACAGTAGCATGCATACTGATATTGTGTGCATGTGTAGCAATATTTTGCTCATGAGGTAGAATCTGACTATGGGAACAAGAAGCATTTTCATGAGAGGTTTTATTTTCCTCGTTGCAGTATATTAATGAAGGCACAGATATACCATCCACTATGACATTGTTATCAATAATGTTTGCATTTCCTATTGAATCAGGTACCTCCTTTTCTTTTTGTTTTCCTTTTCTCACTTCCTTTCGTTTTGTCCTTCCACTTACTACCAGCTCCTGAACAAGCTTGCCATACCTATCTGCTAGATGATAGTTTGCATCTAACTCAGCAACATCACAGTGTTTAACATTGTTCATGTTGTTCACAGCATGCATTCTCTCATTAGCCTCTATAACTTCCTTGCAGGCAATAACAGTAGTTCTAATAAACCGTTCATCTTCTTTTTCACTTCCTCCTTCCTCACACTGATCTTCATTTACATCACTTACTTCTTGCAAAACTTGGAATTTATTTCCTAACTTCATTCCCATCACCTCAACAACCTCTCCTTCTTCAACTTGCTCTTCCATATTTCCTTCTGTATTCAGTGTTGCACTTCCTTCTTTTCTTGTTTTATTGTCACTTCCATTCCTTGTATTACCTAACCCAGTATTCTCCTTTATCTTAATTGACTCATTTTTCCTTTTGTTTCCATGTTCAACTTTCTTCCATATCCTGACAGAATTATTTTTGGCATTTTTAACATTTTGTTCTTTCTCTGCTGTGTCTTTTTCTGGTACTTGTTTTGGTATGGTATTCTTTTTACTATTCAGATTTTCATCTATCATAACACTATTCTTGCAACTTGAAATGTCGTGCCCAAATACCTTACAAGAAGTACAAGCAAGTGGTCTCCACTGATATTCCACAAATACAGTTTGCCTTGTTCCATCCTTGCACAGTACTTGGAAGTTGTCCACAAGGTCAGAGATAGGTGTCACTTCCACCAATGCTTTTGCGTAGGTTAGCCTTTCCATTTTCTCCGTACTTTCATCTAGACATTTTACACTTCCAATTCTTCCTGCAAGCCAGTTGATACCAAGAGGGGACCATGCTGCTAGTGGGATGTTGTAGATATGTATCCATACTGGCAATGAAGTGACCGATCCACACACGTTACTTACCGTGGGGTCCCATTGTTTAATAATAAACAATTTATTCTTCATTATTATCGGATCATCCTTGATGATCTTGCTCCGATCATCCTCATTAGAAAACAGGAATAGGAAGACAACACCATCAGACTTGACTTTTATATTTCCTTTCAATCGCCACACACGTTTGAGATGTTGAACTACCGCAGTAAACGACAGGGGTTTATCAAGGAAGAACCCGACTAAATAATCACACCATATGCTTTGCCCTGCTTCCTGAACAACATCAGGTAGAACAAGAGCATCACCATCAAACTGATTAATAAAGTTAACAGGTATGTACTTCCCCGCATTACGTGGTTTATTCTTGAAAAGAGAAGTCCATGTCTGTTGACTAGAGGTAACGGGATGGGTGGAAGACTGTGCTAACTTGGAAGTATCAGAGGAAAGGGAGGGAGCATCAGTAGGCACAACCAAAGAGGTAGACTGATGCATTGGAGGGGGTTTAGGTTCAGGTAAGGACGACACAAGGTTAAGGGTTGAATGGCCTGCAGCGGGTAGTGGAATGATGTGGGATGGGTGGCCTGGAATGGGACGAGGAGAAGGGTGCTCTGCCATTAAAAAAAGAAGAAAAAAGAAGAGGGAGTTTTGAATTAAATTATTATTATTTGAGATGAATAATGATAAGCAAGATGCTTTAAGATATAGATAAAATATTGTTATTTCTAAGGTGATAAATTAATTGGTTTTGGAAAGTATTACAATGGTTTGAATGTAGACATAAAATAATAATATTATTTTTTGAATAGTAATTTGATGTAAATTACTATTTTTGATTAAAATGATATGTTTTGAAGTATATGTAGTGATATAGGGTTTTGGAAGTATACAACCATTTTTGAAGAAATATTATTGATTGGATATAAAATAGATAAAAGTATTCTATAATTAACAATAATAAAATGATTTTATACAAAATAGAATAATGGTCGAAGATATAACATTTTGGACGATTGTAAAATACGTATAACATCTTGGAAAAATGTGAACACTTTATATTTAAATATAGGGATTATTTAAAAATTTGAATTGTGAATTTAAAATTAATTAAATAGATTTAATAGACTTACTAAACTCTTATTAGTTAATAAATACCAAGGTAAAATCATTTTTTAATTTTTGTTACATAAATAAATAGTTCGGTAAAAAATTAGAAATGCGACCGAAATTCATTTTTTTGAATTTTCTACTCTTTATCGAACAAAAGTTGTTGTAACTATTACACATACACTAGCACATATATAGTGTACACATAACTTATAGGAATAATTAAATCACTAACTAAAAGTATTAACATTATTCACTTTCTAGAAGTTAATTAAAAGAGAGAAGACTTTTGCTAATTTTTGCAACTTTTTATCTAATTTGATGGCAAATACTTAAGGCCACATGGATGGCACATGGGTGTATGATATGGTAGTTGAAATATCTAAGGTTAGGAGGGAAATTTGGATAAGGGGTAGTGGATGTCATTTGCCAAATTTTCAATTCTACAAAAGAAGCACCTTGCTTTATTTCAATTTTACACTTTCCATTTCTTTTACTCTCATTTCTTCATCTTATTCCTTCTTGTCTCCATATATTTTCTTAAGTAAAACATTGTAAAAACACACTCATTTCTCCTCTAAAATATTAAATAAACCTATAGTAATATTGCAAAGATCTCTACCATTCCAAAGTCGCAAATTTTGAACCCCAAATACCCTATTTTAACCATGTGTGTGAGATTTAAAGGAGAGTTCTCCGGCTTTGGTTGAGCTAAGGAAAGAAATGTAGGTTGCTTTGGTCATTTCTTGGTTAAGGAGGGAAGCTTGTATCTTTGTTTGAAGTTTAGCTTTGGAAAAAATAAGTTAATCTATCTTTAAAGAGGTTATAAAATTGACAAAATGTTGTAAAAAATAAATTATTGTTAATGTTGTTTATACTTGTGTATATTACTTGTTTGGATTTGTTCCCACTTGGTAGTAGATGGCATACACAACCGCTATTTTGTAGGGGCAAAAGGCAAGAGGAAGTCGAAGTGTTTTCATTGTGAATAGGTTGCTATGGAACCCTTCGAAGAACACACATATATGTGATTTACATGAGACTTTGTAGAGAAACCCTAAGGGGTTTCTCGTCATTATTGACTTACTTTTATAAGCATCTTACTTATACAAATGTTTGTTTGTTGTTTGAGATGTTAAAATATCAAAAATATTGAATAGTGGAATAGTCACGCTTTCGCACTTTGGAATTGCATTATTGCACTTTGAAAATCTCGTCTCATTAAATCTTGCGTTTGAAATCCTGTGCTTGTTGTTGCATCATTAAGTATTTCGTCATTCTTTTATGTTTTTAAATTGTTGTTTGGACCAAATTTCGATGGCTCGGAAACGGTTAAGAAAGTTAACTCCAATGTACTAAAAATATGGAAAGTTTTGGCTGCGGTTTTGCAGTTCGAAATTCAAATTTTAAAACAATTTTCAATTGGGTTTTGTTGACTTCAAATTCTCTAAATTTTTGTAAATGCATACTAGACTCATATTAACTTGTTCTAAAAATATAATAGAATATTTATACTTTGTAAAAATGTGGAGAAAATTCCATTTTAAAAAGAATGAATTTAAAGGAATTTTCCATACTTTTTTAGTGGCAGTTTTGCCGCACTATTCCCGACCTTTAATAAACTTGATTTTTCTTCGTCAATATTTTTGGAGTATCTTTATAACTTATATTAAAGTGTTTTAAAGTGGTTTGGAATTTATATAAATATTTAAAAGAAGAAGTTTTTATTTTGAAAATAAGGAAAGGAAATGGTTTTGAGTTCTAGTATGTATTGAACTTGAGATATTCTTTTTTAAGTAATATTTGAAATGGATGCTTTAAACTATATTTCAAGTATTTTTGAGTTTATTGAAATTGAAAAGGGAGCATGGATTACAACACCATTGTTGTAATAAATGTTTTCTAAAAAATGATAAATGAATTCATGGATTATAACACTTTTGTTATAATAAACGATTTCATAAAGTTATTGAGAAAACTTGTTACTTGACTTAATTAGTGTTGATATTCTTAAATCTTTAGAGGAGTTTTGTTTTAAAGATAATAATAAGAGATTTGTAAATGATATTTTATAAATAAAAAGTCTTTAAAAATTTTGTTTTAAAGAAAAAGCTAAGCGTAATTTATTATGGATTTATAATAAACAATGTTATTTAACCCTTCTTTTTGATACACTTAGAAGTATAATTAGCTCTTTAAAGGAATATTTTAAAGAAGTGTTCTAAAATATTTATGATGTGGAAATCAAGCACAAATGTGAATCAAATGTTTTATAAGTTTAAAAGTTTGTTTTCATTCATGAAATGGATTTAGTTTTATCTTAGTACCAAACATCGAGAAAGTAGATTCGTTGCTATCTATGAGATTTACAAACTAGAGTATCTAGGAAAAGCCAGGAGAAACCAGTGCCCTGACTTACGTAGCTTCATTTTTAAGCGAGTATTAGTAAGAGTTGAAGATTGAAATTTGGTGGCAAGGGTAAGAAATATAATTTCCATAAGCAATGTCACTCATATGGAAAGGATTTAGGCATGTGATTATCGCTAAACATTAAGGAAACTCTTGCTATTCTTAAAGTTAAGAATGTATGTCAAGTCAAGGTAGGAAGCAACACTTCCCTAACTTGTCCGACTTCGTCTTTTTCTTAGGGCGGTACTAGTTTGAGATTGACGAGTTGTGTTAAGTACATGAGATTTTAATTTCCGTATACGATCATTCTTGTTATTCCTGATAGTTGATTTATTGACTATCAGTTTTAATATCCTTTTTCGTGTTTCATCGATTCAAAACGATTTGCTGCTCTTTGTTGCTTGTTTGGAGCATTGATATCCATCTTGTGTTTCGTCAATCTAAGAAGATTTGTAGCTCATCTAAGCATTGGCATCTAGCACCAGAGATAACTAAAATCAAAGAGCAAGTGGAATCCAAGATATATGGGTCGCACCCATTAGGTATATTCACATTTATCTAGAAAGGTTAAGGTTGCATCCATGCGGTGAAGTAAACATATTTAGATTCTTGAATGTTGTTCATGAAGGTCTAACATGGAAGTTCCCGAGAGTGATACGTATTTGGCGTAGGCTCTTAAGTATATTTTATCTAGATGTATATTTTCATTGTAGAGGGTGCACCCTCCTAGTCATGTTGGATAAATTCATTCTCCTTATTTTGATTCAAACCTTAGAGTTAATCCTTTCTTAATTGCATCAAGAAGTGCCTTGTGCTCTTCTCTATGTTTAATTATGTTGTGTCCATTCACTATGCCATAAAGTGAATCAGAAAATAGTGATCACACAACATAAGGTTGATTTCATGTTGTCCTACTTTTTCACACAACACATTGAAAAATCATCTGTTTTGTGAATAGCAATTGAAGTCTTTCATATGTTGTCTGAATAGCCTATAAAACCTCTATGTACATGCTTATTGTTCAGACAACATTTTATATGTCGTCTGATGTAGGTTATAAAATGTTTTTAAGTTTTAGCTCCATCTTTTCCCTTCCAATTAGTGATCGCTTTTTGTACCCCTTGATATTTTTGTCTTCCTTATTTATTTTTGTTTCCCCCTCAAATCAATTCATCGTCTGAAAAAATCGAGCATCTTTCGAAATTAGGGTTTCAGCTCCTTTGAAATTCATTTGAATCATCTTGCTCCTTTCATTCCTAGTTGATTGTGTGCTTTGGTTTCATCGCTATTGATGGTTGCGACTCCTTGTTGAGTTTTCTTCGATTGATATTGGTATGATTGTTGCCCCTTTAGATTTATATTGTTCTTGACTTTGATTATCCTACCAATGATGAATTGGGTTCTTTATAAAGGAATTAATTTCTTATATTTTCATATATATGCTGAGATTTGGATTTCAAAGTATTTGCTTGGACATTTGATTCATGTTTGTACCAAAATCAGGCACAACACTCTTCGAAAGTGTTTGAAGAGATAAAATGAAGAAAATAAATGTAAAAAGAGGATTATCTAACAAACACTCTAAACAATAATCAGAAAAATAGCAGAGAAACACCAAGATTTAGAGTGGTTCGGCGTATGACGTATGTCCACTATGAAATGGTTGACTTTTATTAACTTTTGTTTTCTGGTTACAACGAATTACAACAGTAAAACTCAAGTACAACAATGATTTTGGTAGAGTCTGGACGTAGAAGAGCCAAAAGTCCTCCTTCAATAGGTCCTGGGCTGCTATTTATAGGCGTAAGTTGCAAATATCTCGCTCGGATCTCGGAAGGCCTCTTCTCTCACATGGATGGGCCCACACAATCGATCTCATGACATTTGCGCTTGATCCATAATAGATATGAACGAATTTCATATCGTTCAATATTTCGTCTGATCGATTCGAGATCGATCATGAACATTCTTGAAGATGTACGCAAGCTCCTATGAAAATTTGGTAGCATTGTGTAGATTTTGAGTTATGATCGATGCAAGTTTGGATTTTTCGATGGCTGTTTAGTTCGCATTGATCCTTATTCGCATTACTCTGTTCGTATCGCTCAGAGCACGTGCCTACTAGTTGACGTGGCACTAACTTTTTGGATCACTCCACTTTTCATGCAAATCGATCGAGTCTTTCCTATGTATAAGCCTCGTTCATATCGACCTAACTTGGCCTTGTTCGTATCCATCGGCTATATCTCATTTCATATCGATTTTGTGTCGCTCTTCATATCGGTATGTTGTACCATACTTCGTATCGATGTGAAGTGCTGACTTCATATCGATCGCTTAATGGTCACTTCGTATCGATGGATGAATGATCCCTTCGTATCGATCACAAAGTAATCTACTTCGTCTCGATGTGAGATAATGACTTCGTATCGACCCGTGGTCGATCGATACGAAGTATGCTTGAAAACTAGATCGATGCGAAATGGACTTTTGTATCACTGCTAATGGATACAAAGTAGACTGTGGCTGATTGATTAGAAGGGAGCATGCTTGCCAATGGATACAAAGAGGATCGACTTCAATGGACGCGAAGTTGGATGGATACGAGATGAGGTCGAGGGTCGATAGAAATGGACAGGATGGTTGCAAGGTGATGGATATGAATATGAGGGATACAAACTAAGCATGTCTCATGTGTAACTTGATCGGTTTATAACTTGAGCATATGAACTCCGATTGACTCAAAATTTAGAACGTCAGCTTTCATGGCTTTTTCTGTCATGTCATGTTGATTGTAGCTCGATCCAAACTCGGGAAAAATTTACTAGTATCCTAGCGAACCTTTGTATACCGTTTTCCGGGATGAACTGCCTTTAGTTCTCAGCCAGTTTCTTGGTGTCACGGCCTTGCCAAAAAGGTAGTTAGTCTTTCATATCGATCGCCCTAGATCGATACGAACACATACTGCCTCTCATTGATACAAAGTCGATCATGTAATTCAACATGGAATTCTGCTACATTTGATCGATACGAACTCATACACTCAGACCGATACAAATCACTTTTCTTCGATCGAACGAACGCTGCGTTCCTAATCCTCAACACTCCTTCTTCTCCAATCGGCCTGGACTCCATTCGCTTCTTCTTCAACTGTACTTCGACCAAATTTTGGCCTCGTCATCATTTGAATTGGCCATAATTATGGACAAATTGGCTTCAATCTCAAGTCTCACCATTGTAGAAGGGATTATTCCAGTAAATTACCTAATTTAAGCAATCGATTTGAAGGATTAAAGTTTCTTTTGGTTTGGAGACAAAGGGCAGTTTTTCTTCTTAGTCTTTCGATCGATACGAATACATTCTGTAGAAATGACAACATGCGGAAATTTTTTAAAGTCCAAAATGTATTTATATGGACTCGAACCTAAGGGTAAGAGACGACTTGTCTCCCAGTTAAATGAACCAGTTGAGATGGTTGGAGCCAGAATAATATGAAAGAGCTTTCTTCGTATCCATCTACGGTTGATCTTGGGAAAAGTTTTTCGTATCCATCAATCCATCGATACGAAAGGAGTAGCCAAGTTGCAATGGAGCCATGTGACTTCATCGATACGAAGCATTCATTTAGTATCCATCAGTGAAGATTTCATCGATACGAAACCCACAACAAATTTTTATTTGAATCAGTGAATTTCATCGATACGAAACACTTATTTCGTATCCATTTGCTCGAAGACCTAAACTTCATATCCATCAATATGATGAGCCTCCAAGGGCTATCCATTTCGTATCGATGGCCATCGATACGAAGCATGCATTCCAACATCCCGGATCGACCTAGGAGAGGATCGATACGAAATAAGTTACTTAAAACAACTATCAATCGTTGCTACAACTCGAATTTCACTCAATTCAGGAGAGGATCGATACGAAACTCGATCTAAACAAGAACTAAAGAACTTGGCAACGACTCATGAACAAACAAAAGTTGACGAGAGAAAAGTTTATATATATATTCTGTATGCCATCAATCAACATTTAATTCTTAAAATTTACAGGAATTGAATTCTCACCTAGTGACAATTACAACAACGAACGACAGATTACTATCATACAATACTCAGTTACAACAGTGTATAGTACAACAATTGACAGCCAACAATTCATATTACTGAAGATCAGTCAAAGGTTACACCTTTCGATGAAAAGACAACAATCGTTCAACAAGTCTGATAAAATTGTTCAGAATGAAGATTGCAATTTTTCAAAGTACATCATGTTCTCACAAGATGTACTTTGGGGGGGCAAATGTTATCCCGCCTTTTTGGCTGGGCCATGACACCAAGAAATTCACTGAGAACCAAAGATAGTTCGTCTCGAAAAAGGTATACATAGGTTCGCTATGGATACTGGTAAAATATGACAAGTCTGTGTCGAGCTACAATCAACAAGACTTCACATCGATACGGAATAGATTACTTTGTGATCGATATGAAGGGATCATTCATTCATCGATACGAAGTGACCATTAAGCGATCGATACGAAGTCAACACTTCACATCGGTACGAAGTATGGTACAACATACCAATACAAAGAGCCACACAAAATCAATACGAAATGAGATATAGCCGATGGATACGATCAAGGCTAAGTCAGGTCGATACGAATGAGGCTTATACATAGGAAATACTCGATCGTTCGGCTTGAAAAGTGGAGCGATCCAAAAAGTTAGCACCACGTCAACTTGCAGGCACGTGCTCGGAGCGATACGAACATAATAATGCAAAGAAGGATCGATGCGCACTAAAAAGCCATTGAAAAATCCAAACTTGCGTCGGTTATAATTCAAAATCTACAAGTCCAAATGCTATCAAATTTTAACAGGAGCTTGCATACATATTTAAGAATGTTCTTGATTGATCTTGACTCGATCAAACGAAATATTGATTGATATGAAATTCGTTCGTATCGATCACGGAACGAGTGCAAATGTCATGGAATCGATCGTGTGGGCCTACCCACGTGAGAGAAGAGGTCTTTCGAGATCTGAGCGAGATGTTTGCAGCCTATACCTATAAATAGCAGCCCAGGACTTTCTAAAATGGGACTTTTGCTCTTCTATGTCTAGACTTTGCCGAAATCATTGTTTTACTCGAGTTTTACTGTTTTAATCCATTGTGACCAGCAAGCAAAAGTTAATAAAACCCAACCATTTCAAAGTGAACGTAGGCCATACACCGAACCACTCTAAATCTTTGTGTTTCTTTGCTTTTTTTCTGATTATTGCTTGGAGTGTTTGTTAGATAATCCTCTTTTTACATTTATTTTCTTCAGTTTATCTCTTCAAACACTTCTGAAGAGTATTGTGCCCGATTTGGTACAAACACTTTGGTGCTTTCACAGAGAGAACCCAGTTTTTCTCCTGCTCATTAGATCTACTATTGATTTCATATTGCATAAATCTAAGAAGAAGATCCAGATTTCAAGGTTAAAGTTCTTTCGTCCTATTCAGATTTGTATCAAGTCTAGGAAAGAGCTTCGCCACCCACAATGGTTAACACCAGGACTACTTTAATTAACGCTGATCTAAAAGGACGGGACAGACAGAATCCCATATAGTTGCGTCCTGCCGATCAGAATGCTGGCGGACCATCAGACCCATAAGGCCTTGTCACCAGGGAAGAGTTTCAGCTGCTTATACAAGAATTGACTCAAAGCCGCCAACAGCTCACTCAACAACTCCACGTTAATGCGGAACTGATCGACCAACTGAACCGTCAAAGACGAAGGAGATCCAAGAGGTATCAGGCTTCTTATTCATCTACAGAGAGTTCAGTCTCTTTAGATTACCATCATAGATCCACACATCCACGGCTGGGTGGGAGTTATACTCAAGCTACTGGACATTAGCATACACTGAATATTGGGCAACCGATAATTGGACCGTCAACCGGCTATCAGACTGGACCTCCTCCCAGGGAGGTACTGTTCCTCATCATGTTACAAAAAACTACATTGTGGCTGCTGCTATGAATTGGGAGTTGATGCTCGAAATCGGACAAATCTGAACCGTCGCCAACATGAATACACTCCCGAACCTTATGTTCCAAAAAATTTAGAACCAAGGAAGCAAGACATGGACCGTCGATCGCATTCGGCCCATCCTCGCATTGTGGAACCCAACCACACTGTGGTCCAGCAGGCCCAGAATGTCCAAATGCTGAACATCCCGACGATGATCCGCCAGATGATCCGAGAGAGTCAAGGCCTCACCAATGACGACTGAGGAATCTCCCGACGTCGTACTCCTTTTACTGATGAGATACACTATGCTGAACCACCTCGGCAATTCAGGATGCCTACTTTACCCAATAATAAAGGGAGCTCTGATCCTAATCAACATATCTTGAAGTATGAATGGTTAATGAATGTTGCATGAGCCTATGGTGTAGTTAAATGTCGAAGTTTCCCAATCTCGCTGGGGGGCATAGCAACTATGTGGTTCACCCATTAACCACCTCGATCTATCTCGTGTTTTGATCAGTTGGCGACAATGTTTGTTGAGCAGTTCCACATGCATGTAACGAGGCCGAAGGATGTTAATACTTTGTCTAGTGTCACTCAAACTCCTAGAGAAACACTCAGACGTTATTTGGAAAGATTTCATGCTGCATGCGATGAGATTAGCAATCATAATGATAACTCTATTCTGATGGCATTGACTAAGGGCATGGATCCCGATTCTGAGTTTGGCAACTGGTTGGTCGGAAAACCTCCTGCGTCATTGGACCGTTTCTATTCCAAGGCAGCCCAATTCTTGAGGAGGGAGGATGTGAAACAGTTTAGGAAAAAGGATGACGCAAGGCCTAGTGTGGAAGGAATTCAGAGAAATGTTGCTGTTAAACAAACCGGGGAGAGTTTCGGAAAAGTGCAATTGAACATACAGATTAAAAAAAATCAACAGAAAGGCGATGGTAATCAAAATAGGAAGCGGGATTAGAATCGTGGTCCACGACGTAGGGCTCCTATGTTTGATAATTATATTCCTTGGAATACGCTGCTGGAAAATATGTACTTACAGACCTTCAATACTATTCAGTACAAGAAACCTCCTTCGAAACAATCATCGAAGAGATAGATTTAGACAGGGAATTTTTATGGATTCCATGAAAGCTAAGGCCATAACACGAACGAGTGTCGTCATTTGCAGGATATCATTGAAAAGGTGATACATGAGAGAAAAATGGAGCAGTTTGTTCGGATTCTATAGTCAGGAGGTGCGGGCCCATCAAATCAGAACCGTGTCCCGAATCAGGTGAGAGCGGAGAAACCCGCTCGTAAGGGCGGGAGGGTGGTGATAAATACTGTTAGTGGTGGTCCTCATCCAGCAGGCCGAAGCTGGAAGGAAATGGAGCATATGCCAGTTCTGTGAGGCATGCGAGCTTTGAATGTTGTAGTAGTTTGGAAGATGGGGCTCCGGCCAAGCAATAGAAGATGATGACTAACAATATCTTCTTTTGAGACAGAGACACCGACCGGGTTTGAAGCCCCAATCATCGATCAACTTGTCATATCAGCTCAAGTAGTTCCTACTTAAATGAAGAGGATCTTTGTAGATAGTGGGAGTTCTATGAATATATTGTTTAAGCGAGCCTATGACCAAATGAAAATGGAGACTAAAGATTTAAAGCCTTATCAGTCTCGTACTCATGGCTTCAACGGGAGTGCAACCATACCCACTGGAGTGGTGGAACTGCCAATGGAATTAGGAATTGAAAAATGTTGAAGAGTCCGGATATTAAAATTTGTTGTGTTGGATATAGACTCGCCATATAATGCTTTCTTGGGCCGACCGACCCTAGCTGAATTTAGGGCTGCCATTGTCCCCTGGTGTTTGACTCTAAAGTTCCCCACCGATCATGGAGTTGGTGTCGTTTAAGGAGATCAGGCTGCTGGACGAGCCTGTTATGTCGCCGAGTTGCGAGAGGCACAGCGAAAGGAAAAAGGAAAGGGTATAGAGGAATCTCTCTACGTCCGCTTTGTTGAGAATTGACAATTGACGCCTGGGCCTAGGTCCGAGCACCAAAACTAGCTCCTAAGGGATCTTGACCTGAGAGATATCGAAAGTGAAGATGAAAGTAAAGATAATCAAGCTTCTCCGGTCGAGCTGACGATCGATGTCTCGATCGATAGTGACGACGACTCTAAAATGATAAAGATTCGATCTCAGTTAAGCTAGCAAATGCAAGAGGAATTGGTTGAGTTTCTACAGGCAAACCTTGACATGTTTTCCTAGACACATTCTAACATGTGTGGAATCTTCTCGGACATCACGAGCCACATCTTGAATATTGACCTACGGCACGTCGCGGTCAAACAAAAAGGCATGGTATGGATCCAGAGAGATTTACCGCACTTAAGGAAGAGGTGGATAAGCTTAAATTGAATGGATTTATTCGAGATTCATTATACCTAGAATGGGTATCCAACCCTATACTTGTCCGAAAGCCAAATGGAAAATGAAGAACATGTGTTGACTACTCAGACTTGAATAAAGCTTGCCGCAAAGATAGCTTTCCGCTTCCTCGAATCGATCAACTCGTAGATTCAATGGCTAGACATGAACTCTTATCCTTCATGGATGCATATTCTAGTTACAACCAGATACCCATGCACTTACCCAACCAGGAGCATACCAGCTTCATGACTGATCTGGGACTTTACTGCTACAAAGTTATGCCTTCGGACTCAAGAATGCCAGTGCAACTTACCAACGATTGGTTAATCGAATGTTTGCCAACCAGATTGGAAAAACCATGGAGGTATACGTGGACGACATGCTAGTAAAGTCACGATTCTCCACTGATCATATCAGAGACCTAAACTTAATGTTTAACATCCTTCGAGAATATAGAACAAAACTCAAACCGTTGAAATGTCACTTTGGGGTCGCATCAGGAAAATTCCTTGGGTTTATCGTCAACGCTCGAGGGATCGAAGTCAATCCCAAAAAGATTTGGGCAATCAAAAATCTTCAAACTCCAAGAACTATAAAGCAGGTCCAAAGCCTCAATGGGAAAGTAGCAGCATTGAGCAGGTTCACTTCAAAATATACTGACAAATGCATTTCCTTCTTCGATCTGATTAGAAAAGGGAAACAGAACTTTGAATGGACTACGGAATGTGAGGGCGCATTCCGAGAAGTAGTCCAACATCTCTCTATAGCACATATTCTGTCAAAGCCTATCGACCATGAGAGATTGTATATCTAATTGGCGGTTTCGGACAGCGCAGTCAGTGTTGCCTTAATTTGAGAGGAAGACCGAATACTAAGGCCGGTCTATGACATTAGCAAACGACTGACCGGAGCTGAGAGAAATTATCCGAAGCTAGAGAAGTTAGTTTATTGTCTTGTTATTGCCTTAAGGAAGCTTTATCCATATTTCCAGGCTCATCTTATCACCGTTTACACCGACCAGCCGTTGCGGCAGGTCCTTACGCGGCCTGATACGTCTTGTCGGCTACTCAAGTGGAATATCGAGTTAAGTCAGTTTGACATTACTTACACTCCAAGGAGAGCCATTCAAGTATAAGTCCTAGCAGATTTCAAAGCTGAATTTACTATCCCAGTGGACTTTCCCGAAACCAGTGAATCTCCCAAGTATTTCTGGAAGCTACGTACTGATGATGCATCAAATGACCGTTGCTCAGGTATTGGAGTTGTAGTTGAAACTCTTGAAGAACGATCTATATGCTACACTTTAAAGTTTGATTTTCATGCGACCAACAAAGAAGCTGAATATGAGGCCTTGCTTGCCGGACTGAGACTTTCCAGAGATTTAAAAATCATTATTGTGGAGATTTATTATGATTCGCAATTGATCATGTGTCAAGTTCGGGGGGAATACCAGGCCAAAGACCGAAGACTGCCTACTTACCTTGCTCGGGTTTAGGAAATACTAAATCAATTTGATTATTATGCCATCTACTGCATACCCCGAGAGCGCAATCAGAAAGCCAATTGGTTAGCAAAGTTGGCCAGTACAGGTGAAGCACAACAAATGGGATACGTTCTGTGAAACGTTATCTTCCCCAAGGATCGATCAAACGAAGATGGACTGGGTATTTGAGGTTATTCCCGATAATAAGTCATGGATGACTCCATTCAAAAATTATCTCGAGCATGGGACCCTGCCAGAGTGCGGGAGTGAAAAGAGACAAATTCTTCGAAAAGCTTTGTAGTTCACTATTCAGAATGGAGTCATATATAGAAGAGAATACTCTGTTTCTTTACTTTGGTGTATCGCTCACGATGAAATCAAATGAGTGTTGCATGATGTGCATGAAGCAGAATGTGGCGATCATACTGGAGGGCAAGCCCTTGCCAAGAAAGTGCTCTGATATGGATACTATTGGCCGACTATAAATCGCGATGCATCAGACTACGCCAGAAAATGTGACAAATATCAAAAGCATGCTCGAATTCCTAGAGTCCTACCTATGAGATAACTCAGATGGTCAGTCCATGGCCCTTCGCAGTATGGGGCATTGACAATATTGGTTCTCTACCTCTGGTTTAATGTGGTGCAAAATACGCCATCGTCGCAGTTGATTACTTTACCAAGTGGGCGGAAGTTGAATCCCTTGCTACAATCACAATAAAGAAAGCGATCAACTTTGTAGTATGCAACATTATCTATCGATTTGGTCTCCCATATACCATCATCACTGATAATGGAACCCAATTCGACAGTGTTGAATTTAAGAATTTCTATCGACGATTCCACATTAAGAAGAAATTCTCCGCAGTTGCACACCCTCAAGCGAATGGATAGGTTGAAGCTGTGAATAAAGTTTAAGTCTATTCTAAAGAAACGATTGGAAAAGGCAGGGGCAAGTGGGTCGATGAACTTCCTATGGCGCTATGGGCTTACCGAAAAACCCACAAGTTCGTGACTGGACACACTCCATTCACTCTTTCCAACAGTTCATAAGCCATTATTCCAATCGAGATGGAAGTACCTTCTCATTGTGTGACTTATTACGATCCGAAAACAAACACCATATTACTTGCCGAATCTTTAGATTTGTAGGATGAAAAGCGTGAAGAGGATGATTTGAGGGCAGCCACATACCCGAAGTCGAGCCGCTCGATTATACAACGCCAATGTTCGACCCTGAACCTTCGAACTCAATGTTCTCATCCTTAAAAGAATCTACTCAGTTACTTCGCACATGAAATCAACATGGGAAGGGATGTACGTCATTGAAAAAAGCTTGGAGACGGCATATTCAAATTATCGACCGTTAATGGTCTTACGCTACGGAGAGCCTGGAACAGCGAAAGCCATCGTCGCTACAACACATGATAGGCTTTAATTGTTTAGTTTACTTTTCAGTCACAATTTGATTATCCATTTCAAAATTTGAATTTGTAATAAGGCCACTGACTATGCCTTATTTTCTTATTTCAGCAATAAAATGCAATCTCTTCGAGCTAGAGCTGTGTTTTTTGAAATGCATTATACTACTATCACTATGCATGGAGAGCTAAATTCCACCCGACGGTTTGGTTTATTCAAATAGGCAGTAACTATGATATGACCGGTTACTCACTAAGTGAAACCCGAGATTGGGGGCAAGTTATCACACTGAAGCCAAAAAAGGATTGATACACGACAATCCCTTAATGACTCCAGATTCCCAGAGTGCGAGCTGGAGTGTAAACTTATAAATAGGGTCTCAAAGAGGGTGGATCCGTCCACCTAACGACTTCGCCCATATCTTAACCAAGTTTGAGGGGGATGGATCCATCCATCTAATGACCTCGCTTGTTAACTCAGTGTGGATGTGAACCGACCATCCACGATCATGATAGATTCGTCGTTCCAGAGTGCGAGCGAAATCCTACAGCCTAAACAGATGTGACTGACCATTCGTCGGCCAACTTCAGATTCCCGGAGCGCGGACTGGAGTATAAACATCAACTAATTCTAGATTCTTAAAGTGTGAACCGAAGCATCGACATCAACCAACTCCAGATTCCTGAAGTGCGAACTCGAGTACAAACATCAACTAACTCTGGATTCTCGGAGTACGAACCGGAGTATCGACAACAATTGACTCTAAGTCCCTAGAGCATGGATTGGAGTATAAACGCCGACTAACTCTAAAATCCCCAAAGCATGGATTGGAGTTTAAACATAAACCGGATATGAATCGGTCATCCGTAACCCAACTCTAAGTACCTAGAGTGCGGTCAGAGTATAAACATAACTCGGGTGTGACTGACCACCCATGAATCAATCTAAAGTCCCAAGAGTGTGGGCATAGTTATAAATATTTAATAGGCATGGCTGACCACCCGTGAAAATAACTTAAGTCCCCAAAGCGTGGACATATCACTAAAACTTAAGCGGGCATAACCGGTCGCCGACGAACAGGTGCAATCCATAGAGTATGGACACAATCACCAACTAATGAGCGAGTGCGGTTCAACTACCTAAACCTCGTCGTGTTTTAGCATCGTTTCGTAAAGATTAAGATCGATGTGTTAAAGGAAAACAATGATCGTTGATTGATCTTTCCAATGTTTCCCCGAATCTGGGGGCAGAACTTAAGTACCGACTGCTGATTGAAACAGTGCATTACGGAATTCGACTTAACGCTCGATTGCGACCCGAAATAGTAGCCTCGAGACTTAGCAAATAAATCCATGTCTGAATTAAAGAACTAAAGTTTCACAACTATATCGAAGGAAAGTTCGGGTGCTGAAACACTTAAGCAAATTAACACAAGTTGTATAGAAGACAATGAAATTTATTTCAATCATTCTTTCGAAGAAAATGGTTATGGTACAAAGCTATACCGAAAGTCGAACTAGCAGGGGCCAGAACCACATCTACACACGGACTATAAAAAGAAAACAAAAGAAGAATCCTATCTATCTATCAAAAATAGCTGAAGAGACGTAACTACTCTTTTTTCTTTCTCAGCTTCTTCTTCGGCGTTGACCTGCTGGAGCTGCTACTCGGCTTCCTTTATGAGCCCTTGCTTTTTGGCGGCGGTCTCCAGTTGGGGGAATTATATCAATTTCCTCCTTCGAAATCAAATGTATCAGAACGCTTCCTAAAGGCGGAGTCGGAGGGACAGTATTAAGAGTAAGAGGCGGGATAGGTACACATTTCTCAACGACCGTTCCTTCCGAAGATGTCATCCGCAAAAGGGCTGGACCAGGGCTAGCCATTCCATTCCAAAACTACCGGCTCGGGCAGCTGCTTCCATTTTGGCGTTAATTACGGCTATTATTTCTTCTTCACAAATCGTTTGAGCCATGTCGGTGATGTTAGAAGTGGGCCTACGGAGCTAGTCACAGTTGCGCCTCCACTCATAACAAACGGCTTATCAACAAAGGGGTCATTGTGATGACCGAGGAGTTCCTCCATCATCTTTTTGTCAAAAGTAATTGTGCTCACTTGTACCCCATCCGTAGGTGCAGTAGCTGTTGTCGTAGTCACTTTCGTTATGATAGCCTCCTGCTCGTGATATGACTCTTGGGTTGCAAGAGGCATAGCAGGTGTAGTTCTAATCACTGAATGGAAACAAAAGGAAAATTGTTAATCGTTACTACAAGTTATGCTTCTGGTTTTGAGCAAACATAAGAAGTGTTCAGAATACCTTCCTTGGTTTGACTTGCGGCTGGGGGAGCATCTTCAGACACTTGCTCTTGGACAGGAGACAACCGCGGTTAATCCGGATTATAAGCAGGAACAGACTGAGGACCAACCGCAGATGTAGTTTTAGGATGGATCAGCATGAGTGTTTCAGAACTTATATCATGGTGCTTGACAACAGAACCTTCTCCGACCTCCGAATGCTGAGTGTCAAGTTTCTCCTTTACATATGAGATCATCGTGTCATGGAGAATTTTCCGTTCATCTTCGCTCAACACCCGGTTCTCGAGCTCGAACTCATCAATCAATTCAGCTTGGTAAGCAACCTTTTTATCTCCTAGCAATTGGCCCCCAAGCATTGTACAGGTGTGTTGGATAATTGTCGAGCTAGGCTAGATTCCTATGCTTCAAGACATTAGCATTATACGTGATCAAGAGGTCATCAATATCTACTTCTAGACCGGACTCCGCCATTTTAACTTCATCCTCAACCTTGACGTCAACCTCCCGAATTCCAAGTGTTGCTGCATCCCTTTCACCCTAGAGGACCATAGCTTGTTTGCACGCCTCTTGGGATGCTTTATCCACATCATCTTTTTCCTTAATACTTCCAAATTTTTTGGCTTCGAGCTCGTTGGGTTCTTTCAGAGCAGCGTCTCTCTCAGCTATAACTGTGGTGTTTCGGTGTCCCATCTCCTCTACTAAAGTGAAATGCATTTAACGCATTCTTTCCATAGATTGAGTTGCCTCATCGGCTTTCTTTGTAGCCTCTATTTTAGATTGCCGAGATGATTCGGCTTTATCATTGAGCACTTGAATAATACGGTCCTTCTGAGTGAGGTGGGTCTCTAACTTCTCAATTATTTTCGCTCGCTCAAAAGCCCGCCGACGCTTTTTCCGTGGCTTTCATCCACTCCTTGTATTGGGTATAAATGTCATGAATGTAGTCATGCATCGTTTATTCTGCCTCAGATGGAATTTTCTTTAAGTGAGGAGGGAAGATAAAACCGTCGAAGAAGATGTTTGGAAAATCTTTTCTCAATTGGGCAATTTTGATTACTCCTTCCCCAGTGGGCTAGGTAATAGCTTGTTCAATGACAGTAGGAGTTTCGACCTCAGTTATGTGGCACTGTGAATCAGGCCTGGAGGCCTAAGAAGATGGTCTTCGACGCGGAGGCTCTAGTGGTTCTTTTCCGCGAACAAAGGGTTGTTTTGAAGCTCGAGGGGGTGGGGAGTATGATCGGGAGCGATGTCTATATTTTCTGTCCCTATCTCTCTCATAATGCTCTTGGCTGGAATAACCACGATCGTGGTCTCTATTAGCTTCCCTCAGGTATGATTCATAGTACGAACTCGATGACTAGCGCGCCGAACGGAGACTTCCAAGCATAGAATCTCTCCTAGTCATTATATCTATAGAGTAAAAGAAAAACAGAGTTAACGATCTCTAGAAGTGAACAACTTAAGACTGGAAATCGTGTAGTTCCATTAAGTGTATATGTATATGCAACCCCCCGACCAACAGAAATGTTGACCAAAATTGTGGGAAGAGACTCGCTTAAATCAAGAGCACTTTGAAGCCCCTCCAATCCGCTGTCGTGTTGAAGCGACATATAGTCCAAAATCGGAATATCGTCAAGTCCTTCGAAAGGATTCTCTACTTGCGAAGGAGGAGCCTTCGAAATTCTAATACCGGAGATTGGTAGGGACATGACTATAGATTTCCGTCTAGAAGATTTATGGCGCTTTTGTGATACTGCCTTGCCTTTCCTCCTTCCCTCAAGATCCTGAAAGTTGTTAGAAGGCCCGGCTACAGGTCATCGTTGGTGGGCGTATTTTCTTCATCACCCTCTTCAACTATTACGGTCACGGGAGCTTTACGCTTAGCCCGTCTCATTGGAGCCGCCCTGAGCAATCCCTCAAGTTTGGTGCTTTGGTTTCGTTCGATTAGTCCAACAATTCTCAAGTTTCTATCTATAAGCACCGACTCGATTTCCCTCATTTCACTTGGCACTTCTTGAAGGACCCGTACTATTTCTTTGAAGTGTGCACATTTAGGTCGTGGAATTGCGGCTGGGAAAGAAAATATTAGACAGCATTGATTGTAACAAATTCGTAAACTACCGGAGGAGTTGTGTCACTTACCTCTAACTAACCACTGGCTGGCAAACCCTGGAGATCATCAGACATAGAACCACTCCGTTTTGAAGTAGCTGAGCTTATTCCAAGACCCCGTCACCATCTGACAGTTCCTAATTGTTTCCAGGAATGTGAATGAAGGATTGTCCCCCAACTCTTGACATTAAATAAATATCCGACTTCTTCCGAGGTTGGGGATCAAAAGAGATGTTCCATGAAAACGATGAACAAACTGTTCAGCAATGCGTATCCATTCGGATGTAATTATGACGGGGCGATTCCAAAGAAAGATAGCACTTCCCGAATGTATTGGTTGAATGGAGGGAGAGTCCCCACTGTGCACGAATGTCTATTAAAGGCAGTAAACCCTTTCGGGGGAGCATGTGGTCTATCATTCGGTCCCGGTAATAAGACGCCGTCCAATGGCAAACCCGTCTTAGGCATATCTGCCCCAACATGTCTTCGGAGACGTTGGACGACACAGAGTCTTACGGATTCCTGATAAAGCTGGCCCCTGGCAGCTCGTCCGGAGCTGGATCTAAAACTTCGACCGCAATGGCCGGTATCTCTATTACTAAAGGAGGTGAACTTTGAAGCTCCTTCTGCTGTGAACTTGTGGATTCCATAACTAATCAACTTATCAAAAACAATCATTAGATGATAATAAGCCCGTGTGTTCCCCAGTGAGAAGTGGGCGAATGTGTTATGCGATGCAATGTTACATGATACTTAAGAAATTCTACAAAATTTAAGGAATGTTCGAACGACAAGACTTCAAGATTCAACTAGAGTGATCGTCATCGCTGACTTTCACAGCTGTACCATCCAAACTTCGAAGATCGATCCAAGTTACAATTCCATCGATGAGCTTCAAAGGGCAGCCAACTATGCAATGAAACGATTAAATCCTATTATGCAAGGCTGAAGCTCGTCGGAGTCAAATATTCGAATATGCAAAAAAAATCATATTTGTCAAGGTCAAGACTTGGATCAATCGCGAGAAGCTCCGTTCGCATCGATCATAGGGGAAACTACTTCATATCGATCACCAGGAAGGAAAATCACATTGATCCCCAGGAAAGAATTTCGTATCGATCATGGGAAACATCTTCGTATCGGTCAACATACCCAATGCTTCGAATCGATCACGCAGCTAGTCTTTCGTATCGGTCACCCCAGATCGCTACGAACTCACACCGCCTCCCATCGATATGAAGCCGATGATTTAATTTGACATGAAATTCTGCTACATTTGATCTATATGAACTCCATATACACAGACCGATACGAATCGCTTTTCTTCGATCGATACGTACTCCTTCTTCGATCGGCCTAGACTCCAATCGCTTCTCCTTCAACCATACTCCAACCCAATTCCGGCCTCGTCATCATTTGAATTGGCCATAATTATGGACGAATTGGCTTTAATCTCAAGTCTCATCATTCTAGAAGGGATTATTTCAGTTAATTACCTAATTTAAGCAGTCGATTCGAAGGATTAAACTTTCGTTTGGCTTGAGGACAAAGGGCAGTTTTTCTTCTCAGTCTTTCGATCGATACAAACACAGTCTGTAGAAACGAAAACAAGTGGAAATTTGGTTAAGTCCAAAATGTATTTATATGGACTCAAACCCAAGGGAATGAGACGATTTGTCTCCCAGTTAAATGAACAGGTTGAAACGGTCGGAGCCAGAATGATACGAAAGAGCTTTCTTCGTATCCATCTACGGTTGATCTTGGGAAAAGTTTTTCGTATCCATCAATCCATCGATACAAAAGGAGCAGCCAGGTTGCACCGGAGCCATGTGACTCCATTGATACGAAGCGGCTCATTTCGTATCCATCAGTAAAGATTTCATCGACACGAAACCCACAACAAAGTTTTATTTGAAGCACTGAATTTTATCGATACGAAACACTTATTTCGTATCCATTTGCTTAAAGACCTAAACTTCATATCCATCGATACGATGTACCTCCAAGGGCTATCCATTTCGTATCGATAGCCATCGACACGAAGCATGCATTCCAACATCTCAGATCGATCCAGGAGAGGATCGATAGGAAAGAAGTTACTTCAAACGACTGTCGATCGTTGCTACAACTCGAATTTCACATCGATTTAGAAGAGGATCGATATGAAACTCGACCTAAACAATAACTAAAGAACTCAGCAATGACCCGTGAACGAACAAACATTGACGAGAGCCAAGTTTATATATATTCTGTATGCCATAAATCAACATTTAATTCTTATAATTTACAGGAATTGAATGCTCACCTGGTGATAATTACAACAACAAACGACATATTACGATCATACAATACTTAGTTACAACAGTACACAGTACAACAATTGGCAGCCAATAATTCATATTACTGAAGATCATTCAAAGGTTACATCTTCCGATGAAAAGACAACAACCGTTCAACAAGTCTGATAGAATTGTTCAGAATGAAGATTGCAATTTTCCAAAGCACATCATGTTCTCATAAGATATACTTTGGGGGACAAACATTATCCCGCCTTTATGGCAAGGCCGTGACACCAAGAAATTGGCTAAGAACCAAAGACCGTTCGTCTCGAAAAATGGTATACACAGGTTTGCTATGGATACTGGTAAATTTTTCCCGAGTCCGGGTCGAGCTACAATCAACATGACATGACAAGCAAAGCTATGAAAGCCAGCGTTCCAAATTTTGAGTTAATCGGAGTTCGTATGCTCAAATTATAAACCGATCAAGTTACACATAAGACATGCTTAGTTCTTATCGCTCATATTCGTATCCATCACCTTGTAACCATCATGTTCGTGTCCATCGACCTCGGACCTTATCTCGTATCCATCCAACTTCGTATCCGTCGAAGTCGATCCTTTTTGTATCCATCGGCAAGCAAGCTCACTTTGAATCGATCGTCCACTGTCTACTTGTATCCATCAGCAGTGACACGGAAGTCCATTTTGCATCAATCTAGTTTTCAAGCACACTTCATATCCATCGGCCATGGGTCGATACGAAGTCATTATCTCACGTCGATACGAAATAGATTGATTTGTGATCGATATGATTCATCCATTGATACGAAGTGACCATTAGCGATCGATACGAAGTCAACACTTCACATCGATACGAAGTATGGTACAATATACCGATATGAAGAGCCACACAAAATCGATACGAAATGAGATATAGCCGATGGATATGAACAAGGCCAAGTCAGGTCGATATGAACGAGGCTTATACATAGGAAAGACTCAATCGTTCGGCGTGAAAAGTGGAGCGATCCAAAAAGTTAGCACCACATCATTTAGCAGGCACAAGCTTGGAGCGATACGAACAAAGCAATGCGAAGAAGGATCGATGCGAACTAAACAACCATTTAAACAAACTTGCATCGATCATAACTCAAAATCTACAAGTCCAAATGCTATCAAATTTTCACAGGAGCTTGCGTACATCTACAAGAATGTTCTTGATCGATCTCGACTCGATTAAACGAAATATTGATCGATACGAAATTCATTCGTATCGATTACAAACCGAGTGCAAATGTCATGGGATCGATCATGTGGGCCCACCCACGTGAGAGAAAAGGTCTTCCGAGATCTGAGCGAGATATTTGCAGCATGCACCTATAAATAGAGCCAGGACCTACTAAAAGGGGACTTTTGGCTCTTCTATGTCCAGACTCTACCGAAATCATTGTTGTACTCATGTTTGACTACGGTAATTCATTGTAACCAGCAAGCAAAAGTTAATAAGAGTCAACCATTTCATAGTGGACATAGGCCATACGACGAACCACTCTAATTCTTTGTGTTTCTCTACTGTTTTTCTGATTATTGTTTGGAGTGTTTGTTAGACAATCCTCTTTTTACATTTATTTTCTTTATTTTATCTCTTCAAACACTTCCGAAGAGTGTTGTGCCCAATTTTGGTACAAACAATTCCCTATCGATTAATGCCCCCTTTCGATTTTGTATTGATCTCGACTTGATTTGCCTATGATGATTTGGATGTTTATGTGACAATGAACAAAACTTGGCTAAAGTGCACTGACCAACATGTTTTGGGTATGTACATAAATGTTTTGAGATATATGTGTTATGATGGTGAAACTTTGATTGATGCATTATTAGTTCATGTCCGTGTTAGTGGATATTCTGAATGTCCATGTACAAACATACATACATACATACATACGTATGTATGTATGTATGTATGTATATGTGAATGACCTTTTGATTCCTGATCATTTGATTCTTGAACCTTAAAATTTCATTTTAATTTCATCGTATGATTTTGGGAAGTTAAGTTCAACTCTGATAACTTCATCGTTTCGTTGGTTGCTTCTTGCTAGTTTTGTTTCCCCTTGCACTTATGATTCTTTCACTTATCTGTTAGTTTTCCTTGAATTGAAATGAAATGTTTTGCTTGATGCTTGATACTAAATGATATACTTGTTGCCTTTCTATTCACTATGTACATATATACATGTATGTATGTATGTGTATATCTGTTTGTATGTTTTCATCCACTTTAATGCTTTCATATGTTCCTATGTTTCCATATCAGTCGAAACTGTCCCTAGAATTTCTATATAGGAGCAGAATGTTTTCATACGTCCTTTGTTTATTTGCTCCTATGTTTTCATATACACTTTCACTCGCTAATCCTTGTTCCTTTGAGCTTAACCATTTTGATTTGATCTTGTTATAGTGAACTTTGATTCTAATATCATCAATGTATATACATACATACATATCTATGTATGTATGTCTGAATGTTTATGACACTGCCTTATTTTAATTTATGGCACTTGCTGTTTGTGGTGCTGCCTTGTTTTAATTTTTTTGTAAACCAATTTGAGCTTGAATAGGTTTGCTTTGAGCTAAACCATTTTGAGATGAACCGTTTGTTGAATTGCTTTGAGCTAGTTTGAGCTTGAACCATTTATACTCACTATGTACATATATATATATATATATATATATATATATATGAACTGGTTTGAGCTTGAACCATTTTAAGCTGAACCAATTATTGGTTGCTTTGAGCAGAACCTTTTGAGTTGATCTTGTTTTGAGTTGCTCCTATATGCACTGACACTTGAGTCTTGCTACTCCTATATCAAATTGTCCCTTGTTTATCTGTATGTATGTTTTAATATACACTTTAATGTTTTATATGTTTCTATGTTTTTATATGTTTCCATACCTGTCGAAACTGTCCTTAGAATTTTTATATAGGAGCAGAATTTTTTCATTGTCCCTTGTTTATCTGCTCCTATGTTTTTATGTACATTGTCACTTGCTTCTCATTGTTGCTTTGAGCTTAACCATTTTGAGTTGATCTTGTTTCAGTGCACTTTGATTCCAATATCATCCATGTATATACATACATACATACATATGTATGTATATATGTGTGAATGTTGGTGGTTGATTTTACTTATACCTTGCTTTGATGCCTGAATGTTTGTGGCACTGCCTTGTTTTAATTTGTAGCACTACCTTGTTTTAATTTGTGACACTTGCAATTTGTGGCACTGCCTTGTTGCATTGTTGCATTGTTGGCCTTGAACAAGGCAATGTGCACTGCCTTGATATTGGTTGAATCTCTTTCATGTACTTTGTTTCCTTCTTTGTGCACTGATACTTGCTTCAGCACTTGTTATTTTGCCTGGGCTTGTTTATGTGCACTGTGATTTCTTGTTACACTTTCAATTGGAAATGTTGTTCCAATTCAGTTCTTGTGGATATACTTGTATGTACTTGTATATACTTATGTACATTCGAGCTTGTATATACTTACTTCAGCACTGTGATTTCTTGTTATGCATGAGCACTTGTTGTTTGATGCCTATGTATATGTATACATATATGTATATATGTACATGCTCACATGATGATATATACTTGATGCCTATAGCATGAAATGCTTATCATGCATGTACCATTATTCATGCTTCATGTGCGCATTTTCTGTTGTTCCTTGTTTATGCCTTTATCTGAACCATTTTGAGTTTCTGAACCATTTTGATTCAAACTTTTTTTGAGTTGCCTTGTGGTTCTCCTATATGCACTATAGTTTTGCCTGAGCTTGTTTAAGTGCACTTGAATTCGTATTTATGTGCACTGTAGTTTTAAACATTATGTGCATTGCAATTTTTTCCTTAAATTCTTACCTAACTGTCTTGTTTGCATTTCTTGGATGTGCAAGTGTGCATTTTCATGCATATATATAACGACCCGTAAATTTTGATCAATAAATTTGGTTAATTTAATTTAATTTTGTAATTAAATTTAGAAAGAAATAAATTTTTATAATTTATATCGAAATAAAAGTTTAAGAATGAATTGTAGCAACCAATTGTTGACAATTGAAGTAAAAATCAATAAAAGTGAAATAACGTAAATTGTGCACTTGTGTATAAATTTAAAATAAGTAAATAAGCATAAAAGTGGTGTAAATTAATGGATTTGTATATAATTTATAGTAATTGAATGAGTTCGGTATTATGTAGGTAATTATAAAAATTGTTTGAAGCTGGATAAACTTAAGTGTAACCTTGGAATGTAAACAATTACTATAAGTTACAAGTTTAATTTGTGGATGGAATTGGAAATAAATTTTAGTAAAAATAAATAAATGTTACATTTATGGGGATGTGATACAATGTTAGAAATTAGATGTAGCAATTGTAATTAAAATTAACAATTTAGAATAAATTTGCAATTAATTGAAAATAATGTAAATTGTCTTACTTGGTTATAAGTTTAATATAAGCAACAAATGGAAATGTTGAATTAGTGAATCATTAATAAAAATATTAACTAGAATGGAATTCAATTAATATAATAACGGAAAGAGTGAATGCAAATTTAAAATAGTAACGTAAAATTATTTATATGGTGGAAATTGGTGTAATAGAATGCATGAGACCAAGTAAATGAATTTATGGAGGATATTAATTCTAATTAATGAATCAAAGAAATAGTAACGGTCGTAAGTTACTATTTAATTGTGCTATTAATTTGTTGTAACTGTTACATTTGGAAATAACGTAAATTTTATTCAGTGTTATGATAATTAGTCGAATAGAACATAAACTTAAGTGTAAATTTAAGGAATGGAAATAAAAATGTATTAATGTAATTACTTAATTAGCTAATGGAATAATAATAATATAGTAATGGTAAAGTAATAAAAGCTTATTTATGCGACAAAAAGGTAACGGTAATGCTTATGGTAGGTCGCCTATTTATTTATTTAGATTGTTAGTTGAAATGGGAAATAGGTTGTCATAAATGTAAATAAATGTTACATTAATGTGAAATGTAACACAACGTTTAGGAGTGTTAAATTGGGTAAATTAAGGTAATGAATATGGAAAACAGGGTAACTAAGTTTATAGAGTGGTAAGGAATTTAATAAAAAGATTTGATTTGAAACAAATCAATCCATTGGAATCCAATTTATAATAAGTGTAATTTTTGGGGCAATTGAAATTAAATGTTATGCAATTGAGATAAAGAAATTGAAAAAATGTTAATGTATCTGTATATATACCAAAATAAATGGTACCTAAGATGATAGTAAGATAAATAGTGGTATATAATTTTTGTTGTGATTATGCATTTATTTATGACTTTTTTCCGTATATTTTTAATCATCATCTTAGTTATTACATTTATTTAAATTAAATCGTTGATTAATTTATTATATAATATAACTGCCAGTTAATAACCTGTTAAATATTATCTGTTATATATTGATATTGATTGATTATTTTGGATAATGATTGTGATGGATGCATGATTTTATGATGGATGAATGGATGTTTTATTTATATCATCATAATCTGCAAGTTGTTATGCATTTATTTTGATACGGGATTGTAACGACCCGGAATTTTAGGCAATATAAATTTAATAATCTGTATAAATAATTTAATTGGTTTAATGATTTTCTTTATAATTTTAATTTAAAATTTGTAATTGTAATCTTTTAAAGGTTAATAAATTTTAATCTAACAATATTGATAAGAGTTATTTTCCAAAGCTAATAAAATTTTAATTCTGTTTATAATATATATGTTTGATATATATTGTGAATGGGAATGTCTTTTGTTTTAAAGTAAAAATTGAATTTTCAAATTTGTAATATATGTAAGCATATGTTATAATTTGATATTGTTTTGAAAATTTAACCTTAATCTATTAATAATTTATTTATGAATGAATATTGCAATTTTAAAGTTTTGTTTTAAATTCAATAATGTTTTTCAAAGGATAATTTAGTTTAATTCAATTGTTTCAAATATAAGATTGTGATTTATTTTTAAATAGAATAGTTTCATAGGAATTTAAACAAGCTTTGTTTGTTTTCTTTTAAAAATGTTTACATTAAAAATGAATGTTTAAGATTATATTTATATTATAATTAGTTTAGTATATTTTCTTTTAAAAAGTAAACTTATTTATATACATATAAGTATTTATCAATTAAGAAAGTAAAAATGTAAGTTTATATTACATTTAAAATTAAATAAAATTCAATTTAAAAATACTTAAAGACATGTGTTCACATGCAAATCTCTTTAATAAACAAGTGTAAGATCCTTAAATACCAATGAGACAAGTGTCTTCATTTAAGTCTTATTTTCTTTAAATTTTAATAATAACATAACATTTTCATTTTTACATTTGTTATCTTCTTTCAAAGTGTTTTAATGGAAAAACAATAAACCACCTTCTTGAATCTGAAATCTGAATCTAAGAAAAAAAAAAAAAAAATCAAAATCAAAACCTGATAAGGGAAAGCAAAATTTACCTGCATTTGAAATAAAGATCAACCTGCAACCTCTAAACCAGAAGTTGTTCAAATCTGCAAGTTCAAACAGTATTTAAAAGTTCAAACCAACCTGCAACCTAATCATGCAAGTGAAGATCAGCAAGTTTCAATCTTTTTAATCATCAAATTAAAACATGCAAAGGAAAATCAACAGCAAAGTAAAAGCATTTTTCAAGTTAAAAGTGTCAAGCCTGGGAAGTAAAGTTTCTCTGCTCTGTTTACTGCAAAGTCAATGAGGTGAGTAAATCTTTATCTCAAAAACAGTTTCACCTTTAAAAATTTATCTGGAAAATATGAATTAAGTTTGAAGTAAAGTGATATGATATGTTTATATGTATGCCTGAATTTGAATGCATGTTTGTATATATGCTATGTGGTGAGAAGTCAGTGAATATTTACATCACTATTATATGTCCAGGTTTATTTCTATTCAAAGAAATTCAATGCCAACAACTCAAAACCATATTAGTCTTTAGTATTTGAATGAAACAGATTTGTAATTGTATAATAAAGATTTTAAAATAGTCTGGAAAATTTTAATATCATAAAACATGAATTAAGTAAAGATTACAGAGGAACATGAATATTTGTTAAAAATTTATTTTCTTAAATTCAAAATTCAACTCCATGCATGTAATCTGGATGTAAAATCATGAATTTAGATATGAAGTTTGTAATTTTTAGTGTGGTAATTTATTCGAAATTTGGGTTTGAGTGTTTGGGGAACTTTGGTAAATTGTCTTTGATTCAATTGTTGTTTTGAATTGAATTTGTGGGTGAAGCAAGCCTTTGGGCTAAGGATCAAAGGAAAAATACAAAATAATTTTTCTATTGAATGGATTGGAAGGATTTGGATGAACTAGGGTTACTTGAGTTTGTGGTTACGGCTGTTTTGTCGTGGCTTTTGCATCGAGAATTGAGGATCGGGGTTGACCGCATTTGGAGAGAATGGAGTTCTTGGGTGCGGTGTTCCTATGGTGGAGTCGGCAGGGTTGATCGTCGTTGTGATGATCGGCGATGGGGTGGTTTTGGCATCTGTGCTTTCTGAGGTTTCATGCCGATGGGTCAAAATTGATTCGCGTGTTCGATTTTGTTTCTGGGTGTGGATTCAGGGTCGCGAGGGGAGAAGTGACGAGGGACGATGGTCGTGATGATCGGCGTTGTCGACGTTGTTGGTGCACGTGCACCGTGTGGTTGTGTGCACTGGGAAGAAGATTTGGGGACGAAGAGAAGCAGGGATGGGTTCTCGCGTAGAAACTGGGGAGGAAACTCGGGTGAGTTACCGTGTTTTGTTCGTATTCAACTCGAAGCAGTTGTGGGTGGGAAACGACTCGAAGATAGCATGGGTGTGCTTAGGTAACGACTCGAGTAGATGATGCTGGGATTTGGTCGTGGCAGACTCGTGAGTTTTAGGTTCTGTATTTAGCTTGGTTCTGCACTATACTAAGCTACAGAATTTATTGTTGATAACTATAGGAGTTGAAGTATCTAAATTATAAACTAGTTTTATAAAAAGAAAATAGATTCACAATGTTAAAGAGGTTTGTCCTTGAAAGAAAGTAAATCAAACTTTTAAAAATGATAATTGGATTTATTTTAAATTTGAATTTTGTTAAAATGATTTCTTTTGAAGTAATTTAATTTAATTTTGAATGTTAATTATTAAGAAGAGTGTTTGAATTTAATTATTAAATCAAAGTTTAAGAACAGTATAAAGTAATGTTTTAAATACAAACTATTCAAATTTTATTGTAAATGAATAAGTTTAACTTAGAAAATTAATGTGTTTTGAAAATTTCAAATTTGATTTCCAAAATGTGTTATTTTAAATAAAGTTATTATTATAATTTTGAAGACCCAATAGAATAAGTTGATTTAGTTGTTAAAATTTTTATTTATTTCAAATAACTTATTTATAAAGATAAATAAGGTTAAATTATTTTGTTATGAATTTGAGAATACTTAATAAATATGATTTGTTATTAAGATTAATGAATTCTTAATTAAGGATTTTGAAATATAAAGAAGTAATTAATTAATCAATTGTTTAATTAATTTTAAATAATTAGTTAATTATTTATTTAATTTTAAATAATCACTTATTAATTAAATGTAATTACCTAATAAAGTAATCAATGATTAATTTTTAAATGCAATTAAAATGGTAATTACTTATGAAAGTAATTAGAGGATTTACTTATGGAAGTAATTAAAAGAAAGTGATTAATGGATAATCACTTAATGTCATTAATTAAGGAATTAATTAATATAATTGTTTTGAAGTTAATTAATTATGGAATAATTAATTAATTAAAGAATGAAGAATTATTTAATGATGGAATTAATTATTTGTTAAGAAATTAATTAAGAAAGTAATTAAGATTTATCAAGAAGTAATTAGAGGTAATTATTTATGTAAGTAATTAAGAGTTAATTATTTTAGTTAATTAATTAATGTGATTAATTAGTTATGAATGAGATTGATTAAGATTAATTACTAAGGGTAATTACTTATGTTAATTAAATTAATAAAGTAATTAATTAAGGATTTTATTTATTAATTTAATTGTTTGATAATTACTTAATGAAGTAATTAAGATTAATTGATTGGATTAATTAATCAAGAATTAATATAATTAAATTAGAAGTTAATTAATTAAGAAGTTAATTAATTAAGATAAGTAATTACAAATTGTTAATTACAGTTTATGGTTAATGAGATGATTAATTACAAGTTAATTATTAATTAATTAAAGGATTATTAATTAATAAAGATTATTAATAAATAAAATTAATGAAGTAATTAATTTAAGTAATTAATTTAAATATGATAAATTAATTGTAATTAATTAAGGTTTAATGTAATTAATTATAGTTAATTAATTAATGAAGGAGCATTAATTATTGTAATTAATGATAGTAATTAAAGGTTAATTACTGAATATGGTTATGGATAATTACTTGAATGTAATTAAGGGATAATTAATCTAGGGAGATTAATTAAGAAGATCATTAGAAGATGATTAATGAATTTGATTTGTAATAAATCAATGAAGCAGGAGTTAGAATAATCCAAGTGATTAAAGGATAGTAATTAATTTAATTAGAGGTTAATTAAATTGATTAACAGTTAATCAATTCTGTTTTTGGTGATTGATTAATATTGATTGGTCAATATTGAATGATTGATATTGGATGTTGAATGATAATGGATGGTTGATATTGGGTGTTTGGTTGATATTGGATGATTTGGATATCAATTTTGAGAATGCTGCTTTGTGAGATGAATGTTGGTATGAATTATCTATTGTGATAATATTATTCATCTACCTGTTTATATCATCCTGAATAATTTAAACTGTCTAAATCCCTTAAGTACAACTTGGACATTAAAATGGCGTTTGGTTTCGATGAGACCGGGATCGGGTTTCCATATTTGGATATCCGAAAACCACATCGATTCCAATTAAACGTTAGGTCGTTAATCCAAGTGGAGCAAGTGAAGACTCGAGGTGTAAGGGCTATACGTCAGTATAACTCTGTGGGTGATTCCGTAATGAGTTTGACGGAATAGTACTTATAGATTCGAGATGGAGATTAGAGTGCAAGGGCTATAGTTGTTGACTCTGAGGGTGATTCCAATACGAGTGCAACGAGATAGTGCCTTCGGTTTCGTTCGAACCCGGAACGAACTTGTATGGATTGAATGCTTTCAGCACATCGTCAGGTGGACGATGAGCATTCTAAGATAGATGGGTTCTATAAAGGTAATCGCAGCCTCAAGCCTCATCAACCGGGAATGGCTAAAACAGGGGAGGTGCAGCAAGGCTTCGTGGGTAGCCCCCACTTGAGAGCAAGATTTACCCCTGTCTAGAGGTCCCTTTTTATTTCGGCTGTGTGGGGCGGTTGAATTCCGGACAACCGCCGGGGTTGTCTTGTTTGGGACTGTTCAGTAAGGAATGGTCCCGGCCTTGTGTTGCAGGGGATGAAGGGAGTAATCCTCGGTACGGTGATCTAGGCCACGTACTGTGACGGGCGGTACCCCAGTAGCCCTGCCATTGATGGAAACCCATTTTCCCTACGAGACCCTACGGTTTTGATTGTATTACCCACTTTTGTGGCTAGTAGCTGGAATTTAATAGATGTAACAATTTCGGCTATTTCATATTTACTTGAAAACCCTAGACACTATTATAATATCACTGGATTTCCTACCAAATGTTTTGGTTAGCGTAAGGTAAAAACTTTTCCATGTTTATGTGTGGGAAGTCTTACGTGATACCTTTTCTTTCAAAGGTTTTTCTAAAGTTAAGCAACTTTAAACTGTTTACTCACACCAGACCCCTGTCTGACCCGAGTGTTTATTTTCTGTTTTATTAAACTCTTGGGTACTCATATTATGTATGAGTAGTCAAGTGATTCAGGTTAGCTTGACGAATTCTGGAGGAGTCATGGAGCAGGAGGCTTCGACGTGTAGATATATTATGGTTCCGCTGTGTTTGGTATCTGTTTCTTCTGTTGTACTTGAGTTGTATGAATTAGACAGATATTTATAACTGTCTAATATGTGTTGTAAGTTGTGTAACTCTAATGTAATCTGATACTATGTAATATTTTATTTGATATATTATATTTTATTCATTCCGCTGTGAGTTCTCTGATGTTGTTGTGTTCTTCTTTCTCTTTCTTTCCTTCTTCTATCCCTTTCTTTCTTCAAAATGATGCGATTTCCTGGAGATAGGAAGTCGGGTCGTTTCACTTGGTATCAGAGCTTTAGGTTGAGTGAATACCTAGGCTCTGTAGTGGTGTCTTTCTTGAGAAAGCGTATTTGTAGTTTGTATATCTAACTATATATATATATTTATATCTACCTAATTGGTTGGGTTATCTGTTCGGATTTTCCAACATAAGTTATAGAGGTAGTGGAGTAGTGGTGTGTGTGTGTAACACGACTACCACTAATGGAAGAGGTCCATATGTTTGAGGTTGGAAGTATTTGTCGAGACTGTAGACCTAATACCGTCTCGAGTGAGATTTGTTGTTTGGAGTGAGAGTTTCTCTGATATCCGAAGGAAATCTTTTAAAGATTCGGAATTTATCTTTGAAGAATAAGTTTGGATTTCGCTCGGGTAAGCGAATTATTCTTGAGTTGGATTTGATGGAAGTGCAGAAGTAAGTGACGATATCTTGATAACTGCATGATGAGATGTAGTATCCATGGATATTTTCAGAAGATGTTTCCCCTTGATGCAGTTTTAGAAGTGGTTGAGGAGTAGTCTTTACCTGCCTCAGGGAAGACTCGTCTGTGTAGAAGTCATTTGGATCTTCAATATTGAGTTGGCTGTTCTGGAACATGAGACTAAGGTCTATAAGTTGTTTCGCTTCGACATGGTCTCATTTGTCATTCCTTAAGAAGAGCGAGTTGTTGATGCTTGGTTTGGAGCCCGAGTTCTTTTGGATTGTCTGCCTACTCGGAGGTCCATTGTATGGTTTGTTGGTGGTTTTGGTTTTGAGAAGCTTTTGGATTTGGAGTCTTTGGATAGCTGTGGTAGCAGTTCAGCTCGAAGAGATCGGTGTGCTGACGAGAAGGTCTTTAGCCTTGCAGTATCATCGAAATAGAGTTGGAAGCAGCAGTGTTGGTTGTCCTCAGATGGTTTGGGAATCTTGGTTCTTCTTTTAGCAGTCCGAGCAGATGGTGAATGATTTCTTGAAGAGTTAACCTTGTTTGGGAAAGTTTAAGAGCTGTTCTAATTGGTAAAGAGAGAACAGTTTCTTTGGAATTCGAATTAGGTAGTATCGCAAAAGTGACTTGCGATTGGTTTGGAATTTTCTTGAGCATTCTTTTGTTTGAGACTGAGGATTCTCATGAGGAAGTAGGAGCTGCTGGAGTAATCAGCAGGATTGTCTGCATCTGGAGTTGAGTTCCATATTGTTTGGTTCCAAAAGTGATTTGGTGGTTAGCCTAGTAGAAGAGTTGGTGTAGCAGCTTAGGAATTCTAGGAATTTGGATTTGGCTAGATTTAGCTTTTGAGTTGGATTTTGTAGTAAGGTTGTGTGACCGAGTCGGATGTGTCACTAAGATTATATGGATTTGATGAACAAAGTTCCCGGATATATTGGATAAGTTATACTTGTGTTCATCAACAGTATTCTCCTCTATTTCAGAATCAGAGTTGTGAAGCGGAAGCAAGGTAGCAGCTGTACAAGGAAGGAAGCGAGTTCTGTTTGCTATCGCTTGAGTAGTAAAGCTTATGTTCTGGATTTCAACGGATTATGGAAGACTTTTTCGTTGGATAGGATCCTGAAGCTAGTTTGCTTTTGTCTAGATGTCTCTGGAAGTATCAGCATAGGTTGAGCTGATCGGAGAGATTTCCAACCCAGGATTGTCTGTTAAGTTATACAGATATGAGATAATGAGTTTTGAGATTCGAAGTTGGAGACTTCATTGCTGTTAAGATTTCTCTGGTTAAGAGAGCAGAAATTGTGTAAGATTGGTTGGTTAGTGCTTTGGCATTTGAGGTTTCTTATCTGTGTTCTGATAAGATAAGATTTGTGGTCTATGAGATTGAATTGCCAGTTTGGATAGCTGGAGTTCCTTTTATTTCACGTATCTCTGAGGGAGTACGTGTATGATTCATCATTAGTTGTTGGATCTGCAGTTCAGTTGGAATTGGATGTTGAGCTGGAGTTGAGAGTAATCTAATATTCTATTCAGATTGGTGGATCTAGAGAAGAGAGGAGCTCTAGATTTTGGTAGTGTAGTTTGTTAGTTTGTTAGCTGCAGTAGAGCGAGTCTTCCGGTGATTTATACTTGGGAAACTCGAGATAGTATTAGAATTTTATTCTGATTTATGTCAGGATAATTAGTTAAGTTTGTTTGAGTGATTGATTGCTTTGGTTGTTAGTAATTGGTTGTTAGGAATGCTTAGCTAATTGAATTAAAATCTTTGCTGGGTTATTAAATTAACTTTGCTTTTAAATTTCGGGGACGAAATTCTTTTGAGGGGGGAGGATTGTAACGACCCGGAATTTTAGGCAATATAAATTTAATAATCCGTATAAATAATTTAATTGGTTTAATGATTTTCTTTATAATTTTAATTTAAAATTTGTAATTGTAATCTTTTAAAGGTTAATAAATTTTAATCTAACAATATTGATAAGAGTTATTTTCCAAAGCTAATAAAATTTTAATTCTGTTTATAATATATATGTTTGATATATATTGTGAATGGGAATGTCTTTTGTTTTAAAGTAAAAATTGAATTTTCAAATTTGTAATATATGTAAGCATATGTTATAATTTGATATTGTTTTGAAAATTTAACCTTAATCTATTAATAATTTATTTATGAATGAATATTGCAATTTTAAAGTTTTGTTTTAAATTCAATAATGTTTTTCAAAGGATAATTTAGTTTAATTCAATTGTTTCAAATATAAGATTGTGATTTATTTTTAAATAGAATAGTTTCATAGGAATTTAAACAAGCTTTGTTTGTTTTCTTTTAAAAATGTTTACATTAAAAATGAATGTTTAAGATTATATTTATATTATAATTAGTTTAGTATATTTTCTTTTAAAAAGTAAACTTATTTATATACATATAAGTATTTATCAATTAAGAAAGTAAAAATGTAAGTTTATATTACATTTAAAATTAAATAAAATTCAATTTAAAAATACTTAAAGACATGTGTTCACATGCAAATCTCTTTAATAAACAAGTGTAAGATCCTTAAATACCAATGAGACAAGTGTCTTCATTTAAGTCTTATTTTCTTTAAATTTTAATAATAACATAACATTTTCATTTTTACATTTGTTATCTTCTTTCAAAGTGTTTTAATGGCAAAACAATAAACCACCTTCTTGAATCTGAAATCTGAATCTAAGAAAAAAAAAAAATCAAAATCAAAACCTGATAAGGGAAAGCAAAATTTACCTGCATTTGAAATAAAGATCAACCTGCAACCTCTAAACCAGAAGTTGTTCAAATCTGCAAGTTCAAACAGTATTTAAAAGTTCAAACCAACCTGCAACCTAATCATGCAAGTGAAGATCAGCAAGTTTCAATCTTTTTAATCATCAAATTAAAACATGCAAAGGAAAATCAACAGCAAAGTAAAAGCATTTTTCAAGTTAAAAGTGTCAAGCCTGGGAAGTAAAGTTTCTCTGCTCTGTTTACTGCAAAGTCAATGAGGTGAGTAAATCTTTATCTCAAAAACAGTTTCACCTTTAAAAATTTATCTGGAAAATATGAATTAAGTTTGAAGTAAAGTGATATGATATGTTTATATGTATGCCTGAATTTGAATGCATGTTTGTATATATGCTATGTGGTGAGAAGTCAGTGAATATTTACATCACTATTATATGTCCAGGTTTATTTCTATTCAAAGAAATTCAATGCCAACAACTCAAAACCATATTAGTCTTTAGTATTTGAATGAAACAGATTTGTAATTGTATAATAAAGATTTTAAAATAGTCTGGAAAATTTTAATATCATAAAACATGAATTAAGTAAAGATTACAGAGGAACATGAATATTTGTTAAAAATTTATTTTCTTAAATTCAAAATTCAACTCCATGCATGTAATCTGGATGTAAAATCATGAATTTAGATATGAAGTTTGTAATTTTTAGTGTGGTAATTTATTCGAAATTTGGGTTTGAGTGTTTGGGGAACTTTGGTAAATTGTCTTTGATTCAATTGTTGTTTTGAATTGAATTTGTGGGTGAAGCAAGCCTTTGGGCTAAGGATCAAAGGAAAAATACAAAATAATTTTTCTATTGAATGGATTGGAAGGATTTGGATGAACTAGGGTTACTTGAGTTTGTGGTTACGGCTGTTTTGTCGTGGCTTTTGCATCGAGAATTGAGGATCGGGGTTGACCGCATTTGGAGAGAATGGAGTTCTTGGGTGCGGTGTTCCTATGGTGGAGTCGGCAGGGTTGATCGTCGTTGTGATGATCGGCGATGGGGTGGTTTTGGCATCTGTGCTTTCTGAGGTTTCATGCCGATGGGTCAAAATTGATTCGCGTGTTCGATTTTGTTTCTGGGTGTGGATTCAGGGTCGCGAGGGGAGAAGTGACGAGGGACGATGGTCGTGATGATCGGCGTTGTCGACGTTGTTGGTGCACGTGCACCGTGTGGTTGTGTGCACTGGGAAGAAGATTTGGGGACGAAGAGAAGCAGGGATGGGTTCTCGCGTAGAAACTGGGGAGGAAACTCGGGTGAGTTACCGTGTTTTGTTCGTATTCAACTCGAAGCAGTTGTGGGTGGGAAACGACTCGAAGATAGCATGGGTGTGCTTAGGTAACGACTCGAGTAGATGATGCTGGGATTTGGTCGTGGCAGACTCGTGAGTTTTAGGTTCTGTATTTAGCTTGGTTCTGCACTATACTAAGCTACAGAATTTATTGTTGATAACTATAGGAGTTGAAGTATCTAAATTATAAACTAGTTTTATAAAAAGAAAATAGATTCACAATGTTAAAGAGGTTTGTCCTTGAAAGAAAGTAAATCAAACTTTTAAAAATGATAATTGGATTTATTTTAAATTTAAATTTTGTTAAAATGATTTCTTTTGAAGTAATTTAATTTAATTTTGAATGTTAATTATTAAGAAGAGTGTTTGAATTTAATTATTAAATCAAAGTTTAAGAACAGTATAAAGTAATGTTTTAAATACAAACTATTCAAATTTTATTGTAAATGAATAAGTTTAACTTAGAAAATTAATGTGTTTTGAAAATTTCAAATTTGATTTCCAAAATGTGTTATTTTAAATAAAGTTATTATTATAATTTTGAAGACCCAATAGAATAAGTTGATTTAGTTGTTAAAATTTTTATTTATTTCAAATAACTTATTTATAAAGATAAATAAGGTTAAATTATTTTGTTATGAATTTGAGAATACTTAATAAATATGATTTGTTATTAAGATTAATGAATTCTTAATTAAGGATTTTGAAATATAAAGAAGTAATTAATTAATCAATTGTTTAATTAATTTTAAATAATTAGTTAATTATTTATTTAATTTTAAATAATCACTTATTAATTAAATGTAATTACCTAATAAAGTAATCAATGATTAATTTTTAAATGCAATTAAAATGGTAATTACTTATGAAAGTAATTAGAGGATTTACTTATGGAAGTAATTAAAAGAAAGTGATTAATGGATAATCACTTAATGTCATTAATTAAGGAATTAATTAATATAATTGTTTTGAAGTTAATTAATTATGGAATAATTAATTAATTAAAGAATGAAGAATTATTTAATGATGGAATTAATTATTTGTTAAGAAATTAATTAAGAAAGTAATTAAGATTTATCAAGAAGTAATTAGAGGTAATTATTTATGTAAGTAATTAAGAGTTAATTATTTTAGTTAATTAATTAATGTGATTAATTAGTTATGAATGAGATTGATTAAGATTAATTACTAAGGGTAATTACTTATGTTAATTAAATTAATAAAGTAATTAATTAAGGATTTTATTTATTAATTTAATTGTTTGATAATTACTTAATGAAGTAATTAAGATTAATTGATTGGATTAATTAATCAAGAATTAATATAATTAAATTAGAAGTTAATTAATTAAGAAGTTAATTAATTAAGATAAGTAATTACAAATTGTTAATTACAGTTTATGGTTAATGAGATGATTAATTACAAGTTAATTATTAATTAATTAAAGGATTATTAATTAATAAAGATTATTAATAAATAAAATTAATGAAGTAATTAATTTAAGTAATTAATTTAAATATGATAAATTAATTGTAATTAATTAAGGTTTAATGTAATTAATTATAGTTAATTAATTAATGAAGGAGCATTAATTATTGTAATTAATGATAGTAATTAAAGGTTAATTACTGAATATGGTTATGGATAATTACTTGAATGTAATTAAGGGATAATTAATCTAGGGAGATTAATTAAGAAGATCATTAGAAGATGATTAATGAATTTGATTTGTAATAAATCAATGAAGCAGGAGTTAGAATAATCCAAGTGATTAAAGGATAGTAATTAATTTAATTAGAGGTTAATTAAATTGATTAACAGTTAATCAATTCTGTTTTTGGTGATTGATTAATATTGATTGGTCAATATTGAATGATTGATATTGGATGTTGAATGATAATGGATGGTTGATATTGGGTGTTTGGTTGATATTGGATGATTTGGATATCAATTTTGAGAATGCTGCTTTGTGAGATGAATGTTGGTATGAATTATCTATTGTGATAATATTATTCATCTACCTGTTTATATCATCCTGAATAATTTAAACTGTCTAAATCCCTTAAGTACAACTTGGACATTAAAATGGCGTTTGGTTTCGATGAGACCGGGATCGGGTTTCCATATTTGGATATCCGAAAACCACATCGATTCCAATTAAACGTTAGGTCGTTAATCCAAGTGGAGCAAGTGAAGACTCGAGGTGTAAGGGCTATACGTCAGTATAACTCTGTGGGTGATTCCGTAATGAGTTTGACGGAATAGTACTTATAGATTCGAGATGGAGATTAGAGTGCAAGGGCTATAGTTGTTGACTCTGAGGGTGATTCCAATACGAGTGCAACGAGATAGTGCCTTCGGTTTCGTTCGAACCCGGAACGAACTTGTATGGATTGAATGCTTTCAGCACATCGTCAGGTGGACGATGAGCATTCTAAGATAGATGGGTTCTATAAAGGTAATCGCAGCCTCAAGCCTCATCAACCGGGAATGGCTAAAACAGGGGAGGTGCAGCAAGGCTTCGTGGGTAGCCCCCACTTGAGAGCAAGATTTACCCCTGTCTAGAGGTCCCTTTTTATTTCGGCTGTGTGGGGCGGTTGAATTCCGGACAACCGCCGGGGTTGTCTTGTTTGGGACTGTTCAGTAAGGAATGGTCCCGGCCTTGTGTTGCAGGGGATGAAGGGAGTAATCCTCGGTACGGTGATCTAGGCCACGTACTGTGACGGGCGGTACCCCAGTAGCCCTGCCATTGATGGAAACCCATTTTCCCTACGAGACCCTACGGTTTTGATTGTATTACCCACTTTTGTGGCTAGTAGCTGGAATTTAATAGATGTAACAATTTCGGCTATTTCATATTTACTTGAAAACCCTAGACACTATTATAATATCACTGGATTTCCTACCAAATGTTTTGGTTAGCGTAAGGTAAAAACTTTTCCATGTTTATGTGTGGGAAGTCTTACGTGATACCTTTTCTTTCAAAGGTTTTTCTAAAGTTAAGCAACTTTAAACTGTTTACTCACACCAGACCCCTGTCTGACCCGAGTGTTTATTTTCTGTTTTATTAAACTCTTGGGTACTCATATTATGTATGAGTAGTCAAGTGATTCAGGTTAGCTTGACGAATTCTGGAGGAGTCATGGAGCAGGAGGCTTCGACGTGTAGATATATTATGGTTCCGCTGTGTTTGGTATCTGTTTCTTCTGTTGTACTTGAGTTGTATGAATTAGACAGATATTTATAACTGTCTAATATGTGTTGTAAGTTGTGTAACTCTAATGTAATCTGATACTATGTAATATTTTATTTGATATATTATATTTTATTCATTCCGCTGTGAGTTCTCTGATGTTGTTGTGTTCTTCTTTCTCTTTCTTTCCTTCTTCTATCCCTTTCTTTCTTCAAAATGATGCGATTTCCTGGAGATAGGAAGTCGGGTCGTTTCAGGGATTGCGGTTTGAAATGATATACAACCGCATTTTTATTTTAAATTGCGGATTGAAATGATAAATATCCGTATCACTTGACCATATGATAGAAAATTATATACAGGCACCGCGGTGTATATATATATATATAATTATTTTGAAATGATTTTCTATGGTTTTGGAAAGAAATATACGGTTTAATAAATATTAATTTTTGATGTTTGTATAAATATTATTTTATGTATATATAGTTAAATTCTTGAATATAAGCTATGTATAAAATTGATTAATAAAAATGAGTTTAATAATAAAGTTTGATTTCTTTTATATAACATGGGTAAGTATCTATTTAAATTCTATTGTATATAGAGTTTATAATGACTAAAATAAAATTAAGGTTGGAAGATAAATGTGAATTTGATTTGAATTAAAGTATTTAAGAATTATCCCCGAAAATTTTGATTTGAAATGTAAATAAATTAAGATTCAAAGGGTATGATTTTATAACTTGATTTTATTTATAGGATTTAAATGAATATCAAATTGATTCAAAATAAATATTATCAAGTAATTTAACAAAAAAAATATCCAATTATTCGAAGTCTAAAGGTTTTACTAAAATGATACTTGATTTATTTAGTAAACATTTCAAATCTAAATAATATTAGTTGAAATTGGTGTATATGAAATTGTCAAAGAATAAGTTTTGAAATGGTGGAATAATTAAAGCTTTGAAATATATGGAAATTATATTGGTTTATTTAGGAATTTAAAATCCATATTGGAATTGATTTGTGAAGGTGAAGAAGCTATTTTACTATATAAAGTAATTAAGTATTTAAACCATTTAAGTGGTGTGGTATGTTTCTAAGTTACAAATTTCAAAGTATTACGTTTTGGAAAGGTTATAGTTTAAGTATTTGGTTTCGAAATATTATAACTTTGAAATGAGTTTTAGAAAAGGATATATTGAAATGATATCATATTTATTTGGTTTTAAAAGAAGAAATGATATCGAAATTTTATGCTTTTGAAATGGATACTATATTCTGGTTTTCAAAGTATAAACCATTTTGAAAAGGCCGTAGTGTTATAATAACGATTGGTTGTTGAAGAGACCGGGATCGGGAGTTGTCATACTCTCTGCCAACTCTGAAAACCACTTTAACAACCGTGTACGCGGTGGAGATTCCAGAATGAAGTAGGATGGCGGCGGCATTTCCTTTGAGGTAAATACGTGGACCCGACTCCCGTGAGTTGGCATAAGGTGGCTAAAACAGGAGCGATTCTTGGGCCAATGAGGTAGCATCTTTGATCGGACACATCCCTTCGATATTATACTTTGACTTTTGGATTGACTCGGTGGCCACTTTTGATTTTTTTTATTTAGGGGTGTGGCTCGAGTTGGGCGGTAGCTGCACGCTATGCGTTACCACCAGCCCGGATGCGTTATTGGTATATCTACCCTGGCATTGCCTAGTTGTGCCGTGTCACCTACCCTATCGCGCCTTGTACGAGTTTGGTTTTCTCCCGTAGCCCATGTGGTATCCTCTGGTGGCTTCCCGATCAGGAGGGACTATGATATTGAATGGACTACCGGGACTATTACGTGTTAAGGGGAATATTGGGTCACGCCTTAACACTATTTAAAAGTATGTTTATTTTACTATAAACATTATTATAATAGCGAAATATCACTACATAGTAAATAGTTTAACGGATCCTCGGGAGATGTGAATCCCGAGTATCTCTTGAGTTACTGCACTCACGTTAGACACTGGATTGGAGATGTCAAATCCCGTAAACATCTCTGATGCCGTTAAACTCGTATTTATTTCAGTTAATTTAACTTACATAAGATCTTTTAGTTCTGACTCGAGTGTTTTGTCTTTTCAATTCGCTCGGGTCAGTCCGAGCATTTCAGGATTTGAAGATTTTATTCTGGAGGAAGAAGACGACGATTAGTAGTACTATTATCTACTATATTATTCCACTACACTATTGTATTCCACTGCATTATTGATATTATATGGTATGTATAACTCTGATATATATTGTAAGTATAATTAAATATTTTGAAAAACAGCTTCATGAACTGTATATTTGATTATTATATTTTTCCTTCCACTGTGAGATTCTGTTTTGTTTTTATTTCTTTCTTGGTCTTCTTATTTACCCCATAACAATCCGCCCTTACGTATGGTTTGAATTGGCACGTGTGTCGATTTAAAGCGTGCGAAAAGGCTGGACGTTACATCTGGTATCAGAGCTTTGGTTTAGCGATAAACCTTAGCTTTATGGGGCCTGACTCTTTATTAATAGGGTAGTAATAACCTATGGGAGTCGCTGAGTGTATGTATATGAGAGAGCGTATTTGTTAGTCTTATAAAAAGGTTTTTATATTGTGTTAATCTGTTCCGTTTTGTATTTATAAATTCTGGTTGATGCATGGGACGCTATGACATCAATAGGGGTTTCTAAACATTTAATAGGACAGACCGACATAATATTTGTTTTTACTATAGGTGAATAAAATAATTTTGCCTATTATATTTCCTATATTTAAAATAAATTTTATAAATAATATATATTCGGTTGCAAATATTGGTTATCAGGTAATGAATTTATAAGTATTAGTTGAAAATAAGATTTGAAATAAAATAAAGAAAGGTTGGAAACTTAGAACTTAAGTTCCGGGATTTTGAAACTTCTTTCAATTAATTTTAGGAATATAATAATATTATTATTGGAAGTATGTTTTGATATAAATATTTCAATATAATTTGAAAGAAATGTTTCAAAAGAAATAAGTTTTGTACTCCTCTCTCTGTCGCTGGAAAATAATTTCGGTGATGAGTGCATGCATCATCGATATTCATTTTCGAGTTTCGAAGTGGGAAGGCCACTATAGTAGTTTTACTATGGATTATTTTGATAAAAAAAATATAAATTTTAAATTGTTTTAGGTATAATTGGATATATAAGTTTTAAGTATAAGCCTTTATCTATTATTTTAAAATGATTTGAAATTTAAACCCGGTATTCAATTCTTAAGTTTTCATTAATTAATAGTTTCAATTATTGGAGTGAATTGGAACGTAGGCAATTAATAATTGAAACCTCTAAAGAAAATAAGAGATTTCATGCTAAGTTATAAGTTAAATAAAAAGAAAATTTAAATTTGTAACATATAAAACAAAGAATAGTATTATTGAACATTTAATTAATTAAAAGAATTGAGAAAAAATTGTATAAGTTTCATTTGCAATCTTTAACACATATATAACTTACCAAAAGATGTAAAATGTTGAAATATTAATAAGAAAATATAGTGGAAATTGTACAAGTAAACTTATGAACGGAAGTATTCAATGAATTTCTTTAGTAAATAAGAATTTTGTGTTATAGGGGTTATGAACTTGAAATGCTCTATAATAAAATATAATAGAAAAGTTATAAATAAATGAAAATAAGTCTAAAAAGTGTTGAATTTATAAAATAAATGGAAAGATAAATACTGTAAATAAATGATATTAAGTAGTGGATAAATGATTGTAATACAATAAAAAGAAATTTCAAACTTAAGTAAATAAGTTGAAGTTATTTCTAAATAAAATTGTAAGAAGCAAATGTGAATTAAAATGATAAACCATTATATGAATGAAAAAAAGAAATCAAACAACGAATATTATGAAATGAAACTAAAAGAATGAACTTGATCTATTGCTTGAAATTTGTTGTTATTTGTTTGGGTTTATGGTTGTTTGGGTAAGGATACCTTAAAAGTGTTTGGATGAATGAATAATCTATTTAGCTTCATCAGAGACTGTTGAGTAAATGGTGCGCTTTCATTCTGTATAATTTAAAGTTTTAAAACCCGAACAACTATTGGTTTGTTTGCTACGGATAGTTGATTTTATTGGCTTCATATGGTGGTTGTATGTTGTGATTGCAAGTGATTGGGTTTTTATTGATTTGGTTGTTAGTGGTTGAAACAAGTTAAAATTTTTATTTTTTATAATTATTAACTATTTTGGATTATATAAGTGAAATACATGTTATGGAAGCAAATTGCTACTGCTTTTGGTTTCATAATTAAGCATAATTGCCTGACAAATAGGTACGTTCTCGGATTACGGTTTTATAGTGCTATTATATTATTTTTCCCATATTGGGATATATTGTTTTGGAAAATATATGTTATATATTGTTATATTGATATTATATTTTCTTTCGAGCCTCTCCGTACAAAGGAGACTCTGCCGAAATTTTCCGTAAATTTTGGACTTAGAAAATTTGAAAATGTTTTACAAACTTTAGTAATTTGAGTATAAAGGGATTTAATAGCTATAAATCGATATTTTATTATTAAATTTTGTAAATTTATTTGTGTATAAACCTAATATTTTAAGCAAGATATATTGATTTCTTAGTTCTTCTTTTCCCTTCTTTTTCCTTTTCGGGGACGAAAAGTTTTGAGTGGGGGAGAGTGTAACGACCCGTAAATATTGATGAATAAATTTGGTTAATTTAATTTAATTTTGTAATTAAATTTAGAAAGAAATAATTGCTTATAATTTATATCGAAATAAAAGTTTAAGAATGAATTGTAGCAACCAATTGTTGGCAATTGAAGTAAAAATCAATAAAAGTGAAATAGCGTAAATTGTGCACTTGTGTATAAATTTAAAATAAGTAAATAAGAGTAAAAGTGGTGTAAATTAATGGATTTTTATATAATTTTATAGTAATTGAATGAATTCGGTATTATGTAGGTAATTATAAAAATTGGTTGAAGCTGGATAAACTTAAGTGTAACCTTGGCATGTAAACAATTACTATAAGTTACACGTTTAATTTGTGGATGGAATTGGAAATAAATTTTAGTAAAAATAAATAAATGTTACATTTATGGGGATGTGATACAATGTTAGAAATTAGATGTAGCAATTATAATTAAAATTAACAATTTAGAATAAATTTGCAATTAATTGAAAATAATGTAAATTGTCTTACTTGGTTATAAGTATAATATAAGCAACAAATGGAAATGTTGAATTAGTGAATCATTAATAGAAATATTAACTAGAATGAAATTCAATTAATAAAATAATGGAAAGAGTTAATGCAAATTTAAAATAGTAACGTAAAATTTATTTATAAGGTGGAAATTAGTGCAATAGAATGCATGAGACCAAGTAAATGAATTTATTGAGGATATTAATTCTAATTAATGAATCAAAGAAATAGTAATGGTCGTAAGTTACTATTTAATTGTCCTATTAATTTTTTGTAACGGTTACATTTGGGAATAATGTAAATTTTATTCAGTGTTATGATAATTAGTCGAATAGAACATAAACTTAAGTGTAAATTTAAGGAATAGAAATAAAGATGTATTAATGTAATTACTTAATTAGCTAATGGAATAATAATAATATAGTAACGGTAAAGTAATAAAAGCTTATTTATGTGACAAAAAGGTAACGGTAATGTTTATGGTCGGTTGCCTATAGATTGTTAGTTGAAATGGAAATAGGTTGTAATAAATGTAAATAAATGTTACATTAATGTGAAATGTAACACAATGTTTAGGAGTGTTAAATTGGGTATATTAAGGTAATGAATGGGGAAAATAGGATAACTAAGTTTATAGAGTGGTAAGGAATTTAATAAAAAGGTTTGATTTGAAACAAATCAATCCATTGGAATCCAATTTATAATAAGTGTAATTTTTAGGGCAACTGAAATTAAATGTTATTCAATTGAGATAAAGAAATTGGAAAAATGTTAATGTATCTGTATATGTACCAAAATAAATGGTACCTAAGTTGATACTATGATAAATAGTGAATTTAATGAATAGGAATCAGGATTTATTTATTTATTTGAAATTTTAGTTAAATAATTGAGTCTATTGCAAATAGGTAGAATTAAACATTAAATTTTCGTTATTTGAAATAAAGATAATATGAGAAATTTATGTAATAGTTTTGAATCCAATATTTAATCCATCTATTTGATAGGAATGAATGGAATAATAATTAATTTATTTAACTAAATGGAATTTTGGGGATTTTATTTATAATTTGTGAATTTAATGAAATTAATTATTAAAAGTGAGGTTAACGTTGGGATTGATGAATTAATCAACTCTAATTTGACCTTTAAATTTGTTTAAATCATTGTAAATGTTTGAGAAATATAAAGGTGATAAAATTGTCAATTTTAAAATTGAAATTTAAATTTGGATTTAATCAATTAATTATAAATTTATTTAATTAGTGTAAAAAATAGCCATTTTGGCCACTGACTCGGATTTCGACGAAACCAGTTACATCGGATCCGTAATGGTGAATTATTGTAGGATTTCAAATTTCGTAGCGATCGGACTTGTCGTTTGATCGTACAGACGCGAAACGCCTTGAAATAATTAAATTGAAATCAGTTGAAATCAATTTCAAAAATATTTTTTTAGCATAACTTCTTCATACGATGTAATTTGGACTTGAAACTTGTTCCATCGCGTTTAAAATATATAAAACACCTATTTTGTTATATGGGTTGACCCAATTTCATTCCGTAGTCGAAATGGGCTTTTTGGGCCACTTTGGTGTTAGCGCGTAAATCTATCTTACCCATCCATTCAAATGTCAACCCTGCCTATACATATCCTGCTATAAACCCTAGCAGCCTCTGTTTCTCATTTCTATACGTTTTATTCACCTCCTCACTTCAATGGCACAAAACTCTATATTCTCAGATCAATTGCAAATCAAATCCTAAGCATAAATTTCAAAGTCCTCGGAAAAATCTGGAAAAAAATATATATTGAAGCTCTGAATGAGCATAATCTTCTGGTGGAATTCATTTTTCAATTTGAGTTATCGTTTGCTCAGAAATTTGCCGTTTATCCTCGACCCTTCGTATTGGATTATTGGTTTCGACGGTGGATCTTCAACGAGGGTTCGATCGGGAAGTGCAGAATCGTAGAGGTCGATGAGCAGCACGCATCTGTGTTATTGGTTCGACGAGATGGTCACCGAAGTCGCCGAAATTGGCCATGTTCTCTTCGCAGTGGCGGGGGCGGCTCTGGGCAAGTGGGGCCCGCGCGCGCACCTACAAAGGGCGGCCTGGAGTGCACATGTGGGTGGTGGCCTCTGATCCTAGTGGAAGCGATCGAGTGGTCGGCAAAAATTAGGATTAGGGTTCCTATAAGCGGCGGCTCAGTTCGATTACGTGAGTAGGTTTTCGTGCGATCTGTGATTTGCTCGGTGACGTGGCGGTAGGGAGAGGTAATTATAAATTGTTTTATTTATATTATAAATTACATCGTTCAATGTTCTAACGTACGTATCTTTCTCATACGAACACAAATTCATGCGCGGTTTTTTTTTGTTAGGATCGTACTGAAATTCCGAACATTTTGGCGTTGGTTTGGACGAATTCTGAGACTGTCAATTTTTGGGTTTAAATTGAATTCAAATTCAATTTAAATTCAAAAGGTGAGTGTTTTAACCCACTCACAACTTCTAAAATTTCTTGTGTTTGTTAAATTAATTTTTTTTCGTGATTATGCATTTATTTATGACTTTTTTCCATATATTTTTAACCATCATCTCAGTTATTGCATTTATTTAAATTAAATCGTTATTTAATTTATTATTGAATATAACTGCCAGTTAATTACCTGTTAAATATTATCAGTGATATATTGATATTGATTGATTGTTTTGGATGATGATTGTGATGGATGTATGATTTTATGATGGATGAATGGATGTTTTATTTATATCATAATAATCTGCAAGTTGTTATGCATTTATTTTAATTCGGGATTACGGTTTGAAATGATATACAACCGCATTTTTATTTTAAATTATGGATTAAAATGATAAATATCCGTATCACTTGACCATAGGATAGAAAATTATATATAGGCACTGTGGTATATATATATAATTATTTTGAAATGATTTTCTATGGTTTTGGAAAGAAATATACGGTTTAATAAATATTAATTTTTGATGTTGTATAAATGTTATTTTAAATATATATATATATATAGTTAAATTATTGAATTTAAGCTATGTATAAAATTGATTAATAAAAATGAGTTTAATAATAAAGTTTGATTTCTTTTATATAAAATGGGTAAGTATCTATTTAAATTCTATTGTATATAGAGTTTATAATGACTCAAATAAAATTAAGATTGGAAGATAAATGTGAATTTGATTTGAATTAAAGTATTTAAGAATTATCCCCGAAAATTTTGATTTGAAATGTAAATAAATTGAGATTCAAAGGGTATGATTTTATAACTTGATTTTGTTTAGAGGATTTAAATGAATATCAAATTGATTTAAATGAATATTATCAAGTTAATTTAATAAAAAAATCCAGTTATTTGAAGTCTAAAGGTTTTACTAAAATGTTATTTGATTTATTTAGTAAACATTTCAAATCTAAATAATAGTAGTTGAAATTGATGTATATGAAATTATCAAAGAATAAGTTTTGAAATGGTGGGATAATTAAAGCTTTGAAATATAAGGAAATTATATTGGTTTATTTGGGAATTTAAAATCCATATTGGAATTGATTTGTGAAGGTGAAGAAGCTATTTTACTATATAAAGTAATTAAGAATTTAAACCATTTAAGTGGTGTAGTATGTTTCAAAGTTACAAATTTCAAAGTATTACGTTTTGGAAAGGTTATAGTTTAAGTATTTGGTTTCGAAATATTATAACTTTGAAATGAGTTTTAGAAAAGGATATATTGAAATGATTTCATATTTATTTGGTTTAAAAAGAAGAAATGATATCGAAATTTTATGGTTTTGAAATGGATATTATATTCTCGTTTTAAAAGTATAAACCATTTTGAAAAGGTCGCGGTGTTATAATAACGATTTGTTGTTGAAAAGACCGGGATCGGAAGTTGTATACTCTCTGCCAACTCCGAAAACTACTTTAACAACCGTGTACGCGGTGGACATTCCAGAATGAAGTAGGATGGTGGCGGCATTTCCTTTGAGGTAAATACGTGGACCCGATTCCCGTGAGTTGGCATAAGATGGCTAAAACAGGAGCAATTCTCGGGCCAATGAGGTAGCACCTTTGATCGGACACATCCCTTCGATATTAAACTTTGACTTTTGGATTGATTCGGTGGCCACTTTTGATTTTTTTTATTTGGGGGTGTGGCTCGAGTTGGACGGTAGTTGTGCGCTACGCGTTACCACCAGCCTGGATGCGTAATTGGTATATCTACCCTGACATTGCCTAGCTGTGCCATGTCACCTACCATATCGCGCCTTGTACGAGTTTGGTTTTCTCCCGTAGCCCGTGTGGTATCCTCGGGTGGCTTCTCGATCAGGAGGGACTATGATATTGGATGGACTACTGGGACTATTACGTGTTAAGGGGAATATTGGGTCACTTCTTAACGCTATTTAAAAGTATGTTTATTTTACTATAGACATTATTATAATAGCGAAATATTACTACATAGTAAATAGTTTAACGGATCCTTAGGAGATGTGAATCCCGAGCATCTCTTGAGTTACTGCACTCACGTTAGACACTGGATTGGAGATGTCAAATCCCGTAAACATCTCCGACGCCGTTACATTCATATTTATTTCAGTTAATTTAACTTACATAAGATCTTTTTGTTCTGACTCGAGTGTTTTGTCTTTTCAATTCACTCGGGTCAGTCCGAGCGTTTCAGGATTTGAAGATTTTATTCTGGAGGAAGAAGATGACGATTAGTAGTATTATTATCTACTATATTATTCCACTACACTATTGTATTCCGCTGCATTATTGATATTCTATGGTATGTATAACTCTGATATATATTGTAAGTATAATTAAATATAAAAATAGCTTCATGTACTGTATATATGATTATTATAGTTTTCCTTCCGCTGTGAGATTCTGTTTTATTTTTATTTCTTTCTTGGTTTTCTTATTTACCCCATAACAATCTGCCCATCTGTATGGTTTGAATTGGCACGTGCGTCGATTTAAAGCGTGCGAAAAGCCTAGACGTTACTATATACATACATGCATATATGTATGTATGTATATATATATATATATATGAATGTGAAAGTGTGCATTTTCTGGTTCGAGTATTGTTGTTGTATTATCTCACGCTTGAATTGAAAATATTCATTGTTTGAGTATTTGTGTGTTTAACCTATTGGTGCAGTTGTTTTGAACTTGAATTGCTGAAACTTGTTTTGAATTTGAATTGCTGAATCTTGTTTTATGATATTTGTACCTAAGTTGAGCCTAAGGAGGCTTGTACTTTACCTTGTGCACATTTGCATTGTGTTGAGCCTTTGGGCTTGACCTTTGCAATAATCCATGAGATTTAATCAATACTAGCCTTATGATATTCACATGATAAACTGTGCATATCATAAATTTTCCACGCACATAATGTCCCTGTCTAAAACATGAAGAGGAAACAAACCCTTAAACTGAGGCAATATTATTCAACTTTATTTTATTTCTACAATTTAGGTTTGTTTCCTTTTCCATTTTACTGCGTTGTTTATTTGATATGTATAAGAGATGGTTGGACACAGTTGACCAAGAAAATCAAGATCAACATAAAAAACAAACTCATGTGTGTAACGACCCAGAATTTCAGTCATTCGAAATTAAGATATTTAATTGAATTAAATATTCAAAAGTTAATTTTATAAGTTGAATAGCTTATATTTCAAATATAAGAATTTGCTTGGATAATTAAATTATTGATTTAATATTTGAAATTGTAGAAATAATTTGATTTTGAATTTTATATGAATGAAAATGTTTTATAAAGTTGAACTAAATTTAATATGAATTAGAATGATGTTGTTAAACTTTTGAAATTGAACTAAAAGCAAATTTATAGAAATTGTATATTTTAATATTTAATTAACGTGTAAAAATAGTCATCCGTGATGTTATATTAATGTAGGATTTCAAATTTCGTGTCAATCAGACTTACGGTTTGGTCGTACGAAGCCGAAATGCGTAGAAATTTATCTAAGTAAATTTTAATTAAAATAATTTGATTCGAAAATCCATCTTCCAAATATAATGGAATTGGTTTCCGATATATATTCCATTGTGTTCGGTATAGGGGTAAAACATTATAAACGCCAGGCGGCATGCTTTGATTGGAGTTCGAAATATTTTCGGGTGAATAGTGTTTTGTAATTGTCTATATAAAGACGTTCATTCTCAAACCCTAATCTATTCAAGCCCTTGCCACCAGTTCATTTTTGATGGTCAAGAATGCACAAAATTTCTTCCCTCTTTTCCTCTCGATCCATTGATAATTACCAAAAAACCCTCAATTACAATATCGTAGAGCTCGACGAGAGCTATAATTCCAACGGTCGTGATAGGATATGGTGAAGTGGATTGGCGACAATTTTCGTTCAAAGGCACCGCGTCTTGTGATCAATTGGGGGTGAACGACGATGAATGGGGGGACCGTGTTTTTCTCAAAGGTCGAGTGGAGGATGGCGCGCGTAGGGGTGGCATCTGATCAACGTATCGATGATCGTAAGTGGTCGCGACGTTCAAGATTTGGGCGTGGTTCATGGGTTCATGTTTGAACGAACGCACGATGGAGAAGATGGGAGAAACGGCCCAGATATCTTCGAAGGAAAACAAACGGCACAGATTAAAGAAGGTTTAAAAATAAAATAAAAATTGTAAATTAATTTATATTTAAAATCGTGTAATCTTCCAAATTCTGTAACTTTTTCGTACGAGATCCGTTTCACACGAAATAAGTTGCATTGGGTTCGTATTGACGAACACCACGCGATGGAGCTGGTTTGGAGTTGATTGGAGCAAGTGAAAATTTGGGTAAAATTAAACGTCTATTTAGTTTTGTTTGGAATAAAACACTGCAACAGCTATTGGAATCAAAGTGAGTACAACTCACTCTTTCTGTCTCGCTCATATTTTTATACAAGTAAGAATAAATTTGTATATGCTGATTGATGATTGTTTGGGTGATATATGATATTATATATACATATTGATTGGTTTGGATATATTCCTACCTATTGGAGCAAATGAGACCCAATACATTCCCCTGTATGAGCGGATGACCCTTTGTACGGGCGTCTACCTCGAAGCGGACATTGTACATATTTTCTCATATGTATATTTGTTGTAGGTGACAAGTTGGAGGGATCCAACTGGATTCCTCACCAGTATTGATTTTTATTTACAAACATTGATATATATATATATATGTTGTTTTCATGTGGTATATGTTGATTTCATGCCGCAATTGATGTGAATCACCTTTTTTAGTGTTGTTGCAGCATTGGGCCATATTTTGGAATTTTAAAAATATTAAAGTGGTGATTTCAATTTAAAAAGGATTTCAAAGTGATTTTGAAAATATATATGTTTTATTAATTTTTGAATTTTTAAGTAAATGAATTTATTTTAAATAAATAAAAAGTTATAATTTTTATGTTAAAAAAATTATATTTTTTGTGAAATGTACTTAAATATGATTTTTGAAGTTATATAAATTTTAATATCGATTTTTAAATTATTAAAAAAGAAGTTTATTTAAATGGAATCAAAATTTGATTTTTGAAATGTGGAGATAACTATTTGGTAAAATAAGTTAATATTGGAATTTTGATTTATTACAAACGGCTTATATATATAAGATTTATAAAATTGATATTTTCCAAATACAAGTAATGGGATTATAAACGAGCTTTGTAAATGTTTAAAATGAAGTTGTAAATGAATCTTAAAAGTAAATAAGATGATTTATAAATATATGAAGTTATAAAAATAATGAATTTGTAAATAAGAGAATTATAAGTAAATTAACTTATAATTGGATTTTGGCATATAAATGAGATATAAATGAAACTGCTTAATAAAGGGATTTTGTTCACGATTTTGGACAGTGAATTATCCTTTAAATTAAAAATGTGTAGAAGTAAAGAATTTGGTTAGAGAATTATATTTACGATTTTGGATGATGAATAATCTTTTAAATAAAATGGATATTTTTGGAAAGTGATATTTTAAAATGGAGTTTGAATGGTTTGAAAATAAAGTAAATTGTAAATTTACTTATTATTAAAGTAAGTATATGGAAATGTTCTCTAAATAGTGAAATATTGAAATGGTTTTGAGAATATATCTTTTTAAAGATAATTTGAAGTAAATGATTTGGAAAGTGATTTAACTAACAAAACATTAATTAAAAGGGCCTAATGATTGCTTATGGTGCTAAATATTTGTTTGTTTGCTTTGATAGTTAAATAACTGACTATTAAAAAAATTGGCCATTTTACTCCCTCGACTTAGTGTGGGGACTATTTAGTCATACACTTAGTATGTAGCCATTTGCATAGGGTTGATTATCGTTTGTGTTGAGAATGTTGATTCGTGTAGTGCAGAGTGATTACTCAAATCTATCGAGCTTCCTTCTTGGCTGAAAGATAGCAAGTTGAAAGTTGGAGACGTGATAAGTCTATGAGACTTAGTTTCTGTGTGAGGTTGAGAAATGCTTTTGAGTTGTTGGTGCGAAGAGACCAGGATCGGTTTATCCGAAAACCACTTCGGATCAACGTATATGCATTCGGTTGTACGGGTTGTGATGATATTGATATTTAGGATTTTCATAGCGAAAGACTTCTTGTTAATCGTTTGGGGTTAAAATCCCAATATACATCAAGTAGTAGTAGTCTCTTCGTTATGAAATATCCAATGTAAGGATATTCGCTACTAATCCTAGGGATTTCCCGACAGGATGTGGTAGGAGAGTACCTTTGGTTTGTCCTGTTCCTGGACAACTTGTATGGACGAGTGTCTAACATTGCATTTCTAAGATTATGTACATTGATTTTTACTAACGTACATCAATGGTGGTGGACAATGAACTTCTCTTAGCTTAACACCCTCATTGAGACGTATGAGCTCAAGGGTTGTATTTTTGTGAAAGGCAATTAGTAATCAGTGGAAATGACAATGTGGCATTCAAAGTGATGTGATGTGTCATGTAAAAGGTAATTATTACCTCAGGCCCCATCAACCTAAAATGACCGAAACAGGTTAGATGCGGCAAGGCTAAATGGGTCATTCCCAATTAGGATATGACCATCCTCTTCTAGATATATTTCTTCCAGCTTTGACGTTCGGGATATAAATTAATGTGGTTTGTATGCTATGAGGGCCCTCGAAAAGGTCGGCAATGACCGGGGGATGATATATTTAGTACTACCTAGTTATAGATGTAGGCCTATTTTGTGTTGGTAGAGGATTCTTTGTGATGGTTCTCGGTACATTCCTCTAGAGATGTACTACTAGAAGCTAGTCGCTTCACTTGGTCATTTGTACGGAAATCCATAATCCACTACGAGTTTCCTGTTTTGTTTGTATTGGCGTAATGAATAGCCCCAAAATGCTATATGGGTACCATTTTGGCTATGATTAATATTATTTGTATACTATACACTAGTATAATATAAGATGATTTGATATGAAATGTTTTGATTATAGTAAGGTAAAAACATGTCTGTGTTTATGTGTGGGCGTGTCTTACGAGATACTTTTGTTTTGAAAGAAAAAGTTTGGTAATTTCATAAAGGGGCATTTCACCAGAAGGATAAACTTTGCAGTCCAATTAGTTTCTAGTATACACATTCAAAAAAATTACTTTCAAGGCCAAAGTCGGCAGAATAATTACTTTCAAGGACAAAGTCAGCAGTCCAATCACTTTCAAGGACATAATTTCATAGGTTTTTAGGCCCTAGAAACTAATTATTTTGTGTTTTGTCCTTGAAAATAATTATTTCAGTTGTGTGTCCTAGAAACTAATTCCACTTGCTAAAGAGGCCCTTGTGGATAGTTTCCACTTTAATAAATTTAGTTGAGTGTGTTTTTATTAGGCTGGTTTACCAAACAGATCCGGGCATTCTTCCCTTTCAATGCGCGGGTCAGACGTAGTATATTTACAGGTTTAGATTGGTGCTTTTGGAGCTTCAGCAGGAGAGCTAGAGATTTTCATTTTCGTACATACGTATCTGTTTATTTTCCGCTGCATTGTTGCTGTTGTATATTGTCAGCAACTGTAAGGATATGTTATTATACTGCCCAGGCTGACAACTAGTGATTGATTATTGAACTCTGATTGATGTATGTATATATAGTTTCTATTTTGTACAGCTCATTGATATGATATTATATGTTTTCGCTGCGATGTGAGATTCTATATTATTCTGTTTGGCTCTTTCTTCTTTCTTTCTTCTCTTCTCTTCTTCTCTCTTCTTTTCTTTCTCATGACTTTCCATCAGTCTGTACTTTTTAGGTCAGACATGTGTGGTTTATTGTCGATTCAAAGGATATAGATTTGCGGGTCATCACATGTGGTATCAAAGCTTAGATTTAGTATATTCCTAGGCTTTGATGTGTACTCAGTACAGATAGGGTCAGTAGCACCCTAGATTGAGTTTGAGTGTATTATAGATATGAGCGCATATTTGTTAGTGATATAAAAAATTTCTATATTGTGTTTACTTATCCGTTGAGTTGTTTATAAATTCTGGTCGGTATGTAGGACGTCATGTTACGATAGGGGTTCCTGAACACTTAAACGAGGCAAGTCGACATAGTATTGTTTTTAAATTGGGTAAATGAAATTATTTTAGCTCGATTGTATTTTATATATAATGAAATAATTTTTCAAAAATTATTATAATATATATTGATTATTTGGTTGTTTTAAAACGTAAATATATTTATATATATAAGTTAATAAAAACTATTTGAATAATCTAAATAAAAGCAATAATTGTATAAGAATAAATTATATAAGAAAATGAATTATAAAATATGGAATTATGATTAATATGATTTACAATTGTCAAAAAATCTTATATATGAGAAATGAATCTACTTAAGAATATTTATAAATATGAGTTATAAATGAAAATCGAATTAAACTAAGAATTTGAGAATTTGAATCCCGTTGATTTTGAAAGTTATTTTTCGTAAGTTAAAGAGGTTATATTATTATAAATCTAAATAAGATAAATAAATTTGGAATGAATCTTATCTAAGTGAAGTAAAATATTGAAATTATATAAGTAAAAGTTTATAAATTTGGTTTATAAATAATAAAATGGATTTTTAAAAGAAAATAAAGCACTGAATTCACTATGTTGCTGGAAAATAATAAGGGTGATGACTGCAATATCATCAGTATCATTTTCGAGTTTCTATGTGATTATTTTTCTACCATTAGTAAATTGAAATTTAAGTTTTGTTGTGACAAACAAATTTGAATTTAAAATCCAAGTCGAAATTGATAAATATAAGTAAAATAAGCTTTGAACATATAAATGGAATTAGTATAAATAAGAAAAGGAAATTTCCAAAATAAAATTTAATGTGAAGTTAAAATAAATTTGAGTTAGTATAATAAAATATATGATTTGAAATTTAACTAAAGGAAAGTTAAATAAAATGACTTTAGAAATGAAACCTAAGTTAAGTTAAAAGGAAACAATCTTTGAAAATGAAATTTAACTCATGTAAAGAAAAAGAAATGAGTTAATGAAATGAGTTAAATATAATTTGAATTAAATTAGAGGTGAACTTAAGTTGTATGGTGAAAGTAAATGTAAGTGAGAATGAAATGAAATTTAACTTAAGTGATGTTTAATGAAGTTTAATTTGATACGAAAATGAATTAATATAGTAAGTTAAAAATTTGAAGTGATGAATATGAATATAAACTTGAGTTATAAAATGAAATTCAATTTGAAGTGCAAAATGAATTAAATTGAACTAATGAAATAAATTAGTAAATAAAATATGGATTGAATGTTAATCAATCGAATGTAAATGAATAGATATGGAATTAATGGATGTAAGTGTTGATTCATTAAAAGCTAATGAAATTGAAAATTGAATGATTGAATGAAAATCAATTAGATATGAACCAATTGAAATTAAAAGTGTTAAACCAAATTGAAGGTAAACGAAGTAAATATAAATGTTGAGTGTTAACTAAATTAGTTTGGTTATGTCGGTTATACATTGGTTGTTAGACTGTGACAACCCGCCATTCATTCCATAGAATGACGCATCATCTTGATGAAAGAAAGGGAAGAAAAGAGAAAAGATAGGAAAGAAAGAAGAAACAACATCAGAATCTCAACAGTGGAACGAACAAATTATATTAATAACATAAATTACATAGTATACAACAATTATCAGAGCTACACAGATTATACATCACATACGAGATAGTTATAAAAACTTGTCTAGTTATTACAACTCAATACAATTCAAAGAAACCACTCAGAGATATCAACACAGCGGAACACTATATATATCTACAACGCTGAAGCCTCCTGCTCCATTGCTCCTCCATAATTCATCAAAGCTAACCTGAATCCCTTGACTACTCGTAAAAATTTGAGTACCCAAGAGTTTAAGAAAACAGAAATAAACTTCGGGTCGGACATGGGTCTGGTTTGAGTAACAAGTTAAGGTTGCTTAACTTTAAAAAACCTTTAAAAACAAAAGGTATCACGTAAGACTCCCCACATATAAACATGGATAAGTTTTTCCTTTACCCTAACCAAAACATTTGATAGGTAATCCAGTGATATTATAATAGGGTCTAGGGTTTTCTAGTAAAATATAGAAATAGCTGGAATGCTTACATCTCACGTTCCAACAGAGTTGGGCACAACTAAAACGTACGGCACTTATTGGAGGTTGGATTCCATACAATGGCAGGGCTACTGGGGTACCGCCTGTCACAGTACGTGGCCTAGATCAACGTACCTAGGATCCACCCTAAATCCCCTGCAACACAATGCCGAAACCATTCCTTACTGAACAATTCCAAACAAGACAACCCCGCGGTTGGGTCAGCAACCGCACCACACAGCCGAATAAAAAGGGACATGTAGACAGGGGTAAATCTCATCCTACTTGGGCATGACCCACTTAGCCTTGCTGCACCTCCCCTGTTTTAGCCATTCTCGGTTGATGAGGCTTGGGGCAACGATTACCTTCATAGAACACATCTATCTTAGAATGCTCATCGTCCACCTGACGATGTTCTGAAAGCATTCAATCCATACAAGTTCGTTCCGGGTTTGAACGAAACCGAAGGCATTATCTCGTTACACTCATTTTGAAATCACCCTCAGAGTTAACGACGATAACTCTTGCACTCTGAATCTTCATCTTCACTTGAGATTCACGACCTATCGTTAGTTTGGATCGATGTGGTTTTCGTATATCCAAATCTGGAAACCCGAACCCGGTCTCATCGAAATCCAAAACGCCATCTTTTAGGTTCAAGTTTTTTTAAAGTTAAAACAATTCAATTCTATTATCTATATACACACAGATAGATAATTCACAATATCACAATAGATAATCTACATTATCAACATAAATATATAATTCACATTATCATCACAAATAGATAATTCACTTTATCATCACACTTCAACCAAATCATCCATATCACACAACACCACTTATCTCATATCTGAGATCTCAAACCATTCAAGGTAACAAATATCATCCATTCATACATAAGCAAGGATTAATTAATCACACTATAATTAATTTAAAATGAATTAAATTAATTATCTCATATCAAATTAATTTAAAGTAAATTAAATTAATTACTTCATCTCTAATTAATTTAAAATAAATTAAATTAATTACTTCATTCTATAAATCCCGCTTACTTAACCATTAATTAATTACAAATCAATTAATTAATTATCCTCTAATCTCCATCTTGATTAATCACCATTAATTAATTATTCTTTAATTACATTCAAGTAATTATCCTTTAATTAATTTCACAAATTAATTATTTCTAAACAATTACAGTAACTAAAATTTAGTTTCTTCATTTATTAATTAACTATAATTAATTACATTAATCCCTAATTAATTACATTAATTAATTACTTCATTAATTAACTATCCTTAATTAATCAATCCTTCATTAATTTAATTTATTAATGATCCCTAATTACTTTTTAATTAATTATTCTATTTAAATTAATTACATTAAGTAATTAATCATTAATTAAACCATATTTATTAATCACTCTTGATTAATCTCATCCAGTAATTAACTACCCTTAATTACTTCATTAAATAAATTAATTACTCCTTAATTAATTATCTTTAATTAATCCCTTGATTAATTACACAAATTAATTTAATCCAAATTACTTCCATTATTCAATCATCTTCAGCTAATTAGATCCAGTAATTACCCATTAATTACTTCACTAAGTAATTACACTTCATTAATTATATTAAGTAATTACTTATCAAATCATCCAGTGATTAAATTAATTAAACTTAATTAATTAAGTTAAACTGATCAAATTAAACTTAATTAATTACAATGAGTAATTAATTCCTTAATTACTTTCATTAAGTAATTATACTTAACCAATTCTGTAACAACCTTGGTTGGAGATTACCGCTAGGTTTCGGGGCGGGGCGTCACAAATTCAATAAATGATTATTCTTAATTAATTAATCTAATTAATTATTAAAATCAATCACCTTAATTAATTATTTAATAATCTCAAGTTAATGACCTTCGTTAACTATTAAAAATTCTTTAATTTCTTTTCTAAAGTAATTAAACTTAAATTAATCATTATTAATTACCAATTAATAAATCTTAATAACCAATTAATTTATCTCTAATTATTGAATTAACTAAGTTTTTAACTGTAACTTGATTAATCGTTAATTACTTCATTAATTAATTCTTAATCATTAATTAAAAATCTAATCTTATCTAAGTAATGATTCTTAATTATAAATTTATTATTCCCTAAATAATTAATCTTAAACTTTAATTAATTAATTTAAAACCTTAATTACTTAATTAATTAATCCAAATCACTAATTGTTTAAATCAATTAATTATTCATTAATTATCTTAATAATTTAATTATCCTAAATTATTAAATCTTAATTAACCTTTAAGATAAAAACATTCTTTTTAGTAATGATTTAATTATCATTTACAAATACATTTCAAAACATTTTACTTTCAAATTTACATTTAAATTTCATTTCAAATTAAGATTTAAAATGAATACAAATTTAACTTAACTAAATTCAAAAACAATTTACAAACTCTTTAAATCATATATTAAAGACACACTTATCTTATCAAAGGATTTCACAAGAGTTAAAACCAAATTTATTTTAAATTCAAATCAAAATCACTTTAAATATACTTTAAACATTTAAACTTGGTTTAAACATTTAAATTTATAAAACTTATTTAATTCAAAATTAGGATATAAAGTAAAACTTGAATCCATACTTTAAACTATTTTTAAGACTTGTTAAAATCTTGTTTCCAAATTTAAATTCATTTAAATTTAAAAACACTGATAGGTTTTTAAAAAAACCTATAACAACAATTGACCCGAGCTCTCACTTCAATTGCTTCGAGTCCAACCCCACATCACCTCGAGTTAAACACTCGAATCACTCGAGAATCACTCGAGTACACTACACCTGCTTCAATCCCAAACTCCATCATCTCCTCCAAACAAACAAAGCCTGGTACAAGAGTGCACCGTGCACACGCACAGTGGCTCCGACCATCTACGGTCATCTTCACGACCATTCCACAGTCGACGATCATCACCTCAGACCATCCAAACACCAATCCCATCGATTCATACTCGAAATAAAAATCGAGTACTCTGAACAAAAACCTGGAACATAACTCCCAAACCTGGAAATCCCCTCGTTCTTGCGCCTCTGACCACCTGAGAGACAGCAAATCCGGCCACATATACGCCAACCACCATACTTCCATTTCCCAGAACCCCATGCAACTCGATCTACCAATGAAGACGTGGTGATCAAAATACCAATACTAGTTAAAACAAGGGTTACAGACTCGAACAACCTCCTACCGCCTCCATAGTGGTCAATCCACCTTTCTGAAAATTTTGCCGAGCTCACACATCACTCTACTACCTCCAGTGGAAACCCCATCATTCCCGATCACTTGGATCATCGGAACTTCCCCAAACCACCATTTCTGTTTAAACCAGAAATTCACACTCATCCCTTAACTAAAAATTATAACTTCAGTTTTAAAAATCATGTTTTGGTTCAAGGATTCAATTGATGTTCCTGAATTTATGAATTGAGAAGTTTGAATTTTTAAGATATCTTAAACATGCACTGTTATTTTAGTTTCCAGAGAAATCTCCAAAAGTTTCTAACTTAAATAAAAATTTAAACTTTAATCAATGATAAAATAAGCAAATTTTATTCAAATACTAAATCCTAATAATGACTAGATCAAGAGATTTAGCATTTTAAATCAAATCCTGAGTTTTGAATCTAGGAACAGAGGTATTCAAGCATATATTCATCATTCATCTAAATACTCACATAAATTCATTACTGTACATACACACAAACATATTTGGCTTTGGATATTAATCATGCAACCTTATTTCATATACTTAAAATTTTAAAAGTGATGTTACTCACCAGACATGATGAAGAACAGAGGCCAGTGAACAGGCTTTAAGCAAAAATATGGAATTGTTTAAAACTGGAAACTTGCATTGCCATTGCTGTTGAAAACTTTAAATTTGAGTGCTTGCTTTAAAATGCTTTGATTTAAAAACTTGCAGTTGCATGCAGGATGGTTCATCTCAAGTTGAAGAAGAAGCTCTGCAACTTGAATTGAAAATGAATTACAGGTTTACAATCCTCAAGTTTAAGAATTTAGTCCAGGCTTTTGCTGTTCTTAGATTTGGAAAATACAGATTTGAGGTTTGAAAAGAAATGCACAGGCTTTTGATTGTTTCAGGTTTTGATGTAGTGTTTTACAGATTTTGTTTCTGATTTTGAAATGAATTACAGATCTGATTTTGGAAAATGATTTACAGTTTTTGATCTGAGATTGCTTTTATTTTCTTTGATTAAAAATGAGATTAGGAAAAGAAAACGAAATGAAAGATGTTTTGTTTATATAACTTAATATATGGTTTAGTAAAAATCAAAGGAAAAAAAAGAAAAAAAAACATGACACTTGTCCTGTATCATATTTATCTATCTAACACTTGTTAAATGAGGCTTTAGGAAAATAACATTTGTCTTTTAAGTTAATTAGCATTTATTTTAAATGTTAATAAAGGTTAAGGTAAGATTATACTTAATTCATCAGTTAATAAGCACATATTTATGCATATAGATAATTTTAAAGAAATAATAACCAATTATATTCATAAATAAAAGTTTATACATATATTTAGAATTCCAAAAAAATTTAAATATCTATTTTTCTAAATTTCAAAACTATAAATTCAAATTCAAATCATATTCTAAAGTCCAATTTAAAGATCAAGTTATATATATATATATATATACAAATTCAGTTTGAAATAACAATTCTATTTATATTAAAATCCATATATATTTATATATATAAATAATACATTATTAATATTGGTTAAAATAACAATTTATAAAAGAGATTATCTTATTATTAATGAATTACTTAAATGAATTAAAATACCATATTTATTAAGCAACATTAAAAATAAAATAAAACAAACCTTTTTATTAATCTAAATTAATATTCAAACTTAAGTTAAAATATATTTTAAACAATTAACACTTACCTTAAGTACTTAAAACTATATAGTTATTTATTGAATAGTTTTGAAAAGCTTTATATTAAATTTAACTCAAAATTTCCAAATTATCAAAATATATATTAGATTTTGAAAACAAGATTTTATTTATTAAATTCAAACCAACCTTTTCTATCTACAATATATAAATATATATGTACATTATAAATAGAAAACATTTTATTAGCTTTTAAAAAAATAAATTTCACCAATTAAATATTTATTTAATTAGGTTATTAAATCAATTCAAATTTTATTAACAAAATTATCAAAACAATTTAATTTTTAATACAGATTATTAAATTGATATTGCCTAAAATTCCGAGTCATCACATTCTTCTCCCTTAAAAGAATTTTGCCCTCGAAATTTAAAAGTAACGGTAATTTAATAGTCTCATTAAAGATTTTAATTTTAAACCACAAGCATATATTATCACCATATGCTAACAATCATAGCAACCAATTCACCCAATCAAACAAATCTAACTATCCAGACAAAATTATGGATAGAATTTCCTAGAGTTTCCCAAGTATAAATACCGGGATATTCGATCTACTGAATCCAAACAATTTAAACTACTAAGCTACAGAGCTCCTGCTCATCTAGATCTTCAACTTAGCAGGATACCAAACCACAGACAAGTCCGACTCAACAACCAAATCTTCCTGAACTGTTGGCCCTACACCCAGAGATGGATCATACACGTACTCCCTCAGAGATACGTGAAACACATCGAATCCTCGTTATCCAAACAGGCAGTTCAATTCTAAAGACCAAACACTTATCCTCACAAGAATACAGAAAATATCCACAACACCTCGGAGCTAGCTTCCCAGCCTTACCAAAACTTATAGTCGGAGAAAACTTATCCAAAATCAAATCTTCGACTTCGGAATCCAAATTCCTCCGTCTCTTATCTACAAAAATCTTCGAACGATCCTGGGCTGCTTACATCCTTCCTGATCAGCTCAACCTTCGCTGATGCTTCTAGAAACAAACTAGACCAAAAACAACCCATCAAAATGATCCTCTCAAGATCAACCAACAACCAAGAACACAAGCTCCACTCCACAAACACCAGAAGACTAAACTTATTTCTCTTGTCCGAAAAAGACAAAACAGATGCACTCCCAAAACTGCTTCCACTGCACAACTCTGATCTAGAGTAGATGAAAATGCTGATGATGAACACGAGCACAACTAGACAACCCATCCCAGAAATATGGTTCAACAGACCCATAAAGAAAACTCAGAAGTTCCACCATATCCTGAGCTGCTTCACCAAACTCTCTCTCTAGGAACCATCCATCTATTAAGCTGAACCACCGATATCACTCCTGAAATCCAAGTCGATTAGGAAACTCAATCTCCAGATGCAGATAAACCTCTGACTCCCCTGAAGATATTCGAAAAATCTCTAATAACCCAAGAGAACACTCAAACTATCGCAAGTCACTTTTGCTATCAACCCAGCCTAATTTCCAAAGAAACTGTTCTTTCTTTACCAATCAGAACAGCTTATGCTAATCTAGCCAATCCGTCGAAGAAATGGATCCACTCTGCTGCTTCTGAACTCCACCTCTAGAAAACTGCTCAGCCAAAAAACCTCCTTGCCGGCACACAGAACACTCCGAGCTGCATGTTGACCCAGGTGCCAAAGACTTCCTATCCAAAACTCTTCGAGAAACTCGGACTTCAAAGCTAAACACAACACCCTGCTGAACTCAGCCATAACACCGAAGCAGATACACTTCCTTAAACTTGTTTCAAAGAAAAATCTTCGAGAACAATCCATAGTCACTGCGTCTCATCACACAGCTACTACTTCCTGAGTTATCAAGATATCATCACTTGCTTCTACTCAGCCGACAGATCCAAACTCCACTCATCGAACTTGCACTACAAAGATGAACTCTGAACCTTTAAAAGGTTTCCTTCAGAGATCGATGAAATCTTTACACCACTGCAAAGCTTACTCGAGACGGTATTGGGTCTACAGTCTCGACAGATACTTCCAACCTCAATCACTCAGACTCCTTCCATTGGTAGTCGTGCTACACACACCACTACCCCATATACCTTTAGAACTCATATTAGAAAACCCGAACAGGTAACCTAACAAATAGGTAGAAATAGAGATATATATATATATATATAGTTATAGTTATATATAAAAATTACAAGTACGCTCTCTCAAGAAAGATGCCACTCCAAAGCCTAGGTATTCACTCAACCTAGCGCTCTGATACCAAATGTGACGACTCGCCATTCATTCCACAGAATGATGCATCATCTCGAAAGAAAGTGATAGAAAAGATAAAAGATAGGAAAGAAATAAGAAACATCATCAGAATCTCAACAGCGGAACGAACAAATTATATTAATAAAATAAGTATTACATAGTATACAACAATTATCAGAGTTACATAGATTATACATCACATACTAGAAAGTTATAAACACCTGTCTAGTTATTACAACTCAATACAATTCAAAGAAATCACTTAGAGATATCAATACAGCGGAACACTATATATATCTACAACGCTGAAGCCTCCTGCTCCATTGCTCCTCCACAATTCGTCAAAGCTAACCCGAACCCCTTGGCTACTCGTAAAAATTTGAGTACCCAAGAGTTTAAGAAAACAGAAATAAACTCCATGTCAGACATGGGTCTGGTGTAAGTAACAGGTTAAGGTTGTTTAACTTTAAAAAACCTCTGAAAACAAAAGGTATCACATAAGACTCCCCAACATAAACATGGGTAAGTTTTTCCCTTACGCTAACTAAAAAATTTGATAGGAAATCCAGTGATATTATAATAAGGTCTAGGGTTTTTAAGTAAAATACAGAAATAGCTAGAATGCTTACATCTCACGTTCCCAAATAGTTGGGTACAACTAAAACGTACGACACTTATTGGAGATTGGATTCCATATAATGGCAGGGCTACTGGGGTACCGCCCGTCGCAGTACATGGCCTAAATGAAACGACCCGTCTTATTCTCCACAATAAGACGTATCATTTTGAAGAAAGAAAGGGATAGAAAAGAGAAAAGATAGAGAAGAAAGAAGAAACAATATCAGAATCTCAACAACAGAACGAATAAATCATATTATTCACATAGATATTACATAGTATCATATACATCAAAGTTACACAGCTTATACAACACATATTAGACAGTTATAAACACCTGTCTAGTTATACAACTCAAACAACGACTCAGAAGCCAACACAGCGGAACCATATATATATATATATATATATATATATATATATATATATATATATATATATATATATATATCTTCAAAATCTGAAACCTCCTGCTCCATTGCTCCTCCAGAATTCGTCAAAGCTAACCTGAATCCCTTAGCTACTCACAAAAATTTGAGTACCCAAGAGTTTAAGAAAAACAGAATAAACACCGGGTCAGACGTGGGTCTGGTGTGAGTGAACGGTTAAAGTTGCTTAACTTTGAAAACCTTTGAAAATAAAAGGTATCACGTAAGACTTCTGTAACGACCCGGAATTTTGGGTCGCTAAAATTGAACATTTAATTCGTTTTAAATGTTGAATGTGGATTATAATTTGAATTTTTTTGAAATAAAAGACTTTGATTAAGTAAATAGAATTGGTTAAATTTCAAATACGGGAATTTAATTGGAAATTGAATAATACTAATTCAATATAAGAGTTGGGGTAATTGGTAATTTCGAGTGTAAATGGAGATAAAATTAGATTCTAAAATTTAATTTAGGTCTAATAGGGTTTGAGTTTTAATATTGGACCATTGGAAGAAATTAAAGGTCAATAGATTGAATTTGGGCTTTTATATTAATTTAATAATAGGATTTAATAATATAAAAATGCAATTAATCGGATTTTGAGTCGAAATGAGTCAAAATGATTTTAATGTGTTTATAAATGTTCTATGAATTATTGTTAAGTTAATAAAAATTTTACAAGTGAAAATTTAAGCGGTTTCGGCAATTTCGAAAATCGCATAATTTAATAGACGAGTTAAAATAGCATTCCGGGGCACAGTCTCGGAATTCGACGAAACCAGTTTCATTGGATCCGTAATAGTTAGTTATTACCGGATTTCAATTTTCGTAGCAATCGGAGTTGTCGTGTGGCCGTGGCAGCTCGAAACGCATCGAAATCGTTTTAATCGGTTTAATTGTAAATTGATCGTTTAATTCCGTAACTCGCTCATACGACCGAATTAGCTTACGAAACATGTTCCATTGTGTCCGGAACATGGAAAAACCTTAGAATCGCCTGTCGGAACGTGAGAATTGGAGTTCGTTTACATAAGTTGTTTAAAAGAGAATTTTATTAATAAAATATATTAAATTATAATAAATATACACAAAACGTTCAAAACCCTAGCCCTCTTTATGCCAGCCGCCACCCAACGCATTCATGGCCGAAAATGATTCTTATTCTTCCCCTAAAATCACCTAATCCATGCAATATTTCCAAAAACTCCCTACTGGAATGTTGAAGATCTCGCCAAGTACTACCGATCTAACGGATAAGATGTTGTTTGGCGAAGCGGATTGCTTGGATTTTGGCGCCTTACAGCCGTCGTTCGTGCGCGTGGTTTGAGGGATGGGGACCACCGAGTTGGACCGCGTCTGGGCTGGAGGTGGAGGAGGTTGAGGGCGACGTAATGAGGGTTGTTGATCGGGATGGCGACGACCGTGGGTGGAGCGGTTCGAAGCCCTATTTTGCGTGACGATGGGTTCAACTTCCTGTACGAGTCGCGTGTTTGCCTGGAGCGTGCGTGTGGAAGAATTGGTAGCCGCGTTATTCATTGGTATTAAAAAAAAAAAAGAAGAATTTGTTTTAAATTCAAATTGAAATTTATAAAATATATAACTATTGCATATGTTATCAGTTTCGGACGAAACTGGAAGCGTTGGAATCGCAGAGTCGAGCACTACGCGATGGTACAGATCCGGAGTCATTCCGGGCAAGTAGAAATTTGGGTTCAGTCGGACACCGTCCGGTTTAATTTGAATTTCGAACGCTCGCCGAAACTCAAGGTGAGTTATTCTCACTCACATCTGGAATGTTAGCTGATTTTAGTAGTTAATATTTAAATAACTGTGTGACTGGTTGAAATGTTATTTATATCAACCTAGATTGATATTTATATATGCGATGTGCTAATGTTTGTGGATGCAGGGAAAAACAGGTTGGAGGAATCCAACAGGATTCCTCACAATATAGAAATTATTTTTTATAATTGATGATGATGCCTGATTGTATATTGTGATTGATAAATTTTGAATTTAATTGTATTGTGATATTGTGGTATAAACTAAAAATCCAGAATGTTAATTATAAAGAAATTGGAGTTTTAATTATAAGAAGTTAAATTGGGATTTTAAAAAGAAAATAAGAAATTGATAAATAAGGAATTTAAAAGAATATAAAAATTTTAATCTGTTGGATGGAAAACTGGAATAAAAATTCAAGTGGAATAATGCTAAGTAAATTATAAATCCATAGTTGATTTTAAAGGGATAAATTGAATTTTAGAGAAATAAAGGATATTGATAAATAATGAATTTTAAAAGAATTAAAATCTGAAATCTAATTAAAAATGGAAATTGAAAATTTGTAAAGATAAACAAAGAGAAATGTTATAAATTGACAAATGTGAAAGTAAAATTATGTTATTAAACCATAAAACTAAACTTAAATAAATCGACAGAAATCGTGAGAAGGATTTCTGTGATGTTTAAGTGGGAATGAGATTCCATGTGATAACCAAGTTTGAGTTTAAACTGTTTTTATAAAAAGAAAGTTTTTAGAAATTTAAGCTTGTTTAAAAAGAGTGTTTTGAAAATTATTATTTTAAAAGTAATTATTTATAAACTAGCAATAGTAAATTTTATAAATACCTTAATAATTATTTTTACAAATGGATTTATTTAAAGGCTCGTTTTGGATAAAGTTGTTTGAAATTATTAATTTCTTTAAAACTCTATTTCTAAATTATAGTATAACTAAACCCTTATTTAAAATCAAGTTATATCTTATAAGTAGCTTTACTTTAAATATTTTGGAAATTATATTTTGAGTAAATAACTAGTAGTAAATTTGCATATTAAAGTATATTTCAGTATAAAATGTTTTTAACTGTTTTTAAATATAAATGTTTTGAACTTGGTTATTTCCAATGGGAATATATGGTAAAGGATTTACCTTGTAAAGGAGGAATTTTGGGAAATGTTTTCAAATGAGATTTGAAAATTTGGTAATATATATTTTAAAGATATTTGAGGCAAATAAATAATTTGGAAATTATTTATTGTGTGATGGATGCATATGGATGTTTATGAATATAAATTGATAGTTAAATCACCGACTATCAATATTGGACAATGCGTGATCGTTTCGATAAAACCGGGATCGAGATTTATTTCTCGAAAACCACTTCGATCCGATTTGTACGTTTCGTGCGAAAAACGTGTTCGGAGTCGAAGATGGAGCAGGGAAGTGCAAGGGCTAGTTGCTACTAATCCTGAGGATATTTCCAAAATGGATGTAGTAGGAGTAGTGCCTTCGGTTCCGTTCGAACCCGGGACGGACTTGTATGGATGAATGCTTGCGAAACATCGTCAGGTGGACGATGGGCATTCTAAGTGAAAACGTTCTAAAGGTAACGCTTAGCCTCAAGCCTCATCAACCGGAAATGACTGAAAATCAGGGGATATGCAGCAAGGTTAGGTGGGTCATGCCCAAGCAGGACAAGATATTTCCCCTGTCTAGATGTCCCTTATATATCTTTCGGCTTAGTGGGTGGTTGGTCGCGCCAACCGCGGGGTTTATCTTGTTCGGGACTGTTCAGTAAGGAATGGTTCCGGCCTTGTGCTGCAGGGGATGAAGGGAGTAGTCCTCGGTACGGTGATCTAGGCCCCGTACTGTGACAGGTGGTACCCCAGTGCCTAGTCATTGTTGGAAATCCATTTTCCCTACGAGCCTTGTACGAGTTTTGTTTGTATTACCCACTTCGGTGGCTAGTAGCTGGAATTTAATGAATGTAACAATTTCGGCTATTTTATAAGTATTTGTAAATAGACACTATTATAATATCAGAGGATTTCTATAAAAAGTGTTTTAGCTATCGTAAGGTAAAAACCCGACATGTTTATTTGTGGCGTGGTCTTACGAGATGCTTTTGTTTTCAAAGGATTTTTGAAACTTTAATAATCAATTTGGGTGCATATTTAGTATCAGCTGGTATTCCAGACTGACTCGGGTGTTATTTTATTATAATGCTCGGGTCAGACCGAGTATTATGTGTTCAGGTTAGGTTGCTATGGAGCAGGAGAGGAGCTGGGGTCCGAGACGTATTATATATACTTATATATATATATATATATATATATATATATATATATATATATATATATCCGCTGCTATGATTGTATGGTATGTCTGATTGGTATTTGATGATGTATGAGATACTCTGATTTTGTGATGTATAAACAGTTGTAATGTCATTTTGTGTAAAGTTCTATATCTACTATTATATTTTATTCCGCTGCGACTGTGAGATTCTGATATTGTTTAGTTTCTTCTTCTTCTATCTCTTCTTCTTTAACCCTAATGGTTCGTATTTCTGTGCCACTTGAGTCAATTTGTATAGAATAGTGTTGATCCAAGGGGTATGGATTTGCGGGCTGTCACAACTTCCCACACATAAACATGGGTAAGTTTTTACCTTATGCGAACCAAAACATTTGATAGGAAATCCAGTGATATTATAATAGGGTCTAGGGTTTTCAAATAAATAGAAAATAGCCGAAATTGTTACATGATTAAATTCTAGCTACTATCCACAAAGTGGGTAATACAATTAAAACCGTAAGGTCACGTAGGATGAATGAGTTTCCATCAACGGCAGGGCTACCGGGGTACCGTCCGTCACAATACGGGGTACCACCCGTCACAGTACGGGACCTAGATTACCGTACCGTGGATTCCCAATCCTCGGCAACACAAATCCGGAACCATTCCTTACTGAATAGTTCCGAACAAGACAACCCCGCAGTTGTAGCTAGCAACCGCCCACACAGCCGAATATAAGGGACTCTAGACAAGGGTAAATCTCGTCCTACTTGGGCATGACCCACTTAGCCTTGTTGCACCTCTCCTGTTTTAGCCATTCCCAGTTGATGAGGATTGAGGCCACGATTACCTTTATAGAACACATCTATCTTAGAATGCTCATCGTCCACCTGACAATGTTCTGAAAGCATTCAATCCATACAAGTTCGTTCCCGGTTCGAACGAAACCGAAGGCATTATCTCGTTACACTCATTTTGGAATCACCCTCGGAGTTAACGACAATAACCCTTGCACTCTGAATCTTCATCTTCACTTGAGATTCACGACTAATCGATAATTTGGATCGATGTGGTTTTCGAATATCCAAATCTGGAAACCCGATCTCGGTCTCATCAAAACCCAAAACGCAATCTTTTAGGTCCAAGTTGTTTTAAAGTTCAAAACAATTCAATTCAAATCATTATCTATATTCACACAGATAGATAATTCACATATACACAGATAGACAATCCATATCACAATTCAACCAAATCATCTCATATCACATATCACACATATCTCATCAGAGATATCAAACAACCAAGGCATTCAATATCAATTAGCCATCCATAAGCAATGATTTATTCATCGCACCATCTATAATTAATTTAAAATGAATTAAATTAATTACTTCATCTCTAATTAATTTAAAATAAATTAAGCTAATTACATTCATCACTATATATCTTGCTTACTTAATCATTAATTAAACTAATTAATTAATCATCATCTTAATTAATCATCCTTGATTAATTACCCTTTAATTACATTAAGTAATTAATCATTAATTAATAACACAAATTAATTAATCTACAAATCATTAAGTAATTAACCTTAATTACTACATTTACCATAATTAATTACATTAATCCTTAATTAATTACCATTAACTAATCATCTTCTAATCATTTATTATTGATTAATTAATCTTAATTAATCATCCTTAAGTACTCTCATTAATTACATTAATTAATGATCCTTAATTAATTACTTCCATTAATCAACTTTAATTAATCATAAACATTAATTACCATCCTGTAATTACTTACCTTAATTAATTAACTTCTTAATTAATTATATTAGTCCTTTAATTAATTACACCAAGTAATTAATCTTTAGTTACTTCTACTAGGTAATTATTCTTTAATTACTTCCCATTAAGTAATACACTTTAATTAATTACATCCAATAATTATACATTAATTACTTTACTAAGTAAGTACACTATTTAATCTTATTTAGTATCCATACTTAATCAATCATCAAGATTATCTTTAATTAACCAACCAATTAATTAATCTCATTCATTTGATTAATTACAAGGGTAATTCATCCCTTAATTACCCTTTAAACAAATTCATTAATCTTTAATTATAGATTAATTATTCTTTAATTATTAATTAATAAGACTTAATTATTAATTAATAAAACTTAATAACCAATTAAATCATCCTTAATTAATAATGTAACAACCCGCATATTTATCGAGTTTGTATTTAAATATTTTATTTAAATATTAACTCGTTAATCGGATTTTGGTCCGAAAAGCTACTTTTTGCAAATGGTCAAATTAGGACTCGAGACCACTTCCATTCAGTTCGAAATGTCGTTTACAACTTTTTAAGTATAAACATCGATAGGTTTGGAGTTAGTGAAATTTCACTAACTTTTCCCGCTTTGGACTTTGGGTTAGTTTAGCCTATTAAGCCCAAGTTCCAACCCTCTTCTCCTCACTCTTCATAAATTTCCTAACTAATCAAGCTTTGGCATTAATGGTGGAGGGAATGGGAAATTAAAACTCCAAGCACAAATTCAATTGCAAATCCAACATTCAACTCCAAATTCAAGTAGAAGATATTGGATTCAAGCTTTGGATTGCTTCTCCTTGCTTTCAAGCTTCATCTTCATAAACTTTAGTGCAAAGGTGAGATTTTTATCTCACAAATCTAGTCTATATCAATATTGGACTGTTGGGAATGAATCCCTATCGTGTTTGCATGTATATTTGCATTTGGTTTGGATTGGGTTGGCGAAAAACTCCGATTTTTAGCGTTTTGGTGGATTTTCTGCTCCTAGGTCGTTCTGGCCTTATTAGCTCGTATCGGAGTTAGGTCGTAGGTCGCATGGGCCTTAGGTCGTAGGTCGCATGGGCCTTAGGTCGTAGGTCGCATGTGAGTTAACCCCTAGGTCGTTCTGGCCACTTTTCGTGTGTTTGGGTTTAGGTCGTTGGAGCTTTAGGTCGTTGGACCTTTAGGTCGTTTTCGACCTTATATCACAAGGCGGCTCTAGGTCGCTCGATCCTGCTAGGTCGTCGGTCGCGCATCACTTTAGGTCGCTCGCGTGTTAAACCCTTAGGTCGCTCGGCCGATGCACGCGCTAGGTCGCGAGTATTTAAGTCCTTAGGTCGCTTGGCATTGTGACCACTTAGGTCGCACGACCTTGTTAGGTCGCTCACCCTTAGCTCGCGTACCTTCTTAGGTCGCGCATCCCACTAGGTCGCTCGACCCTGTTGTATTTTTAGTTCGCAACCATTAAGTCGGTCGACCTTGCCTAGGTCGTTAGGTCGGTCGGTCCTATCCCTTAAGTCGCGTGACCGTGATAGGTCGCTTACCTTTAGGTCGCATGACCTATGGCCACTTGCTCCAGTTAGGTCGCTCGGCCACTTTGTTAAGTCGCCCACCTTTTTAAACTTAGGTCGCATGACCCATTAGGTCGCATGGCCCCTTAGGTCGCTTGGCTTCACTAGGTTGCTTGTCTTCACTAGGTCGTACCGTTTTGGACGGGGCGCTGCCCCGCACCCCGCCGGGGGCGCTGCCCCCTGGACCCCCCCCTCCGTAGGGGATCTTATCTGAAAAACATTGAGCTGATTTCCTTGGATTTTATTCGCATCTCCGTATGCGATCTTTGTGACTGATTGTTTCTACACTTGCTTATGTGTTTTGTCACTTTATAATATAAAGGTTTCAATACTAGTAGTAAATATCAAAACTCTTTTAACAAACAATTTCAACTCTATTTTTAATAACAAAGCTCTTTTCTTAAACCGTTTTCCAATCTATTAGTATATACAAGCCTTTACCTCACTCGGATGAGAAATCTAATTAAACGACTTAGTAAAACAAGTGGTATGAAACGCTTGCGTTCACTTCGTCGGTTAATTCTTGGACTTGTTCGATTGAACCTCTTGTGACAATTTTATTAGTGAAGATTTACAGTTTGTTCGTAAATATTTAAGTTAAGCAAGTGGTTATGGGACATGAAGCTAAACTTCTATATTTACTAGCTTAGTGTAATTGACACTTCTCGTTGATCTTGATGATCGCTTTATGAATTAGACTAGCAATTGCGCGATGTCTCTTTCATTGCAAGGTTAGACTAGACACCACTTGTGTGATTCCATTCACACATACCTTTCTGCTTTTTGGTTAGTCTTGACCTCAATTTGTGTGATTCCATTCACACATGTGGGGTAGCTCCCCATGGTCTTTGGACCGTCATGTGATAGGCCTCTTTCCCTTTTTTATGATTTCTGGATTTCTCGTGTTGATTTCTGGAATTTATGTCATTGACTTGTTATGAATACAAGTTTAGGGTATGATGCCCTCTTCGAATCTTTGAGAAGATTCTTGTGATATTGATTATCTCTTATTGATTGATCTTCTGTTGATCATTATTTACATACTTATAGTGGTATGTCGTTATGGATGTTTATGTTTATGCCATATCTTTTATGTTATATCATGTCATCTGATATTTATAGCTAGACTGATCCGTTTATTATTTTCTTAAATAATACTCGGGTCAGACCGAGATGTTACAGGTGCTTCTGCTTGACTTCTTCCCAGGGATTCATCACTCTGACTTTTGGCTAACTGTTTAGATTAGCAGTTTTTGTTGTATACACTTGAGATATAGACTCATAGTTGTATTCTTTTGTATAGCACGTGTTGCTATTCTTTTGTATTATCGTGGATCCTATTGACCACTACTCTGATGTACACTTACATGTGTTAGTTATATATTCATATCTTCTTCCGCCTTTGTGATATGGATATCTGTGACTGATTTGTGATATGATTATTTCTATGTTTGTTTCCGAAGATTATTTATAGCCACCGTGTGATAAGCAATTACATGGATGGTCGCTCCTCAACAGCCTTATTCTCCGTGCTAGTTGACAGCACTACTCCGGAGTGTTCTTGGCTAGCGTGGGTATAGAGGTGGGGCGTCACAGCTTGGTATCAGAGCCAAACTTCGGAACAATGTAGAATAACTTGACAAGGATCATCGTCCTAAGTCCACCTTAGGAGTCTTGCTTTAGGATTTTGTTCGGGTTTTCAAACCGATTCATCCTATTTCTTTTATGATTCCTTATTTCACCTGTCAAGAATGTTTGATATTCATTTGGTGAATAACTATTTTCTTTCTCTTCTTTCTTTCTTAAGGAAAGAATGTCTAGACCAGGTCGTCCCAGAGCTGGATCATCTAGTGCTCCACCACCGGATGGAGTTTTTATGACTGCTCAACAGCTTCTTGATTTAGTAACTAATGCTCAAGCAGCTGGAGCTAACCCGGAACCTACTCACCCAAAGTCGGGATTTGCACGCTTGTGCAGAGATTACACTAACTTGGGTGGGAAGCCCTTCAAAGGTTCGGAAAATATCATCGAGGTCCTGGCTTGGTTAAAATCATGCGATCGAATCTTTTCTCGCATGAACCTTATCGATCTCCACCGCGTTCAGGTGGCTTCCAGCATGCTCCAGGAGAGAGCATTGGACTGGTACGAACTCCTTATTTCAGAAATTAATGAAGCGGATCTCACCTGGGAGCAATTTCAGGGACGCTTCGAGTTAAAGTTTGTACCAGAAGCTGGGAAAGTAACCTTGGCTCGACGTTTTATAGACCTTGTTCAAGGTCAATCCTCTGTGACTGATTACGTCGCAGCCTTCGAGTCGCTTTCCAAATATGGGGTTGAATACATCAACACCCCATTGAAGAAGAACCAGAGGTTCGTTTATGGCTTAAATAAGAATCTTAAGAAGCCACTGCTCCTGAAACTAGAAGTCGCATTTGATCAACTCATCGATATCGCTCTTCGTCTTGAAGAGGCTGATAGAGAGAGTGATGTTGAAGTGGAAGGCGCTAAACCAAACTTCAACAACAAGAAGAGGCCAAACAAATTCAAGGATCCTTATCCCAACAAAAAGGGTAAGCAGGTTACCCTTGCGGAAAAGTCTCCTTCTCCTAGTGGTGCGAGTTGCTTCAACTGTGGGTCTGGGGATCATTATGCGAATAAGTGCTCTAAGCCCAAATCTTGTCGCTATTGTAAGAGCCCAGATCACTTTATACATCAATGCCTCAAACGTAAAAGCAGGAATGAGGGAAAGTTAAATGTGGCTCAAGCCTCTGGCAACACATCTCGTGGCCAAGGTATTTCTCATTCCATTCTTGATGGTATTATTTTATTTCATGATCAACCTATTAGAGTTCTCTTTGATACGGGTGCATCCCATTCTTTTATATCAAAGGAACTGGTAGACACTTTTTCCTTAAGTGTTACTGCATTGATGACATCTTTAAAAATTGCGAATCCTGTTGGTGGATCCGCAACTCTTAGTTTGCTTTGTAAAGATGTGGAGATTAGTTTTTGCGATTTTTCTTTCCTAGCCGATTTGCATGTCATGCGTTACTTAGGCTTTGGAATAATTTTGGGAATGGATTGGCTTAACCGTTATCAAGCCCATATCCTATGTCCTGAGCGGACTATTCATCTCCGACATCCACAATCTGTTAAACAGATTTCTGTTAATCTTAAAGATTCAGAATCATGTTTGGTGGCATCTTTATATTCTTTAAATCCTCGTGATAACGATGATGATGATGAAGATGATATTATTTCTCGTATTCATGTTGTTCGTGAATTTTCCGACATATTCGAGCCCGCTTTAGGTTTACCACCTAAACGAGCAATTGAGTTCAGAATTAATCTTGTTTCTGGAGCTCAACCTATTACTCGTCCTCCGTATCGCATGTCCAATAAGGAAAATGAGGAGATGCGTAAACAATTATCTGAGTTGGAGACGAGGCAATTTATTCGCTCTAGTTCCTCGCCTTGGGGAGCTTCGGCTATTTTCGTAAAGAAATCCGATGGTACTCTGAGGCTCTGCGTTGATTATCGCAAGCTTAACGATCTTACTATTAAAAATAAATATCCTTTACCTCGGATTGATGATCTATTCGATCAGCTTAGTGGTGCTAAGGTCTTTTCACAATTGGACTTGGCTACCGGTTTCCATCAGCTTCGTATCGCTGAGGATAGCATTCCTTTGACATCATTCCGTACTCGATATGGATCTTATGAATGGCTTGTTATGCCATTTGGGTTAACGAATGCTCCAGCTTATTTCGTTGACCTCATGAATCGAGTTTTCAAAGATTTCCTCGATCGGTTTGTTCTCATATTCATTGATGATATTCTTGTGTATTCAAAAACCGAGGAGGAACATGAGAAACATCTTCGGATTGTGTTGGAAACGCTTAGGAGTAATCAATTAAAGGCGAAATTTTCTAAATGCCACTTTTGGCAATCTCGTGTGAAGTTTCTCGGTCATATTATTTCCGAATCCGGGATATCCGTGGATCCTTCAAAGATTGAAGCGATTCAAGATTGGAAGAGACCGGAGAGTGTGACAGAGATTCGTAGTTTTCTCGGATTGGCGGGCTATTACCGTCGTTTTATTAAAGACTTTTCTAAGATTGCCGTGCCTCTTACTGGCTTGACTAAGAAGGGAGTTAAATACATTTGGTCGGACAAATGTGAAGCCTCTTTTCAGAAATTGAAAGAACTCCTTTCCGATGCTCCTATTCTTGTTATTCCTGAGGGGAATCAAGATTTTGTTGTTTATACCGATGCTAGTCACGTTGGTTTGGGTGCCGTTCTTATGCAAAAAGAACGCGTTGTTGCTTATGCTTCTAGGCAATTGAAGCCGGCCGAGACTAGATATGCCACACATGATCTAGAGCTCGCGGCTATTGTTTTCGCCCTTCGAATGTGGCGTCATTATCTATTGGGAGAGAAATTTATTCTTTACACGGATCATAAGTCTTTGAAATATTTATTTTCTCAAAAAGAACTCAATTTACGTCAACAGCGTTGGCTCGAGTTCCTTGCACCTTATGATCTTGATATTCTTTATACCCCCGGTAAGGGTAATCGTGTCGCCGATGCTCTTAGCCGTAAGCAACAAGCAGTTGTTTCTATGATGATATCCGAATGGAACGATCTCGAGATCTTATCCACTTGTGAGATTCGAGAGCGCGTATCCGATTTATGCTCATCGCTTGTTTTATGTAGCCTTGAGGCTCATCCTTCTCTTTTAGACCGCATTCTTGAAGCTCAAGGGCTAGATTCTGAATTGGCTCTTCTTGGCAAAAATGTTAAGGATAAAATTGATATTGAAGGTTTGAAAGACTTTGATATTGATTCTCGTGGCGGCATTCGAAAATTTGGTAGACTTATCGTACCAAATATTGGAGATCTTCGTAAAGATATTTTAGAAGATTCCCATCGTTCTAAATTCACCATTCATCCCGGTAGTAGTAAAATGTACGTTGATATGAAGCGACTTTATTATTGGGAGGGAATGAAATCTGATATTGCTAACTTTGTTAAGTGTTGCATGACTTGCCAACTTGTCAAGGCCGAACATCAAAGGCCTGGTGGGTTATTGCAACCTTTAGAAATTCCAATTTGGAAGTGGGATCAAATTTCCATGGACTTTATAGATGGCCTTCCCCGTTCTCGTTCGGGTCATGATAGCTTATGGGTGATTGTTGATAGACTTACTAAATCCGCCCATTTTATTCCGGTTCGGTCTAACCGAACCGTTCCTCTTTTGGCCAAACTATTTGTCAAGGAAATTGTAAAATTGCATGGAGTTCCTACTTCTATTGTTAGCGATCGTGATCCATTGTTTACTAGTGGATTTTGGAAGAGTCTTCAAAAAGCTTTAGGAACGAAGCTTAATTTTAGCACCGCTTATCACCCCCAGTCCGATGGACAAACCGAGCGTGTGAATCAAACTCTTGAAGATCTTCTTCGTGCTTTTGTGCTTGATTTTGGTGGAAGTTGGGAAGATCATATTTCACTTGTTGAATTTTCCTATAATAATAGCTTCCAATCTAGTATTGGTATGGCACCTTTCGAGGCACTCTACGTAAGGCCATGCCGATCTCCTTCTTGTTGGCTTGAGGCCGGTGAGAAGCTGGTTTTAGGTCCAGACTTTATTCGTGATTCCACGGAAAAGATTGAACTTATTCGACATAGGATGAAAGAAGCCCAGAGTAGACAAAAATCCTATGCCAATAATCGAAGAAGGAAATTAGAATTTTCTGTTGGGGATCCTGTTTTTATTCGTGTTTCACCTATGAAGGGTGTTGTACGTTTCAGTCGATCGGGGAAGTTAGCGCCTCGATATATTGGGCCATTTCCTATCACTGAACGTATTGGTTCCATGGCTTATCGCCTTGCATTGCCGGCTCAGTTTTCTGCTATGCATGATGTATTTCACGTTTCTCAATTACGGAAATGCCTTCGGGATTCCGATTCTATTCTTGAGCCTGCTGTTGTGGAAGAAATTAAAGTTTCGCCGAATTTAACTTATGAGCAGCATCCTATTCGAGTTATAGCTTCTGAGGTTAAACGACTTCGAAATAAAGATGTTCCGCTTGTGAAGGTTCAATGGTCCTCAAATCCTAAGGATTGTTCTTGGGAATCCAGAGAATTCATCGAGCGTACACATCCGGACTTGCTTACTCCTTCTCCTAGAGGTGAACTTCTTATTTCAAAATTCCTCTTGTGTTAATATGCTTTTATGGTTGTTACTTTTTATTTCCATCTTATATATATTGCGAGGACGGAATTTCTTTAAGGAGGGGAGTCTGTAACAACCCGCATATTTATCGAGTTTGTATTTAAATATTTTATTTAAATATTAACTCGTTAATCGGATTTTGGTCCGAAAAGCTACTTTTTGCAAACGGTCAAATTAGGACTCGAGACCACTTCCATTGAGTTCGAAATGTCGTTTACAACTTTTTAAGTATAAACATCGATAGGTTTGGAGTTAGTGAAATTTCACTAACTTTTCCCGCTTTGGACTTTGGGTTAGTTTAGCCTATTAAGCCCAAGTTCCAACCCTCTTCTCCTCACTCTTCATAAATTTCCTAACTAATCAAGCTTTGGCATTAATGGTGGAGGGAATGGGAAATTAAAACTCCAAGCACAAATTCAATTGCAAATCCAACATTCAACTCCAAATTCAAGTATAAGATATTGGATTCAAGCTTTGGATTGCTTCTCCTTGCTTTCAAGCTTCATCTTCATAAACTTTAGTGCAAAGGTGAGATTTTTATCTCACAAATCTAGTCTATATCAATATTGGACTGTTGGGAATGAATCCCTATCGTGTTTGCATGTATATTTGCATTTGGTTTGGATTGGGTTTGCGAAAAACTCCGATTTTTAACGTTTTGGTGGATTTTCTGCTCCTAGGTCGTTCTGGCCTTATTAGCTCGTATCGGAGTTAGGTCGTAGGTCGCACGGGCCTTAGGTCGTAGGTCGCATGGGCCTTAGGTCGTAGGTCACATGTGAGTTAACCCCTAGGTCGTTCTGGCCACTTTTCGTGTGTTTGGGTTTAGGTCGTTGGAGCTTTAGGTCGTTGGACCTTTAGGTCGTTTTCGACCTTATATCACAAGGCGGCTCTAGGTCGCTCGATCCTGCTAGGTCGTCGGTCGCGCATCACTTTAGGTCGCTCGCGTGTTAAACCCTTAGGTCGCTCGGCCGATGCACGCGCTAGGTCGCGAGTATTTAAGTCCTTAGGTCGCTTGGCATTGTGACCACTTAGGTCGCACGACCTTGTTAGGTCGCTCACCCTTAGCTCGCGTACCTTCTTAGGTCGCGCATCCCACTAGGTCGCTCGACCCTGTTGTATTTTTAGTTCGCAACCATTAAGTCGGTCGACCTTGCCTAGGTCGTTAGGTCGGTCGGTCCTATCCCTTAAGTCGCGTGACCGTGATAGGTCGCTTACCTTTAGGTCGCATGACCTATGGCCACTTGCTCCAGTTAGGTCGCTCGGCCACTTTGTTAAGTCGCCCACCTTTTTAAACTTAGGTCGCATGACCCATTAGGTCGCATGGCCCCTTAGGTCGCTTGGCTTCACTAGGTTGCTTGTCTTCACTAGGTCGTACCGTTTTGGACGGGGCGCTGCCCCGCACCCCGCCGGGGGCGCTGCCCCCTGGACCCCCCCCTCCGTAGGGGATCTTATCTGAAAAACATTGAGCTGATTTCCTTGGATTTTATTCACATCTCCGTATGCGATCTTTGTGACTGATTGTTTCTACACTTGCTTATGTGTTTTGTCACTTTATAATATAAAGGTTTCAATACTAGTAGTAAATATCAAAACTCTTTTAACAAACAATTTCAACTCTATTTTTAATAACAAATCTCTTTTCTTAAACCGTTTTCCAATCTATTAGTATATACAAGCCTTTACCTCACTCGGATGAGAAATCTAATTAAACGACTTAGTAAAACAAGTGGTATGAAACGCTTGCGTTCACTTCGTCGGTTAATTCTTGGATTTGTTCGATTGAACCTCTTGTGACAATTTTATTAGTGAAGATTTACAGTTTGTTCGTAAATATTTAAGTTAAGCAAGTGGTTATGGGACATGAAGCTAAACTTCTATATTTACTAGCTTAGTGTAATTGACACTTCTCGTTGATCTTGATGATCGCTTTATGAATTAGACTAGCAATTGCGCGATGTCTCTTTCATTGCAAGGTTAGACTAGACACCACTTGTGTGATTCCATTCACACATACCTTTCTGCTTTTTGGTTAGTCTTGACCTCAATCTGTGTGATTCCATTCACACATGTGGGGTAGCTCCCCATGGTCTTCGGACCGTCATGTGATAGGCCTCTTTCCCTTTTTTATGATTTCTGGATTTCTCGTGTTGATTTCTGGAATTTATGTCATTGACTTGTTATGAGTACAAGTTTAGGGTATGATGCCCTCTTCGAATCTTTGAGAAGATTCTTGTGATATTGATTATCTCTTATTGATTGATCTTCTGTTGATCATTATTTACATACTTATAGTGGTATGTCGTTATGGATGTTTATGTTTATGCCATATCTTTTATGTTATATCATGTCATCTGATATTTATAGCTAGACTGATCCGTTTATTATTTTCTTAAATAATACTCGGGTCAGACCGAGATGTTACAGGTGCTTCTGCTTGACTTCTTCCCAGGGATTCATCACTCTGACTTTTGGCTAACTGTTTAGATTAGCAGTTTTTGTTGTATACACTTGAGATATAGACTCATAGTTGTATTCTTTTGTATAGCACGTGTTGCTATTCTTTTGTATTATCGTGGATCTTATTGACCACTACTCTGATGTACACTTACATGTGTTAGTTATATATTCATATCTTCTTCCGCCTTTGTGATATGGATATCTGTGACTGATTTGTGATATGATTATTTCTATGTTTGTTTCCGAAGATTATTTATAGCCACCGTGTGATAAGCAATTACATGGATGGTCGCTCCTCAACAGCCTTATTCTCCGTGCTAGTTGACAGCACTACTCCGGAGTGTTCTTGGCTAGCGTGGGTATAGAGGTGGGGCGTCACAAATAAGTTAATCAATTCTTAATACAATTAATTAACCCTTAATAACAGTTAATTATTCCTTAATTAACTTTTAATTATAGGTTAATAATTTCTTAATTATTAATTAATAAAGCTTAATTATTAATGAATAAAAATTAATTACAAATTAGGTACTTTATAATTACAAGTTAATTAATTTCTAATTACTAATTAATCAACCTTAGTTACTTAATTAATTTAACTTAAATCATTAATTAATAATCTCTAATTACTAATTAATTATACTTAATTATAAATTAATTAACCTTCAATTAATTAACTTATAACCCTTAGTTATTAATTTTAAATATATTAATTAAATCAATTAATCACTCTTAATTAATTCCTTAATTAATTCTTAATCATTTTTAATTAATTTAATTACTTATACTTTTTTCCTTTAATTAACTTAATTAATTTCAAGAAATAAAACCTTAACTAATTTAAGATAAAACATTTATATTAATAATTAATTTTACTTAATTAAATCATTAATTAAGTTTCTAAAATACTCCTTTAACTTGATAAATTAAAGTTACAAATCATAACTTACTCTAATGCTTTAAATATTATCAAGTGAAAGTTTAAATCTAGTTTCAATTTTAAATTTAAAAACTTTCTTTTATAAAAATCTTTAAAATTACATTTCTAATTTAAGTTTAAAATTTAAATTAAACAAATTTCAAAACTTCTTGATAAAATGTAAAAGAAAACATTTAAATTCAAAAATAAGATTCATTTCAAAAGTTTAAAACTTTCTTTATTTAAATTTGAAACTTGTTTTATAAAACCTTTTTAAAAATTTCCTTTAATCAACTGCTTCGGTTTGAACCAGTGAATCACTCAAACTATTCCAAGTTCCATTTCCTTTTCATAAATTTTAAAAGTTATGTTTAAAATTAAAATTTTAAAAACTTGGAAACAACAAAACTGTTTCAAGTTAAAACAACAAAGGCTATGCGAGTTTCTACTCGAGTCATAAACCAAAAATCTCGAACCATTCTTCGAGAAACTCTCCTACCCAAACCACCACACAAACCACAGATGCAACCTACACTTGTGCACATGCACCACCACAAGCGACTTCTCCGACCACTGACGAACCCTCCAGCAAGCCGACCATCATCACCGCAACCTTCTTCAACGTCAAAACACCCTCACCATCCTCGAATCAAAATCGAGCATTCCAGTTGAAACTGGTACCAACTGCCATGACCAAATCCACCTCGAACTCACGACGCCGACCACTGGACATCGCGCCATCACAGTCACACCACCTCTGATCATCCATGAACCCATTCCCGAAGTTCCCTTGAACTCGATGCACCATAGAAGAAGCAATGATCCAATTTTTCCCAATTCGAACAAACTAGGTTTAAAATCCTAAATCCCACGCCTCCGACGCCATAGTGATCAGGGACCTCACCTGACATTTTTCCCGATCACTCCTACACCCCGACCTCCTCTAGTCGAAGCCACGGCCACCAAAAATGCTCTGGCCACCAGAACTTGCCTAGAAACCCATTTCCAGACAATCCCAAAATGCACACTAATCCTAGTACTAAAAATCTTAATTCTTGTTTTAAAATTCCTATTTTTCAAAGATGATTCAAGATATAAACTTGAAACAACGAAGTAAAATACTTGATTTAATCATATTTTAGAATTTCTACTGTGCCATTTTGATTCCAGAAGGTTTTCACATCTATTCTACTTGAATAAAATTATAAACTTAAATTCGTGTTAAACCAGACATATCATGTTTAAAACTTAAGGCTTAACAATGAACTGATAAGAAGATTTGAATATTTCTTTTATTTCTACTCTCTGTAGTTTAAAAACAGAGAAGAATAAATCAAATGTACATGCACTGTAACGACCGGTGAATTTTTAATAGTTAAGTTGGTTATTTTAATTAAAATTTAGTAATTAAATTTAAATGGAAAAAAAGAAAAATAAAGAAAAAACACACTTTATAAGTTAATATTGAAATGAACGCTGAAATGAAATATAGCAAGGGTAATTAAAAACTGAATATTAGTATATGGAATAAAATCCTAATAAAGGTAGTAGAGAAAGTGTTATACTTGGGAAATTTTATATATATATATATATATTTAAGGTAAGCATTTAATCATCCAATGCAATAATTTATTTATTTAAAAGTAACGGCATGTAAATTTAGGCAATAAAGTTAGTCAAAGCTGAATTTGTATAAATTGAATGAAATAGGTTAATGTAAATGTTATATTAGGCTATAAATCAAATGGAAGAAAACGAGCGTAAAATTTGAATTTATTTATGAAATAAAATATATTGAATAGTAGTTGAATGAAAATTTATGTGATAAGGTTAATGCAAGTTGATAAGTAACGATATTTGTACAATACCTATTAATTGAGAAAAATTTGTAAAAGTTATAATTGAGTGAAATTGTAAATTTGAACTTAAGTAATAATGGACATAGTAAAGATGGCAATCAAATTAAATATTTGGGAATCAAATTTTATTTAATTTTGAAGGTAATCAATAATTTATGAATTAAATGGTATGTAATTAGAATTAAATTCTATATTAATTGAAACCGAATGTAGATTTAATGTAATAACGTTAAGGCTAACTAATGTAGCGCAATCCAAATTTTGGAAACCAATTACAATAAATGTTAGAAATTTTTTTTAATGGTCATTATTGATAATAAACCTTACTTTAATGATTATTAATATAGTAACGGAAGGGTATAAATTAAATAGAAACATGAGTTTATTTTAAGGTAGTAATTGATAAATTGGGGAAATTAGTCCAAAGTATGTTAATTGATGAATTAATACGTAATGTATGTAAAGAAATAGGTTGATTTAAGGATGAAATTAAGGAAAATTCATTTATCGGTGAAATTGATAAATTTCAATATGATTGAATTGTGTAGTTATTACACAATTAGGGAAATAAAATAGTTAATGCGAGTAAAGGTGAAGCGGGAAGTATCAGTGTAACCAAACATAACCAAATGTTAAAATGTTTATAGGATAATGATTTGTTTGAATAATAAGAATGGGAATCAAGATTTGCTTATTTATTTGAATATAAATTATGGAAATTGGGTTATTGCAATTTATGGAAATTAAATATCTAAATATTGCAATAATTGTAATGGAGATGGAGCGTAAGGTTATTAATGAAATAGATGTTGAATCCAATGTTAAATTTCATCCAGTTAATAACAATGAATTGAAAAATAGAATGAGAGTAAATTAAATAGAATTTTGGAAATTAAGTTTTTAAATTGTGTATTGAATGGAATTAAGGATAATACTGAAATCGATAAGTTCATCAACTTAAATTGACTTTTTAATTTGTTTAAAACATTGTAAATGATCGAGAAATATAAATGTGATAAAATTGGTCAATTTTAAAGTTGAAATTAAAATTTGGATTTTATTAATTAATTATTAATTTATTTAATTAATGGAAAAATAGCCATTTTGGCCACTGACTCGGATTTCGACAAAACAAGTTTCATCGGATCCGTAACGGTGAATTATTGTAGGATTTCACGTATCGATCAGACTTGTCGTTTGATCGTATGTGCTTGAAACGCCTTGAAATCAACTAAATTGAAATCAATTGAAATGTAACAACCCGCATATTTATCGATTTTATATTTAAATATTTTATCGTTAGTCAGATTTTAGTCCGAAAAGCTACTTTTTGCAAACAGCCGAATTAGGACTCGAGACCTCCCCCATTGAGTTCAAAATGACGTTTGCGACCTTTTTGAGTATAAGCTTCGATATTTTTGGAGTAAGTCGAATTTTGACCTTTTTCACTTAGGGCTTTGGTTTGGGCTGAACCCATTAGCCACTTACTAACTCAGTCCCAACCCCCCTCTCCTCTTCACTTCATTTTTATTTTCCTAACACTCAAGCTTTAGCAAAAATGGTGGAAGAGAATGGGAATTAGAAACTCCAAGCCCTAGTTCCTCTTGCTAGCTCAAGTTCTTGCTCCAAAATCAAAGAGAACCCATTGGTAAGCTTCTCTCCTTCTTCCCCAACTCATTCTCTCTTTGATTTCAGAAATTTCCTAAACCTAACTTAGGGAATGTTCTTCTTTTAAGCTTAGATTCAAGCTTCTAGAGTTGGATTTGAAGAGTGGTTGATTCCCCTTTGCTTTCAAGCTTCATCTTCATAAATTTTAGTTCAAAGGTGAGATTTTTAATCTCACATCTATGCTTATAATTCTCTTCTATTGTTAGGTATGAATTCCTAACACTTATTCATGTTCATTTGATTTTGATTTGGATTGCTTTTGTGAATATTCCAATTTTTAGTGTTTTGAGTTCAATTCGTTAAAAATCCTAACTTTGATGTTTGAACATGTTTTTGGTGATGCATCGAGGAGCATATAGGGCCGGGTAGTCGATTGGCATAAACCCTTTGCGCCGTTGCTCGGGCGATTGCAATTTGGTCGGGATTTGCACCTCCTTTGAAATAGGGTAGGGAGTGCAAGTATACAGGTTCGGCCGACCGAGCCCCCTGGGCCGGTCGACCGACCTGTAGTCCAGGCACTTCCTGCCTCTGTTTGGAAGTATTGGTTACAGGCTTCGGCCGACCGAGCCCCCTGGGCCGGTCGACCGACCTGGTGCCCCGAGCACTTCCAACCCCTGGTTCGGTCGACCGACTCAGGGAGTCCGGTCGACCGACCTGCTACTATTTTCCAGATTAGCCTATATTGCTAATTCGTTTGAATATCCAACTTTAATCGATTCCTCCCTTTTGTTGTTGTCATTTATTATCGACTTTGATGACCTTTTCTTTGGGAATTTTAGATATATCCACTTTGATGGATTTTATATCGATTTCTTTGGATTTTATTCACGTCTTCGAATGTGAATTTTTATGCCTGATTGTTTCTACAATCACTTCTATGATTTGTCACTTTAAAATATAAAGGTTTTCTATACTAGTAGTAAATATCAAAACTCCTTCTTCAAATGATTTCAACACTATTTTATTACAAAGCTCGTTTCTTAAACTATTTTCCAATCTATTAGTATATACAAGCCTTTACCTCACTCGTATGAGAAATCTAATTAACCGACATAGTAAAACGGGTGGTATGAAACGCTTGCGTTTACTTCGTCGGTTAATTCTTGGACTTGTTCGATTGAACCTCTTGTGACAATTTTCTAGTGGAGATCTACAATTTGTTCGTAAATATTTAAGTTAAGCTAGTGGTTATGGGACATGAAGCTAAGCTCATATATTTACTAGCTTATTGTAATTGACACTTCTCGATGATCATGATGATCATTTTATGGTTTAGACTAGCAATGTGCGATGTCTCTTTGTCTATGTGGAGGACCATACCTCATTAAATCGAGCTTCGTCTCATTTCTTCGTGGGCTAGCGACCCATGTGCTTTCTTATGTGTTTCGATTCATTGGATGTACCGTTTGTACTACATCGATGTTTTGGCTTTTGGATTCATTGGATGTACCGTTTGTACTACATCGATGTCTTGGCCACCCTTTTTATTGTGATTTCTGGATTTCGTGTGTTGATTTCTGGAATTTGTGTTTCACCAACTTTTACGATTGGCATGGATATATATATGTTATTTATTGTGGCTTGGTGAATGAAATTAGGAGTATGACATTCCTTTTTATCTTGAGTAGATTATTGTGATATTGATTAATCTCTTGTTGATTTTCAATTACTTATTTATCACAGCTTGGCATTGTGATTATTATATGTTTATGTCATATCTCTTATTATATATCACTTCATCTGATATTTATAGCTAGACTGATCCGTTTATTATTTTCTTCTTAAATAATACTCGGGTCAGACTGAGATTTCACAGGTACTTCTGCTTGACTCCTTATCGGACCATCATCTGACTTTTGGCTAACTACTTAGATTAGTAGTTTATTTTGTTGTATACACTTGAGATGTGGACTCATAGATGTATTCTTTTGTATATCACGTGTTGCTATTCTTTTGTATTATTGTGGATCTTTTTGACCACTACTCTGATATACACTTTCACGTGTTAGTTATATATTCATATCTTCTTTCGCCTTTGTGATATGAATTATCTGTGACTGATTTATGTTATGTTTATTTCTATATTTGTTTCCGAAGACCTTTATAGCCATTGTGTAGTAGCTTTGAGTTTGTGTCGGCATGTCGGATTTCCACTTGAAAAGAATTGCATGCTATACTATCTGACATATCGATGCTCGCACAAAGCAATTACACGGATGGTCGCTCCTCAACAGCCTTATTCTCCGTGCTAGTTGACAGCATTAACAGTAATGTTCTTGGCTAGCGTGGGTATAGAGGTGGGGCGTCACATGAAATCAATTTGAAAATGTTGATTTGAGCATAACTTCTTCATATGATGCAATTTGAACCTAAAACCTTTTCAATTGCGTTTAAAATATTTTAAACATCTATTTTGATATATGGGTTGATCAAATTTCGTTCCGGGGATAGAACGGGCTTTTTGGGCCACTTTGTCTTTAGCGCATACATCTATCTTACCCGATGCATCCTATTTCAACTTTGCCTATAAATATCTTGCTATAAACCCTAGCCTCCCTAATTCTCATTTGTCTGTACGTAAATTTATTCTATTCCTCCTCCTCAATGGCAGAAAAAAATTCCAGATCCAAATCCATTTCAAAATCAAAGTCAAAAATTCAAACTCCTCGGAAAAATTCGAAATAAATATATGTTGAAGCTCTCGAAGTGCGTAATCTTCCGATGAAATTCGTTTTTCGTTTTGGATTGTCGTTTGACCGATAAAAAATCAAAGAAGTTTCGGCCATCCATTTGCATTCAAATCACCATCGTCAGATCGTCGAATCGATGTTGCCACAGTGAGGAGACCTGCGAATGGAGTTCATCGGAGTTAGTGGTTTCGCATTTCAACGGCTTGATCGTCCCCTAAAATTCAATTAGGGTTATAAAGCTCGACGGCTATGGGTGGTTTTTGGGGTCGCGATGGTCATCATGGGCCGAGCAGTGGAGGTCTCATGGCCGTGGGGGAAGGCCTGAGTGGCGCGGCGAGCTGGGGCAGAGTCGACGTGTACGAGGTGGCGACGAATTTCAAAAATTTTCTGGCGGCCGAGAAAACCCTATGTGGTCGCGTGTTCTCGCATGAGGAAGATGGGTGCCTGTGTAATGGATGGTGACGTGGCCTTTGGGAGATAGGTAGTTGTTGTTTTATTTTATTATTTAATCTTTGATTTCAAATCCTTTTATTCGAATATCTCTCGTATACGATATGAAATTCACGCGTGGATTTCTCCGCTAGGTTCGTATAGGAATTCCGGACACGTTGACGCTGGTTTGGACGAATTTGGAGACTGTGGAATTTTTGGGTTTAAATTGGATTTAAATTCAATTTAAATTCAAAAGGTGAGTGTTTTAACCCACTCACAACTTCTACAATTTATTATGTTTGTTAAATTTATTTATGATGTGATTTGAAATTTATTTATAGCTGTTTGGCATAGATTTAATCATCATCTCAGTTAAATTGCTTTATTTGAATTAATTTTGGTATCAAATTTATTTATTGCATATAAACTGCCAGTTAAACGGATAAATAAATTATTGTTGAATATAAACTGCTAGTTGATAGTTGTTGTTTATTATTCGTTATATATTGATATATTGTTTGAATTGGATGATGATTTTGATGAATGGATGCATGATTTTATGATGGATGGATGGATGTTTATTTATATCATCATAAACTGCAAGTTATTATGCATTTTATTGCATTCTGGATTGCAGTTTGAGATGATATATAACCGTAAATTTTTATTTTAAATTGCGGATTGAAATGATAAATATCCGTATCACTTGACCATAGGATAGAAAATTTTATACAGACACTGTCGGTCTATATATATAAATATTTTGAAAATGATTTCTATGGTTTGGATAGGATACGGTTAAATAAATATTAATTTTTGATATTATATAAATATTATTTTATATATACATATATAGTGAAATTATTGAATTTATGCTATGTATAAATTTGTTAAATAAAATAGATAAGTTGAATAATGGGGTTTGATTATTTTATATTATATGGTTAAGTACATGTTAAGATATTGAATATATATAGAGTTTTAATGATTTAAATCAATTAAGATTGGAAGTTAAACGGGGAATTTATTTGGAATTGAGCTTATTTAAGAATAAACCTCCATAAGTTGATGTAGAATTTATTAACTTGAAAATTTAAAAAGGTATGATATTTATAACTGAATTTTTATTCAAGATGAATTAAATGAATATTTCTAGTATAAATAAACTGAGTTAAATATTTAGTTATAGGTAATTTGAGTTTACTTAAATGATTATGAATTTATTATGCAAATATTTCAAACTAAATAATAGGACATTTAATTGTTGAACAGAAATTTCCAACCTTAGTTCTAATTGTTTAATATTCAAAATTTGAAATATATTGAATCTTAAGTGGTTTATTGAAACTGAAAGTGAATTTAAAATTTATGGTTTTAGACTTAATTTAAAGAAAATAAAATTCTAAAGTCGTGGAAATTATTTACTTTATAAAGTAATTTTAAATTCAAACCATTTTTATTTTATATACTGTTGATTATCCAAACCATTTAAGTTGGAAGTTATGGTTTTAAAGCTATGGATTTCGAAGTATTATGTTTTGAAGAGTTATAATTCAAATGTATGGTTTCAAGATATTACAAATTTAAAGTGGTATGGTTTTAGAAAAAGGGATATATTTGAAATGATATCATATTGATTTGGTTTTAAAAGAGGAAAATTATATCGTATTTATATGGTTTTGAAAAGGGATATTATATTCTGGTTTTAAAGTATAAAATATTTTGAAAAGACCGCAGTGTTATAATAACGTTTGGTTGTTGAAGAGACCGGGATCGGAAGTTGTCATACTCTCTTCCAACCCCGAAAACCACTTCAACAACCGTGTACGTGGTGGAGATTCCAGAATGAAATAGGATGGCGGCTACATTTCCTTTGAGGTAAACACGTGGACCCAACTCCCGTGAGTTGGCATAAGGTGGCTAAAACAGGAGCAATCGACTGGTTAATTGAGGTAGCACCTTTGATCGGACACATTCCTTCGATATTCTACTCTGCTTTGGTTTTATTCGGTGGCCACTTTTGATTTCTTTGATTTTGGGGTGTGGCTCGAGGTGGGCGGTAGCTGCGGCTATGCGTTACCACTGACCCGGAAGCGTAATTGGTATATCTACCCTGGCATTGCCTAGTTGTGCCGTGTCACCTACCCTATCGCGCCTTGTACGAGTTTCTATTTGTGTCGTACCTATGGAGCATCCTCTGGTAGCCTCCCGATCAGGAGGTATTACGGTACTGTATAGACTATTGGCATTATTACATGTTAAGGTGGAAAATGTAAAGCCTTAACGCTATTTAAAAGTAAGTTTATTTTACTAATAGACACTATCATAATAGAGAAATATACTACATAGTAAATAGTTTAATGGATCCTTAAGAGATGTAAATCCCGAGCATCTTTTAAGTTACTGCACCCATATTTATTTCTGTTGATTTAACTCAAATAAGATATTTTAGTTCTGACTCGAGTGTTTTGTCTCAATTCGCTCGGGTCAGTCCGAGCATTTCAGGATCGAAGACTTTATTTCTGGAGGGTAAAGACGAAGATTTCATTATTATTATTATTATATATTATGTGGTTCCACTACACACTGTATTCCGCTACATTGATATTTATTAGTATGTGAACTCTGATATTTATTGTTAAAGAAGAATCAATTGTTTTGTAAACAGATTTATGAACTGTATATTGATTATTATATTTTATCCTTCCACTATGAGATTCTGTTTTTTTTTATTTCTCTCTTGTTTTTCTTATTTACCCCATAACAATCCGCCCTTCCATATGGTTTGAATTGGCATGTGTATCGATTTAAAGCTTGTAAAAAGGCGGGACGTTGCATCTGGTATCACAGCTTTGGTTTAGCGATAAACCTTAGCTTTATGGGGTCTGACTCTTTATTAATAGGGTAATAATACTCTATGGGAGTTGCTGAGCATATATATATATGAGAGAGCGTATTTATTAGTGTTATAAAAATGTTTTTTTATTGTGTTAATCTGTTCCGTTTCGTATTTATAAATTCTGGTTGGTGCATGGGACGCTGTGACATCAATAGGGATTTCTAAACACTTAATAGAAAAGACCAGCATAATATCTGTTTTTAATATAGGCGAATGGAATAATTTTGCCTATTATATTTTCTATATATATAAAATAAAACTTGACAAATGATATATATATTTGGTTGCAATAGATTGGTTGTTAGGTAATAAAATTTATAAATAATAGTTGAAATAAGATTGAAAATAAAATAAATGAAAATTGGAAATTAAGAATCTAAGTTCCGGGGTTTTGAAAATTCTTTTGAATGATTTTGGAATATAATAATATTATTATTTAGAAGTATTTTCTGATATAAATATTTCAAGATGATTTGAAAGAATTGTTTTAAAGAAATTTTGAAGAAATAAGTTCTGTACCCCCCTTTCTGTTGCTGGAAATAATTTCGGTGATGAGTGCACGCATCATCGACATTCATTTTCAAGTTTCGAAGTGGGAAGGCCACTTTAGTAGTTTACTGCAGATTTGTTTTGATAAACCAAATAAAATTTATTTTAAATTGTTTTAAATTATAATTGGATATATAAATTATAAGTATATATTTATCTGCTATTTTAAAATGATTTTGAGAAAAAAACCGGTATTTAAATTCTTAAGTTTCCGTTAACTACCAGTTTCAATTAAGTGTAGTAAAATGGAATTTAACTAATAATTGAAACCTCTAAATGAAATAAGATATTAAATGCTAAGTTATAAATAAAATTAAAAAGAAAGTTGAAACTGTAATCTATAAAACAAAAGATATAATTATTGAACCATTAATTAATTAAAAGAATTGAGAAAAACTTGTATAACTTTCAATTACATTCTTAGAGGCATATATATAACTTACCAAAAGATATAAAAGTTAAAAATGTAATAAGAAAATGTAATAGATATTATACAAGTAAATAGCTTAAGGTAATGAAAGTAATTAATGGAATTCTTTAATAAATAAGAATTGATGTTGTAGTGTTATAAACTTAAGTATAATTGAAATGCTACTAATTTAATACAATAGGAAGGTAAGTAATATTAACAAATGATTGTAAACCTTAGTAAATGAATTAATGTGCAAAGAAATTGAATTAAACATGAATAGCATGAATATTAATAAATGAAATTATGTAATAATTGATAAATGATGGCATTAATGAATGAAAAAAGATTTGTAAGTAATAAAGGAATAATTAAAATAAACATTAAACCAATGAATAAAAGTAAAGGGTTGTAAGAAGTAAATGTAAAGTAAAAGGATAAACCAGTATATGGATAAAAGGGAAATCAAACAACAATAGTTTGAAATGAAATTAACAAAAATTTAACTTGATTTATTATTTGGAATTTGTTATAGTTTGGTCTATGGTTGTTTGGGTAAGGATACTTTAAAATTGTTTGGATGTATGAATAATCTATTTATTTTTACCTAAGACTATTGAGTGAAGGGTACACTTAGTAGTTTATTCTTCATTCTGTACAATTTAAAGTTGTGAACCCAAACAACTATTTGTCTTGTTTGATATGAATGAATGATTGATTTTATGGTTGTATGCCTTGTTGCAAGTGTTTGATGTTGTATTGATTTGTTTGTTAATGGTTGAAACCACTTTAAATATTTCATCTTATAAAATTTTTAACCTTTTTGGAATTTATAGGTGAAATGCAGGGTAGGGAAGCAATTGCTACTGCTTTTGGTTCCATAAAATAAGCGTTAATTGCCCGACAAATAGGTATGTTTCCAGATTATGGTTTTAGCGTTATTATTTTGTTTTCCCGTGTTGGGATATATATTATTTTGGAAAATATATGTTATATATTGTTATATTTGATATTATATTTTCTTCCGAGCCTCTCCGTACAAAGGAGACTCTGCCAAAAGAATTCGGAAATTTTGGACTTAGAAATTTTTTGAAAATGTTTTCCAAACTTTATTAATTTAAGTATAAAAGGATCTATTGGTTATAAATTGGTGTATTTTGTTTAAATTAATTAATTTTGTAAATTTATTTGTTTATAAATTTAGTATTTAAATAAGATATATTGAGTTCTTAATTCTTCTTTTCCCATCTTTTTCTTTTCGGGGATGAAAAGTTTTGAGGGGGGAGAGTGTAACGACCCGTGAATTTTTAATAATTAAGTTGGTCATTTTAGTTAAAATTTAATAATTAAATTTAGATAAAAAAAAGAAAAAAAACACTTTATAAGTTAATATTGAAATGAACGCTGAAATGAAATATAGCAAGGGTAATTAAAAACTAAATATTAGTGTATGGAATAAAATCCTAATAAAGGTAGTAGAGAAAGTGTTATACTTGGGAAAATTTATATATATATATATATATATATATATATATATATATATATATATATATTTAAGGTAAGCATTTAATCATCCAATGCAATAATTTATTTATTTAAAAGTAACTGCGTGTAAATTTAGGCAATAAAGTTAGTCAAAGCTGAATTTGTATAAATTGAATGAAATGGGTTAATGTAAATGTTATATTAGGCTATAAATCAAATGGAAGAAAACGAGCTTAAAATTTGAATTTATTTATGAAACAAAATATATTGAATAGTAGTTGAATGAAAATTTTTGTGGTAAGGTTAATGCAAGTTGATGAGTAACGATATTTGTGCAATACCTATTAATTAGAAAATTTTTGTAAAAGTTATAATTGAGTGAAATTGTAAATTTGAAGTTAAGTAATAATGGACATAGTAAAGATGGCAATCAAATCAAATATTTGGGAATCAAATTTTATTTAATTTTGAAGGTAATCAATAATTTATGAATTAAATGGTAAGTAATTAGAATTAAATTCTATATTAATTGAAACTGAATGTAGATTTAATGTAATAACGTTAAGGCTAACTAAAGTAGCACAATCCAAATTTTGGAAATCAATTACAATAAATGTTAGAAAAAAAATTAATGGTCATTGTTGATAATAAACCTTACTTTAATGATTATTAATATAGTAACGGAAGGGTAAAATGAAAATTAAATAGAATCATGAGTTTATTTTAAGGTAGTAATTGATAAATTAGGGAAATTAGTCCAAATTATGTTAATTGATGAATTAATACGTAATGTTTGTAGATAAATAGGTTTATTTAAGGATGAAATTAAGGAAAATTCATTTATGGGTGAAATTGACAAATTTTAATATAATTGAATTGTGTAGTTATTACACAATTAGGGAAATAAAGTAGTTAATGTGAGTAAAGGTGAAGCGGGAAGTATCAGTGTAACAAAACGTAACCAAATGTTAAAAATGTTTATAGGATAATGATTTGTTTGAATAATAAGAATGGGAATCAAGATTTGTTTATTTATTTGAATATAAATTATGGAAATTGGATTATTGCAATTTAAGGAAATTAAATATCTAAATACTGCAATAATTGAAATGGAGATGGAGCGTAAAGATATTAATTTAATAGATGTTGAATCCAATGTTTAATTTCATCCAGTTGATAACAATGAATTGAAAAATAGAATGAAAGTAAATTAAATAGAATTTTGGAAATTAAGTTTTTAAATTCTGCATTGAATGGAATTAAGGATAATACTGAAATCGATAAGTTAATCAACTTAAATTGACTTTTAAATTTGTTTAAAACATTGTAAATGATTGAGAAATATAAATGTGATAAAATTGGTCAATTTTAAAGTTGAAATTAAAATTTGGCTTTTATTAATTAATTATTAATTTATTTAATTAATGGAAAAATAGCCATTTTGGCCACTGACTCGGATTTCGATGAAACAAGTTTCATTGGATCCGTAATGGTGAATTATTATAGGATTTCAAGTTTCGTACCGATCGGAGTAGTCATTTGATCGTATGGGCTTGAAATGCTTTGAAATCAATTAAATTGAAATCTGTTGAAATCAATTTTAAAATATTGATTTGAGCATAACTTCTTTATACGATGCAATTTGAACCTGAAACCTTTTCCATTGCATTTAAAATATTTTAAAACAACTATTTTGATATATGGCTTGATCAAATTTCATTCCGGGGATAGAACGGGCTTTTTGGGCCACTTTGTCGTTAGCGCGTACATCTATCTTACCCGATCCATCCTATTTCAACTTTTCCTATAAATATCTTGCTATAAACCCTAGCCTCCCTAGTTCTCATTTGTCTGTACGTAAATTTATTCTATTCCTCCTCCTCAATGGCAGATAAAAAATCCAGATCCAAATCCATTTCAAAATCAAAGTCAAAAATTCGAACTCCTTAGAAAAATTCGAAATAAATATAAGTTGAAGCCCTCTAAGTGCGTAATCTTCTGGTGAATTCGTTTTTCGTTTTGGATTGTCTTTTGACCGATAAAAAATCAAAGCAGTTTCGGCCATCCATTTGCGTCGAAATCACCATCGTCAGATCGTCGAATCGATGTTACCATAGTGAGGAGAGCTGCGAATGGAGTTCATCGGAGTTAGTGGTTTCGCGTTTCAACGGCTTGATCGTCCCCTAAAATTCAATTAGGGTTATAAAGCTCGGCGGTTATGGGTGGTTTTTGGGGTCGCGATGGTCATCGTGGGCCGAGAAGTGGAGGTCTCGTGGCCGTGGAGGGAGGCCTGAGTGGCGCGGCGAGCTGGGGTAGAGTCGACGTGTACGAGGTGGCGACGAATTTCAAAATTTTTCTAGCGGCCGAAAAAACCCTAGGTGGTTGCGTGTTCTCGTGTGAGGAAGATGGATGCTTGCGTAATTGACGGTGACGTGGCCTTTGGGACATAGGTAGTTGTTATTTTATTTTATTGTTTAATCTTTGATTTCAAACCCTTTTATTCGAATATCTCTCGCATACGATATCAAATTCACACGCGGATTTCTCCGCTAGGTTCGTATAGGAATTCCGGACACGTTGATGCTGGTTTGGACGAATTTGGAGACTGTGGAATTTTTGGGTTTAAATTGGATTTAAATTCAATTTAAATTCAAAAGGTGAGTGTTTTAACCCACTCACAACTTCTAAAATTTCTTATGTTTGTTAAATTTATTTATGATGTGATTTGAAATTTATTTATAGCTGTTTGGCATAGATTTAATCATCTTCTCAGTTAAATTGCATTTATTTGAATTAATTTTGGTATCAAATTTATTTATTGCATATATACTACCAGTTAAATTTGTCATTTATTTATTTATTGCATATAAACTACCAGTTAAACAGATAATTAAATTATTGTTGAATATAAACTGCAAGTTGATACCTGTTGTTTATTATTCGTTATATATTGATATATTGTTTGAATTGGATGATGATTTTGATGAATGGGTGCATGATTTTATGATGGATGAATGGATGTTTATTTATATCATCATAAACTGCAAGTTATTATGCATTTTATTGCATTCGGGATTGCGGTTTGAAATGATATATAACCGTAAATTTTTATTTTTAAGTTGCGGATTGAAACGATAAATATCCGTATCACTTGACCATAGGATAAAAAAATTTATACAGACACCGTCGGTCTATATATATAAATATTTTGAAAATGATTTCTACGGTTTGGATAGGATACGGTTAAATAAATATTAATTTTTTGATATTATATAAATATTATTTTATATATGCATATATAGTTAAATTATTGAATTTAAGCTATGTATAAATTTGTTAAATAAAATAGATAAGTTGAATAATAGGGTTTGATTATTTTATATTATATGGTTAAGTACATGTTAAGATATTGAGTATATGTAGAGTTTTAGTGATTTAAATCAATTAAGATTGGAAGTTAAATGGGGAATTAATTTGGAATTGAACTTATTTAAGAATTAAACTCCATAGGTTGATGTAGAATCTATTAACTTGAAATTTTAAAAAGGTATGATATTTATAACTGAATTTTTATTCAAGATGAATTAAATGAATATTTCTAGTGTAAATAAACTGAAGGAAATATTTAGTTATAGGTAATTTGAGTTTATTTAAATGATTATGGATTTATTATGCAAATATTTCAAACTAAATAATAGGACATTTAATTATTGAACAGAAATTTCCAACCTTAGTTCTAATTGCTTAATATTCAAAGTTTGAAATATATTGAATCTTAAGTGGTTTATTGAAACTGAAAGTGAATTTAAAATTTATGGTTTTAGAATTAATTTAAAGAAAATAAAATTCTAAAGTCGTGGAAATTATTTACTTTATAAAGTAATTTTAAATTCAAACCATTTTTATTTTATATACTGTTGAATATCCAAACCATTTAAGTTGGAAGTTATGGTTTTAAAGCTATGGATTTCGAAGTATTATGTTTTGAAGAGTTATAATTCAAATGTATGGTTTCAAGATATTATAAATTTTAAAGTGGTATGGTTTTAGAAAAAGGGATATATTTGAAATGATATCATATTGATTTGGTTTTAAAAGAGGAAAATGATATCGTATTTATATGGTTTTGAAAAGGGATATTATATTCTGGTTTTAAAGTATAAACTATTTTGAAAAGACCGCGGTGTTATAATAACGTTTGGTTGTTGAAGAGACCGGGATCGGAAGTTGTCATACTCTCTGCCAACCCCGAAAACCACTTCAACAACCGTGTAAGCGGTGGAGATTCCAGAATGAAGTAGGATGGCGGCTGCATTTCCTTTGAGGTAAACACGTGGACCCAACTCCCGTGAGTTGGCATAAGGTGGCTAAAACAGGAGCGATCGATGGGTTAATTGAGGTAGCACCTTTGATCGGACACATCCCTTCGATGTTCTACTCTGACTTTGTTTTTATTCGGTGGCCACTTTTGATTTCTTTGATTTGGGGGTGTGGCTCGAGGTGAACGGTAGCTGCGGCTACGCGTTACCACCGACCTGGAAGCGTAATTGGTATATCTACCCTGGCATTGCCTAGTTGTGCCGTGTCACCTACCCTATCGCGCCTTGTACGAGTTTCTATTTGTGTCGTACCTATGGAGTATCCTCTGGTAGCCTTCCAATCAGGAGGTATTACGATACTGTATAGACTATTGGCATTATTACGTGTTAAGGTGGAAAATGTAAAGCCTTAACGCTATTTAAAAGCAAGTTTATTTTACTAATAGACACTATTATAATAGCGAAATACACTACATAGTAAATAGTTTAACGGATCCTTAAGAGATGTAAATCCCGAGCATCTTTTAATTTACTGCACCCATATTTATTTCTGTTGATTTAACTCACATAAGATATTTTAGTTCTAACTCGAGTGTTTTGTTTCTCAATTCGCTCGGGTTAGTCCGAGCATTTCAGGATCGAAGACTTTATTTTTGGAGGGCAAAGACGAAGATTTCATTATTATTATTATTATATATTATGTGGTTCCACTACACACTGTATTCCGCTGCATTGATATTTATTGGTATGTGAACTCTGATATTTATTGTATAAAGAACAATCAAATGTTTTGTAAACAATTTTATGAACTGTATATTGATTATTATATTTTATCCTTCCGCTGTGAGATTCTGTTTCTTTTTATTTCTTTCTCGTTTTTCTTATTTACCCTATAGCAATCCGCCCTTCCATATGGTTTGAATTGGCACGTGTGTCTATTTAAAGCTTGCGAAAAGGCGGGTCAATACATGCACAGTCATTCATATTCATAAACACAGATAACTCACTTATATATACGTGTAAGACATCATCATCACATCAATTTGTCAAGCAACAGATAATTAGAAACTTAAGTTTTTAGTTTAAAATGTTTACTCACCATTTTTAAAATGCAGAGTGCCTTTGAAACTGGAATGAAATTTGCATGCTCTTGTTTTTTATTCTAGAAAACTTGTATTGCTTGAAACCGCAATGCATTAAGACGGAAAAGTTTTGAACACTTTAAATTTTAACTGGGACATAGTGATGATGACTCCAGACTTGATTCCAGTTTGAAAACATTACAGACTTTGAAAAAATTTCTGGTTTCAAGCTTACAGTTTTGAAATTTGAACTTGGCTTGAACTTTTGAAAGAAAAGTTGCAGGCTTGATTTTGAAAATTCTTGCATAGTTTTGGTTTGGGACGATCATAGGGTTTGATTTTGAGGATTTTCTGGTTTTAGAAATGAATTATAGGCTTTGAGCATAAAGGTTTTCAGGGTTGAAAAGATTACAGGTTTGTTTCATTTCCGATTGATTTGAGAAGAGCTTTCAGGTTTGGTTTTCAGATTTTGAGTTTGAGAAATGAATTCGGGTTTGAGTATAAAGTAATTTACAAGATTATGATTTTGGTTTAAGGAAATTTTCAGTTTTTCTTTGATTTTGAACCGAGATTAGAAAAAAAGAATGAAGGGGAAAGATAGAATTTTATATAAGTAAATTTAGATTTTATTAATACTAAAAGAAAATTTAAATAAATGTGACACTTGTCTATTAGCATTATTAATATGCTAACACATGTTACTTATTTCTTTATTTAATTACACTTGTCATAAATTATATTTACTTTATTTTCGAATGATTTAAAAAGCTTTATTATTAATTTTCCTATTTAAATAAATACATTTATAAATGCATTCTAAATTTAAACAAATAAAACTTTTAAAAGAAAATAAAATAAAAAACCAATTATATTTTAAATAAAACCATATAAAATTAGTTAATCCAATTTTTAAATGCTAATTCAAAAGCTTTTGTATTTATTCCTATTAAATAAATATTTTTCCAAATTTCTATAAATAAATTTCCTTTAAAGAAAATAATATGAGACAAATCTTATTTTAAATAAAAATCTTAACCATATATTTTAAATCCAAACTATATTATTATTTCTATTTTATACTTCTTTAAATCCAAATTTTAAATCCAAATTCAAATTCAATTTAAAATTCAATTTAAAATCAATTCAAATACACATATATATACATATTTAAATAACACTTATTAAATTTGAAATAATAAGTCTATTTAAAATCTATAATTATACTTTTAAAAAAATCTCATTATTGATTAATTGGTTATTTATATTTGAAAATAACAACTTTATCAATTTTAAACAATTTAATTAAGAGATTATCACATTTTAAATTCCTTGAAATTCCAGGATATCACATTCCTCCCCCCTTAAAAGAATTTCGTCCTCGAAATTTAAAACAAAAGGTAATCCAATGTTTTTATTTTATTTAAAACAATTCAAGCATACATATCAACCATACACAATCAATCAAACAAACAATTTATTCTAAATAAACAATTCAATAAACAATATTAGCTATCCGGACAAAGATCCGGATAAGCTTCCTTAAATTATTCCGAGTTTCCCAGGTACAGACACTGGAATACTCGCTCTACTGAATCCAAACTAGCTACACTACTAAGCTACTAAGCTCCTATTTATTTAGATCTAAAATCTATACAAGAGATCTGACCATAGTCAAGACTGACTCAACAACCAAATCCTTCCAAATAGCTGGTTCAAAACCAGAGATGAATCATACATGTACTCACTTAGAGATACATGAAATACCATGAATCCCAGTCTTCCAAACTGGCAATTCAACCCTTATAAGCTAAACACTTATTCCTTACAAAAACTCAAAAGAATCCAATATACCTCGGAGCTAACTTTCCAGTCTTTCCCAATCTTATTGCTCCCTTTACCGGAGAAAACCTCAACAACAACGAAGTCTCCAAGTTTGAATTCCAAATTCCTCCGTCTCTTAACCTCAAAACTCTACTGACGATCCTGGGCTGCCTTCATCCTTTCTGATCAGCTCAACCTTCGTTGATGCTTCTAGAAACAAACTGGATCAAAAACAATCCAACAAAAAGATCCTCTCAAGATCTCCTCAAATCAAGAGCACAAACTCTACTCCACAATTATTAGAAGACTTCAAACTTACTTCTCCTATCCAAGAAAGAAAAAACAGGAGTACTCATCAATCTGACCTTTAGATCTTAAAAACTTCCTGTAGAAACTCTCTAGTCCAAAACACTGCAACTTTCGGTTACTTCTATTCTAGAATAGCTGCCACTTGCTTCCGCTGCAAAACTCTGATCTGGAGTAGATGAGAATGAGGCCGATGAACACGAGCATAAACTAGACAGCACATCCCAGAAATAAGGTTTAACAGATCTATAAAGAGAAAACACAGAAGTTCCATGCAATCCTGAGCTGCTTCACCAAATCCTTTCTCTAGGAGACATCGTTCTACCTAGCTGAATTACTGGTAGCTCCATGAACCAAGTCGATAGGGAACTCAATCCCTAATGCAGACAAATTTCTGACTTCCCCAAAGACATTCGGAAAAATCTCTGACAACTTCTATAACTCAAGAGAATACTCAAAACATCGCAAGTCACTTTTTTGATCCTATCCAATCCAATATCCACAGATACCGTTCTCTCTTTACAAATCAGAATAGCTTATCCTCGACCAATCCATTGAAGAAATTAGTCCACTCTGTTGCTTCTGAATTCCACCTCTAGGAAACTTTAAAGCCAAAAGATCTTCCTGCTGACACATAAAACACTTCCTAGCTGCATCACTGCCACCGATGCCAAAGACTCCTTATCCCAAGCTTCTTTTGATCCTTAAAATCAGATCAACCAATCCCACACAAAGCCTTGAGATGGGCAGACATCTCCTCAAGAAATTCGAGCCCCAAATCAAACACAAACTCAGTCTCATCATTGATGCAGACACACTTCCTTATACTTGCTCCAAAAGTAAACATCTTGGGAGACATCCATAGTCACTCCGTCTCACCACACAGCTTCTCCTTCCTGAAGCTGCCATGATACCATCACTCGCTTCTGCCTAACTGACAGATCCAAACACTCAAAAATCCGCTCATACGAGCGCGATCAACTTACATTTCAAAGATGAACTCCGAACCTTAATAGGTTTCCTTCAGAGATCAATGAAATCCTTACACTATAGCAAAGATCACTCGAGACGGTATTAGATCTACAGTCTCGACAAATACTCTTCCAACCTCAAACATTCAAACTCCAACCATTGGTAGTCGTGTTACACACACCACTACCCTATCTACCTTTAGAATTTATATTGGAAAAACCCGAACAGGTAACCCAACAGATAGGTAGAAGTATATATATATATATATATATATATATATATATATATATTACAAGTACGCTCTCTCAAGGAAGACACCACTACAGAGCCTAGGTATTCGCTCAACCTACCGCTCTGATTCTAAATGAAACGACCCGCATTATTCTCCACAATAAAACACATCATTTTGAAGAAAGAAAGGGATAAAAAAGAGAAAAGATAGAGAAGAAAGAAGAAACAACATCAGAATCTCAACAGCGGAACGAATAAATTATATTATTCACATAGATATTACATAGTATTATATACATCAGAGTTACACAGCTTATATAACACATACTAGATAGTTATAAACACCTGTCTAGCTATACAACTCAATATACAACTCAAACAACGACTCAGAGACCAACACAGCGGAACCATCTATATATATCTACAAACGCTGAAGCCTTCTGCTTCATTGCTCCTCCAAAATTCGTCAAAGCTAACCTGAATCCCTTGGATACTTGTAAAAATTTGAGTACCCAAGAGTTTAAGAAAAACAGAATAAACTCCAGGTCAGACATGGGTCTGGTGTGAGTAAACGGTTAAACTTGCTTAACTTTGAAAACCTTTGAAAAGGTATCACGTAAGACTTCCCACACATAAACATGGGTAAGTTTTTACCTTACGCTAACTTAAACATTTGATAGGAAATCCAGTGATATTATAATAGGGTCTAGGGTTTTCAAATAAATAGAAAATAGCCGAAATTGTTACATGATTAAATTCCAGCTAATAGCCACAAAGTGGGTAATACAATCAAAACCGTAAGAGCACGTAGGAAGAATGGGTTTCCATCAATGGCAGGGCTACCGGATACCGCCAGTCATAGTACGGGGTCTAGATCACCGTACCAAGGATTACTCCCAATCCCCTGCAACAGAAAGCCGGAACCATTCCTTACTGAACAGTTTCGAACAAGACAACCCTGCGGTTGTAGCTAGCAACCACCCACACAGCTGAATATAAGGGACTCTAGACAGGGGTAAATCTTGTCCTACTTGGGCATGACCCACTTAGCCTTGCTACACCTCCTTTGTTTTAGCCATTCCCGGTTGATGAGGCTTGAGGCTACGATTACCTTTATAGAACACGTCTATCTTAGAATGCTCATTGTCCACCTGACGATGTTCTGAAAGCATTCAATCCATACAAGTTCGTTCCGGGTTAATTAAACCGAAGGCATTATCTCGTTACACTCATTTTGGAATCACCCTTAGAGTTAACGACAATAACCCTTGCACTCTGAATCTTCATATTCACTTGAGATTCCCGACCTATCGTTAATTTGGATCGATGTGGTTTTCAGATATCCAAATCTGGAAACCTGATCCCGGTCTCATCGAAATCCAAAACGCAATCTTTTAGGTCCAAGTTGTTTTAAAGTTTAAAACAATTCAATTCAAATCATTATCTATATCACATAGATAGATAATTCACATATACACAGATAGATAATCCATATCACAATTCAACCAAATCATCTCATATCACATATCACACATATCTCATCAAGATATCAAACAATCAAGGCATTCAATATCAATTAGCCATCCATAAGCAATGATTTATTCATCACACCATCTATAATTAATTTAAAATGAATTAAATTAATTACTTCATCCCTAATTAATTTAAAATAAATTAAATTAATTACTTTCATCATTATAGATCTTTCTTACTTAATCATTAATTAAACCAATTAATTAATCATCATCTTAATTAATCACCCTTGATTAATTATCCTTTAGTTACATTAAGTAATTAACCCTTAATTAATTACACAAATTAATTAATCTACAAACCATTAAGTAATTAACCTTAATTACTACATTTACCATAATTAATTACATTAATCCTTAATTAATTACCATTAATTAGTTACCTTCTAATCACTTATTATTGATTAATTAATCTTATTTACTCTCATTAATTACATTAATTAATGATCCTTAATTAACTACTTCCATTAATCAACTTTAATTAATCATAAACAATAATTACCATCCTGTAATTACTTACCTTAATTAATTAACTTCTTAATTAATTATATTAATCCTTTGATTAATTACACCAAGTAATTAATCCTTAATTACTTCTGCTAAGTAATTATTCTTTAATTACTTCCCATTAAGTAATACCCTTTAATTAGTTACATCCAGTAATTATACATTAATTACTTCACTAAGCAATTACACTATTTAATCTTATTAAGTATTCATACTTAATCAATCGTCAAGATTATCTTTAATTAACCAACCAATCAATTAATCTCATTCATTTGATTAATTACAATTGGGTAATTCGTCCCTTAATTACCCTTCAAACAAATTAATTAATCTTTAATTATAGATTAATTATTTTTTAGTTATTAATTAATAAGACTTAATTATTAATTAATAAAACTTAATAACCAATTAATTAATCCTTAATTAATCAGTTAATCAATTCTTAATACAATTAATTAACCCTTAATAACAGTTAATTATCCTTAATTAACTTTTAATTATAAGTTAATAATCTCTTAATTATTAACTAATAAAGCCTTATTATTAATTAATAAAACTTAATTACAAATTAAGTACTTTTTAATTACAAGTTAATTAATCTCTAATTACTAATTAATCAACCTTAGTTACTTAATTAATTTATCTTAAATCATTAATTAATAATCTCTAATTACTAATTAATTATACTTAATTATTAATTAATTATCCTCCAATTAATTAACTTATAACCCTTAATTATTAATTTAAATAAATTAATTAAATCAATTAATTACTCTTAATTAATTCGTTAATTAATTCTTAATCATTTTTAGTTAATTTAATTACTTATACTTTATTTCCTTTAATTACTTAATTAATTTCAAAACCTTAATTAATTTAAGACAAAACATTTATATTAATAATTAATTTTACTTAATTAAATCATTAATTAAGTTTTTAAAATACTCCTTTAACTTGATAAATTAAAGTTACAAATCATAATTTACTCTAATGCTTTAAACATTATTAAGTAAAAGTTTAAATCTAGTTTCAATTTTAAATTTAAAAACTTTCTTTTATAAAAATCTTTAAAATTCAATTTCTAACTTAAGTTTAAAATTTCAATTAAACAAATTTCAAAACTTCTTGATAAAATGTAAAAGAAAACATTTAAATTCAAAAACAAGATTCATTTCAAAAGTGTAACATCCCGCCTTCTCGCACACTTTAAACCGACACACATGCCGATTCAAACCATACGGAAGGGCGGATTTGTTATGGGGTAAATAAGAAAAAAAACAGAGAAGAAATAAACAAATAGAATCTCACAGCGGAAGGATAAAATATAATAAGAAAATATACAGTTTATAAAACTGTTTACAAACATTTATATAATACATATCAGAGTTACACATACCAATAACAATGCAGCGGAACAGTGTGAGTGTAGTGCAATACAATAAATAATAATAATACAAATTCTTCGTCTTCGTCCTCCGAAGCTAAAGTCTTCGATCCTGAAACGCTCGGACTGACCCGAGCGTATTTGAAAAGACAAAAACACTCGAGTCAGAACTAAAAGATCTTATGTGAGTTAAATTAACAGAAATAAATATGAGTGCAATAACTCAAAAGATGTTCGGGATTTACATCTCCTAAGGATCCGTTAAACTATTTACTATGTAGTATATTGCGCTATTATAATAGTGTCTATAGTAAAATAACATACTTTTAAATAGCATTAAGGCTTTACATTTTCCACCTTAACACGTAATAGTCCCAGTAGTCCATCCAATATCATAGTCCCTCCTGATCGGGAAGCCACCAGAGGATACCACACGGGCTACGGAAGAAATCCAAACTCGTACAGGGCGCGATAGGGTAGGTGACACGGCACAACTAGGCAATGAAAGGGTAGATATACCAATTACGCTTCCGGGTCGATGGTAACACGTAGCCGCAGCTACCGCCCACCTCGAACAAACTCCCCAAAATCAAAATAGAAGTGGCCACTGAATCAATCCAAAGTCAAAGTATAATATCGAAGAGGAGTGTCCGATCAGAGGAATGACCTCATTAACCCGTCAATCGCTCCTGTTTTAGCCACCTTATGCCAACTCACGGGAGTTGGGTCCACGTATTTACCTTACAGGAAACGTCGCCACCAACCTACTTCATTCTGGAATCTCCACCGCGTACACGGTTAGTCAAAGTGGTTTTCGGTATCGACAGAGAGTATGTCCATATCCGATCTCGGTCTCTTTGCCAACCCATCGTTATTATAACACCGCGGTCATTTAAAAATAGTTTATACTTTAAAACCAGAATATAATCCATTTCAAAACCGTAATATTACGATATCATTTCTTCTTTAAAACCCAAAAAGATTCATTTTGATATTATTTTTATAAAACCCAAATCAATGATATCATTTCCCAAATAAAAATCTTTTCCAAAAATTATGCCACTTTTTTTTAAAATTTATACTTCCTTGTAACCAAATATTTGAATATTAACTTTCAACATAATACTTCGAAATCCATAGTTTTTAAAACCATTACTTTCAAAACTAAATGGTTTGGATATTCAACAATATATAAAATAAGTGATTTAACTTTATAGTTACTTTGTACGGAAATAATTTACATGGCTTTGTGAATATTTCTTTACTCAATGTTAAAACCAAATCCAAAATATTATTTCAAGTCCCAACCATTTCAATTTTATATATATTTATATCCATCTTGAGTGTTAATATTTCAACTAAAGTTGGATTTTTATTCTTTCAACAAATCAAATGTTCTATCAATTAGTTTGAACATTCACATAAAATCCATAAATAATAAGACTTCAATTTCTAGTAATAAATTATATAAAATTTCCAATTCAAATTATACTAGAATATTCATTTCAATTTATTTTGGAAAAACCCAATTGTAAATATAATATCTTAAAATTTCCAACTTAACATTTAACATAGGATATAAATTATCAAACTCCATTTTCTAAATTTTCTTCCATTTTAATAAAGAGATTTATACACCTTTTTATTTCAAATTTTTCAACTTCATATGTATATAAATATGGAAGAAAACATTTATTCAGTAAAAATTTAAGATTTTTATAAACCGTATTCCATCCAAACCATAGAAATCACATTAAAAATAGTTATATATATACCGCGGTGCCTGTATATAGTTTTCTATCTTATGGTCAAGTGATACGGATATTTATCATTTCAATCCGCAATTTAAAAGATATAAAATTTGCGGTTATATATCATTTCAAACCACAATCCCGAATGAATAAATATGCATGATAATTGGCAATATAATGATATATAAATAACATCCATCAATATCATCCATCATCCAATCAAAATCCACAAGCAATATCAATCAATAACAATATGTGTTTGATAATATGCAACAGGTAATAACTGGCAGTTTTATTCAAATTAAATTTATCAACTGTTAATCTAACAATTTTATATTCAGTAAAAATTTATATAACTGTTAACTAGCAGTTCATATGCAAACAAAAATTTCTAACAGTAAATTAATACGCAATAAATCAATTAAATTAACAGTTAAATTTAATAAAATGCAATTCAACAGATATGAATGAAATAAACATGCCAAATGCTCATAAATAAATTTCTATTCATTTCTAAAATTTATTTAACAAACATAAAAGCTTCTAGTAATTGTGAGTGGGTCAAAACACTCACCTTTTGAATTTAAATCGAATTTAAATTCAATTTAAACTCAAAAATTCGCCCGTCTCAGAATTCGTCCAAACCAGCGTCATCAAGTCCGGAATTAAATTACGATCCTAACAAAAGAAATTTCGTGTGAATCCGACTTCGCATGAGAAAGTTATGGCGAAAAATGATGATTGAATTCAAAATTGAAATTAAATAGAAAACGACACATATTCACCTTACAAAAACAACACGTCAGCACCTTTTGTGATTCACGCGCACGAAGACCGCGTGCTCATCATCTCCCAGCTTCGTGCGTTTCGAACCAAAGCAACGCCTGGAACGCCCTCTGCCCATCTTGGCTTGGACCGCCGCCGCCAATGCTGGCCTCACCCAGGTTCGGCCCCACGGCCTGGAGCCTCTCCCCCTCGTACGAACGAAGAGAACCACCACCAGCTGCAGTTCGAAATTTCGAACCCTAGTTCGAAATTTGCCCGAGATCCAGCCGTTGATACTCGAAACAAAATACATAGATGCGCTCCCCATCATCCATACTACAATACCCAGAAACCGTTTCTCGATCCGATGAAGTTTTGTGCGATGATGATGAACGGTTTTGGGGCTGTTTGAATTTATTCTGGATGAACGACAGCTCCAATTGAAAAACGAATTTCACCATGAGATTACGCGTATCGAAAACATCAATAAAAAAAAATTTGAAAATTTTCTGAGGTGTTTGAATTTTCACTGAATTTTGCAATTTGAAATTGGATCTGAGATGTATACATTGAGGAAGAAAGAAGGTTGAAGAAAATGAACGTACAACAGATGAAAAAAGAAGGGAGCTAGGGTTTATAACTGTATATTTATAGATAGGCTAGAGGTAGGGTAGCTAGACTGGATACGCGAACGTACGGAATAAACTATGGCCCAAAAATGGCTATTTTTAATATTTATTAAATAAATTAAAAATAAATTATAAATCCAGTTTTTATGTTTCAACTTCTAATATTGGCCAAATTTTGTGACTTATATAATTCAAACAATCCCAAATGGTTTAGCAAGCTTGGATGTGAATTAAAATCTATAAATATATCAATTTGCAGTGTTAATATCTGCACTTTCTTATTATTTGGACATAAAATCTTTATTCTCAAAACTCAATTATTAAGTCTTATACTCTTATACTCTCAGCTTGAATCCAATTAGATAAATAGATTTGATTTCCATTCCAACTCATTTTATTGCAAATAAACTTTTTACCATACATTAAATTCCAAATTATTAATAAACTTTTATTCCCATTTCCTTTACACACAATCATCGTATTATAAAGGTATCTTCCATTGATTTGCCTTAACTTATTTAAGGTAACCTTACATTAATATCTATTGCTATGATTTCAAATTATTATCCCCTCATTTTTCTTAACTATTATTAATTCCAATCTTAATGAATTCAACATTATAAGTTTGATAAATTTATTAAATTCACTCAATTGTTTACAAATTCCATTTTAAATTCAATAACGTAATATTTTACGTTTAATTCTATTTTATTTGTAGTAAATACCCTTTGTTGGATTTAATATTCAAATTATAAATAAAATCTTGCTTTCTAAAGTTATATCAACAATGGTCCAACTAAATTTTGAATTAGCTTTAACTTTATTTTATGGAATTAACTATTGCAATAAATCCAAATTGATAAATAAGGCTTGATTCCTATATTAACTACTTTGGTTCCAATTAACCTTTTATGGTGAATATGAATTTCAAGGTATAATTGAAATCTTTATATCCATTTGATTTCACTGTTTCATTTTTATTATTAAATCCATTATAGCCAAATGCATGAAATTTATATACACAAATATTTTAAATCCCAACTTAAGTTTTACTTAACGTATTAATAAACGTTTAAATTTTCTTAATTGCAATAACTCAATTACCTTCATTCTTTTTATTCACGTAGCTAAATCTTGATTTAAAATCTTTACTATAACCCATAGTCTTATTAAAATAGGAATTTACACTACCTGTAACGTTAATTTCCATCAGTAAAGATCTTACACCCTTTGCTCCATAGATTTAGATTTCACAAATTTAGCTACTGCATTAATTCTTATTTATATAACATAAATGTTCATATACTTTGAATTCATTCCCAATTCACCAACTCAATTAATTATGCTTTACAAATGTGTTTTCAATATATAGGTATTTTATACTAATTGTTATCATACCCATAATTACACGCTTATAACTAATTCCCACATTTGCATAAATTTATTAAGTTAGAATGTTTATTAAGGTTTATGCATTTCCAACTTGTACTGATTTTACACAATTATTATGATTTCTCACAGAACGTTAAATTTATTAAATGACCATTTATTATAATTTAATTCCCTTAATTGAATCAATTGCTTATTATTATATATATTCTTTTCATTCTACCATTCCTTCCCATTATAAATTCATTAACGTATTTACACATCTCTATCTTTCAAATATCAATAACCAAACTTGATTACAAACACTGTCCTTATCAATCTTCATAAATTTGTTCAGATCTATACTCCTTTATATAATTAGAGTTTATGTCTCTATTAGATTTCTTTTCACTACAGGCATAAATTATTACTATCTTACTAATTACATCTTTGTATTAATGAACACCATTCAAGTTAATATTTGTACTACATTCACAGATTCAACATTTGTTTGTTTCTTAAAATTAACTTTAAATCAAATTGTGACAATTTGCATTATCCACATTTATCGTCATAAAATCTAATTTACAAGCCTATACTTAATTATTACCCTACAATACGTTTACGTTACTATAATATACACTCTTCCGTTACTACGTTTCTATAAATTTATTCGTTTATAAATTTATTGTCTGAAAGTTCTCCTTTTATTGACTAGACACAACAATAACCAAAATAATTAATTAGATTCATTTATATACATTAGATAAATGGGTACACTTCTGCAATAATCCTATAAATGAAAATATTTTGGTGCATAAATTTCTACATACTTAGTGCATTCATTTATTAAATTACAAATTTCCTCAATCCACATAAATTACCCATTCACATAGTTTAATTTAGCGTTTATTTAAATCTTCGTTTATACATTTAGAGTTTCTACTAAATTGAATTACACAACTTATGAACTTTAACAAATTTAGTTCACTTAATAAATTTTCTAATGTTTATTAAATTGCAATCTAATCCAGTTATCATTTCATTAATACCATTTAATCAGCTAATTATAACTAATAGCCACCCACCAATTTACGTTAATTCAATCCATGCCATATAAGTATTTAATTGTCAACATTAAATTACAATCACTATATCAATTTCTACATTTATTCTTAAACAAATTAGAAATTATACTAATCTAATTATTACATATTATTAATTTAACGGGTCGTTACAAAAAGTTTAAAACTTTCTTTATTTAAATTTGAAACTTGTTTTATAAAACCTTTTAAAAAAATTCCTTTAATCAACTGCTTCAGTTTGAACCTATGAATCACTCAAACTATTCCAAGTTCCATTTCCTTTTGATAAATTTCAAAAGTTAAGTTTAAATTTAAGATTTTAAAAACCTAGAAACATCAAAACTATTTCAGGTTAAAACAACACAGGGTACTCGAGTTTCTACTCGAGTCACAAACCAAAAATCTCGAACCATTCTTCGAGCAAATCACCTACCCAAACCACCACACAAACCATAGACACAACCTACACTTGTTCACATGCACCACCACAAGCGACTTCTCCGACCACTGACGAAACCTCCGGCACGCCGACCATCATCACTGCAACCTTCTCCAATCATCAAAACACCCTCACCATCCTCGAATCAAAATCGAGCATTCCAGTTGAAACTGGAACCAACTACCATGACCAAATCCACCTCCAACTCACGATGCCGACCACCGGACATCGCGCCATCACGGTCACACCACCTCCGATCATCCATGAACCCATTCCCGAAGTTCCTTGAACTCGATGCACCATAGAAGCAGCAATGATCCAATTTTTCCGAGTTCGAACAAACTAGGTTTAAAATCCTAAATCCCATGCCGCCGATGCTACAGTGATCAGGGACCTCACCTGACATTTTTCCTGATCACTCCTACACCCCGACCTCCTCCAGTCGAAGCCACGACCACCAAAAATGCTCTGGCCACCAGAACTTGCCTAGAAACCCATTTCCAGACAATCCCAAAATGCACACTAATCCTAGTACTAAAAATCTTAATTCTTGTTTTAAAATTCCTATTTTTTAAAGATGATTCAAGATATAAACTTGAAACAGCGAATTAAAATACTTGATTTAATCATGTTTTAGAATTTCTACTGTGTTATTTTGATTCCAGAAGGTTTTCACATCTATTCTACTTGAATAAAATTTTAAACTTATATTTGTGTTAAACCAAACAAATCATGTTTAAAACTAAAGGCTTAACAATGAACTAATAAGAAGATTTGAATATTTCTTTTATTTCTACTCTCTGTAGTTTAAAAACAGAGAAGAATAAATTAAATATACATGCACAGTCATTCACATTCATAAACACAGATAACTGACTTATATATATATATACATGCAAGACATCATCATCACAGTAATTTGTCAAGCAATAGATAATTAGCAACTTAAGTTTTTAGTCTAAAATGTTTACTCACCATTTTTAAAATGCAGAGAGCCTTTGAAACTGGAATGAAATTTGCATGTTGTTGTTTTTTATTCTAGAAAACTTGTATTGCTTGAAACAGGAATACTTTAAGATGGAAAAGCTTTGAACAATTGAAAGTTTAACTGGGACATAGTGATTGAACAACCTGGAATTTTGGTCGTTAAATTTGAACATTTAATTCTTTTTAAATGTTGAATGTGAATTATAATCTGATTTGAAATTAGGAAATTTTGGTCAAATTAATAAAATTAGTTAAATTTCAAATATGGTTATTCAATTGGATTTGAATAATAATAATTTAATATTTGGGAATTGGGATAATTTGTGAATCTCGAGGTAAATAGATATGAAAATGATTTCTAAAATTTATTTTAAGTCTATTTGGATTTAAATAATGATGTTGGACTTTTGAATGGAATTAAAAGTCGATAAGTTAAATTTGGAATTTTATATTAATTTAAAAATGGAATTTAATATAATAATGCAGATAATTAGATTTTGATTCAAAATGAATTGAATGATTTCTAAAATGTGATTATATATTCTATATGATTTATAATTAAGTAAGTAAAAATTTAAAAGTGAAATGTTTAAAGATTTCAACGATTTTGGAAATCACTCGAATTAATCGACGAGTTAAAATAGCCTTCCGGGGAGCAGTCTCAGAATTCGACGAAACTAGTTCTATTGGATCCGTAATAGTTAGTTATTATCGGATTTCAAATTCGTAGCGTTTGGAGTTACCGTTTGTTCGTACGGGTGAGGAACGCATTGAGATTTAAATCGATAATTTAATATTTTAAATCGATTGAAAAAGCTATCTTCCACCTACAATCAAATTGGGCTCCGAAACACGTTCCATTGTCTTTGGAACATAGGTAAAACCTTATAAATTCCTGGCGGCATATCCAATTTGGAGTTCGTTCGAAAATTTTGTAAATTGGTGGAAATTAATAATAATATATTATATTAAAACGTGTATATATATATATATATATATTCACGTTTTCAGGCCGAAGGCCTGGTTTCTCAACGCAGTCGCCACTTAAGCCATCAATGGCCGAAAACAATCCTCTTTCCCTTTGATTTGCTTCCCATCCACTCATTAATATTAAAAACTCCCAACTGGAAGATCGTAGAATTCGTCGAACTCTCTATAGTTAACGGCTATGATCAAGATTTATGCTTTGGATTATCGGTAAATCAAGATTGAAGGGCATGAATTCGTGCTTAAATTCTGGAGCCTAGGGATGACCGAGCCATTCGTTGTTCTTGGCGTGGGAGGAGCTCGAGTTGGCGCTTCAAGTGGACGTGACCGATCGATTTTTCGTCGAGTGTAGGGTGGTGCGTCGTCGTGTGATCATCGCATGATGATGGGTTCATTCTTGTCGGATTTGCGTGAGGAAGAAGGTATAGGGGACGGCCTTGATTCCTGAAGTGAAACCAACGGTATAGATTAATATAAAAATAAATGAATAGAAAATTGTTTATATAAAGTTTATTCTAACGTTTACAAATTCATAACTTGTGCATGCGTTGTCAGAATTCGACGAAACAGGAAGCGTCGGAATCGCAACGACTCGGTCTACGCACTACAGCAAGTCCGGAGATGATTGGAGCAAGTGGAATTTCAGATTAAATCGAATGGTTCGATTTAATTTAAAATTTAAAACGCTCGTCGAAACTCAAAATGAGTAAATCTCACTCACATCTGGAATGCTAGTTAGTGTTAAATAGCTAATATTTAAATGGTTGATTGTTTGGTGGAATGAGATAATTCTTATCAAGATTTGATTGATACTTTATTCGTCGTGCTAACATTTGTGGATGCAGGGAAGCAGGTTGGAGGGATCCAACTGGATTCCTCACAAATAGAAATTATCTTTATAATCTGTGATATATTTCATTGATATCCTGTGGTAGATTAATTTGGAATTTTCTTATGTTGTGTTATGGTTGGATAATGTAATTTGGTAGTTTAAAATTTCAATAATGTGAAATGGGAGTAAAAAGGAAATGAAAAGTAATTTTAAGAAATGAATTTAAGGAAATTAAATTCAGGAAATTGGTTTGGAATTTGAAATGTTTTGAAACTGTGATTTAAAAGGAAATGAGGAAAGAGAATTTATAAACTGGGTTTATAAATAAAATGGAATATTTATCGGTGGATAACTTTTTGAAAGATAGGTTTCCGATGGGAAAATCTATAAGAAGGTATAAATTATTTTAAAAATATAGATGGGATTATTTTTAAAAGACGGAAGGTGTATTTTCCCTAGAAAGTTATGTATGTTTCCAAAGAAAAGATGTCGAAATATAAACTAGAAGTTTAAAATGTGTTTTTAGAACATTTTAGAAGAAAATACTACTTTTACTTATTTTGAAGTATAAGTAAATACTTATTTAAGTAATTATGGTATTCAATTATTTTAAAGGTAAAGTGGTATTATGTTTTCAAAAAGGAAATTTTAATATAAATATTTGATTTAATAACTTTATTTTAAAAGTTAAGTTTGGCTTAAATTACTTAGAAAACCTCTATATATTTCCTTAAGTATTATTTTTAATTAAGTAATTACTAGTAGCTTTATTTTAAATATTTTAAGCATATATTTTGAAGGTGGTTTTCCAGGAAATAGAAACGTGTTTAAAAATAAAAGGAGTTTATTTTTAAAGTGTGGAAAGGAATTTATGGAATTTAAACGTAAATTTTAATTAAGGTAAACGTGTAGGATTTATAAACGATTCTTTGGTTTATTCTGAAAATGGAAGTGTAGTTCCTTGAAAAAACAAGTACGTTTCAAACAGATTTTTTTTTAGTAACAATCAAAGTTTTAAATTTGTTTTTAAAAGAATGTTTTAAGAAATTATTATTTAAGTTGTATAATTTTTAAGAGTAAGTATTTAATAAATTAGTTATAGTAGTAATTATTTTAAAGGGGTTAATTGGTATATGCTTTAAAAGAATAACATTAATATTTATATTTTATATACTAGTTTTATTGTAAAGATAGTTTGGTTAAAGTTTTATTGGAAAACATGTATAGGATTTCATAACTTTATTTTAAAATTTAGTATGACTTAACTTTTATTTCAAAGAATAATAGTTTATATTTTATAAAGCAGTTTTATTTGAAACACTTAAAAATATGTATATATTTAAATTAAAGTATGTAAATAGCTTCAGTTTAAATTATTATAAATCTAAAGTATTTGGCTTTGATGTTATCAGTAGAAATCAATATTTGGAAATTTATTCCGTAAGGAGTGGGTGGTTTGAAACTATTTTCAAGGGGTTGAAAATGGAAATATATCTTGCAAAGATATTTTAAGGATAATAAATAATTTGGGCAATTATTTATTGTTGATGGATGCTTATGGATGTTAATTTATAGTTAAATAACCGACTATCAATATTGGCCAATGCACTGATCGTTTCGAAGAGACCGGATCGGGATTTATTTTTCGAAAACCACTTCAATCCGATTTGTACGTATTCATGGGAAAAACGAGTTCGGAGTCGAAGATGGAGCAGTGAAGTGCAAGGGCTAGTCGCTACTAATCCTAAGGTGATTCCAAAATGGATGTAGTATATGACGCCCCACCTCTATACCCACGCTAGCCAAGAACACTACGGTGTAATGCTGTCAACTAGCACGGAGAATAAGGCTGTTGAGGAGCGACCATCCGTGTAATTGCTTTGCGCGAGCACCGATATGTCAGATAGTATAACATGCATTTTATTTCAAGAGGAAATCCGACATACCGATACAAACACAAAGCTACTACACAGTGGCTATAATAATCTTCGGAAACAAATATAGAAATAAACATGACATAAATCAGTCACAAGCAATCCATATCACAAAGGAGGAAATAGATATGAATATATAACTAACACATGAAAGTGTTCGTCAGAGTAGTGGTCAAATAAGATCCACAATATCTCAAAAGAATAGTTACACGAACTATACAAAAGAATAAGTATACATCATGGAGTCTATATCTCAAATGTATACAACAAAAACTACTAATCTAAGTAGTTAACCAAAAGTCAGAGAAATCAATCCCAAGTGAGAAGTCAAGCTGAAGCACCTGTAACATCTCGGTCTGACCCGAGTATTATTTAATAAGAAAATAATAAACGGATCAGTCTAACTATAAATATCAGATGAAACGATATAGAGTAGGAGATATGACTAAACACATAATAATCACAATGCCAAGCTGTGATATATATAAGTAATTGAAAATCAACAAGAGATTAATCAATATCACAAAAATGTACACAAGAATCAAAGAAATGTCATACTCCTTATTTCGTTCACCAAACCATAAGTATTGACGATTATATCAATGTCAATCACAAAAGTCAATGACGCACAAATTCACCAATGCACAAATATTGGTAAAACTTATCAATGGAAATCACGAAAATTGGTGAAACACAAATTCTAGAAATCATCTCAAGAAATCCAGCAGCCACAAAAGTCAATGACACACGAATTCACCAATGCACAAAAATTGATAAATCATATCAATAGAAATCACAAAAATAGGTGAAGCATAAATTCCAGAATTCGACACACGAAATCCAGAAATCACAAGAAAGGGGGGAGGCCTATCACACGAACAGGAGCATTAAAGCTCATCAACATATGTATCACACGAACGAGAAGCTATCTCATGGTAGCTAGCCATTAATTTTTGACACACGAATGGCCGGAAGACCATGGGGAGCTACCCCACAAAGAAATGAGACGAAGCTCAATAAAATGAGTTACTGTCCTCCACGTGGACAAAGATACATCGCACAATTGCTAGTCTAAATCACAAAAATGATCGTCATGATCATCAAGAAGTGTCAATTACAGTAAGCTAGTAAATATATGAGCTTAGCTTCATGTCCCATAACCACTAGCTTAACTTAAATATTTACGAACGAATTGTAGATCTCCACTAGAAAATTGTCACAATAGTTTCAATCGAATAAGTCCAAGAATTAACCGAGAAGTAAACGCAAACGTTTCATACCACTTGTTTTACTAAGCCATTTAATTAGATTTCTCATACGAGTGAGGTAAAGGTTTGTGTATACTAGTAGATTGGAAAACGGTTTTATAAACGAGTTTGATATTGAAAATATAGTTTAAATAGTTTTGATGAAGAGGTTTTGATATTTAATACTAGTATTGAAACCTTTAGTTTTTTTTAAAGTGACAAATCACAAAAATGATTGTAGAACAATCAATCACCAAAATTCACATCCGAAGACGTGAATAAAATCCACAGAAATCGATACCAAATCCATAGAAATGGATATTTCCAAAAATCCATAAAAAGAAGTCATCAAAGTCAATAATAAGTGATAACGACTAATAGGATCGCTAAAATCGATAAATAATGGAAATTCACACAAAACAGCCTGAATAGGCAAAAATAAACATCTCCAGACGTCTGATTTGGAATCCAAACGTCTGGATTTGTTTTTTGAAAAATAGTTCAGAAAGCTACCCAGACGTCTGGAATAACCAAAACAGACGTTTGAGCCATGGCCAGACGTCTGGTCTTGAATCCAGACGTCTGGTTTTGAATCCAGACGTCTGGTTTTGTTCTTTGGAAATAACCCAGAGAACACCCAGACGTCTGAAACATCAAGTCAGACGTCTGAGACCTATCCAGACGTCTGATATGAACTTCAGATGTCTGAAAATTGTCTCTGGCATTTTTTTATAATATACGTGCATACATTTTTCTTTCCAGGTCCGAACCAGACGTCCGGTCACCTGGTCTGGGCAACAATTTGCCCAGGCCAAATTGGCCAAAATGTATCGGAAGCGATCGGACGAGCAATGTCGACTAAGGATTTACGCCAAGCGACGACCCAGCCTTAAAAGCTCTTCGATACACCCCGAATATCAATGTCCAAATGTCCATAAAAGGATTTTCATAAAATTGGACCAAAACACAAAAATTTGGAAAATTCACCAAATCAATTCAAATTGAAAGCAAATGAATATGCACATATGTTAGGAATTCATACCTAACAACAATGATAGATGTAGAAAAAGATGTGAGATAAAAATCTCACCTTTGAACCCAAACGATTGAATAAGAAGCTCGAAAGCAAAGGAGAATCAACCACTCTTCAAATCCAACTCAATAAGCTTGATTCTAAGCTTTAAAAGAAGAACATTCCGAAAGTTAGGTTTAGGAATTTCTGAAATTGATAAGAGAATGAGTTGGAGAAGAAGAAGAGAAGCTTACCAATGCGTTCTTCTATTAGTTTGGAGCTAGAGTTTGATTTGCAAAAGAAAACTAGGGTTTGGAGTTTTAATTTCCCATCTCTCCCACCATTGATGATTTAGAACTGAATAGAGGAGGAAGTGAGAGTGAATGGGGAGGAGTGGTTCAGATTTGAGTATAAGTTAAACATAGGGTTGAACCCAAACTCAAACCCAAAGTGAAAAAGTAGCAAAACTTGACTAACTCCAAACATATCGAAGCTTACACTCAAAAAGGTCGCAAATGGCATTTTGAACTCAATGGGAGTGGTCTCGAGTCCTAATTCGACCGTATGCAAAAAGTAGCTTTTCGGATTAAATTCCAAGTATCGATAAAAAATTTAAATAAAATATTTAAATATAAAATCGACAAATATGCGGGTTGTTACAGACTCCCCTCCTTAAAGAAATTGCGTCCTCGCAATATTTAAGAAGAAGATATATAGTAACAACCATAAAAGCATATTCAACACAAAAGAAGTTTGAAATAAGAAGTTCACCTCAAAGAGCACGGGAAAGCAAGTCCGGATGTGATCGCTCGATGAACTCTCTAGACTCCCAAGAAAAATCCTTAGGATTTGAAGACCATTGAACTTTCACAAGCGGAACATCCTTATTTCGAAGTCGTTTGACTTCCGAAGCAATGATACGAATAAGATGTTGCTCATAAGTTAAATTAGGCGAAACTTCAATCTCTTCCACAACACCGGGCTCAAGAATAGAATCTGAATCTCGAAGGCATTTCCGTAATTGAGAAACATGAAACACGTCATGCATAGCAGAAAACTGAGCCGGTAATGCCAGGCGATAAGCCATGGAACCAATACGTTCAGTGATAGGAAATGGCCCAATATATCGAGGCGCTAACTTTCCCGATCGACTGAAACGCACAACGCCCTTCTTAGGTGAAACACGAATAAAAACAAGATCTCTAACAGAAAATTCTAACTTCCTTCTTCGATTATCGGCATAGGATTTTTGTCTACTCTGGGCTTCTTTCATCCTATGTTGAATAAGTTCAATCTTTTCTGTGGAATCACGAATAAAATCTGGACCTAAAACCAGCTTCTCACTGGCCTCAAGCCGACAAGAAGGAGATCGGCATGGCCTTCCATAGAGTGCCTCGAAAGGTGCCATACCAATACTAGATTGGAAGCTATTATTATAGGAAAATTCAACAAGAGGAATATGATCTTCCCAGCTTCCACCGAAATCAAGCACACAAGCACGAAGAAGATCTTTAAGAGTTTGATTCACATGCTCGGTTTGTCCATCGGACTGGGGGTGATAAGCGGTGCTAAAATTAAGCTTCGTTCCCAAAGCTTTTTGAAGACTCTTCCAAAATCCACTAGTAAACAATGGATCACGGTCGCTAACAATAGAAGTAGGAACTCCATGTAATTTAACAATCTCTTTGATAAAGAGTTTGGCCAAAAGAGGAACGGTTCAGTTAGATCGAACGGGAATAAAATGGGCGGATTTAGTAAGCCTATTAACGATCACCCATAACTATCATGACCCGAACGAGAACGGAGGAGGCCGTCAATAAAATCCATGGAAATTTGATCTCACTTCCAAATTGGAATTTCTAAAGGTTGCAATAACCCACCGGGCCTTTGATGCTTGGCCTTAACGAGTTGGCAAGTTATGCAATGCTTAACGAAGTTATCGATGTCAAGTTTCATTCCCTCCCAATAATAAAGTCGCTTCATATCCGCGTACATTTTGCTACTACCGGGATGAATGGTGAATTTAGAACGATGGGAATCTTCTAAAATATCTTTGTGAAGATCACTAATATTTGGCACAATAAGTCAACCAAATTTTCGAATGCCGCCACGAGAATCAATATCAAAGTCTTTCAAACTTTCAATATCAATCTTATCCTTAATATTTTGGCCAAGAAGAGCCAATTCAGGATCTAGCCCTTGAGCTTCAAGAATGTGGTCTAAAAGAGAAGGATGAGCCTCAAGGCTACACAAAACAAGTGATGAGCATAAATCGAAAACACGGTCTCGAATTTCGCAAGTGGATAAAATCTCGAGATCGTTCCATTCGGATATCATCATAGAAACAACAGCTTGTTGTTTACGGCTAAGAGCATCGGCGACACGATTACCCCTACCGGGAGTATAAAGAATATCGAGATCATATGGTGCAAGAAATTCGAGCCAACGCTGTTGACGCAAATTAAGTTCCTTTTGAGAGAATAAATACTTCAAGGATTTATGATCTGTATAAAGAACAAATTTCTCTCCTAAAAGATAATGACGCCAAATCCGAAGAGCAAAAACAATAGCCGTGAGCTCTAAATCATGAGTGACATATCTAGTCTCAGCAGGCTTCAATTGCCTAGAAGCATAAGCAATAACACGTTCTCTTTGCATAAGAACGGCACCCAAACCAACACGACTAGCATCGGTATAAACAACGAAACCTTGCTTCCCTTCGGGAATAACAAGAATAGGAGCATCAGAAAGAAGTTCCTTCAATTTCTGAAAAGAAGCTTCACATTTGTCCGACCAAATGTATTTAACACCTTTCTTCGTTAAGCTAGTGAGAGGCACGGCAATCTTAGAAAAGTCTTTGATAAAATGACGGTAATAACCCTCCAATCCAAGAAAACTACGAATCTCCATCACACTCTCCGGTCTCTTCCAATTTTGAGTCGCTTCAATCTTTGAAGGATCCACGGAAATTCCGGATTCGGAAATAATATGACCGAGAAACTTCACACGAGATTGCCAAAAGTGGCATTTAGAAAACTTTGCCTTTAATTGATTACTCCTAAGAGTTTCCAACACAATCCGAAGATGCTTTTCATGTTCCTCCTCGGTTTTTGAATACACAAGAATATCATCAATAAAGATGAGAACAAATCGGTCGAGAAAATCTTTGAAAACTCGATGCATAAGGTCAACGAAATAAGCCGGAGCATTCGTTAAACCAAATGGCATAACAAGCCATTCATAAGATCCATAACGCGTACGGAACGATGTCAAAGAAATGCTATCCTCTGCGATACGAAGCTGGTGAAAACCGGTAGCCAAGTCCAATTGCGAAAAGACTCTAGCACCACTAAGTTGATTGAATAGATCATCAATCCGAGGTAAAGGATATTTATTTTTGATAGCAAGATCATTAAGCTTGCGGTAGTCAACGTAAAACCTAAGTGTTCCATCGGATTTCTTCACAAAAATAGCCGAAGCTCCCCAAGGCGAGGAACTAGAGCGAATAAATTGCTTCGTCTCCAATTCGGATAATTGTTTACGCATCTCCTCGTTTTCTTTATTGGACATACGATAAGGAGGACGAGTGATAGGTTGAGCTCCAGGAATGAGATTAATTCTGAACTCAATTGCTCGCTTAGGTGGTAATCCTAAAACGGGCTCAAATATGTCGGAAAATTCACGAACAACGTGAATAAGAGAATAATATCTTCCTCATCATCATTATCGTCATCACGAGGATTTAAAGAATATAAAGATGCAACCAAACTGGAATCCGAATCTTTAAGATTAATAGAAATCTGCTTAACAGATTTAGGATGTCGAAGATAAATAGTCCGCTCAGGACATAGGATATGAGCTTCATAACGGTTAAGCCAATCCATTCCCAAAATCATTCCAAAGCCTAAATAACGCATGACATGCAAATCGGCTAGGAAAGAAAAATCACACAAAATAATCTCGACATCTTTACACAACAAACTAAGAGTTGCGGATCCATCAACCGGATTCGCAATTCTCAAAGAAGTCATTAAACACAAAACATCCAAAGAAAAAGTATCAACAAGTTCTTTTGATATAAAAGAATGGGACGCACCCGTATCAAAATGAACTCGAATATGATGATCACGAAATAAAATAATACCATCAAGAATGGAATGATAAATGCCTTGGCCACGAGATGTGTTGCCAGGGGCTTGAGCAACATTTAACTTTCCCTCCTTCCTGCCCTGAAGCTTGGGGCAAGAAGATAAATAATGATCCGGGCTTTTGCAATAGCGACAAGTACGAGGCTTTGAACACTTGTTCGCAAAATGGTCTCTGGAACCACAGTTAAAGCATTTCCCTTCAGTAGAGGAAAATGTCTTTGCAGTAGGAGTTGCTTGCCTCCCTTTCTTATTGGGATAAGGGCCTTTGAATTTGTTTGGCCTTTTCTTGTTGTTGTTGAAGCTTGGCTTGGAACCCACCACTTCAACATCATTTTCCCTATCCGCCTCTTCAAGACGAAGAGCGATATCAATGAGTTGGTCAAAAGAAACTTCTAACTTTAGAAGTAATGGCTTCTTGAGATTTTTGTTTAAGCCATAGACGAATCTCTGATTTTTCTTCAATGGGGTATTAATATATTCAACCCCGTATTTAGAAAGAGATTCAAAAGACGCGACATAATCTGTCACGGAAGATTCACCTTGAACAAGGTCTATAAAACGGCGAGCCAAAGTCACCTTCTCAGCTTCTGGTACGAATTTTAACTCAAAGCGCTCTCGGAATTTCTCCCAGGTGAGATCCGCTTCACTAATCTCAGAAATAAGAAGTTCGTACCAGTCCAATGCTCTTTCTTGGAGCATACTAGAAGCCACCTGAACTCGGTGAAGACCAATGAGGTTCATGCGAGAAAAGATTCGATCGCATGTCCTTAACCAAACCTACACTTCAATAATAGTTTCGGAACCTTTAAATGGCTTCCTGCCCAGGTTGGTGTAATCACTGCACAAACGAGAAAACCCGGATTTAGGGTGAGTAGGTTTTGGATTAGAACCAGCTGCTTGAGCATTCGTGACAAGGTCAGGAAGTTGCTGGGTAGTCATAAAAACTCCATCTTGGAGAGTAGCATAAGATTGACCGGCGCTGGGACGGCCAGGTCTAACCATTTCTCTTCCCTTTGAAAGAAATAAAGAAGAAGAAAACGGTTATTCTCAAGATAAATATTAAGCAATTCTTGATAGATAAAACAAGGAATCATAAAGAAAATAGGATGAATCGGTACGAAGACTCGAGTTAAATCCTAAAGCACGACTCCTAAGAAAGACTTAGGACGATGATCCTTGTTATAATATTCCATATTGTTCTGAAGTTTGGCTCCAATACCAAGCTGTGACGCCCCACCTCTATACCCAGGCTAGCCAAGAACACTACTGTGTAATGTTGTCAACTAGCACGGAGAATAAGGCTATTGAGGAGCGACCATCCGTGTAATTGCTTTGCGCGAGCACCGATATGTCAGATAGTATAACATGCATTTTATTTCAAGAGGAAATCCGACATACCGATACAAACACAAAGCTACTACACAGTGGCCATAATAATCTTCAGACACAAATATAGAAATAAACATGACATAAATCAGTCACAGCCAATCCATATCACAAAGGCGGAAATAGATATGAATATATAACTAACACATGAAAGTGTTCATCAGAGTAGTGGTCAAATAAGATCCACAATATCTCAAAAGAATAGTTACACGAACTACATAAAAGAATAAGTATACATCATGGAGTCTATATCTCAAATGTATACGACAAAAACTACTACTCTAAGTAGTTAACCAAAAGTCAGAGAAATCAATCCCAAGTGAGAAGTCAAGCTGAAGCACCTGTAACATCTCGGTCTAACCCGAGTATTATTTAATAAGAAAATAATAAACGGATCAGTCTAACTATAAATATCAGATGAAACGATATAGAGTAAGAGATATGACTAAACACATAATAATCACAATGCCAAGCTGTGATATATATAAGTAATTGAAAATCAACAAGAGATTAATCAATATCACAAAAATGTACACAAGAATCAAAGAAATGTCGTACTCCTTATTTCGTTCACCAAACCATAAGTATTGACGATTATATTAATGTCAATCACAAAAGTCAATGATGCACAAATGCACCAATGCACAAATATTGATAAAACTTATCAATGGAAATCACGAAAATTGGTGAAACACAAATTCTAGAAATCATCTCAAGAAATCCAGAAACCACAAAAGTCAATGACACACGAATTCACCAATGCACAAAAATTGATAAATCATATCAATAGAAATCACAAAAATAGGTGAAGCATAAATTCCAGAATTCGACACACGAAATCCAGAAATCATAAGAAAGGGGGGAGGCCTATCACATGAACGGGAGCATTAAAGCTCATCAACATATGTATCACACGAACGAGAAGCTATCTCATGGTAGCTAGCCATTAATTTTTGACACACGAATGGCCCGAAGACCATGGGGAGCTACCCCACAAAGAAATGAGACGAAGCTCAATAAAATGAGTTACTGTCCTCCACGTGGACAAAGAGACATCGCACAATTGCTAGTCTAAATCACAAAAATGATCGTCATGATCATCAAGAAGTGTCAATTACAGTAAGCTAGTAAATATATGAGCTTAGCTTCATGTCCCATAACCACTAGCTTAACTTAAATATTTACGAACGAATTGTAGATCTCCACTAGAAAATTGTCAGAAGAGTTTCAATCGAATAAGTCCAAGAATTAACCGACAAAGTAAACGCAAACGTTTCATACCACTTGTTTTACTAAGCCGTTTAATTAGATTTCTCATACGAGTGAGGTAAAGGTTTGTGTATACTAGTAGATTGGAAAACAGTTTTATAAACGAGTTTGATATTGAAAATATAGTTGAAATCGTTTTGATGAAGTGGTTTTGATATTTAATACTAGTATTGAAACCTTTAGGTTTTTTTTAAAGTGACAAATAACAAAAATGATTGTAGAATAATCAATCACCAAAATTCACATCCGAAGACGTGGATAAAATCCACAGAAATCGATACCAAATCCATAGAAATGGATATTTTCAAAAATCCATAAAAAGAAGTCATCAAAGTCAATAATAAGTGATAACGACTAATAGGATCGCTAAAATCGATAAATAATGGAAATTCACACAAAACAGCCTGAATAGGCAAAAATAAACATCTCCAGACGTCTGATTTGGAATCCAGACGTCTGGATTTGTTTTCTGAAAAATAGTTCAGAAAGCTACCCAGACGTCTGGAATAACCAAAACAGACGTCTGAGCCGTGGCCAGACGTCTGGTTTTGAATCCATACGTCTGGTTTTGTTCTCTGGAAATAACCCAGAGAACACCCAGACGTCTGAAACATCAAGTCAGACGTCTGAGACCTATCCAGACGTCTGATTTGAACTTCAGATGTCTGAAAATTGTCTCTGACATTTTTTTATAATATACGTGCATACATTTTTCTTTCCAGGTCTGAACCAGACGTCTGGACTTGGTCACCAGACGTCTGGTCACCTGGTCTGAGCAACAATTTGCCCAGGCCAAAGTGGCCAAAACGTATCGGAAGCGATCGGACGAGCAATGTCGACTAAGGATTTACGCCAAGCGACAACCCGGCCTTAAAAGCTCTTCGATACAACCCGAATATCAATGTCCAAATGTCCATAAAAGGATTTTCATAAAATTGGACCAAAACACAAAAATTTGGAAAATTCACCAAATCAATTCAAATTGAAAGCAAATGAATATGCACATATGTTAGGAATTCATACCTAACAATAATGATAGATGTAGAAAAAGATGTGAGATAAAAATCTCACCTTTGAACCCAAACGATTGAAGAAGAAGCTCGGAAGCAAAGGAGAATCAACCACTCTTCAAATCCAACTCAAGAAGCTTGATTCTAAGCTTTAAAAGAAGAACATTCCCAAAGTTAGGTTTAGGAATTTCTGAAATTGATAAGAGAATGAGTTGGAGAAGAAGAAGAGAAGCTTACCAATGGGTTCTTCTATTAGTTTGGAGCTAGAGTTTGATTTGCAAAAGAAAACTAGGGTTTGGAGTTTTAATTTCCCATCTCTCCCACCATTGATGCTTTAGAACTGAATAGAGGACGAAGTGAGAGTGAATGGGGAGGAGTGGTTCAGATTTGAGTATAAGTTAAACATAGGGCTGAACCCAAACTCAAACCCAAAGTGAAAAAGTAGCAAAACTTGACTAACTCCAAACATATCGAAGCTTACACTCAAAAAGGTCGCAAACGGCATTTTAAACTCAATGGGAGTGGTCCCGAGTCCTAATTCGACCGTATACAAAAAGTAGCTTTTCGGATTAAATTTCGAGTATCGATAAAATATTTAAGTAAAATGTTTAAATATAAAATCGACAAATATGCGGGTTGTTACATAGTAGGAGTAGTGCCTTCGGTTTCGTTCGAACCTGGGACAGACTCGTATGGATGAATGCTTTCGGAACGTCGTCAGGTGGACAATGGGAATTCTAAGTGAAAATTCTAAAAAGGTAACGCTTAGCCTCGAGCCCCATCAACTGGGAATGACTAAAAATCAGGGAATATGCAGCAAGGCTAAGTGGGTAGCACCCATTAGGGTAAGGTCATCCCTGTCTAGATGTCCCTTTTTATTCGGCTTAGTGGTGCGGTTGCTGATCCCAACCGTGGGGTGATCTTACTCGGGATTATCTAGTATGGGGTAGTCCCAGTCTTGTGTTGTAGGGGATTAGGAGTAATCCTCGCTACGGTGATCTAGGCCACGTACTGTGACGGCTGGTACCCCAGTGCCCAATCATTAGTTGGAAATCCATTCTCCCTATGAGCCTTTTACGATTTTTTTTGTATAACCCACTTTGTGGCAAGTAGCTGGAATTTAATCATGTAACAATTTCGGCTATTTGAATAAGTATTTGTATATAGACACTATTATAATATCAGAGGATTCTATAAGAAATGTTTTAGCTATCATAAGGTAAAAACCCGACATGTTTATTTGTGGCATGGTCTTACGAGATGCTTTTGATTTCAAAGGATTTTGAAACTTTAATAATCAATTTGGGTGTATTTTTATCACGCTGGTATTTCAGACTGACTCAGGTGTTATTTAACTATAATGCTCGGGTCAGACCGAGTATTATAGATTACAGGAAAGGACGCTGTGGAGCTCAGGAGAGAGCTGAAGTCCGAGACATATTACCGTATTTTTTTATATCCACTGCTGTGATTGTATGAAACTGTTAGGCTGGTAATTATTGTTTATTTGTGATACTCTGATGTAATATATAAAATAGCTATACTTTTCATTTTGTGTAAAGATCTGATATTATGTATTATATTTTATTCCGCTGCCATTGTGAGATTCTGTTATTGTTTAGTTCCTTCTTTCTTCTATCTCCTTTCTTTTCCCTTAACAATCTGTATTTTCCGGAACTCGAGCGTCGGCATATTATTTTTTGGTGTATTTTGTTTCGATTTTCGAGGGTCGAGAAGGGCGGGTCGTGACAGTGGTATCAGAGCTTAGGTTTGCGATAACCTAGGCTTTGGAGGGAATTACTCATTAGATATAGAGTCAATAGTACTCTAGAATGAGTTGAGTGTAATAATAGATATGAGAGCACAATTGTTAGTGAATATAAAAACTGTTTTTTACTGTGTTGACTTATCGGTTGAGTGTTTATGAATTCTGGTCGGCACGGGAAGTACAACCGTATCGATAGGGGTTTCTAAACTCTTAAACAAGATAAATCGACATGGTATTGTTTTTAAAGTGGGTAAATAAAATAATTTTACCCAAAATTATATTTTGATATAAAAGAAATAATTTTCTGAAATTATTATATATATTTGGATGATTGGCTGTCAATACTATAATGAAATAAGAATCTAAAGTTTGATCAAAAAAATTAAAATGGTTTATAACCAAATAGAATTCTATAAGTATAACTAAAATTTGATTTAGACCAGAATTTAAATCTAGGAAATTTTGAAAAGTATTATGAATTGAATTTAAACAAAAAGTTTGGAAATTTAAAATTTTGGAAATGTTTGAAATGTTTTCCAAAGTATTGGAGGGCAATAATGGAGTATTATTTTGGGAAATATTTTTGAATGGAAATTATCTGAAAGGAATTTGTGGAAGTAAGGAAGCACTGAACTCACTTTAGTCGCTGGAAAATAATCCTGTTGATGATGGCCACATCATTAGTATTCATTTTCAAGTTTCTAAAGTGATGGATTGCTACTGTGGAGATTGGTTATGATATTTGTTTGAACTTGTTGGGCATACAAATGGTTTTAGAAATTTCAAAAGGGAAATTTGTTTTGGTAAAACCAAATGTTTTAGAATTCGGAGATTTGAATTGATATACCAGGTGTGTATGAGTTATTTATAATTTCAAATTGGTTTTCAAATAAAACCGGGTAATTGAATTCTGAGAAGTCTACTTAAATAATGTGAAATTTAGATGAATCAACTATTGAACTTATAAATTGAAGTTGATTTAAGTAAGAAAGGAAAAATGAAAATTCAGTCCTGGAATTAAAATTTAACTTGAGTAAATGGAAGTGAATAAAATATATTTGCATTTAACTCAGGATAAGGTAAATATAAAATAAAATTGAAATTGGAACTGAATCAAATTTGTAACGATCCTCCGTTCTGACCGCCTCCAGTCGGTAATTAAACCAACTAGAAACGTTCAAAATGACGGATTGTTATTTAGTTTATAGAATTTAAACAGAATTAGCCACAGAATCACAGAATAATAATAACATTTCACATAAATGAATTTTTTTCCTTCATATGCAAATATCAGAGTTTATACAATGCATTATATTTTAATACAGCGGAACGATTTATTTATTATTTAGTACAAGAAAAATTTTCCTGAAAAACTTTAGTGATGCGGTAATCCCCTCTCTCTAACTTCGCTGCCTGAATATCTTCAAGGTGTAAAATACTCGATCTGACCTGAGTATTACATTCAAAAGAAAATAATACACGGGTCAGTCTAATTCAAACTCAGTTATTAGTGCATAGAGGCAATAATAATCGATTGAAAATTAGACGACAGTTAAAGATAAATTCACCTATCCGACCCTTTTTACAAAGAAATCGGATAACGGTAAATATAACACTTAATAGTGTTAAGCAATAAATCAGCAGATTTAAAATTATCAACGAAGATAGATAGAAGGATTATTAACGAAGATGATTTAGAAAAATATCAAAATTGCCTAGACGGCAATTAACAACAAAATCATCAATTTAAATCAAATCAATTTAAACAATTGAAATATCATTTAAAACATTAATATCGATTGGCTGCAGTGCACGCACGCATGCACTGCCTCGCCAATACAGTGTGGAAATACACAAAAGATCAATGAATCAATAGTAAATGAAATAACAATAAAATCTATGCTATGTGGCTGCAGTACACACACGCGTGCACTGCCTCGCCACTGCAACGTGAAATAAGCAAAAATCAAGAAATGCACAAAAAAGGTACAAACGAACACAAGGTCAAATCCGAGCTATTTGCTGGATTCAACACAAGTGTAGTCAGAAAACAATCTATTTGTATCAATGTAATGCAAAACAACAAGGGCAACTGCAACTAAAAACTGCAGTCACCACAAGTATGCAAGGGCAAGCTATAACCAAGAGACCGCAACAAAACTCAGATGGCAAGCCATTAAGGGCCAACAGATTGGAACTGCATTCGTATATACTAAAGATAGGAAATAAAGGTAACTCCACACAATTTAACTATAACTGCACGGCCAAAAAAAAGATTGCAGTAACCACACTAATACAATCTCAAGTGGAAGCGCTCGATTAATATGAAATAGGGCAGTGGACGTGACAAGTGACTACAACAACCAAATGCAGACTACAGGTACACTGAGATGCACTATATCAAACAGTGACATGAACGGTGCATAAAGGCTACAACGGTGCACCAGAAAATGTGAACAATCCTCAACCAAATCAAAATGTATTAATGCAACATGAAATAGGACAGTGCAGCCTTTAAGAATATCAGACTCGAATATGCTGCAGTTATGTGAACAAGTCAATAATATATGCGTACAAAATGTACACAATGAACTAATGCAAAGTGTAGATTTGAATGGACAGATCAAGTGAAGCTAATACAAACATATCAAGTACATCAAATCCTAAATGCATCAAGACTCAAACCAATGATCACAAGTACAAGACAACGGACTCAAGTCCGAATGAACAAGTGATAGTGCAACTCAATATGGCAATACAACTACATAATGACACAGACCAATGCAACATATTCAAGTTCAATGAACATGTACAAGTGAAGGCAGTGGCAACTGCAATAATATGCAGTGAAGTCAAAGAAGTGCAGCTGGACAACAAGTTGTAAAACCAAGACTAAAGGCTACAAAACAGTATGCATCAGACCTGAAAGATAGATGTATGCACATCAAATCACAAGCTACATGAATACTCCAAAACAACATGCATATATATATGAAGACTACACGCACATGGTCAAGTGCACTAGTTCAAAAAGGCACAAGAGAGTCAAAGTGCACAAGAGATACAAGTGCAGACACAACGGTGCACCAGTACAACACTACAGGATCAAGTAAGCATATGCACATCAAACCAGAAAAGTGCATAAAAACTAAAAGTTCAAGTATCAGTGTAACTAAAAATGCTACAATGGATCAAAGATCAAAGAAAGTAAATGGTCCAGTTTCCAACATGAATACACAGTACAGATTGTAAATGGAACAGCGAGTCAGTGAAGATCAAAGTCTAGGTACAAATGCAAAAACAGACTATATATCAGTCAAGCCAAAATATCACAAAGTAGATCACTTCGAATGAACGAAGTCATTTAAATGCCAGAAATCAAAACCATTGATGGCCAAAGAAATCAACAAAAATCAAAATGACCGTAGTCAATAACGAACTAGCAAGTTCACAGCCGTGAGTATCGATTAAACAAACAACAAAAGTCCCCAATTTGAATAAGCCAGAAATCAACAAAAATCAAAACCTAATTACACTCGAGCATGAATTAGATGTGAGTAGTAATAACAATTACTCACCTTATCACGAATCGAAACCGCTGAGGTGAGTAATGAGCGCGATATCCACTCAATCGAGTTGCAGGAGTTGGCGCCCTCGATTTATCCAAGCTCTAATTGTTGAAGAGGAACAGGAAGTACTAACGGGCTTCACGAGTTTGAAGACGAACGAAAACCCTAATTTAATTTAGAGGGACGAAAGAGGGTTCGTGGCTGCCATTATTTTTTCGCTTGATTTTTTTTTCTGCTTTGAAATGATGGAGGAAGGGGAACGAAGTACTTAAAAATAGAACGAGGCGTACTTTACACGATTTCAAAATCTTAGGGTTTGACAGTAACGAAATTTATAGACCAAATCTCGGCTGAGAGGATTTGGTTAGGGTGGCTGCATTTATTAATTTGTACCATGCTTCATAATTTTTTTTTTTTATTAGCTTCTTTAGTAAGCTTCTTAGATATATATTTGTTTGAAGTTCAACTATCAAACATAATTTTATATTAACATGTATTACAATTAGATTTTATACTTGTATTTTGTACTAATAAAATTTATTCCCTTTTATTTAAGTTAAAGAACAATGTTATCAAAACTAACCATCAATTTATAAATTTACATAAATAATAATTCTTAAATCTAAATTCTTTTTTCTAATTCATTAGTTCGAGTTTTCTTATATACAAATTTAATATTCAATTTCAAATTCCAAAGTCATACTTAAAATTTATTCAATTTTCAATAGATTAAATTCTAAAATTTAATCGCCAAATTCATAGTTATATTGGGAATTCAATTTAAATCATCATTCAAATATTTAAAATTAATTAAATATTTTCAATTTAAATTGTTCAAAATTCAGGGTCGTTACAATCTTCCCTCCTTAAAAGAATTTCGTCCCGAAATTACAAGTAAGGAAAAATGATTGTTAAAATTTCACTAATATTTATACCCTACTCAATTTTATCAAGTTTGAAACTTATTATAAATAAATAAGTATAGGATTCATTCTATTTGTTTTGTCTCATTAGCTTTGTTAATTAACTCTTTTGCTCATCATTTTCTACAATCAAGACGCAAAAGTCTTTTACTAAAGTTTTCAACTTACAAAACCCAAATTTTAAATTTGCAATTCTTCATTTAAGAAATTTACATAGTATAACCTTTCCAAAGCTGTGAACTTTCAAAACATTTCAAAAATCCTCTTCCTTAGTTCATTAGGTTGGAATTTATGTTACTTTAATTTCAGATAATTGATTTTCTATTTAAAGTTTGAAAATACTTGCTAACTCGAAATTTGACAAGTCTATTGTTGTTCTTAAAGACATTAGGCATACGCTGGCCAGGCGCAAGACTAAAAATCTCCAAGCACTAAATATACTTGCTTCAATTCCCAGTGAAAATACTTCAAAATTCTTTTAAAAATGGATATGGAAAGCGCATTCCCCCATGGATCACAGTTTACCCGGCGGTTCCGCTACTATCCTAGTAGAATCGCTTGTAACTGTAGATTTCTCATCTCTTGAATTTCGCCATGGTTGTCGCCTTAGATCGCGGTTCACACGGCGGTTACGCTACTATCCCAGTAGAATCGCTCATGACCGTAGGCATCTCGCCCCTCGAATTACGCTTTGGCATCTAGATTGCAGTTTACACGGCGGTTGCGCCACTATCCCAGTGGAATCGCTTGTAACTATAGGCATCACGCCCCTCAAATTACGCTAGTCACTCCAACTAATGGAAAACAAACGGCCAATCCAACTAATGGAAAACAAATGGCCAGTCCAACTAATGGAAATCAAATGGTCAATCCAACTAATGGAATTCTATGTAGCTACGATTTTCAAATGGACACTTATCTCGAGTTCCACCTACCTTCACAAATTTTAAATGGAAGGTACTTTTCCATATCCTCAGTTTGGAAAACATAATATCATACATACATATATAATATTTCATTTCACATTTCGTACATATCATACCCATGTACTTACATAAGGTTTCCATAATAATTACTTTCCAAACTAATGGTTTTCGAATTTATCGTATTCTCATATATACGTTCTGAAAACCTCAATACCTCATACCCATAACAAATAGAGGATTCATAAATTTTCCAGCTCATTATCCATTTAAAATTTTCCTCTAAGTCGATTTGGAATTTTAAGATTATCTCAAACCTAATTCACATTCAAAATTCAATTTATTATCGACTTCACACTCGATTTGGATTTCACGTTACATCGTCAATTCTCAACACATAATTGATGTCTACCGATATATAACCTCTGAGCTCGTACGTCTCAGAGAAGGGTGTTAAGCTAAGAGAATAAATTCTCCGCCACCAAACAGATATATATTTAATAGAGATCAATTGATATGTCGTCAATTCACAATGTTAAACATACAATCCAAATCAACCATCCAATTTCAAGTTGAACTAATTGTTCAAATTTCCCAAAAATATCTACACAAGATATATATAATTTTTTCCACACTTAACCATTTGAAAATAAATTTCAAATCGTTTTTCACCTTTCAATCTTTGAAAACAAATTTCAAAGCAATTTCCTTAAACGGAAACATTTTCAAATAGTTATCCATTTTAAACTTAAAATGGTTCATTTAAATCAATCAAATAAATCCTTACCGATTTATTTTAAACTTACATTCCAAATCTGTAAATTTATTTCCACACTTCAAAAATAAATCAATGTTTATTTTTAACAAATTTCCCTTTCTTTTATAAATTCCATAACGAATTTACATTTCCAAAATATCCATGAATATACGATTTTCAAATCGATTTCAAATAGTCATTATCAATTTATCTTTAAAAGATAAAATATTAAATCTTTCACTTCATATTGGAAAACATTTACATACTTATTTAATAATAAGTAATTTACAAATCCATTTCTTTTCAACACTTGAAAAGTATTCAATATACTTAAATCAAAATCAAGTATATATTTCATTCTTCAAGGAAAACGTTCTTTTAAACACATTTATTTGAGTCAAAACGAATGTTGCGTAAAACATTGTTACGACGACCCAAAATCACTAGTATAGGGATTCGAATTTAAGATAGATATATATATCCCAATACTATATAAAACATTTCCTTTCGGAAACCATTTACTATAACAACAGTGTTATAGTCCACCATTTCCTTTTATTTCTCTCGAAAACGTCTATTTCGACAATGAATGTTGAAATCTATGTATTCGATACTTAATACATTTTAAAACAACTTTAAATCGATTAACTTCATTTCATAATATCACTTCCCTAAAACATATCCGTTTTATTTAATAATATATTCACTGTCCAAAATCGTGAATATACTTCTTTATTCAATTCAATGTTTATACACATTTATATAAAAGATTATCCACTGTCCAAAATCGTGGATAAAATTTCCAACCAACATTTATTATCACAATATTTAATTTAAAGGATAATTCGCTGTCCAAAATCACGAATGTAACTCCTTTAATAACTTCTATGTTTCATTTATTAAATTCAATTGGTTTCGAATTCATAAACAATCTTTACAAATTCCATTTCTATTTATAAAACTTCGATTTATAATCTCCTTTAATAATTCAATTCAATTTATATAACTCAGTTATATACCAAAAGTCCATTTATAAGTTAAATACTTATAATCCATTTATTTACTAATATGTTCTTCAAAACATTTGAAATAAATTTTCAAAAGAATTCAGAATCAAATTCCCAAGTTATAGTTCAATGATCCGCTTGGCTATAACTAAATTGACATGTCATTTTATTTCCCAATTTATTATTTTGGAGATATTCAAAATATTTGATTCAAACCAATTCATTAATTCGCTTAACTTATACATTTTACTTTTCATAAATCTCAACAATTCGATAATGGGTTTTCGAATGATCGAAACTCAAATCTAAGAAGACCTTACCGAAGAGAAACTATCGCAAACCTAAATTTGGAGAGGGGAATTCCCGAAAAAGATTTGAATTTTCAAAATACCTTTTATTTTTCAAAGAAAACAATTTTATACTTTCTTTAGATTTGGAAAGCGTTTTCTTTAAAAGTGATTCTAGTAACTATTCATATTAAACGCCATAAACTAAGCTTTGTGTAAACCAAAGCTCGGATACCACTTTGTAACGATCCTCCGTTCTGACCGCCTCCAGTCGGTAATTAAACCAACTAGAAACTTTCAAAATGACGGATTGTTATTTAATTTATAGAATTTAAACAGAATCAGCCACAGAATCACAGAATAATAATAACATTTCACATAAATGAATTTTTTTCCTTCATATGCAAATATCAGAGTTTATACAATGCATTACATTTTAATACAGCGGAACAATTTATTTATTATTTAGTACAAGAAAAATTTTCCTGAGAAACTTTAGTGATGCGGTAATCCCCTCTCTCTAACTTCGCTGCCTGAATATCTTCAAGCTGTAAAATACTCGGTCCGACCCGAGTATTACATTCAAAAGAAAATAATACACGGGTCATTCTAACTCAAACTCAGTTATAAGTGCATAGAGGCAATAATAATCGATTGAAAATTAGACGACAGTTAAAGATAAATTCACCTATCCAACCCTTTTTACAAAGAAATCGGATAACGGTAAATATAACACTTAATAGTGTTAAGCAATAAATCAGCAGATTTAAAATTATCAACGAAGATAGATAGAAGGATTATTAACGAAGATGATTTAGAAAAAATATCAAAATTGCCTAGACGGCAATTAACAACAAAATCATCAATTTAAATCAAATCAATTTAAACAATTGAAATATCATTTAAAACATCAATATCGATTGGCTGCAGTGCACGCACGCGTGCACTGCCTCGCCAATACAGTGTGGAAATACACAAAAGATAAATGAATCAATAGTAAATGAAATAACAATAAAATCTATGCTATGTGGCTGCAGTACACACACGCGTGCACTGCCTCGCCACTGCAACGTGAAATAAGCAAAAATCAGGAAATGCACAAAAAAGGTACAAACGAACACAAGGTCAAATCCGAGCTATTTGCTGGATTCAACACAAGTGTAGTCAGAAAACATTCTATTTGTATCAATGTAATGCAAAACAACAAGGGCAACTGCAACTAAAAACTGCAGTCACCACAAGTATGCAAGGGCAAGCTATAACCTAGAGACCGTAACAAAACTCAGATGGCAAGCCATTAAGGGCCAACAGATTGGAACTGCATTCGTATATACTAAAGACAGGAAACAAAGGTAACTCCACACAATTTAACTATAACTGAACGGCCAAAAAAAAGATTGCAGTAACCACACTAATACAATCTCAAGTGGAAGTGCTCGATTAATATGAAATAGGGCAGTGGACATGACAAGTGACTGCAACAACCAAATGCAGACTGCAGGTACACTGAGATGCACTATATCAAACAGTGACATGAACGGTGCATAAAGGCTACAACAGTACACCAGAAAATGTGAACAATCCTCAACCAAATCAAAATGTATTAATGCAACATGAAATAGGACAGTGCAGCCTTTAAGAATATCAGACTCGAATATGCTGCAATTATGTGAACAAGTCAATAATATATGCATACACAATGTACACAATGAACTAATGCAAAGTGCAGATTTGAATGGACAGATCAAGTGAAGCTAATACAAACATATCAAGTACATCAAATCCTAAATGCATCAAGACTCAAACCAATGATCACAAGTACAAGATAACGGACTCAAGTCCAAATGAACAAGTGATAGTGCAACTCAATATGGCAATACAACTACACAATGACACAGACCAATGCAACATATTCAAGTTCAATGAACATGTACAAGTGAAGGCAGTGACAACTGCGATAATATGCAGTGAAGTCAAAGAAGTGCAACTGGACAACAAGCTGTAAAACCAAGACTAAAGGCTACAAAACAGTATGCATCAGACCTGAAAGATAGATGTATGCACATCAAATCACAAGCTACATGAATACTCCAAAACAACATGCATATATATATATATATGAAGACTACAGGCACATGGTCAAGTGCACTAGTTCAAAAAGGCACAAGAGAGTCAAAGTGCACAAGAGATACAAGTGCAGACACAACAGTACAACACTACAGGATCAAGTAAGCACATGCACATCAAACCAGAAAAGTGCATAAAAACTACAAGTTCAAGTATCAGTGTAACTAAAAATGCTAAAATGGATCAAAGAAAGTAAATGGTCCAGTTTCCAACATGAATACACAGCACAAATTGTAAATGGAACAGCGAGTCGGTGAAGATCAAAGTCTGGGTACAAATGTAAAAACAGACTATATATCAGTCAAGCCAAAAAATCACAAAGTAGATCACTTCGAATGAACGAAGTCATTTAAATGCCAGAAATCAAAACCACTGATGGCCAAAGAAATCAACAAAAATCAAAATAACCGTAGTCAATAATGAACTAGCAAGTTCACAGCCGTGAGTATCGATTAAACAAACAACAAAGTCCCCAATTTGAATAAGCCAGAAATCAACAAAAATCAAAACCTAATTACACTCGAGCATGAATTAGATGTGAGTAGTAATAACAATTACTCGCCTTATCACGAATCGAAACCGCTGAGGTGAGTAATGAGCGCGATATCCACTCGATCGAGTTGCAGGAGTTGGCGCCCTCGATTTATCCAAGCTCTAATTGTTGAAGAGGAATAGGAAGTACTAACGGGCTTCACGAGTTTGAAGACGAACGAAAACCCTAATTTAATTTAGAGGGACGAAAGAGGGTTCGTGGCCGCCATTTTTTTTTTCGCTTGATTTTTTTTTCTGCTTTGAAATAATGGAGGAAGGGGAAGGAAGTACTTAAAAATAGAACGAGGCGTACTTTACACGATTTCAAAATCTTAGGGTTTGACAGTAACGAAATTTATAGACCAAATCTCGGCTGAGAGGATTTGGTTAGGGTGGCTGCATTTATTAATTTGTACCATGCTTCATAATAATTTTTTATTATTAGCTTCTTTAGTAAGCTTCTTAGATATATATTTGTTTGAAGTTCAACTATCAAACATAATTTTATATTAACATGTATTACAATTAGATTTTATACTTGTACTTTGTACTAATAAAATTTATTCCCTTTTATTTAAGTTAAAGAACAATGTTATCAAAACTAACCATCAATTTATAAATTTACATAAATAATAATTATTAAATCTAAATTCTTTTTTCTAAGTCATTAGTTCGAGTTTTCTTATATACAAATTTAATATTCAATTTCAAATTCCAAAGTCATATTTAAAATTTATTCAATTTTCAATAGATTAAATTCTAAAATTTAATCGCCAAATTCATAGTTATATTGGGGATTCAATTTAAACCATCATTCAAATATTTAAAATTAATTAAATATTTTCAATTTAAATTGTTCAAAATTCAGGGTCGTTACAAAATTGGATATAAAGTTGAAATATAAAATGATTATATATAATTGTGGGTTATAATTGTGTAATGAAAAATTTATATCCTTATGCTATTAAGTATTATATATATAATCTGGGATTGTGATTATAAGATGTAAATGGACGCAAACGAGCAATATAAGATTTAAATGCATAAGTTGGTGAACTTAAGAATAGGAAATCAAATTGTAAACCAAAATAATATGGTTGTCATTTTATGGGAAATTCAAAATTTAAATCCTAAATGAAATGTAAAGTGAGGTAAGGCAAAGTGAAATATAAAAGGTGGATGGGCTTAGGTTAGTAATAAGTTTTAAAACTTATATATTCGAAGGTAAAAAATTAAATTGGATGGAGAAATAAAAATTGGATTTAACTTAAATTAAAAAGGAATTGAGTTGAATTTGAATTGAATTAAAATCCAACTTCAGTGTGCTATGAATAATAATGAATGGAATTAAATTTTTATTTAAAATAGTAAAGGAAATGGTATGAATTTAAGTTGGCTAAATTAAATTTAGTTGGACTTGAATTAAATTTGGGAAAGAATTGAATTAAATGGAATTTAAATTAAGTAAGAATGATATTGAATGAATAAAAAGTTTGGTAGCTTGCTAAAATTTAAAAAGGCAAAAATAAAACCCAATTCTGGTTTAGAATAATTGGGATGGTTATGTTATTAATAAATTCAGAAATGAATTTAGAAGATGAACTAAAATTTTAAATCGATTGAGTAAGTAAGCAAATTGAATTAAAATTTGTAATAGATTGGAATTTGTTTGGGTAAGAATCAAATTAAAATGAAAATAAAATCAATGTAAGAAGGAATAGAGTTATTTTGGAGTTGGAATAACTTAAGAGAATTGTGAAAGGGTTGTTGTCAAGCTTATAAAATGGCTTTGAATGAATCTGTATGTATAACGAAATTGAATGTAAGACTAGGGATTTAATTCAATAATTGTGATGAAGCAAGAATGCTTGAGTTGTGAATATTTCGAATGGAGAAAAAATTAATATAGTTCGAGCAAGAATTAATTTAAAATTGTTATAAACTTAAATAATTGTTATTTTCTTGAATAACATCAAATTTGCATAGAAGTGGGTCGTTTTGTTGTAAACGGAATTGAATTGGTTTAAAGAAGCAAATGAAATTGGCTTTTAAATCAATTGGAATGGATTGAAATCTTATTAAGTGGTTTTGAATATAAATGAAAGTGGATCATAAAATGAATGCAAATATATCAAATGTAAAATAAAAATTTGATTGTGAATCAATTTGGAATTGGATTGAAGTAAATTGATGTAAGTAAAGCATATGTTAATCATATTGAAGAGAAAATGAATTAGTTGTAGTAAATATGAATTGTACAAAGTAAACTTGATTGTAAATCATTCGAGTGGAATAAAATGAAGTTTGGATTTGTTAGGAAAATTAAATGGTGTTGAAAACTTGTGATTGCTATAAAGATGGTACTTGTAGGATTATGAAATTTGTTGTTGGGCTATGTAATTGTTGTGTTTAGCTAAGATAAATGTATGGAAGGTTGTTAAAAATCTTATATTATTGAAAACTGATATGTATGTTCGAGTAAGTATAGGTGCGGAAGGCAATCGATAGAGTTGGAGTGCGCAAATGCATAATATATTAGCCGCTTGCTTTTAAAATGCTAATCTAAGTACGCCTACGCAATTAAATTGGGAATATATATATATATATATATATATATATATATATATATATATTGTGGTATATTTTGTTTTCCGACCGTGCGGGTCGATGTATATATATTTATGTCTATTATGATATTGTAAAACGCTCTCCGTACAAAGGAGTCGCTGTCACAAAATTTCAAAAAAATTGGGAGTTAGAAGTTTTTGAGAATTTTAGGTTAACTAGGAAAGTGATTTTTGAAATGATGTTGTAAACGAAGCTTTTGAATTAAAAATAAATCGAATGGTTTTAGAATTGAGCTAAAAGGTTTTGAGAAGTGAATGTGAGTTTTAATTGAATTAATTGTGGGGGTAAGTAAATGAGTTTAGTAGCATTTTCCTACCTTAGAAAATTTCGGGGACGAAATTTTTATAAGGGGGAAGGAATGTAACAACCCGGAATTTTGGTCGTTAGATTTGAACATTTAATTCATTTTAAATAATGAATGTGAATTATAATTTGATTTGAAATTAGGAAATTTTGGTTAAATTAATAAAATTAGTTAAATTTAAAATATGGCTATTCAATTGGATTTGAATTATAATAATTTAATATTTGGGAATTGGGATAATTTGTGAATATAGAGGGAAATAGATACGAAAATGGTTTCTAAAATTTGTTTTAAGTCTATTTGGATTTAAATAATTATGTTGGACTTTTGAATGGAATCAAAAGTCGATAAGTTAAATTTGAAATTTTGTATTAATTTAAAAATGGAATTTAATATAATAATGCAGACAATCAGATTTTGATTCGAAATGAATCAGAATGATTTCTAAATGTGATTATAATTTCTATATGATTTATAATTAAGTTAGTAAAATTTTAAAAGTGAAATGTTTAAAGATTTTGATGATTTTGGAAATCGCTCGAATTAATCGACGAGTTAAAATAGCCTTCTGGGACACAATCTCGGAATTCGACGAAACCAGTTCCATTGGATCCGTAATAGTTAGTTGTTATCAGATTTCAAATTTCGTAGCGTTTGGAGTTACCGTTTGTTCGAACGGGTGAGGAACGCGTTGAGATTTAAATCGATAATTTGATACTTTAAATCGATTGAAAAAGCTATCTTCCATATACAATCAAATTGGGCTCCGAAACATGTTCCATTGTGTTCGGAACATAGGTAAAGCCTTATAAATGCTTGGCGGAATATCTAATTTTGAGTTCGTTCGAAAACTTTGTAAATTGGTGGAAATTAATAATAAAATATTATATTAAAACGTATATATGTATTCACGTTTTCAGGCCGAAGCCCTAGTTTCTCAACGTAGTCGCCATTAATCCATCATTGGCCGAAAACAATCCTCTTTCCCCTTGATTTTCTTCTCATCCACTCATTAATATTAAAAACTCCCAACTGGAAGATCGTAGAACTCATCGAACTCTCTATAGTTAACGGTTATGATCGAGATTTATGCTTTGGATTATCGGTAAATCAAGATTGAAGGGTGTGCAGTCGTGCTTAAATTCTAGAGCCTAGGGATGACCAAGCCTTGCGTTGTTCTAGGCGTGGGAGGAGCTCGAGTTGGCGCTTCAAGTGGAGGTGATCGATCGATTTTTCGTCAAGTGTACGGTGGTGCATCGTCGTGTGATCATCGCGTCATGATAGGTTCATTCTTGTTCGATTTGCGTAAGGAAGAAGGTATAGGGGATGGACTTGATTCCTGAAGTGAAACCAACGGTATAGATTAATATAAAAATAAATAAATAGAAAATTGTTTACAAAAAGTTTATTCTAACGTTTAAAAATTCATAACCTGTGCATGCGTTGTCGGAATTCGCCGAAATTGCAGCGACGCGATTTACGCGTTGCAGCAAGTCTGGAGATGATTGGAGAAAGTGGAAGTTTTAGATTAAATCGAATGGTTTGATTTAATTTAAAATTTAAAACGCTCGTCGAAACTCAAGGTGAGTAAATCTCACTCACATCTGGAATGCTAGTTAGTGTTAAATAGCTAATATTTAAATGGTTGATTGTTTGGTGGAATGAGATAATTCTTATCAAGATTTGATTGATACTTTATTCGTCGTGTTAACATTTATGGATGCAGGGAAGCAGGTTGGAGGGATCCAACTAGATTCCTCACAAATAGAAATTATATTTATAATCTGTGATATATTTCATTGATATCCCGTGATAGATTAACTTGGAATTTTGTTATGCTGTGTTATGGTTGGATAATGTAATTTGGTAGTTTAAAATATCAATAAAGTGAAATGGGAGTAAAAGGGAAATGAAAAGTAATTTTAAGGAATGAATTTAAGGAAATTAAATTCAGGAAATTGGTTGGGAATTTGAAATGTTTTGAAATTGTGATTTAAAAGCAAATGAGGAAAGAGAATTTATAAATTGGGTTTAAAAATAAAATGGAATATTTATCGGTGGATAAGTTTTTGAAAGATAGGTTTCTGATGGGAAATTCTATAAGAAGGTATAAATTATTTTAAAAATAAAGATGGGATTATTTTTAAAAGATGGAAGGTGTATTTTCTCTGGAAAGTTATGTATGTTTCCAAAGAAAAGCTTTCGAAATATAAACTAGAAGTTTAAAATGTGTTTTTAGAATGTTTTAGAAGAAAATACTACTTTTAATTATTTTTAAGTATAAGTAAATACTTATTTAAGTAATTATGGTATTCAATTATATTAAAGGTAAAGTGGTATTAAGTGATCAAAAAGGAAATTTTAATATAAATATTTGATTTAATAAATTTATTTTAAAAGTTAATTTTGGTTTAAATTACTTAGAAAACCTCTATATATTTTCTTAAGTATTATTTTTAATTAAGTAATTTCTAGTAGCTTTATTTTAAATATTTTAAGCATATATTTTGAAGGTGGTTTTCCAGGAAATAGAAATGTGTTTAAAAATAAAAGGAGTTTATTTTAAAGTTTGGAAAGGAATTTACGGAATTTAAACGTAAATTTGAATTGAGGTAAATCGTTTAGGATTTATAAACGATTCTTTGGTTTATTCTGAAAATGGAAGTGTAGTTCCTTGAAAAGCCAAGTACAATTCAAACAGATTTTTTTTAGTAACAATCAAAGTTTTAAATTTGTTTTTAAAAGAATGTTTTAAGAAATTATTGTTTAAGTTGTATAATTTTTAAGAGTGAATATTTAATAAATTAGTTATAGTAGTAATTATTTTAAAGGGGTTAATTAGTATATGTTTTAAAAGAATATCATTAATATTTCTATTTTATAAAGTAGTTTTATTGTAAAGATAGTTTGGTTAAAGTTTTATTTGAAAACTTGTATAGGATTTCATAACTTTATTTTAAAATTTAGTATGACTTAACTTTTATTTTGAAGAAAAATAGTTTATATTTTATAAAGCGGTTTTATTTGAAACATTTAAAAATATGTATATATTTAAATTAAAGTATGTAAATAGCTTCAATTTAAATTATTATAAATCTAAAGTATTTGGCTTGGATGTTTTCAGTAGAAAACAATATTTGGAAATTTATTCCATAAGGAGTGTGTGGTTTGAAACTGTTTTCAAGGGGTTGAAAACGGAAATATATCTTGCAAAGATATTTTAAGGATAGTAAATAATTTGGGCAATTATTTATTGTTGATGGATGCTTATGGATGTTAATTGATAGTTAAATCATCGACTATCAATATTTGCCAATGCGCTGATCGTTTCGAAGAGATCGAGATCGGGATTATTTTTCGAAAACCACTTTGATCCGGTTTGTACGTTTTCGTGGGAAAAACGAGTTCGGAGTCGAAGATGGAGCAGTGAAGTGCAAGGGCTAGTCGCTACTAATCCTGAGGTGATTTCAAAATGGATGTAGTAGAAGTAGTGCCTTCGGTTCCGTTCGAACCCGGGACGGACTTGTATGGATGAATGCTTTCGGAACATCGTTAGGTGGACGATAGGCGTTCTAAGTGAAACGTTCTAAAAAGGTAACGCTTAGCCTCAAGCCTCATCAACCGGGAATGACTGAAAATCAGGGGATATGCAACAATGCTAAGTGGGTAGCACCCATTAGTAAGGTCATCCATGTCTAGATGTCCCTTTTTATTCGGCTTAGTGGTGCGGTTGCTGATCCCAACCATAGGGGTGGTCTTACTCGGGATTATCTAGTAAGGGTTAGTCCCGGTCTTATGTTACAGGAGATTGAGAGTAATCGTCGGTACGGTGATCTAGGCCACGTACTATGACAGGTGGTATCCCAGTGCCTAGTCATAAGTTGGAAATCCATTCTCCCTACGAGCCTTTTATGATTTTTGTTTGTACAACCCACTTTGTGGCTAGTAGCTGGAATTTAATCATGTAAAAATTTCGGCTATTTGAATAAGTATTTGCATATAGACACTATTATAATATCAGAGGATTTTACAAGAAATGTTTTAGCTATCGTAAGGTAAAAACCCGACATGTTTATTTGTGGCGTGGTCTTACGAGTTGCTTTTGATTTCAAAGGATTTTGAAACTTTAATAATCAATTTGGGTGTATTTTTATCACGCTGGTATACCTAACTGACTCGGGCGTTATTTAACTATAATGCTCGGGTCAGACCAAGTATTATATATTACAGGAAAGGATGCTGTGGAGCTCAGGAGAGGAGCTGGTGTCCGAGACGTATTACCGTATTTGTTTATATCCGCTGCTGTGATTGTATGAAATTGTTGGGCTGGTAATTATTGTTTGTTTGTGATACTCTGATGTAATATATAAAACAGATATAGTTTTCATTTTGTGTAAAGATCTGATATTATGTATTATATTTTGTTCCGCTACGATTGTGAGATTCTGTTATTGCTTAGTTCCTTCTTTCTTCTATCTCCTTTCTTTTCCCTTAACAATCTGTCTTTTCCGATACTCGAGTGTCAGCATATTATTTCGTGTTGTATTTTGTGTCGATTTTCGAGGGTCGAGAAGGGCGGGTCATGACAGTGATTATGACTCCAGACTTGATTCCAGTTTGAAAACATTACAGGCTTTGAAAAAATTTCTGGTTTAAGGCTTGCAGTTTTGAAATTTGAACTTTGCTTGAACTTTTGAAGGAAAAGTTGCAGGCTTGATTTTGAAAATGCTTACATAGTTTTGGTTTGGGAAGATCACAGGGTTTGATTTTGAGGATTTTTTGGTTTTAGAAATAAATTACAGGCTTTGAGCGTAAAGGTTTTCAGGCTTGAAAAGATTACATGTTTGCTTCATTTCCGATTGATTTGAGAAGAGCTTTCAGGTTTGGTTTTTAGATTTTTGAGTTTGAGAAATGAATTCAGGTTTGAGTATAAAGTAGTTTACGAGATTATGATTTTGGTTTGAGGAAATTTTCAGTTTTTCTTTAATTTTGAACTGAGATTAGAAAAAAAAGAATGAAGGGGAAAGATAGAATTTTATATAAGTAAATTTAGATTTTATTAAAATTAAAAGAAAATTTAAATAAATGTGACACTTGTCTATTAGCATTATTAATATGCTAACACATGTTACTTATCTCTTTATTTAATTACACTTGTCATAAATTATATTTACTTTATTTTCAAATGATTTAAAAAGCTTTATTATTAATTTTCCTATTTAAATAAATACATTTATAAATTTATAAATGCTTTCTAAATTTAAACAAATAAAATTTTTGAAAGAAAATAAATAAAAGACCAATTATATTTTAAATAAAATCATATAAAATTAGTTAATCCAATTTTTAAATGCTAATTCAAAAGCTTTTGTATTTATTCCTATTAAATAAATATTTTTCCAAAATTTCCTTTAAAGAAAATAATATGAGACAAATCTTATTTTAAATAAAAATCTTATACATATATTTTAAATCCAAACTACATTATTATTTCTATTTTAAAATATACGTATATTCCTTTAAATTCAAATTTTAAATCCAAATTCAAATTCAATTTAAAATCCAATTTAAAATCAATTCAAATACACATATATATACATATTTAAATAACACTTATTAAATTTGAAATAATAAGTCTATTTAAAATCTATTTCAAATCTATAATTATACTTTTAAAAACATCTCATTATTAATTAATTGGTTATTTATATTTGAAAATAACAACTTTATCAATTTTAAACAATTTAATTAAGAGATTATCACATTTTATAGTCCTTGAAATTCCGGTATATCACAGATGATTGTTAATTGATTATATAGAAATTCATATGAAATTGAATTAATGAAATTGGAAGCTAAATAATTGAATTCAAATTAGTAGTAAGTAAATCTAAATAGAATTGAATTTGATTTGAATTGAAAGTAAACTAACTTGAATGTAAATTAGTGAATGTAAACTAATTGAATATGAATAGATGAATGTTAGTAAAGTCCAATGTTAATGAATCAAATGTGATTAAATTTTAAAACCAATTCAATGAATATTAATGGGATATTGATTTGGTTATGGATTGATTAGATAGGTATTGATTTGTTGAATGTTAGTTGGATGATAGTTGTTTGACGGTTGAATTTATTGCTTTTGATTGCATTTACTGTATTGGCATATATAGTTGTTATATTGATATATGTTGTATATTGATATTACTTTCTATACACATGTTTCTCATTTGGTTGTTGAGTGTTTAGTAGATGCGTTTGGCATATGCTTCGCATTTGGATCTCGCTTCCGCGCTATATTAGCCGTATATGCTCGCTAATAATATATAAGGTACATATCTCGAATTACATATTGTATTTTTATATATTTTTTCCCCACGAGATGCCTCATCCTCGAAGATAAAATGTATATTTATGATATATATATATATATATATATATATTGTGAAAAAAAATCGGATCGAACCGCGCAAATGAGGCTTTGGTGAAATTTTTTGAAAATTTAAGGCGTAAGAAATTTTTTTTAGAATTTTGGAAAAAAAATTGATGAATAAAATTTTATTTTGAGTTAAAAGTTAAACGATGTTAGTTGGTTTGAAAAGATCACTATAAATGAATTATAAAACTTAGAAATGTTTTTATAAGAAGTTTAACTAATGGATTTTGGAAAATCTAAAAGGTTTAAATGAATTTGATATCTAGTTTGAACGATTTGTTTCTAAAAAGTTAATGGATTTTGTGGTTTTTCTTACTTGGTAATTTCGGAGATGAAATTCTTTTACGTAGGGGAGAATGTAACGACCCAGAATTTTGGTCATTCAAAATTCGGATATTTAATTGATTTTAAATATTAACAAGTTAATTTTATAAGCTGAATAACTTATATTTTGAATATAAGAATTATTTGGATAATTAAATTATTAATTTAATATTTGAAATTGTAGAAATAATTTGATTTTGAATTTTATATGAATGAAAATGTTTTATATAGTTGAATTAAATTCTATTTGAATTAGAATGATGTTGGCAAACTTTTGAAATTGAATTAAAAGTAAATTTATAGAAATTGGATATTTAATATTTAATTAACATGTAAGAATATTCATTGTTGACATGGTCTCGGATTTCGACAAAACCAGTTTCATTGGATCCGTAATGTTATATTATTGTACGATTTCAAATTTTGTGTCAATCGGACGTATGGTTTGGTCGTACGAAGCCAAAATACGTAGAAATTTATTCGAGTAAATTTTAATTAAAATAATTAGATTTGAAAACTTATCTTCCAAATATATTGAAATTGGCTTCTGATATATATTACATTGTGTTCAAAATAGGGGTAAAACATTATTTACGCCTGGCAACATGCTTCGATTGGAGTTCGAAATATTTTCGGGCGAATAGTGTTTTGTAGTTGTCTATATAAAGATGATCATTATCAAACCCTAATCTATTCAAGCCCTAGCCGCCGGTTCATTTTCGATGGCCAAGAATGCATGAAATTTCTTCCTTCGTTTTCTCTTGATCCATTGACAATTACCAAAAACCCTCAACTACAATATCGTAGAGCTCGACGAGAGCAACAAATCCAACAGTCGTGATTGGACATAGTGAAGTGGATTGGCGACAAATTTCGTTCAAAGGCTCGCGTCTTGTGGTCGACTAGGGGTTGAATGGCAATGAATGGGGGGACCGCGTTTTGCTCGGAGGTCGAGTGAAGGATGGCGCACATAGGGGTGGCCTGTGATCAACGTCTCGATGATCGTAAGTGTTCACGGCGTTCAAGATTTGGGAGTGGTTCATGGGTTCATGTTCGAACGAACGCACGATGGAGAAGATAGGAGCAGCCCAAATCTCTTCAAAGGAAAAAGAACGACACATATTAAAGAAGGTTTAAAAATAAAATAAAAAGTGTAAACTAATTATATTTAAAATCATGTAATCTTCTAAATGCTGTAACTTTTTCATATGAGGTCCGTTTCACACGAAACAAATTGCATTAGGTTCATATTGACTTACATTACGTGATGGAGCTGGTTTGGAGTTGACTGGAGCAAGTGAAAATTTTGAATAAAATTAAACGCCTATTTAATTTTATTTGGAATAAAACACTGCAACGGTTATTGGAATCAAAGTGAGTACGACTCACTCTTTCTGTCTCGCTTATATTTTTATATAAGTAAGAATAAATTTATTTACGCCGATTGGTGATTGTTTGGATGATATATGATGTATACATATAGATTGATTGGTTTGGATATATTCCTGTCTATTGGAGCAGATGAAACCTTATACGTTCCCGCGTATGAGCGGATGACCCTTTGTATGCGCGTCTGCCTAGAAGCATACATTGTACATATTTTCTCGTATGTGTATTTGTTGCAGGTGACAGATTGGAGGGATCCAACTGGATTCCTCACTAATGTTGATTTTATTTATAAATATTGATATATATGTTGTTATCATGTTATATATGATGATTTGGTTGCCGTGATTGATGTGAATCGCCTTTTTTAGTGCTGTTGTAGCATTCGGCCATATTTTGGAATTTTAAAAACATTAAAGTGATGATTTCAATTTAAAAAGGATTCAAAGTGATTTTTATAATATATATATATATATATATATATATATGTTTTATTAATTTTTGAATTGTTAAGGAAATGAATTTATTTTAAATAAATAAAAAGTTATAATTTTTATGTTATAAAAATTATGATTTTTGTGAAATATACTTAAATATGATTTTTGAAGTTATATAAATTTAAATAACGATTTTTAAATTATTAAAATAAGAAGTTAATTTAAATGTAATCAAAATGTATTTTTGAAATATGGAGATAATTATTTGGTAAAATAAGTTAAAAATGAGAATTTTGATTTATTACAAATGGTTTATATATATAAGATTTATAAAATTGATGTTTTATAAATAAAAGTAATGGGATTATAATAAGCTTTGTAAATGTTTAAAATGAAGTTGTAAATGAATCTTATAAGTAAATAAGACGATTTATAAATTTATGAAGTTATAGAAAGAATGAATTTGTAAATAAGAAAATTATAAGTAAATTAACTTATAATTGGATTTTGGCATATAAATGAGATATAAATGAGATTGGTTAATAGATTTTATTCACAATTTTGGACAGTGAATTATCCTTTAAATTAAAAATGTGTAGCAGTAAAGAATTTGGTTAGAGAATTATATTCATGATTTTGGACAGTGAATAATCTTTTAAATAAAATGGATATTTTTGGAAAGTGGTATTTTAAAATAGAGTTTGAATGGTTTCAAAATAAAGTAAAATTTTCAAATTTACTACTATTATATGGAAATATTTTCCAAATAGTGAAATATTGAAATGGTTTTGAGAATATATCTTTTTAAAGATAATTCGAAGTAAATGATTTAGAAAGTGATTTAATTAACAAAAGATTAATTAGAAAGGCCTAGTGATTGCTTATGGTGCTAAATACTTGTTTGTTTGCTTTGATAGTTAAATAACCGACTATCAAAAAATTTAGCCATTTTAGTTCCTCGACTTGATGTAGGAACTATTTAGTCGTACACTTAGTATGTAGCCATCTGTGTAGGCTTGATTATCGTTTGTGTTGAGAATGTTGATTCATGTAGTGTGGAATGGTTCCTCCGATCTATCAAGCATCTTTCTTGGTCAAAGGATAGCAAGTTGAAAGTTGGAGACGTGATAAGTCTATGAGACTTAGTTTCTGTGTGAGGTTGAGAAACGCTTTTGCGTTTTTGATGCGAAGAGACCAGGATCAGTTTATCCGAAAACCACTTTGGACCAACGCGCATGTGTTCAATTGTACAGGTTGTGATGATATTGATATTTAGGATTTTCATAGTGAAGGACTGCTTGTTGATTGTTTGGGGTTAAAATCTCAATATACATCTAGTAGAAGTAGTCTCTTCATTATGAAATATCCAGTGCAAGGACTATTCGCTAGTGATCGTAGGGATTTCCCAATAGGATGTGGTAGGAGATTACCTTCGGTTTGTCCTGTTTTTGGACAACTTGTATGGACGAGTGTCTCACATTGCATTTCTAAGATTACGTACATTGGTTTTTACAAACGTACATCAGTGGTAGTGGAGAAGGCAACTTCTCTTAACTTAACACCCTCCTTGAGACGTACGAGTTCAAGAGTTGTATCTTGTGAGATGTAATTAGTAGTCAACGGAAATGGCAATGTGGCATTCAAAGCAATGTGATGTGTTATATGGAAGGTAATCGTTACCTCAGGCCTCATCAATCAGAAATGACCGAAACAGGATTAGATGTGGCAAGGCTAAGTGGGTCATTTGCAATTAGGATATGATCATTCTCTTCTAGATATATTTCTTTCCGCTATGATGTCCGGGATGTAAATTAATGTGGTTTGTATGCTATGAGGTCCCTCGGAAAGGTCGGTAACGACCGGGGGATGATATATTCACTACTACCTAGATATAGAGGTAGGCTAGTCTTGTGTTGGTAGAGGATCCTTTATGATGGTCCTCGGTACATTCCTCTGGAGATGTACTGCCGGAAGGTAGTCCATTCACCTGATCATTTGTATGGAAATCCAAAATCCACTATGAGTTTGTTGTTTTGTTTGTATTGGCGTAATGAATATGTAGCGACCCGTAGTTCCGTACCCTTTGAGTTGATAATAAATCACTCATGTTCAACCAAAATTATGCAAAAGAGCAAATAAATAGGGTAAAAAGGAAGAAAGAGATAGAAGAAATAGAACACAAATGCAGAATCTCACAATCGCGGTGGAACAATATATAATAGATAACGACATGTCTTTATACAAAAAGAAGCCGCGATTGTTATTTATACATTACATCATCAGAGTACAATACATCAATAACGCAATACTGGATAGTTATACAACTTGTCATTACAAATGCTGAATATACAACATACCATGCATAGGGGAAAATAATCTGATACGTGAAATATGTCTTCGTCATCCAGCTCGTCTCCTGAGCTCCATATCATCCTATCTTGAATCTGTAATACTCAGTCTGACCCAAGCATTATTATAAAATTACACCCGAGTCATTCTGGAAGACTGGCATGAGAAAACACACTCAAATTGAATTATTAAAGTTATCAAAATTATTTGAAAATCAAGGGTATCTCGTAGGACCACGCCACACATAAACACGACAGGTTTTTACCTGACGATAACCAAAACGTTCATATTAAATTCCTTAATATTATAGTAGTGTCTAAATACAAATACTTATTCAAATAGCTGAATGTTTGCATCTCACGTTCCAGCATAGTTGGGCGCAATCAAAACCATACGGCGCTTAATGGAGAATGGGTTCCATACGAATGACTTGGCACTGGGGTACCACTTGTCACAGCACACGTCTAGAGCAGCATACTGAGGACCATGTAGAGATCCCCTGCAATACAATACCGGACTACCCCTAACCCGGATAGACCAAACATGTTATCACCCACGATGTTCGCACCCTTTCCGTGCTACTTCCATGAATCACAGTAATAATATCCAAGAGTATCTAGAAAAGTGATAACATGCCGTAATTGGGGGCTATCCACTTAGCCTTACTGCTCTCCCCTGCTTTTCAGTCATCCCCAGTTGATGAGACTAGAGGCTACGATTATCTTTTTTATGGAATTTTCACTTAGAATGCTCATTGTCCTTCAATGACAATGTACTGACAGCATTCATCCATACAAGTCCATTCTAGTCCGAACGGAACCGAAGGCACTATTCTTACTACATCCATTTTGAAATAATCCTTAAGATTAGTAGCAATTATCCCTTGCACTTCACTGCTCCATCTTCGACTCCATCTCTTGTTTCCTCATCGAAAAACATATTCATTTGATCAAAGTGGTTTTCGGATGCTTATCCGATCCCGGTCTCTTCGAAACAACGTTCGATACTTCCGGTACACTCAACCCCGGTTCTTTAAGAAATAAACAGATGAAAGTATGATCGAAGATCACCTCCTAACCGTTAGTGGACGTATTTCTTTATAAAGGCCCTAGAAGAACGAAACGAGCTTATACGTATAGTATAACACCTCGAACGGCAATTGTACCACATAATTCCCGTATTTCTTCCAAATATTCCCAAAGTTTTATTTTGGGTCCATATTTGATAATCGATTATTTAATTATCAAATAAACAATCATTTAATCAAATATTTTATTTACCACTGAAAACACAAAATCTTTTTTAATTTAATTTTAATAAATTAAATCTCTTTGTCCGAAATATATACTTACCTTATCGAATTTAGTAAATTCACAAACTATCTTTCAAAAATATTGGAAATCCCTTTTTTTAAATATAATGTGGAAAGTACCACTTCGGTATCAACCATGGATTCACGGCTCAATTGTTAAGTCTCTATCCCAGAGAAATCCAAAACTTAACTGCAGGCATTCACTGCCTCTGATTTCGCCATGCGAGCATACCATTACTTCGCGAAAACTTTATTTAATAATTTTTAAACAAATACTTATGAAATATCTATAATAATTTTCCAAGTTAAACTTTAGGCAAACTACTTTTAAATAAAAATTATTGTATAAATATTAATATTAGTAATGTTGATTAATTCTAAATATTAATTAACTTAATATAAACTGGCTTAATTAATAATTAAATATACTTCAAATAATTTGAAACAACTAAGTAATTAATTTTCTGAAATATTCTTAAACACTTTTAAAATTTCTAGTTAATACTTAACTTTCCCTTATCTTCACTAAGATCACCTTCCAAAACATCCATTTAATTTAAAGGATTATTCACTGTCCAAAATCGCGATTATAATTACTTTAATAAACTTTCACATTTAACTTATCAATTTAAATTGATTTCAGATTTGCAAAATAGTGTTTATAAATTCCATTTATATTTTATAAACTTCCATATACAAAATTTCTTTACTAACAAATTTCATTCATATCTCATTTATAAGTCAAAATCCAATTATAAATTAATTACTTATAAATCTCTAATTTACAAATTCATTCCTTTCAAATCTTATTATTTATAAAATCCATTATGAATTCTTTTCTAAATTTCAATTGCAAATCCATATACAAATTTGATTACAATCCTACTTCTAATATTTATAAAACACTTTTAATTCCATTACTTTTATTTATAAAATATTTATTTTACAAATCTTTTATATAGACCATTTATAATAAATTCAAAGAATTTGTTTCTTTTCTTTTATTTTAGAAAAAACTTAATTATGATCTTTTAGAGCATCCGGGCTTTCCATTCGATCTATTCCACCCCTCGCCTTAAAAGAGAGAATATAGGCCAGGTAAGTTCAGATCACTGGTTACTCCATCCTTAATTTTAGTTAAACACTTTGTTTTATCTTTCCAGATCTCATAGAAGGGACAAATGTACTAGTCGTTTCCGCATACTCAGTTTGTTATTACATTCAATGTTCTTCACTTTTTGTTTAAGTGGTATAAACAATAACCATTTATTAAAGCTACTATTAAAACTTACAAATCATCATTATATTACTTATTATTCCTTTAAAATCATTCACAAAAGATTTAGGAAAGAATTGTTAGGTTTAAAACTCATATTCAAAAGGTTATAGAATTCGCAGCATAAAAGTGCTGCGGAAAGTGCTATATAAGCTTATTTGATTTAAACAACTTTTTACTATTTGAAAATTCATATTTTCCGTTCCAAATCTATTTTAAACCATTTTAATAGATATATCAAATTTATTTCATATTTTTAATCATTTAAAAAAATCATTTATAAAGAAATCCCATTTTGGATTCCGAATTGCAAAACCACGATGTTTTTAGAAAATTATTTTGGACATATTCCAAACTCTACTTGATGTAATCATAATTTTATTTCTTCGTTGGAAAACTATGGATATAATAGAACTGAAAATTCTTATCTCGAAGAATTTCGAGCTAGATTCCACTTTGTATACTTATTTAACCTTTACGGCGTGAAATCGCGAACTACCATTACGCGATGTGCCTGTTTTTGACTTGTTTTTTTAATTTCTTTTCAAAATTCATTTAAAACACTTTTAAATGTTAATAAAACATTTATATATCATTTTAAACTTATTTTAAACAATATTTTTATATTTCATACTCATTTTTCATTTCATTTCATATTATGATATCATATTATTATAAGGGGTTTTTAGGCTCAAGGAAAAAGTTGAAGAAAAATTTAGTCACGGGGACAACAAGTTTGCTCTTTAGGATGAATGACACTTTTTAGTGTAAATCACGAAATTATAATTATAACTATCATTTTTTGTTTACACTAGAAAGTGCGCTTCAAACTAAAAGGCAAATTTGTCGTCCCTAAGGCTAATTTTTTTTGCAACTTCTTCCTGTGTCTATTTTCTTGTTATTATAATATCATTTTCAATCCTTTTAGATATTTTATAATCATTAAGAGGCTAAATAATTTCCATACACACATTTATATGGATTTAATTCTTATTTAACTCACTACGCTTACTAACCATTTCTCTTATCATTTATCAAACCAAGTTATCATCCATATCACAAACATATAATCAACTATAATATCAACCTCAACAAATATTCAACGTATTAATTTCTAATTTAACATGTGTATTATCAACTTAAGTTTTATTAAAATAAAACTAAGATTTGAGTACTCGCCTTTAACCAGAAGATTAACTTCCTACCAACATTCTTTTTTAATCCAACACTTCACTAAATCCTCTTATCTTCACTAATTCATCACCTAAACAACTCCACCTCACTTCCTAGCGCTCGACCATCACTTTACTTCCACTTTCTCTCGACCATAAGTCTTTCACTCTTCCATAGGTTTGACCTCCTATTGATTTTCCTCTTCCTTCATCATTTCTTCACTTCTTAGATGCTAAACCATGTTTTAATGGTTTTCTAAGGTCTTTGGAAAAATTTGGTGGTGTTTTGAATTTTTTTGATATGGTTTTGAAAAAGTTAATAAGAAAATGGAAGAGAAGAAGCCATTAGATGTGAGAAATGCGGAATACGGATCCTAAGGCTAGGATTAACACTAGAGGGTGGGTGAATAGTGTTTAAAGAAATTACTAAATATTTTTAAGTTTTTATTAATTTGAAAACAAATGTATGCAATATTCAGACACGGATATGATCACAGAATCAAACAAAGATGTAGAAATAAAGTAAAAGCAGTAAAGTAAAGAACACACCGGATTTTATACAGGTTCGGAGTTACCCTACATCCAGTCGCGTACAAAAGTACGGATTTCCTTTTAAAAGCAATCTTTACAATTACACCCTTGATTTGAAGGCTACGAGGTTAACCCTCCAAATTCATAATCCTCTGGGTAGAGATACTTGATTTCACAGGCAACAAATTCACCCAATTGATTTCTAGGGCTACAATCACACCTTTTCTCACTTGATTGATTTCCAAGGCTATAATCACACCTTCTCTCATAGAAACAATTACAAAGAAGTCTATAACTCTGAATAGCACTGAGATCTTGTTGAGATAGTGATAAAAGAATCAAACCAGAAATGATCTAGTTAGATTCAATGTTGATTTCGGCAGAGTAATGGTAAGAATATGTATAAAGAAATGTGGAAGAAGAAAAGGAGTGAAAACTAGAAAAATATGATTAGAAATTCGTTGAAAACAACCCTTATTTATAGAAGAACAACAGCCATGTCCATTCGTGAAGGGATATGACGAATGGACACTTCTTTTGAAATTCAAATTTTTGAAATCAACTGCACTATGTCGACATGGGTAATTTGGGTATGTCGACATCCCAAAGGATTTTGGTGTTTTTTTTAAAATAACTTTTATCTTATATAAAAACTATTTTAAACTTTTATAAATATACTTAACTATAGTTAAAATACATAAATAAATATAGAGAATAATATTTTGGTGTATATAAAATTTTACTATAATTTTATATTTAAATCCACGTATAAATATAAAAGTTAAAAATATTATTATTAGAAGATAGTTTAAAACTAAGGATAATTTGATTTTGAAATTAAAGATTATTTTGAGGCTAAAATAATTAAAACCAGGATAGTTGATTTTGATTCTTTAAAAGGAAGGTTTTGAAATCATTTCGAGAATAAGATATAATTTTGTAAAAACATTTTGAATAAAAGTTAGTGGACACAAAACAATGTCCCACTAGATTTTTCGTAGGTTTCATCCTACTTAGGGTTCCATCCCTTTAACGGGCTCGAAGTGGATTCCATTCCACGAATAAATTGGATTTTAAGATGTCAATGCTTTTCTAGGAGTTTTAACAAAATTCTTAATTAAATTACTTATTATTGAAATCTTAAACTCTTGATATTCTTGACACTCATGAGTCTTCAATCTTGATATCTTGAATCCCAATATTGTACAGTCTTCATTCTTGGTACCTGCATGATTAAATCCTACACACACACACACACACACACACACACATATATCTAAACTATTATGTTAGTATTTATATTTTATAATCTTATTCTATGGTTGTTGTCATCAAAACCATCATCTCAAGGACTAACAATCTCCCTCTTTTTAATGATGACAATCTCAAGTCTGTTTCTCTGAACTGGTTAGATATTTTTTTAGTAATTGATTAAAATTTTAAAATGAAAGAGACCTTAATATAACACATGTTAATTTTAGTTTTTCAATCTTTATTATTTTATTGAATATTTAACTATGATATTTTTTTTAAAATGTTTAAACATGTTTCTAAATATTTTAATCAATAATAATTTAATGTATAATTTTTAACTAGTAAGTCAAGTATTTTATAAACATGGAAGTTTGGATTCTTAAAAAAAAAAAATTTAAATTTTGAAAAAAACAAGGAGGGTATTAAATTTTTTAAATCTATATTTCATAGCAATTTGATTTTGATATTGAGTTTGATTACTACCTTTCATGAATATGTTATAGTTTTAATACCATTTATTACCTTTAAACTTTTGTCTTTACTACTCTTTCAGTCTCATTCATTATTTTTCTTAACTTAAGTCTAGTAATTAGTGTGTATTACCTTTGTTTGGTTGAAGTGATTTATGATAAATAGTTTGACATATGTATGCATACATATATATGCATGTCAATTAGATATTTCTTATCACTCATGTTTATCTTATAATCTGAATATCTCTTACCATAGTATATATCATCGTATCATTCTGCATATTATTATTTTTACTTTATTATCATTTTATTTCATATTACATATCATTGTGCATCCTATTACATATCACATTTCATTGCATATTACATCATAAATTACAATGCATGAAATATCATAATCATTTGCATCACAAGTTTCACTTCATTCTGCATATCATCTCATGCTATATTGCATATGTCATGCATTTCATACTGCATTACAAACTACATATTGCATACATGTATTCATAACGAGTGTATTTTATTTAGGTGGAGTTTGTAGTATTGTCTTATAGTTTAGGATTATTAGTGTTTGATTTGTTTGGTATGTTTTGATTGACTTAATTGTCTTGTTTGACTTGTTTGACTTGATTGACTTGTTTGACTTGATTGACTTGTTTGACTTGATTGATTGTTTGATCTTTGATTTGTTTGAATTGTTTAACATGATTGGATTTGATGTGCATGTTGATTGGATTACTTGAAATATACTAATACATATTTATGTATTGAAAAATTATAATATAATTCAGTTAATGTCTTTCACATTCCATTTACTATACTTTGTTCTAGTATTAGTTTAAGGGTGAGTTGTATAGTTTTATGGTTTTAGGATGGTTTTTGTTGATGACAAAGGGGGAGAAATATAAAATATGATAGTTAGGCATAGATTAAGGAGGAGTTATTAGTTTTAGGGGGGAGTTATTAGGATAGAAGTAATATTTTATAAACAAAGGTTGTCATCATCAAAACCATCATCTCAAGGACTAACATTATAGAGTGGAAGAAAAGCTTGAAAAAAGAAGAAGAAGAAGTGTACAAAAGTGAGAAAGTGGATGCTTATTCATAGAAAAGTTATGGATTTAAATAATATTTTGTAAAAAGACCAAAATATCCTTTACTTACATTTTAAACAACCTTATTTTTTCAAAACTTAACATCACATTTCAAATCATTACTTTATGTCATTTTCACTTAAGTATTAAGTAAAGAATATAATAATTATATTTGGTTTGATCTGATGTTTACTTTTTGCTTTGAAATGACATTTTGTCTTTTTGTGCTTACATTTTGTTAATTATATTTTAGCATTTTTTAAGTATGTTTAGTAAAAATAAACTTGATTAGTGAATTAATTTATACTTATACTATTTGAATATATGTTCCTATATAAGAAAATAAAGGTGCGACAACGTTGCGACAACTTTTAATCGACAAAACGTTGATTTTCGATAAAATGTTTTAGGTCACATTTTGACATTTTAGTTAAACTATTTCTTTATGTAACCAAAAATTAAAAATGAAATTTTTACTTATTTAAATAAATTAGAACATGTTTCTTTATATTTTTAAATCATATTTAAATAATATCAAAATCTCTAATACATGTATGTAAAACTGACAAAATGCGACAAAATTTGGTTATTTTTTTAAAACGATTATTAATATACTTTTAAATATTTTAATATAGTTTTATTATATTTATTAAATGTTTTCAATAAGATTTATCTTTTTAAATAAATATCTATACCTATTTATTTAAGCATTTATTTATTTTTAACAAAAGTTAACTTTTGTTGATTTGTTCTAAAATCCAAATTTATACTTTTTAAATTATTAACTATAAGAATAAATAATTTCTCTATTATTATATATTATATATAACTTATTTATTTAAGTTTTAAACCTTTTTAAATTTTAAACAAACGAAATCTCTCATTTTCAAAGTAGCGAAATTAAGGGACGTTACATTCTCCCCTACTTAAAAGAATTTCGTCCTCGAAATTACCCAAACAAAAGTTTGCCTAAAATATTTATCTTTATACTTAATTCCATATAATATACACAGATCATCGGTATGAAATATCTTATTCGATCTCCTATTCAATACACAACTTTATTTTCGAACTAGTATCGATCCCTTGATCCTTTAGTGCGGACTCTGATCAGGCTTCTAGATCAGAACCTTTGCTTTCCATACATAGCTCTCAACCATGACAGAAAAACCAAGTATCTAACCATAAACCCTCATCAATGTTCATTGTCAAAGATCGAGTGATAAATCCTTTTTTGAACCGATGTAAACACCTCAAAGTTCCATACTCGAATATTAGATCAAAATTTGTGCAATGAAATGATCTATATATAACATATATATTTATTAACTTTCAAAAACTTCCATAAAATTTTTATCTTAAGCTCAAACACTTTATAAAGGTGCTTCTTTATTTAATCCTTTCAATTATTTATTTCCAAATATTTTTATTAAAGGAAAATATTCAAAAGAAACCATTTTTCACTCAAAAGATAATTTATCTTTATAAAATAGTTTTTCCACAATCTTTTAACTCAGTATATTTCCTTTAACACTAATACTATTTATGAATCATTTCGTAAAACTATTACTTAAGTTTATTACATCTTATAATTTATGTAAATCAATCATATTTTAAATACTTAAGTCCAAATTCTTCATTTATGCTAGAATTCATTAATAAAACATTTTCTAGGTTATGATTACCTTTTTGAGGAGTCATTATTTTACTTAATTGTTAATGACTTAAATATTTTACTTAATTGTTAATTACTAATTTTCTAGTTTTGAAAAACAAGTTTTAAAACCACCCGTATTTATATCTCATACTCTTAAATCTTAAATCTTAAATCTTTTTTTTTTCTTTTTTTCTTTATAAATCAGATTTATAAATTATCCTATCTTATTTCATTTACTCAAAGTATTTCAATCCTTTAACAAAAGTTTTCATAAATTTCTAAGCTCTGAGTTAGGTATGAAACAAAAAATTTCGACGGTCCAAAATCGTCGAGAATTTTGTTTTATCTTATCAATAGTGATCCCAATTTATCTTTGGTTTAAACACTTTTATAAAGATTACTAATAATGATTCTCATTATTTCTTTAGCTTAAGAAAATTATATAGATCATGGAACTCCAAAACAATCCAAGGAACTGGGTACTACCAATAGTATCATATATCCTCTTAACAAGAAGAGTAATACTTAAGAGAAGTGCTTACCATCCGAACACATCTCTTGCCTATTTTTAGTTTATTTTCGAGCCAAACGAATTAGTTATCATAAAATACCTCTTTTTATTTGAAATAATACCATTTTCAAAATCCTTTAGAGATTACTGTATAAAAACTATTTTATAAATTCATTTTATCTTCATTTAAATTTCCATAATTCTTTTACTCAAATCTATATTCTCATTCCTCTTTTAATTATCTTTTTACACAATCATTTTCTATTACATTTTTATCTTATATGTTCATTCCTTAAAGAAATCTTATTATCAAATACCTTATAATCAAATTGTGAAATTCTAATCACAAGATGTTCATATTTAAATTTCACTAATCCTGATTTCTAACTATACAACTTTTCAATGTATATACTTTATATTCAAAATATAATCCAAGGTAAAATTATTTCATTTACCAATTTTTCAAAATCAGTGTGTCGGTTTGCCTTGTTTAAATGTTTAGGAACCCTCATCGATAACGATGATCAGGCGCATCGATCAGAATCCATAAATCACTCAACAGATAAATCAATACAAAATAATTTATTAGTCACTGACAAATATGCACATATATATTATACACTCAAACTCATTATAGGGTGTTACTAACCCTATCTTTAATTAGTTACTAATCCTAGGGCATCACTAACCCTATCTTTGATGAGTCTTTACCCCACCAAAGCCAAGGTTCTCGCTTAACCTTCAGCTCTGATACCAAATGTAACGAACGGTTTCTTTCGGACCTGCCCCGGTAGGCTTTTCAACCATCCCGCTACCCTTCTGCTTTTCAACATGGAGGCACTTTTGCTTTTCAACATGGAGGTGACTACATGTGGTACCTCGGAACTGCTTTTACGGCAAGCCTCTCAACTATCAACCAACCCTTTCACACTAGGGATATGCAAGGGTAAGATTCTAAGCTTTGTCACTGTTCACAACGTGAGAACCCCCTATCATGTTGAACATAATTAAGCAAATCCGATACTTGGTTCCTTCAAAGCCAATTATCGATTTAAAAGATGTTAAATTCATATGTGGATATCAATCATCAATCAATTACTTCATCTTTTATTTAAATCAAATATCTTTCTTAGATATATTTCTTCAATTTATTCCATTTTCTTTTCAAGGGTATATGGAATCATTAAGCCTCATTTATCAAATCATTTGATTTATTTAAACTTTACTTAAATCCTGGAATAATTTCAAATCATTTTTTCTTTTACTTAGGAAAACCTTTCCAAATCATTCAATAAATCTTAATCGAAGGTTTCTTTCTTAACTTTTAACTTAGGGAAAATATTCCTTTTTTATAATATCACTTTCCAAAACATCAATTTAATTTAAAGAATTATTCACTGTCCAAAATCATGAATATAATTCCTTTAATAAACTTTCACATTTAATTTATCAATTTCAATTGATTTCAGATTTACAAAATGGTGTTTATAAATTCCATTTACATTTTAAAAACTTCCATATACAAAATTTATTTACTAACAAATTCCATTTATATCTCATTTATAAGTCAAAAATCAATTATAAGTTAATTACTTATAAATGTCTAATTTACAAATTCATTCCTTTCAAATCTTATTATTTATAAAATCCATTACAAATTCTTTTCTAAATTTCAATTGCAAATCCATATATAAATTTGATTACAATCCCATTTCAAATATTTATAAAACACTTTTATAATTCCATTACTTTTATTTATAAAATATTAATTTTATAAATATTATATATAGACCATTTATAATAAATTAAACGAATTTGTTTCTTTTCTTTTCTTTCAGAAAAAACATAATTATGATCTTTCAGAGCATTCAAACTTTCCTTTCAATCTATTCCACCGCGGGCATAAAAAGAAAAAATATAGGTCAGGTAAGTTCAAGGCATTAGTAGCTCCATACCTAACCATGGTTAAACACCTTGTTTTTTCTTCTCAAGTCTCACAGGCGGGACAAATGTACTAGTCGCTTCCGCATACTCAGTTTGTTATTACATTTAATATTCTTCACTTTTTGTTTAAGTGGTATAAACAATTCCTCTTAACCGTTTATTCAGACTCTTATTAAAACTTTCAAATCATCATTACATTACTTAATTATTCCTTTAAAATCATTCACAAAAGATTTAGGAATGAATTGTAAAGTTTAAAATTCATATTAAAAAGATTATAGAATTCACAGCATAAAAGTGCTGCGGAAAGTGCTATATAAGCTTGTTTGATTTAAACAACTTTTTATTATTTGAAGATTCATATTTTCCCTTCCAAATCACTTTTAAACCAATTAAACAGATTTATCAAATTGATTTCATATTTTTAATCATTTGAAAATATCATTTATAAAGAAATCCATTTTTGGATTCCGAATTGCAAAACCGAGATGTTTTTAGAAAATTGTTTTGGACATATTTCAAACTCTACTTGATGAAATCCTATTTTTCTTTCTTCAATGAAGAACTATGGATATAATAGACTGGAAAATTCTTATCTCAAAGAATTCCGAGCTATATTCCACTTTATATGCTTATTTAACTTTTACGGCATGAAATCGCAAACTACCATTACGCGATGGCCTTTTTTGACCTATTTTTTTATTTCTTTTCAAACTTCATTTAAAACACTTTTAAATGTTTATAAAACATTTATAGAACATGTTAAACTTATTTTAAACAATATTTTTATATTTTATACTCATTTTTCATTTCATATTATAGTATCATATTATTATAATATCATTGTCAATCTTTTTAGATATTTTGAAATCATTAAGAGGCTAAATAATTTCCGCACACACATTTGTATGGATTTAATTCTCATTTAACTCACTACGCTTACTAACCATTTCTCTTATCATTTATCAAACTAAGTTATCATCCATATCACAAACATATAATCAACCATAATATCAACCAAGTTATCATCCAATATCAACCAATATTCAACGTATTAATTTCTAATTTAACATGTGTATTATCAACTTAAGTTTTATTAAAATAAAAATAAGATTTGAGTACTCACTTTTACCCAAAAGATTAACTTCCTACTAACATTCGTTTTAATCCAACACTTCACTAAATCCTTTTATCTTTATAATTCATCACCTAAACAACTCCACCTCACTTCCTAGTGCTCGGCCATCACCTTACTTCCACTTTCTCTCGACCATAAGTCATTCCCTCTTCCATAGGTTTGGCCTTCTCTTGATCTTCCTCTTCCTTCATCATTTCTTCACTTCTTAGATGCTAAACCATGTTTTAATAGTATTCTAAGGTCTTTGGCAAAATTTGGTGGTGTTTTGACTTAATTTGACATGGTTTTTAAAAAGTTAGTATGGAAATGGAAGATAAGAAGCCATTAGGAAGTGGAAAAAAAGCTTGAAAAAGGAAGAAGAAAAAGTATGAAAACCCAAGAAAGTGGATGCTTATTTATAGAAAAAGTTATGGATTAAAATAATATTTTGTAAAAAGACCAAAATACCCTTTACTTACTTTTAAGCAACCTTATTTTTTCAACACTTAACATCACATTTCAAATCATTACTTTGTGTCATTTTTACTTAAATATTAAGTAAAGAATATCATAATTATGTTTGGTTTGATTTGATGTTTACTTTTTGCTTTGAAATGACATGTTTGTCTTGTTGTGCTTACTTTTTGTTAATTATATTCTAGAATTTTCTACGTATGTTTAGTAAAAGTAAACTTGGCAAGTAAATTAATTAATACATATACTATTTGAATATATATTTCTATATAAGAAAATAAAGGTGTGACGACGTTACGATGAATTTTAATCGACAAAACGTTGATTTTCGACAAAATATTTTACGATCATATTTTGACGTTTTAGTTAAACTATTTATTTATGTAAACCAAATCTAAAAATAAACTTTTTACTTATTTAAGTAAATTAGAACATGTCTCTTTATATTTAAAATCATATTTACATAATATCAAAATCTCAAATTTTACAGTGTATGTAAAACTGACAATGCGACAAAATTTGGTTATTTTTGTAAAACGATTATTAACATACTTTTAAACTTTTTTAAACACTTTTATTATCTTTATTAAATGTTTTGAATAAGAATTATCTTTTAACATAAATATTTAAACCTATTTATTTAAGCATTTATTTATCTTTCTTTTTTTGAACAAAACTTTAACTTTTGTGGATTTGTTCTAAAATCCAAATTTATACTTTTCAAATTATTAATTATAAGAATAAATAATTTCTCTGTTATTATCTATTATATATAACTTATTTATTTAAGTTTTAAATCTTTTTAAATTTAAAACAAATGGAATCTCTCATTTTAGAAGTAGCAAAATTATGAGTCGTTACAATAAGACACTCAACAAACCAATCAACACACTATAAAACAGTTTTATATTCTCTAACAAGTACACACTCATATCTATTAATACACTCAAACTAATTCTGGGGTGCTACTAACCCTATCTCTAATGAGTATTTCCCACCAGAGCCAAGGTTCTCGCTTGACCTTCAGCTCTGATAACCCATGGTTCCTTACCCTATGAGTTGATAATAAATCACTCATGTTCAACCCAAATTGTACGAAAGAGCGAATAACTAGGGTAAAGAAGAAGAAAGAGATAGAAGAAAATAGAACACAAACACAGAATCTCACAATCACAGCGGAATAATATATAATAGATAATGACATGACTTTATACAAAAAGAAACTGCAACTGTTATTTATACATTACATCATCAGAGTACAATACATCAATAACCCAATACTGGACAGTTATACAACTTGTCCTCACAAATGCTGAATACAAAGCATACCATACACGGTGGAAAATAATCAGATACGTGAAATACGTCTTCATTATCCAGCTCATCTCTCGAGCTCCGTATCATTATATCCTAAATATGTAATACTCGATCTGACCCGAGCATTATAATAAAATAACTCCCGAAGTCAGTTTGGGAAACCTATGTGAGAAAACACACTCAAAATGAATTATTAAAGTTATCAAAATTCTTTAAAAATCAAGGGTATCTTGTAAGACAATGCCACACATAATACGATAGGTTTTCATCTTACGGCAACCGTACGACGCTTATTGAAGAATGAGTTCCATACGAATGACTAGGCACTGGGGTGCCACCTGTCACAGTACACGTCTAGAAAAGCGTACCGAGAACCACACCGTACGGTGCTTATTGGAGAATGAGTTTCATACGAATGACTAGGCACTGGGGTACCACCTGTCACAGTATATGTCTAGAACAGCATACCGAGGACCACACCGTTAAATTCCCCGCAAACCCAAGACCGTACTACTCCTAACCTGGATAGACCGAATATGCTATCACCTCGGGTATTCCCACCCTTTCCAAGCTCCTTCCATGAATGTAGTAATAATATCCGAAGGTGTCTTGAAAGGTGATAACATACCCTAGTTGGATACTACCCACGTAGCCTTGCTGCATCTCCCTTGCTTTTTAGTCATTCCCGGTTGATGAGGCTAGAGGATACGATTAACTTTTTTAAGGAATTTTCACTTTGAATGCTCATTGTCGTTCAATGACTATACTGACAGCATCCATCCATACAAGTCTGTTCGAGGTCCGAACGGAACCGAAGGCACTATCCCTACTACATCCATTTTGGAATAATCCTCAGGGTGTGTGGATGCGAATGGTTGAAAATATCAGAATGTTACAATAATAATTAACTTAATATAAACTGACTTAATTAATAACTAAATATACTTCAAACAATTTGAAACAACTAAATAATTAATTTTCTGAAATATTCTTATAATTAACAATTAAATATAATTCGAACAATTTGAAACAACTAAATAATTTTCTGAAATATTCTTAAACACTTTTAAATTTTCTAGTTAATACTTAAATTTCCCTTTTTTTTAAATAGGATTTTCTCAATAAAAATATACTTTCCAATTCCAATATAACTTGTCCAACATTTATAAATCTCACTCAATTTATTTCAAATTTTATTTACGTCCCAATTTCGTAATTTTCTTTCCACATTTCTAAAAATAAATCCACCATTTATTTTTAAACCAATTTACCCATCTCCTTATAAATCCTCGCCGTGAATTTATAACTTCAATCTATCCACTGATAATCACGTTACTTTATTTATAAAATTTGTTTATAAATTCCATAGTCTCATTTCCCGTTTATAATGGTTTCACAATACTTAATCGATTTTTAATCGATTCTAAATTAAATTCCATTTTTAAATCAATTCCTTAATCAACCCAACTGTATTCCAAAAACCCAGCCAATTCCAATTCCACTTTCTTTTCATGATTTGAAAATCTTATTTAAAGTCTAGTATAACAATTTCATATTTTATTCCCAAATTTCCACTTTATTTTTCTCAACCTATTTTAAATCTTGATTTTAAATCTTTTTCACTTAAAAAAATATTTCTTAAGTTTATTATTTAAAATCCTTTTATTTAAATTATTTCCAAAATCCCTATTTTTAATATTTCAAAATTATCAAGCCCAATTTTGAAATCAAAATATTTATTTTACCCAATATTCATTTCTTTAAAATAAATCCAAAATTTCACTAAAAATATTTTTACTTCCAATTTCTTTTAAATTTATTTCCAAATTTTATGATTTATTTTTTATATTTAAAAATACCAAAATCTTGGCCGAAACTACCAAGGTATCCAATAAATTTAAATTGCACTATAATCTACCACAGATTATTTAAACAGATCATATATCAATATTTATGAAATTAAATTCAACGTTTTTGAGGAATCCAGTTGTATCCCTCCAACCTGTTTTCCCTGCATCCATGGATGTAAATACAATATTAAAATACCAATCCCACTTCGAGGGGGATATCGCGGTATATAGGATCGTCCGCTATTATGTTGGGTGCATAGTGTCTCATCCGCTATATATATGTAGGAATATCAATCACTCCAATATATATACTACTATATATAATACCACATCCAACAGATAATAAGTTATCAATTCTGCAAATCAATCATAATTAATTTTAACAACTTAAAATTAATTATTGTAATCCAAAATTGAGTGAAATTAACTCACTTTTACTTCCAATCACTCTCGCATTCTGTTTTCGATTGAATGTGAATGTGTTTGAATTTTATATGAAAAATCAGCAAGCTCCAATCTTTATCCCACCTATTCAATAGCAAAAGGTTTCCCTACTACGGACCCAACGCGACTGACCACGTTGGATTTCGACTTAAAACGAATGAAATATTATTTTTACAAATATTTCAATTTTTGTAAAACAATTTATAACTAAATCTCCTTTTTTTATTATGAAAAAAACCCATACCACTGAAAACCAGCCCGGCCCACTTCCCCTCATCTTCATCCTTTCAAACTGCACACGAGATAACCCATGCAATGCATGCTGTTGTGCACTTACACGCCTCCGACGATCGACGAGACCACCAACCAATGCCACCATTGCACTCCTCACCTCGAGCACTTTGCTCCAGATCCATCGCCACCTCGTCCAGATTTTCGAAATAAAACGTGATACTCGCTTCCCCCTTCGACCTTGCCCAGATCTCGAATCTCCATAGGTGATCGCACGCCACCAAAACGACCACCAAGGTGCGCCACAACACCACACATCCAAGTCCAAGACTCGATTCACCCATTACTTCCCAAATCGAGAGAAATAGCAAACCCTAATTTCCACTGCATCTCGACATACACTATCGATCAACCCCCACTCGAAGCTGCACTCCACCATTTTCATATCAGATCGCTGCCCTTGGAAAAATTCGATTTTTAAAATTAATTTCATGATTTTTAAATTAATATAAGTGGAGAAATAATTTTTTTAATGGTTGCCATTTTTATTTTCACTGTAAATGCTTGGCTGTGTGTTCAAAAGAGGGAGGGGACGTTAGTTTTTGAACAGGATGTAGCGTGTTTGAAGGTATCTACAATAGCTCCAAAGTGAAGGGAAAAAAATTTGATGTGAATACGGTCAATTAATGTAAATATAAATATACATTATTTGAAATTTCAAAACATCTCGATTTCGTAGCTTGAAATCTCGACCTCCTATCGAGGCATGCCGCTAGACGTTTATAATGTTATACCCCTACTCCGATCGCAATGGAAAAAGTTTCGAGTCCTAATTCAATCGTATGGAGAAGATGAATTTTTGGACCCAATTACTATATTGAATTTTTGATACAAATTTCAGTGTGTTTATATACCATATGACTAAACGATAACTCCAAAAGCTATGAAATTTGAAATCCTATTACGGATCCAGTGGAACCGTTTCGTCGAATTCCAAGACTGTGCCTCGCAAGGCTATTTTTAAATGTGAATTTAAACGATATATTTTTAAAACTAAAAAAACACTTTTATTTTCAATTTAAAAAGTTTTATTATCTTCATTATGATAAATATAAATTGTATAAGCCTTTAAGTTATTTTTATCAATCTTAAAACTCAAGATTCACTATTTTAACCAATTTCCAATTATTAAATTCAATAATTTAATTATCCAATAAATGGTTATATTTGAAATTAAAGTTAAAAATTAACTATTAAATATTTAAAATCAATTATATATTCTAATTTCAAATATCCAAAATTCTAGGTAGTTACAGAGTAGCCCTGAAATGCTTTATGGGTAACCATTTCGGCTATGATTAATATTATTTGTATAATAGACACCGATGTAATATAAGATGATTTGATATGAAACGTTTTGGTTATCATAAGGTAAAAACAAGTCCGTGTTTATGTGTGGGCTTGTCTTACAGATACTTTTGTTTTGAAAGAAAAAGTTTGGTAGTTTAATAAATTCAGTTGAGTGTGTTTTATCACGCTGGTTTACCAAACCGATCCGGTCGTTCTTCCCTTTCAATGCTCGAGTCAGACCAAGTATATTTACAAGTTTAGATTGGTGCTTTTGGAGCTTCAACAGGAGAGCTGGAGATTTTCATTTTCGTATACATGTATCTGTTTATTTTACGCTGCATTGTTGTTGTATATTGTCAGCAATTGTAAGGATAGGTTATTATAACTGTCCAATGAAATGACAGTGCGGATCGTGCTATATGGAATTATACTATACTAGTGCGGAAATAAACTAAGATACTATAGCAATGTGAATAAGTAAAATAAAACAAGCACATCAGGAATTTTTATATTGGTTCGAACTCTCGTTCTACGTCTAGTCCCAGACTCTTTTTGGAATTAAAACTAGCAACCCTCACTTAACCCGGAGGAATAAGTTTACACTGCCTGAGCAACTGAACATGACTTCTACTGCCGAAGCAACCGAATAGGACTTGACCGTCTGAGCAACATATAGGACTTCTACCGCCTGAGCAACCGAACATGACTTCTTTACAAATAACAAATGTATCTGACTGTAATGTGTTCTTGAATAACACTGATAAGTCAATTAAGTACAATCTTCCTATAATCTTCATTTTTATGATATATAGTGTGATGTGCTTTGAGAAACATGGAAGATAAAGTGATCAGCGATCAGAGAATGTAACCAGTTTGAGTGCAGTTTGAAAATAGAGAATATATAGGAATTCAAGAATATTAAAAATAGATTCGATTAATTGTTCGTTGAATTTTGTAATCTATTTATAATGTATAAAGAGTTGCAACTATAGATGAAAAGTTATATTGAAAAGAACAGGTGCAACCATTGATTTTGAAAACGCTTCTCTTCGGTGAAGAGAAGCGTCTTTTCATGATAATAGCTGCTAAGAATATTCAGACTTCTGAATAAAATAATTCGGACTTCTGAATTAAGTTGAAATTCAAACAGCAAGGAAATAGGCTATTTCTGGCCTTATTCAGCCGTCTGAATATTTTCATTCAGACGTCTGAATATTGTGAAACCATAATATATTTTTCAACATTCAAACATCTGAATGACATTATTCAGACGTCTGAATTTAGCTTGTAACAAAAAATTACCGTAGCTCAGATGGTTAGAGCACTTGCCTTCTGAACTAGTGATCCGGGTTCGAGTCTCGCTCCATGCAATTTTTTGAAAACTTGATTTTTCATTAAAATATGAATGTATATGTATGTATACCATTTGGAGAAGATTTTAACATTTGTGAACTCTAGACACGACACTCTATGACTAATAATACTTTTGTTTGTCGCCTTCGTCTTGTCTCTATCGTGTATGTCTCTTCTTGTATCTTCATATACATACTTTCATCCTTTTTTGTACTGTGTATCTTCGTTTCTTTTTTATGCTCATGTACTTGCAAATTAGCTTAGAGATTCTTTGGAATAATTGTGTAGTTGTTTTCAATAAAATCCAACAATTAAGGTTCTAACATTCTTCCCCTTTTTGATGATGACAACTATAATTTTTTTTAAAATATTCATTTGATATATAAAATAATATTAATATGTTTAAAGCTCCTCCTAAGTATAACATCTCCCCCTAAGTATAATATCTCCCACTACCAATATGCATGTGAATTTCTCCCACTTTGTCATTATCAAAAAGAATAAGGGAATATAATAAATATAGTGGGATAAACTCAATACTAATTATGGAGAAAAAATAAATAGATTTTACCATATTTGCTGAAGTCCATATTTCATTTTAAGCACGTAATTCTATTAATCATATGGAACATTTTTTAAAATTCCAAAAACTATCATTTTCCTTTTGTTTCTCCGAGTACCTGCAATAAATAATAATCATTTTCGGTACCCACTTATTATGTTAGGGTTCAGGGGTTAGGTCTTGGGAGGCCATACCCATTTGAGTGTGGTTGAACCTTTATAAATATAATTTTCATTATTAACTACTATATCAAAATAATCATTAATGTATTTTTCTCTATTTTTCCAATTAACAGGAACCAAAATACTTGGATAATTTTTATTCATATTTCCAGTTAATAATTTTGTACTTCTAGAGAAATTATAAACATTATAGTTCATAGAAGTATTTGAATTTTTATAAAAACTGGATTTTAAAACTGGATTTAGGCTTTAATCGAAATTTAGTACTAGCACTAACATTTTTACCATACATGAAAGCGTATCTAGTGCTATTTCTATGATTAGTTTATTATATCCTAAACCACATTTATCATGTAAAGGTCTAGAACTAGATAAAATCATGTTTAAATCGTTTTAACCTTTATTGAATTTTGTGACTTCAGTGTTAAGTTTATAAAAACTAGCTTTAAAGTCACAATTATTATTTTCAAAAGAAATATTACTGTTTTTCAAAATATCAATTTTCTTATTTAATTCAGAATTCTCCCTTTTTAATGTACAGCTCTCATTTTTGAGAAGAAAATTTTGAAATTCTGAATTATCTAAAGAGGATTGTAATAAATCATTTTGTCTTTTCAAATCAAACATTTCTTTTGAAAATTTCTCTTTTTTTTCAAATGTGGTGTTTTGTTAATCTAGGGAATCTTTAATAGTTATAAATTTATTCTTTAAAACACCAAGTTGATTTTCTAAATCTAACTTCTCATTTTTCAATTTCTCGTTTTCAAGTTCAACAGATTTCATCTTTTGTAAAATAATAAAATTAAGCTCTGAAATCTTATTGCTTATACCGACTAATTCATTATTATCTTTTACTAAAATTTGTAAATCAGAAAATACCTTTTTGTAGTCCTTACTGGTGGCTTTGACAGGGATTTTGCCTGTTGTATTTCGACCGGATCGTTTTCTAGTCATTATTCCTTGATGTTCTGACGATCGATAGAATTCCAGGCTCTGATACCATATGAAAAGACAGTGTGGATCGTGCTATATGGAATTATACTATACTAGTGCAGAAATAAACAAAGATACTATAGCAATGTGAACAAGTAAAATAAAACAAGCACACCAGGAATTTTTATACTGGTTTGAACTCCCGTTCTACGGCTAGTCCCAGACTCCTTCGGGAATTAAAACTAGCAACCCTCACTTAACCCGGAGGAATAGGTTTACACTGCCTGAGCAACCGAACAGGACTTCTACCGCCTAAGAAACCGAATAGGACTTGACCGCCTGAGCAACAGAACAGGACTTTTACCACCTGAGCAACCGAATAGAACTTCTTTACAAATAACAAATATATCTAGCTATAGTGTGTTCTTGAATAACACTGATAAGTCAATTAAGTACAATCTTCCTATAATCTTCTCCTTTATGATATATAGTGTGATGTGCTTTGAGAATTGTGGAAGATAAAGTGATCAGCGATCAGAGAATGTAACCAGTTTGAGTGCAGTTTGAAAATAGAGAATATATAGGAATTCAAGAATATTAAAAATAGATTCGATTAATTGTTTGTTGAATTCTGTAATCTATTTATAATGTATAAAGAGTTGCAACTATAGATGAAAAGTTATATTGAAAAGAACATTGAAAAGAACAGGTGCAGCCATTGATTTTGAAAACATTTCTCTTCGGTAAAGAGAAGCGTCTATTCATGATAATAGCTGTTAAGAATATTCAGACTTCTGAATAAAATAATTCAGACTTTTTAATTAAGTTGAAATGCAAACAGCAAGGAAATAGGCTATATCTGGCTTTATTCGGCCGTCTGAATATTTTCATTCGGACTCTGAATATTGTGGAACCATTTTTGTTTCAGCATTATTCAGACGTCTGAATTTAGCCTATAATAAAAAATTACCATGGCTTAGATGGTTAGAGCACTTTCCTTTTGAACTAGTGACCCGGTTTCGAGTCTCACTCCATGCAATTTTTTGAAAACTTGATTTTTCATTTAAAATATGAATGTATATGTATGTATACCATTTGGAGAAGATTTTAACATTTATGAACTCTAGACACGGTACTCTATGACTAGTAATACTTTGTTTGTCAAATAATATTAATTTGTTGCCCTACATGTAGCTTTTTTACCAGTCCTGTCATGGCGTCTCTATCTCTTTTTTTGCCCTACCTGTAGCTTTCATTCACCAGTCCGGTTTCCTCCATTCTTTTCCCTCCCGCCAGTCCTTTCCTATGGTGTCACCTCTCCGCCCCGTCTTTCCCACTTCTTCCCCTTCGCCATCTTCCACCAGATCTGGCAGAGTCTTTATGGATCTGCCTCCTGCGTCCTCACGTATTTTGCCTCCAACTCTTTCTGGCGCTGAATTTCCTCCCCTGCCCATTCTAAAACATTCGTCTCATGCTGGTAATGTTTGTGATGGTTCGAGTTCTGTGGCCTCGTTGCCTATGGCTGGTGTAGTCAGTGTGTCGGAGATAGGTTGTGTGCCAACGCATGTTATTGAGAATGTTGTCTCTAATGGTGTTGGTGTGGTTATTGGCACTTCTGGACGCGAATTGCATACTGCTGTAGATGATTATTCGACCATTGATCCTTGCACCTCTGGTGTTCGGCTTAATGTTGAGGTGAATTGTGTATCCAATTTTTGTAACAAGCATGCTGATGTTTCCATTGACTCTGGCTCTGATGGTATTCCTGTCGTTGTGGAGCTTCCAGGTCCTACTCCTCTTTCCCAGGACTGTTCGAAAACTTGGTCTTCACTATTTAAATCTCTGTCCCGTAATGCGGGTGAATACAAACCAATTGATTTTGAAATAGCTGAGGAAAATGGAGTGACGATCCCTTCCCCTATTTTCATGCAAGCCGGTTTGGATTACTGGTCAGGCTACTTGGTTGGTTTCTTTTTGGACCCTAATCACCGCATTCATGATGTGGTGTCTATTTGTCGTAGGGCTTGGAAGCTTCGTGGTGCACTTCGTGTTAAGCTTGTTGACTCCATGTATTTCCTATTATTCTCCTCAGCCGACGATCATAGTCGTGTTCTTGAGGCTGAGCCTTCCTTTTTTGGTCGGCAACCATTTATTATTACTCCTTGGTCTCCTACGGTTGCTAGTGCACGTGAGCAAGTTCTTTCTATCCCCATTTGGGTATACTTTTCGCAAATTCCCTCTGCTCTTCAACCTTTGCTTGGTTTGAATTGGCTGGCTTGTAATGTAGGTAAATTGAAATGTTTTGACTCAAATAAGGTTGCGCGTGAAAAATTGATGTTCCCTAAGGCTCTGATTGAGATTTCCCCTACTAAGCCCCTTCCCTCCTCTATTCCTGTTCAGCTAGCTGTTGGGCATGTTGTGGAAGTCCGTGTTCGCTACGGTTGGGTTCCAGATATTTGTTCCTCCTGTCACTCCTTTGGCCACCTGTCTAACGCCTACTCGCACTCTGTTGTAACCGCGGGTGCACCTAAGATCCCTCTTCCTAGGCCTCCGCTCAGGAAATGGGTTCCTAAGGTTTCTTTTCAGGTTGCTCCTCCTCTTGCATCTCCTTTATCTGTCCCAGATCCGGCTCCCTGTATTGCACAGCCTGCTTCCCCTCCATCTTCTGTGGCGCCTTCTCATGATTCAGTGGTTCCTGTTCAGGTTCCTGTTACGCCACGTTTGCCTTTGGTCACTGGTAAAGTTTTTGCAATTCTTGTTGCTGCCCCTGTTCCTGGTCTGCCTTGTCCCTCTATTGTTTGGGATGATGCTGAGAGGTGTTGGGTTGATCATATTTTTTATATGAGATTTAACCCCTTGGATGATTCTTTCTTTAGATTTGTTTCTGATGATCATCTGGACCTTAGATGCCTTTATTATAGACCGACCGGTGACTCATTAGCTCTTGTTTTGGACGGTTATTTTGCGAGATCGAATTCTGTCTTACTTGCTGATACATCCTGGGATCTTTCCTTTGGGTACTCTTCTGATTCCGTGGCTTATGATCCTTGTCTTGCTTCCCATTTCCACCCCTATGCGGGTCTATTGGGGAATGTCCCTTTGGTGTCTTCCCAGGATTTAGTGGATGATGGTGATGCTACCAATTCGGAGGAGTAGTTGTTTTCGATATTCATATTGTAGTTGTGATATGTCTATCACACTCCTGTGTTGTTTTCTTTCTTTTTTTAGTAGTTAATGTGCTTTTACCTTTCTCCTGTACTTCAAATTTTTATTACGTTCGTAATAAAAAGTGGATGGTCCACTATAAAACCGGCTGGCCTTGCCCAAAAAAATAATACTTTGTTTGTCACCTTTGTCTTGTCTCTATCGTGTATATCTCTTCTTGTATCTCCATATACATACTTTCATCCTTTTTTGTACTGTATATCTTCACTTCTTTTTTATGTTCATGTACCTACAAATTAGCTTAGAAATTCTTTGAAATAATTGTATAGTTGTTGCCATTAAAATCCAACAATTGAGGTTTTAACATCCAGGCTGATAACTAGTGCTTGATTGTTGAACTCTGATTGATGTATGTATATACGGTTTCCCTTTTGTAAAGATCATTGATATGGTATTATATGTTTTCCACTGCGATGTGAGATTCTGTATTATTCTGTTTGATTCTTTCTTTTCTCTTTCTTCTCTTCTCTTCTTCTCTCTTCTTTTCTTTCTCATGACTTTTCGTCAGTCTGTACTTTTCGGGTCAGACATGTGTGGTTTATTGTCGATTCAAAGGGTATGGATTTGCATGTCGTCACAATGTGAGTAAAAAAATTATTGCATATGACAGTGTAGAGAAATATTTTATATATGAGAGTGATAATGAAAGTTGTATTTGAAAATGTAAGTAGAGTGATAGTGAAAGTTGTATTGTATTTGAATTTGATTTGAAATAAAATATTTGAATTTCATTCTATGAAAAATTATACATATTAGTCAATATTTATATGTTGTCAAATAGGAATTTCAAAAATGATATATGTATTAGACAACATTTCATTTTTTTATGCTAGTGCATATCAGATGATGAGGCATCTCTACGGTGTGATGTTGAATAAGATGACACGGGATTTAAAGACAGATAGGTATTCAATCAAATAACGGACCATATATGTCGTGTGATTTATTTTTTATCATAGTGAATACTAGGTAAACTTATTTCATTTACCAATCTATACAATACTGTGTCGATTGGTCTTGTTCAAGTGTTTAGAGATCTCTGTCAATAATGTTAGCTACTCTATCGACCAGGGTCCAGAATCAACTCAATGGAAAAATCAACATAATATAAAATATTCTTATAGCACAAAAAATATGCCCTCCCATATATATATATATGTATGTATGTATGTATGTATGTATGTATGTATGTATGTATGTATGTATGTATGTATGTATGTATGTATGTATGTATGTATATATGTATAGGGTTAGTAACAACATAGAATGAGTTTGAGTACTCATTCTAGGTTGTTACTAACCAAATTTCTAATGAGTTTATCCTACCAGGGCTAAGGTTTTCGCTTAACCTTCAGCTCTAATACCAACTATAACAACTAATCTTTTCGATCCTCAGAAGTTGACACCAATATATCCACGGTATTAACCGACCGAGCATTCGAGTGCAAAAAAGGTAGATTATTAGGGTGAAATAAAATAAAAGATGGAACAGAATCTAACAATGTGACGAGTAATATAATATACCAATGACCTTTACAAAAAAAAACTGTAATATGCATACATAAATCAACATAATTAACCTATCATCGGCCTAGATAGTTAAAACAATATGTCCTTACAAATGCTGATAAATACAAACAAGAACGAAATATCGAAAAATAAAATACGTGAATGCGTCTTGGAGGCATCCAGCTCATCTCCTTAAGCTCCAAAGTGTCCACGTAAATCTAAAAAATATGCTCGGACTGACGTGAGTACTATAAGAAATTAACGCCCACATCAATCTGGTAAACCAGTGTGGGAAAAATCTGATAAAATCATATGAATTTCTATATATATAAAACCCTTTGAAAATAAAGGTATCTCGTAAGACCACACTGTACATAAATAGGATGGGTTTAATTTACGATAGCCAAACCAATTTTATTAGAAAGTCCAATGATATTATAATAATATCTAAGGGTGGAAAATAAATATATAACATATCAGGAATGGTTACCCATAATTATATTCAATAGTATTAGGTTCTACAACTGAAACCATGAGGCACGTATTAGAGAATAGATTACTAATGGTAAGTTAAGGTACTACCTTCCATACAGTACACCTCTAGGAAAACTGTAGCCAAGGACCACATATGGACCCTCTCTAAGACCGAGCTGGCTACCCCTTTAACATGACATGCCAGATTACATCACCCCTCAGGCACCGAGGCTGCAAACATTGCCCCATGGTTTTCCCGCGCTTGCACCAAAATCCATAAAACTGAATTTTGATCAAGGAATGATGCTCCTAATGGTAGCTCACCACATAGCTCTATGAGTATTCCCTATTTTAGCCACTACCAGGTTGTGAGGCTTGTAAGGATATGCTTTTACCTTTTTCTCCTAGTAATTCCCACTTGGAATGCTAACACTGCCTTCAATTATTACTAGCATTCATCCATAAAGGTTTTTCAAGAAATGAACAAATCGAAGGACTACTTCTGCTACATCCATTTTGGAATCACTCTTAGGATTAGTAAAAAGTAGCTCTTGCACTTCAAAGAACTCCGTCTTTGATCTCATCATCTCGAACCTCTTCCAGTTCGTAGCATGCACATATGGCTTTGGAGTGGTTACGATTTCTAGTCATCTTATATAAGTACATTCCTCTACTTACCATTCACTCCAAAATCAAATCGATAATTCTAATAAACTCAACTCTGGTTCTTTTGGAAATAATCAAAAAATACATAAGAGCGAAGATCACCTCCTAACCATTTAAGTAGACAAACTTCCTTATCATTTGTCCTAAAAGAAAAAAAAAGGAGATTTATAAGCACGGTATAGTTTCATTGAAGATAATCATGCAATATAACCCTCGTATTTCTCCTAGATATTTCATATTTTGGTTAAGATTTGATGGTCGAGTATTTAACTATCAAACAGATAAAAAATCAAACATAGGTTTAATTTCATGTGGAATCCACTAAGCCCCTTTAATTAATCTTTCATTAATAAAATCTATTTTCAATTATTTGATTTAAAATACCTTCACAAAAGATTTATTCACAAACCAATTATACTTCTTTCAATACTTGGAAAAATATACATATATTCATTATACTATTATAAGCATATTCATAACATTAAGTAAGATTTTCCATTTTTCCAAAATCATATTAGATAGGTCAAAACAAATGTCATTTAAAATGTTGTTTACTATAAACCCAAACCAATATCCTACGGTGTTAAGTTTGAGAAGGATGTTTTCATACCACCATAATTAAGAAGGATTATTTGTTAATTTCATAAACTTAATTTTCATAAGTGATCCAATTCATATATGGAAATCATACTTTATATATCGAACGTCAATCTTCGATTTCAAACTTTAATTAACTATCCCTCGGATAACAATGAAGTCGTCCAAGTTGAGGTGTTATTCATCTCAAACATTGACTCAACAAATTTTTACCTTTCAGGATATGTGGAAGTTTTCCTACCTTGAAGTTTGTTGTTATAATAGAGAAATGATAGAAAACTTTAGAAAGGAGCAAGATAATATTTTAGGCAAAGAGAACTTCAATGCTATTTTTATTTAATGAAACGATACAATATAAAGCTAAAAGAAAATGATGATCCTAACATTTTGCCATGATATCAGCTAACAGTACTAAGAAAAAGTAATTATTTTGAAACATTCAACTAAACTATGCAGTCCTAAACACATCAACTAACACTCCTCCTTGTTTTAGGAACTGCATACACCAAGTTTTGTTCTAAAGAATTCAAACTTGCTGAATGGCAATGGCTTGGTGAAAACATCTGCAATTTGATCATCTGTTTTGCAGTAAACAAGAATGATAGCTCCCTTCTTTTGTACTTCTCTTAAAAAATATAACTTAATATTGAAGTGCTTGGTTTTTCCATGAAACATGGAATTATGAGATATTGCAATAGCAGCTTGATTGTCGATATGAATCCTTGTGCTTTCCTCTTGCTTCAAGTTGAGATCAATTAAAATCTTTCTCAGCCATAAAGCCTGATTAACAGCTGCTGTTGCAGCAATAAATTCTGCTTCGGCAGTAGATTGTGCCACAGTTTCTTGTTTCTTTGAGCTCCATATGAAAACACCGGAACCAAGTGTAAAGCAGTAGCCAGAAGTGCTTTTCATATCATTAGCGGAACCTCCCCAATCACTATCTGAGAAACCAACTAAATTGAACTCTTTGCTCCTCGTGAATTTTATACCAAAATCAAATATGCCTTTAACATATCTAAGCACTCTTTTAGAAGCATTAAGATGCCATTCACTTGCACAATGCATAAATCGAGACAAAATACTCACAGCATTCAAAATATCAGGTCGAGTTGCTGTAAGATACATCAAGAAGCCAATCAAGCTTCTGAAATATGCTTAATCAATCTTCTCGGTTCCATCTTCTTTGCAGAGCTTCTCTTTTGAGTTCATTGGAGTCACCATTTCTTTGCATTTTTCAAGTTTGAACTTCATCAGTATCTCCTTAGTATATTATTTTTGACATGTGAAAACTTCATATTCACTTTGTTTGATTTCCATTCCAAGAAAGAAAGTATCAATCCGAGATTTGTCATCTCAAAAAATTCCATCATCTCTTGCTTAAATTTGTCAACAGCACTTGTTTTGTTTCCTGTGACAAGCAAGTCATCGACATATAGTGAGATGATAAGAATGTCTACACCATTAAGCTTGACATATAATGTTGGTTCAGATGGACTTTTAATAAATCCCAAACTCTGAAAGTAATCATCAGTCCTGCTATAACAAGCCCTTGGAGCTTGCTTCAAACTGTAAAGAGCTTTTTTTAGAAGATAAACCTTGTCTTCATTATCTTGCTTTACATAGCCTTCCGGTTGTTCTACATAAATCTCCTCCTCTAAAAAACCGTTCAAGAACGCTGACTTGACATCTAATTGGTAAACTTTCCAATTATTTTGTGCTGAAATAGCAAGCAAAAGCCTGACAATGTCAAGTCTAGCGACGGGCGCAAATGTATTTGAGTAGTCCACACCGGGTATTTGAGCATATCCTTTGACTACTAACCTAGCTTTATACTTATTGATTGAGCCATCAACATTATGTTTTGTTCTGTACACCCACTTGACTCCAATCACCATTCTGCTTTGAGGACGATTAACCAACTCCCATGTTTTATTTTTTTCGATCATGAATAGCTCTTCCTTCATTGCAGTAACCCAACTTGGATTAGTCTTAGCTTCTTCATAATCATTAGGTTCACACACAGCAACATTGCATCTTTGGTAAACGTCAGAAAGTGGTCTTGTGCCCCTGATAGATATGTCATCCACCATTTCATTCTCCAAGTCTTTGATGCTTTGATCTTCTGCATTCAAGACAGGAAAATTGAGATTTGACACTTTTGGGGCTGAATCTACCTTCTTTGCATCATCCCAATTCCATTCTTCATCTTCCATAAAGTGCACATCTCTACTTACAATAATTTTTTCAGTTTGTGGATGGAAAATTTTATAAGCTTTTGCAACAGAACTATAACCAATAAAGATGTCTGGAAGTGCTCTTATATCTAATTTATCTCTTTTGACCTGCGGAACATGAGTGAAGCACAAACATCCAAATATTTTAAGGAAATTTAAAGATGGTTTATATCCATACCAAACCTCAAAAGGTGTTGTAACGTCCCGAAAATTCCGGATAGTTAGAAAAGAAGAAGAGATAGAAGAAGAAGAAACAGAAAAAAGACACAAAAACCTCACATTCGCAGCGGATCAAAATATAATATCACATAATAACAGTTTACAAAAAGGAACAGTATCAGTACATTTACATTTCTATATATCAGAGTTATAACATTTACACAATACAGGACAGTTATAAAACAACATGTCCTAGATATAATTACATATCACAACGGGTACGCTCCATACGTTCCAGCCATCCAGCTCGCCTTCCTGAGCTCCAGAACGTCCTTTCCTGAAAATCCGTAATACTTGGTCTGAACCGAGCATTACATCAAAGTAACACCCGGGTCAGGCTGGAAACCAGCGTGAGTAAACCCATCTAACAAGAATACAAAATCATACAACTAATATGAACCCGGGGTAACTTATCAATTTACAAGTTTACAAGTCGTAGTAGACATTACTTATTTCATACATCAAGTTCTAAGTACCAAAACTTAGATTAAATGGTCCAATTCACTTAAATCATTCCATTCCGGTTTATTGATTTCACATATCAATCTATAAAGAATCGAAGTGGTTTCGGATATTTACTAATACCCGACTCCATTCTTTTCGAATCCTATGTCCTTTAAACCCAAGTTGTCCAATTAAATACAATTCAACTTAAACTATTGAATAACACTTTTACACAAAAATTCCTAATTGATTGATAATCACATGGTCATCGTCCATTCAACAAATCATATCGCAAAGCAATTCATATCAGAGATATCAACCAAATCAAAAGCACCCATTATCATTTAATCATTAATAAGCAAGATTGATTACTTCCCTTAATTACATTAATTAATGATCCCCTAATTACTTTCACTAGTTAATTATTCTTAAATTTCATATAATAATTAACTTTTAACTTAATTACATTTATTAATTAATCTTGATTAATCACAATCGGAAAGTAACTTCCCTTAATTACTTCATCAATTAAACCAACTCCTTGATTAATTTTGATAAATTAATCCTTCAATTACACTGAGTAATCATTACTTAATTTCTTCCATCAAGTAATTATCGTTTAATTACTACCCATCAAGTAATTTTCTTTAATTAATTACATCTGGTAATTATCCACTAATTACTTCACTAAGTAATTATACCTCATTAATTACCTAAAGTAATTATACTTAACTCAACATCAATTTATTACTTTTAATTAATTAAACTGAATTAGCTAAAATTAACCACATCATCTAAGTTATGCTGAGTAATTAATTCCTTTAATTACTTCATTAAGTAATTATTCATAATAATTCCTTTATATTAAGTAATAACCTCTTGTTAATAGTTAATGAATAAATTACTTGATTAATTAATTAACAATAACTTAATTAATCCTTTATTACTTGATTAATTAATTATTAATCATTAATTAAGATCTAATCTTATCAATAAATGACTCTTAAATTACAAGCTAATTAATCTTAAACTCTTAAGTTCAAAACCCTTAATTACCTTAAGTAATTATCTATTTCATTAATTTGTTAATCACATTAATTATGCAATTAATTACCCTATTAATTAAATGCATACAAATCATTAAATTATAATCTTACTTTAGTAAACAATTTAAAATCAATTTAAAACCTTTAAATTTAAATAATACTTTTCTTATAAAAGAAACTTTTACAAAAGTTTAAACAAATTCCTTTTAAATTCACACCCTTTAAATTTTTACTTAATCATTAAAATTTGCTAAACACTTAAATTTATAAAAACTTAAATCTATTCTGAAACAAAGATTCATATCCAGATTCAAATCAAATTTAAACTTTGTTTAAAACATTCTTTATATTTCAATTCCTAATTTAAATTCAAATTTCATTAAAACATTTCTTTTTTTAATTTTTTTTAAACAATAAACCCCTTTAAAGTATTTTAAACAAATTTGAATTTCAAAACTTCATTTGTTTCCATCTTAAGATTCAAATTAACTTGAATCCATAATTTTAAATTTTAGATTTAAAACTTTATTTAAATTTTTGCTTTATACTTTAAAAATTCAGTTTTAATTTGAAAACAAAACACGTTTTCTAACCATGAATCAGAACTAACACTAGCTACAATTTGTTCAAGTCTAACGTAATCTAGCTCGAACAACACTAAAATAAAATCGAGTATCCTTCCTATTTGAAAACACTCAAACCTAGTACTGACGGGTTTATGTATAAACTTGAAACAACCATTCTCACCCGAGCCTTTATCCCAACTACTTCGAGTTCAATGATCTTCATCTTCGAGCAAAAACAAGAATAGCCCGAACCTCACTCCAACAAAACCACTCCTTCCTAAGTTCCTCACGAGCATGTCCTTATTAATTACACAGTATTTCTCTTTCAGACACAAGCATAAACCTGAGTCATTTCTCCCCGAGCACGAGCGTCACTTCGAGTTGCTCACATCCCATCCCTCTGACACACGAGTCCATCGTCGTGCACATGCACGGCCGTTTACCACTGGTCCGACGTACCTCACCGCCTACGGCAAGTCGCATGTCGACTCTACAATCGATTCAAAACATCGATTCGCCCTTATACTCCTCAAAACGAAAACGAGCAGTTTATATCAAACTGGAACTCACAACGTCACCTGAAATTGCCCCGGTCCTCTCCCTCTGACCACCGGAATCATTGCTATCCCGGCCTCGCAATCATTATCCATTTTCGAAGAAAATCCCTTAGTCTGATGAAGCTCGACCCATCATAGAAGATGCTCTGCCACTAATTACAAACTCGACCAAAACACTGAGTAGAACCCTAGTTTCCCCCAATTACGAATTCCTCATGAATGATACCCGCTTCCACTATTTTTCTCAGATACATCGATCTCCATTACAACCTCAACCCAAAGCTTGATCCCTAGAATCGATCCAGTCACTCAATAATTGCCCAATACAGTCATCAGGTCAACATCCAAATTCTGCCTCAGAACTAACTTAAAAATCCTGATTTTTACTCTAAAAATCATGTTTTACCAAGTTGATTTAAGATGTAAAATTTAATCAACTAATTTCAATACTTGTTTTTATCATGATTCTAAAAAATTTCACTGTAACTTCCTGATTCAGAAGATTTTCAAATAAATTCTTTTTGAATAAAATTTAAATCTTTATTCATGTTTAAATAATCCCACTACATTTGAAGATTCAGACTTAACAGTGATTTGTTAAGTAAATTTTTGAAATTTTTTGTTTAAAATTAGTCTGTAACTTGTAGATACAAAGAAGTATCAAGCAGATTGAACATGCACAGTTTTAAAACAATATAATACCAAGATTTCATTTATATATTTATACATGCAAGACATTCACTAGCTCAAAATTTTCTCATGCACAAATTTATCTTACTTAAATTTTCTGATTTAAAATCTACTCACAGGCATTTCTATAAAATAGAGTAAACTAGGTTAGATCACTCACCTTGAACAGAAGACAGAGCCATTTTGGAAAAATGCTTCTGTTTTTAAACCTGAGTTGCTTGATTTACAAACTTGCATCACGATGATCATCGACGCATCCAATTTTGACCTCCCAAACACCCAAACAATCACAAAATCAAAATTTAGGCATCTCGTACAATTCCAGTAATACACCTTCCCACCCGAAATTCCCTTGAACTCATAACGCCACCACCAGTGGTCATAGAATTCCGACCCCAACCTCATCAGACCTTCATGCCTCCAACACCCTAAGTACGAAGCTACTCGATGCGTCAGGGATGATACCGACATCCCAAATACGACCCCAACCCAAAATTAGGGATTAAAATAATTTCGATCGATTACCGATTCCACAGATGAAAAGAAACCCACTTGACATTTTTGCCGACTTCTCCGATCACCCCTCTATCACCAGTGACGACCACAACAAATCCATTCACTTAGATTGTCAGGGACAACCCCAAATACAAATTATAAACAAATACGAATTTCTCGTTCAAACCCATGCTAAAATTTTTGATCTTTCTTTCAAAAAAACAATTTTTTTGATAAGGTTTCAGTTTATATATTTGAATTTATAAACTAAGAGATTTGAGATTTCACTTATCTTGAACTTGCTCTGTTCTTTTGTTATTCCAGAGCAATTTACAATTTTGTTTTAACTTAAACAAATTTTTAAATTTTAGTTTACGATAAAACAAACAGTTTTCGTTAACATTCTAAATCCAAATAGCAAGTAGATCCTGAGATAATGATTTTTTTTATCAAAATTATGAGTTAGAAAAACACAGTACAGAGAAGACACAATCAATAGCATGCACACTATTCATTCCTATCTACAGCAGATTGCATACAATCATATATATATATATATATCTTTTTTTTTTCTTTTCTTTTTTTAACAATACTAACATGCATTCAGATTTTTATATTAATTTTTTTTATAAACAGGTTTTGGAACCCTGTGAATTCTGGAACAGAGCAAATGCACAGTCATATACTTTCACACATTTATACATTTATTTGTGTATATATGCAATCCTTCACAATCTTACTTCAAGCATATTTCCAAACACAAATCAAAATCCAGCTTTGAACGAATTTACTCACCTCTTTATTTGCAGAGAACAGAACTGCATTTTTTTTCCAGGCTTTTGTAATTTCACTTGCATGTTGAATTAAAATCTAAATCTTCCTTTGCATGTTGATGAATTAGTTCTCCTGCAGTTGATTACTGAGTTGTTCGATTGTACTTTGAAGATCTTGCATTTGATTTTCCATCTTACTTCTTCTTGTTTCCAGATTTCTTCATTTGTACAGATTTTACAGATTTTCTTGTTCTTTGGTTAATTATAAGCTTAACCTTTATCCTCTTATTCAACTCAGGGATTAATTTAAATCAATCAACTTGATATATTATTATTATTTCCCATCAGCAATTTAATTCCAACGATATTTGACCTTGTAATTTTATTTACATGAAACTGGTCTGAGAACAAGCCCTGAATGTTGTTCCCTATTACTTTTTCCTTCTTCACCTTAATTTCTTTTACATATCTTTAAAAAAATTCATTCAGGACAAACCCGGCCCACTTTTCCCCTCTTCTCCTTTTTATTAAATCTTAGCAAAATTCTGGCCATACGACTCGAGTCAACCCCTCTCTCTCTCTCTCTCTCTGGAACTACTTCGAGCCCAACCTCCATCTTCCCGTGCTTCGACCCGAGTGATTCGCGAGACATGACTACCACCAGTCACCGCGTGCACGTGTACACCGGAGACTCACCTCTCTGATCAAGAAATTTAAATCTCTGTAACACTCTTCAAATCAGTAACCCATACATTTCAAACAAATTGTAAAACCTGCAATACAAACAAAGCCTGTAGCTCCTCAAAATGCAAAATACAAACCTGCATGTAAAATCTGAAAATGCAAGATTCTGCATTTTTAAATCAAGTATGAAGCCTACATGTTCTTGTTTACTGAAACAAAGGGCTGTAAGATTGTGGATTAAGGAGTAAAGTCTGCATTCATAAATTTTCAATCTGGAAAGAAACTGTAAATCAAATCAAAACTGCATGCAAGGATTTTTCAAAATCTGGAAGCATTTTTAAAACAAGAAGTCTGCAAATTCTTCTTCAATCTACAACCTGGAAATTTGCATCTGCATACCCTTCAAGCTAGCATCAACATTTCAAAAATCTGGGCTCTGCATTTTAGTACAGGTGAGTAACTCATTTATAAATTTATTAAATAGGTAAAGTTGTTCATACTTTTAAATTTTGAAATGAACTTATATGAATGTTTGTGAATATTATACCTGTAATATATGCCTGTATACTTGATGATGACTGTTGCATGTCTGTGCTTCAAAATCCCAAACTCCTATTGATTCTTGAATTCTTTTCTTTGACTTGATTGTTGTTATGACTTAAACTTTTGAATAAAACATGTTTGTTTTAGAATAGTGTAAGTTTAAATTTTATATAAATTAATTAGAACTGTCTGTAACCTGAAAAATCAAGTTATACAGAGCAAATTAGCATAGAGTAAAATTCAAACTATATAATTTAATGTTTCAGGTTAATTAATAGAAACATCAAACAAATTAATGAATTTTAAATCAAATATTACAATTTATAGAATTTAAAACAAGGTGTAGTTTTGAATTTTCTGTATTTTCCATATTGGTTAATCACAGTTGATACATGCATTTGATTTGGTTGAAATTGTTTCTGGAGATAGTGTATCCATCATAGATTATAGGAAAAATGTTAGATTGAGTTGAAATTAAAATTTTAGATTGTAATTTGGGAATTACAGTTAGGAACCCTAGTTTTACTGGGTTTAAGAAAATTGAGTGCTGCGGCTTCAACAATGTATCGAGTTCAACCATGATTGGCGTGTTGATAGATGATGTATTGATGAAGTCATCGCCGGAGTATGGAGTGTGATGGTGGTCGGAGATGGGAGAATTTGATGTTGACAGGTTTGGTTGGGTTGTGATCTAGTGTTTTCAGGTTTTGGTTTTAATATGAATTCAAATTTGAGTTGAATGTTTGGGGATTTGAGGTTTGAAGATTGAAGTGAGATTACTGGCTGATGGGGGATGGCCGTTGATGGTGGCCAGTGATGGCCAGAGTTGATAATAGGTGCACAGGGAGGTGTGTGCAGGTTGGTATTTGTTTTTGGGTTAAGGGTTTTTTTTTTACCTCGGGATGGTCTAGGGTAATGGGAGTGGTGACTCGAAGCATTATGGCTTCTGACTCGAAGTAAAAGTATAGGGAGGTTCGAGTGTTTTTATTGTTTCAGGTTTTCAACTAGAAACAGAGCCTGTATACAGTTTTTTAAAATTAAAAACAAATTTAACTATAAACTAAACTTTAAACTAAAATTTAAAAACCTGAATTAAATTTGAATTCAATTAGTTTAAATCTTAGGTTTTGAATTTTGAAACTTTAGTTTGGTTTTAAGCTTAATCAGGAAATCTGTTACAGTGTTCAAATTTTAAAAGTTAAAATTCAAAATGTAAACTTAAATTTGAATTTGGGTTTTAAAACCTGAATCTAAAATATGAGTTCAAATAAGTTTGAATTCTGTTGTTTTTTTAAGAAATAATTTAAATTCAGGAAAATTTAAGTTTGTTTTTTTTAATAAAAACAGAAACTGTTTTCTGTTTTTAGATATAAAGTTTAAATTTCAAGTTGAAGTTTAAACTGGATTTTAAAATCTGAAATTTAATTTAAAATTAGATTATCTGAGATTTAAATTCATTTATGTTTTTAAATATAAATTTGATTTCAAACTCACAAGTGTAAATGCATATGTGTTTTGAATTTGAATTGAAAGGTTAAATTTTTAAATTAGAAAATTTAAAGTGAGTTTAAATCTGGGTTTTTAAATCTGGAATTAAATTTAAACTACAGTTTTTAAAATAAAGGTTTAAATTTAAATTACTTTAAAATGATTAAATGATTTGCATTTAATTGAAGATGTAGATTGTAGGAAGAGTTTTAAAGAGTTAAGTTAAATCTAGAATGAGTTAAAGTTTGTATTTCAATTTTGAAATTTAAAAGTAATTTTTAAATTGATTTGAATTCAAATTAAATTGTAATTTAAATTCTTTTAAACTTATTGATAAAGTAGATGTTTCTTTTAACATATAAGATAAAAAGTTTTGAATTGTTATAAAATCTTGTTTAAGATAAATTTGAATCTTAAGTTTAAAAAGGAAGTTAAATGGAATTTAAAGTAAATTTAAAAACATTTTGTTTTTAAATGCTTAACTAAGTAAGAAATGTTTATCTAAAGATAAATAAAAATTTAATGATTGGATTCATTAAATTATTAAGATAATTAAGATGAATAATTAATTATTTAATTAATTAATAATGTGGATGTTTAATTAAGTAATTAATAATTTTTAAGTTAATTAATTAGATTTGAGATTAATTAATTAAGGTTAGTTAATCTATAATTAAGGATGGTTAATTAAATTTTAATTAATGATTAAGATTTATTTAATCAAGTGATTAAAGATAATTAAGATTTTGATCAACACTTAATTAATTAATAATTAGAGATTAATTAAATTGTAATTAAATATTAATAAATTGATAATTAAAAATGATTTGTATAAGTTAACTCTTAATTAAGTAATTAAGAAATGTTAATGAAGGTCATTAACCTAAGATTATTTAACAATTAATTAATGTGATTAATTTTAATAATTAATTAGATTAATTAATTAATAATAATCAATTATTTAAGTTTAATTACTTAATGAATTAATTACTTGGTGTAATTAATTTGATTTATGTGATTAGTTTAGATTAATTAAGTTTAATTAATTTAAACATTTGTGGATTGTTGATAATTACTTTATGGATTTGTAATTACTTAAAGAAGTAATTAAATTAATAATTACTGGATGTAATTAAAGATATTAATTATGGAAGTAATTTAAATTACTTTGAAAATTAATCAAGGATTAATTGAGATAATTAATTAAGAGTAATTAATTTATGGGATGAGTAATTAAAGTAGTTAATTACTGAATGGTTATTAATCATGAGTGATTAATATTTATATGTGGATTAATTTAAGATTAATTACTTATGTAATTAATTTATATCTAGAGGTTGATTAAATGAAATCAGAAATCATTAATTAATTAATTAATGATGTAATTTGGAATTGATTAATTAAGGAATAATTAATGATGAATAAATGATTTAAGTAATTAATTTTAGTTAATTAATTAATTAAGCAATTACAAGTTAATTATTTGCAAAAGGTTTAATATAATTAACTTATGTAATTAATATTAAAGGCTGATTACTTATTGTAATTAGGGAATTATTAATCAGTAATGATTAATTGGAATGAATATTGAGATGATGATTTATAAATTGATTTGTAATCAATTGATGGTTAAGTTAAGCAGAATTTTAATAATGAAGTAATTAATTTAATTCATTTTAAATTAATTATAAATGGTGTGATCATTAGATCATTGCTTATGTTTGATGATAGGTATTGGTTGTCTTATATGGTTTGTAATCTCAGTTATGAGATGAGTAATGATTATTGATATGGATGCATTGGTTGCTTTTGAATGATAATATGGATTATCTGATTATGATATGAATTATCTATTGATGATAATGTTGATTATCTATTGTGTTGTGAATTATCTATCTGTGTGTATATAGATAATAAATTGAATTGTTTTAAACTTAAACAACTTGGACTTAAAAGACACGCTTTGGATTTCGATGAGACCGGGATCGGGTTTCCATATTTGGATATTCGAAAACCACATCGATTCCAATTAAACGTTAGGTCGTTAATCCAAGTGGAGCGAGTGAAGACTTGAGGTGTAAGGGCTATACGTCAGTATAACCCTGTAGGTGATTCCGTAATGAGTTGACGGAATAGTACTTATAGATTCGAGATGGTGATTCAGAGTGCAAGGGTTATTGTCGTTAACTCTGAGGGTGATTCCAAAATGAGTGTAACGAGATAATGCCTTCGGTTTCGTTCGAACCCGGAACGAACTTGTATGGATTGAATGCTTTCAGAACATCGTCAGGTGGACGATGAGCATTCTAAGTGATATGTCCTATTAAGGTAATCGTAGCCTCAAGCCTCATCAACCGGGAATGGCTAAAACAGGGGAGGTGTAGCAAATCTTCATGGGTAGCCCCCACTTGAGAGCAAGATTTATCCCTGTCTAGAGGTCCCTTTATTTTCGGCTTAGTGGTGCGGTTGCTGATCACAACTGCGGGGTGGTCTTGTTTGGAACTGTTCAGTAAGGAATGGGTCCGACTTTGTGTTGCAAGGGAGCGGGCGTACTTCTCGGTACAGTGATCTAGGCCACGTACTGTGACGAGCGGTACCCCAGTAGCCCAGCCATTGTATGGAATCCAAAATCCAATAAGTGCCAACGGTTTTGATTGTATTACCCACTTTTGTGGCTAGTAGCTGGAATTTAATCATGTAACAATTTCGGTTATTTCTTATTTACTTGAAAACCCTAGACACTATTATAATATCATCGGATTTCATATCAAATGTTTTGGTTAGCGTAAGGTAAAAACTTTTCCATGTTTATGTGTGAGAAGTCTTACGTGATACCTTTTCTTTTCAAAGGTTTTTCAAAGTTAAGCAACTTTAACCTGTTACTCACACTAGACCCATGTCTGACCCGGAGTTATTTCTGTTTTTCTTTTAACTCTTGGGTACTCATATTATATATGAGTAGTCAAGTGATTCGGGTTATCCTTGACGAAATCTGGAGGAGCTTTGGAGCAGGAGGATTCAGCGTGTAGATATAGTTAGAGTTTCCGCTGTGTGTTATTCTGTGTTGATGTTCTTGTCTTGTACTGTATTAGACAGAATGTTATAACTGTCTAAATTGAGATGTACAGATGTGTACTCTGATATATATGATACTATGTATATGTTCTATATTATATTTCAGTCGTTCCGCTGTGAGATTCTGATGTGTCGTTGTTCTTTCTTTTCTTTCTTTTCTTCTTCTATCTCTTTCTTTCTTAATTAGTGATGCGATTTTCTGGTGATAGAAAGTCGGGTCGCTACAGTTGGTATCAAATCACAGTACCGAGGAGTACGCCCGCTCCCTTGCAACACAAGGCCGGAATTATCCCTTACTGGATAGTCCCGAACAAGACCACCCCGTAGTTGGCGCGACCAACCACACACTAAACCGAAATATAAAGGGACCTCTAGACAGGGGTAAATCTCACTCTCAAGTGGGGGCTACCCACGAAGCCTTACTGCACCTCCCCTGTTTTAGCCATTCCTGGTTGATCTAGGCCACGTACTGTGACGGGCGGTACCCCAGTAGCCCTGCCATTGATGGAATCAAAAATCCAATAAGTGCCTGTACGGTTTTGATTGTGTCCAACTATGTTGGAACATGAGATGTAAGCATTCCAGCTATTTCTGTATTTTATTTTGAAATCCCTAGACACTATTATAATATCACTGGATTTCCTATCAAATGTTTTGGTTAGCGTAAGGAAAAACTTTTCCATGTTTTTGTGTGGGAAGTCTTACGTGATACCTTTTCTTTTCAAAGGTTTTCTAAAAGTTAAGCAATTTTAACCCGTTTACTCACACCAGACCCCTGTCTGACCCGAGTGTTTATTTTCTGTTTTATTAAACTCTTGGGTACTCATATTATGTATGAGTAGTCAAGTGGATCAGGTAAGCTTGACGACTTCTGGAGGAGATATTGAGTAGGAGGCTTCCACGTGTAGATATATATTGATTCCGCTGTGTTGTTGTATCTGTTTCTCTTGTGCTTGAGTTGTATGAATTAGACAGATGTTTATAACTGTCTAATATGTGTTGAATAAGTCATGTAACACAGATGTAATAAGATACTATGTAATATTTTATGAGATATATTATATTTTATTCGTTTCGCTGTGAGTTCTCTGATGTTGTTCTGTTTCTTCTTTCTCTTTCTTTTCTTCTTCTATCCCTTTCTTTCTTCAAGATGATGCGATTTCCTGGAGATAGGAAGTCGGGTCGTCGCATTTGTTATTTTAAAATAAGATCAAATGAAAGGGTCCTATTTCAAACAAGGGTTGTTTGAAATTTTAAAAGAATTTGTTTGGATTGAAAACCAAAGGTTGTTTAAATTTTAAAGTATAGCCTGGTTGGTTAAGGAATAAATATTTTTATGTATGGATATGCATAATATCAAAGGCGGTTTGAGATAAACTCTAAATATTGAATTTTAAATTGGGAATGAGATGTGAAAACCCAGAGTGATAAGTTTTTTTTGAACTTATAACTGGGAAAGAATTTTGAAATTTGAATAGGAATTCAAATTGTGTGAATTTGACTGAATTAAGTGAATTGAATTTAACTTGGAAAAAAAGTTAAATAAGTTAGAATGATCAATCTGATTTGAAAATGTAAAGATAAAATTAGAATTTAACTTGGAAAGTTAAATGGTTGATTGAAATTGAGAGTTTGTGTGATCTCAAAATAGGTTTGAGATCTAAAAATTTAAAATGAATGGATGTTTTAAAATAAATTAGATGATATCATCCTATTGTTGTTAAAAATCTTTAAGTTGTGAATTTGAAATTGTTTAAATGAATGAGAGATGGAGTATGGTAATCCATTGTTGAGATAAAAGGAAATCAAACTTTAATTTGAAATCAAGGGTATGGAATTACCTTGAACTAAAAATTTGAGTAATTGAATTTGTAACTTAAAATTGTTTGAAACTCTTACTTGAACCTTGTAATGAGTTAAGTAAAGATAATTTAAAATGTAATTTTGAGAATTGGACTCAGAATTAAATTGCTTAAAGATTTGGATTATTGATTTAAAAATAAAGGTTAATTTGATTTAAGAGGTTGAATCAACATTTGGGAATTTAACTCGAATTTATATAATTCGAGATGGTTTAAATTAGGAATTTGAATTGAAATTAGTTCAAATTGAATTTGATTTGAATTATTTAAAATTGTGATTGAAGATGTATAAGTATAAAATTCAAATGGAAAATTTGAATTGGATTAATTTGAAACGATTTGAAATTGAAGTGGGTTCAATTGAATGGATATTTGTCCAAAATGATTGGAATAACTTGGGATTGTAATTAAAGTTGAATAATTTTAAATTCAAATGGAATTTGAATTGAATTTGGGAAGAAATAGAGAATAAATTCAACTTAATTTGGAAATGGAGTATGAATTGGGATTAATTCAAACGGGAGTTGAAATGAATTGAAATTGGAACTAATTCAATTGAAATTTATCTGAATTAGAAGAATTTGAGATCAAAGTTGAATAAAGTGAAATTTGAAAAGAAACTGAGGTTAATTCAACTTGATTTGGGGTTGAATCAATTTCAACGGAAATTGAAGTTATTTAAATTGGAATTTGGTCAATTTAAATGGTAGAGAAAATTTAAATTGAATTGATGAGAATGGAGATTGGGAAGTGAACAGTTTTGACTCTGGACTATTAATATAAATTATTTTAATATAAACCTATTTTTCCAAGCTATTTATTATATATACAACCTTTCTTTTAAAAGCCAAACTATCTTATATTTGTTATACAATTATTTTTGAAACTACTAACAATTTTCTAACTATTCTATTTAATTACTATTTTATAGCTATTTTGCAATTATTTAAAATTTCTATGACTATTTAACTATTTTCCAATTATTTTACAATTACTGAACTATTTTACAGCTATTTTATAAACTAGTAAGTATTTTCCAACTACTTATCTATTTCTTTAATTGTTCAAGCTATTTTCTAAATAAACTGGACGGAGTTCAAACTGTTATTGGTTAAATACCCAACCGAGATAAGAATAGAGGTGATAATCCAAATGGATTGAAGCAATTGTGAGTAAGTGAATGAAAATCAAAGTGAATGTGAATAGAAATGGAATTAATTTGGCTAATAACCAATAAAGATAAATACGTACGGTGTACGTATGTTATTCTATTCGCATAGTGATTTGATCCAGATTCGAGCACAGTATTTCGAGATAGTTATATCGATCTGGGTGGGATTTTTCACTCGATTTTCGACGGCGAATCTGGATATGGATTGTTGATTGGTTCTGGATATTCTCTATCATAGCTATGACTATGCAAGAAGAATGACGGTTTCTGATCAAGAAACCAGATCTGTGTCTGCATTAGAAAGTCGGGTGAACGATACTAGTTCGGAAGTGAAATTGTGTGATCGAGTGAGCGATCAGATTGATATGGCGTACGAATGATATGTGATATGAGATGCTATGTGATATGATATGTTTTGCTTAAACTGTTTTCTTTTTTTTCTCTTTCTTCTTTCACTAACTATCTGGAAATTTCGAGATCGAAATTTTCCGGGTTGTTACAGGTGTTTTATCTCTCACTACTCTTGTTGGAAGCCTGTTTTGTAGGAAGACTGCAGTGCTTGCCGCTTCAGCCCAAAACTACTTTGGCAAGTTCTTCTCATATATCATACACCGTGTCATTTCTAGTATAAATCTATTCTGCCTTTCACTAACTCCATTTTGTTGTGGAGTGTACGGTGTGGTTAATTGATGTTGAATACCTTCTTCCTCGCAAAAACTATCAAATACTTCAGAAGTGTATTCCTTACCATTGTCTAAACGAAGAGTTTGAATTTTACAACCACTCTCATTCTCAACTCTGGCTTTGAATTTCCAAAACACTTGAGCTACTTCTGACTTGTTTTCAAAAAGAAAATCCAACACATACGTGAAAAATCATCAATGAATGCAACATAATAAAGACTACCATTCAGGGAAGGCGTTCTTTGTGGACCTGCAATGTCAGTATGTACTAATTGAAGCTTCTTTGTTGCCCTCCAAGTTGCCTTGGGAAACGGTTTTCGGCTTTGCTTCCCATATTGACATGTTTTGCAGTTTGGAATATGATCATCAAGTTCTGGAAGGTCATTTGCCATTTCCTTTGATTTCATTTGCAGCAGCCCCTGATGATGATAGTGTCCGAGTCTCTTGTGCCATAACTCGGTGATATTTTCTTTGATTTAAAGGCCGTATGCTCCTCGTCCAATAGATTTAGAGAAAAACTTTTTCCTTTCATTTTTACTTTAAAAATATCTTACCATTTTCATCTTTTATTAAACAACATTTGTCTTCGAATACAACTTTATTACCCCTTTCAATTACCTGACCAACACTTAACAGGTTTTGATCAATTTCAGGAACATACATGACATCAGAAATAAACTTAGTACCTGAACAAGTAGAGATTGCAATTGTTCCTTTTCCTTTCATAGCTATATATTTGCCATTTCCAACTCGAACTTTTAATGAACTTGTGTTGCTTAGTTCATGGAATAGATCCTTGTTATATGTCATATGGTTAGTACAACCACTGTCTATAAGCCAATTCTCATTTGACTCGATGCTAGAGAAACATGTACCAATCCTCCTCCTCTTGATCAGCAGTCTTTGCCTCTTCATTGCTCTCTTGATTTCTGTTTCTGCATATAACAACTTCATGCCCCATCTGATTACATTTGATGCACTTAGCATCAGGTCTTTTCCAGCATCTAAATGGAGGATGACCTTTCTTTCCGCAGTGTTGGCATGGTGGATAATTTCTCTTCAGATTTTTGTTCTTCCCCTTTGCAAAGGTATATGATGTACTTGCTCCATTTTCTTCAATATCCTCTTTTATATTTTCAGCCATATTTTGATGCTTGGCTGGTAAAGCTCCTTCGGTTGTTGTATCTTCCCTCATCAACTTTCTTTATTCTTGTGCTTGTAATGTATTTAGCAATTCTGCCAATGAAATTTTTGACAAATCTCTTGTATTTTCCAAGGTGGTGATGGTTGCTTCATACCTTTCAGGAACGGTAACAAGAATTTTTTCGACGATTCTCGAGTCAGTAAAATCTGATCCAAGAAGCCTCACTTTGTTTGCAATGCTAAGAAGTCTATCAGAATAATCTTTGATCATCTCCGAATCCTTCATTCGTTAAAGTTCGAATTCCCTAATCAAGTTAATGACTTGCATTCCTTTAATTCTTTCATCTCTTTCATACTCTTTCTTAAGATAATCTCATATCTCTTTTGTAGTCTTTAAGGACATGATGCGAGTGAAGATGGTGGATGAAACTGCAGCAAACAAGCAAGCCTTTGCCTTTGATTTCTTTGTTTTCTTTTCTTTTCGCAGTTTTATTTGTGCCAAGGTTGGATTGTTGGGAAGTTCAGGAATTTCATAGTCTTTTTCCACTGCTTCCCATAGATCCAGAGCTTCTAAGTAAGTCTTCATACGTACTGCCCAAATCTGGTAGTTGTTCCCATCAAACACTGTTGGAGCAAATGAAGAGAGACTATTAGCTTCAGTTTCCATGGCTTTTCAAACTCAAACACAAATCCCTTAAGAAGAAGCTTTGATACCAATTGTTGTTATAGCAGAGAAATGATAGAAAAATTTAGAAAGGAGCAAGATAATATTTTAGGCAAAGAGAACTCCAATGCTATTTTTATTTAATGAAACGATACAACATAAAGCTATAAGAAAATGATGATCCTAACATTTTGCCATGATATCAGCTAACAGTACTAAGAAAAAGTAATTATTTTGAAACATTCAACTAAACTATGCAGTCTTAAACACATCAGCTAACAAAGTTTAATGTCAAGTATATGGTTTCCAAACTCTTTTATTAAATTCTTCATTTAAAAATAATTCTCCTTTATAAAACAATTTATTATTTATATGTAGCCATTCCATTTTGCTATTCCAAATCGGAATAGCAAATCCTCCTATCTGCTTAATTTTCCTCCAAAGATAATAGGTGAATGAACAATTGAAGAAGAGATGTGAGTGTCTTCAAGTCTGGACTCACAGAGAACACAAAAGGTTACAACATTAATACCACTGTGTGCTAGGTTGGTAAGAATGTGTATAGCATTATTTAACACCTTCCAAAGCATAAAATTCAATTTTTCATTTGTAGTATGATTCCAAATTCTCATATACCAAGGACATCTCCGTTGTTTAGAGTTTCATTGAATGGCATTATAGACTTCACTTACGGTATAGTATTTCAAACCTTCAGTCCAACAATATTTTTTTGCATCGGCAAGAACATATGAAGAAAGGTTGAAAGGTCCTATCATTTGGTTGAAGAGGGAGCTGCCAGAAGTGGGGATTCTGATTAAGCCATCTCTTATGTAAGATGAACCTTTAACATCCATTGGAATACTACAGATCTGCCTAAAATCATATGGCAATATACTTTAAAGAATCAAACCTAGCCTCAGGCAAGGTACTTTCCAAAAATTTTGATCATTGGAGTAACATAGTTTGATCTGCATATGTGGGAGAAGAGTGTTCCTTATCTTTAACATTTTTTTCCACACCCAGCCGTTTTCTTGTTTGGATTCAACAAGCCAGAAATCGCCGTCCTTCAAATTATGTTCTCTACTCTACTTCACCCAAAGTGTATCTTCATTGTTGATTAGATTATTAAAATGTTTGGATAGAGCTGCAATATTCCAATTCCTTAAACTTTTAATTCCAAACACTCTATTATGTTTAGATATCTCAAGTTTGCTAAAATCAATATGGGATAGCTTCCTTGACTAAATGTCACCCGACTAGAGAAATCTGATAATAGCAGTTCTAATCACGCTGATTAGTTTATTGGGAAGAATAAAGGTTCTACTCCATTACATGGTCATAGAGTGAATGATTGAGTTAATGATAACTAATCAGCCTGGTTGAGAGAGAAACTTGTTTTGCCATTTTGACATTACAACAGCAATTTTCTCATAGAGGAGTATGCATTATGAAATAATAAGTCATTTAATGGCTAAAGGAATACCAAGATATGACATACCAGGCTACATTGGAGGCATTTCAGTGATTGAGAACCAGTTCATAATAAGATGATATGGCAAGCCAGCTATTAATATATGTGACTTTTGAGGGTTTATCTTTAACCCAGAGAAGGGATGTAATCTTCTGAAAGTTTCCATTATGATCTCAAGTAATTGAACAGCTGGTTTAATGAAAATGATAAGGTCATCAACAAAGACAAGTAAGGTTACGAGAGGGGACTTGCATTTAGGATGAAGGATAAATTTCCTTAATTCAACTTGCTTTGAAAGAGCTATGGTGAGGGTATCCATCAACAAAATGAACAAGTAAGAAGAAATGGGATCCCCTTATCTCAGTCCATTTCTACCATGAAAATAGCCTACATTATGAGCATTAAATACCAGGATGTATCTGACAGTTGATATACATTGAAAAATCCAATTAGAGAACTTTAGTGGGAAATTCATTTTCTTGAGAGTGTGCATAAGAGCATCCCAGTTTATAGTATCATAGGCCTTCATTATATCTATCTTTAACATAACTCTTGGGGAGATATATAGGGAAGAGTGGCCATTTAACAATTTATGAGTTAGAGGTACATTATCAAGAAAATTTCTTCCAGGAAGGTAAGCAGCTTGATTGGAAGAAATAATAGGGTTTAACACATTTTTCAATCTATTAGCAAGTATCCTAGAATCGCTTTTGTATATGGTATTGCAACAAGAAACAGGTCTGAATTGAGAAACATCAGCATGAGGAGTTACATTAGGAATGAGAGCAAGATTGTTAGAGTTGATAGAGCTTAGAATTTTACCCGGAGTAAAGAAGTTAAGCACATCAGTGGCCAGCAATGTATGAAAAAGGTAGCATTGAACTCATTAGGGCCCCCTACAAGTAGTATTTATCATGGTGAAGATAGAGTTCTTAATATCATCATCAGTAACAGGTTATAAAAGAAGGTTTTGCATAGCCAGGGAGAGGGTGGGGAGTTTTATATATTCAAAGAAAAGAGGCATCAACAATGCCTACGGATTGACTTCCAAGCAAACAGGTGAAGTGGTGTAAAAAAGCTTTATCAATTGCAGAAGGGGTAATATGTGTAATTCCAGCACTATCATTAATTTAATGCATATAAGATTTTGATTGCTTAATCTTAAAGGAGGCATGAAAAAAAAATCTTTCTTTCACCATCCAAATTCCAATTTTCTCTGAGTTTCTGCATTGTCATTCTTGATACTGATGAGAGAACTTCTTCATATTGGGCAACAAGGATGGTTTCAATGTGATTGAGGTTAGGGTCTTGTGTAGGAGACATTATTTGAAATTGAACTTGTTTATGTTTCTGTTTGACTCCAGCTGAAAGTTTGTCACCTGATCCATAAATTTATTATGACCGTGTTCTCAAGGCAGCTTTTGTATTCTTTAATCTTTATTGAAGGATTAGCATGGGGTTGCCATAAGCATCTTGTTTCCAAGCATCATTAACAATCTTCACGATGGAGTTGTTAGTTATCCAAACATCAAAAAATTTGAAATTGACTTTTTTTTATGACGACATATCCAAAAGCAAGAATTAGGAGGCAGTGATCAGAGAGAAAAAGCATTTGAATTTTAATGGCGGGATATTGAGAGATGTTATGAAATTAGAGAAGGCATGATCAATTTTGGTTAAGGTATGAATTCCAGTTTTACTCTTGTTATTCCAAGTAAAGGCTGAACCAGAAGAAGTTATGTCAATGAGTGATGCATTGTTTATTGTTTCATTTAGAGCAAGCTCTCTAAGTGTGAGAGGGTTACAACCAGATTTATGGATGGATAGATAAGAGTAGTTGAAGTCACCTATAATAATCCAAGGATGTAAATTTTGCCTAAAATGAGGGAGATATTGGTGAAGTTCCTGCCTTTGAGTGTATGAGTTGTAAGCATATATGAAATTGAAGAACATAGAGGTTGAAGTTGGGGTATGTATAACATGAGAGTGAATGAATTGTCTATGAGAGATGATGGGGATTAAAACAAAGATTGAGGTGTTATATAGGACAAGAATTCTAACATAATAAGCTTGTAAATGATTGGAGATGAATTTTCAGTTGGAGTTTATATGGTTTGAAGCATTTTGAGAGAGGGAAAGGTCAAGCTTTGTTACAGATAAGGAAGTGAGGGAGAGATTTTGTTCAGAGATCAGATTTTTTTTTTATTTGGTCTAATTTTTTTTCATGCGGGCACCTCTAATATTCCAAGTAGCAATTTTATGCAACATTAAATATGTTATACTTCTAGTGTACTAAAACAGATAGCACGTAGCAATAAACTCGTCGCACAAGTTTATAAATTATTATAACAGTATGAACGTTGTAAATAAGTTACAACAACAGCGTTATACTATTTTGAACAAATAGTATAACCAGAATAAAGAATAAAATATAGAATAATGTATATAAATATACAAATAGTCTAGAATTCTAACCGGATTATGTCTGAGGCTTGTCGTAACGATCTCCTTAAGAATTTTATTTCAAAATTCTCTCAAGATACAACAGACGTATTCTGTTCGAGATTGTAATGAGTATATCACTCTGTGATTTAGAGTATGGTAGCAGAAGAGAAGAAGAAGATTCGGATTCTGAAAATGAGTTAGAAAAGTGATCGGTTTTCCTTCTTATTTATAGTTGGTCCGTATCTCTTCCGAACGGTCGTGTCTGCACCCGTTCGCTCAAACAGTCGCGTCTGTACCTCTTAATACAGTCACATCTGTTCACCCGCTACTGTTTCGCCCGCGCCTCTTCAGTCGGATCGCACCCACTCGCGCCACATCTGTTCGCCCGCGTCCGCTTCAATCATTTCGAACTTGTTTGCTTCTAACGGGTCGCACCCGCTCGCTTCAGAAGTCGCACCTCCTCAGCAATCCGTTTATGAACAGTCGTGTCCGTTCGTATAGCCTACAACTGTTAAAAAGCCTGGTCCAGTTGCAGTAAAAATACGAGTATCATATTATACCCAAACCCAAACCAGACTCGGCCCGGTTCGGTCGGACGGACGGCGGCGGCGCGCGTGTGTGGTGAAGATGCATGATCTCTCTCCTCACAATGAAACATACATTTGGAAGCCTCAGGCCCCCAACCTCCACTTGAGAAAGCTATTAATATACCTTGCTTTTTTAGTATATTAAGCGATGTGGGACTTTATGTATTTTTCATTCATTTTGTTCTATAAGAATTCCAACAATCCCCCACATAAATGATAATATACATATCCCTCACACAAAGCGAAATATCACAGAGTACATATGGAATAATGCTTTATCGTGGATAAGTAGATACTTCACTTTGAACTTTCCCTAATTAAAACTTATCGGATCTACTTGGCTAATCGGTGAATTATTTCATCTTGAACCGTCGGCCTTTATTGTATATCCAGACAATAAGCTTTGCGAAGCATTGATTCCCTTCTCATCCAATCTCTTGGTTGTGTTCATTTTGGTCCTGAACAATTTTTGGTTCTGCGAGTGTTTTAGAGAATAAAAGCCTTTTAATATTCTTATAGAGCCGACCCAGCTCACACTAACATAGGTGATCGCAACCATTAAGAGTATCCTACATATACCCCACTTGTATTTTCAAGATATGATCATCATTAAAAAACATAGTTTTAACCTTTAAATACTTCTGTAGGCATGCATTTATATTTTGCACCATAGGAATGGAGTAGGATCAAGTCCAGACAAATGCATTATTTCTTGAGTTACTTATAACTGGTTTGCCTATTGATCCTAGTCCGTGGGATCTCCAGTCGCTAGGATAGGTTTCCGTATAAGGTAACTCTTGTTGGTTTAGGCTTTTAAACTCATTCCCCTCGATACGCAGTCTATTTTCTCTCTTGATAAACCTTTAGTAAATGGATCCGCTAGGTTATCGTTTGTTCTCACATAATCAATGGAAATAGTTCCATTAGAGAGTAACTGCCTAACTGTGTTATGGAGACGACGTATGTGTCGTGATTTGCCATTATACACAAAGTTTTTCGCTCTACTTAGCGCTGCTTGGTTATCGCAGTGAGTACATATGGCCGTCACAGGTTTGGGCCAAAATGAAAAACTCAGATTCCATGACACTGCTGCTCCTGCAAGGGTAAAGATATAACCAATTGTGGATTTTGATTCCTCTAAATCTGCAATCCAGTTTACATCACTATAACCTTCTAATATTGCAGGATATTTTCCATAATGTAAGAAAAAGTTAGTGGTATTCTTTAAATATCCCAACACTCTCATAAGTGCTTTCTTAGGAGACGGAACTGGAACTTTTTCCAAGCACTCCCACACTTTGAGGTATTTAAACTTGGTTTGTGTCCTTTCCATAACTCATATGGAATTGTAACCATTTTATTGTGGCGAATATGGTGATGTTGTTTGATGAATTATTATATTTCTGCACAGAACTGTTCAAACGGTGATTCATATTCTCCACCTCGATCAGAGCTTAATATCTTGATCTTTCTATTTAACTGATTTTCTACCTCAGTTTTGTATTCTTCAATTTTGGGAAATTTATGTATCCTAATCTATCATGCCATAGTAAAATATCGTGTTCAAGCACATAAGAAACTTCAATTTTATTAACAGCGAATACATAGTTTTTATTGCCAACAACGGCTACATTTGCCTTAAATAGGCCATCAAGCTGAGAAATCGGACTCGTCCATTTCCATGTTGTCAACTATATTCGCCTCTGAGTTGCGTTCCTTCTTGTGTCTGCAATCTCTAACGGCGTGTCCCATTTTGCCACAAACCCAACATTCACCATTAAACTTCTTGGTTTGTTTGTTGTCTTTGGATTTGTTTTCAGGAGCTTTCCTTTTCTTCTGGAAATTCCTCTTTTTGTTTTTGGTCTTTGACCCTTCAGCCACAAATGCCTCATCGCTTTGTTTTGTTATTCCACGGTTATCTGCCTCAATTTTCAATCGGACTATGAGATCCTATAAAGAGATTTCCTTCTTTTTATACTTTAGATAATTGCGGTAATCTCTCTATGAGGGCGGTAGTTTTCCCGTGAGGGCTTCAACCAAAAACGATTCTCCAACCTTATGACATTCCGCTTCGAGTACATGAATGATGATTTGCAGTTCATGCAGTTGAGCAGTCACCAGTTTGGAGTCAACCATCTTGTAGTCCATGAATTTGTCTACAATGAATTTCTTAAGACTGATATTTGCGTCTTATACTTTATGGTAAGTGCATTCCAGAGTTCTTTTGATGTCTTTAAAGGCTGATATACTTTGTATAGCACCTTGTCGAGAGAATTCAGAATATAGTTTTTGCATAAAAAATGGGAATGCTTTCACGTATTCACCTCTGCTTTCTTGCCTGGTGCAGGAATCGGTTCCTCCTCATCGAGGTACTTTTGCAGACCGAGTGTGGTGAGATAAAACAACATCCGATTCTGCCATGTCAAGAAATCATCACCACCTCCCTTGAACGGTTCAGGTCTGTTGTGAGTAGAATTCTTTGAAAATTCTACTGTTGCCATCTCTGACATAATCCGGTTAGAATTCTAGACAATTTGTATATTTATATACATTATTCTATAGTCTATTCTTTATTCTGCTTATACTATTTGTTCAAAATAGTATAACGCTGTTGTTGTAACTTATTTACAACGTTCATACTGTTATAATAATTTATACAGAATTCCAGTGTAGTGGAAATCTAATTTATAAACTTGTGCGACGAGTTTATTGTAGCGTGCTATCTGTTTTAGTACACTAGACGTATAACATCTTAAGAATTTTATTTCAAAATTCTCCCAAGATACAACAGACGTATTCTGCTCGAGATTGTAATGAGTATATCACTCTGTGATTTAGAGTATGGTAGCAGAAGAGAAGAAGAAGATTCGGATTCTGAAAATGAGTTAGGTAAGTGATCAGTTTTCCTTCTTATTTATACTTGGTCCGTATCTCTTCCGAACGGTCGTGTCTGCGCCCGTTCGCTCGAACATTCACGTCTGTACCTCTTCGTACAGTCACATCTGTTCACCCGCTACTGTTTCGCCCGCGCCTCTTCAGTCAGGTCGCACCCGCTCGCGCCACATATGGTCGTCCGCGTTCGCTTCAATCGGTTCGCACATGTCTGCTTCTAACGGGTCGCACCCGCTCGCTTCAGAAGTCGCACCTCCTCAGCAATCCGCTTATGAACAGTCGCGTCCGTTCGTATAGCCTGCAACTATTAAAAAGCCCGGTCCAGTTGCATTAAAAATACGAGTATCATATTAGACCCAAACCCAAACCCGACCCGGCCCGGTTCGGTAGGACGGTGGCGGCGCGCGCGCGCGTGTGTGGTGGAGATGCATGATCTCCTTCCTCACAACGAAGCATACATTTGGGAGCCCCATGCCCCCAACCTCCAATTGAGAAAGCTATTAATATACCTGGCTTTCTTAGTATATTAAGCGATGTGGGACTTTATGTATTTTCCATTCATTTTGTTCTATAGGAATTCCAACAATCCCCCACATGAATGATAATATACATATCCCCCACATAAAGCGAAATATCATAGAGTACATATGGAATAATGCTTTATCGTGGATAAGTAGATATTTCACTTTGAACTTTCCCTAGTGAAAACTTATCGAATCTACTTGGCTAATCGGTGAATTATTTCATCTTGAACCGTCGGCCTTTATTGTATATCCAGACAATAAGCTTTACGAAGCATTGATTCCCTTCTCATCCAATCTCTTGGTTGTGTTCATTTTGGTCCTGAACAATTTTTGGTTTTGCGGGTGTTTAGAGAATAAAAGCCTTTAATATTCTCATAGAGCCGACCCAGCTCACACTAACATAGGTGATCGCAACCATTAAGAATATCCTACATATACCCCACTTGTTATTTTCAAGATATGGTCATCATTAAAAACATACTTTTAACCTTTAAATACTTCTATAGGCATGCATTAATATTTTGCACCATAGGAATGGAGTAGGATCAAGTCTAGACAAATGCATTACTTCTTGAGTTACTCATAACTGGTTTTCCTATTGATCCTAGTTCGTGGGATCTCCGGTCGCTGGGATAGGTTTCTGTATAAGGTAAATGTTGTTGGTTTAGGCTTTTAAACTCATTCCCCTCGATGCGCAGTCAATTCTCTCTATTGATAAACCTTTAGTAAATGGATCTGCTAGGTTATCATTTGTTCTCACATAATCAATGGAAATAGTTCTATTAGAGAGTAACTGCCTAACTCTGTTATGGCGACGACGTATGTTTCGTGATTTGCCATTATACACGAAGTTATTCGCTCTACTTAGCGCTGCTTGATTATCGCAGTGAGTACATATGGCCGTCACAGGTTTGGGCCAAAATGAAAAACTCGGATTCCATGACACTGCTGCTCCTGCAAGGGTAAAGATATAACCAATTGTGGATTTTGATTCCTCTGAATCTGCAATCCAGTTTGCATCACTATATTCTTCTAATATTGCAGGATATTTTCCTTAATGTAAGGAAAAGTTAGCGGTATTCTTTAAATATCCCAACACTCTCATTAGTGCTTTCTTAGGAGACGGAACTGGAATTTTTTCCAAGCACCCCGACACTTTGAGGTATTTAAACTTGGTTTGTGTCCTTTCCATAACTCATATGGAATTGTAACCATTTTATTGTGGAGAATATGGTGATGTTGTTTGATGAATTATTCTATTTTCTACGCGGAACTGTTCAAACGGTGATTCATATTCTCCACCTCGATCAGAGCTTAATATCTTGATCTTCCTATTTAACTGATTTTCTACCTCAGTTTTGTATTCTTCAATTTTGGGAAATTTATGTATCCTAATCTATCATGCCATAGTAAAATATCGTGTTCAAGCAAATAAGAAACTTCAATTTTATTAACAGCACAATTAGAATACATAGTTTTTATTGCCAACAACGGCTACATTTGCCTTAAATAGGCCATCATGCTGAGAAATCGGACTCGTCCATTTCCATGTTGTCAACTATATTCGCCTCTGAGTTGCGTTCCTTCTTGTGTCTGCAATCTCTAGCGGCGTGTCCCATTTTGTCACAAACCCAACATTCACCATTAAATTTCTTGGTTTGTTTGTTGTCTTTGGATTTGTTTTTAGGAGCTTTCCTTTTCTTCTGGAAATTCCACCTTTTGTTTTTGGTCTTTGACCCTTCAGCCACAAATGCCTCATCGCTTTGTTTTGTTATTCCACGGTTATCTGCCTCAATTTTCAATCGGACTATGAGATCCTGTAAAGAGATTTCCTTCTTTTTACGCTTTAGATAATTGTGGTAATCTCTCTATGATGGCGGCAGTTTTCCCATGATGGCTTCAACCAAAAACGATTCTCCAACCTTATAACCTTCCGCTTTGAGTTCATGAACGATGATTTGCAGTTCATGCAGTTGAGCAGTCACCGGTTTGGAGTCAACCATCTTGTAGTCCATGAATTTGTCTACAATGAATTTCTTAAGACTTATATTCTACGTCTTATACTTTGTGGTAAGTGCATTCCAGAGTTCTTTTGATGTATTTAAAGGCTGATATACTTTGTATAGCTCCTTGTCGAGACAATTCAGAATTTAGTTTCTGCATAAAAATCGGAATGCTTCCACGTATTCACCTTTGCTTCCTTGCCTGGTGCAGGATTCGGTTCCTCCTCATCGAGGTACTTTTGCATACCGAGTGTGGTGAGATAAAACAACATCTGATTCTGCCATGTCAAGAAATCATCACCATCTCCCTTGAACGGTTCATATCTGTTGTGAGTAAAATTCTTTGAAAATTCTACTGTTGCCATCTCTGACATAATCCGGTTAGAATTCTAGACTGTTTGTATATTTATATACATTATTCTATATTCTATTCTTTATTCTGGTTATACTATTTGTTCAAAATAGTATAACGCTGTTGTTGTAACATATTTACAACGTTCATACTGTTATAATAATTTATACAGAATTCCAGTGTAGTGGAAATCTAATTTATAAACTTGTGCGACGAGTTTATTGTAGCGTGCTATCTGTTTTAGTACACTAGACGTATAACATCTTAAGAATTTTATTTCAAAATTCTCCCAAGATACAACAGATGTATTCTGCTCGAGATTGCAATGAGTATATCACTCTGTGATTTATAGTATGGTAGCAGAAGAGAAGAAGAAGATTCGGATTCTGAAAATGAGTTAGGAAAGTGATCAGTTTTCCTTCTTATTTATAGTTGGTCCGTATCTCTTCCGAACGGTTGTGTCTGCACCCGTTCGCTCAAACAGTCGCGTCTGTACCTCTTCGTACAGTCACATCTGCTCACCCGCTACTGTTTCGCCCACGCCTCTTCAGTCGGGTCGCACCCGCTCGCGCCACATCTGTTCGCCCGCGTCCGCTTCAATCGGTTCGCACCTATTTGCTTCTAACGGGTCGCACCCGCTCGCTTCCGAAGTCGCACCTCCTCAGCAATCCGCTTATGAACAGTCGCGTCCGTTCGTATAGCCTGCAACTGTTAAAAAGCCCGGTCCAGTTGCAGTAAAAATACGAGTATCATATTAGACCCAAACCCGACCCGGCCCGGTTCGGTCGGACAGACGGTGGCGGCGCGCGCGCGTGTGTGGTTGAGATGCATGATCTCCCTCCTCACAACGAAGCATACATTTGGGAGCCCCAAGCCCCCAACCTCCACTTAAGAAAGCTATTAATATACATGGCTTTCTTAGTGTATTAGGCGATGTGGGACTTTACGTATTTTTCATTCATTTTGTTCTATAGGAATTCCAACAATCCCCCACATGAATGATAATATACATATCCCCCACACAAAGCGAAATATCACAGAGTACATATGGAATAATGCTTTATCGTGGATAAGTAGATATTTCACTTTGAACTTTCCCTAGTTAAAACTTATCGGATCTACTTGGCTAATCGGTGAATTATTTCATCTTGAACCGTCGGCCTTTATTGTATATCCAGATAATAAGCTTTACGAAGCATTGATTCCCTTCTCATCCAATCTCTTGGTTGTGTTCATTTTGGTCCTGAACAATTTTTGGTTCTACGAGTGTTTTAGAGAATAAAAGCCTTTTAATATTCTCATAGAGCCGACCTAGCTCACACGAACATAGGTGATCGCAACCATTAAGAGTATCCTACATATACCCCACTTGTTATTTTCAAGATATGGTCATCATTAAAAAACATAGTTTTAACCTTTAAATACTTCTGTAGGCATGCATTTATATTTTGCACCATAGGAATGGAGTGGGATCAAGCCCAGACAAATGCATTACTTCTTGAGTTACTCATAACTGGTTTGCCTATTGATCATAGTCCGTGGGATCTCCAGTCGCTAGGATAGGTTTCCGTATAAGGTAATTCTTGCTGGTTTAGGCTTTTAAACTCATTCCCCTCGATGCGCAGTCAATTTTCTCTCTTGATAAACCTTTAGTAAATGGATCCGCTAGGTTATCATTTGTTCTTGCATAATCAATGGAAATAGTTCCATTAGAGAGTAACTGCCAAACTGTGTTATGGCGACGACGTATGTGTCATGATTTTCCATTATACACAAAGTTTTTCGCTCTACTTAGCGCTGCTTGATTATCGCAGTGAGTACATATGGCCGTCACAGGTTTGGGCCAAAATGAAAAACTCAGATTCCATGACACTGCTGCTCCTGCAAGGGTAAAGACATAACCAATTGTGGATTTTGATTCCTCTGAATCTGCAATCCAGTTTGCATCACTACATCCTTCTAATATTGCAGGATATTTTCCATAATGTAAGGAAAAGTTGGTGGCATTCTTTAAATATCCCAACACTCTCATTAATGCTTTCTTAGGAGACGGAACTGGAACTTTTGCCAAGCACCCCAACACTTTGAGGTATTTAAACTTGGTTTGTGTCCTTTCCATAACTCATATGGAATTGTAACCATTTTATTGTGGCGAATATGGTGATGTTGTTTGATGAATTATTCTATTTTCTGCACAGAACTGTTCAAACGGTGATTCATATTCTCCACCTCGATCAGAGCTTAATATCTTGATCTTTCTATTTAACTGATTTTCTACCTCAGTTTTGTATTCTTCAATTTTGGGAAATTTATGTATCCTAATCTATCATGCCATAGTAAAATATCGTGTTCAAGCACATAAGAAACTTCAATTTTATTAACAGCACAATCAGAATATATAATTTTTATTGCCCACAACGGCTACATTTGCCTTAAATAGGCCATCATGCTGAGAAATCGGACTCGTCCATTTCCATGTTGTCAACTATATTCGCCTCTGAATTGTGTTCCTTCTTGTGTCTGCAATCTCTAGCGGCGTGTCCCATTTTGCCACAACCCAACAATCGCCATTAAACTTCTCGGTTTGTTTGTTGTCTTTTGATTTGTTTTCAGGAGCTTTCCTTTTCTTCTGGAAATTCCTCTTTTTTTTTGGTCTTTGACCCTTTAGCCACAAATGCCTCATCGCTTTGTTTTGTTATTCCACCGTTATCTGCCTCAATTTTCAATCGGACTATGAGATCCTGTAAAGAGATTTCCTTCTTTTAATGCTTTAGATAATTGCGGTAATCTCTCTATGAAGGCGGAAGTTTTCCCGTGACGGCTTCAACCAAAAACGATTCTCCAACCTTATGAACTTCCGCTTCGAGTTCATGAATGATGATTTGCAGTTCATGCAGTTGAGCAGTCACCGGTTTGGAGTCAACTATCATGTAGTCCATGAATTTGTCTACAATGAATTTCTTAAGACTGATATTCTGCGTCTTATACTTTGTGGTAAGTGCATTCCAGAGTTCTTTTGATGTCTTTAAAGGCTGATATACTTTGTATAGCTCCTTGTCGAGACAATTCAGAATATAGTTTCTGCATAAAAATCGGAATGCTTCCACGCATTCACCTCTGCTTCCTTGCTTGGTGCAGGAATCGATTCCTCCTCATCGAGGTACTTTTGCAGACCGAGTGTGGTGAGATAAAACAACATCTGATTCTGCCATGTCAAGAAATCATCACCATCTCCCTTGAACGGTTCAGGTCTGTTGTGAGTAGAATTCTTTAAAAATTCTACTGTTGCCATCTCTGACATAATCCAGTTAGAATTCTAGACTATTTGTATATTTATATACATTATTCTATATTCTATTCTTTATTCTGGTTATACTATTTGTTCAAAATAGTATAACGCTGTTGTTGTAACTTATTTACAACGTTCATACTGTTATAATAATTTATACAGAATTCCAATGTAGTGGAAATCTAATTTATAAACTTGTGCGACGAGTTTATTGTAGCGTGCTATCTGTTTTAGTACACTAGACGTATAACATCTTAAGAATTTTATTTCAAAATTCTCCCAAGATACAACAGACGTATTCTACTCGAGATTGTAATGAGTATATCACTCTGTGATTTAGAGTATGGTAGCAGAAGAGAAGAAGATTCGGATTCTGAAAATGAGTTAGGAAAGTGATCGGTTTTCCTTCTTATTTATAGTTGGTCCGTATCTCTTCCGAACGGTCGTGTCTGCACCCGTTCGCTCAAACAGTCGCGTCTGTATCTCTTCGTACAGTCACATCTGTTCACCCGCTACTGTTTCGCCCGCTCCTCTTCAGTCGGGTCGCACCCGCTCGCGGCACATCTTTTCGCCCGCGTCCGCTTCAATCGGTTCGCACCCGTGTGCTTCTAACGGGTCGCACCTCCTCAGCAATCCGCTTATGAACAGTCGTGTCCGTTCGTATAGCCTGCAACTGTTAAAAAGCCCGGTCCAGTTGCAGTTAAAGTACGAGTATCATATTAGACCCAAACCCGACCCGGCTCGGTTCGGTCGGACAGACGGCGGTGGCGCGCGCGCGTGTGTGGTGGAGATGCATGATCTCCCTCCTCACAACGAAACATACATTTGGGAGCCCCAGGCCTCCAACCTCCACTTAAGAAAGCTATTAATATACCTGGCTTTCTTAGTATATTAGGCGGTGTGGGACTTTATGTATTTTTCATTCATTTTGTTCTATAGGAATTCCAACAAAATATACTACAGAGGGTTCATTGATGTGCTTCTAGTACTTCTATGAGAAGTAAATGGTGAGCTGATAGTAAAAAGCTGAACCACACTATCGCTTGCAATTTTTGAATCAAAGGGAGAAGGATTTTCAGATAGCATCTTTTTTCCCTTTAATAATTTTTAAAGATTTATCTTTGTTTGATCCAATCCAGATGGATGGCTGATTTTTCTTGGAATTGTGCTTTTTCTTACTTTTCTTTGATTTGAGGATGCTAGAGGGAGTATTGCCTTTAAGAACATTGAAGTTTTATGGAGATGAGCCGTCAGAACTGGGGAGATGAAGTTTGATGTTTGGAGTTTCTTTTTCAGGAAATTGAGAGTTGTAAAATATTGATTCATTACCTATTTTCAATAGGGAAGAGTTGGGTATATCAAAATTTTCTTATGTCACCTTGTGCATATCATGTGCATGTAAATTTGTAAGAGGAACAGGAACATGTGGGAATAAAGAACTAGCTGGATATGATGAAGAGAGGAAAACGAAGAATTTAAATGACTTTGTTGGTGAAATATTAGTTGAAGGAGTATCAGAGTTAATATTACGAGAAGGGAAGGACAAAGAAGGAGGTAAAGATGAGGGATCAGCAATGACTGAAGTGGTTATGAGTTGAGGTGGCTTACCGGCTAGGAGCAGCAAGCCCGAAGATGCTTTTGCAATTGAGTTAACATTGTAAACAATATGCTTGTTTTCGTAAGAATCTTTGACATTAGCTTGTGGGTTTCCAATTTTGTTAGCATCAGTTGCATCATGATCATTCAACTGATTAACTTCATCACAATCATTCTCATAAATAACTTTTCCAACTATCTCTATTTCTCCTTCAATAATACCATCAAAACCATAAACAACTATGATTTCTCCTTCCTCGGCATCATCTAGTGTGGAAAATTTATTTGACAATACAACAACTTCTGTAGGAGTTGATTGTAACCCATTTTTGTTAACAATCTCATCAAGATCATTACTTTAAACATTATCAACCCTAGAGGAATTAACTTTCTCATTTAAGACGAAGTTATCATCATTATTTCTTGTTGCATTTTTCTTTCTGTGTACTACCTTTTGCCATATTCTTTTCTTAGGAAACCCTACAAGAGACTCAGTTGGCTTATAGGTATTTCCTTTAGATCTCTCATTTCCTCCATTGATATTCTGCTTGTTTCCATGTGATACATACTCACTTTCTTCATTTTTTTGCATTCTTTGTTTGTATGATAAAAAACTTTGTAATTTGTACATTTAACAGGTTTCCACTGATAGGTAACATAAACATGCTAAGTTGAACCATCAGAAAGCTGAACTAAAAATGAACCATCAAGCTGCTCGAAGGAGGTTATTTCAATCAAACATTTGGCATATTGAATTCTTTCAAGCTTTGTAGTTGATTCATCAAGGCATATCAGTTTTACAAGTCGATTCACTAACCAATTTATTCCAATGGGAGACCATGCAAAGATGTTAAAATAGAAAAGAGAATTATAATTTTAGAGGAGGATAGACAATTTTTTTTATAACTTGCTTTTTGTCTTGCCTACAACTTTTATACGACACAACAAAAGGACCACATATATATAGTGGTTTACAACCCTTACAAACGGACATAACCTTTTTGAATAAACACCCTTTTCACTTCAATAGACATGACTTTACTTAATAGGCACGACTCTTCATTTCAATAGACACGACTTTTCAGTGAACGGACACGACTCTTCACTGAACAGATATGACTTTTCATTCGAATAGACATGACTTTTCACATCAACAGACATGACTCTTTAATTTTGGTTTACACCAACAATGCTTCCCCTAAACCAAAATTCCTTCGAACACCCAATGCAGCAAAAATTCTTGAGAAAGCAGTCCCTCCAAGCGGCTTTGTGAAGATATCAGCAATTTGTTCTTCACTTCGACAATACTCAAGACTCACTTCTTCTTCACGAACGAGTTCTCGTAGGAAATGGAAACGTAGATGAATATGCTTTGTTCTTCCATGTAAAATAGGATCCTTTGAGACAGAGATAGTAGAACTATTGTCGCAATAAATGATCGTAGGATCTTTTTGCTTGAAGCTTAGATTATCAAGAATTCCTCTTAGCCACAAAGTTTGACATCCTGCTAGAGATGCTGCGATGTACTCCGCTTCGGTGGTAGAAAGTGCCACAACTGGTTGTTTTTTTGAACACCAAGAAATAATTCCACTTCCAATGTTAAATGCATAACCCGAAGTACTCCTTGAATCATCGATGCTTCCACATAGATCGCTGTCCGTATATCCAACAAGCTTCATAGGCACACGAGCTTCGTAGAAAATGTCATAGTCAATAATTCCTTTGACGTATCGTAAAATTCTTTTTGCAGCTTCCCATTGGTTTGAGAAAGGCTTCTCCATGAATCTGCTAATCAAGCTTACTGTGTACATGATGTCGGGTCTTGTAGCAGTAAGATACATCAAATTTCCAACTAGGCTTCGAAAAATAGTTGGATCCACAAACTTTCCTTCACCATTTTTGCACAATTTCAAACCTGCAACACAAGGAGTTGAAACTGGATTTTCATTCATCATATTGAACTTCTCCAATACTTGAGCATCATATTTTTCTTGCGAGATAAAAATCCCACATTTTGATTGCTGAACACCTATCCCTAGAAAATGATGTAATTCTCCCAAATCCGTCATCTCGAACTCCTTCATCATTGAATTTGAATTCAGATAACATCTCTATATTATCTCCAGTAAAAATCAGATCATCCACGTATAAACTCACGATCATGAAACCTCCTTTTGAATGCTTCTTCATGTAAAGATTATGTTCAAAAGGACACCTTTCAAAGTCATTCTTCAAGAAGTAATTATTGATACGATCATACCATGCACGGGGGGATTGCTTCAGCCCGTATAAAGCTTTCCGCAGCTTATACACCTTTTCCTCTTCGCCCCTCTTCACAAAACCAGGAGGTTGTTGAAGATAATTTCATCTTGAAGAAAACCATTTAAGAAAGCTGATTTCACATCCATTTGCAGCAGCTTCCAGCCATTTTGGGCAGCAAGAGAAATCAACAATCGAATTGTATCAAGTCGAGAGACAGGAGCGAATACCTCATTGAAATCTTCCCCTTCCTTTTGCTTATACTCCTTCACAACCAAACGTGCTTTGTACTTGTTGATGGAGCCATCAAGATTTGTTTTGGTTTTGAACACCCATTTCACACCGATGGCTGATTTGTGTGAGGGCAAAGTGGTAAGCTCCCACGTACCATTTTTCTCAATAGACTTGATTTCATCCTTCACTGCATTTACCAATTTTTCTTCCTTTGATGCTTCTTCATAAGTGATTGGATCTTCTCCCGCAAAAAATGCAAAATATACATGATCCGTAGTGTCAACTTCTTCGGTTGCATCATAGATTTCTCTCAAGGATCGCGTCCTTCTTTCCGCCGTTGGTGGTGAATTTTGCTCCTGCTCAACCCCATTATTTTTAGGTCGTTGTTCTTCAATACCAACATCAGCATCAACACCTTCTTCCAAAGAAGTTTCCTCTTCAAGATTTAGAGTTTGTCATCCAGGTAATTCTGCAAAATCTGAAAAATTATAACAGCCATTTTCATCAAAGCGAACATCTATGCTGATAATCATCTTCTTCTCTTCGGATTGTAAAGCATGTAAGCTTTAGTCCTTTGGCTATAACCGATGAAAATGCCTTTTTCAGATTTGTCGTCGAGCTTCGATCTTAAAGCATCAGGAATATGAGAGTATGCAAGACAACCAAAAGTTTTTAAATGAGCAACATTTGGTTTCTTGCCATACCAGACTTCATTTGGAGTGGAATCATTTATGCTCTTTGTTGGTGATCGGTTAATTAAGTAAACAACACAAGAGACCGCTTCAGCCCAAAAACACGCAGGCAAGTTCTTCTTCTTCAACATGCATCTGACCATATTCATTATTGTTCGATTTTTTCTCTTTGCGACTCCGTTTTGTTGAGGTGAGTACCTAGCAGTTAACTCATGGAGGATTCCATGATTTTGACAGAATTCTTCAAACTGAGAGGACATGTATTCTCCTCCACGGTCACTCCTTAGATTTTTTATTTGATGACCAGAATGCTTTTCAACTTGAAATTTGAACTCTTTGAAGCAAGAGACGGCCTCTGATTTTTCTTTGACACATTAAACTCAAATTTTTCTTGTGTAATCGTCAACAAATAACAAGAAGTATCTGCTTCCTCCAAGTGATGGCACTTGTATTGGTCCACAGAGGTCGGTGTGAACAAGCTCCAGAGGTGATTGAGAAATCCACTTCGATTTGGATGGGAAAGATTCACGATGTTGTTTTCCCAATTGGCATTCCTCGCATGCTTCGTTTATCACTTCAAGTTTAGGCAGCCCTTGGACTATTTCTTTGGTAGACATCTCCTTCAAACTCCGAAAGTTTAAATGCCCAAACCTCTCATGCCATAGCTTGGAAACTTCATCATTAGAAGCAGCAATCATGCATGTACTGCTCACGATGTCAAGTTTGATCGGAAATAATTTGTTGGATCCCATCACAATATTTTCCACTTGTTGGTCGTTCTTCTTCATGCTGCATTGATCTCCAACGAATCGAAAATCAAATCCTTTCTTCAGCAAGTGACCGACGCTAAGAAGATTGCTGCGTATGCCTGGTACATAAAGAACCTCCCATATTTTTTCAACTTTTTCAGCCTTGGTTTTGAAAGAAATTTCACCAACACCTTGAATTTTGTATGATTTTGCATCCCCAATAGTAACCTGACCATCATCAGCTTCAACAAGACTCGAAAATAGATTTTTATTTCCAGTCATATGCCTACTTGCACCACTATCCAAGTACCATACGTTTTCAACATTTCCATCCGAAGCGATCAACAAAGATTCAAATTTTTCTGCTTCATTATGCATGAAACCAGCAACTGGATTCTTTTCAGGATGTTTCTCCCAACAATCATTTGCTTTATGACCCGGCTTGTGACAGAAATTGCATTCAAAATATGGTTTTTTGCCTTTGTATTTGCCTCGCGCCTTGTTATTTCGGAATGATGGTTTCTTCTCCTTCGATTCTTCATGTTTTCCACTATTCCTGCTGTTACTTTTGCCATAGGATGGGCCTTGACCTTTTATGGATGTGAATTAAGATTTTAAGGCTTGATCTTGAGAAGAATTTGTTTGTTTACTTCTCATCAAGATTCTAGCCTCATGAGCTTCCAGCCTTCCTTGCAAGCCTTCAAGACAAAGTGAAGCAATATTATTTGATTCCTCAATTGCAACCACAATATGATCGAACTTGATTGGTAGGCTCCGTAGAATTTTTTCGATGGCTCTTTGGGTCTCCACAGCTTCTCCGTTTGAAGCCATTTGATTTATGATGGAAGTGAGACGAGTAAAATACTCTAAGATTTTCTCACTATACTTCATTTCGAGCTTTTTGAATTCAGCTCGTAGCGACTGCGAACCTTTTTTACTTGATATTGGCCAGAATATGTTGTATTCAATATTTTCCAAGCCTCCTGAGCATTTGCAACTTTTGAAATTCTCTCATAAACTTGAATTTCAAGTGTTTGATAGATTTGGAAGAGAGCCTTCCGATCTTTCTGTTTTTTGCTTTTCAGAAGATCTCTTTGGGCAACTGTGAGTTGCGTCTCATCTTCCGGCGCACCAACACCTTCTTCAACAACTGTCCACGAGTATTGAGATTCAAGACAGAGCCTTATTAGCTTGCTCCAATAATCAAACTTTTCACCGTTGAATCGAGGAACAAGGGAGACAAGGTTGTTTGACATTTTTCAACCAAGCTCCGATACCAATTTGTTAAAATAGAAAAGAGAAGGGAATTATAATTTATAAGGAGGATAGACAATTTTTTTTTATTACTTGCTTTTTGTCTTGCCTACAACTTTCATACAACACAAAAAAATGACCACATATACATAGTGGTTTACAACCCTTACAAACGGACATAACCTTTTTTAATAGACACCATTTCACTTCAATAGACATGACTTTTACTTAATAGACACAACTCTTCACTTCAATAGACACGACTTTTCAGTGAACGGACACGACTCTTCACTGAACAGATATGACTTTTCATTCGAATAGACATGACTCTTCATTCGAATAGACATGACTTTTCACATCAGCAGACACGACTCTTTAATTTTGGTTTACACCAACAAAAGATTGGTATGTTATGAAGGTGAATCCACACTGGCGCATTTCTAATCATCCCACAAACATTACTAATTGTAGGTTCCTATTGTTTGATGATAAACAATTTACTTTTCATTATGATAGAATCACCGTTAACAATTTTCATTCTATCAGAATCATAAGAGAATAGGAAGAGGAAGATAGTACCATCAGATTTGACCCTAATGTTACCTTTTAATCTCCATATTTTTTTTAAGTGCTCAACAACTGCAGTGTAAGATAGTGATTTATCCAAGCAGAAACCTATTAGATAATCATTCCATATTTCAAAACCAGCTGAAACGACCTCAAGAGGAGGGAGAATAGCATCATTAAAGTAGGACATTTGCTTTTATACAGACATGTACTTCCCCAGCATTATGTGGAAGATTCTTAAAAAGGAAAGTCCAGGCATGTTCAAGAGAGTGGGAAGCTAGAAAAGGACGAGAAGGAGAAGAACGAAGATGTACAGGGTTAGATAAAGGAGGTTAAACAGGGTTAGAAATAGGAGGTTGAACAAGGTTAGATAAGGAAGGTTAAACAAAGGGGATTGAAGGAGCAAAAGAAGGCAGATTTGGATTAGGCTAGATAGATGAAGTCGGAGGAAGATCAAGAGGGGGTATGGGTGGTGGAAGGGTTGGTACAGAGAGGAGAGGGGAGGAATGGGAAGAGAGAGGTTAAGATATGATAAGAGCGGGAAAAAGAGAAGCTGCCATTAGATTGAAAAGGAGGAAATATAAGCCTAGTTTAACTAACTTTAAAACATCATTAATAATATAATTAAGTAACTTTAAACGAAATTAATAAATCATTAAATAATTTTAAACATTGTTAATAAAATAATTAATAATCTTTTCAAATTTTGAAAGAGGCGTAGCGACCACAATGATACTTGAAAAAGCTACCATTTATCCCAATTTAACTTCCCAAGCCAATACTAGTATTTACATAAGCAACATATATGTAAATCAAATCCATAATTAACCATCAATAGTTAATATTCATTTATCAACATCATTCAGTCCGCATATTAATCGACTAGCATATGAATAAATGTCCAAATTAATATATAAGAACGATCCAAAATAATATATTCGATTTACATATAGCAGAATGGTGTTTTATTATGCTAAATTGATGTCATCAACATTATTATAAATAGTTGGTATTATATTATCATTTAATTAAACCACACCAAAACTATCAGCTATTTAAACCAAAGTGTTGTGCTTATAAATACGAGTTTAATGCAAAATTCCATAGGTCAAATCTATTTAATATGAATGAGTTGCGACATTTTGAAGTTAATAACTTAATTAATTAATATAATTTTTTTTTATAGATTTCTCCCCGAACCAGAATCAAAGCCCAAGCCCAAAACATCCAACCTTCATCCATATGCAACTAGTATCTCCTTCTTCCCCATTCTAATTTTTCCAAAATTAATTGTTGAAATCCAAACGTGCACAACCACTCCCCACCACCATTCACCTATCCAAGACCACCTATAAGTCGGCCTTGCCGAGTCTAGCGTGCTAGTACCACCGACCCTTACTCTAGCACCCTTCATCCATTTTTATCCGTCTATCCAATTTAAAAAATCATGTCCCGTATTTTGAAACCAACACTTCGCCTTCCATCCCCTGCCACCTCGGCCAAAACCACCTCATGTTGCTTATGCCATCGCGACCGCCAGAGCTTGCCGCACCTCTAACCAATACCCCGATGAACTCGATCGCCTCCATCGACCAGAAATCGAAAGATATCGAACAAAAAAACAGCAAAAGACGAAGGAATTGGGCTAGCCCGCAGTGGAAGAAATGTGTGATTTATAAATATTTTACCATTTTAGATCTTTATTGGGCCTACGAATTTTAAATTTCATTTAAAAAGTTTATATATTTGGTTTAAATAAAATCCTGTACTCTATTTAAAATAGTTAAACGAAAGTTTAAATAAATTTAATTTCAAATGTATAGTGTATCAAATACAACTAACATTTATTTATAAGCGCTAATGTATAGGGAATGAAAACCTTTCATTTCTTTCCCTAAAACAAGAATTAATTAAGAGCACTAATTGTATTAAATGGAGTAAGAAACTTTTCATTTTTTCTTTTTAATTTGAATTGATTAATTCATTAAATGTTATTATTAGTAATTTATTCATACCAATATTTATTACTAGGTCCATATGTATTCTAACCGTACAATTATTGTTTGAGATTTATTTTATTTTATTTAGTTATATAACTATACATACATATATACATATATATACATATACATATACATATATATATATATTAGATACATATACATATATATTTGTGTGTACATGTGTAATATCATAGTCCGTAAAGGGTATAATGTGCCCGTATATAGTTTCTGGGATTTACATTGCAAAGGACACATTAGATCATTTTGCGAGTATTGTAATTTTTCCAAATATGTGCTTGTATAATATGTCAAACCAAAATAATAATAATGTGTGTGTGTGTGTAATTTATTGAATAAAACACAACCTACCATAGCACATTAATGTAAAATAATTATATGATAATAATAAAAGTAATAATTATATGATAATAATAAAAGTTTTTAAAATTTTAGAAACTTTGGAAACACATTTTGGGCCTAAAATTAATTTATGAATTTCTTTACAATTAAAATAATATTTATTATTAAATAATTGATAATAACCCGTAAATATTAATTCTTAAAGTTAAGGAATTAAGTTGAAAAATTCTAAAACAATTTCTAAAGGAATCTAAGACATATTTTGGGCTTAGAAATTTTTCTTAGAATATTGTCAACTGAAATTATATTTTTAATTAAATAATTAATTGCATTACGAAAATAAATTAATTCAAAAAATTAATAAATTATGTAATAGAAGTCTGAAACTTTTTCCAAACTTTCTAGATATATATCTAAGCCTTCAAAAAAATTTCTAGAATTATCGATTTAATAAATATTTTAATTAAATAATTGATTGTGGGCTGAAAGTAAATTAATTTTTAAAAATAATAAACTAAGTTTGAAAAATATGAAAATTTGACTATAATCTTATTACATGGTGCAAAAACTAATAAATATATAAAATTGAAATTTTGAACCACTAATTATTTTGTGCATAATAAACAATTCACAAAATATGTATATACATAATTAATAAAATATTTTTATATCTAATGATTCATAATCGGCACAAATCATTATAATTTTAAGATTAAATATATATGATATATAAACACATATACAATAATACATATTCATAATTTGCATATCTATACACATTTAATCTAAATATTTATACATATATATATATATATATATATATATATTAATATAAATCAAAATTATAATTATAATCTTTTTTTAGAAAATTAATTCAATAATAAATCAATAAAAAAATATTATAATAAGAATATTGCCAATTTAATTGTAAAAAACACATGTACCCACAAAATCCCACCTAACCTAAACAATAAACAGATCTGAATACGAACAGAGGATTTGGAAGTAAACAACTTTTATATAATAAACATAAAACCAAAACGATGATAATAAATAAAAGTGCATCTCCTAATGAAGCCTTTGAGCCCATGTTGAACAATGAATTCTCTTCTAAGAGCAATTCACTATCCGTCAAGTTGTTAATCCGAGATTGGAGATCTTCTACTACAAATTAGTATTTTTAATTTTGAATTAGATTTGAGGATTTTAAGGATGACTTTAGAGGAAAGTTTTTGCCATTAAAATAAGGAAGAGGAAGAAGAAAGTAGTGTCTCAAAAATGAATTAGCTTGTAATTAGGATTTTGAGATTGGCTTTTATATGGATAGGACAACAGAGCAAACAATGATCTCGACCATGCATCTGAAAACCTAATCGCACATGTTGTAGCCACCTCCTATCTTTCTCCAAACCAATTCCTATTCTCTCCAAATCTCATGGGTTGTGAGCCTATTCAACCCAAATTAACTATATACAATCATATTTAACATATTTTGTTATCGATATCTCATATCGATCAATATATTCATAACTTTTATAAATAAATGCAACAAATTTATTTCTCAAATCACATTCAAAATTATAGTTAATATTTCATAAATACTAATTTTTTTAATAAATATATAACAACTACAAACTAATTAAATTATTTGGTCTTAAGAGAATTCATCGTTTCGGTTGTGTGACTCTTTTATGTAAATTTGATTAACGATTAACGTCGAACTATTCAAACATTAACGCTCACACTTCACTTAGCAGGTGGTGTGATATTATGGCCAAATTTTTTGCATATTCATTCTTGAAAAAATCTCATTTTAATTAATAAGCGTGAGCCAGTTGTGATAATTATTTACACCAATTCTCTTCGTCAAAGCTATATCACTTTGGACTTGCTAAATTTGGTAATGGTCAAAATTCCAACATCATCCACATTCGACTCTTTGATCCAAACACAAATTCAATAGTTCAATAATAAAATTATTATCAACCGAACCACTCTAGCCAAAGATTTTGACTTTAGGTTGACTTTAGTTGACCATGATACTAACCCTATATAAATGAGGAGACGAATCCTCTTTTGGATAGTGCTTCACTTCTAATACTTCCACTCGACCCAACTATAGTCACTTGATGGATGTTATGTCACGATTTGACTATAATCAAAGTGGAGCTTTCATATTGAAGATTTACAATATTCTCAAGTCAAAAGAACTGTGTAAATTAGTCACATGTATTTTCCTTTTGACCTTAGTTCTATTGACCAATAGAAAACTACCGAGTGAGTCATTTCATAGTTATCCAATAACTATTTGTACGTAATCCCAAGGTGCCACTAGCAATCATGAGTAATACACTACCAATATTTGAAAAGCGTTACATACTCTAGTCTCAACGGATAGATCAATATCCAGTCTCGATGCATCTTGACTAGAAACATTTAAAATGATATATTTGTTCCATTGTGATAAATTACTCACGGTTACAACATTTTTAACTACTATCACAAAATATACCATTTATGGATTTTCAATTAAATATAGTTTTAATTAAATTAATTAATTAATATAACCATATTATGTCAAGTATATAATAGAAAGAAAACACCATTATTTCAAATAAGATTGGCCAATGAGTTAGATATATGTAACAAATTACATAATTGTCCCCAGTGCATAACCCTAACACTATCAATCTCCCACTTGCACTTGGAGTCAATTATGGAATCTTATTCCAACATCTATAATCGGTTTCTCAAAACGAATTAGGTCAATCCCTTTGTGAATGATATGCTATTTTGTTTTAATTATCCACTTTGTCAATCAACTCTCTCTGACAGTGGTAAACCGTTTTATCATGTGGAACAATTCAAAGTATGTCTCTTGACTTCTAGTAAGCTCTGATTTCTATTACGAACTATATCGCGACATGGTTATCATATAACAATGTTATGAGATTCTCAATATTTGGGATCGGCTTAGTTATAAATTTTTGCACTTATATACTGTAACAACCCGAAATTTAAGCTAATAATTAATTAAAGAATTAACTAAATAATAAAATAACTTTGTGAAATTATCATATTTGAGCCACGGAAGTAGCACCATTGTGTCCGTGGTAATTTCTGATCAATTTCCATATATAGATTGTCAAAATCCGAGCTAGAATGAAGAAGTAACAAAATAAACAAGAAAATGAGAAGAGGAAAATATTATAAAGGGTCAAGTCGACCCTAGGGTCGACCCTCACCATCCCAAGTCGACCTAGCGATCGACCAGCGTGTATACTTGGACTAGCAATCGTCCAGGTTCGAGCGTGACGTGTTTTGTTGATTTTATCTCATCTGGTGCGTTCGTGCTTCCATCCGACGGTTCCCATTGAGCCAATGACGTGGTTGCATTAGATTTAATCTTCAAATCCAATGGTCTGAGATGCACAAGTGACACTATAAATAAGACTCTAGGCCCAGCTATTTTCTCATTCATATTTTCTCCATCTGGGTTTATTTCCCGAGGCTGGACCCTAAAAAGAATATTTTTTCTACGAAAAGATCTTTTTAATTAAAATATTTTATACGCTATAAGTGGATCCGAAAAGGCCAAGGAAAGAGCTAAGGACCACATGCGAGAGTTTAAATAATTATTTTAGATTTTTAAGTAATTTAAAATAATAGGGTTTTCAACTATTGTAGTTTTTCTACAATTTTGAGACCGCTTATATACAAGTTGTTTACAGTTAATTTTAATGTTCATTTCAGTCTATTTTATCTATCTATTTTTATTTAGCAATTTTATTCATTTATTTACAGTTTTTTACTATCATTTACAGTTATTTATTTTTTATTTACATCCGTTTTGCGTTAGATTTTAGCCTGTAAATTTTAGTTCTTTTATTCCTTTTACGCGAATAAATTAATAAAAAGTGGATAATTCGCTAACATGGACTAAATTTTAAGAACACTAAAATTACAGAAAGTTAGACGTAAATAAGTAGAACTGTAATAAAAGGATATAGACTAAAATAGGAAAATTTGAAATTTGCAAGCAAGTTATAACAGGTAGATTATAACTAGAAAGACAAGATAAAAGAGAAATTACAGTATGGGTTATAATTAAATAGAAAGCATAGAAAGAGGCTTATTTTAAAGACTTATACTAAGTTAATAATAAAATATAGTAGAGATAATAGAAGAGGCTTATTTAAAAGACTTAAAATAAGTCAATAAGCAAATAGAGCAGAATGAACAGAAGAGGCTTATTTAAAAGACTTATATTAAATTAATAAGAAAAGATAGAAGTTGGGCCCATAACCAATAGCATTCCCTTTCAGACTAGGACTGATGGTTTCACAATGGGTGAGGCTGGGCATGACCCTTTCAAAGTAGGATTGGTGGTCTTACAGTAGCTGAGGCTGGGCATAACCCTTTCAGATTAGGACTGATGGTCTCACGGTAGGTTAGGTCAGAGTGGGACACGCTTATGCTAACTAAAGTAACTAAGGGGCCAATAGATAGAAGTCCAAACCATGGGATTTGGGCAAGGGATGCAACTAGATTTTGTTTGGTAGGACCCGAACTGGCAGCATTCCCTTTTAGACTAGGACTGATGGTCTCAAAATACACTTAGGTGAGGCTGGGCACAACCCTTTCAGACTAGGACTGATGGTCTCACAACGAAGGAGGTATGGCTAGACACGCTTATGTTCTTTAGGATAAGTGGGAGCAACAGATAGTGCGAGTCTAACGGTGTTCATGCGTGCGGTCTCAATGCAGGGAGATAAGTCGCTATTGAGTTGTAGCGCAAAACAGGTGTCTTTTTGCCGTGGGACCCATAGGATGGGACTAGCTCATAATGGCACAACAGAGATAGAAGGCTAATCAAAGGGTAGAGTTAGAACATCAGTCTAATTATAATAGGATTAGGATTTCAACCTAATCAAAGCAGCAATCTATGACAAGTGCAAATAATCGAAATAATCAAAGCAAACAGTTAAATAGTATTTTATTTTATCTTTATCTTTTCATTTGTTCCCTTTTATACTAGAACTGTTGCTAAGTCTATTATCTTTATCTTGCTTAAAAATACTAGTAATTACTTCCAATCACCAGACTTATAATCTGACACACTCCTCTATTCCCCCCACCATAGGCCAGTAGAGGCAGGGACAGTAAATTTTGAATTTTCTTAGAGACTCAGCTGCGGAATTTTCTTCATGTATTCTTCTTCTTCTTTTCAGTTTTATTTTCATGTACTGGCACTTGTTGAGAGGGATGATTTTTTACTTTTTTACTCTGATATTATGATTGAGACGGTATTTTTCATGAGACATATGAATTTGGTATTTTGAGACATATTCTGGTTATTACTTATTTATGAAGTTTTTAATTTTTAATGAGCTATTGATCAAATATTTCCATTATTTTATCCAATTGTTTTGTGAATCTTAGTCTCTGTAAAGTTTTAGCTATACCTACAACGCACCACATCTTTAAGTATGTCCTTTTTGGGTATACTGAAGGGTATGGGGTGTTTCATATACATTGTTCTTATTGTGGCGCTATTAAAGATGATGTACTTAGATTTTTTCATTGAACCAACCATGATCTTTCATTTGAAACATTTCCAACGTAAAGATTCTTAACTTGAATTTATTATTGACGTCTTATACTCGATATCACTTATGATGTTTGAGTCCGAACCCTCTTTCATAAGGAATTTTTGTTTCTGTAAATAATGCTCTAATATTTCATAAATATATGAGAACATTTCAAACAACCATTTAGTGATATCAATTTGGATTTGATATTTGTTTCATATATCAAATACATAAAAAAATCACGATATCCAACCAACATAACATGTATGATAATTCCTATTTCCTATGCATAAGGAACTCACATGTTCCGTTCTAAATAATTTAATAAGGTATACTTACTTATCGATTTGAGTCATTCGAATATATTTTAGCCACTATAAAAGACATCATTTACAATCCAAAGTTGAGTATTAAAATGACTAAGGTTGATTTCAACATAGGTACACGGTTAAAATCAACAATGTGTTGTTTACTTATAGTTTAGAAATATCAATGTACCTTTTAATGTTCTTTCTTATGAGCACATGCTTCCTTTGCACTTTGATTGGAAATCAAATTATAATTTCTATTAAAATACTTATTCAATCTTGATGCTTATAAAATGATACTTTCGTATCATTTCATGGATCATATCCAAAGACTCATAAACTCAATATTGCTCTCACTAACTTCGAGATATTTTTGGTTAATATGTGTAAACGGCTTACTCTAAATCATTATTTAGAATTTTCTATTTCAATATATATGTAACAAAACACTAAGTCTTATCAAGTGATAATTTTGTGAGTAAATCTAAATTAACTTGGGCATGTTGAATACCATATCTATTATGCTAATTGAACAATTAGAATTTGCGATATTATCTTATCAATATTGCTCATTTAATTCCAAGTGCATATTCTCATAAAGACACTATCTTGGCTGATGGATCACATCCCTTCGGTTATGACCACTAAAATAAAATATTGATAGCATACTTGGAATTCTTTCGGATTTGTGCATCATACCATATAGTGTCAACACTTTTAATTGTTTAATTAAATAATTTAAGATTATATAATTTGGACATTAATAAGAAACTCATAGTTCCTCTTTGATGTACAAGAATACTTATTAGACATTCTAATGCTATGTGTTCATTTAGGTTAATTTCATTTATTTCATATAATCAATTCTATGTGTAGACCGTACGTATCCAATTCTATTAAACTACCGATAATTCCTCAAAAGAAATTCATTCACAATGAAGTTGGTATATCTTGAAACAATAACTGTTCCTTAATGTAAATAGAATAGGGATTCATAAATGCTTTATAAATTTCATTACTTATAAAACTGATTTGGTTTTAGTTTGCAAAACTTATGTTCAAAACATAAATATGTCATTCAATGACAGTCCTTTCCAAATCCTTTTGGGGAAATTCATATAAGATCCCTCATAAACAATCATTACGTGCAATCTTTCAACTCGCATAACCTGCCAAATCTTTTCTCTAGGATATGTTGGAGTTTCTAATAAACCCTTATCTTGTTAGATTTTATAAACTGTTATTCAGATGAAATAATATTAGCCTTGTGTACTACTCTTAAGTACATTACCTTGTAGAAAGAAACTAACTCAACTGCGATCATAATTAATCGAATATTGCCCAACAAAGCTCGATAACTCCATATTGATGCATCATTAGTGTCATATGAAGGAGTAATTTTAGGATTGAATCTTTATTCATTTTAGGTATGTTTGGAACCTTTTCCAATATACTCACTTATTCGATCAAATCGAATCATTTCTATCACATATTATTTTTACTTCTATTTTATATTGAACTAGTTTACCATAAATATACTACATGTGTATTAAATACACATGTTCATGTCGAAGATGACTTATTAGTGAATGTGATAAAGAACGTGGAACCGTTTTGGTATTTATAGAATTATGATTTCATATATCTATATGTATCAATCTAAAGAGTTCATCAACTCTTATGACGCTCCCACTAATGGATGCATAGCCCTTTATTGTTTAAGATATAATTAACAATTATCATATGATTCAAAATCATATAATAAAATTATTTTCTCAAAATTACAGCTTAGTTTATGATTCCTTAACAACTGTAAATAATATTAGATATTTATGTATTTTTCAATGCATCACTTTTGTTATGAAAACAAATAACACATTATAGTTTTATTTCATAACGACTGTTCATAATATTCATAGAAATATAGCTATGTCTATTTTTCCAATCGATAACCAAAATAGTCATTATTTCATAAGTAATGTTTGGTATGTTTTAAGAAAACAATTTTCGTTATTTGATGCAACCAGTAAGTGCTATATGACATGCTTCCGCTACTTCCGCCATTACTATAACAGCGTACTAAATTCGAAGGTCCACCATTCACTTAATATAGATTTTTTTATTTATTTCATATACAACAACTAATTTATCATGGAGAGTTCTTTGATCAAATATCTTGAACTCAAAAAAACAAATCTCATAGAAAACAATTTTCTATATCAAAATACATTTCGGAATAGAAATCATATTTCTTATTCCAATGTTAAGTATCAACCACTATTATTACAATTCTATTTTTCGTTGTTTCCTTATGAAGAAGAAATGACTATTCACTCTCTCCACCCCAACTATACCTTAAATCACATTTACCCTTATACATTATTTTCCTTTCTAATGGTCAAACTATTCAAAAGAAAACCCTTACTACAATATCATAACGAACTCTTTACGAAAACGCATTTGATTATCCTTAACATTTAAGGACATCAAATATGTTGCTCTATGCGTAAATTAATTAAACTAACATTTCACCGATCGAGTTCTTATATCTATCTTGTAGTTTTTCTCTTGTGTTACAATTAACACAATATGATCTTTTATATAATCAATCAAATTGAATACTCAATCTCATAGTAAAGTTTATTGGCTTATTTTGAATGAAATATATTCATTGAAGTATCGTACATTACGAATTGTGACTGTTCATCATATAACATTTATATGTGATAGTATATGGATCAATATCCATCTATAGTCTTGTATTGCTTTTAATGTTCGAAATTCATAAAATGCAACACACGTTCTAAACCGAATAAATAGGTAAGTGATCATTTCACAAATTTATTAAGTAGTTGAAAAATTAGGCACTTGCATGGGTATAGAAAACATTAACATGAAATAGGCATTTAATAGTGGGTATTATATTTCCATATGTCAACTTTTAATTTAGTTCTTTTGTATATACAATCATATTAAATGCATAAATTTATCATTGTAGATAATTATTACATTATTTAACATATGTACTTATAATATCAAAAACTTTAAATGTTACCATTTTATTTTTCTAATAAGGCTCCCGGTAGTATTTTATGTTCCATCAGACCCTAAGCGAGACATAGAAGTCTTTCAACTTCACTAGTGGATGTTAGTACTCGTATGCTTTGGGATTCTGATCTTGAAGAAAGCTCAACAAATTATAGACCCATATATGCTGGATAACTCTTTAACGGTTGTACCACACACAACTCCTAACTTTTGGTATCTTGTCCTAATCCTGCCTTTACCTTGAGGAAATCTCAACAAGTAAAGTGGGACTATTCACTCGAGCCTATCATTTCGCGATGGCCTGAGTATAATGCACGTACCTTAAGGAAGCTCAATAAATACGTGTGGTTATCTTACCTCGTCTATTCAATATATTAATAGTACTACACATAACATCCCTAACTTGAGGGAAGCTCAACAACTAAGGAATATGCAAGTAATCTATTAATATATAAATTATAGAGCACAACTTTATGTTAAAGATTCATAATCTTCAATATATTATATCGAGTGATATTGACTTATGTAATAATGTATTTCTTATGAAATACTCTTATGATTTAAGTGTTGGACACATTAGAAATCATTGGTATATGTACATTTACGTATGTATTTATTCCTTAAGTCTATTTAGGGTTTCTTTAAAGTTCCATCTTTTATTATGCATTCATATTATATAACTTTTATAACTTAATTAACTTATATAATCCTTATGTACGATATTATATTACGTAAATCTTATTAATTAATTTCAACTAATTAACTCTTTAATAAGTTTAGTTAATTAACTCTTTAATTAATTTTATATTATAATTCCAAAATGTAACGACTGGAATTTTGCCCGCTCGAAAATCGACATCCATACTTCAAATCGTATTCGAATGCCATAGATTCGACCGTTCAAATCCGAATCGCCGGAGCTTATAACAATCATTAAGTAAACAACACAGCGGAATAAAAGAATAATACATTGGTATACAGCTTTGATACAATATCTGATACAACAGATGATCCAATAGATATCAATATACATCAGAGATATGATACAATAAATAGCAGCGGAAAAGAAAATAGATAACATCTAGCATACGGAACAAATAACTCTGAGATAATCTTCAAAAGAGAACTCCGAGAACTGCAACTCCATTTCCAAGAATCAATCCAGCAATAGCTCGAACTCCCAATAACATAGCCCAAAGCTCAGCAAGACTGGTGCGATCCAAAGACTGAACTCACTCTAGATAATCTACTAAACCTGACTATCTGAAAAACCCAACTCTAGACTGCTCGTGTAGAAAACTTTTGAGCACCCAGAGTTTAGGAAAGAAACAATAAACTCCGGATCAGTCGTGGGACTGGTGTGAGCAACAAAAACAGTTTATCTTATAAAAACAATCAAAGAAAGAATTTTAAAGTCAATTCGCAATGCTTTTGAAAAATGAGACTACCATAAGGCCTCCCGCACACACACACAATGCAAACGCAGAATCGGAGGAGATTTCTCCTTATGATAGTCAAAGATGCTTGATACGCATTAAAGAACATTTGATATTATTACTAGTGCATAGTGTAGGAAAAATTCATTTCGAAAGTAGAATATAAATCTTAGCCAACATACGACCATTATCGTATGCCTACTATAGCTAACCATGTTCAATAGCAGGTTACCGCCACATTCCATGGCAGGTTATACAACTAATATTGTACAAGTCTCGTATTGTTTCTTTGGATTTCCAACAAATGGTCAGGCCAAGGAACTTCCCATTGCCACATGAGAATGCCTCTGGAAGGACATTCCCGAGAACCAAACCGGAACTCTGCCAACACAAGGCCGGGTTACCCCTAACTGGGTAACTACTGACACGAGCACGCCATTCCCCGATCGTAAACGACCTTTCTCATGGGATCCCGATAACCAACAACCACAAAGTAATAAATTTGTAGTAACCACATAGGTTAAATATCTGGGCTCCATACCATGATACCACCTCTATCCAGAAGGAAATGCACATACCCTAAAGGGAGCTACCCCTCATAACCTTGCCGCATCTTTCCTGTTTTGACCATTTCCGGGGTGTGAGGCTCGACGAAGTCTCGTCCACAAAAACACACTTTATACAAAAGCTGTGCTTTGGGTCAACAAATGATCATAGAAATGATCACCAAGATAGACGATCACACAAATGATCCTATCATAAATAATCAACACAATGATCATTTCACAGCAACACTCAATGATTTTCCTGACTTCATTGATTTCTAGGCTTGCTTCATACAAAATCCCAACATCAATTTATCTTTTGATCGCTGGAAATTTGATAAAGTTCATTTTTTTGTTATCTACAAACTGCTGTTGATAAACTCAATGAAAAATCAAAATTTTTGTTTTAAAAATCATGTTTTCGAACAACAATTCACGATTTATACCTGAATCAATGATTCATCATACTCGAAATTATCATAAGTTCGAGTTCTCCTGTAAAAATCAAAATTTTTAAATACTGTATATCACCATAAAGCTTGAAACCATTTTTAAATATTCATTCAGGTGAAAACAAACTAGTTTGGTTTTAAACTCGAAACCTAAAAATGATCATATGCAGTGAAATTGAAATTTCCTTATTAGTTTCCACCCTGTATCATAAAACAGAGAAGAAGCAGTAGTACACCATTCAGGCATGTATTCAAAGATATATACACACAAACATTCATGCATATTAACATTTATACGAGCAACTTCAGGCAGATATCATAAAGATATCATAGCAGATTCAGATTCAAATAAAAGAATGTTTTGCTCACATGTTTGCAGAATGAAGACAGAGCACAGAACAGGCATGTTTTGAAATGGTGTTTACTTCAGACCTTTTAGCTTGAAGGAGATGAACTGATGAGGATGATTGATATATATAAAAGAAGTTGATATATATGGGTTTACTGTAAGTTTTACTTGTACAGGTTGATGTTGTTTGTACAACATAGGCATGGCTGATATGATATGCTTGCTTGTACTTGTTTTATTCATATAAATGTATTCGTTTACTTCAGCCTACATCTTTTGCTGAGATGAAAAATGTGTGCTAGGATATTGTATGTGCTTAGGGATGATACTTTGTACTTGCTGTTTCTATGCTTTGTCTACAGCCTCTTTGTTTTGTACATGTACTTATATTTGTATTTGTTTGTATGCATACTTTTGTTTTAGTTATATTTGCTTCTTATTTATTTTTCTTCTTGTCTTGCCTTGCTTATTTAACTTCTCTACATACTCTATTTTGTTTCTTTCTTTGCTGAAATGTATTATATTATGTACTTTATTTTGTTTATTTTATTTATTTTCTTGCTTGTTTCAGCCATTTATTTTATTGCCTTTGTTTTGTTTCATACTTATGTAAATTATTATTATTTGCTTTGTTTTTAAATTATGTATGTAGTTAGTTTGTGGATATTTTGCTTTGTATTCTTTTTATAGTTTAATTCATTTTATATTTAACTTATACTTTGGAATATGAATAAATTTCTATTGTTAACTAAAAATATCATTTTACTTGTCTTTATCACTTTGAAATAAAATGAAGTTCTACTTTTGTCATGTTGTTATAGTTTATTCTTTTATGCATTTACTTCCTATTTTACACTAATGTGTTACTATATATGTTATTTCTTTTGTTTATTTCTTGTTTATTTTTATTACTTTTGTAGCCTACTCCATTTGTATTATCTTGTATTGATTTATTAATATGAGATTAAGATATATATATATATATATCTACTTTATATTGTTATATCTTATATTTTATTTACTTCTTATTTATTGTCTTGTATTTATTATATATATTTTAACCATAAATAAAAATTTAACAATTCACTTATTTATTCATTTCGTACTGGTGTCAATGTATATACTTTAATATTTATTTTTCAAACCATAAATATAAGATTTAAATTCAAGTAATTTAACACATTTTTATTTGAGATCGGGGAAACTCGCATCAATCCATCTATACATTTCACAATTTTAATTCAAAAATTCGATAAATTATCAATTTAAATTAAATTAAAATCTAGGGTCGTTACAGACTTCCCCCCTTAAAAGAATTTCGTCCTCGAAATTCGCAGGCACAAAAACAACACAGAGATAGACAGATTCGATCTCCTAAAATTCCTCAAACTTAAGATATGAATTCCAAACTCAAGTCGGAATATCTCAGAATATATACCAGTTTGTCCCTCTTCGGACTTCAACCAACCCAACAAATTACAACAGAATTTCAAAGTTTGGTTTTAAACGAAATCGTTTTATCGATACAATTCAAATTATCCTTCATATTCTATTAATCAATTTTAACTCAATTTAAAATTTCCACTTTATTCAAAATTTTAATTCTAAATTTCAAATTCATTAAAGTTTAAAACGAAAAACTGATAAGAAATCGATGAAGATACGAAGTAAGAATTTTCTACAACGATTCGTAGAGCATCACCACACCGAAACTTCTTCTTGTAGCTGGTACGAAGAAATCAAAAGAATTTGGAAACGAATCAAAGAAAATTGATAGAGAAAGTTATTTCCACTGTTGTTACAGAGTATTGACCAATTATAGTCGCATTCCCCTGTCCTCTATCTCGTTCTCTTCTTGCACTCATACTTACTATCAGTAGATAGTAAGAGAATTTACTGAGGCATTAAAACGGATATCTTAAGGATTACTCATTCTAGGATTTACTTCACCCTATCTCTAATGAGTTACTTAATGTGTTATACTCCTGAGCTAAAGTTTCACCTTAGCTCTGATATCAAATTGTAACGACTGGAATTTTTCCCGCTCGAAAATCGACATCCATACTTCAAATCGTATTCGAATGCCATAGATTCGACCGTTCAAATCCGAATCGCCGGAGCTTATAACAATCATTAAGTAAACAACACAGCGGAATAAAAGAATAATACATTGATATACAGCTTTGATACAATATCTGATACAACAGATGATCCAATAGATATCAATATACATCAGAGATATGATACAATAAATAGCAGCGGAAAAGAAAATAGATAACATCTAGCATACGGAACAAATAACTCTGAGATAATCTTCAAAAGAGAACTCCGAGAACTGCAACTCCATTTCCAAGAATCAATCCAGCAATAGCTCGAACTCCCAATAACATAGCCCAAAGCTCAGCAAGACTGGTGCGATCCAAAGACTGAACTCACTCTAGATAATCTACTAAACCTGACTATCTGAAAAACCCAACTCTAGACTGTTCGTGTAGAAAAATTTTGAGCACCCAGAGTTTAGGAAAGAAACAATAAACTCCGGATCAGTCGTGGGACTGGTGTGAGCAACAAAAACAGTTTATCTTATAAAAACAATCAAAGAAAGAATTTTAAAGTCAATTCGCAATGCTTTTGAAAAATGAGACTACCATAAGGCCTCCCGCACACACACACACAATGCAAACGCAGAATCGGAGGAGATTTCTCCTTATGATAGTCAAAGATGCTTGATACGCATTAAAGAACATTTGATATTATTACTAGTGCATAGTGTAGGAAAAATTCATTTCGAAAGTAGAATATAAATCTTAGCCAACATACGACCATTATCGTATGCCTACTATAGCTAACCATGTTCAATAGCAGGTTACCGCCACATTCCATGGCAGGTTATACAACTAATACTGTACAAGTCTCGTATTGTTTCTTTGGATTTCCAACTAATGGTCAGGCCAAGGAACTTCCCATTGCCACATGAGAATGCCTCTGGAAGGACATTCCCGAGAACCAAACCGGAACTCTGCCAACACAAGGCCGGGTTACCCCTAACTGGGTAACTACTGACACGAGCACGCCATTCCCCGATCGTAAACGACCTTTCTCACGGGATCCCGATAACCAACAACCACAAAGTAATAAATTCGTAGTAACCACATAGGTTAAATATCTGGGCTCCATACCATGATACCACCTCTATCCAGAAGGAAATGCACATACCCTAAAGGGAGCTACCCCTCATAACCTTGCCGCATCTTTCCTGTTTTGACCATTTCCGGGGTGTGAGGCTCGACGAAGTCTCGTCCACAAAAACACACTTTATACAAAAGCCGTGCTTTGGGTCAACAAATGATCATAGAAATGATCACCAAGATAGACGATCACACAAATGATCCTATCATAAATAATCAACACAATGATCATTTCACAGCAACACTCGGTATGTCACACTATCAAATTGGGAACATATCGCTGATAACCTTCAACTATATAACCTCTGAGCTCGTACGTCTCAGAGAAGGTGTTAAGCTAAAAGAATAAATTCTTCGCCACGAACAGAAATATATTTGAAAGAAATCGGCTTTATATCTCAATTTGTAATGTCTGACATACTATCCATACAAGTCTGTTCTGGGTTCGAACAGAACCGAAGGCACTTACAAAGAAGTCCTTGCAACCCGGATATTCACAATCCCGATCGGATTTTCCCATCACTTAGGGAGTTTCTATACCGGCGCGACTCGGTGCAGAAACAATCGATAGGTCATCCTATCGCTTTCGCAAATACCCGGTCTTCATCACCGGTCTTCAAATGCTATCCATATACGACGTATCACATATTCGGAATGGGTTATACGACACAAAGGTCCTTGCCCGGCTAAACCGAATAGTGAGCACGATATTTCAAAAATAAATGGATAATGGGATTTCAATTAAGTCACAACTTATTACCCAAAATTTTTCTTCAAATGGCTTAACAAATTACCATTTTCAATCTTTAAACAAAAAGATTCATTTTCACAATCTTTAACGGTTTAAACAATTTTCACATTTTAATCTTTTAAACAAAAGATTTATTCACAGATTTTCTAAATCAATTTTCATTTCAATTTGATTAACTCGTTAAATCTTTAAATCAAAGATTTAACTTATAGCTTTCAAAACAATTTCATTTCTATTTGATTTAAACAAATCATCAATTTAAATCTGTTAAAAATAAACAGATTTAATTCATAGTATTCAAAAAAGAATTCATTCATAACTTAGAAAAATCATTTCTCTATTAAATCTTGAAATTCCCCTAATTAAATAGGAATTCCATTTCTTATCTGAAAGCTTTTATCTTTTGAAAACAAACAGTTTCATCTCAGAAAATCTGATTCTTTTATACGAGCTGAAATCCTTGGGTTAAATTCAAATTCCCAAAAATAATACCTTTAAAATGGTTTAAATTCATACAAACATATTTATAATATCTTTAACCATAATCATTGAATTCAATTCCAAATATTGAATTCAGATTCAAATTTAATTATTTAATTTGGAGATTTTACCGAGTTATTCAAAATAAATTTCATCTATGAAATTCCATTTCAAAAGCTTTTCACTTTAAACCCAATCCATTCCCAAAACATTTGAATTCAAATATTCAAATTTAAACTATTTCAAAAATCCGTGACTTAATCGATTTCCTTGTGAAATCCATATTTGTGTGTATCTGAGTGTGGTCCAGGGGTTATACACAGTAGTGCAACAGCATACAATCATCACAGATCAGAATACAGGAATATAGTTGATAAACGATATAAACTATAACGCTTATCTGTTATATACAGATCACAAATATATATGCCACGGCTAGTAAATTACATCACAGATAATTTATCACAGATCACAACATAATCAGGATATATACTAAGCATCATAAATCAGGAATATCAAACAATCAAGTCATCCAATAGAATCCAAATATCCATAGGTAAGATCAATAAATTATCTGATTAATTTAAATCGAATTTATTTCTTATGAATTACTAATCCTGGTTAACTAACATTAATAATTTACAAATCATTTTGATTAATTATTCTTTAATCATTTATTAATTATCCATTAATAATAAATCAATTAACCTTTAGTTATCAACCTTTAATTATTAAATAATAAAGCTTTAATTATTTAATTCACTATTTTATTAATTATTTTTAATTAATTACTTTGATTAATAATTATTCCTTAATCACCTTCATTTATTAATTAACCTTTAAATTTATTAAATTATCCTCAATTTACTTATCTTAATAAATTAATCTCATTAATTAATTATCCTTTAAATGAATTAACTTTTTAAACATAAATTCATCAATCTTAATTAATAATCAATCGATCTTTAATTATTAAATAATTATCCTTTAATGTAATTACACTAAGTAATTATATGCTTAAGTAGCCATCCTTTAATTATTCATTATTAATAAATTAACTCTTAACAAATTAATTAATCTGTAATCAGTACTTAATTAACCTTTAAATTGTTAAATAATAAATCTTTAATTAATCACATTAATTTATTCAATCACATAAATTAAATCTTTAATTAATTAATCCTTTTAATTTAAATCTTAAAGTAAAACTTAATTAAATTGAAATAATTTACTTTTAAACCTTAAACCAATCCCATACTTAAATAAAACAATTATTTAAAAGAATGAGTTAAAAATGTTTAAAACTTGAATTTTGTTTTAAAGTTTCAAAAACTGTTTTTATACTTACCCGAGTCAAACCCAAGAAAAATGCCTGAGTGCTTCGAGTTTTTCCCCAAACTTACCCGAGCCTTCTAAATTTTCAAATTTTTGTTTAAGTGTTAAAAATTGACCCGGTATCATGCCAAAATAACTCGAGTTCAACTTCGAGCCCGAGCTTCATTTTCTCGTGTACGACTTCGAGTCGCGTTGCTTCTTCCCCAAAACCAGAACTAACCCAAACACTGACACTCGTGACCTATCGTGCACGTGCACATGAGTTCGCCGGCGTCTTGATCACCATCGCCGCCGTCTACAGGTCATTGATGACCTACTCAAACAACCTAACCACCTAAATCCTCGAATCGACCTGGGAAACGAAATCGAACAGTTTCGAGCACCAGAAACCCATCTCGATCAACCAAATTGCCTCGCGTCGCCACGTCACGACGCCAGAAACTTCGCAACTCCACTGGAGCCTCCGCCGTAATCGCCTGCTTCGTTTCCCATAGTCTGGTGGAACTCGATCCACCAGAGACACTGCCGTGATCTCATTTCCAGACTCGACTAAAAACAGTTCGAAAACCCTAAAGTTGGTTCGACCCAACATCTCCTTCAATAGAAAAATCGTTTAACAATTTTCCTGACTTCATTGATTTCTAGGCTTGCTTCATACAAAATCCCAACATCAATTTATCTTTTGATCGCTGGAAATTTGATAAAGTTCATTTTTTTGTTATCTACAAACTGCTGTTGATAAACTCAATGAAAAATCAAAATTTTTGTTTTAAAAATCATGTTTTCGAACAACAATTCACGATTTATACCTGAATCAATGATTCATCATACTCGAAATTATCATAAGTTCGAGTTCTCCTGTAAAAATCAAAATTTTTAAATACTGTATATCACCATAAAGCTTGAAACCATTTTTAAATATTCATTCAGGTGAAAACAAACTAGTTTGGTTTTAAACTCGAAACCTAAAAATGATCATATGCAGTGAAATTGAAATTTCCTTATTAGTTTCCACCCTGTATCATAAAACAGAGAAGAAGCAGTAGTTCACCATTCAGGCATGTATTCAAAGATATATACACACAAACATTCATGCATATTAACATTTATACGAGCAACTTCAGGCAGATATCATAAAGATATCATAGCAGATTCAGATTCAAATAAAAGAATGTTTTGCTCACATGTTTGCAGAATGAAGACAGAGCACAGAACAGGCATGTTTTGAAATGGTGTTTACTTCAGACCTTTTAGCTTGAAGGAGATGAACTGATGAGGATGATTGATATATATAAAAGAAGTTGATATATATGGGTTTACTGTAAGTTTTACTTGTACAGGTTGATGTTGTTTGTACAACATAGGCATGGCTGATATGATATGCTTGCTTGTACTTGTTTTATTCATATAAATGTATTCGTTTACTTCAGCCTACATCTTTTGCTGAGATGAAAAATGTGTGCTAGGATATTGTATGTGCTTAGGGATGATACTTTGTACTTGCTGTTTCTATACTTTGTCTACAGCCTCTTTGTTTTGTACATGTACTTATATTTGTATTTGTTTGTATGCATACTTTTGTTTTAGTTATATTTGCTTCTTATTTATTTTTCTTCTGGTCTTGCCTTGCTTATTTAACTTCTCTACATACTCTATTTTGTTTCTTTCTTTGCTGAAATGTATTATATTATGTACTTTATTTTGTTTATTTTATTTATTTTCTTGCTTGTTTCAGCCATTTATTTTATTGCCTTTGTTTTGTTTCATACTTATGTAAATTATTATTATTTGCTTTGTTTTTAAATTATGTATGTAGTTAGTTTGTGGATATTTTGCTTTGTATTCTTTTTATAGTTTAATTCATTTTATATTTAACTTATACTTTGGAATATGAATAAATTTCTATTGTTAACTAAAAATATCATTTTACTTGTCTTTATCACTTTGAAATAAAATGAAGTTCTACTTTTGTCATGTTGTTATAGTTTATTCTTTTATGCATTTACTTCCTATTTTACACTAATGTGTTACTATATATGTTATTTCTTTTGTTTATTTCTTGTTTATTTTTATTACTTTTGTAGCCTACTCCATTTGTATTATCTTGTATTGATTTATTAATATGAGATTAAGATATATATATATATATCTACTTTATATTGTTATATCTTATATTTTATTTACTTCTTATTTATTGTCTTGTATTTATTATATATATTTTAACCACAAATAAAAATTTAACAATTCACTTATTTATTCATTTCGTACTGGTGTCAATGTATATACTTTAATATTTATTTTTCAAACCATAAATATAAGATTTAAATTCAAGTAATTTAACACATTTTTATTTGAGATCGGGGAAACTCGCATCAATCCATCTATACATTTCACAATTTTAATTCAAAAATTCGATAAATTATCAATTTAAATTAAATTAAAATCTAGGGTCGTTACAGACTTCCCCCCTTAAAAGAATTTCGTCCTCGAAATTCGCAGGCACAAAAACAACACAGAGATAGACAGATTCGATCTCCTAAAATTCCTCAAACTTAAGATATGAATTCCAAACTCAAGTCGGAATATCTCAGAATATATACCAGTTTGTCCCTCTTCGGACTTCAACCAACCCAACAAATTACAACAGAATTTCAAAGTTTGGTTTTAAACGAAATCGTTTTATCGATACAATTCAAATTATCCTTCATATTCTATTAATCAATTTTAACTCAATTTAAAATTTCCACTTTATTCAAAATTTTAATTCTAAATTTCAAATTCATTAAAGTTTAAAACGAAAAACTGATAAGAAATCGATGAAGATACGAAGTAAGAATTTTCTACAACGATTCGTAGAGCATCACCACACCGAAACTTCTTCTTGTAGCTGGTACGAAGAAATCAAAAGAATTTGGAAACGAATCAAAGAAAATTGATAGAGAAAGTTATTTCCACTGTTGTTACAGAGTATTGACCAATTATAGTCGCATTCCCCTGTCCTCTATCTCGTTCTCTTCTTGCACTCATACTTACTATCAGTAGATAGTAAGAGAATTTACTGAGGCATTAAAACGGATATCTTAAGGATTACTCATTCTAGGATTTACTTCACCCTATCTCTAATGAGTTACTTAATGTGTTATACTCCTGAGCTAAAGTTTCACCTTAGCTCTGATACCAAATTGTAACGACTGGAATTTTGCCCGCTCGAAAATCGACATCCATACTTCAAATCGTATTCGAATGCCATAGATTCGACCGTTCAAATCCGAATCGCCAGAGCTTATAACAATCATTAAGTAAACAACACAGCGGAATAAAAGAATAATACATTGATATACAGCTTTGGTACAATATCTGATACAACAGATTATCCAATAGATATCAATATACATCAGAGATATGATACAATAAATAGCAGCGGAAAAGAAAATAGATAACATCTAGCATACGGAACAAATAACTCTGAGATAATCTTCAAAAGAGAACTCCGAGAACTGCAACTCCATTTCCAAGAATCAATCCAGCAATAGCTCGAACTCCCAATAACATAGCCCAAAGCTCAGCAAGACTGGTGCGATCCAAAGACTGAACTCACTCTAGATAATCTACTAAACCTGACTATCTGAAAAACCCAACTCTAGACTGTTCGTGTAGAAAAATTTTGAGCACCCAGAGTTTAGGAAAGAAACAATAAACTCCGGATCAGTCGTGGGACTGGTGTGAGCAACAAAAACAGTTTATCTTATAAAAACAATCAAAGAAAGAATTTTAAAGTCAATTCGCAATGCTTTTGAAAAATGAGACTACCATAAGGCCTCCCGCACACACATACAATGCAAACGCAGAATCGGAGGAGATTTCTCCTTATGATAGTCAAAGATGCTTGATACGCATTAAAGAACATTTGATATTATTACTAGTGCATAGTGTAGGAAAAATTCATTTCGAAAGTAGAATATAAATCTTAGCCAACATACGACCATTATCGTATGCCTACTATAGCTAACCATGTTCAATAGCAGGTTACCGCCACATTCCATGGAAGGTTATACAACTAATACTGTACAAGTCTCGTATTGTTTCTTTGGATTTTCAACAAATGGTCAGGCCAAGGAACTTCCCATTGCCACATGAGAATGCCTCTGGAAGGACATTCCCGAGAACCAAACCGGAACTCTGCCAACACAAGGCCGGGTTACCCCTAACTGGGTAACTACTGACACGAGCACGCCATTCCCCGATCGTAAACGACCTTTCTCACGGGATCCCGATAACCAACAACCACAAAGTAATAAATTCGTAGTAACCACATAGGTTAAATATCTGGGCTCCATACCATGATACCACCTCTATCCAGAAGGAAATGCACATACCCTAAAGGGAGCTACCCCTCATAACCTTGCCGCATCTTTCCTGTTTTGACCATTTCCGGGGTGTGAGGCTCGACGAAGTCTCGTCCACAAAAACACACTTTATACAAAAGCCGTGCTTTGGGTCAACAAATGATCATAGAAATGATCACCAAGATAGACGATCACACAAATGATCCTATCATAAATAATCAACACAATGATCATTTCACAGCAACACTCGGTATGTCACACTATCAAATTGGGAACATATCGCTGATAACCTTCAACTATATTACCTCTGAGCTCGTACGTCTCAGAGAAGGTGTTAAGCTAAAAGAATAAATTCTTCGCCACCAACAGAAATATATTTGAAAGAAATCGGCTTTATATCTCAATTTGTAATGTCAGACATACTATCCATACAAGTCTGTTCTGGGTTCGAACAGAACCGAAGGCACTTACAAAGAAGTCCTTGCAACCCGGATATTCACAATCCCGATCGGATTTTCCCATCACTTAGGGAGTTTCTATACCGGCGCGACTCGGTGCAGAAACAATCGATAGGTCATCCTATCGCTTTCGCAAATACCCGGTCTTCATCACCGGTCTTCAAATGCTATCCATATACGACGTATCACATATTCGGAATGGGTTATACGACACAAAGGTCCTTTCCCGGCTAAACCGAATAGTGAGCACGATATTTCAAAAATAAATGGATAATGGGATTTCAATTAAGTCACAACTTATTACCCAAAATTTTTCTCCAAATGGCTTAACAAATTACCATTTTCAATCTTTAAACAAAAAGATTCATTTTCACAATCTTTAACGGTTTAAACAATTTTCACATTTTAATCTTTTAAACAAAAGATTTATTCACAGATTTTCTAAATCAATTTTCATTTCAATTTGATTAACTCGTTAAATCTTTAAATCAAAGATTTAACTTATAGCTTTCAAAACAATTTCATTTCTATTTGATTTAAACAAATCATCAATTTAAATCTGTTAAAAATAAACAGATTTAATTCATAGTATTCAAAAAAGAATTCATTCATAACTTAGAAAAAACATTTCTCTATTAAATCTTGAAATTCCCCTAATTAAATAGGAATTCCATTTCTTATCTGAAAGCTTTTATCTTTTGAAAACAAACAGTTTCATCTCAGAAAATCTGATTCTTTTATACGAGTTGAAATCCTTGGGTTAAATTCAAATTCCCAAAAATAATACCTTTAAAATGGTTTAAATTCATACAAACATATTTATAATATCTTTAACCATAATCATTGAATTCAATTCCAAATATTGAATTCAGATTCAAATTTAATTATTTAATTTGGAGATTTTACCGAGTTATTCAAAATAAATTTCATCTATGAAATTCCATTTCAAAAGCTTTTCACTTTAAACCCAATCCATTCCCAAAACATTTGAATTCAAATATTCAAATTTAAACTATTTCAAAAATCTGTGACTTAATCGATTTCCTTGTGAAATCCATATTTGTGTGTATCTGAGTGTGGTCCAGGGGTTATACACAGTAGTGCAACAGCATACAATCATCACAGATCAGAATACAGGAATATAGTTGATAAACGATATAAACTATAACGCTTATCTGTTATATACAGATCACAAATATATATGCCACGGCTAGTAAATTACATCACAGATAATTTATCACAGATCACAACATAATCAGGATATATACTAAGCATCATAAATCAGGAATATCAAACAATCAAGTCATCCAATAGAATCCAAATATCCATAGGTAAGATCAATAAATTATCTGATTAATTTAAATCGAATTTATTTCTTATGAATTACTAATCCTGGTTAACTAACATTAATAATTTACAAATCATTTTGATTAATTATTCTTTAATCATTTATTAATTATCCATTAATAATAAATCAATTAACCTTTAATTATCAACCTTTAATTATTAAATAATAAAGCTTTAATTATTTAATTCACTATTTTATTAATTATTTTTAATTAATTACTTTGATTAATAATTATTCCTTAATCACCTTCATTTATTAATTAACCTTTAAATTTATTAAATTATCCTCAATTTACTTATCTTAATAAATTAATCTCATTAATTAATTATCCTTTAAATGAATTAACTTTTTAAACATAAATTCATCAATCTTAATTAATAATCAATCGATCTTTAATTATTAAATAATTATCCTTTAATGTAATTACACTAAGTAATTATATGCTTAAGTAGTCATCCTTTAATTATTCATTATTGATAAATTAACTCTTAACAAATTAATTAATCTGTAATCGGTACTTAATTAACCTTTAAATTGTTAAATAATAAATCTTTAATTAATCACATTAATTTATTCAATCACATAAATTAAATCTTTAATTAATTAATCCTTTTAATTTAAATCTTAAAGTAAAACTTAATTAAATTGAAATAATTTACTTTTAAACCTTAAACCAATCCCATACTTAAATAAAACAATTATTTAAAAGAATGAGTTAAAAATGTTTAAAACTTGAATTTTGTTTTAAAGTTTCAAAAACTGTTTTTATACTTACCCGAGTCAAACCCGAGAAAAATGCCTGAGTGCTTCGAGTTTTTCCCCAAACTTACCCGAGCCTTCTAAATTTTCAAATTTTTGTTTAAGTGTTAAAAATTGACCCGGTATCATGCCAAAATAACTCGAGTTCAACTTCGAGCCCGAGCTTCATTTTCTCGTGTACGACTTCGAGTCGCGTTGCTTCTTCCCCAAAACCAGAACTAACCCAAACACTGACACTCGTGACCTATCGTGCACGTGCACATGAGTTCGCCGGCGTCTTGATCACCATCGCCGCCGTCTACAGGTCATTGATGACCTACTCAAACAACCTAACCACCTAAATCCTCGAATCGACCTGGGAAACGAAATCGAACAATTTCGAGCACCAGAAACCCATCTCGATCAACCAAATTGCCTCGCGTCGCCACGTCACGACGCCAGAAACTTCGCAACTCCACTGGAACCTCCGCCGTAATCGCCTGCTTCGTTTCCCATAGTCTGGTGGAACTCGATCCACCAGAGACACTGCCGTGATCTCATTTCCAGACTCGACTAAAAACAGTTCGAAAACCCTAAAGTTGGTTCGACCCAACATCTCCTTCAATAGAAAAATCGTTTAACAATTTTCCTGACTTCATTGATTTCTAGGCTTGCTTCATACAAAATCCCAACATCAATTTATCTTTTGATCGCTGGAAATTTGATAAAGTTCATTTTTTTGTTATCTACAAACTGCTGTTGATAAACTCAATGAAAAATCAAAATTTTTGTTTTAAAAATCATGTTTTCGAACAACAATTCACGATTTATACCTGAATCAATGATTCATCATACTCGAAATTATCATAAGTTCGAGTTCTCCTGTAAAAATCAAAAATTTTAAATACTGTATATCACCATAAAGCTTGAAACCATTTTTAAATATTCATTCAGGTGAAAACAAACTAGTTTGGTTTTAAACTCGAAACCTAAAAATGATCATATGCAGTGAAATTGAAATTTCCTTATTAGTTTCCACCCTGTATCATAAAACAGAGAAGAAGCAGTAGTACACCATTCAGGCATGTATTCAAAGATATATACACACAAACATTCATGCATATTAACATTTATACGAGCAACTTCAGGCAGATATCATAAAGATATCATAGCAGATTCAGATTCAAATAAAAGAATGTTTTGCTCACATGTTTGCAGAATGAAGACAGAGCACAGAACAGGCATGTTTTGAAATGGTGTTTACTTCAGACCTTTTAGCTTGAAGGAGATGAACTGATGAGGATGATTGATATATATAAAAGAAGTTGATATATATGGGTTTACTGTAAGTTTTACTTGTACAGGTTGATGTTGTTTGTACAACATAGGCATGGCTGATATGATATGCTTGCTTGTACTTGTTTTATTCATATAAATGTATTCGTTTACTTCAGCCTACATCTTTTGCTGAGATGAAAAATGTGTGCTAGGATATTGTATGTGCTTAGGGATGATACTTTGTACTTGCTGTTTCTATGCTTTGTCTACAGCCTCTTTGTTTTGTACATGTACTTATATTTGTATTTGTTTGTATGCATACTTTTGTTTTAGTTATATTTGCTTCTTATTTATTTTTCTTCTGGTCTTGCCTTACTTATTTAACTTCTCTACATACTCTATTTTGTTTCTTTCTTTGCTGAAATGTATTATATTATGTACTTTATTTTGTTTATTTTATTTATTTTCTTGCTTGTTTCAGCCATTTATTTTATTGCCTTTGTTTTGTTTCATACTTATGTAAATTATTATTATTTGCTTTGTTTTTAAATTATGTATGTAGTTAGTTTGTGGATATTTTGCTTTGTATTCTTTTTATAGTTTAATTCATTTTATATTTAACTTATACTTTGGAATATGAATAAATTTCTATTGTTAACTAAAAATATCATTTTACTTGTCTTTATCACTTTGAAATAAAATGAAGTTCTACTTTTGTCATGTTGTTATAGTTTATTCTTTTATGCATTTACTTCCTATTTTACACTAATGTGTTACTATATATGTTATTTCTTTTGTTTATTTCTTGTTTATTTTTATTACTTTTGTAGCCTACTCCATTTGTATTATCTTGTATTGATTTATTAATATGAGATTAAGATATATATATATATCTACTTTATATTGTTATATCTTATATTTTATTTACTTCTTATTTATTGTCTTGTATTTATTATATATATTTTAACCATAAATAAAATTTAACAATTCACTTATTTATTCATTTCGTACTGGTGTCAATGTATATACTTTAATATTTATTTTTCAAACCATAAATATAAGATTTAAATTCAAGTAATTTAACACATTTTTATTTGAGATCGGGGAAACTCGCATCAATCCATCTATACATTTCACAATTTTAATTCAAAAATTCGATAAATTATCAATTTAAATTAAATTAAAATCTAGGGTCGTTACAGACTTCCCCCCTTAAAAGAATTTCGTCCTCGAAATTCGCAGGCACAAAAACAACACAGAGATAGACAGATTCGATCTCCTAAAATTCCTCAAACTTAAGATATGAATTCCAAACTCAAGTCGGAATATCTCAGAATATATACCAGTTTGTCCCTCTTCGGACTTCAACCAATCCAACAAATTACAACAGAATTTCAAAGTTTGGTTTTAAACGAAATCGTTTTATCGATGCAATTCAAATTATCCTTCATATTCTATTAATCAATTTTAACTCAATTTAAAATTTCCACTTTATTCAAAATTTTAATTCTAAATTTCAAATTCATTAAAGTTTAAAACGAAAAACTGATAAGAAATCGATGAAGATACGAAGTAAGAATTTTCTACAACGATTCGTAGAGCATCACCACACCGAAACTTCTTCTTGTAGCTGGTACGAAGAAATCAAAAGAATTTGGAAACGAATCAAAGAAAATTGATAGAGAAAGTTATTTCCACTGTTGTTACAGAGTATTGACCAATTATAGTCGCATTCCCCTGTCCTCTATCTCGTTCTCTTCTTGCACTCATACTTACTATCAGTAGATAGTAAGAGAATTTACTGAGGCATTAAAACGGATATCTTAAGGATTACTCATTCTAGGATTTACTTCACCCTATCTCTAATGAGTTACTTAATGTGTTATACTCCTGAGCTAAAGTTTCACCTTAGCTCTGATACCAAATTGTAACGACTGGAATTTTGCCCGCTCGAAAATCGACATCCATACTTCAAATCGTATTCGAATGCCATAGATTCGACCGTTCAAATCCGAATCGCCGGAGCTTATAACAATCATTAAGTAAACAACACAGCGGAATAAAAGAATAATACATTGATATACAGCTTTGATACAATATCTGATACAACAGATGATCCAATAGATATCAATATACATCAGAGATATGATACAATAAATAGCAGCGGAAAAGAAAATAGATAACATCTAGCATACGGAACAAATAACTCTGAGATAATCTTCAAAAGAGAACTCCGAGAACTGCAACTCCATTTCCAAGAATCAATCCAGCAATAGCTCGAACTCCCAATAACATAGCCCAAAGCTCAGCAAGACTGGTGCGATCCAAAGACTGAACTCACTCTATATAATCTACTAAACCTGACTATCTGAAAAACCCAACTCTAGACTGTTCGTGTAGAAAAATTTTGAGCACCCAGAGTTTAGGAAAGAAACAATAAACTCCGGATCAGTCGTGGGACTGGTGTGAGCAACAAAAACAGTTTATCTTATAAAAACAATCAAAGAAAGAATTTTAAAGTCAATTCGCAATGCTTTTGAAAAATGAGACTACCATAAGGCCTCCCGCACACACACACAATGCAAACGCAGAATCGGAGGAGATTTCTCCTTATGATAGTCAAAGATGCTTGATACGCATTAAAGAACATTTGATATTATTACTAGTGCATAGTGTAGGAAAAATTCATTTCGAAAGTAGAATATAAATCTTAGCCAACATACGACCATTATCGTATGCCTACTATAGCTAACCATGTTCAATAGCAGGTTACCGCCACATTCCATGGCAGGTTATACAACTAATATTGTACAAGTCTCGTATTGTTTCTTTGGATTTCCAACAAATGGTCAGGCCAAGGAACTTCCCATTGCCACATGAGAATGCCTCTGGAAGGACATTCCCGAGAACCAAACCGGAACTCTGCCAACACAAGGCCGGGTTACCCCTAACTGGGTAACTACTGACATGAGCACGCCATTCCCCGATCGTAAACGACCTTTCTCACGGGATCCCGATAACCAACAACCACAAAGTAATAAATTCGTAGTAACCACATAGGTTAAATATCTGGGCTCCATACCATGATACCACCTCTATCCAGAAGGAAATGCACATACCCTAAAGGGAGCTACCCCTCATAACCTTGCCGCATCTTTCCTGTTTTGACCATTTCCGGGGTGTGAGGCTCGACGAAGTCTCGTCCACAAAAACACACTTTATACAAAAGCCGTGCTTTGGGTCAACAAATGATCATAGAAATGATCACCAAGATAGACGATCACACAAATGATCCTATCATAAATAATCAACACAATGATCATTTCACAGCAACACTCGGTATGTCACACTATCAAATTGGGAACATATCGCTGATAACCTTCAACTATATAACCTCTGAGCTCGTACGTCTCAGAGAAGGTGTTAAGCTAAAAGAATAAATTCTTCGCCACCAACAGAAATATATTTGAAAGAAATCGGCTTTATATCTCAATTTGTAATGTCTGACATACTATCCATACAAGTCTGTTCTGGGTTCGAACAGAACCGAAGGCACTTACAAAGAAGTCCTTGCAACCCGGATATTCACAATCCCGATCGGATTTTCCCATCACTTAGGGAGTTTCTATACCGGCGCGACTCGGTGCAGAAACAATCGATAGGTCATCCTATCGCTTTCGCAAATACCCGGTCTTCATCACCGGTCTTCAAATGCTATCCATATACGACGTATCACATATTCGGAATGGGTTATACGACACAAAGGTCCTTTCCCGGCTAAACCGAATAGTGAGCACGATATTTCAAAAATAAATGGATAATGGGATTTCAATTAAGTCACAACTATTACCCAAAATTTTTCTTCAAATGGCTTAACAAATTACCATTTTCAATCTTTAAACAAAAAGATTCATTTTCACAATCTTTAACGGTTTAAACAATTTTCACATTTTAATCTTTTAAACAAAAGATTTATTCACAGATTTTCTAAATCAATTTTCATTTCAATTTGATTAACTCGTTAAATCTTTAAATCAAAGATTTAATTTATAGCTTTCAAAACAATTTCATTTCTATTTGATTTAAACAAATCATCAATTTAAATCTGTTAAAAATAAACAGATTTAATTCATAGTATTCAAAAAAGAATTCATTCATAACTTAGAAAAATCATTTCTCTATTAAATCTTGAAATTCCCCTAATTAAATAGGAATTCCATTTCTTATCTGAAAGCTTTTATCTTTTGAAAACAAACAGTTTCATCTCAGAAAATCTGATTCTTTTATACGAGTTGAAATCCTTGGGTTAAATTCAAATTCCCAAAAATAATACCTTTAAAATGGTTTAAATTCATACAAACATATTTATAATATCTTTAACCATAATCATTGAATTCAATTCCAAATATTGAATTCAGATTCAAATTTAATTATTTAATTTGGAGATTTTACCGAGTTATTCAAAATAAATTTCATCTATGAAATTCCATTTCAAAAGCTTTTCACTTTAAACCCAATCCATTCCCAAAACATTTGAATTCAAATATTCAAATTTAAACTATTTCAAAAATCTGTGACTTAATCGATTTCCTTGTGAAATCCATATTTGTGTGTATCTGAGTGTGGTCCAGGGGTTATACACAGTGGTGCAACAGCATACAATCATCACAGATCAGAATACAGGAATATAGTTGATAAACGATATAAACTATAACGCTTATCTGTTATATACAGATCACAAATATATATGCCACGGCTAGTAAATTACATCACAGATAATTTATCACAGATCACAACATAATCAGGATATATACTAAGCATCATAAATCAGGAATATCAAACAATCAAGTCATCCAATAGAATCCAAATATCCATAGGTAAGATCAATAAATTATCTGATTAATTTAAATCGAATTTATTTCTTATGAATTACTAATCCTGGTTAACTAACATTAATAATTTACAAATCATTTTGATTAATTATTCTTTAATCATTTATTAATTATCCATTAATAATAAATCAATTAACCTTTAATTATCAACCTTTAATTATTAAATAATAAAGCTTTAATTATTTAATTCACTATTTTATTAATTATTTTTAATTAATTACTTTGATTAATAATTATTCCTTAATCACCTTCATTTATTAATTAACCTTTAAATTTATTAAATTATCCTCAATTTACTTATCTTAATAAATTAATCTCATTAATTAATTATCCTTTAAATGAATTAACTTTTTAAACATAAATTCATCAATCTTAATTAATAATCAATCGATCTTTAATTATTAAATAATTATCCTTTAATGTAATTACACTAAGTAATTATATGCTTAAGTAGTCATCCTTTAATTATTCATTATTGATAAATTAACTCTTAACAAATTAATTAATCTGTAATCGGTACTTAATTAACCTTTAAATTGTTAAATAATAAATCTTTAATTAATCACATTAATTTATTCAATCACATAAATTAAATCTTTAATTAATTAATCCTTTTAATTTAAATCTTAAAGTAAAACTTAATTAAATTGAAATAATTTACTTTTAAACCTTAAACCAATCCCATACTTAAATAAAACAATTATTTAAAAGAATGAGTTAAAAATGTTTAAAACTTGAATTTTGTTTTAAAGTTTCAAAAACTGTTTTTATACTTACCCGAGTCAAACCCGAGAAAAATGCCTGAGTGCTTCGAGTTTTTCCCCAAACTTACCCGAGCCTTCTAAATTTTCAAATTTTTGTTTAAGTGTTAAAAATTGACCCGGTATCATGCCAAAATAACTCGAGTTCAACTTCGAGCCCGAGCTTCATTTTCTCGTGTACGACTTCGAGTCGCGTTGCTTCTTCCCCAAAACCAGAACTAACCCAAACACTGACACTCGTGACCTATCGTGCACGTGCACATGAGTTCGCCGGCGTCTTGATCACCATCGCCGCCGTCTACAGGTCATTGATGACCTACTCAAACAACCTAACCACCTAAATCCTCGAATCGACCTGGGAAACGAAATCGAACAGTTTCGAGCACCAGAAACCCATCTCGATCAACCAAATTGCCTCGCGTCGCCACGTCACGACGCCAGAAACTTCGCAACTCCACTGGAACCTCCGCCGTAATCGCCTGCTTCGTTTCCCATAGTCTGGTGGAACTCGATCCACCAGAGACACTGCCGTGATCTCATTTCCAGACTCGACTAAAAACAGTTCGAAAACCCTAAAGTTGGTTCGACCCAACATCTCCTTCAATAGAAAAATCGTTTAACAATTTTCCTGACTTCATTGATTTCTAGGCTTGCTTCATACAAAATCCCAACATCAATTTATCTTTTGATCGCTGGAAATTTGATAAAGTTCATTTTTTTGTTATCTACAAACTGCTGTTGATAAACTCAATGAAAAATCAAAATTTTTGTTTTAAAAATCATGTTTTCGAACAACAATTCACGATTTATACCTGAATCAATGATTCATCATATTCGAAATTATCATAAGTTCGAGTTCTCTTGTAAAAATCAAAATTTTTAAATACTGTATATCACCATAAAGCTTGAAACCATTTTTAAATATTCATTCAGGTGAAAACAAACTAGTTTGGTTTTAAACTCGAAACCTAAAAATGATCATATGCAGTGAAATTGAAATTTCCTTATTAGTTTCCACCCTGTATCATAAAACAGAGAAGAAGCAGTAGTACACCATTCAGGCATGTATTCAAAGATATATACACACAAACATTCATGCATATTAACATTTATACGAGCAACTTCAGGCAGATATCATAAAGATATCATAGCAGATTCAGATTCAAATAAAAGAATGTTTTGCTCACATGTTTGCAGAATGAAGACAGAGCACAGAACAGGCATGTTTTGAAATGGTGTTTACTTCAGACCTTTTAGCTTGAAGGAGATGAACTGATGAGGATGATTGATATATATAAAAGAAGTTGATATATATGAGTTTACTGTAAGTTTTACTTGTACAGGGTGATGTTGTTTGTACAACATAGGCATGGCTGATATGATATGCTTGCTTGTACTTGTTTTATTCATATAAATGTATTCGTTTACTTCAGCCTACATCTTTTGCTGAGATGAAAAATGTGTGCTAGGATATTGTATGTGCTTAGGGATGATACTTTGTACTTGCTGTTTCTATGCTTTGTCTACAGCCTCTTTGTTTTGTACATGTACTTATATTTGTATTTGTTTGTATGCATACTTTTGTTTTAGTTATATTTGCTTCTTATTTATTTTTCTTCTGGTCTTGCCTTGCTTATTTAACTTCTCTACATACTCTATTTTGTTTCTTTCTTTGCTGAAATGTATTATATTATGTACTTTATTTTGTTTATTTTATTTATTTTCTTGCTTGTTTCAGCCATTTATTTTATTGCCTTTGTTTTGTTTCATACTTATGTAAATTATTATTATTTGCTTTGTTTTTAAATTATGTATGTAGTTAGTTTGTGGATATTTTGCGTTGTATTCTTTTTATAGTTTAATTCATTTTATATTTAACTTATACTTTGGAATATGAATAAATTTCTATTGTTAACTAAAAATATCATTTTACTTGTCTTTATCACTTTGAAATAAAATGAAGTTCTACTTTTGTCATGTTGTTATAGTTTATTCTTTTATGCATTTACTTCCTATTTTACACCAATGTGTTACTATATATGTTATTTCTTTTGTTCATTTCTTGTTTATTTTTATTACTTTTGTAGCCTACTCCATTTGTATTATCTTGTATTGATTTATTAATATGAGATTAAGATATATATATATATCTACTTTATATTGTTATATCTTATATTTTATTTACTTCTTATTTATTGTCTTGTATTTATTATATATATTTTAACCATAAATAAAAATTTAACAATTCACTTATTTATTCATTTCGTACTGGTGTCAATGTATATACTTTAATATTTATTTTTCAAACCATAAATATAAGATTTAAATTCAAGTAATTTAACACATTTTTATTTGAGATCGGGGAAACTCGCATTAATCCATCTATACATTTCACAATTTTAATTCAAAAATTCGATAAATTATCAATTTAAATTAAATTAAAATCTAGGGTCGTTACACAAAATAACATTTATATTGGGCATATCTTGCACATTATAACCTTTATAGTATAACACACATATATACCTTATATTTTTATTTTATTTAGTTAATTAACCTTTAATTTATTTTTTCAGTTAAACAATTTTGATTAAATTTCATTAATTTCAAAATTTATCTTACAAACATGCATGTAAACTTATGTTATCTTAAACATTTTAAAATAACATAACATACATCAACATATATAACGTTTGCATATATGTATTAATTAATGAACATATTTAATTAATTAATTTTATTAATCTTATTAATAAATTTTAAATTTTGAAATTAGTATTACCCTACATTCGCATTGATATAGGAGGCCGATTTAGTTGCATTTGCAATCACCTCATATCATCCTATTTTGTCTATCATACATATTATTTATTCTTTGTTATGTTTTTGCTTGTGATTTTGCTTACGTTGTATGATGGATGCAGATGGATGTAGCTATGTTTGTTTTTTTATGATTGCACGCTCTATAGCGAGTTGTATTGTCTACCTTGATAAATTTTGAAGAATAATTTTTTTTTAAAGGAGGAAGTATGTAACACCCCATAATTTTTCGAAATTAAATAATTAAATTAAAATGGTAAAATCCTAACTTTATCTTAAAGGGCAAAATATTAAATTTCTACAGAAGGTTGAATTGCGCTTCACGACTTATTTCATCGCATCCAGAATGTTGTTTATAGTAAGAAAACATTTGTAATTTGCTAAGTTCGGTTATACGGGATAGAAATCAAAAGAAATTAAATCCGGTGATATTTTCATAATATATTAAATACGAGATTTCGGCTAGATATTATATTTTTCAGCCTATAAATTAGTCTCTAACCCTATTCTTTTTGCTCTATAATCTTGCCTCCAGTTCTAATACCTTAATCCCCAAATTAATTCCTAATCAACCAAAATTAATCCAAATTAAACTTTCTAATATATGGAATCGAACACCGTGAAAAGTGCTACGCAAATAAATCTAAGTAATCAAGAAATTTGGCATTTGAAGGCATGGAATTTCTGGACAGCAAAAGTGAAGGAGAATCCATATTAAATCGGAGAAGATGCACGGCTAATCGGTGAGTGTGATTTATCATATTTGTGTATATATATTAATAACATGTAGTAACTCACCTCTTATGACCTTAAACTAATTTATAATGATATAATTGATAATTAAAAACTGATTTATATATATACACACATACACACTCACCTAAATAAGATGTATTCCATGGATATATGTCTAAAAATATAATTTTAATCCATTGTAATTAGTAAAAGTTAATCTCTATTTAATTTAAAATGTATGAAAAATACTAGTGTTCAACACCAAACATATTATATAGCAATATTATAGTTCTTGACGACACGAACTCGCTAGTGATGTTCATTCATCGACTAGGTTAACAGATTAATTAGAAAATGCATCGAAAGTCTGATGAACTATGATTCGAGGACCATTGACTTAAAGAGGATGACGAGTAGATGGCTATGCTAGGTCCTAATTAGTCAATTATCGATAGAGATCACCAGAATTTGGAGAACAACTGCTAGAAAGTAACGTTGATGGCAAGGCTAGGCTGAGCGTCGGAGGAAGGGGCGTTGGGTCGAAAGTGTTACTCATGGTGTGGAGTGATGACCGATGGTGTCAGATAATCAAAATATTGCATGTAGCACAGCGACGAGGTGGTTTTGCCATCGCTAGGTTGATATTGGAGTCAGGACTTCGACCTGGAGAGGATAAAGCATGAAAAAAATATATTAAATTAAATTAAACTACATATTAAATAATTTTAAATGTTTATAACTCTCACATACGACTTTCGTTTCATGCGCGTTTCACGGAATTGTGATCGTAACTAGACAAAGAACATTTAGTATATTATTTACAATGTTTTAAGACACTTCTGAAAAGTGCCTTGTTTTAGTAGATTGTTATACTTGATCGATATGGCGATAATGGACTGAGATAATTTGTTCCTCCGTAGCTTGTAGGCGATAATAGGCTGAGATAATTTGTTCCTTAGTAGCGAGATGCTTATGATTGGGCGATGGTAGGCAGAGATATTACGTTCCTTAGTAGCGAGTCGCTTACGATTTAACGATAGTGAACTGGGACATTGCATTGCCCAGTAGCAAGTCGCTTACGATTAAGCGATAATGGGCTGAGATATTGTACTTCTCAGTAGCGAGTCGCTTATGATTTGACGACATTGAGCTAGGACATTAAGTTCCCTAGTAGCGAGTCGTCCACGGTTTTGGCGATAGTGGGCTAGAACATTGCGTTCTCTAGTAGCAAGTCGTTTACGATTTGGTGATAATGGGCTGAGACACATAGTCTATCGTTAGCGAGTCGTATACGTTTTACACGATAACTAGTTTGGGATTTTGGGCTCGATCGTGTTGTAGTTGGTTATTGGTATACAAGTTGGTACTTTGGGTTTGATCGAGTGTATATGATTAGATATGAGTTATTTTTAGTCGAGAACTTATAATATGTTGCCACAATGATATTATATGTTGTTTAACTAACTTGTTGGGTGCAGGTGATAGAAGATAAGGTATGTTTTTCAAGCCTATATGTTATTTTACTAAATTATTTATATTATACACTTATATGATGTGTTTCAGTCACCAAACATATGTCTAACCCCCTCTATCATTTTCTTCTTTTTAGTTATACTCGGATAGGTTGATGGAGAGGACTGGTAGTGACTTGGAGATGCGATGGTACAATGGAGAAGTGCATTTCTTTGTCTATTAGCTATCTACTATTTATTCCATTTATTCTCAGATATTATACTATTTCCATTATCAGTATGGAGATAGAGGTATTGTGGTTGGGATTTAATTGATTTTGCATTATTATATTTGCTGAGATTATATTACCGATTATTATTATATTTTAATTCTTCCGCTATGAGTTTCAAAAAGTGTAGAATATCATAGATAACTCTGTGACCTCTTGTATGGTTTATTTAGAAACGATCTGCTTTCTTCAAGGTCCGTGAGGCCAGTTCCACTTTTAGATGTGAGTCTGAATGTCGTAGATTGTAGGTTGTTACAACCGTTACTTGGAGAGAAAGGCTTGGAATTTGATTCCAAAAGAGTGTTAAACTACGAAGGAAAGAAAAGAAATGCTTCCATCTATAAATTCCTTTTTTCCTATGCTATTTAATTCGTTATTCATTATCACGATTCCATATGAATTTGTGTTATCGACATTAGATGTAAAATATGAACATATATTTCTAATTAATTTTTTTATTATGTATCTATATTTAGAGATGTGATTTTGTTGATCGAATCGTAATTGTATTTTTTTCTTTTTCAATTTTAATTTTGATAGTAGTTGGAAACAAATTTTAATCTGTACAGATATCGCATATGCAATTGCATAATTATATGGTTTTATTGATTAAATAAATCAGTTAATATGTATTGTTTTGCAACAAAGAAAATTGCTATTCTGTTTATATGTTGAAGTTTTTATATATGATTATGTACGTAGTAGAAAATATAATTACTTGTTTGTGTGTGTGAACACACACTCTCCTCTTTCTATACACGCACACACGCCTAATTTAGCGCGCACCCCCCTAATTTAGCGCCATGTAGCAGCCTCTTGATATCAGCCACAAGTTCATATTTAAATAATTATTATTTCTCTCTTCTATCACACGCTACAAATATTTAAATAGGAACTATTGGCTGATATCAGGGGGCTACTATATGATGCTAGATAAGAGGTGCCATTGAACCTAGCCCCTTCCCCTCATCCCCCCACCCCCTCCCCAACACACACATACATACATGTCGTTAGAAAAATTGGTTGGTGGTGTGTGTGTTTTCTACGAAAAATATATTTTTAAAAAAAATCGTTTTATTTCATAATTGGAAAAGAAAAGGAAAGTTTTATTAAATTGTTTTGTAACCACAAATGTGCTTGTATGTACAAACATGTGTGTGTATGGCTATATATATAAACATTTGTTTACTTATAAGTTTTGTTATGTACTTTTATATATTAAAAGTAATATAAGCGGTTACATGGTTATACGCGTTTGTGCAATTGTGAGTGCGTATTGTTAGTTAAAAAAACATTTTGTTTATAGTCAAGTGTTTATTAATGTATGAGTATTTAATTATTGCCAATTATAAATTTATTATATGACTCTTTTATCTAGAGTTTGAAAATTAAAACTAAATTTGTAGCTTAAATTATAAGTACTATATTGGTAGTGGGAAATTTTCATATTTTATACCATAAATATATAAAATGATAGAAATCTATTTAGAAATCAATTTGCTTGGCGATTGTATTCCACTTCCAATAATATATATATATATATATATGGTTACAAGAGTTAAGATAGGCTACAAATTAGCCAACTGATTTGCTAAATCAAAGGTAACTAAATAAATACTTCCCAAATAAAGATATCGTCAAATCAACTGATTTGCTAAAACAAAGGTAACTAAATAAATATTTCTCAAATAAAGATATCATCAAATCAGAGAATAAATGCATGAAATATTAGAAAATATTCTAACGCTTAGAATATATGTAAAATATATTCTATCACACCCCCTCAATTGAAGCGGGAGGTTCTCGTATGCTTACACTGTCCCTGAAATCATTAAATAATACGCACGGAATCCCTTTTGTAAAAATATCAGCAATTTGGTAATGGGACCGTACATGAAGCACACGCACTTTGCCACGAGCTACTTTCTCACAGACGAAATGAATATCCATCTCACATTATCATAATAAACTAGAGTAGCCTTTTGAATAGGACAATGCAACTCTAGAAGAAAATTTCTGATCCAGCACGAATCAGAAACAACATTAGCAACACCCATGTACTCCGCCTCAGCACTACTACGGGAAAGAGTAGGTTGCCGTTTCGAAGACCAAGAAATCAAATTATCTCCAAGGAATACACAATAATCAGAGGTAGAACGACGGGTGTCAGGATAACCACCCCAATCTATATCTGTATATGAGAAAATACGATTAATATTGGATTTGTACAAGTGGAGAAAAGAAAGGCTACCCTAGAGATAACGAGATTTCATATGTTCATTAGTCGGGGCATGCATATGAAGACGGATCTTCTGCACGGCATAGGAAATGTCTGGCTGAGTGAATGTAAGATACCGAAGAGCACCTGTAAGACTACGATACTTAGTCGGATCATCATAATGAATGTCTATGGTGGCACTTAGTTTGCACTTAGTGTCAACAGGAGTAGGACATGAACTGCAGTTAGACATTCTAGCACGTTCAATAATTTTTGCAGCATACTGTGTCTGAGATAAGAAAAGACCATGGGCATGACGAGTGACAGCAATACCCAAAAAGAAACTCAAAGGACCTAGATCTTTCATAGCAAATTCAGAAGCTAAGAGAGTCATAATATACTTACGAAGACGATCAGAAGAAGCTGTAAGTATAATGTCATCCACGTATAACAGAATATAAGCAATATAGAACCATTCTTGTAGATGAATAAAGAGTGATCTGACGTACTATGAGAGAACCCAATGGTAGCAACAAAATCAGCAAATCTTTGGTACCAAGCTCGACGAGCATGTTTTAATCCGTACAAATATTTCTTCAAAAGGCAAACATGATTCGGATAATTTTTGTTACAAAAACCCATGGGTTGATGCATATAAACTACTTCATTGAGATGACCATGCAAGGAAGCATTCTTGACATCCATTTGATGAATGGGCCAAGATTTAGAAAGAGCAACGCTGAGAACAGCTCTAATGGTGACCAGTTTAACCACGGGGCTAAATGTTTCATCACAATCAATGCCATGTTGCTGTGTATTTCCATCACCTACAAGACGAGCTTTATAACGCTCAAAAGAGCCGTTAGATTTATATTTATGACGAAAAATCCAAATAGACCGAATAACATTAACATTAGGCAGCCTAGGCACTAATTCCCAAGTCTTATTGTCAATTAAAGCATTAAGTTCATCCAACATTGCACTTTTCCAATTATGGTCATTAAGCGCACTAACAGGATTTTTGAAACAGAAGAAATATCTATAGTGGTGGTAGTGTGGTAATTAGAAGAGTATTTGGGGTTGGGTTTAAAAATGCAATTTGATGCACGAGTGGTCATGCGGGTTGAAATGGGGTTGGGAGGCATTGGGGTGGTGTGAGGAATGGTCAAAGTGGGGGAAGTCATATGGGGTTGGACTGTGGGGAAGAGAGGATGGGTCAGAGGTGGAAATAGAGGACTGAGTGTGGGCAGCAGTGGGAGGTGTGAAATCTAGGCCTGTGTGAGACTGTGGCCCAGATTGAGGAAGAGAGGACGAGTCATTGGGCTGCGTTGTTGGGTCAAGCTGCATATCTTATGGTGCGGTATTTTGAGATAAATGATGTATTAATTGAGGATTAATATTGCCACTCAAAAAAACATAATTCGAAGGTTTTGTTTTGTGGACTTTGGAGAATGGAAATTCTGTTTCAACAAAACGAACATAACGACAAATCATGATTTTACCACTAGACATGACATAGCATTTGGAGCCAGATGATTAGGAGCCAGACCTAAATAAGCACAAGGAGTCGACCTTTCTTGCAATTTATGAATAGTAAAAGAGAGAAATAATGGAAACATAAGCAACCGAAAACACGCAATCCCGAATAATCCGGATCACTTTGATAGAGGATTTGAGCGGAAGATTGGTAATTCAATACCTTGGAAGGAAGGATATTAAGAAGATATGTAGCCATGGAGAGAGCATGATGCCAAAAGGAGAGTGGCATAGATACATGAGTAAGAATAGTCTGGATGATATTATTTATGGATTTTATGTGTCTTTCGGCCTTCCCGTTTTGAGAAGATGTACGAGGACATGAGAGACGGAAAAGCATGCCATGTTGCTCAAAAAAATCCTTAAAAGTGCTATTAATGTATTCTGTACCATTGTCACACTGAAAAGTCTTAATATTACGTTCAAAATTTTGTCTTGTCTAAAGCATGAAACGCTAAGAAAAGTTGTTTGACTTGAAATTTTTTTTGCAATAGGAAAGGTCCACAAAAATTTGCTAAAGTCATCAAGAAAAAGAACATAATAACAATGGCCGAAAGTACTAACAATAGGAGAAATCCAAAGATCACTATGAATAATATCAAACGAAAGAAAAGTATATGACACTGAATCATAAAAATGTAGCTTAGAAAGTTTCCCAAGAGGACAAGAAGAACAAAAAGTTTTACAAGCCTTATTACAATCAACAAACTTTTTACCACAAAGAGACTTAAGAGAATAGCATCGCCGGGATGACCTAAACGATTGTGCCAAATATTCGAAGGCTAAAAGCAGAATGATTGTTAGAAGAAATGGCTTGAGAGTTGGAGAAAAGTGGATATAAGCCCTCGGTGCTATCACATCTCATTAGTCTGTTCCCCGTCTGTAAGTCATTAACAAAGAAACCAAAAGGGTCAAAAGAGATAGAAACCATATTATATGTGGTAAATTTACGAACAGAGACCAGATTTTTTAATGAGCCTACGAGCATGTAACACATTGTTTAGGGTAAATGGTGGATAAGGTGGAGGCAATGTAGTGCGACCGTGACCAATAATTGGAATTAAATGACCACTACCAACAACAATATTATGATGCTTATTGTTTGAATTGAAATAAGAAGAGAGAATACCTGCATCCGCCGTCATGTGAGATGTAGCACCAGTATCCATGTAGTAGTTCCCATCAGGTTGAGAGAACGAAAGAGCATGCATAGCGGCCTCAATGTCGGTGGGCATGTAGCTAGGAGCAGGAGGAGCAACTGCATTGAAAGCTTGAGGTCTGGACCCAAGTAAGCCTGACCCAGAAGAGGAGGGACGTTGGGCCGTTGGATTAGGCCTTGGCTGCCATGCGGGAAATGGACAAGGAGGAATAGTCCACCCTCCCTAACCAGGCTGCTGCCACTGTGGCGGTGGGGCATGTTGACGCGGCTGCCCTGGTGCTGCTGATATGGCGGCTAACTAGGACTGGACCCATTAATACTTTGGTGGACCTTTTTCTTCCCATTGTTTTTCAAATTGTTCTTCCTTTTATTATTGTTGTTGCGCTTGTTGCTTGCAGATGAATCAGTGGAAACCATGACGACACCACTTGAACGACTTCCAGAACCACTAGTTTCACGAGCTTGACGAGCCTTAATAGTACGCTTAGCCATTTTTAACCTTGACCGACAACTCTCAAAGGATGGCAAAGGCTCTTGATTTTATACATAGTCCTCCGTACCACTATACGCTTCTGGTAAGGACCCGGCGAGACGTAAAACCAGACGACCATTTGTCACCAGAGCATCAACATCAGCCAACCTATCCGCCAGAGATTGTAGATAATTACAATAATTGTCGATTGAGTTGAAAGCCTCAAAAGAAGCATTTGTAAAGTCCTCCTCGAGATGGGTAGCCCGAAAGGCTTTGTTGTCCTGAAAAAGAGCTTCAAAATGGTTACATGCTCCCTCTGTTGTGTCATTACGTCTGAGGATAGTGAGGAGAAGATCAGAAGAAATGGTACTGTAAATCCATTGCAAGGCAACGACATCCAAACGCCTCCAAAGTGCTGGATCAGCGGATTTAGCCTGGACATAGGCAGTCATGGCCTTCTCCTCCGTTGGTGGAACCAAGTGATAGTAAAGATCATGAACCCTAGCAAGATTGGTAAACAGAGTAGCTCAAGAATGATACATGACTTGCTCATTGCCTAATGTTATGGGAATAAGAGAATTAAAGATAGAAGAAGAACGGAGAAGAAGATAGGTGAGGTTAGGGTAAGGAGAATAGCTTTGATACCATGATAGAAATCAATTTGCTTGGTCATTGTATTCCACTTCCAATAATATATATATGGTTACAAGAGTTAAGATAGCCTACAAATTAGCCAACTGATTTGCTAAAAGAAATGTAACTAAATAAATATTTCCCAAATAAAGATATCATCAAATCAAAGAATAAATGCAGGAAATATCAGGAAATATTATAACGCCTAGAATATGTGTAAAATATATTCTACCATGTATACATGTAAATAAATATGCAAATCTATATTATTCATAAACGCCACTATATTTCATGCTCAAATATGTATACATACATATAAATGTATTGAACAACATTTATGTATACAAAAGGGTTAATTTGTCCGTTGCGGTGTAAATCTCAAAACTTATGCACGGGCAAATAAAACCATGTATACTATGACTGTTGCACGCGCACGTAGACACGCATGTGCATATGATATACATGTTCACAATTTCTTTATACATCAAATCAAATTATTATCTATAAATCAAATAAAATACTTATTTTAATTAAAAAAAAATTAGACAAGTTCTAAATTTATTTAGACTTTATAAGCTTAACAAAATCCAAATGATAAAAAGGTTTGAAAGTCGCTCATTTTATCCGATGCACGCTCGATTAGTTCTTTCACCAGTAGTACCAGAACTAAACAGTTTATGTGGTCTAAATTAGTTATATTAAGGCTAAACAATTAAGCTTGCCAATTTAGTACAATGTGACTTCATACACAAGTCAAACCATGTACAATGTGCTTTTTGCATGCGTACACGGACGTGTATATGATGCGCATGTTCACCTTAATTGATTAAATTTATACATCAAATCATAATATTATCCGTAAATCGTGTAAGATAGCAAGGATGGTAATACACAGACAAGAGTAGAACAAGGAGACAACAAAGCGAGCTAGATTTTTCAAGCAAGATGGTAATCCATATAATAAATTTTCATGTGAGATAGCAAGGAGACATCCATCCCGTATGGTTACTGTATCATGCAATCAAGAGTCAAACGGATGTCAAGATTAGAAAAACTGGAGTAAGCGACTTAGCAAGCAAGATCACAGGCGGAGACAACTAAGCAATAGAAAGCGAGTTACGAATAGGTAAAGTTTGTTGCTGCTAGAAAATTGCAAGGGTGCACCCTTGTCTATAATAGCAGAAGGATAAACAATAGCACCCCAATGACAGCGCCGAGAGCATAGGAAGTGGTTTGCGGGCAATACATGATAGAACGGCTAAAGTAATGCTTTCGTTTCGAAGAAGCAGAGGTCTAGAGGAGGAAACATGACCAAATGATTGTTGAGAGATACTGATATCTTGGTTCAAACCATATGTAACGTCAACAAGGCAAGTACCACCCGGGAAAGGCTTACAACAATTTTAGATGGCAACTCCTTGTCTGGTTTAACCTCGAAGCCTTAGCATGCTCAATTATCTTTAACTTCTCAATAGATGAGTCATAGCATATAAGGTCCCCTGTATGATATGACAACCAACTAATACCAATTGTAGTCCAATAGATTTAGGAGATTCGAGAGAAATGATCCTACACCAAAATATAAAAAACATGCTTACGAGTTAAGTTAACAATCGAACTCCACTAAACCGGTAATGAAAACCCTGAACCTAATAATAATCGAGCAAGCCTCAAGAACCAAAAGGCACTCACCTGGATTGGAGAACTTAAAAAAAGGATTTTCCTTTTAATGTCCAAACGTGTTTAAGATGGTACAGACCACAAGTAAGAGAGATTCTTATCAAGAAACAGCCTTACTAAGTGATTCTTCCAATAAGAAGCACCTGCTTCCATAACCTCGGGAGGTGGAAACAAAGAATTATTGGTGTACTCTAAATCAATGGTTCTAAGAATAGGAAAATTCTATTTAAACACAGAATGGGACACAAGAGATCTTAATTATTAGATGTTTCTTGATTTGCACCTCTTACGTAAAGACAAAAGAACCAACCGTCTATGCTTGTTATGTCAAATTTTATGTTTAATTTTGTTATCCCAGTGCCCACACGCCTAAAGATATATGAACTTGTATTTTTTGGCGGCCAGTTCATAGGATAACTCATTTATGGTTACCACTGGCATTTGTATCATGCTTGTACAAATGGATGCTATCGTTTCTTTTATGTTGTAACTGTTGGCTGTTAAAGAAAACTGTGTATCAGTTCCCACCAATGCCGATTATCACTACTGATTAATAGTAGTAATAGTAATACTAATAGGAGCAATAGGTAATGTCATGGTAAGTCAGATCATGAAATACAAATCAAGTTGCTCTAAACATATAATTAAGAGCTAATCAAGGATTACAATGGTAGAGATTATTGGTTCCTCAGAGTTCGCCAGAGGACCAAAGATCAGCACCATTGTTGTTGGTTGCTTCCTTGGTGCAGGAGACTGGAACCAAACACAACCCTCTACTTTTCAAATTTCCATAACATTCTTCAAATTGGTAATCCTGCACAAGTTTTTTGTTAATATATATGCTTTTGATTCAACATTTTCATATATAATTTCTGTTTGATATTTTCATGATGAATAAATCATAAAGAGCTATTTAAGCACCCGTGCTGCTTGATTTAACTTATACTTTATTTGTCGATGGAGTAAATACCAGGTCTAGGTCAATGGCAACTTAAGTTTCTTTAAAAATGTAAAAAGAAGTGAAAAGGCAAAAAATATGGACATTTACTTGCTGGTTTGCAGTAGTTGGCAGACCTTGCATGTAGGGTAGGATCAGAACCTGCAGCAAATTGAAGAGGTATTATTGTATTTTGTTCGCTATACAGCCCTGCAATCTATTTATTTATATTTGCTTCTAATAAAACCAGTATGTTGGTATATGTTAGGATATAACCAATAATATGATCTAGACAAGGAGGAATAAAACTTTAAGTAATAGTTACTATGAAGTTAACTGAAATCTGATTATTGTTTTCAAAGGCAAAATCCCCCTCAAGGCATAGTTTTGATTATCCCAATGCTCATGATATAACACTAAAGTTACAAACCTGAATTTGGCCATGCAAGAGCCTCATGCAGCACAGAGGCCGTATCTGACTGAATAGTCAAAACTCAGAGTCAATGTTAATATTTTATCCACTTTGAAATATAATTATTAATTAAGTATTTAACTTTTAAGAATAAATAAATAAACTAACGTTGCCAAAAGGTGATACTAATTGCTGCAGCGCTGATATTTTATCTCTCAGCTTATCCTTCCTTACCTAATCGATTTATAACTAAACTTAATAGACAAATTCATTACTTTGTAAAAAAAATCATTACACATGTGATAATAATTAAACAAACCTTGATTGCGCTTACATCTTTCTTCTGCTTTTTTCTGCTTCTATTTGTACCCTGCGACAAAAGATAATCATAAAAAATGCTTTATTAAATTATGATTGAATGATTGATAATAAGATGTAGTGTTGATCAAGAATTGTTTACCTTTGCATTACTAGTAGGTGAAGAGGATGAAGTAGCAAGATTACTAGATAAAGAAGAAGAATCGACTCCGTAATTATAGAAGAACTCATTTTTTGCTGTAGTTACTGCTTCATCACTTTGCAATCTGAAAATATGCTCACTTGAATCTAGGGAATTCAACAAACACACTTTTTTCTCTTCTTGTTCGGTCCTCTCCATTATTTAAAAGAACAAACTCAAAAGTCTCACATAAGTCGTATGCGTTTCTGAAAAGCGAAAACGAATAGGGTAAAGGTTGTTTTGCTTTAACCCATGCTTTGTTTGCTTCTATCAGCTTAACTTTTGTTTGTATGTATAGCTTTGTAGATATATCAATGTGTTCGATTAAACTCGTAGCTGTTACGGACTTGCTTCGGTCTTCACTCATTTATAAAAATGATCAAAAAATATTTTTAAAAGTTAACCTTAAACTACATCTATCTTTTCACTGGAGTGCAAGTTGTATGTACAAATTTGAGTTTGTATTTTCAAGCCATTCTTCACTAATTGTTATAGACAGGATCGAATATTACAGGTTTTCAATCCATGTTCACAAATTTCGACTGAAATTTGAACTATTAATATGTATGTATGTGTATATGTATATTGAATGTGAAAAGAAAAATAAAATCTACATTGTTTATCATTAAGGCCTCCATTTAAAATTTGGACTGAGGCCCATCAGATATTAGGCCTTCCCAACTTATACGTTCATAAAGTCATTCAGCTAGAGGGTTACAAACATTTTCAAAAAAATCACAAAAAAAAACGTAGATATTGGTGGCGAGAATAACATTATAAAGAACGCTAAGCCTTGAACAAATGAAGTAACAAGATCTTTCTGTGCTCTACACTTACAAATACTAATTAAAAGCAAAAAAGTAAAAGGTCCAAGTAACCAAACAACAAAAGCGAAATAGCTGAAGTTGTGTTACGGGTTAGGTTAGCTAGAATACAACAATCATCCTCGTAGTGTGGCGTATTAAAAGTGATATAAAATTGTTTACAAGCATAATTGTGGTTGCAACATTCTCTGAACAATTTGTAAGAACTGATATAGGGCATGGGAAAAGTTAAAGGCCGACAAATTACATCTAGTTGCAAATACAACGTGTAGCAATTATTACAAATTTAGACTAGTTTTATAACTTATTATAAAATAGAACAGCTTATGTCAAATCAACGCCACGTGTACCGACGGCATCTCAAATGCCGTCGGTGCATTTTAGAAGAAAATTTTGCGGCATTTCAAATGGCGCAAACTAGCTGTTAAAAAAAAATCTGAGAGGCATTTGAAATACCGCACACTGGACGCATCTCAAATGCCGTCCAGAATTTAAAAAAAGAAAAAAACGTACTAACGGCATTTGAAATGCCGCTAGTACGCGTGGTCCTGATGTGGCGTAAATTGATCTATTTTCGTAATAAGTTCTAAAGTTAGGCTGTATTTGCAATTAGTTTTTAAAATTGACCTAAATTAGAAGATTATCTGTTTCATAACATATGTATGGAGTTTTCCTAAATATTTGTGATACAAAGCTTTATTCATTTGGTCCAACTATGGAGAATGCTGCACCTTCTCAAAGTAATAGATATGATACATGTTCATACGGTGATCAGAAATAGTCCCATTTGCAAATTGTGAACATTTGAAACATAAAAATCACGGGTAGCCATATTTTCATGTTGTCTAGCATTATTCAGTATAAATATAACAACTTCCATCTAGAAACTTTGAGACTTTCAAAAACAAAACTAATGTCTAGACTAAGATGGATAAAATGTCTATGTTATGTTGCATTTATAAGATGATGAAATTAAGATGTAGAAACATGAAAAGAAATGTAATAAATAAATGTGGGAAGGGATTTATCATCAATATGCGGAAGCGATCATGCAGGATCTAATTTTGTCGATTGAACACCAATGTAAATTAAATATTAATTACGCTATCATACAAGATCAAATAACAAAAAGAAATGATATAGAAAATTAAACGTGCCGGATTCAACAACTTTATTACTTCATCAATTTAGAGAGAAGAGATTACAAAATGGTAGAGATTTCTTAAAGCAAAGAAATCTTATCTGTATCATAAATCTACATAAGGATATTTAAGAGGAAATATTGTCCGAGAAGAATGAAATATTTTTCAAATAGCTTGAAGCCTCTTTATCTAGGAGTACAATGAAGCTGAATCTTAGAAAAAAATTAAATCAATAGTAAAGCATACAATCAATTTTATATAAATTTTGAATCATTTCTATTTTTTTTTTCAAATTTGATTTGCCTTCCATTTAATGTATGTGTGTGTCTATATATATATATATATATATATATATATATATATATATATGTATGTATGTATGTATGTATGTATGTATGTATGTATGTATGTATGTATATATATGTATATATATACATATATATACATATATATACATATATATACATATATATGTATATAATATGTATATATATATATATATTTTTCTATGAAAAGATGCACATATCTAGTTTTCTCTTATTATATATATTTGACCAATCAATTAACTAAATTAATTGATTTGTTTTCTTTGTCTTCTACATGTTGATAGTTTTGAGTTATATTTTCAACACTTCACCTTGACTCAAAATATTCATATCTCTCTTAAACGAATTCAATCATCATATATCAATCAGTTGTCGGGTCAACGCCCCATGGTGCTAAGTAACTGAGACTAAGCTAATCAAGTTTGAACAATGATAAAACTTGTCCTTAGGAAATGGCTTAATCATCATATCTGAAGGATTATCCATAATATCCACCTTCAACAAGTTGATTTTGCTTCGTTCTTCCTTAAGCATAAGGAAGAAGCCTTTGACATCAATGTGCTTCGTACAATACTATAAATTTGATTCTCTACAAGATGAATCACACTCTGACTGACTGAAAATAACTCTATTGTCCACTGCACCATAGAAAGGTCATCCAATAACTGAAGTATTGTAATCTCTCCATAGTCGCTTCTACGATTGATATCAACTCGGCCTCAGTAGTCGACAAAAGCTACTATAGACCGTAGTTTTGATCTCTAAGAAATCGAATATATGCCAAGTGTAAAAAATAGCCCGACACTGACTTTCGTTCATCTCCATCCCCAGCATCTAAATCACAGTAACCTGTGATAACCCGGATTTTTGGGCATAAGGTAGTTGGATAATTATCTGATTTTAACTATTGAAAACACTGATTTATAAGTTGAACAAATAAATTTGATAATAAATATTTATCTCTGGATAAATATTTATTTAATAATCTCCTAATATAATTATTTAAAATTGGCAAAATTATTATTTTCAAACAAATAAAATGAGTTGTTTATATATATATATATATATATATATAAGTAGATTTTAAATGGAATTATTATTTTTCAAACAAATAAATTATGTGTTGTATATATATGTACATTGTAACATCCCACCTTTCTGTATGCTTTAAATCGACGATAAAACACACACGTCAAACTCAAACCATACAGAAGGGCGAATTATTATTGGGGTGAATAAGAAAAATCAAAGAAAGAAAAAAACAGAATCTTGCAACGGAACGATAAAATATAATAATCAAATAACAGTTCATGAAGCTGTTTTACAAAAATTTGATTATACCTGTACAACACATATCAGAGTTACACATACCAGAGAATGATAAATAATGCAGCGAAACAGTATGAATGTAGTGGAATGATATAATAAATAATAGTAATATAATCTTCATCTTCGTCCTCCAGAAATAAAGTCTTCGAATCCTGAAATGCTCAGACTGACCCGAGCGAATTGAAAACACAAAACACTCGAGTCAGAATTAAAAGATCTTATGTAAGTTAAATCAACATAAATAAATATGAATGGAACGGCGTCAGAGATGTTTACGGAATTTGACATCTCATGTCCAGTGTCTAACATGAGTGTAGTAACTTAAGAGATGCTTGTGATTCACATCTCTTAAGGATCCGTTAAACTATTTACTATGTAGTAATATTTCTCTTTTATAATACTGTCTATAGTAAAATAAACTTACTTTTAAATAGTGTTAAGGAGTTACCCAATCTCCCCCTTAACACAATAATAGTCCCAGTAGCCTATCCAGTATCAGCGCATCTCCAGATCGGAAGACTACCCTAAATACTCCACGGGCTACGGAAGAAAACGAAATATGTACAAGACGCGATTGGGTAGGTGATACAGCACACAAGGCAGTGTCGCGGTAGATATACCAATTACGCACATGGGCTGGTGGTGACGCATAACGCGCAGCTACCGCCCACCTCGAGCCACACCCCCAAAATCAAAAGTCAAAAGTGGCCACCAAATCAATCTCAAAGTCAGAATATAATATCGAAGGCGTGTGTCCGATAAGAGGGGCTACCTCACTGGCCCGACATCGCTCATGTTTAGCCACCTTAAGCCAACTCACGGGAGTCGGGTCCATGTTCATACCTCAAAGGACGTCGCCACCATCCTACTTCATTTTGGAATCTCCACTGCGTACACTGCTGTTAAAGTAGTTTTCGAAGTTGGTAGAGAGTATGACAACTTCCGATCCCGGTCTCTTTAACAACCAAACGTTATTCTAACACCGCGATCATTTTCAAAATAGTTTATACTTCAAAAACCAGAATATAATATCCGTTCCAAAACCATACAAATATGATATCATTTCCATTTCAAAATGCAAACCAATATGATATCATTTTTATTAAACCCAAATCAATACAATATCATTTTTATTTCAAATATATCCTTTTTCCAAAATCATAGCACTTTCAAAGTTATAACATTTCGAAATCAAAACACTTGAAATATAACACTTTCAAATTATAATACCTTGAAACCCATAACTTTGAAACATAACTTCCACCACTTAAATGGTTTTAAATATTAAAATACTTTATATAATAAAATAGCTTCTTCAATTTCATAAATCAAATCCAACACAACTCGAATTTCTACATTTTATATTTAACCAAATCTCAAATCATAAATTTCAGTTCAATTCAGTTTTCCGAATAAACTATTCCAAATTTATCGATTTCAAAACAGATTTGATCCACAGAGTAAACCATTTCAAATTCAAAAATATTTCAAACTTAAAGTATTCAATAATTTCAAAACTAAGTTTGGTAATTACGATTCAACAATTAAATTTTCTATTATTTAGTTTTAAAATAATTTACATAATAAATCCATTATCATTTAAATAAAACTCAAATTACAAATAACTAAATATTTCCTTCAATCTATTTACTTGAAATATTCATTTAATTCACCTTAAACAAAAATCAAGTTAGAAGAATCGTACCTTTTGAAATTCCAAATTTTACGAATTTCACATCAACTTATTTGAGTTTAATTCTTAAATAAATTCAATTTCAAATAAATTTTCAATTTATCTCCCAACCTTAATTTATTTGAATCATTATACACTCAATATTAAAATAAAATTTAAATACCTACCCACGTTATATTTAAAAAAAAAAATCAAAATCTATTTTTAAACTTATTTTTTTAACAAATTTATACGTAGCTTAAATTCAAGAATTTAACTATATATATAAAAATAACGTTTGTATAATATCAAAAATCAATATTTATTAGACTATATATTTCTTTCCAAAACCATAGAAATCATTTTCAAAATATTTATATATAGACCGACGGTTTCTGTATATAGTTTTCTATCCTATGGTCAAGTGATACGGACGTTTATCATTTCAATTCGCAATTTAAAATAAAATACGGTTATATATCATTTCAAACCACAATCCCGAATGAAATAAAAATCCATAACAACTTGTCGTTTATAAGAATATAAAATACAAGATCCATTCATCCAATATCAATCATCAAACATTTATCACAATCATCATCCAATTCAATCAATCACATCAATATATAACAAATAATGAATAACAGGTATTTACTGGCAGTTTATATTCAATAATAAATTAAATATTATTTTATCTAAATAATTTCAAATAAGCTGAGATGATGATTCCAAATATGCCAAACAGTCATAAATAAATTTCTAATCACATCATACATCAATTCAACAAACATAAGAAATTTTAGAAGTTGTGAGTGGGTTAAAACACTCACCTTTTGAATTTAAATTGAATTTAAATCCAATTTAAACCCAAAAATTGAACAGTCTTAGAATCCGTCCCAACCAACGTCAAAATGTCCGGAATTCTAATACGATCCCAGCAAAACAAACCGCGCATGAATCTGAGCTTGTATAAAAATAGTTATGAAAATTAGAAGATTGGAAAATTATGGTCCTGGGTCGACTTCGGGTTCAACTTCGGTCCACCGCCTCAAATCCCCGGTGCTTGCTCCGAGTTTTTGCCAAAATGGCCTAGAGCGACCGAAGTCATTTTCTTCCTGACCCAAGTTAATGCAGGGCTTTTGCCTTTGAAACTCGAAGCGTGACCCAAAGTTGCTACAGATCCGCAAATTTTTTTTTGGAATTGAAATTGGATTGGGAAGATTAGGGTTTTCAGCCATTGAGGAAGAGGAGCGATAGAAATTTTTGTATGTACAGAAATGAGAAATAGAAAGGCTGCTAGGGTTTATAATGATATATATATATATATATATATATATATATATATATATATATATATGAAGAACAAAATAGAAAGAAATGGGCTCAACAGGTTTGAGTTTTTAACGATAATTGACCCGAAAAGCCCGTTTAGATTCCGAAACAGAAATGGGTCAACCCATATATCAAAATATATGTTTTTAAATATTTTAAACGCAATGGAATAGGTTTCATGTGCATATTCCATTGTATGAAGAAGTTATGATAAAATCAAGTTATTTCAAATTGATTTTAATTGATTTCAATTAATTGATTTCTAGGCATTTCGAGCCCCTACGATCAAACAACAAGTTCAATCGCTTCGAAACATGAAATCCTATAATAATTCACTGCTACGAATCTGATGAAACTGGTTTCGTCGAAATCCGTGTCGGTGGCCAAAATGGCTATTTTTACATTAATTAAATAAATTAATAATTAATTAATTAAATCAAATTTTTAATTTCGATCCTACAGTTGATAAATTTTATCGTTTTTAAATTTACTAATCTTTTACACAAACTTAAATAAATTTAGATGTCAATTTAGAGTTGATAAATTTATCAATTTCAGTGTTAATCTCAATTTCATTAAATTCAGAAATTATAAATTTAATTTCCAATAATTCCATTTAACTCACTTTTCATTCTGTTATTCAATTCATTGCTGTCAACCGGATGAAATTAACATTAGATTCATGTTCTATTACATTAATGTTCTCAAATTTCAGTTAACGTAATATTTAGATATTAAATTTCATCTAATTGCAATTAATCCAATTATTATAGCTCAAATCCCAATACATTGATAAATCTTTATTTCCATTCCTTTAATTCAACAAATTGTCCTATTATGAATAACATTAACATTATTTCCAAATATTAGCTTAATTAACATTAACGTAATATTTAATTTAGATTTATTACAAATGATTCAATTCAACTTAATGGATTAAAATATATCGTAACTTATAATAATTGCTGCCACTAACTCTTAATCATACTTCATTATCAACAACAAATATTATAATTACTTATCTAACATTGATTTTATTCAATTACTACTTATTATTATTAATTCATTAATAATTCAATATTTACGTTCGTTTTCCTATATTAAATTTATTATCAAGTATACATTTACCTTATTTCACTAATTGGAATTCCATTCAAGTTGTAAATCATTAACTATAAATAACACTGTTGCGTTTCACTTTAGTTATTATTTCGCTAAATAAATTACAAAATTTATATATCTTCCAATATTTAATCACAATTTCTTATTAAATTGACATCTTAATTATCGAAAATTACGGGTCGTTACATATATGTATGAGTTAATATTAAATTGAATTAGAATTTGAATTTGAAATTTAAAAAGATAATTTTCTTAAAATAATTGGCTTTAAAAGTATATATATATGATTTTTATTAGTATATAATTTGTTTTATATTATTTTCTTTAAATGATTTTATTTATATAAATTAAGAAATGTAATTACTAAATAGAAAATTAAATATAAAAGTCTTATGAAAACATTTAAAAATATATAAACACATGCATTTTACAAGTTTTGAGATATTAACATATGCAAATGACAAATGTAAACTATTTTTAACAAGTGTCACAAATTCTTTTTATTTTCTTTTATTTTTTTTTAAATCGGAAAAAGGATATAAATATATCTATACATTCTCTACTCAATTTTTCTTCTATCCTCATTTTTAAGACTAAGAAAAAAATCAAAATCCGTTAGCATCCTCAAACCAGGAAAAGAAATCAAAACAAAAACCAGCAAACAAAAATAAAAGCAGTTCAAAGATCACCAAGCTCAGTTCAAATTCATTTTAAAAAAAACATAAAGCAGATTAGATCAACATCTAGTTCAAATTCCGGTTCAAAAGTAAAGTCATGTCCTTTGTTTATAATTATCAAGTGAGTAAACCATTTTATTTAAAAAGGTTTCAAATCTGTTTAAATATAGATGCATGCATAAATTACTTAAAGTAAATTATGAGAAGTGTTTGCATGACTGTTAAACAAGAATGTATGTACGTATGTATGAGAATGTTGTAAGCATGTCTGTGTTTTAGAACTTTTGCTCTGTTCTTCATTTACAAGCTTCAACCTTGATAGGATTTAGATTCCTCTTCCCTTGGATCTCTTTAGTCTTCAACATATAAAAAAAATCTGATTATTATAACATGATGTCAATTTTAAAAATAATTTCAAGCTAAATTTGAAGTTTGCTTTAATTCAAAAGGAAGAAGAACGGTAGGGTTTTAATCATATCAAATATTCGACTTAAATGATTTATGGATTCAAGTATATAATCAATTTTTTTTCTAAATCTAGGATTTTTAAAAATGAAATCATGATTTTAAAGTAGTAAATTGAGAGAAATCGAGAGATGAACGTTAATTGGGTTTCGAGCATTTTCTGGTGATCGACGGAACTTGGGTGGTCGGGGTCTCTGCTGAAGCTAGCCTGGAGATATGCGATGTTGGAAAAAATGATCGGAGATATTCTCATTACCCGTGGTGGCCGGATGAGGTGGAAGTACGGTTTAACCCTAGTTTTGGTCGAACTGGAAATTAAGTGACCGCACCGTCGACAGTGCATCAAAGGAGACCAGTCGTGGGGGAAACGGAGCATGGGGTCGTGGCGAAGGATTGGTCGGAGTGTCGATGTTCCTGGTGGACGGAGGTGGCGACAAGGGGAGGTCCTAGGGTGATGGGTTCGTTCCAGGTTGGGTTCGATCATGCTCTTTCTCATTTTCATGTTCGATGGGAAGCTCTGGTGGTCGAGTCGGGTAGGGAGGTCAAGGTCGACTGTCTGGCGATGTTGATGTTGGTCGAAGTTGCTATGAAAATTGGTGCATGTGCACGGTATCGTTGGTGTATCAGTGTTCTGGGGATGCTGTTGATTTTGGGAGAAGAAGGTAGTTTTCTCGGGTTAAACCCGAAGTAGAACGAAGATTGCCTCGAAGTTGAGATGACGCGAGAAATTCACGGGGTTAGCTCGGGAATTTTATTGGTTGGGCCCGGGTATTTGTAAGTTGTAGTAATCTAGTTTTTAAAGCTTATCAAAATGAATAAGTTTCAAAAGAAAAAAATACAAACCAAGTTATAAAACAAAGTATTAGCAAGTTTAAACAAGTTTTCAAAGTTTTAAAATGTTTTAAAATTATTTATTTAAAAGTAAATATATAATAGGTAAATTCCTAAATGTTTTCAAAGGTGATTTAAATGTTGTAATTAAATAAAGGATTAATTATTTAATGTATTAAAGGATGCTTAATTAATGAATGTAATCAGTTAAGGAAATAATTAATTAATTTAATTATTAAGATAATTAATTAAAGGTTAATTAATTTGTGTAATCAATTTAAAGCATTGATTTATTGACGTGATTAATTAATTAAGGTAATTAATTAAAGATGATTAATTTATTAAAGGATAATTACTTAATGTAATTAATTAATGATAATTACTTAATGAAAGTGATTAAAGAGTAATTACTTAATCTGGAAGTTGATGGGCAGAGAAGAAGAAAGTAAGGCATCAGTTGGTTTCCTTTAATTTGGGCTTCGGCCCGATTTTTCTGGTGGTTGGGAAATATGTTTCGGGTTCACATTTTTGGTTTGGGCCTTAAGGAAATTTATGAATCAAGTTTTTTAAAACTTCAAAGAAATATAAATTAAGTCTCAAATTAAATTTTTAAAACAAGTTTTAAACAAGGTTTTAAAGATTAGATTGAAAGTTGAGAATATTTTCCAAGTTATTTTAGTATTTAAAAATAATGTATTAGTTAATTTATTAAATAAATTAATAAGTGTGTTCAAGAAGATTTAATGTCGTGATAAAAAGGTAATTAAGGGAGTGTATTAATTTTTCATTAAAATAAAGGATTAAAAGTTGGTTTTTCCTAAGATTTAAGTTGGATTAGGTTATAATGATAATTAAGTCATTATTATGATAAAGGATTTATCTTGAAAGTTAATTAAAGTTTTAAATGATCTAAGATTTATTTAATTATTAAGGTAATTAATTAGAGAAAAATTAAATATAAGGATAATTAATTAGTGAAAGAGATTTAGGATAATCACTTACGATAATTAATTTAGGGTTAATAAATTAAATGCTAATTAATTAAGGGTTAATTCATTGTGTAATTAACTTAAGATTTTTAATTAAAGTAATTAATAAGATGATGGTTAATTCAATGTGATTAATCAAGGAGAAATTAATTAACCAAGATAAATAATTAAGGTTGATTTATTTCATCAAATGATTTGCAATTAATTAATCAAGAATTGATAATCAATTCATAAGCAATTAATTTAAGATTTATAAAGGACAATTAATTTTAAGATAAATTTATTTATGAAAGTGAATAAAAGATAATTACTTTGTGTAATTGAATAAAAAGCTAATTAATTAGTGAAATTAATAAAGGGTAATTAATTAAAGGTTAATTATTGAATAACTAAAGGTTGATGGATTAAAATTTAAGGGTAGATTAATTTATTATTAATCGTTAAATAATAAATGATTAAAGAATAATTAATCAAAATGATTTGTAATTTATTAATGTTAATTAACCAGGATTAGTAATTCATAATTAATTTATCTAATTTGAATAAATTAGACAATTAACCGACCTTACTTATGAATGTTTGGATTCTATTGAATGATTGAATTGTTTGATACCCTGATATGTTCTGCTTTGATTTGAGCTGTGTTTGATGTAGTTTATCATCTGTGATATATATCTGTGATCGGTGAATGGAAGATAAGCGTTATGGTACATACCGCTTATCAAATATAAGCGTTATAGTTTATACCGCTTATCAAATATATTGTTGTATTTGGATCTGTGCTGATTGATGATGAGGCACTTTTATTGTGTAAAACCCCTGGATCACACTTATACACACACAAATATGGATTGCACGTGGAAATGGGTTAAGTCACGGATTTTGAAATATATTTAAAATTGTATTTTTTTTGAATCCAAATAGTTTTGGAATTAGAATTGAAGCTTTTGAAAATGGTTATTTTGGATAACTCGATTGAGCTTGAAATTTAAATAATTTGATTTAAATTTGAATTTAATATTTGAAATTGAATTCTATGGTTTGGAAACTATGGGTTAAAAAGGTTATTCAACTTATAAACGGGTTATATGGGTTTTTGAACCATTTTTAAAGTGATGATTTGGGAATTTAAATTCTAAACCCAAAGATTTTAACTGGTATAAATATAATTGAATTTTTCTGAAACGGGAACTATATGTTTTCAAATAATAAGAGCTTTCGCATAAGAAATGAATTCCTAATTTGTGTTAAAAGGATATCAACTCTAAAATGGAAATAGTTTCCCAAGTTATAGATAAATCTTTGGAAACATGTTTTGAAAGCTATAAATTAAATTTTTAGTTTAAAAAATTTAATGTGTTAATCCAATTGAAATGGAAATTGTTTTGAAATCTATGGATAGATCTTTGTGAAACTGGGTGAAACTTTGTGAAATAAATCTTTTTGTTTAAAGATTTAAAATGGTAATTTGCTTAGCCATTTGAAAGAAAAGCTTTGGATTTTTAAGTTGTGACTTAACCGAAATCCCATATCTATATGTTTTAAATATGACGCTCATTATTCGGTTTAGCCGGGAGAGGACCTTGTGTCATATAACCCATTCCGAATAGTGATACGACGTTATGGATTGCAATTGAAGACCGGCGTTGAAGACCGGGTGTCTTCGAGAATGATAGGATAACCTGTCGATTGACTCTACACTGAGTTGCTCCGGTATAGAGTTCTCCACATATGATGGGGAGTCCGATCGTAATTGTGGATACCCGGATTTGCAAGGGCTTCTTCGGAAGTGCCTTCGGTTCTGTTCGAACCCGGAACAGACTTGTATGGTTGTATGTCCGACATTACACTTTGAGATATTGAACTGATCTCTATCAAATACATTTCTGCTTGGTGGCGGAGAATTTATTCTCTTAGCTTAACACCCTTCTCTGAGACGTACGAGCTCAGAGGTTATGTAGTTGATATTTATCAGTGATATATTCCCAATTTGGTAGTGTGGCATGCTAAGTGCTGCTGTGTGTTGATGATCATTTGTGATCAAAGCATGGCTTTTGTATAAAGCGTAGCTTTGTGGACGAGACTGCATCAGGACCTCACACCCCGGAAATGGTCGAAACAGGAAAGATGCAGCAAGGTTATGAGGGTCGCGCCCTTTAGGGTGTGTCATTCCCTTCTGGTAAAGGGTGGTATCATGGTATGGAGCCCAGATGCTTACTCATGTGGATACTGCAGATCTATTACTTTGTGATTGCTTTGTGGTTTTGAGGCGCCTCGGATAAAGGTCCCAAAGGACCGGGGGATGGCATGCTCGAGTAGTAGTTACCTAGTTACAGAGGTAACCCGGCCTTGTGTTGGCAGAGATCCGGTTAGGTTCTCGGGATGTCCCGCCAGAGGCGATCCCATTGACAGTAGAAAGTTCCTTAGCCTGACCATTTGTTGGAAATCCAATCAAAACAATACGCGCCCTGTACGGTTTTAGTTGTATAACCTGCCATGGAATGTGGTGGTAACCTGCTATTGAACATGGTAGCTATAGTAGGCATAAGTGTGAAATGCCTATGCTGGCTAGGATTTATATTATACTTTCGAAATGGTTTTCCACACTTTGCACTTATAGTAATAATATCAAAGAAATTTTCTCGTATTAAGCATATTTGACTATCATAAGGAGAAATCTCTTCCAAGTCTGCGTTTGCATTGTGTGTGTGGCGGGAGGCCTTATGGTAGTTTCATTTTCTAAAAAGCATTGCGGATTTTCAAATTTAAATTCCTTTGTTTGTTTTAAAAGACCAAATACTTTTGTTTGCTCATACCAGTCCCACGACTGACTTGGAGTTTATTGTTCCTTTCCTAAACTCTGGGTGCCCACTATTTTCCCACACGGGCAGTCTAGAGTTGGGTTTTTCAGATAATCAACAGTAGGTATAGATTCGATATCTTTCAGCCTAGGATTTGGCAATCGCATTTGGATCGAGTTGCTTCTGTTCATCTTGATTGGGAGTTCGAACTATTTCTGGATTGGTGCTTTGGAGATGGAGATTACCGATGCTGGAGTTCTTCCTTAAAGACTATTGGAGTTTTTTTTTCCGCTGCTAGTGTTATCTCTTCTTTCCGCTGCTATTATCTTGTATCATATATCTGATGTATATTCATTGTATCATCTATTGTATCATATTATATCGGATATTGCATCAAATGTTGTGTATTGATATATTTTGTTTCTTCCGCTGTGTTGTACTTAATGTGTTATAAGCTCCGGCGAACCAGATTCGGCATTTAGATCTGCGGCATTAGAATACGAGTGTCGTATTCGGTGCCGATTTTCGAAGGTCGAGTCAGGATCGCTACAGAACCTATGAAGGCTTTTGATTTTTGATAAAAATCAATTTTGGGAATTTGAAAAACCAAGTTGGAACTATTGATTTGGGATATCAATTTTATGTAAAATAGATTTTGATTTGAATCATAAAGTATATGATTTGAAAGATACTATAAGTGTATAGTATAAAATGTTTTGGGATTGGCTCTACGGAAAAAGGTGCTCCCATTGAAATGAACTTCATAAGAGATCCACGGGGTGGTTCTGCCTTGAGCCCTAAGGGGGAGGCTCTAAATTGAATCCTTAGAGGAAGTCCGAACAAACTGAAGTTCCTGAGGATTTTGTGTAGTGGATAGCGAAATTCGAGGGCACTGATGCCTACAGAGATATTTGAGTTATGTTGTGACGATAGTGTAACTCGATGTCAATGCGATCTACTACGGACCATAGCGGAAGTCGTGTGTACTGTGAGAGCCAACGGTCTATGTTTGATTTTGCCGTGATGGCAACGTAACATTGATCGACTGCGATCTATGAAGACATAGCGAAAGTCGAGAGGCCGTGAGAGCCTAAGGCTGCATTAGGACTCAACTAATGTAGTATGCGACCTATGTAGGTGCGGTGAAGTTTCATTTGGCAGCGAAATTCGAAGGCGCCGATGCCTACAGTTACATGGTTTTTTGCCGTGATAGCGACGTAACCCTAGATGTAGTAGCGATCTATGGTGGGTTCCATGGCTTAATCGAGGGGCGCGGAGTGTTTACAATTATCTATGGATTTTGTCGGGATGGCAACGTAACCTCAGGTTAACTACGACCATGGAGGGGGTGATGATTTCCAGATCATTCTTACCAAAAATGTTTCCTATATTCTCAAAAAATGTTTTGTATATTTTCACAAAGTTTTCGAAAATGTTTTCCAAGTATTTTCACTGGGTGTTGAAAACGGGTTTACTAAGTACTTAAAGATTTTCAGTCCTACGCCTGATCAACGTATGACCGAATTTCTGTGAGAACAAAGATGGACTTGTTAGGACATCGAGTTATAAAAAGTATTTTTATAAAGCAATTTTGGCAATATTATGTAGATTTTAAAAGTGTTTTGAAAATTCTTAAATAAAGGATTTATAGTTGAAATGATCAACGAGTAATTTAACTGATAATTAGCATTTTAATAAAATTTTGGCTTCGTTCCTTTTCGAGGAAGAAAAGATTCAAAGGTGGGAGGAATGTGATAACCCGGATTTTTGGGCATCAGGTAATTGGATAATTATCTGATTTAACTATTGAAAACACTAATTTATAAGTTGAATAAATAAATCTGATAATAAATATTTATCTTTGGATAAATATTTATTTGATAATCTCCTAATATAATTATTTAAAATGGGTAAAATTATTATTTTCAAACAAATAAAAATGGGTTGTTTATATATATGTATAAGTAGATTTTAAATGGAACTATTATTTTTCAAACAAATAAATTATGCGTTGTATTTATATGTATATGTATGAGTAAATTTTAAATTGAATTAGAATTAGAATTTGAATTTGAAATTAAAAAGGATAATTTCTTAAAATAAATTGGATTTAAAAGTATATATATATATATATGATTTTTATTAGTATATAATTTGTTTTATATTATTTTCTTTAAAGGATTTTATTTATATAAATAAAGAAATGTGTTTACTAAATAGAAAATTAAATGTAAATGTTTTATGAAAACATTTAAAAATATATAAACACATGCGTTTTACAAGTGTTGAGGTATTAACATATGCAAATGAAAAATGTAAAATATTTCTAACAAGTGTCACAATTTTTTTTTATTATTTTATTCTTTTTTAAATCATAAAATGGATATAAATATATCTATACATTCTCTACTCAATTTTTCTTCTATCCTCATTTTTAAAACTAAGAAAAAAAATCAAAACCTTTTAGCATCCTCAAACCAGGAAAAGAAATCAAAAAAAAAACCAGCAAACAAAAATAAAAGCAGTTCAAAGATTACCAAGCTCAGTTCAAATTCATTTAAAAAAACACAAAGCAGATCAGATCAACATCTGGTTCAAATTCCGGTTCAAAAGTAAAGTCCTGTCCTCTGTTTATAATTATCAGGTGGGTAAACCATTTTATTTAGAAAGGTTTTAAAACTGTTTAAATATAGATGCATGCAAAAATTACTTAAATTAAATTATGAGAAGTGTTTGCATGATTGTTAAACAGGAATGTATTTATATATGTATGAGAATGTTATGAGCAAGTTTATGTTTCAGAACTTCTACTTTGTTCTTCATTTACAAGCTTCAAACTTGATAGGATTTAGATTCCTCTTCCTTTGGATTTCTTTAGTCATCAACATATGAACAAAATCTGATTATTATAACGTGATGTCAATTTTAAAAATAATCAAGCTAAATGTGAAGTTTGTTTTAATTAAAAAGGAAGAACGGTAGGATTTTAATCATATCAAATATTCGACTTAAATGATTTATGGATTCAAGTATATAATCGATTTTGTTTTCGAAATCTTGGATTTTGAAAAATGAAATCATGATTTTTAAGGTAGTAAATCGAGAGAAATCGAGAAATGAACGTTAATTGGGTTTTGAGCATTTTCTGGTGATCGACGGAACTTGGGTGGTCGGGGTCTCTGCTGAAGCTAGCCTGGAGGTAGGAGATGTCAGTAAAAATGATCGGAGATATTCTCGTTCCCCGTGGTGGCCGGACGAGGTGGAAGTAGGGTTTAACCCTGGTTTTGGTCGAGGTTGGAAATCAGGTGACCGCGCCGTCGACGGTGCATCGGAGGAGACCGGTCGTGGGGGAAACGGAGCATGGGGTCGTGGCGAAGGATTGGTCGGAGTGTGGATGTTCTTGGTGGCCGGAGGTGGCGGCAAGGGGAGGTTCTAGGGTGATGGGTTCGTTCCAAGTTGGGTTTGATTATGCTCTTTCTTGTTTTCGTGTTCGATTGGAAGCTCTGGTGATCGAATCGGGTAGGCAAGTCAAGGTCGACTGTCAGGCGATGTTGATGTTGTTCAGAGTTGCTCCGATCGTTAGTGCATGTGCACGGTATCGTTGGTGTATCATTGTTTCGGGGTCGCTGTTGATTTTGGGCGAAGAAGGTAGTTTTCTCGGGTTAAACCTGAAGTAGAACGAAGATTGCCTCGAAGTTGAGATGACGCGAGAAATTCACGGGGTTAGCTTGGGAATTTTATTGGTTGGGCTCGGGTATTTGTAAGTTGTAGTAATCTAGTTTTTAAAGTTTGTCAAAATGAATAAGTTTCAAAAGAAAAAAATATAAACCAAGTTCTAAAACAAAGTATTAGCACGTTTAAACAAGTTTTCAAAGTTTTAAAATGTTTTAAAATTATTTGTTTAAAAGACATATATAATAGGTAAATTCCTAAATGTTTTCAAAGGTGATTTAAATGATGTAATTAAATAAATGATTAATTATTTAATGTATTAAAGGATGCTTAATTAATGAATGTAATCAGTCAAGGAAATAATTAATTAATTTAATTATTAAGATAATTAATTAAAGGTTAATTAATTTGTGTAATCAATTTAAAGGATTGATTTATTAATATGATTAATTAATTAAGGTAATTAATTAAAAGATGATTAATTTATTAAAGGTTAATTATTTAATGTAATTAATTAATGATGATTACTTAGTGAAAGTGATTAAAGAGTAATTACTTAATGTCATTAATTAAGGCGGGTAATTAATGGGTAATTACTAAATGTGATTTATTAAATGATAATTACTTAATGTAAGTAATTAAAGGATTAATTTGTTAAGGGTTAATTAATTTAATTAGTAATTAAAGGTTAATTACTTATTAATTAAAGATTAATTAATGGAGGATAATTAACCAATGGGATGATTACTTAATGGAAGTACTTATGGATAATAAATTTAGAAGGATAATTTAAGGATGATTAATTAATGGTTTGTAATAAATTAATGTTGGGTAAGAAGGATTTAAAAGTAATTAAACTAATTAGAAATGGTACAATTAATTTATCTTGCTTATAAATGATTAAGATATACTGAATGACTCAGATTATTTGATATCTCTGATATGTTATTTGTGATGCTTTGTGTTATGAGATACTTTGGTTGAACTGTGATATTGTAGGTTATCTATCTGAGATGAATTGTGGTGTGAAAATGAAATCCTGAATATAAATTGTGTTGTTTAAACTTAAACATTTGGCTAAAAGAATAACATTTGAATTCGAAGAGACCGGGGTCGGGTATCAGTAAATACCCAAAGCCACTTCAATTTGAAATCTACAATAATTCTTTAAGGATTTGATTTGTGCATTCAATAGGCTGGAATGGTATAATTTAAGTAAACTAGACCATTGAAACTAAGTAAGGGTACTTAGCGATTGTTTGTGAAATAAGTGTTGGTTTATAACAAGTTAAGAACTCGTTGTGAGGTACGAGTTAACCCCTGGTTTTCAAACAAGTCTTATATCTTAGTATTTCAAATTATATGGGTTTACTCACGCTGGTTTCCAGCCTAACCTGGGGGTAATAGATTGTAATTCTCGGGTCAGACCGAGTATTACAGATTTTCATGTTATGACGTTCTAGAGCTCATGAGGTGTGCTGGATGGTAGGAATGTATGAAGTTGCCACTGTGTATTTGAGTTTGATTTGATTGTAGTCTGGACAGGTTGATATAACTCTCTAGTCTATTTGTAAAATGTTTGTAGTCTGATGTATTGTTATAAATTGACAATTACAACTTTCTTTGTATAAATGCAATTATGTGATATTATATTTTGATCTGCTGCGAAATGTGAGATTCTGTGTTTTTTTTTTCTATTTCTTCTTCTACCTCTTTTATCTTTACCCTAACAATCTGAGATTTCCGGCGTTCGATTGCTCGGCACTTCTACAGCGAACGTATTAGTGTCGAATTTTCGAGGTCGATAAATTTTTTGGCTCGTTACATAACCTCTAACAGAGATGTCTCCATCTACTCCGCCATGCAACAAACCAACCGATGAAGTGCCATGAAAATATCCGAGTATTCACTTTACTGCTTGTCAATGTTCTTTACTTAGGTTAGACATATATCGACTCACAACACCCACTATGTGGGCCAAATCTGGTCTCGTGCACACCATTGCATACATGAGACTATCAATAGAACAAGAATAAGGATACCGTTGGATTTGGACCAGCCCACAGCGGAAGTTATAAACGAATTTAAAATATTCCCTTATTGGATTTATATTAGGCCTATGAAGTTTAATTTATTTGTAACATTTCAAAATTTAATTTAAATAAAATCTCTTCATTTAAATTTATAAATAGAAAATTTATTTAATTTATATCCAATAAACATAATAGTATACATATGTATCATACATATATATATGTATGTGTGTGCATGTGCAATATAATAATTCATGCAAGCTATAACATGCCAATGTATAAATGTTGGGATTTACATCGCAACGGACATATTATCTCTTTATATAATTACTGAATGTTGTTCAAATATATGTATGTATGTAAACTTGTATGTATGTATGTGGTGTATGTATATATCTTATATGTAAAAATATTAATGGTTTATACACACACACACACATATACACACTATTGCATTAAATATTATATATACATATACATATATATATATATATATATATATATATATGTATGTATGTATGTATGTATGAATATGCATAACATAACAAAAGTTAAATCGTTTTACACATATACATATATGTGTATGAATTACAACAAAAAAATTATTATTATTATATTAAAATACACACACAAGTACAATTATAATATTAAATATGTATGTGTATGTGTATGTATGTTGGTTATGTACTCAAAATCTATATATTTTTTAAACCTTTTCAGATCAAATGCACGGTACAAAAAAATTATTTATATTTTATTGTATTAATATATATATGTATATATATTAATCGTTCAAAATATAATAAAATAAAATGAAAAATACTTTCTTGGTATATTATTTGAATTTTAAAATTTTAGAATATCAAGCATGATATTTTAAAGTTACAAAAAATTTCTAGAATTTTTTGAGTCAAATTTGTTTTTAATTAATTGATTGATTTCATCCATTTATTAAATTTATTTTTTTAAAATATAAAAATTGATTTTTAAATTATTTTTTTGGCATAGAGTTTTATGATGATAAAAAATTTAAAAATTTATAATTTAATTTTAGAAACATATTTTATTTTATATGATTTATATAATTAGCATATTAATTTAAATAATGTTAAATAAATGTTAAAAATTAATTTACAGCCTTCAAAAATAATAATCTATGTAGATATGCATTTATAGATATAGGTTCAACTATTAACACGATATGATGATATAATTAAATATAAGTGACATAATTGAAATTAGATGGTATATTAATACATACATACAGATATATATATATATATATATATATATATATATATATATATTAATAAAATGATAATAATTAAAATAATATTTGGTTGTGCACTTCAGATTTATATATATATATATATATATATATATATATATATATATGTATATGTATGTATGTATGTATGTAATGTGTTTTTTGAATTAAAACATACATATAACAAATCCAATATGTGACAATATTGATGATACGTATAAGAATCTCAGCAAACAAGCAATATAATAATGATACCTGTGAATAATATAATGCTATTCAAAAATTATAAATCATATAATATATACAGTAAATATGTAATAAACCGTCTTTTTTGCAATTGAAAGACAAATCATTATGGGTTGAAGAAATAAGAAAGACAAGAGAAAGACTATTCAAACACAAAATCTTACCACGCATGGAACAACATATAATAAATAATATAGTATATTACATAGTCAAGCCAAAATATTATTACATCAGAGTTCAATGATACAAGTTCTAGACTAGGACAATTACAACTACTTGTCCACCGAAGACATAGGTCATACATACATACGTATACGGTGGAATACTTAATAATATTAATAACTATCCATGAAGCCACCTGTTCTAGCTCCTCCATCATGCTTTCGAGAGAAACCTAGATCACTTGACTACTCATAAAAATTGAGTACTCAAGAGTTTAGGGAAAAGAAAATAAACTCCGGGTCAGACTTAGGTCTGGTGTGAGTAAAATCAAACAAAAGAATATTGATTTGAAAACTCTTTTAGAAACAAGAATATCTCGTAATACCACATCGTAAATAACCACGGATAGGTTTTTATCTTACGATAAATTAAACACCTTCTATATAAAATTGATGTTATTATTATAATGTCCAAGGGTTTAAAGTAAATAGAGAACATGGCTAAAATGCTTGCATCTCACATTCCAACATATTAGGTTTACAATCAAAACCATAAAGCTCGTATTGGAGAATGGATTCCAACTAATGACTGGGCTACTAGGATAACAGTACACCTTTAGAAAATATACCGAGGTCGTACCTAATGCCCCTGCTAGCACGGGATTGGTCTACCCTTTACTAGATAGTACCGAATATGATCATCCCTTTGATTGGGATCAACAACCATTCTAAGAGTTAATTATGAGAATAGGGACTCATTTTAGATGGGATGGTCAATACCCTAATGGGTACGACCCACAAGGCCCTGCTGCATATACCATGTTTTAGTCATTTCCGATTGATATGGCTTGAATCCACGTTTTACCTTTCAATAGCACTTCCTTCTTGAAATGCTAACATTAGCTTCCAATGTTGACACAATATCAGCATTCGTCCATACGAGTCGTTCAGAAGATGAACGAACCGAAGTTACTATTTCCACTATACCCATTTTGGAATCACCCTCAGGGTTTGAAGAAAATATCACTTGCATTTCAAGTCTTGAATCTTGATCATGACTTCAATACTTTCAATTCGAACGTTTACGTTGGTTTGAAGTAGTTTTTGGATAACAGCTTGTCATCCGATCCCGATCTTTTCGAACCAACATTCGATAATTTAAAAGGGTCAAGTTATTGATAGTGAACAACTTCACTATCAGGTGAGAGAATAACATATGGAAACATATTCCATACTTAGGTTACCACGACCCGCTTACCGAAATTAACCTCCTTATGTTTATCACAAATCCGATATCCAACATTCGTGCTAAACACAAGTCACTTACTTTCCATAAACGAGTCAACATTTTAAATCACTACTTTAATTCATTCGGTTACTTAATGGTCCACACAAGAGATCATTTGGTTTGGAACCAATTCATCTTGAGAAGAATAATTGTTTAAAACACATTCGGTTTAATTTGAAATCACCTTTAGAAAAGATTTAAATAAATAAATAAATCAGTTTAAAACCTAGTTAAATCATAATTAATCCAAATTAAATCAAGATTAAACCATAATTAAACTCTAGTTAGACTTAATGAACTTAGTTAGGCCATAATTAACTTCCTAATGCATCTTGATTAAGGTTAAATCAACTCATTATTAGTTAAACCCTAATTAATTAAAATATTAATCAAATAATCACTTAATTAAATAATAATTACTTATATAATTAACTTAATTAAATAATTATTAACCATTCACTACTTATTAACCAACTTAGATACCAACTAAAACTTAATTAATCAAACAACAGTCATTAACTTAACTTAAGTATTGATTAATTACTAATTACCTCCTTAATTACTATTTAAGGCTAATTACCTTTAATTATTTAAATAATTAATTAAATAATTTAAATAAATAATTAAATTACAAAACTTAATTGCTTTTTAATTACTAATAAACTTTTGTTTTGAAAAATTTTACAAAAAAATTTCCAATTAAAACTATTTGAAATTAAAATCGACAAATTTTGTCAAACTACATCCATATCGACTATCGCTATGAGCGCGTTTGCTTTAACATGTTCTTAGCGATCCACTTCAAAACCCCATACTTTTTTTTCATGGTTTGAAACATTCTTTAGAAAATTTAAACTTTAAACTCTAATCCGTTTCAAAACTTTAAATTTCGGAAAACAACTTCGATTCCAACCGGATCTCAAATCCGTCGCAATTACACAAAGTAGCTAACTTTGTTTACCAAAACTTATGTCAGAGTTCTTGTTTTACAATCAACACATTACTAACACAAACCATCTTTATCATAAGTTGCAAGTATACATCCATATATATATATATATATATATATATATATATATATATATATATATATGCTTACTAACTTTATAATATAACATCGATTTTCATTACCAAATCAAGTTATAATAAACAATCCAAATCGTAATCAAACCACATGGTTACCATTCAAATTCTCCACTATATTATCACTATAATGATGACTTGATAACAAAGTAAATTTTTTTTCCAAAATAAGGTAGTTTACTCACCGAGATTCCATGGATTCAACTTTAACTTTCACTAGACCTTGCTAACGACCCTAGAGCTTGAAAAGGAAGTTGCTTTTTTGGATTTTTGGCTACTAATGGGCTCGGCCTAATAGTCTATTGGCTCGGGCTAGGGTGTAGGGTGGGAATGTGGGTAGTTGCTTGATGGAGGAGGGTGTGTAAGGAGGTAGAGAAGGGTCTTGGCTAAGGAAAATGTGTTTTAAAGTGGAAAATTATGATTTTTTCCTAACTTTTGCAAAATATGGAAGCCATGAATATTTTGAAGAGGAGGTTTTAAAAAGTGAAGAGAAGAAATAAAATGAGAACGTGTGTGTGTGGATGTATATTTACAGGAAAAACGGTTTGGATAAAATTACTAAACTATCCCTTAATGATCTAACATAATATGTCATGATATTTGAAAATTCACGTCACCTTCTTACCCCTCTCTCTTGTCACATCTCCCCTCCTTCTCTAGGCAAATCCTTAATCTTATGATGAATAATGATGTTTAATTATAAAAATATTAAGATATGACAACGCTTAATAATATATATTTATATATAATATTTAGTATCTTTAAAGTTATGAATTGTCACATCACCGGTTAATTATAATCAACATAAGATAATCTATTCCTAAGTGTATTATTATTTAGTTAATTATCTATTATATTTGTGTATATATGGTGCATACAGACGAACAACATTCATGACAACTTTTCGGTGTCGAAAGGCCGAAATTTCGAAAAACGTTCTTCAGTCACATTTCCTATTTTTCTATGAAATATTCAATTTGGCAAACAAGTTTTGAAAATGATTTTTTCCTCGTTATTAATTAATTAAAATGAGTTTATTTATCAATAAAAAATCTTTTTATTGACTATATAAAATATACAAAATTGCCTTAGAAATTACTAACAAGAGTTAACACAAAAGGAATCATATATTCATACCATAGAATTCGTACAAAAGATATAAAAGCATCCAAAACAACAATACATCCATGACACATACACAACAACTATCCTAACATCCGTCCAGGATAAGCTTCCTTGACGTAATCCACAATTTCCAAAGTGCAATCTTTGGGATCATCGCGTCATTGAATCTTAACCATTCGCATCACTTTGTTGCGCAATTTCTTCTCATCTTGATCCACATTACTAACTGGACATATAACTACCATCAGGTTCGATTTTATTTCCAAGTCATCCTGAACTAACGTTTCTACCACTAAAGATGGATCATGCACGCTCTTCCTCTAATGAGAGAAATGGAACACATTGTGGACTCCTTACAACCTTTCGGGTAACTCAACTTTATAAGCGAGTGGTCCAATCCTTTTCCTGATCTTGAATGGTCTAGTGTATCTCGGTGCCAGCTTCCCCGCTTTTCCATATCGAACGACCCCTTTGATGGGAGTTATCTTCATATACATAGCGTCGCCGACTTCGTACTCCAAATCCTTCCTTCTGTTGTCAGCATAACTCTTTTGGCAATCCTGATCTTCCTTCGTCCTTCTTCTAATCATTTCAGCTTTCTCCATCGCCTCTCAAATCATATCTGGACCAAGCACTAAATAAACTCCACATTCTATTCAACACACATGCGATTTGCACGGTCTCCCATACAGAGCTTCATAAGACATCATTCCAATGCTAGCTTGATAGTTATTGTTATAAGAGAACTCAACCGGATGAATACGATCCTCCTATGATCCTTCGAAATCAAGAATACAGGCTCTCAGCATATCTTCCAAAATGCGATTAACTCTTTCGGTCTGGCCATCAGTTTGAGGATGGTAGGCAGTACTTGGACTTAACTTCATTCCCAAAGTTGTTTGCAGAGCTCCCCAAAATTGGCTTGTGAAGATAGGATCTTGATCACTTATTATGCTTATTGGAATTCCATGTAGTCGAACCATTTCCCTCATATACATTTCTGTCAATGAAGCCGTCGTTCTAGTTGGCTTGACTGGGATAAAATGTGCACTCTTTGTTAACCAGTCCCCAATGACCCACACTCCTTGGTTTCCTTTCCTGATTTCGAGTAAACCATCTATCAAATCCATTAATATCATCTCCTATTTCCACTTAGGGATCTCCAAAGGTTGAAGTAATCCAGTTGTTTTCTGATGATCTCCCTTAATTTGTTGGCAACTCGCATATCTGCTCACAAAGGTGGAGATATCCTTCTCCATTTCTGGCCACCAAAAGACTCTCCTCATGTCCTTTTACATATTATGGACTCCAGGGTGAATACTTAATTTATATATGTGACATTCTGACAACACTTCCTATCTCAGTCTATCTTTATCTGGAACGCACAATCTTCCCTTGATTCTTAAAACACCTTGATGATCCATCTCAAAACCTGTACATCGGCTTCCTTGATTTCTCGAATTAACTTTTCCATAGCACTATCCTTCCTTTGGTTCCCCATTATCCTTAGTTGAAGAGTCGAGGTATCTTTCAAAAGAGACAAAACTGTATTACTGCTTAAGGCATCTGCCACTACATTAATTTTTCCCGGTGTATAAAGAATGTCCAAGTCGTATACCGCGAATACCTCTAACCATCTTTGATGATTGAGATTCAGGTCTTTTTGGGTGAAAAGATACTTCAGGGACTTCCGTAAGAGCATGAATTTTTCATCTAATTGAAGAAGGGAAAAAATCACATTTACTAGAATATCTAGAGAAAGAAGAAAGAAGAAACCATGAATAAGGAAAGAGTTTACCTAACAAATAATGCCTCCACATTTCCAATGCAAAGACCACAGCCAAAAATTTCAAGTCATGCACAGCATAATTATTTTCATGAGGCTTTAACTATCTTCTATTATACGCAATGACCTTTCATTTTGCATCAGAACAACACCTAATCCCACTCCACATACATCGGTATAAACCGTAAATCCACCACTCCCATTTAGGACAGCAAGAACTGGCGCACTGGTCAGTCTGTTCTTGAATTCTCCAAATGCTTCCACACATTTCGAAGTCCGTTCAAACTTTTTTCCTTTCTTAGTCAACTTAGTCAAATGTGAGGAGATTTTAGAATAATCCTGAATGAATCTTCTATGGTAATCCACCAATCCTAAGAAATTGCGAACTTCGATAGGAGTTAGAGGTTGCTTCCATTTCTGTACTGCTTCCACCTTTGTCGGGTCCACTAAGATACCATATTCAGATACAATATGCCCTAAAAATCTTACCTCCGATTATCAAAAATGGCATTTATAAAACTCCATTTTCAAAACATGCCTCCTCGGGGTTTGTGAAACTACTTCCAAGTGATATATATGTTCCTCTTTCGATTTGGAGTAAATTAAAATGCCATCGATAAAAAAACATGAACTTATTTAGAACCTCTCGGAAAACAAGATTCATAAGATCCACAAAATATGCGGGTGCGTTGGTCATCCCAAAAGGTATAATCAACCATTCAAAGAAAAAGTCTGGGACCCTAAAGACAATTAAGGGTATACCATCCTCAACAACCCTTAATTGGTGAAATCTGGTAACTAGATCCATTTGGGGAAAATACCATAGCTCCATGAAGTTGGTCAAATAAGTCAACGATGCGGGGTAAGGGATACTTATTCTTAATGGTAAACTTATTCAATTCCCTATAATCCATACATAGTCTCAAAGACCCATCAGACTTAGCTACAAACACCACAGCCGATCCCCAGCTTGAATGACTTGGCCTAATTAATCCCTTCCTTATCAAATCCTGAATTTGATTTACTAACTTCTCTCTCTCCCTCGGAGCCATTCTTCTCTTAGCCTGAATCACTTGTCTTGCACCAGGAACTAAATCAATGTGGAATTCTATCTCTTGATGAGGAGGTAAACTTTTAGTTTCTTCAAATACATCGGAAAAATTCTTAGCAACCTCTATTGATCCTAATCCTTCTTGAGATGCTTCTAGGAAATATAGGAAACTACACATAGCAATACCAGGGTCTTCGCAAGGTACTTTAGCAACGCCTCCTAGTTTTGTCATTAATGTCAAAGTTTTTCTTTACGGTCTAAGATAGCTCCATACATCGATAACCAATTCATACCAAGAATAAGGTCAAATCCTTTAAAATCTAAGATATATGGATCACAAGTAAAATGATGGAAAAGATAGGAAATTGCCACGTCCTCACATACTAGGTTCAAATGAGTTTCACCCCTTATAGGATTAGATACGAAAATATGGTTTTCTACAATACTTGGAATAAAATGAAATTTCTTTATGGCTTCTAAAGAAATGAAACTATGGGAGGCACCAGTATGAAACAAAATTTGAACAAAAATACCATTAATTAATAGGGTACCTTTAAGAATGCCCTTTTCCTTTACATCTCCTGAGGTTGATAGCCTGTCCTTACCTGCATACACTTTAGCCTGCTGCACCTTCTTCATTAGGAGGCGATCCTTTATCATAAGTTCAGGCTGGTGACAGTTGAAGCATAACATCTTCTGAACTATTGAAGTGATAGGTCTTGCTAACTGCTTGGAAGTTTCAGTCTTTACAGAATTTGGAAATATGACCCTTCTGCTTAGAGATATAACAAGTGGTATCCTTAAATTTGTTCCCCTTATTCCCTTCTAGATTTACTTTTCCTTTACCCTACTTACCTCAGTTTGGGTTGAACTTTCTTTTGTTTGAATTGTTGTTGCTGGCATTATCACTTGTTGCTGCTAGAGTCGGCTTCTTTTTGTCTAAGACTTCATACATTAGTGTCATGCCTACCAAGTCCACAATGAACCCTTAACATGGGCAGTCATCCTTTCATGGAAATTCTCCCTCATTCCTAAAACGAACATCTCATTTTTCTTTAGCGGGGTATTAATCAATTTCGAACCAAAACAACATAACTCATTGAACTTGGTCTTATATTCTGCCATAGATGAATCTCCCTGCTTTAAGTCCAAGAAATTTCTGTATATCCAAGTCTTACCAGCTGCATGCGGGAACATATCTTCAAATGCTTTCTTAAAACGAGCCCAAGTAAACTCCTTACATTGGCTGTGAGCGAATCCCATCAAGTTGCGGCTCCTTCCTACAATTGTTATGATGCTGAAAAAACTCTTCTATTCATCTGATAGATCCAGACCTTTGAAAATCTTTTCATAAGTGCGCAACCAAGCTTGAACTTCCACGATAGACTCAATTCCCTTAAATGGTTTCACTTCCAGATTTGTGTAATCCTTATATAAAGTTGCAAAATTCATCCTTGATTGCATTGGTGCTGCCTCCTCAGCATTTCCAACTCTTCAAGGATTTGGGGTTTGACCATTGATGGTCGTGGTCCTGCTAGCTCCCCTACCTCGTCTACTTCTATTGCTCATTTCTTGCTACCTAAACTTAGCAAGATAATTCTTAAGATACTTTGATGAGATAATCTTAAAAAATGATACTAATCAAACCTATCAAGTTGATCTAACCATCAGGAATATATATATATATATATATATATATATATATATATATATATATACGAACAAATTACAAATATGCACTCTCAAAGTTGACCCTCGATTCCAAAACCTAGATGTTTCGAATAACCTAAGCTCTGATACCAAATGTAACGAACTGCCTTTCTTGCATTCGAAAGACGAATCATTATGGGTTGAAGAAATAAGAAAGATAAGAGAATGACTATTCAAACACAGAATCTTACCATGCATGGAACAACATATAATAAATAATGTAGTATATTACATAGTCAAGCCAAAATATTACATCATAGTTCAATGATAAAAGTTTTAGACTAGGACAATTACAACTACTTGTCCACAAAAGACAAAGGTCATACATACACGGTGGGATACTTAATAATATTAATAACTATCCATGAAGCCACCTGCTCCAACTCCTCCATCATGCTTTCGAGAGAAACCTGGATCACTTGACTACTCATAAAAATTGAGTACCCAAGAGTTTAGGAAAAAGAAAATAAACTCCGGATCAGACATGGGTCTGGTGTGAGTAAAATCAAACAATAGCACTAGAACAATATAGGGTTTTAATAGCGTTTCAAAAACGTTATTAAAGGCTTTAATAGCGTTTTTATAAACGATGTACATCAACATGTTGTTATAAGTTAGGAACTTACAATAGCAAGATTAAAAAAGGTTATTAATAAGGACTTCTAATATTCTAAAATGCTCTCAAATCATTTAATAACTTTTATACATGCTATATATCCACATGTTATCATAGATTAAGGACTTACAATAGCAAAATCAAAACGTTCTATAGAATTTTATATAAAAATTCATAGTGGCAAGATCGAAAACACTATTATAAGCACCAAATTTACAATGGAAAATCAAAAACACTTTAGTTGAGATTTTATAGCATTTTGTGCTTGTTATGTAATACTTCAAGAAGCATTTTTATATTAAATCTTTTATTGTGATTCTATCCGGTTCTGTAGATTGTGATCAATTTCAGTTGCAATCTAATATAGAAGAATTATCTACTCAAAATGCTACATTACACAAATTCATAGAAATATAATATAACATTGCACACAAGCGTATAGAAACACATTAAATCAAACATAACTTACCATACAATATTCATACGTAATAACACAGTCATGTCATAATATTTCATAGACATTTCATTAAAACAAAAATTAATATTGTTAAAATTAAGGAGCCTATGTTATGGCTCTCTATGGGAAGATCATCCATTTGAGGAGCTCACCATCAAGACTAGAACCAAAATATCTGATAGCTTTGAAGAATCAGCTTTCAACCTCAAGAAACGAGCTTTATATTCCTGATATTTCCTACATTAACATACAAAGGTTAATGTTGTGTTTATTGTTCATGTTAATGTAATGAAATAAACGTCCTTATGAAAGGTATCTCTTCCAGTTCAACTCATACATTAATCAGCATATCAGTCAACAAAAATTAGAAGTTACGCATTTACACTGATAGTCGAATATTTCAAAACTATAGGTGATAATAAGCATAAAGAAAGAGAAGAACAAAGTTCATAACTGAGGCAATTAAGGACAAAATTCATAACTGAGGCGATTGCCTCAACACTGAACTGAAGCATGTCTGTTTCTCTTTGATTTGCTAGAAAGCGTAATAGGTGCACAATATAGATCTTATTAATACATAATAGAGAGTGTTTGGTAATAAAATCATCGAGGTTTACATAATTGATGTATATATGTTGCTAATTGATGAATGAAAAAAGTTTGATATACCTTTCAGTAATGATAAAAGTTGTATGTTTTCAATTCATGAAAACATGTCTACTTCATTTTACTCTTAACACCATTGGTTCTTTATCAATGATAACTTCTACAACTACTGCAATTTTGATTGTTTAGTCTAAGGTTGTCTAGAATTATTGAAATGTTATATTAAATGGGAATAATTTAGCATTAAGTTGATATGTGTTATAAATTCATGATTTTTTTATACCCAGTTACTGTTAACTTGGTCTTAAAAATGGTAGAGATCTTCAAAGCACGTTAAGAATATGGAACAGGGACATAAATTTCAAACTATAACACAAAGGTCAGTGTAATATATGATATATATTTATGTCATAATCTGATAGATCATAAATTTGACTTTCAACAAAACTAAGCAATTTGATAAGTCGTGAAATTTTTTGTACAAGTCCAAGCAATTTGAAAACAAATCAACTTATTAAGTTATAGTTTATATTTAAGTTCTAATTTATTCACATTTGAAAAATGTGAGTTAAACACTACTTAGGGAAAAATGCTAAATCATATTTTCCATCCCGAAACATGAGTTCATGCCCTCTAATTCACCACTAATTTTGTCTCAAAGCTTCTCATTCATTATTAAATGCACATTTATTCATTTACAACTAAGAATTTCAAAATTAAACTACCTCAGGTTGGAAAATGAACATAACTGCAGGTTTTTTCCACAGGTTCATTTGCTTGTTGTTTAAGATAAATGGCATTAATACAGTGTCATGTTAAATTGATACTAAACTATAACAACCACAGAAGAAAGGGAAAAACTCACCTTGTAAGTTGGGCATATGACATAGCACCTTGATACTTTGCTGTTGCGTCTGTTGTTTTGCTTGTTGCTGTACAAAGTTGATCATCTTACAAGCTCCAACAGTCTTTCCCATGCCTAAAGGGATCAGTGGTAAATTATAGCAATTACATATTTCGACCATAAAACCATCCGGATCATGAAAGAATAATTGATCCACGATGAAAATGTTTAGATTTGAATTAAAGAGGGAAATAGAATGATTCGATCATCAGGTAGTTGAGTCTACATCTACAGTATTTATACATGCCCAGGTTAGTGCACAGTGCACTCAAGCCTAAGAACAGAAAATAGAATAAATGAATACAAATATTATAAGCTGCTAATATCACTAACACTCTCCTTCAATTCAAACTCTCTCTCTCTCTCTTCTTTTTTTTTCTTTTTCTGCTACCTCTGTCCTTGCTGGTGCTTCTTCTACGTTCAGTTCCATTCTTAGTTTCAGAAATCGAGCTGACGACAGTGACTTGGTCAATATGTCTGCCTTTTGATAAAACGTTGGAATGTGATTGATGCAAATATCACCTTTGGCTACTTGTTCTCTCACGAAATAAAGATCCAACTCAATGTGTTTAGTCCTCGAGTGAAGAATAGGATTTGCTGTTAGGAGAACCATGCTAGAGTTGTCGCACCACACTGTTGCTGGTCCAGGTACACTGTTGATTACTTCAGAAAGAAGAGATTTAAGCCACATTATTTCAGACACCACTGCTGCTACACTTCGATACTCAGCCTCCGTTGATGATCTTGACACTGTTGCCTGTTTTTTCAAACACCAAGACACAATGTTCTTTCCAACATACACACAATATCCACTGACTGATCTCCTATCATCCCTATCTGCTGCCCAGTCAGCATCAGCGAATGCACTAATTTTCAGTGTTTCAGGAGAGTAAAGCTTCAACCCGTAGTTTGTTGTTCCTGCTAAGTATCTAAGCACTCTTTTCACAGTTTTCCAGTGTTCACTCATTGGACTTTGCATAAATTGACAAATCTTGTTCACACTGAAGGATATCTCAGGTCTTGTGATAGTAATGTATTGCAAGGCGCCTACTATACTTCTGTAATGATAGGGATCTTCTATGGGGTCTCCAGAATGTTTGGTCAGCTGTAGATTTGTAATCATGGGTGTGGTTGATGCTTTGGACTTGTCCATCCCTGCTCTTCTTAGTACATTCTGAATGTAATTTGTTTGGTTGAGGTGAAGTCCACCATCTTCTATTCTTTTTACCTCAATTCCAAGAAAGAGATTAAGATCACCCAGTTCTTTCAGTCTGAATTGATCATTAAGATACTTTGTAAGTTTTCTTAGCTCATTAATATCACTTCCTGTCAAGATAAAATCGTCCACATATACAAGAATGTATATAACACCAGTGCTTCTTTTTCTAACAAACAATGAACTGTCAGATTTTGTGGAATTAAAGCCTAACTTCATCAGTGTTCCTTTAAGCTTTTCGAACCATACTCTAGGGGCTTGTTTTAGGCCATATATTGCCTTATTCAACTTATACACCATTTGATGTCTGTTAACATCTTCAAACCCCTTGGGTTGTTCCATGTACACTTCCTCCTCAAGCTCCCCATTCAAGAAAGCATTATGGACATCCAGCTGCTTGACTGACCACTTGTTGTATAAGGCAATGGAGAGCATCACTCTGATTGTTGCAGGCTTTATTACTGGAGAAAATGTTTCTCTGAAGTCAAATCCGGGTTGCTGTGTGTACCCTTTGGCAACTAGTCGAGCTTTGTGTTTGGCTATGGTGCCATCTGCATGGTACTTCAGCTTGTAAGTCCATCGACACCCTATTGCAGTCTTGTTCCTTGGTAGAGTTACTAAGTTCCATGTATTGTTGTTTATTAGTGCTTTGTATTCCTCTTCCATAGCTCCTCTCCACTTTGCATGCTTTACTGCCTGATCATAGCTCACGGGTTCATGTACCACTCCTTGAATGGTGTATATTTTGGGCTTAAATATGCCACTTTTCCCCCTTGTAATCATATGATGCCCATGTTGCTGAACTTCCTCTCTAGTTAATGGTTCTTCACGTGATTGAATGGCACTGTCTGAAGTGTCATCTCGTACAGGCCACTGATATATGTCATTTATATCTCTGTTTCCTTCCTCTTCTGTATCATGAGTGTGTGGTGTGATGTCTGATTCCGATTGTACATGAGTATCACATTGAACATGAGTGTCACATTCTTCAGTTACATAGTGTTGTTTCTCTTCTATTTCATGCAGTGGTATGGGTCGTATGGATCTCTGTGCATTAGTTACTTTCTTTGTACATTTTATCTTGCTTTTTGCAAATGGAAATGTACTTTCATAAAACATTACGTGTCTTGATATTATGATCTTTCCTTCTTGTGTTAGGCATTTGTAACCTTTCTGAGTTGTTCCATATCCTAGGAATGTACATGCACTAGATCTGAAATCTAGCTTATGAGAGTTGTATGGTCTTAATAGAGGAAAGCACAAGCAACCAAATACTTTCAACCTCTGATAATCAGGTTTTGTTCCATGTAACACTTCAAATGGACTGCTGTCCTTAAGTACTTTGGTAGGGAGACAATTAATTAGGTATACTGCAGTGGAGAAGGCTTCAGGCCAAAACTTCAGTGGAAGAGATCCTTGTGCCAAGAGTGTTAAGCCCATCTCTACTATGTGCCTATGCTTCCTCTCTACAATCCCATTCTGTTGTGAAGTGTGAGCACAAGTATATCTATGAACTATCCCCCTTTCATTGAAAAAGTCCCTGAGTGGTTTGAACTCTGATCCCCCATCAGTTTGAAAGACTTTGAGTTTTCTTTCCAACCGCCTTTCCACTTGTATGATGAATTGTTTTACTGCTTCTGTTGCCTCGGATTTGAGCTTCAGGAAGTAAATCCATGTGTGTCTCGTATATGCATCCACAAAAGCAATGTAATATTTATATCCATAGTCTGAATTTAAGGGTGCAGGACCCCATAGGTCACATTCAATCAGTTCCAGTGGATGATTGTATACAGTTTGTGATTGATTGAATGGTAACCTATGGTTCTTGCCTAGTTGACACTGACTGCAAAAGTGAGTTCTCACATTGTTTAAATGCAACAAATTCTCTTTATTCAATACAACTTTCATTACACTTGTATTTGGATGACCAAGTTTTCTATGCCATACATCATATTCAGTTTCTTTATTATCTTCTACATTATTACAACACATCATATTGTTGTTAACTTTCTTTTCAGCTTCAAGATTAAACTTGTAGAGACCATTATGCACTTCCCCCTGCAATAGAATGTCCCCTTCGAGTTATCTTTGATCAAGCATATATGTGGGTGAAACTCAAAAAAGACTTGATTATCATGTGCAAATTGAGAGACACTAATCAAGTTCTTTTTGATATGAGGAACTCTCAGTAAATTCCTTAGTAGTAATGTCTTGTTTTTATTGGCAGTAACAAATTGTGTGTGACCAACATGAGTAATAGCAAGAGGTGTACCATTTCCCATATAAATGAGATTTTTACCTCTGTATGCTGCTCCTCCTAAGTTCAAATTCTGAAGATTATTGGTCACATGATGAGTAGCTCCCGAGTCTGGAAACCATGCTTCATTCTGTATGTCAGCATCCTCAGCTAAAGCATTGTGATTCTCACCTTGATGATTGAAGTTCCTTGAATTGAGACTGGTATCTCCCTGACACTGACTTAGATTGACATTATATAGACCAGGTCTGGATGTTCCTTGGTTGGGCGACACTTGTTGACTGCCGTTGTTGTTTGCCTCAAACCTGAAGTAGCATCGAACAGCAGTGTGGCCAAGTCTACTACATATTTGACATTTAGGTCGATTATTTGAGTACCTTCCTCGTCCTCTTCCTCTGTTAAATGATCTGCCTCTCTCATATGTTTGACTTCCTCTACTTCCTTGATTTTCTTGATGGTTGTTTGATGGTGCTTCAGATCTCGGATTTGCTTGTGAGTTCTTGTTCCTTGCGTTGCTGGTCAGATTAATTGAAAATTCTGATGTTGCATTGTTTTTCTGTTCAAGTCTTCCTTCATGTGCAAGAAGAACAGAACTGACATATTGAACTAAGGGTGTAGTTTCCTGTGATGTTATTACCGCAACAATCGCTTCGAATTCGTCTCCCAATCCATTGAGAATATTAAGTACATGTTCAGTTTCGTTTACTTTGTGTCCAGAGGACTCAAGCAGATCACATAAGTTTTTGATCTTGCTTAAATACTCTCGAATATTCATGTTGTCCTTTCTGATATTTTGTAACTGCCTCTTGTAACTCATTATTCTTGCCGCTGCCTGTGAATTGAAGCTTTGGTGAATTGCATTCCATACTTCTAGTGATGTCTTACATCCAATCACTGATGATAAAAGATTAGGACTAATTGATGACAAGATCCAAGAACACAGCAAGCTATCATGTCTGGAATATATCAAGAATTCGTTGTTTGAGACTAATTTCCCTTCTGGATTAAGTATGAGTTGTGTAGGACTGATGTTTGTTGGATCTATGAATTTTTGCAGTCCATAACCCTTGATCGCCATTTCGATTTGAAATTTCCATAAGAGGAAATTGTTCTCATCTAGGGTTACAGTAATCAGTTGAGTTTGGGGGTTAATAATTGACTTTAGTGATTCTTCAAGTGTTTTTGATGTTGAATTGACTGCTGCATTTGCTACATTAGTTGTGCTTCCTCTCAATTGTGAATCATCATCTTGAGCCATTGATTAGATTCAGATCTGGGATGAAGACAGAAAATGGAAGAAGAAGGAATCCTGTTGAATTCAATTTGGGTTCAATTGAGTTTGAGGAATTGATTTGAGAGACTATGTCGAATGATCGGATCTAGATCTGGATTTTAAGATGCTGTTAGGCAATAGTGCTCTGATACCATGAAAATGTTTAGATTTGAATTAAAGAGGGAAATAGAATGATTCGATCATCAGGTAATTGAGTCTACATCTACAGTATTTATACACGCCCAGGTTAGTGCACAGTGCAGCCTAAGAACAGAAAATAGAACAAATGAATACAAATATTATAAGCTGCTAATATCACTAAACACGAAGATCCCTCCTTCCACTCGCCTTTGGATGTAGTTTATGTCCATTTCTTTCAGCGTTTTCTCCACTGTAGTCATACTTTCACGCTACAGCATTTCAATGTCGAATCAGTGTTTTGATATTAGTATCTTTGATAGCTTTCTCATTAGTAACGTTTCTTTTTATATGTGATCATGTATTGAAATATGCATTCATGCACACAGTGCTATTTATTTACTCCTTTTTTTTTTTTTTTTTTTTTTACTTATTATGTACACACATAATCATTTGCTATGTCAACATTTACAAGGATATCATCTCACTCGAATTTTTGTAATCTTGTGAAGCAACTTTCTGTACAGGCTAGAAACCAATTTGTCGATGACCTTTCTTTTTAAAGCATTTATTGATAAGACAAAAAAGGTTTACTAGTATCATTTGCCTAGTCACATGTGTTTATGGACAAAAAATCAAAATAACTTTTAAAGTTGCGTGTAGAAACAATATGTCCATAGTTTAAGTAACAGATTTTTTTGTGTGTACTATTTACATCAAAATGACGTGAAAGGTGAAAACAAAAAATAGCAAATTAACAAATGGCTAAATGCCCCTGTATTTCGTGCAACTTCCAAAACAATTCAAAGTGAAAATTGAAGTACTATGTTGTCAACGCACATATTTATGAAGCATAAATCATACTATGTGTGAAATAAGAGCAAAAAATCGTACAGTAACATCATACACCGTATAATTTTGTTTATATATAAATTCAGTTTATCAGTGCATTATTGTTCGATTCAAAGTAACAATACGGAGTTTCTCCTTGGAGTTTTTTTTCTTGTGTTATTAGTTTTGTATGTAGAGGATAATGAATTTCTACCAATTATACAAAAATTTAAATATACACTGATACAATTCAAGGTGTTTGTTGGATTTAAACATTATTTGATGAATTTAAGTTACACACAACCTTGAAGTGTATGTACAATTATAAGTTTGTATCATTGATATATTTACTTTTTGTTTATTATTTATTTTTCTTATCTTTATACATATGAGATACATAGAATATTTTGAAAAACATTACCTGAAAGGAAATATGATTGTCCTTTGGGTTGATTTCAGTCTTCGTCTTCATGTTTTCTGGGTCATCCGATTGCAGCAAATGTATCCCGATTCCAAAGTTGAACAAACTTCAAAATCAACACACTTAACTCTTAACATTCAAACCAATTATAAAGATCGAATGCTTAGATCATAAATATAATAGAAATTAGACCACGACCGATAGCTAGTAATATTAGGATAAGAAACCTGTACCTATAGTAAAAAATTTCTAACTGTGTTAGTACATAATAGTTAGAAACTTTTGATAAAATACACACCATAAACAATATGTAAATCGGTCAATAGTTTCTAATTTGTATGAATAATACAGTTGAAAATATTTTCAAAGATAATTGGGAATAAATGCCATTACCATGCACCATCAAAATCGAATGAACCAGGTCTATGAATTTGGACAAATCCAAGAATATTTCGGTAAAAATCAAGAGACCTTTCAAGGGATTTGCAAACTAGAGAAATGTGGTTCAATGAAGTGAGAGATAAAGCACCATTATTTGCGTTTGACTTCACCATTTTCCTCTCGTTCTCGTTCTTGTTCTTTTCTTCTTCTTCTTAATTAAGCCACCTTAATTGAGATTTAAACAAAAGGCCGAATGGTTGAGAGTAATATAAAGCAAGTATGAAGCAAGAAATAAGGATTGACGTATAACTGAGAATCGAAATGATATGAAGGGAGAGCATCATATGTACCTCTATATGTAGATGGCTGTCTCTTAAAGTGGGGTTCACGCCCTCTAATGGTTCAATTTCCTACTTGGTCTGTAATTTTTGAAACTTAGATATTGATCCGAAACATAATGCCACTTTATCGGGCACAACAAAACCCATAATTAGCTGAAATCAGACGTGCATAATCAACATGCTCAAACACAATGTAAATAATCATGATACTTGCAAAGCAATCAACTAACCAATCTTCAAACAATTATATTCACAAACAAAACTCATGCATGACATGCCACAGACCTAGCACTTGTACTTAACAAAATTAAAACTGAATACAGAATAATTAGCACACAACATTCAGCTATAACAGTGACAATCCAAATATGAACTGCCCTTAGTTAAAAAAAAAACAAAGAAAGAAATATATCTGGAAATTTGACCGACTTACAGTTATAATGCACTATGAGACGAAAGAAAACAGAAACACAGCTGATATAGCAAGTGTTAGAATGATACAGCATAACACAAACTATCAGACTTTGTTGATGTACAAGGACCAGTCAAAATGCAATTAAATGTCTTACTTATAATTAACCCACAAAGACACCACAAAAAGGTTCAGGAATATTATTCCGACTACTAAAACAAACAGATTTGGTGATATCACATCCGTTAAGGTATTTGGGGTTTAAAATATAGAAGTAAAATATAAAATGATTGTACAGTTTCCACTGTGATACTAGAAACCGTAAATCTTTTTTTACTTTATAGTTTTGAATCGATTCCATGCAGATGAGACACTTAAAATTGATGAAAAAGGGTCAAGTCTTGACCTTAGGATCTATACTTAGAGTAAAAAAGGCCTTTCCAACTTGTTTACGTTTGAAGCATACCAAGCACGTTTAGCGATTACATGCATCCCAAAACTTAAGCAACAAATCTAAGGCATGTATCCAACAGAAAACCTACCTCGGTTATGTTGGCAATAACATCGTCTATCAGTTTAAGTCTGTGATGTGGAAGTGTCCTATAACCATTATGGCTAAATAAAAAATTGCAAATAGAACTATGATTTTATTACTGCAAATAGTCACTTGATCGAATACAATGAAAAGTACACAGCACTTGTTATTTAAATACAATGTAATTGGCCTAATACATGAAAGCCCAAATGCTTGTGATCTCTGTGATGTTCCTTTGGCAGTTCTGGACCATTCATTCATATCTACGGTTGTTATACATTGGAGATGATGATATGGATTACCAAGAGTGCTTTCTCCATTCAGTCGAACCATTGTTTTGTTTGGTTCATTATACGCCGCCCCAAACCAAACTAGGGTTTTATTTCTTTTTTAATTTTCATGTCGGCCGAGAAAACTTTGAGCTCATCTCGAAATCGATTAAAATTTCTCGCCGATAAAGCTTTCGTTAAGAAGTCAGCTCTTTGATAGTAGGAAGGAACATGATTGATGGCAAGTTTTCCACTTCCTGTTCTTTCTCGAACGAAGTGGAGATCTATCTCTATATGCTTCGTTCGAGCATGTTGGACCTGGTTCATGGATAATGATATGGCGCTAAGGTTGTCGCACCAAATAGTGGGTTTCTGAGTTGATTGGAACCCTAATTCTCGAATTAGGGTTTCAATCCAAATGATCTCAGCAGCAGTGCTTGCGATGCATCTATATTCGGCTTCAGTGCTGCTTCTAGAGATGGTGGATTGTTTCTTCGTGCACCAAGAGATCGGATTTTGCCCTAGATAGATGTAGAATCCAGAAATGGATTTCCTGTCGTCGACATCGTTTGCCCAGTCAGCATCACTGTAAGCACGTATATTTACATCTTTACTTGTCTTTAAGTGCAAACCATATGTTAATATCCCTTTGAGATATCTGAGGATGCGCTTCACGGCACACCAATGCTCACTTAATGGATTTTGCATGTATTGGCATACCTTATTTACACTAAAACATATGTCTGGTCTAGTGATTGTGGCATATTGGAGTACCCCAACAATACTTCGATACTGTTTAATATTTTCTCTGGGTTCACCTTGGTTTTTAGATAGCTTCTTGTGATTGGTCACTGGGGTTGGTAGAGGTTTGGCCTTGTCCATGTTGGCTTTGACAAAAATATCACTGATGTATTGTTTTTACGATAGGATGATCTCACTGTCTGATTTTCTTTGAATGTTTATTCCCAGAAAAAAATTTAATTCACCCATGTCTTTAATGGCAAAGTGCTTGTCGAGTAATTTTATGACTTGATTGATTTCCTGTTGATCATCCCCTGTGATAAGTATGTCATCCACGTATACCAGAATATATATGCTCATATGCTCTCTTTTCCTTAAGCAGAGTGAGTTGTCTGACTTTGTGGCACTAAAACCCAATTGTGTAAGAGTATTTTTTAATTTGTCATGCCATGCCCTGGATGCTTGTTTTAGTCCATATATGGCCTTATGTAGCTTACATACGAGACCTTTGTCTGCATTTGAACTATACCCTTCTGGTTGTTGCATGTAAACCTCCTCACATAGCTCACCATTCAAAAAGGCATTATGTACATCCAATTGCTTTATTCTCCAGTTTTTGTAAAGTGCTAGAGTCAACATGATCCTTATGGTTGTGAGTTTGATTACTGGGAAAAAAGTCTCAGTGAAATCAAAACCATATTGCTGAGCGTATCCTTTTGCAACTAATTTGGCTTTATTCTTGATAATATTCCCATCAGCATCTCTTTTGATTTTGTAAGTCCACCTACATCCCACAATATTTTTATGTTTTGGAGGTTTGACAAGAGTCCATGTTTTGTTTTTGACTAGAGCATTGAATTCTTCATCCATGGCTTTTTTCCATTCTTTATGCTTGATTGCCTGATCATATGAAACTGGTTCTACTTTATTTACTTGTGCTGTATAAGTCTTGGGTTTGAAAATCCCACTTTTAGATCTTGTGATCATGGGATGTCCTATTCTTGTATGCTGGTCATGAATACCCTCTAATTGATTATCATTGCCTGCTATTGCATTATCTTCCTGATTGTTGTTGGATGCACTGCCACCCTGATGACTGTTGTTTAGCAAACCAATATACTGTTCATCATTTGATTGAATTGGTAGGTTGCTGGTGGTTTCAGTGATATGTTCAGAGTTGTATCTTGATGTAGTAGTGAGTATGGGTGCAGCTTCATCATTGTGTCTTTGCACTTGCTGACTATCTCTTGTTTGAGAGAGTTCTGGAATGTGTATAACATGAGTTTTCTGATTGTTGATTTCCTTGTCTTGTTTTTCCTTATCTGCAAATGGAAAAGCAAATTCATTAAAAACAACATGTCTTGAAATGTAGATTTTGCCATTACTGTCCATGCACTTATATCATTTTTGGTTCTGTGCATATCCCAAAAAAGTGCATGGACTGGATCTGAGGCTTAACTTGTGCTTGTTGTATGGTCTAGTGTAGGGAAAACACAAGCATCCAAAAGTTTTTAAAAGATCATATTTTGGTTTAACACCATAAAGTTTCTCATATGGGGAAATATTATTTAACACTTTTGTTGGCATCCTATTAATGAGATATACTGCAGTATCAAAAGCTTCATTCCAGTATTTCAATGATAATGATGCATGAGATAAGAGTGTTAAACCAGTTTCCACAATATGTCTGTGTTTTCTTTCTACTAAACCATTTTGCTCAGATGTGTGGGGGCAAGTAACTCTATGAAGTATTCCTTTTTGGCTAAAGAATTTTTTTAAAGGTTTAAATTCTCCCCCACCATCAGTTTGAATTTTTTTTACACGTTTGTTAACTTGCTTTTCTATGTGAGTAATGAAATGTATGACAGCATTACAAGTATCAGATTTTGCCTTGAGAAAATATACCCAAGTGTGTCTTGTGTGTGCACAAACAAGAGATAGATAATACCTGTATCCCTGTGATGAATTAAGTGGTGCTGGGCCCTATAGATCTGCAACAATAAGCTCAAGAGGGTTTTCATATGTGATCTCAGAAATGGAAAAAGGTAATTTATGCATTTTACCCATTTGACAGTGATCACATAAATGTAAATTAAACATATTTGGAACAGAAACATCATTTTGTACTAAAATCTGTTTAACAATATTATAACTAGGATGGCCAAGTCTACAATGCCACTTATAAAATGTTTTTACATCTGCATTACACCCTGCACTAACATTATTAGACCATATTCTCTTATCAGCACCATCATTATTTGCCATATTGCTGAATTTGTACAGACCATTGTCCAGTTTACCCTGTAATAATATGTTTTTATTTAATGAGTCTCTAACCAAACAGAATTTTGGGTGAAACTCAAAATACACCTTATTTTCACTGGCAAGTTGTGAAACACTAATTAGGTTTTTCTTGATACTTGACACTCTTAATAAATTATTTAAGTAGAGTAGCCTTGTACCTTTTAAACAGCCAGTACCAATATGTGTTATATTTGTAGCTTCACCATTTCCCATGAAAACAGATTGGTTACCTGTGTATTCCTTGCTGTCCAAGTTTAAATTCTGCAGACTGTTTATGATATGATTAGTAGCATCAGAATCTGGAAACCAATCATCCATGCTGCAATCATTTATTCTGCTGTCTCATTAGTGACATTGCCTTCAGTGTTCTTTATTTGAGTTTGAACCATATTGGCTTGTTTGTTGACATGGGATGACTGGCCATTACTGGTGTCTTCCTTGTATCTGAAATAACACTTGTTTGCCATATGCCCAAATTTTTCACAAATCTGACATTTTACTCTGCTGTTGTAGTTGTTCCTCCCTCTGCCTCTGCCCTTTTGAGTGTTGCCTCCTTTCTGATTGTCTTGCCTAGATTGATTAGATAAGCCTATGTGATTCTTGTTTTTTGATGTAGCTGCATAATTGACATTAAAATCCTCTTGCATTGATTTTCTCTGTTCAATCCTTCCTTCATGAGCAAGGAGGGCTGTATGAACGTAGTCTAGATCTGGTAGAGTTGGTTGAGTTGCTATGTATGTTATTAAAGATTCATAATCTTGATCTAATCCATTGGTTATAACCAGAATCTGTTCACTGGTGGAGACTTGATGACCAACACCTTTTAATTTGTCACGTAAGTTCTTGATCTTGGCAAGATACTCTCTCATGGGCATTCCATTCTTTCTTGCATTTTGTAGCTCCCTTCTGTAATACATAACTCTTGCTGCTGATTGTGAATTAAAAATGCGTTGAATAGCTGACCAAATTTCATAGGAATTATTACATCCCATAATTTGTGATAGTAAACTTTGGCTGATTGAAGATAATAGCCATGATGATAGTAAATTGTCTTGTTTTTGATATAGTTTATACTCAGGATTACTCACAGTCATTCCTTCCTTGTCAGTGATCATGGCTGGTGGGATGATCTTGGTGCCCGTGACATAGTCATGTAAGTCATACCCTTTTAATGCAATCTCAACTTGATATTTCCATAAAATATAATTATCTTCATCTAATGGAGTAGCAATGACTTGGTTTTTTTGGTTTGATCAGGACCAGATCTGAATTCTGATGATCCCTTGATGGGTTTCCAGAAGTGCCTGACGTTACATCTTCTTCTTCGAGTGTCATGGTGATTCAAGAATCTTGAAATGCCGGTTTCTTGAGGACAAGAAGTGATGGTCAGGGACAGTATGAAATGGCAAGGCTAATATAGCAGCCAAGAAATAGGTTGATTGTGGGAGGTATTGCTATGATAGATGTATATTATTGTTTTACAGTGAAACAATAATATGCATGAATGGCAGCCGAAGAGAAAAAAGAAAAATTGTGCAACCAAGAAGAGAAATGAAGATGTTTATCTGACCTCTTCTTTAGGATGGCACAAAATCGATGGGAAACTGATAGAATTGATCTCTCCACAATCAAGAGAGAAAGGTATTATCTCCCCGTTGATGACACTTTTCTGAGGGGAATCAAAACAAACCAAACTATTTGAAATTCTTGATTTGGTTTTGTTTGAGGTGAATGTGCCGTTTGGCAATAATGCTCTGATACCAAAATAAAAAATTGCAAATAGAACTATGATTTTATTGCTGCAAATAGTCACTTGATCGAATACAATGAAAAGTACACAGAACTTGTTATTTAAATATAATGTAATGGGCCTAATACATGAAAGCCCAAATGCTTGTGATCTTTGTGATGTTCCTTTGGCAGATCTGGACTCTTCATTCATATCTACGGTTGTTATACATTGGAGATGATGATATGGATTACCAAGAGTGCTTTCTCCATTCAGTCGAACCATTGTTTAGTTTGATTCATCATATGGCTTGTCACTCGGATTCATTCACACTAAACCAAGTATAGCAAAACAAAGGGTTCTCGACTTTTCCTGCAAAAAGTTTATCTCTTTCTTCCCTGCCCAGTTTCAACTACATGCCCTTGAACAATTTAACAGGTTCGTTTATATATTGATGAAGTAGAATCTAAACCACAAATTTTAAGCTATAAAATGACGGTGTGTTCAACTAATCATTTTTTATGCCTCACTAACTAACAACTAGTCAGTTAGATGTCAAATTTGATTCCTTTTGCAAACAACATAAACAAGGATTTGTCAGCTAAACACAACAAAATAAGTTTTTGTTTCCACACTCACACAAAAATATATTAAATAAATCCTATATGCAAGTCTACTTGGATTAGAAAAAGAAGTATTACAATGTTATTCATGAGCTTAGGAATAATATAAAAGGTTTCCTCTGTAACTTTAGAAGTATAATTTAGAGATGATAACTGGAGGAACCAATATTTGGTCCTACAAATTTCAACTTTAGTGTAAAGCCTAAAGTGCCTGTATGCTTTGAAGGGTTCCAAAGTTTCTTGCTTCTAATCTTTTATCATATTTCTGGCCCTAACATAAATATCTTTACTTATATGACACTGACTGCTTCATCAATTCAGTTTTTATTACATATATATCTGTTAAATCAGTCAAGTATCACTTAACTCTTTGACTGAAAACAATTAATCTGAAATTATTGCTGGAAAATGAAGAAACAACAAGTGTTCCGAGAAACAAAAAACTTCACCAAATTCTGCCATTAATATGAAATCAATGTGTGAAAGACGTTTCACATACTTGTATTGATTCACAGTGCTAGAAAAACCCTTGGCTCGATCTTTACATGTCAGATTACTAATTATGAAATAATTGTGAAATGGTCTTCTCAGCTGAAACTTCCAAATTATGTGTAGTTCTTGCAAGTGATATTTACTGTACATTTTATTGAAGTAGTCTATAGTATAGGATGTACAACAGGCTAGGCATAAAAAGAAACAACAAATGGCTTATTTGTCAACATAGAAATTAATAATATTGAAGAGAAATTTAATAAATTGAAGCAATTTTTGGTTCAGTGTTCGAAGCATTTCATGTGTATAGAGTCCTGGATCTATGGACATTAGACAGACTTCTTTATTGCCAGCGGACAAAGCATTTGTTCCTTCTTTTATTGAACTTTTTTTAATTAATGCTATAAAATTGAAGTCAAATTGCTCCATTTGCGCTGTATATATTTTATTTTTCTGCAAAAATTGTTATAATAAAATTTTCCTGTATGGAGAAACATGTGCATAATCTAGTTTTGTTGGATTGCAAATTGTTAGTTAAGATACTTTGCAGGATTCTTGGAGTTGATACAAATGATGATAGTAAACTTAATTCAGTTGATAAAGATAAAGATATCAAAGCTTCTCACACTGATAAAACCTTCTTCGTCGTGAATCAAGAGGTACAAATAGGAAAAGTTTATCCTGTAAATTAATATTTATATAATAGATGTGCAACAACACACGGTATACAAATTTTCTTCAGTAAATCAGCAGACTATGTAAGTGACATCTAAAGTTGTTGCATTGCCCTAGCATTCTCTACCACATTTGTTAAATAAACTGTAGCTGCGATGGTAAGGCATATCCAACTGTCGTTGGTTCTGATTCCAAAGTAACCAGATAGAAAATGAAGTTTGATGTAATTATTATTAAAAGTATAGTCTTACTTTTGCCATCTAACTGACATATATTAGTTTAGCTCTACCAACATTTTACAACTTAAAATATAAGCAGCAAACATTGACTTCATAAATAACATTTTTTGGTGTACAGTTCTAAGATCATCATCATTTTCCACATATAAGCTTAACGTATTAAATTTAGATTTCGAAATTAATGGATAGGCACTATCATACATGTAAAAAATATTTAACATTTTGAAGTACGGTGATTTTTTGTATGTAAATTTTTTCAGATTCATGTCAGTTGGAAGCACAACATGCATTACAATAATAGACTTCTTGAAGCCGGTTTTATTTGAACCCAAAATTGAATTCTGCCTGATTTTTTATTAATTTTTCATTTTACTAAAATGCTTTGCAGGAGCAAGAAGTGAGTCAAATAACTACACCTGATGTTGGCGATGCATTTATGATTTATACGTATGTGGTACATCTTAGCATTAGTTATTAAGGTAAGATAGTTTAACAGGAAATTGAGCATACTGAATTAGACAAAACAGGAAAGGGACTAACAAAAGAATACATCAAAAAATATAGTTCACTATTAACTAACAAACTTTACCATCAACTACAACTCCATTCCTAATAGCTCATATAATTCACTAAATTATTTAATGCTTTGAATGTGACTTCCAAACAAAAGAATATATAAAATCAATGCCCAAAAAAACTTGACTTGGTAGGATTTTAAAACAAAATTTCCACTTTAAGTTTAAAACAAACAATGGCTGTATAGTTAATTTAATTCCATATTTGCAACAAATCACCTAACAGAAGGTAATGTATTTAACAGAGTAAAATAAATTTACACTATATACAGTGAAATGAAATAAGAGAAACAACTCACCTGACAAAAGTTTGACTATGTGATACCTCTCCTCTCTTAGGCTCAAAACTGTTGAAAATTTTCAAAAAGATTTGGGCTTTGGTTTTTTTTGTTTGGAAGAGAAAGAAGGAAAGAAGAAGAAAGAACTAAGTCCCACATCATAGAAACTTATAAAAGATATTTGTATAAATAAAGATTTTTCAAGTGGATGTTGGGGCCTTGGGGCTCCCACATGTTTGTTTTGTTGTAAGGAGAGAAGTCATGCAACACCACGCGCGTCGTCGCCGTCCGACCGAACCGGGTTCAAAAATATTTTTGTACCGTATATGAACAGTAACGGGCCAGATTTTGGCCCGCTAAGGACCCAGAACCGGAAAATCTAACTTTGAATAAAGGCGGGAATTAGTAACGTTGCAAATGAACGGTCGCGATGTTTATGTTTAAATCTGTTCGCAACAGTTACGAACCGCTGCAAACGGTCGTGACGCTTGGCGAATAGACACCTCCTCACGTCTATAAATAGCGACGCCCAGAAACAGTTGCCAACGGTTCAATATCTTCTTCTTCTTCCCAGAGCGATTCTGCAACGCTAGAAAGTGTTGCAAAACGCTGTGCCTCTATTGCTCTGTTTTGTGACGCCTCCAAGGTGTTGCAAAAATCAGAAACCATTGCAGAATTTCTCTCTTCTTCCTCTTCGTTCCGTTCTCTATAAATTGCATCATCAGATACAGTTTCTGAAGTGTTCTTGGTCGGATCAAAGTCGTACAAACTTTGAATCCGATTACGCTGTTATAGGGCTTCATTGAATCCTGAAAGTCGATAGTTCGATAACCCGTTTGTACATGGTGGGTTGAACTATTGTCTAAAAGAATCTATTCCATAGATCCTTGAAGTCGGAAGTACAGCATTGTTTTTATCTCTATCGTCATCAAATCCGTCTCGAACCGCAAAATTCCCAACAAATTTTCAGACAATAATCTTCAACCATGAAAGGTTCGAGCGCTCTACAAGTTATGAATCAGCATCTAACTCGATTGGAGCGTTTTGATGGCGACAATTTCACTCGTTGGCAAAACGCGATGAAATTTTTCCTTGTCATGGTCAAGTTGTTCTACATCTTGGAAGATGACTTGGAAGAAATCCCGGAGGAAACTGATAAAGATAATGCTGCTCTAAAGGCTAAACGTGCAAAGCGCAAAGAGGACGATTTTCTATGCAGAGGCCATATTCTGAATGCGCTATCTACCCCAGTCTACAATGCTCATAGGACCTTGGAAACAGCGAAGGCACTCTGGACTGCTCTGGATAATAAGTACCGCATATCCGAGGCAAGTAATAAAAAGTTTCTTATTTCTAATTTTATGGATTTCAAAATGGTCATCAATAAGTCCATAATTGGACAAGTAAGCGAGATCTTACTGTTGGTGAATCAACTTAAAGATGCTGGAATTGATCTCCCTGAATCTTTTGTTGTTGGAGTTATAATTTCTAGACTTCCGCATAGTTGGAATAATTATAAGAAAAAGATGAAGCATGCGGAAACGGATTATAATTTAGACGGTTTACAGCCTCATCTTCGTATTGAAGAAGACTCTCGCAAACGCGATCTACATGATAATCCGCAAACTGAGTCCCATTCTAAGGCAAATAATGTTGAAATTACTGATAAATTAAAGCCAAAGAATGAGACATGGTTTAAGAAAAATCATTCCAAAACTAACAACAAAAAGAAAGGTGCTTGTTATTTTTGTAACAAGGCCGGCCACTATGCCCGAGACTGTCGTCTGCGGAAGAAACAACAAAAAGTAAATGTGGTCGAAGACTCGCTTGTGGCTGTAGTGTAAGAGGCAAACTCCATTAGTGGCAATGATAATGATTGGTGGTTCGATACTGGAGCAACCATTTACATTTGCAAAGACCGTAATTTGTTCAAGAGTTACGAAGAAAATAAAGGAGAAGCCGACGAAGTTACTAGAGCAAATAAGGTTCCAAGCAAAGTTCTGGGAAAAGGTATTATAGAACTTCTTCTCACCTCTAGAAAAGTTCTTACATTAGTCAATGTATTCTACATACCCGATATGTGTAAGAATTTGGTCTCTGGATACCTTCTTAACAAAGGAGGATTCAAGATGGTGTATGAGTCTGATAAGCTGGTGTTGTCTAAGAATGGTAAATTCATTGGACAGGGATACTCTTGTAACGGCATGATTAAGTTGAATCTAATAAAGAAATCTTCTGTTTATATTGTTGATTCTATTAATTTATGGCATGGTAGATTAGGACATGTTAATTATAATTCCGTTAGGAATATGAATAAATTAGGATTAATTTCTGATTGTGATTTCGATACCATCTCTAAATGTGAAATATGCGTTCAAGCAAAAATACACCGGAAATCCTTTAAATCCGTAGAAAGGAAAATTGGTTTGCTTGATTTGGTATATAGTGATGTGGGTGACTTAAACAGTCATATCACCTATGGTGGTAACCAATACTATATAACATTCATTGATGATTATACTAGATATGCATATGTATATCTAATGAAAACTAAAGATGAGGCTTTTGATAAATTCAAAATTTACAAAGCGGAGGTCGAAACACAATTAGGAGTTAAAATTAAAATATTACATTCAGATCGTGGTGGTGAATATTTTTCAAATGAATTCACCTTGTTTTGTAAACAACAAGGTATAATTCACCAATGTACTGCCTCATATACACCACAACAAAATGGTGTTGCTGAAAGGAAGAATAGAACTTTAGTAGAAATGGTTAATTCCATGCTCATAAGTTCTAATTTACCCTATAACCTACGGGGTGATGCTATGTTATCTGCATGTTATATTTTAAATAGAATACCACTTAAAAAGAATAATATTTCCCCTTATGAATCATGGTTTAATAGGAAACCTAACCTAACTAGACTTAAAGTTTGGGGTTGTTTAGCTTATGTTAGAAAACCAAACCCTAAACGACCAAAGTTAGGAAATAGAGCGTTTAAATGTGTTTTCATAGGATATTTACTTAATAGTATAACTTATAGATTTCTTATTCTTGACACCCTAGAAGTTATAGAATCTGTAGATGTAGAATTTTTTGAAAATCAAACTGTTGAGATCCCATGAGATCATCTAGTCCAGAACGTAGTATGACTAATGATATCAATGACGATGATTATGCTCCTGCACAAAACAGCAAGAAAGTGTCAGTACCAGATAATAGTACTGAACAACGGAGAAGTAAAAGAGCGAGAATAGAGAAGGACTATGGTCCTGACTTCATTACATATCTTGTAGAAGGCAGTAAGGACGAAGTCCTTAATATGACTAAATATGTAATGAACGTTGATGATGATCCCAAAACTTATTCTGAAGCTATGAGTTCCAGAGATTCAAATTTCTGGAAAGAAGCTATCAATGATGAAATGAATTCCATAATGTTAAACCAAACTTGGGTTTTAACTGATTTACCTCCTGGTGCTAAACCTATAGGATGTAAATGGATATTCAAGAAAAAGTTGAATACAAATGGATCCATTGATAAGTTTAAAGCCAGATTAGTTGCTAAGGGATATAAGCAAAGACATGGAGTAGATTATTTTGATACATATCCTCCAGTTGCTCGCATATCTTCTATACGCTGTTTAATTGCACTTGCATCAATTCATAAATTAGTCATACATCAAATGGATGTAAAGACTGCTTTTCTAAATGTAGATTTAGAAGAAGAGATATATATGGAACAACCTGAAGGTTTCAAAACCCCAGGCCAAGAAAAGAAAGTTTGCAAATTAGTAAAATCTCTTTATGGCCTAAAGCAAGCTCCCATGCAATGGCATGAGAAGTTTGATAAAGTTGCACTGTCATATGAATTCATTGTTAATGATGCTGATAAATGTATTTATAGCAAATCGGATAACAACGGTATTGTTATAATATGTTTATACTTTGATGACATGCTAATATTTGGTTCCAATATATCATGTGTGAATGAAACTAAAAAGTTTCTGTCTTCTAAATTCGATATGAAAGATCTAGGAGAGGCTGGTGTAATTTTGGGAATTAAAATTGTTAGGAAAGAGGGGGAGTTATTACTAACTCAATCTCATTACATAGATAAATTCCTACAAAAGTATGGTCATTACGATGATAAACCAGCACCAACTCCTTTAAATCCTAGTATTAAATTAGAAAAGAACACTGGACGTACTATCTCTCAACTAGAGTATTCCAGTGTTATTGGGAGTCTTATGTATGCTATGCATTACACTAGACCAAACATCGCGCATGCTGTAAGTATATTGTGTCGATTTACGAGTAATCCAGGTTTCGAACATTGGAAAGTCATTTCCAGAGTTTTAGCTTATTTGAAAGGAACCATTGAATATGGTTTATCTTATAAAGGATATCCTTCTGTAATAGAAGGATATAGTGATGCAACCTAGAACAATGTAGAATCCAAATCCAAGTCTACGACTGGATGGATCTTTACACTAGGAGGCGCTGTTGTGTCTTGGGCTTCCAAGAAGAAGGCCTGTATTTCTGACTCAACAATGTTGTCAGAATTGATTGCATTAGCAGATGCATGTAAAGAAGCGGAATGGCTTAGGAATTTATTAATGGAAATCCTTTTGTGGAAGAAGCCATCTCCAGCAGTCTTGATTAACTGTGACAAGCAACAATATACGATGTGTCTAATAAGATATATAATGGAAAGTCTAGACATGTGAGTCTAAGACATCAAATGGTGAGACAGTTACTCAAAAGAGGAGTTATAACTGTTGACTACATAGAAACGAAGAAAAACTTGACTGGCCCACTTACGAAAGGGCTTCCAAAGGCAATGGTTTCTATAAAGTCACAAGAAATGAGACTAAGGTCTGTGAATGAAGGTTGATCATCCTTAACAGAAACCCAACTTATGTCTTGAAAAGGATAGACAAAGTCCAATGGGTACCAACAAGTTAAGCGAATGATTATGGAACACTAAATTGATAATCCAATAATATTTAGTGTTGGATTCTGCAAGAACAAAGGATGGATATATATCCTTAATAAGTCTAGAAACCTTTAAAGGTGTATCGCAGAAACACCTTAAGAGACTTACCTATATGAGTATGGAAATCAGGCCGTTTCCTAGGAAAGTAAGACCGCTTTCTAAGTAGACTCATGAACCAGGATTTAAGCACATGGCCATTAACGTGCTGAGCAATACAGAACACTTTATCTAAGAAAATCAACATGCGTGATTGTTCCGGTTTTATCATTAGGGATACTTGGTTCAAGATTCGTTCACCATAGAATCTCGATAAGGCTTTGAATGGTTTACACTAAGTAAAAGTTCAAATCCAAAAGATACCTTTTATTTATGTGTTGGTTTTCACGATGATTCAAAACTTGATCTTAGAACTACATAGGCTTGATCCCACTTGGGTATGTAGAAAGTCACTCTAGTGATTCAGCCGTTCTATTTATTTATTTTCTTATTTTGAAAATTGGGGGAAATTGTTGAAAATTTTCAAAAAGATTTGGGCTTTGGTTTTTTTGTTTGGAAGAGAAAGAAGGAAGGAAGAAGAAAGAACTAAGTCCCACATCATAGAAACTTACACAAGATATTTGTATAAATAAAGATTTCTCAAGTGGATGTTGGGGTCTTGTGGCTCCCACATGTTTGCTTTGTTGTGAGGAGAGAAGTCATGCAACACCACACGCGCGTCGCCGCCGTCCGTCCGACCGAACCGGGTTCGGGTCCGAAAATATTTTTGGACCGTATTTGAACTGCCAACAGTTCAATATCTTCTTCTTCTTCCCAGAGCGATTCTGCAACGCTAGAAAGTGTTGCAAAACGCTGTGCCTCTATTGCTCTGTTTTGTGACGCCTCCAAGGTGTTGCAAAAATCAAAAACCATTGCAGAATTGCTCTCTTCTTCCTCTTCGTTCCGTTCTCTATAAATTGCATCATCAGATACAGTTTCTGAAGTGTTCTTGGTCGGATCAAAGTCGTACAAACTTTGAATCCGATTACGCTGTCATAGGGCTTCATTGAATCCTGAAAGTCGATAGTTCGATATCTCGTTTGTACCTGGTGGGTTGAACTATTGTCTGAAAGAATCTATTTTATAGATCCTTGAAGTCGGAAGTACAGCATTTTTTTTATCTCTATCGCCATCAAATCCGTCTCGAACCGCAAAATTCCCAACAAAAACCATCAACAAGATTTTGTGATTCCTTTAAATTTAGAGAATGTTAACCCCATGAATCATTTAACCTTACGCACATAAGAAAGCAATAGAAAATAAAGCAATATGTTGCTTAAACATGTTCGACTCGAAAACTTAACGGAAGACATGTAATATAAAACGACCACTGTTTGGTCATACTACTGCTATCATACTACTGCTACAGGTAAAATTACCAAAAATTCAAAGATGTGTAAGCTTCTCTATTTTGCAACTGTAAAGCGATGCTAGTTCAAATGTTCCTCTTTATTTTTTGACTTTGGGTTTTATGTTTTTATTTGGGCTAAAAAGATGGTTATTTGTAACTCAGTTTTGCAAATTGAGTTGCATTTCAGTTTGTAAAACTGAGTTACAATTTGCAACTCAGTTTGCAACTGAGTTGCAACAAATTGATTAGCAAATTGCAACTCAATTCTACAAACTGAAATGCAACAGTTTTGCAACTGATATTGTTTTGCAGCCGGGTTTTGTTTTGCAACTCAGTTGCATTTTGTAGTTCAGTTGAAGGACTGTTATAATAATATAATTCAATTTACAATATACTAACTATTTGTGGTTTACTTAGTGGAAGAAAGAAATGTCAATAGTATATAAAAATCGACTATAATTGCAAAAGTTTCAAACCACTGTACCCAATTACATAAGCATGTTCCTAAACCATTTTCTTGTTACTATTAATAATGAAGTCGACAACCTGAGTTTAGACAATTATGAATAAAGATGGAAAACTATAGAAAAAGCTAGTAGCCTTCATGAATGTAAGAGATTTGTTGTAAAACATATGGTGCATGAGAAGCATGGCATGGATCTGGTGAATTTGTGGGCACAAAGACCAGACAAGACTTCACCTGCATGTAAGCATGAATTATAGTTAACGCGTTGAGATAAGTCAAGAGCTTCAGGTTGAGTAAATTTAAGCATAGTGAATTTAAAGTGTTATAGAGAAATTGTAGGAAAAATGATAGCTACATAACACCAACTTCATATTGCTCCAACTAAGTCTTGCTCATTGAATAAATCGATCATTGTTTGCAATCTATCGATACCAGCAAGAGAATGAATAGTGCAACAGCTTATGGACGAATATGACCAAAATTTCCAATACACGATGATAAATGCTAGGTTTCAGATAAAACTAGTATACAGGGCTTATGTTGTTGAAGCTTGAAAGTGTGTAGAGTTAGGATACACAGCTAGTGCCTGAGCAATATTACTAAGCCAACGCAGAGCAATATGTTTTATTTATTGAATGCTACCTATCAATAATTTATGACGATTTTTTTTAGTTAACTTGTGTGCAAATTTACAGGTAATTTTTTTTTTTTCCGTTTAAATGAGTACGATAATGATCTAAACATTCAAAAAGGCAATTATAGAAAAGCCAATGACTTAAAGTAATGTTCAATAAGAAAATCCAGCAATATTTCCCTAAAAGCAACCTAAAAATTATATAGCAATATAACGGTGCTAAAGTTCTTACATTACAGAACAATAACCATAACATTAACTTTAGCATCTTCATCTTTATCTCGAGGTTTCTAAATGACATTTTGATTCAACTTACTTCAGGTCATAATTGAACTCGTATTTGGGAGAAAAAAATAGTGTTCGTGCAGTGGAAAATGACAAGTATGCAACAACAATTCTATATACACTGATGATGTCATTTAAGGAGGTAAAAAAAGCTTTGATCTGTCATGGTCTCGAGCAGTATTTTCAAGCAAAACTGGAAGAGGGTAAAGCTACAGCCAGTTCATCAGGAAACAATGTTGGAGTTGATCAGCAGTGTGACGAAGGGCAGCAAAAAAGGATGGAAGTGGTTGCGCAAGAAAAGACTTAGAAGGGTTATGTGCATGGTACACAGTGTGCACGTGCACTCCTGCTGTGTTAAAGAAGATGTGGGTGTTGAGCTACTCGAGTCATTTGCGTGTCTTACCCGAGTTGTACTCTGGTTATTTTGGCAACGTTATGTGTATATATATAGTTGTAATGGACAGTGAGTAGTGTGTGTAAAATTAATGAATCAGTTCTTCTTTATATTCTTATTCTCAGTTACTGTTCTTGATAATCTTGCTGCTCCCAACTTCTTCTTCACCAACCAACTCTATTCTAACCTTCCTCAACCCATTATTCTAAATTCTTAACCCAGCTGCACCTCCTTCTTCCTCTGAATTTTCCATGGCAAACACGCGAAGTCAGGCAAACAAAACTGGTCGTAAACATAGTGGTATCAGAGCAAAATGATGACTTGGATATTTCTCATCATCATTCAACCGATCCGGATAACGACAATCAAAATGACAACAATATATCTATACCAAATCTGAATGAAGAAAGTGAATTATGGCAAAGACAGGAACACATTAATGACCGAACCAATACTACCTTACAACAGTTGCAAGAAGCGCAGCAAGAACTGCATAATTCTCATCAAGAACTGCACCAAAGCCTAGACGAGAAATCAAAAGAGATAAATCTCAAAATCCACCAACTCTTTGAAATTCTAAACACAGTCTTGCAAGGACTTAGGGAAATCAAACTCCACATTCAAATCAAACAAAAACTCTGCCATACGTACCTCCTTCCCAAAGAAACCTTCCAAGAGCCTTGATTGATGCCTTACCAAATCCGGATCCTTCTCCAGGAATATTGTCCAACCACAAATTGTTACAACATACCACCATTAAACTGGAATTCCCTACTTATTCTGGTGATCATACTATCGTTGAATGGTTAGAACAAGTTGAAGAACTTTTCAGATATTATCAAGCACCAGAGAATGAATGGGTTCGAACATGCTCCTTCCATCTCAAACAAGATGCCCAGAAATTGTTTAAATGGCTGAAAAGAAATGTCAAGAACTATATGCTTTGGAGAATATTTAGAGAAGAGATTATCATTAGGTTTGCCCCACATGAATTAAAGAAGCCATTCGGTGACTTCGCTAATTTAAAACAACTAACCATAGTGCAAGCCTACCTTACCAAATTCGAGCAACTTCAAGGCCTTCTTGATCATCTACACCCAGATTATGTATTTGATAAATTTATGGATGGACTCAAGGAGGAGATTAGGTATGATGCTGAGGCTTCTAAGCCAACAAATTTCAAGGAAGAAGTAGCTATGGCGAAAATATTTGAGAGTAAATATAACAGCACCAAGAAATCCAACAAACTAAATCATTACACCCAGTCCAACCCTCATTCTCGAATCATACCATCTAAACCTACTAACCCCGTTTCCCAAACTCATTCTACTTCCAACCGATGTTCTGTAGAGAATCTTGCCAAAAGTAAAGGGATAACCCCTGAAGAGTTAACTGATAAGAGAAGAAAAAATTTGTGTTATGGCTGTAATGAAAGGTGGCACACAGGCCATCAATGTAAAAATAAACAAATTTATATACTTGAGGGAATCATGAATCTGGAAGGTGAAGGAATATACACAGAGGATGAATGTGCTCATGATGAAGAGATCTATGATAATGAAGACAAGGAGGAGAGCCCAGCCATCACATTCCATGCAATGTGTGGAATACCTTCACTGCATACAATAATCATTACTGGAATCATACAAGGAAGACAAGTCCAAATCTTAATAGATTCAGGCTCCACTCACAGTTTCATTGATGAAGCACTGGCCAGGAAGTTAAAGCTGCCTGTAGATGAATCAAGAAGATATGCGGTGATGGTGGCTAATGGGGAAAGGCTTCACGGGGCAGGTGTATGTAAACATATTGTACTCAAATGCTAAGGCTGCAGCATGCCAATAGACCTTTTATTGTGGAAATTGGTGTGAAGGGCCTAATTATATGGCCTAATTTTTTTCTAGGATACGGATTTGAAATTATTATTTTTCAGGACAAATATCTAGGCGGCACGCGTCTTCATCTTCTCAAACGACATTCCTATATTCTGAAATCTTGTGCTCGTGGAAATTTGGCAAAATTAGGCCGTCGTTTCTTGTGTAATCAAAGCGCTCGTTGATTTTTTTGGAAAAAATTAAGCGTTAGTTTCTTCTGAAATCAAATTCTTGTATGATTTTAATGAAGGTACTGATTTTAATGAAGTACTAAAGTTAAGATTACAACATAACTGTATTTACACTTATCTCAATCTAGATCTTCCTGTATGCTATTATCAATCTGTATCTCGATTTCAATCTCAACCTCGATTTGGATCTCTATCTCCCTCTCCATCTTAATATCATATTTATTATGCCATCCATATTTCAAACTTAATATCAATCTTATAATCTTCCTATATTGTTGATTTCAATTTCTATTTTGGAATTACTGGGTAGTTATATTTTCTTAGGATTTAAATTTTCACTTTTGGTGTTTATATATTTTATTTATTTTATTTTGGCTATAGGAACAAGCTAGGTTATTCTTTTTCTACGATTCTATTAGTTTGGCTATAGGAAGATGGATAATATTGACAATAAAAGGTATAGAATGTTTTTAATTAATATTTTGGTTTTTTTTTTCTTCAGTTTTGTATAGTGATAAATATTTTTATCTTTTTTCTGTCAGTGCTGCAGCATCTGTTCTGGTTGTTGTTGATTTCAACAAAAACAACTATAGTTTTATGTTTTCTTTGGATTTTGCTAATATAGATAAAAAGGTTATCTGCATTTGCTGAAGCTTGCATGCACTACTTGAAGGCGTGGATGGTTGATAATGACAAAGTTGAAGATTTACATGTATAGAATAATAATTATAACAAAAATATGCAGAAGATGATTGAATTGCCAAGCAAAAGATAATGAGTACAGAGCAAGAGCTGGTTGGAATATGCTAGTGTGCCACCAATGGTGAAACAAACAAGAGTTGTTGGACTTTGCAGCAGCATGTGTGGTAGAAGTTGATGGTTCATGACTGACATGAGCGGAAGCAGGCACACATATGAGTGAGAGTAGTGAAAGCAACTAGCAAGCATGTAGCCCCAATGATGGGACGGCAAAAAACTTCTTCCATGCCTAAAGAAGTGGATACAACAAACCTCCAAGATAGTTTTATTTGAAGAAAGGGAGAGACGTTCAACAACGGAGTGTTGCATATGATTTGGAGCCGAGAGCTTCAATTTGGGTGTCTTCCACCTATCCTGGATAAGGAAGCAAGGGCAAGCTACTTTTCAATGCCCTATATAGTAATGCAGCATGGGGGTCTTCAGGGTGAGGGTGCATAGATGATAGATGGAGCAATTTGACAGGCTACTGTTGCAGAGACATCCGTAAAGGAGAAAGTATGCTGAGCATGATGCAAATAACTGCTGTAAAGCATGACTCAGGAAAAGAAAGCAGGGACGCAGGTTGAACATGTGAGGGATAGGTCGTAGGCCATAGAGCTATTGCTGGAGACAACATTCAATATAAAATTATATGAACATCATTTTCAGAATAATGATTATATACTGATTCAATGTATTTTGTGAATGTTAGTTGAATGATCGGGGATGGTTGAATTGTTGGTTATATATTTGTGATGATTGTTGATTTTAATTAGTATTTAAAAAAGATAATTGTATTTATCTTTTTTTTCTTGTATATGTGATGATTGTTAATGTTCTGCAGTTTTTTTAAAAAGATAATTATGTTTATCTTTTTTTTCCTGCTGTGTTTAGCTATGATTTTAAGCAACTGTTAATGTTTAGCTGTGATTTAAATTCTGCAACTTTTGTTTTATTATATGATGTTGCCAGTTTTTAAAAAAGATATTTGTACTTAGCTTTTATTTTCTCGCTATGTTTAGCTATGATTTTAAGTAGTTGTTAATGTTGATGAATATTAAAAGTTTTCTAATGAATTAAGGCAATGTAGTTGTCTTTTGAGTGATGGTAGTGATGCTTTGTTTAGCTTGGATGAGATGAAGTAAAGGCTGTTGGGTGGAACTCTGTGTATTGTCTTAAGTATCAAAAAGTAGAGGAATAATATTGGCGTTTGGATCAACTATATATGATTAATAATTGGATTTTTGGGTTATATTTGGATTCCTTGGTTGCGCATGTTGCACTGATATCCCTTGTGTATGTATTTGATATATGAGCATTCCCTTGAACATCCGAACCCATGTCCGAACTAAACACATTTCTACATATTTTAACTTTAATTTAGCACCTCCACCATTTAAAACCCGTACTAAATATCCGAACCCACATCGCTAAAGAAACACCTCTACATCACAGCAACCAAAAACCATTGACTACAAACTGCTACATCATTTCCATCTCATCAGCAAACTCATTCCCATTCATTTGCTCATTACATATTTTATCATCGAAATCACTCTTTAATTTCCTCATCCCCGGCCATTTAACAGCCATCCCCGACCACAATAGCAATCCAACCAATTGCCCTTGACACCCATATTGCTCCATTCAAACACCAGCATCTACAACACCAACTTCCATAACACTATCAAGTGATATACAGTAAAAATGAAATTGCATCAAAATATAGTAAAAATGCATCAATATATTTGGTTTTCATGATAAAGATAAATGCATTTATGTTTTTAACATTTCTTTAGAAATAAACCAGCCATTCTAAATTCATCATTACCTCAAGCATTACATCACTCGTTACAAATACATCATTTATTCATCAATCTTTACATCAGCCACATAGTTACATTGTAGTTAATATCAGTCATTACAAATTGACTATTCAATTGATCAGTAAATTTATTTACATTACGTAAATGTAGTATGAATAATACAGTTCCATATATTTTAATAAATAGTTAACAAATTCATCATAAACACAACGTTTGACAGCAAGCATTTTTTGTGAGTATTGTCAGTTTGTAATTTTGTAGCAGAAGCTAAGCTGCACAATTTTTCAAGATTCCAGCAATATGGTTCATCGGATAGAATATCTGCACCTACTTCAGCTCTAAAAGCTTCGACTTCTTTAAGTGTGATTTTTGTTGTTGTGTCCATTCCTTTGGTTAGCTTTTCTATGAACGTCATGACAAAAACTCCACAATCGTACCTCTATTTCTAAATTTTAGTATACCTGAAATATAATGATAAAACAGATTATCTTTTCTTCATTATGATAACGACTTGTAATAAAAATTTCTAGGACATTACAAAACAGTATGTGAATAAGTTATAGTGTCTATTTGGTGAATTGACGTGTATTTGGTTCTATCCCTAGTTTCAAGGTGGTAATTTGATTTATAGATTGAGAAGGGATGTTGATTTTTGGAACAATGCCAAACAAATGCTAAAGAAAAATATTATAGATGAAAATAGACCGAAATGGGATAGACTTTCAGTTTTATCCAGCATGAGGAATAAGATTAAAACAAATGCAATTCTACTCTGATAATTATAATGATTATCAGGTTGATCTTGTAGACTATATTTTCTTGCAATATAAATTTTGATAATAAATTGTAGTAAAATGTGTGTTTATCTGGATAATAGTTTGTAATTGGCAGTAACGGGCAGATACTTACTGTGCAACATGAATTTTCATACAAACAAAACTTAATTAATATTACCCATTGCTTTGTTATGCACAATCAATATTTTTTATCTGTGTAGAACTCCACAAAATTGTTTTCTTCCCAGCCTTTTGAAGTTCTTCGTTTATCTTGCCGATAGCTGCATTTTGGAAAAAAAAAGAATTATCAATTTTTTACAATAAAGATAAATGTTTTTATCTTTTTTACTTTGTTTGTATATTTACTTACCACCTTTATAGCATATTTTGAATGTCCATTTCTACAGCTTTTTGATCTTGTTGTTAAGTGTAATGAGTCATAGTGATTCCTTTGACATGAATCAACTACTAGCTCTAACTAGCTCCAATGTTCGTTCCCATGAATAGGAAAGAATATGTTGCAACACAATCAATCTTTAAGTGTCTTTTGTATAAAAGGTACAAATAGTTCTTGTTTGATATTTTCTAAGTTTGCATCCGTTGCGCTTTTCTGTTTAAATGTTTTTTGAGAAAATATGTTTTGTAATGCAATATTTTTTAATTGAGATTATGGTTTACTTACTGTCATCGTCGTGTTCACATATACTATGCTAGATCTATCATTGAATGATTTTGCTTTTCTAAACCAAAACCAATCTGTGAACTGTATATCAAATAGGAAATGGATAAAGTGTAGAACTTATGATTAAGCACAATATAAATTATTTTTCTTACCTGGCCAATAATACATCCGCTAAAAAGAAGTTTTTCGAGCATAGGTTTTGTAATGACGATTGAGTTTTCATCGTAGCAACTAAATGCTCCATCACTGGAGAATGCCATTGTTGTTTATAAATAAATGTAGTTAATTATTTCCTCATAGGAATTAAAAGTTTTATCACTAAAAAAATAAAGATAAATTGTTTTATCTTTTTCAATTTTGTACGATTTTGTAGACATAAATTTTTTTTTGAGGTGTACATTGTTACCATATAGTATCTTAATGAGTATATTATTGGAGCAAAATTATATTTAACTAAATGCAGTGAAAAGTAGTTAAGATACTTACTTGTTTCCTCCTAAAATCTTGAAGAGCATTTTGACACTCCCGATCTGTTTATCACTGAGATACTTCAGAAGAGGACATTTCTTAATGTTCCTTTGTTTCTTCTTTTTTTGGGTTTGTTTGGGGACAAAATCTTTCACAATAATAGAAGTTTCTGGATTGGTTTTGTGGACTACATCTTGCACGACAATAGCATTCTCAGCAGGTACTTCTAAGTTGTGTGGTTTTAGAGTTTTTTCTATCTCATCTTCTTCGACATACTCTTGAGTTTGCAATAAATTAAAAGTTGGAAAATCAACAGAACTGTTTATGTGGACTAAACCAACTATTTTTTTTAACCTTTTTCAAGCTCATTATTCTCCTTCAAATTGACTTCTTCTTGTACATCATTTTCTTTCTCTAAATTTTAGGCTTTCAAATTGTCCTCCATTTCCAGTTTCAATTCAAGATTTTTGATTCTTTGTTCAGCAATTTCTCTTAGTCTTCCCTCTTCATCGAACTACTAATTAACAGTTTTCATTTCCTCTATCAGAAAAGTAATTTTTAACTCTAAGTCTTTAAAGCCACTGGCGTATTGTTTGGCAGATTTTCTCAGATTTTCTAATTCTTGGTGCTCATCAAATTTTCTTTTTATGTTGTGTGTTGCCTCTTCCTCTTTCATTGTGTCGATTTTCTTTGTCAAAAGTTCCTTCTCTTCTTTTGTTATACTTGAAAAAAAATTCAGAATCTGAAAGGAAAATATTTTCAGATAAACTTTGACATGTGATGTTGTTCAATTATTAGAAAAATTAGAAGTATTAAGTACATCATTATAAAAGAATTATGCTGTAAAAAAGATAAATATTCTTATCTTTTTTATTACTTTAGTAAAATAGGATTTTGGAAATGATATTTATGCAAACGTTTGGTAGTGAAATTTGTTATACTTGAAAAAAAATAGAAGTATTAAATGTACAGTTTTAAAAAAAAGAACAAAAACTAGCATACCTTGTTATTATCAACTTCAGTTAAGTCGATATCTTTCAATTTCGATAAATCCCATTATCTCATTCTTGGGATTTTGTCTTGAAGATCTTCTTTTTCATCAATTATTTGTGTTCTTTTACAGAACTAGTATTGCAAGAAAAAGATAAATAGTTTTGTATTTTTATAATAAACATAAATTTCAGTATATTTATATTTAGTGAAAATTATGAAAGCATACCAATAACACCATAATACAACCCGGTGTACTTCTTGAATCAGCATGATACTTCTTGACATTTTTTAAAACGTTTTCACAAATTGCTTGTGGCCAAGAGATTGAGTTCATTTTTTAAAAATTTAACAATTTAGCCAAAAAAAACCTATTGCATGTAGCTCTGATTGTCGGGGAAAAGGAAAGCTATGACAAGTAGTAATAACAACAGCTTCACTAAATCTTCATCTCATTTTTCCCCTTCTATCATTGTATTCAATCTTTTTGTCACTGTTTTTTTGGCTTATTACATCTTTTTCATTGAAATTAGCACTTAAAAAATAGGAGAAACGTTCCATGGTAGAAGATTTATTAGAAGCTGGAATAGGAAATAAGTCCTCTCCAGTAATGGCATTCCGAATATAAGACTAACTTCTTTGGGACTTATTTTGAACATGTGTCCTACAAAATAATTAGTTGATGGTAATAGGCTCTTATAGTGAAATTCCCCTTAACTATAAGAATTCATAATATTAAAAGATATATGCTTTTATCTTTTCTGGTTGGAGTTAAAATCAATCGTACATCTTATGTAATAAATTTGAATCATCATAAAAACAAGAAAGATGTTTAGGATATACCAGTAAGTTTTTAATATAAATAGGATTTAACTTGTAATTATATCATTCAAAATAAAAGATAAACGTCTTTATCTTTTTTACATTAAAGGGTAAATATGGCTAGAGATTACCAGGTTATACTAACTAAAAATTTAAAGAACAAAAAAAACATATAGTTCTATACAAAAGCTTTCAAAGAAACCAATTATAATGAATAATTAATTAGGGTTCATTACGTAGCAAAAACATTTACAGCAAAAATGAAAGAAAATTTACATATTAAGTTATTCATAAGTAAAAATTACAGTAGTAACCATATACATCTTAAGTGATTCATGAGTAAAAACATTTAACTACTTGTTGTGTAAGAACTTAAATGAACTTAAATCATATGCAGCAGTAACTATGAAGATTTGTCTAGGCTTTATCTTGTAATTGAATCATGAATGTGAAAAGTTAAATGCTTTTATCATAACAACTTCAAATCATAAGAAAAACAAAAAATACATTTAGCATGTACCAGTAATTATCAAATATTACTAAGGTTTAATATGTAATAAATTCATTTAGATCAAAAGATAAACGCCTTTATCTTTTTAAGCTATTAAACAAAATGACAATTACCATTGGATATATACGTATGATTAATCAAATAGTTTCAGATTACGTTAAATCATCACAAAATAACAAACTCCTTACTTGCATTACAAAAACTATCATATACATCAATAATTAAGTAGGGTTTATCATGAACCCAAAACAGTTGCATGAAAGCAAGGTTTCAGATTGAAAGTAGGGTTTCGGATCAAAAAGAAAACTTACTTGTTGAGTAATTGATTAATCAAAGTCGTGGTTTTCGTAAAGACGGTGCAAATCGTTTGTTGATAGATTTTCTGCTTGAGATCTAATTCGTGTAGATGGAAATATTGATAGCTAGTTTTGAAAACGATTAAAAGTAGGGTTTCAGATGATTGAAAATGATTAGAGATTGGGAAGCCCTAGTTTTTAATTTCGGTTAGAATCGTGAAAAACAGAAGAAAATAATTGAATGAAATGAGTGGAAGGAGGAGATTAAATGAAGGAATGGGCGAGTACACGTGAAGCGACGTCATATGTTTAAAATTTTGTCCTGGAAAATAATTTCTTTAATGTCATGTCCTGGAAACTTATTGTTGGATGAAAAAAGGCCCTTATGGCAAAATTTCCCCCTTTTATTACTACCATTGGAAGGCTGTCAAGTAGTATTGGGAGCACAGTGGATGAAAACACTGGGTAATATCACATTGAATCTGAGTAAATTGGAAGTGAAATTTAACTATATGGGAAAAGAGTACATATGGCAAAGCATACAACCAACTCCAGTCCAAGTTGTTAATCAGAAGGATATTAGTAAGGATTGTGTTAGAGGGCAGTTGACCATGTTATTATGTACCAAAGAAATGAAGACAGTAAACCAAACAACCAGCCCCATACCAGAAGAAATTGCCATCCTACTTCACCAATATCCAGAAATTACCAAACCCTTATCCAAGTTACCTCCTAAAAGACCACAAGACCACAAAATTCCCTTACTACAAGGCTCTAAACCTGTTTGCCTTAAACCCTACAGACATTCTTATCTTATAAACAATGAGTTGGAAAAAATTATACAAGAAATGTTGGATAGTGGTGTAATCGGGCCTAGTTGCAGTGCTTATTCATCTCCAGTAGTTATGGTCAGAAAGAAGGATGGAACTTGGCGATTGTGTGTTGATTATAGAAGCTTGAACAATATTACTATTAAGGATAGATTTCCAATACCATTGGTGGAAGACTTGTTTGATGAATTGCATGGCTCCAAGTTCTTCACCAAGCTAGACCTAAAATCTGGATACTATCAAATTAGAATGAATGAAGAGGATATTCATAAAACTGCCTTCAAAACTCATGAAGGCCACTATGAGTTCACTATCATGCCTTTTGGCTTGGCTAATGCACCATCCACCTTCCAAACTGTAATGAACACTATCTTCAAACCTTACCTGAGGAAATTCGTGCTAGTATTTTTTGATGACATACTAATTTATAGCTAGGCAATGCCTGAGCACATAGAGCATATCAAACTGTTCTTGCAGGTGTTGAAGGACAACTCACTCATCATCAAGCTGTCCAAGTGTACCTTTGCTATGGAATCTCTTGAATACTTGGTCATATCATATCAAGAGAGGGCATAGCAGCAGATCCTGACAAGATTGAAGCAATAAAAACATGGCCACAGCCTTCAAATCTGAGAGCATTGAGGGGATTCTTAGGACTGGCAGGTTATTACAGAAAATTTATAAAAAAAACTATGGAGTGATTACCAAGCCCCTTACTGATTTACTTAAAAAGGATGCATTCAAATGGAATTAAAAGGCAACTCATGCTATGGAACAATTAAAGCAATATCTCAGCAATCCTCCTATACTGTCAATGCCAGATTTTAATAAAAAATTCATAGTTGAATGTGATGCTAGTGGTGTTGGAATTGGTGCAGTCCTCCTTCAAGATAATAAACCCTTAGCATTTTTGAGCAAGGCAATACAAGGCAGAACCCTGAATTGGTCCACATATGAGAAGGAGTTGTTAGCGTTAATTTTAGCTATAAGAAAGTGGTCACAGTATCTACTAGGAAGACAGTTCATTATTAGAACTAACCATCAAAGCCTCAGATACTTGTTAACCCAGAAGTTGCATATAGGAGTACAAGCTAAGTGGTTGGCTAAATTACACGGGTTTGACTATCAAGTCGAGTATAAAAGTGGAAGAGAAAATGTAGTGGCTAATGCATTGTCTTGAAGAAATGAAGATGTTGAAACTACCAACACTAACTGTTTGGCAATTTCTCAAGTACAACCTGATTGGTTGTTACAATTAAGAAGAACTTTGTCTCAATCTCTTTTTTATGAGAAGGTTATTAAGCAAATTGAAGATGGTAGCAAACCAGCCAGCAAATATAAAATAGTGGATGGGTTGGTATTTCATAAAGGAAGAATACTCATAGACTACAATAACCACACTCTCTTTCAAGTCTTATTGCATGAGTTCCATTCAACACCTTTGGGAGGACACTCTGGAATTAAGGGCACATTAAAAAGGATAAAACCAGTTTTCTTTTGGAAAAAAATGAGGAGGCATGTGGAAGAATATGTGAAGGAGTGTGATGCTTGTCAAAGAAATAAGGCAGAGAATATCAACATTCCTGGGTTATTACAACCCTTGCCTATACCAGAGAGGATATGGGAGGAAATAAGAATGGACTTCATTACTGGATTACCTAAAAGCCAGAAATACACGGTTATCTACGTTGTGGTCGACAGGTTATCCAAGTATGCACATTTCTTTCCATTGATCCACCCTTATACAGCTAAGGAAGTAGCACAAGTATTTTTCAATGGTATTTTTAAAATACATGGCCTTCCCACTACAATCATTAGTGATAGGGATGCACTGTTTACAAGTTCATTTTGGCAAGAGCTGTTTAAAATGCAAGGATGTTCTTTGAAGCTCAGTTCTGCCTACCATCCTCAAACAGATGGGCAAACTGAGGTGGTTAATAAAGTTTTAGAGGGATATCTGAGATGTTTCATTTCACATAAACCCCAAGAATGGACTAAATGGCTCACACTTGCTGAGTATTGGTATAATACTTCGTGGAGAACTCCTACAAACACCACACCCGTCCAGGCAGTATATGGAGTCACCCCACCGACCTTAATGACCTATATCCCTAACACAGCTAAGGTACAGCAGGTAGAAGAAGAGTTATTCTCACGAGATGTGGTGATACAAATGTTGAAGGACAGTTTAAAACTTGCTAGAGATAGAATGAAAAAGTTTGTCGATTTCAAGAGAACTGGCAGAAGCTTTGATGTAGGGGATTGGGTGTATTTAAAGTTACAGCCATACAGGAAAATCATTGTTAGGAGTTGTAAAGCACACAAGCTTTCACCTAAATACTATGGCCCATATGAAATTGAAGAGAGGATTGGGGAAGTTGCCTATAAGTTGAAACTGCCTGCCTAAGCTAAAATACATCCAATCTTCCATGTGTCACAGCTAAAGAAAAAAATTGGGCAGAGAGTTATCATACAGGAAGATTATCCTTCTTTTACTGAGGAAATGGTAAGAGAACCAGAGAGGATTCTCGATAGGAGGATGGTGCCTAAGAATAACAAGCCTGCAGTTCAAATTCTGGTGAAGTGGAAGGGACAGTCTGAAGAAGAAGCTACTTAGGAGGATTATTGGGAGGTGATCGCTAAGTTTCCTACCCTAGACCTTGAGACAAGGTCTCTCTTTTATGGGAAGGGGAGATGTCATGGTCTCGAGCATATTTTCAAGCAAAACTGGAAGAGGGTAAGGCTACAGCAAGTTCATCAGGAAACAATGTTGGAGTTGATCAGTAGTGTGACGAAGGGCAGCAAAAAAGGCTAGAAGTAGTTGCGCAAGAAAAGACTTAGAAGGGTTATGTGCATGGTACACAGTGTGCACGTGCACACCTGCTGTGTTAAAGAAGATGTGGGTGTTGAGCTACTCGAGTCATTTGCGTGTCTTACCTGAGTTGTACTCTGGTTATTTTGGCAACTTTATGTGTGTATATATATAGTTGTAATGGACAGTGAGTAGTGTGTTTAAAATTAATGAATCAGTTCTTCTTTATATTCTTATTCTCAGTTACTGTTCTTGATAATCTTGCTGCTCCCAACTTCTTCTTCACCAACCAACTCTATTCTAACCTTCCTCAACTCATTATTCTTATTCTTAACTCAGCTGCACCTCCTTCGTCTTTTGAATTTTCCATGGCAAACACGCGAAGTCAAGCAAACAAAACTGGTCGTAACATGATCCTAGCCGGTTTGAAATTTTGAAGAGAAATATGGAAATTTTCAAAAAAGATTTCGACCCAATTTTGTTTGTCCAATAAGGCAATCCTTCTATTGTTTAATTTGACCAATTTTTCTTTTTATTGTTTCACTAAAGGTAGTGCAATATCATAGTGTGAGCATGCCGTTTATTTCAAGTTTTAAAATAAATATAGCAACTGGCTTTGCAAGCTATCTCAATTAGCTATCAACCATGAATTTTGTTATAATGTATGAGGACCAATTTAAATACTAAGTTTAAGAAACTATAACCCTTTTTGAAGAACCAGTTAAAATATAGGAGAAAACCAAAATACAAAATTTCATATTTAAAGTACATAAACAAAATGATAATGATATTTCTCAAGGTTACTTAATGAAGATATCCTACTGCACTTTAACTATGGGAAAAATCTGCAAATGCAGAGCATTGAAAAATATCAAATAATATGAACATTTCAATCGTTTAAGGTGTTCAAATTATAAAATATGATTAAAAATTAAAAAAATTTGGTATCACTATTAACTTTATAAATTATGATACTTAAACTATAACTATATAGCACATGGTAGCGTCAAAATTGATCACTGACACCCGAATCCAGACGAAAGCACCAAATATCAATCAATGCTCACAGATAGAATATACGTGGAGGATATTAATATGAAGAAGAACAAAATGAAAATAGTAAAGAACAACATATTTTATAGTGGTTCGGCTAACTCCAACCTACGTCCACTACAGATATTTCCTTTTTATTGCTGTGATAATCGATTACAATTACAATCCAAAGTTTAACAATGGCTAAATGCCTCGGCCTTAGAGAAAAGAAAGTAAGAGGGCCAAAAGAAGATCCCCCTACATGGAGACCTACATGGTGTATTTATAGGCAAATCTAGATAATCGGGCTTTCTGACTGACCCAGGGCCGTTAGATCCACAGTCGATCCAGCATCCGTAGCCTTGACCAACTCCCGGTCCAAATGCCGCCGACCGAAGAAAACCACCAAGGCGACTCAAAGTAACGATGCTTCTGACTCGAAGCAAGGCCTTGCCGATCCACACTCCTGTTGCTCATCCAGAACCCATGAAGCCGACCCGAGGAAACGCCTTCAGGGACTCGAAGACGCTCGCTTCTACATAGTCGACCCATATTCCAACTACGCCGAGCCACATCCCACGAACTTGACCCGAAGCAACAATTGCTTGGACACGAGGCTGTTGAGTGATGTCCAATGCCGAGCGATGTCCTACGTCGAGCGATGTCCTATGCCGAGCGATGTCCAATGCCGAGCGACCTACATAGCCGAGCCACCTTGCTACCTCTCTAACTCATCGATCTGCACCATCCTGCCGACCGAACCCATATAGCCGAACCACTAGAGGCCGATCCCTCAAGTGGATGCCGAACCCTTATCCAAGTGCCGACCCAAGGTGGTGCCGAACCACCTTTAGCCGAACCATTCCAATATGACCGAAAAATGTTGTTCGAAAGGCCGAACCGCGCGGCCGAACCACCAGTAACCGAACCATGTTCGACCACCTCTCCACAACCGAGCCATGCCATCCTGACCGAACCATATCATGCCGAACCACTAGCCTATGCCTACCTATCCAAATGCCGAGCGACATCATTGCCGACCCACTTCCATCACCGATCCACACCACCGAGGCCGAACGACTTCTCCTGGCCGAACCACATTTGGCCGAGCCACACTAACATAGTCGAACATCCTTCCAAACGTGACGCATTACATATCCATCCAGTCGACTCAAACCAATCACATTACATCCTCGATAACTGAGAAGTCGACTTAGTTAAATCTGCAAGCTTACGGCCTTGCCAAAAGGCGGGTTAACATTTGCCTTCCAAAACATGCATTGCCATTGAAAGGGATGTTTTGAATAGCCTCAAATCCGATATCCCAAGTCTATATGTTATCCATTGCCGTACCCTTCGATTCACAATCCAATCCATTTTACCCAAGCATCATTGCCATATTTTTATCCATATCTACGACTGTTCTAAGTCGTTATCCAATTCTGAATTTAGTAGCCAAATTCTTATCCAATTCCACATTCATCCGAACCCGACAATCGAGTTCTAATCCATCCATAACCAATAACCAATAATCACATCCATGACCTCTTTGGGTCGATGTCCAAATCCGGGACCGCTCCCGGTCCATGCCCAAATTCTTAGCTGTTCATAACCAATATCCAAATCTGTAACTTCTCCGAGTTCTTACCAAGCGCAACTCGCACCTGACGACCTATGTCAAATAATGTCGTAGCTTAAGTTCTAAGCCAAATCCTGGTCGCTCCGGACCCTTGCCGAGTATAATCCATACTCGACGACCTGTTAAAGTAACCGATAGATAATATGGGACCTGTAACATCCCGCCTTTTTGCACGATTTAAACAGACACACGTGCCAATTCAAACCATACGTAAGGGCGGATTGTTATGGGATAAATAAGAAAACAGAGAAAGAAACAGAATCTCACAGTGGAATGATAAAATATAATAATCAAATATACAGTTCATAAATCTGTTTACAAAAACCTTTGATTTATTTATACAATACATATCAGAGTACACATACCATATAACAATGCAGCGGAACAATATGAGTGTAGTGAAACCATATTATCTATAGTAATAATAATAAAATCTTCGTCTTCTTCCTCCAGAAATAAAATCTTCAATCCTGAAACGCTCGGACTGACCCGAGCGAATTTGGAAAGACAAAAACACTCGAGTCAGAACTAAAAGATCTTATGTGAGTTACATTAACAGAAATAAATATGAGTGCAGTAACTCAAGAGATGCTCGGGATTTACATCTCCTAAGGATCCGTTAAACTATTTATTATGTAGTATATTGCGCTATTATAATAGTGTCTAATTGTAAAATAAACTTACTTTTATATAGCGTTAAGGCTTTACATTTTCCACCTTAACACATTTATATATTCCCATAGTCTATACAGTACCGTAATCTCCCCCGTACTGGGCGTCGTCAGAGGGCACTCCATAGGTATGGTACAAAACAAAATCGTATAAGGCGCGCTAGGGTAGGTGACACGGCACAACTAGGCAATGCCAGGGTAGATATACCAATTACGCTTCCGGGCCGATGGAAACGCGCAGCGCGCAGCTGCCGCCCACCTCGAACAAACTCCCCACATCAAAGAAATCAAAAGTGAAGATGGCCACCGAAAAATCCAAAGTCAGACTATAGTATCGAAGGGAAGTGTCCGATCAGAGGTGCTACCTCATTAACCCGTCGATCGCTCCTGTTTTATCCACCTTATGCCAACTCACGGGAGTTGGGTCCACGTATTTACCTTACAGGAAACGCCGCCACCAACCTACTTCATTCTGGAATCTCCATCGCGTACACGGTTAGTCAAAGTGATTTTCGGTATCGACAGAGAGTATGTCCATATCCGATCCCGGTCTCTTTGCCAACCAATCGTTATTATAACACCGCGGTCATTTAAAATAATTATACTTTAAAACCAGAATAAAATATCCATTTCAAAACCATATAAATATGACATCATTTCCTTTTAAAACCCGAATTAATACAATATCATTTTATTCCAATATATATACTTTCCAAAAATCATAGGGTTTTCAAAGTAAATATTTAGAGGTCAAAACTCTTGAATATAAAATTTCAAATTATACTACCTTGAAAATCATAACTTTGAAACAAGGTTCCATCTCTTAAATGGTCAAATATTAGATTACTTTTATAAAACAAAATAGCTTCTTTACATTTCACAAATCAATTCCAAATATCGATTTAAACTTCCAAATACCATTTTAATTCTTATGTTTCAAAGCTTTAAATATTTCACCATTTCAAAAACAACTCATTTGTCAAACCCATATATATCAAATTCAATTACTTATTATTTAGACTTGAAATGTTTACTTAATGAATTCAATATAATCTAAGTAAAACCTTTATCTTCACATAACTGGATATTCTTTCAATTTATTATATATTCATTTAAATCAAACTGATATTCATTTAAATCACTCTACACAAAATCAAGTTGTAAATCATATCCTTTAAAAATTCTAACTTTTTATTAAATTCCAATTTAACTTAATATTCATCTTCAACCTTATTCTCTTTTAAGTCATTAAAACTCTAGAATTTAAATTTCAAATAAATGCTTGATCTCAAAAAATCAAACTTTATTTTATACTTCAAATCCATTTTATACAAAGTTTAAAACCCGAAATTACTATATATAAATAACCTTTATTAATAACCAAATCAAAACCCATAAACCATATATATAGCTTTACAAACCATAGAAAACATTTCAAAAATAATTTTATATATATACCGCGGTGCCTGTATAAAATTTTCTACCCTATGGTCAAGTGATACAGATGTTTATCATTTCAATCCGCAATTTAAAATAAAATGCGGTTGTATATCATTTCAAACCGCAATCCCGAATGAATGAAATGCATAGCAACTTGCAATTAATAAAATAAATCATCCATTCATCCATCAAATCATACATCCATTTATCACAGTCATCATCCAATTTCAAACAATCACCAATATATAACAGGTGATAAATAATGGTATCAATTATCAGTTTATACTCAAAATAAATTTAATAACTGTTAATTGGCAGTTTATATGCAAAAATAAACGTAAACTTAACTGGCAGTTAATATGAAATAAAATTTAACATAACTATGCCTGGCAGTTAATATGCAATAAATAAATTCTAACTGTCAAATTTATATGCAATAAATAAATAAATTTACAATATATATTAAATAAATGCGTTTAAACAGAAATAGTGAATAAAACATGCCAAACAGTCATAAATAAATTTCTACCCATATCTAAAGTCGAATTAACAAACATAAGAAATTTTAGAAGTTGTGAGTGAGTTAAAACACTCACCTTTTGAATTCAAATCGAATTTAAATCCGATTTAAACCCAAAAATTCGATGGTCTCCGAATTGGTCCAAACCAGCGTCAACAGATCTGGAATTTAATTACGATCCTAACAAAAAATCTCGCTTGAATCGGACTATGTATGAGAAAGTTATTCGAAAATTTCGATAGAAACAAAAATTAAATAAAACAAAATAAACAAATATACCCCATCACCATGCCACGTCACAGGCCACATCCTTCTTCTCAAATTCGAGCACGCTACAGCACCAATCAAAAAACGGACAGTACCAACAGATTACGCTCTTCAAGAATTATGACATATAATTTGTCTGGAATTTCTAGAGGAGTTTGAAATATTTTTTTATTTTTTATTTTTTTTATTTTTATTTTGGACTGTAATTGGATCTAGAAATTTTGCAGCCATTGGAAGAGAAGAAGTTGAAGAAAAGAACACACACAGAGAAATGAAGATAGATGGAGGCTAGGGTTTACACAGCCTATAAATAGACAAAGTGAAATAGGATAGGTGGGCACGAATCATAAACGCGCAAAACGGTTGTTGGCCCACCAGAATATTTTATATTAATTGGATACGTTACGGATTAGTAAATAAATTAATTTCTTCCTCAGACATTTACATTGAATTTTAAAAATATTTACAAATGTAAATTTAGATGCTTCATTTATAAGTTTCAATATAAATTCACAATTTCATTAAATTCCAAATTCATAGATAAGTTTCCATTTTCAACTAAATTTCTAAATTACCGTAATAATTATCTTAGATTTTATTCATTCTCAATAGATTTAACTATTGTAAATTGACTAAGTTTTCATACTATAAAAATCCACATTTCTATGTATATATACATTTGAATTCCCTACTAAAATATTTTATTTATATTTCGCAATTACTTCCAATCCATTTTTTTTGGCATCGCACTGTTACTTAAATAAATAGCCTATACCAATACTAATTATCATTAATTTGAAAACGGGTTACCAAATTTTGGATTTTATTAATAATTATTATTTATTACTTCATTGTTTATTCAAATTTAGACAATTTAAGATATTTCTTAAATGCTGAGTACATTATTAACTTCAGCGTAAAACTTCAATTTTATTTTATCTACAAATTATAAATTAACTTTGCAGAAATCCTTTAGTTGACCTTTCATTTAATTATCCTATCTATTGGTATCCCATAGATGGGAATTCCTAAAACATCTCCGAATTCCAACTTTAATTTCAATCACATAAAATGTTCTATTCAGTTTCCAATAAATTCAATAAATTCAAATTATCATGTTCTAAATCCAAATGAATCCATATATCCTGCCTTCCATTCTTTTAATCTAACTAATTATCATATTCTGAATAAAGTTTACGTTATTTCCACCTATAAGCTACAAATAACAACGAATGTTGCATTTGATTTAGATACTAAATAAATTGATGGGTAATAATTAATAATTCTCACTATTGCCCGATTTATTCCCATTCATGCTTAAATTACCACCAAACAATCATTAAATTTACCTATCTTTTATTGATTCCATAAAATCTATTTGCCCTGAGTTAGTTACTGCATTTATCAAATTCCAATTTCGCAATCACCTTAAATACATAAATTGGTATTGCATTAACATTTAAATTTATTAGCTTATGTCAACACTATTAACATTAATTGCAATGTATTATCAATTTTAGTCACTACCCTAACTACTAACTCATATTAACCTACATTATTCCCAAGAATTTCATTGGTTTTTCTTATATTAAATTTATCAAGCATATTAATTAAGGTTTTTTAAAAACAATTAATAAAATTCCCTTTAATATATACAACTTAGCAATCTATTAAGCATGGTATTATATTTCACGTAAATGTACATTTAATTACATTTATTACAATGCTATCCAAATAAATTGAATGATCTAAGTATGTAACTCCTAATATCGACCCATCTTGCCTTAATACCAAATAACATACAAATTAAACTACCCTTAATTTCAATTAACCCTATCATTACTTTTTATATTCCAAACAAATAAATTAATAATAGGTTAATTGAATCAGATTTACAATCCAACTTTAATTATTTGCAAATTTTGTCAGTTTGGACCACTTGGTAAATTCAGAATCCTTTAACAACTTTCTACATTAATTTATTTTTGAATAATCCCAAAATTTCAATATTAAAGTACAAATCCAATTTATCAAAAATTAGAACTTAAATTTCAAGGAATTTATTTATTTAGGTTTAGATCCCGTTATTCACTAAAATTGGTTGGTATTTATTTCATTCGCCTCTTTAATTGTACGTAAATTTCTCATAAATACACCTAAAATTTCATTTAATTCCAACTGCTTCCTAATTTCTATTTCTACGTCTTAACACACTCTATATTAAACTTCTAGACATTGTATTACTTATCATATTAATGTAACCTTTATTTAGTGTATTAACATTTATTTCAATTCAAATTCTATCAACCAATTAAACATGTAACCTATTACTATTGCTTACAAATCAAAATATTGCACCCATTGTAATCTTCTGAATGGTATTAGTCTTTATTTCAAAACTTATCTAAATTTACATTGAGACCATATTTAATCCTCTTCGATAATATTAATCCTCAATTTATTAAATGGAATCAATATATCTTACATAACATGTTTTACGCATAAATTTTTAATTAATATTATTTCAACTTATTCCCTATATTCTCAATAATTACCTAACGTAGATCTACGCTTATTTTATTCTACGTTCACACTTCCGTTACTCTCAAATCAACAAGTAACGTTCATATAAATAAATGTTATGTCAGTTTCCTATTTATTGCGACATTTTTATTTATTTATTACTGCATAACTTTACTTATTTTCTTCCCATCACTTTAAAATTAATCGTTAAAGTAACGCTTATCAATACGCATCAAATTATTTACCAAATTAAAAGGTTTTGATTTTTTTAACAAATTAATTGACAGATTAATTAGGTAATGTATACGAATTGTTATTATACCCATAAATTTACACTTAACTAATTAAATGCCTTACCTATATTCTCCATCTTCCCATTATATTCAGGTACAATACTTACACCAATTTTTATTGAAAAATTTATTCATATTACAAACAAAGGCTTAAATTACCATTGTTAAATTAGCGTTCAATATATATTTATCACCTTTTATTATTTCTACTAAATTTTTATTACAAAATTCTATTAAATAAATTAAATCGTCGAAATTTACGGGTTGTTACACTCTCCCCCACTCAAAACTTTTCGTCCCCGAAAAGGAAAAAAGGAAGGGAAAAGAAGGATTTAGAATCTACATATCTTATTCAAAACATTACGTTATAAACAATTAAATTTACAATATCTGTTTCTTTTCTTAAAATATACAAATTTACAACATTATCTTTTTATACTTAAATTTATTAGAGTTTGGAGAACATTTCAAAATATTTCTAAGTCCAAAATTTATATATCTAAGTAGTTTCAATCACTAATCATCCAAATTAATACAACAACCATCAATTTCCTCGAACATCATACATACAATTACAAAACAACCACACAACCACACAATCAAATAGTTGTTTAGGTTCAAACTTGAAATTGTACGGAATGAAAAATAACTATCAAATGCATCATTTACTCAACAGTCTTAGATGGAACAAAATAGATTATTTATTCATCCAACAACTTCAAATTTCCTTACCCAACCAACCATAAATCAAACAATAACAATTTAAACCAGCAACCAAACTAACTTATTATAAATTTCATGCTTTAGTTGTTTGATTTCCCTTTTTGTTTATATGGTGATTTTTTTCTCATTCACATTTACTTATCAAAGGTTTGCTCATTCATTTTTACTTATTACTTACAATTATTCAATTCCATTAACTCGGGTCATGCTGGTTCCTTATATTTTGTTATAATTATTCATTCTTTTATAATAGCATGTCCTTATTTATTTCCTTAAATCCTTAAGTTTTATAATCATCTATCTATCATGCTTACCTTTATTTATATTTACTTGGTAAAATTTCAATTATATCTTAAGTTATTGAATACAGCAAATTCATTGAATGCTTCATTACCTACTATTACTTGTACAAATTTCTACTACATTTCTTATTAAACATTTCAACTTTTTATATTTGGTAAGTTATATATGTTAAAGAAAATGCAAATGAACTTATACAAGTTTTATCTCATCGTTTAATTAAATTTAATGTTCAACAATATTACTCTTTATCTCATATGTTACAAATTTCAAATTTCCCTTTATAACTTTGCATTAAATCTCTTACCTAAATTAGAGGTTTCAATTTATTAATCACTTACCTTTTATTTCACTACAATAATTTAAACAATTAATTAATGGAAATTTAAGAATTAAATATCGGGTTAAATTTCAAATTATTTTGAAATATTAGATAAATATATTCTTCTAACTTATATACCTCTAATTTTATTTAAAACAATTAAAAATTTATATCTTTTTCGAAAATGAATCTGCAGTAGAACTACTACAGTGGCCTTTCCCCTTCGAAACTCGAAAATGAAAGTCGATGATGCGGCCGCCATCACCGAAATTATTTTCCAGCGACAGAGAGGAAAGTACAAAACTTATTTTCTCAAAAATCTTCTTTAAAACGATTCTTCCGAATTATGTTAAATATTTATATCAGAAAATACTTATAAACAAAATTATTAATATATTTCAAAATCATTCAAAAGAAAAACCCCGGACTTAAGTTCTAAATTTCCAAATTTCATTTATCTTATTTTTCAATCTTATTTCTATTATTATTTACACTTTATTGCCTAACAATCAATCTATTGCAGCCAAATATAAATACAACTGAAATTTTTTATTTTATATATAAATATATAATAGGCAAAAAAATTTCATTCACCTATATTAAAAACAAATATTATGTCGGTCTGTCCTATTAAGTGTTTAGAAATCCCTATTGATGTCATAGCATCCCATGCACCAACCAGAATTTATAAATACGAAACGGAACAAATTAACACAATATTAAAACCTTTTTATAACACTAACAAATACGCACTCTCATATATACACTCAGTGACTCCCATAGGGTATTACTACCCTATTAATAAAGAGTCAAACCCCACAAAGCCAAGATTTATCGCTAAACCAAAGCTCTGATACCAACTGTAACGTCCCGCCTTTTTGCACGATTTAAACAGACACACGTGCCAATTCAAACCATACGTAAGGGCGGATTGTTATGGGATAAATAATAAAACAGAGAAAGAAACAGAATCTCACAGCGGAAGGATAAAATATAATAATCAAATATACAGTTCATAAATCTGTTTACAAAAACCTTTGATTTATTTACAATACATATCAGAGTACACATACCATATAACAATGCAGCGGAAAAATATGAGTGTAGTGAAACCATATTATCTATAGTAATAATAATAAAATCTTCGTCTTCTTCCTCCGGAAATAAAATCTTCAATCCTGAAACGCTCGAACTGACCCGAGCGAATTTGGAAAGACAAAAACACTCGAGTCAGAACTAAAAGATCTTATGTGAGTTACATTAACAGAAATAAATATGAGTTCAGTAACTCAAGAGATGCTCGGGATTTACATCTTCTAAGGATCCGTTAAACTATTTACTATGTAGTATATTGCACTTAGTGTCTAATTGTAAAATAAACTTACTTTTATATAGCGTTAAGGCTTTACATTTTCCACCTTAACACATTTATATATTCCCATAGTCTATACAGTACCGTAATCTCCCCCGTACTGGGCGTCGTCAGAGGGCACTCCATAGGTATGGTACAAAACAAAATCGTATAAGGCGCGCTATGGTAGGTGACACGGCACAACCAGGCAATGCCAGGGAAGATATACCAATTACGCTTCCGGGCCGATGGAAATGCGCAGCGCGCAGCTGTCGCCCACCTCGAACAAACTCCCCACATAAAAGAAATCAAAAGTGAAGGTGGCCACCGAAAAATCCAAAGTCAGAGTGTAGTATCGAAGGGAAGTGTCCGATCAGAGGTGCTACCTCACTAACCCGTCAATCACTCCTGTTTTAGCCACCTTATGCCAACTCACGGGAGTTGGGTCCACATATTTACCTTACAGGAAACGCCGCCACCAACCTACTTCATTATGGAATCTCCACCGCGTACACGGTTAGCCAAAGTGGTTTTCGGTATCGACAGAGAGTATGTCCATATCCGATCCCGGTCACTTTGCCAACTAATCGTTATTATAACTCCGCGGTCATTTAAAATAATTATACTTTAAAACCAGAATAAAATATCCATTTCAAAACCATATAAATATGATATCATTTCCTTTTAAAACCCGAATTAATACGATATCATTTTATTCCAATATATATACTTTCCAAAAATCATAGGGTTTTCAAAGTAAATATTTAGAGGTCAAAACTCTTGAATATAAAATTTCAAATTATACTACCTTGAAAATCATAACTTTGAAACAAGTTTCCATCTCTTAAGTGGTCAAATATTAGATTACTTTTATAAAACAAAATAGCTTCTTTACATTTCACAAATCAATTCCAAATATCGATTTAAACTTCCAAATACCATTTTGATTCTTATGTTTCAAAGCTTTAAATATTTCACCATTTCAAAAACAACTCATTTGACAAACCCATATATATCAAATTCAATTACTTATTATTTAGACTTGAAATGTTTACTTAATGAATTCAATATAATCTAAGTAAAACCTTTATCTTCACATAACTGGATATTCTTTCAATTTATTATATATTCATTTAAACCACTCTACACAAAATCAAGTTGTAAATCATATCCTTTAAAAATTCTAACTTTTTATTAAATTCCAATATAACTTAATATTCATCTTCAACCTTATTCTCTTTTAAGTCATTAAAACTCTAGAATTTAAATTTCAAATAAATGCTTGATCTCAAAAAATCAAACTTTATTTTATACTTCAAATCCATTTTATACAAAGTTTAAAATCCGGAATTTGCTATATATAAATAACCTCTATTAATAACCAAATCAAAACCCATAAACCATATATACATATAGCTTTACAAACCATAGAAAACATTCCAAAAATAATTTTATATATATACCGCGGTGCCTGTATAAAATTTTCTACCCTATGGTCAAGTGATACGGATGTTTATCATTTCAATCCGCAATTTAAAATAAAATGCGGTTGTATATCATTTCAAACCACAATCCCGAATGAATGAAATGCATAGCAACTTGCAATTAATAAAATAAACCATTCATTCATCCATCAAATCATACATCCATTTATCACAGTCATCATCCAATTTCAAACAATCATCAATATATAACAGGTGATAAATAATGGTATCAATTATCAGTTTATACTCAAAATAAATTTAATAACTGTTAATTGGCAGTTTATATGCAAAAATAAACGTAAACTTAACTGGCAGTTAATATGAAATAAAATTTAACATAACTATGCCTGGCAGTTAATATGCAATAAATAAATTCTAACTGTCAAATTTATATGCAATAAATAAATAAATTTACAATATATATTAAATAAATGCGTTTAAACAGAAATAGTGAATAAAACATGCCAAACAGTCATAAATAAATTTCTACCCATATCTAAAGTCGAATTAACAAACATAAGAAATTTTAGAAGTTGTGAGTGGGTTAAAACACTCACCTTTTGAATTTAAATCGAATTTAAATCCGAGTTAAACCCAAAAATTTGACGGTCTTCGAATTGGTCCAAACCAGCATCAGCAGATCTGGAATTTAATTACGACCCTAACAAAAAAATCTCGCGTGAATCGGACTAAGTATGAGAAAGTTATTCGAAAATTTTGATTGAAACAAAAATTAAATAAAACAAAATAAACAAATATACCCCATCACCATGCCGCGTCACAGGCCACGTCCTTCTTCTCAAATTCGAGCACGCTACAGCACCAATCAAAAAACGGACAGTACCAACAGATTACGCTCTTCGAGAATTATGACATATAATTTGTCTGGAATTTTTAGAGGAGTTTGAAATATTTTTTTATTTTTATTTTGGACTGTAATTGGATCTAGAAATTTTGCAGCCATTGGAAGAGAAGAAGTTAAAGAAAATAACACACAGAGAGAAATGAAGATAGATGGAGGTTAGGGTTTACACAGCCTATAAATAGACAAAGTGAAATAGGATAGGTGGGCACGAATCATAAACGCGCAAAACGGTTGTTGGCCCACCAGAATATTTTATATTAATTGGATACGTTACGGATTAGTAAATAAATTAATTTCTTCCTCAGACATTTACATTGAATTTTAAACGTATTTACAAATGTAAATTTAGATGCTTCATTTATAAGTTTCAATATAAATTCACAATTTCATTAAATTCCAAATTCATAGATAAATTTCCATTTTCAACTAAATTTCTAAATTACCGTAATAATTATCTTAGATTTTTATTCATTCTCAATAGATTTAACTATTGTAAATTGACTAAGTTTTCATACTATAAAAATCCACATTTATATGTATATACATTTGAATTCCCTACTAAAATATTTTATTTATATTTCGCAATTACTTCCAATCCATTTTTTTTGGCATCGCACTGTTACTTAAATAAATAGCCTATACCAACACTAATTATCATTAATTTGAAAACGGGTTACCAAATTTTGGATTTTATTAATAATTATTATTTATTACTTCATTGTTTATTCAAATTTAGACAATTTAAGATGTTTCTTAAATGCTGAGTACATTATTAACTTCAGCGTAAAACTTCAATTTTATTTTATCTACAAATTATAAATTAACTTTGCAGAAATCCTTTAGTTGACCTTTCATTTAATTATCCTATCTATTGGTATCCCATAGATGGGAATTCCTAAAACATCTCCAAATTCCAACTTTAATTTCAATCACATAAAATGTTCTATTCAGTTTCCAATAAATTCAATAAATTCAAATTATCATGTTCTAAATCCAAATGAATCCATATATCCTGCCTTCCATTCTTTTAATCTAACTAATTATCATATTCTGAATAAAGTTTACGTTATTTCCACCTATAAGCTACAAATAACAACGAATGTTGCATTTGATTTAGATACTAAATAAATTGATGGGTAATAATTAATAATTCTCACTATTGCCCGATTTATTCCCATTCATGCTTAAATTACCACCAAACAATCATTAAATTTACCTATCTTTTATTGATTCCGTAAAATCTATTTGCCCTGAGTTAGTTACTGCATTTATCAAATTCCAATTTCGCAATCACCTTAAATACATAAATTGGTATTGCATTAACATTTAAATTTATTAGCTTATGTCAACACTATTAACATTAATTGCAATGTATTACCAATTTTAGTCACGACCCTAACTACTAACTCATATTAACCTACATTATTCCCAAGAATTTCATTGGTTTTTCTTATATTAAATTTATCAACCATATTAATTAAGGTTTTTTTAAAAACAATTAATAAAATTCCCTTTAATATATACAACTTAGCAATCTATTAAGCATGGTTTTATATTTCACGTAAATGTACATTTAATTACATTTATTACAATGTTATCCAAATAAATTGAATGATCTAAGTATATAACTCCTAATATCCACCCATCTTGCCTTAATCCCAAATAACATACAAATTAAACTACCCTTAATTTCAATTAACCCTATCATTACTTTTTATATTCCAAACAAATAAATTAATAATAGGTTAATTGAATCAGATTTACAATCCAACTTTAATTATTTGCAAATTTTGTCAGTTTGGACCACTTGGTGAATTCAGAATCCTTTAACAACTTCCTACATTAATTTATATTTGAATAATCCCAAAATTTTCAATATTAAAGTACAAATCCAATTTATCAAAAATTAAAACTTAAATTTCAAGGAATTTATTTATTTAGGTTTAGATCCCGTTATTCACTAAAATTGGTTGGTATTTATTTCATTCGCCCTTTAATTGTACGTAAATTTCTCATAAATACACCTAAAATTTCATTTAATTCCAACTGCTTCCTAATTTCCATTTCTACGTCTTAACACACTCTATATTAAACTTCTAGACATTGTATTACTTATCATATTAATGTAACCTTTATTTAGTGTATTAACATTTATTTCAATTCAAATTCTATCAACCAATTAAACATGTAACCTATTACTATTGCTTACAAATCAAAATATTGCACCCATTGTAATCTTCTGAATGGTATTAGTCTTTATTTCAAAACTTATCTAAATTTACATTGAGACCATATTTAATCCTCTTCGATAATATTAATCCTCAATTTATTAAATGGAATCAATATATCTTACATAACATGTTTTACGCATAAATTTTTAATTAATATTATTTCAACTTATTCCCTATATTCTCAATAATTACCTAACGTAGATCTACGCTTATTTTATTCTACGTTCACACTTCCGTTACTCTCAAATCAATAAGTAACGTTCATATAAATAAATGTTATGTCAGTTTCCTATTTATTGCGACATTTTTATTTATTTATTACTGCATAACTTTACTTATTTTCTTCCCATCACTTTAAAATTAATCGTTAAAGTAACGCTTATCAATACGCATCAAATTATTTACCAAATTAAAAGGTTTTGATTTTTTTAACAAATTAATTGACAGATTAATTAGGTAATGTATACGAATTGTTATTATACCCATAAATTTACACTTAACTAATTAAATGCCTTACCTATATTCTCCATCTTCCCATTATATTCAGGTACAATACTTACACCAATTTTTATTGAAAAATTTATTCATATTACAAACAAAGGCTTAAATTACGATTGTTAAATTAGCGTTCAATATATATTTATCACCTTTTATTATTTCTACTAAATTTTTATTACAAAATTCTATTAAATAAATTAAATCGTCGAAATTTACGGGTTGTTACAGGACCTAAGTCCTAGGCCAAATCCTGCTCTTTCCGGAACCTTGCCGAGCATAGTCCATGCTCGACGACCTTTTAGCCAAAATCCAGAGGAAAATCCAATTCGTAATACAAATCCAACTAAAAAACCAGAAATCTATGTCAAAAATCCTAATCGAAATCCAAACCAAAAAACCAACAAAACCGGGAGTTCAAACCAAACTCCAAAAACAAAGCTAAAAAATCAAGTGTCCAAGCCAAAAAGAAAAAACAGGTTTCACAAACCAGAGCGTCACGGTTTATCATCATCTCAGAGCATGCCTAGGGGCTGTCTCCGTCCCCGTATATGAGTAAGTGACTTAGTCGTCTGCTCAGAGTTTGCTACTTATTTCAAACCATCATGATTGGTTGATGACCAACCGACCACCATTCATGGGCCTTGCGACATCGTTGTTCAGGGTAGGCAGTGGCCGCTTCTGTTCCATTGTCGCATTCCAAGTTTCAACATATTGTCGCAACTGACCATTCCTTACATGCTCCTCAATTATATCCTTCAGATGTCGGCGGCTGTTAGTATCATGCCCATCCAGGTCATGAAAACGATAGTGCCTTCCTGATGCCCTTTTATGTTCTGAGGGTTCCCTCCTCGCTGGCCTTCGATACGGAAGACGATCTCGAGTATCCAAGAAGATCCGCTCCAATGTTGCATTCAATCCTGTGTAAGTGGAAAATTTTGGTTCTTCGTAGCGCTTTCTTTTTCTTTTATCATTGTCTTTGCCTGAGGTTTCACCGTGCGGTTCTCCATCCTTAACCACATTTACTTCAATTGACTTCATATCCAAACATGCATCCTCTTGTCGGAGAAACCTCTCGGCTTCATGAAAGAATTCCCCGAGATCTAGGGGTGGATTCCATACCAATAAGATCTTGAAATCCGAATTATCCCCGACTCCTGACACTGCCGCCATTAGAACTATTGATGGATCCGGCCGATCCACCGAAGCAACTGCTGTATTAAACCGAGTTAAGAAAGTTCTAAGCGATTCATCTGTCCTCTGCTTAACTGACGTTAGCGTAATCACATTTTTTGGCCTTTTTATGTGAACTCGAAGCTGACTTAAGAACTTGTCCACCAGTTCTGTCCATGTCCTAACACATCCATCTTCCAGCTGTCTGAACCATAGAGCAGCTATGTTTGTCAAGTACAGGGGAAAATACCGGGCCATAACCTCCTCTGATGCCCCCAACACTTTCAAATGTCTTGTGTACCTCATTAAGTGTTAAGTGCGATCCGTCTACCATTGTATTCTTATAGAGTGGGCAGCTTGAAATCGGGTGGATTCTTAGCTATCCTGATGTTCCGGGTAAACGTACTTTTGTTGACTCTCTTCAAATCCCTGTTTTTCAGACCTCCGCGAATGGTTTGGCTGATGATGTCAGCCAATCTAGTGTTACCTACAAGGAGTTGCCACCCATTTACATTTCCTAACTACCCTCCAATCCTTGAGGGAATTTCGGTACATACTCCTCGTCGGATACTCCTGTACTCCTGCTAGCGTCGAATTGCATGGCGTCATTTGGTATCCCTCCATGGATTGGTCCAGCATTTCCTTGTGGTGTGCCACCGAGTCTAGGTCCATCCAGATTGATAGTCGTTTTCTGATTGTGAGTTGCCTCCTACTGAACCACTCCATTTGCTTGCCTGTTGAGTCCTCCTGATCCAGCTCTATGGAACCGAGTTCCCACGGTTTATGCTTGTCCAAATTGTCTTAAAAGCGCATGCATCATTTCCTCTTGCCTTTTCAACTATTCCTGCATGGAATTCATCATGATCTACATCTCGTCCCTAGTGATGTAGACCGAGGTTTGATTAGCTCCAGAGGAAGCCTCCTGACTTCCCTCTTGCTGACTTCTTTCCGTCCTCTGTCTCCTAGTTGATTTCTTTGTCATAGTCTCTAGAATCCAAGTTCCTAAGCCTTTAAATCCAAACTCCAACCTTCTAAATCCCTGAGTGCTAGCTTTCTCAGTGAAAGCACCAAAATGTTAGCGCTAAAATTGATCACTAACACCTGAATCCATATGAAAGAACCTAATACTAGTCACAGCTCACAGATAGAATATACATGGAGGATATTAATATGAAGAACAAAAAAATTAAAATGGAAGCAGTAAAGAACAACAGATTTTATAGTGGTTCGGCTAACTCCGGCCTACGTCCACTCCAGAAATTTTTTTTATTGTTGTAATAATCGATTACAATTACAATTCAAAGTTTAAAAATGGCTAAATGCCTTAGCCTTTGAGAATAAGAGAGCCGAAAGAAGATCCCCCCACCTGGAGACCCACGTGGTGTATTTATGGGAAAATCCAGATAATCGGGATTTCTGAGTGACCCAGGGCCCCTTAGATTCACAGCCGATCCAGAATCTGTAGCCTTGACCAACTCCCTATCCAAATGTCGCCGATCCAAGAAAACCACCAAGGCGACTCGAAGTAACGATGCTTCTGACTCGTGGAAATGCCTTCAGGGACTCGAAGCCACTCGCTTCTACGTAGCTGACCCACATTCCAAATACGCCGAGCCACATCCCACAAAGTTGACCTGAAGCAACAATTACTTGGACACGAGGCTGCCGAGTGATGTCCTATGCCGAGCGATGTCCTACGCCGAGCGACGTCCTATGCCGAGTGATGTCCTCTATCGATCGGCCTATACAGCCGAGCCACCTTGTTACCTCTCTAGCTCACCGATGTGCACCATCCTACCGACCGAACCCATATAGCCGAACCACTAGAGGCTGATCCCTCAAGTGGATGCCGACCCCTTATCCAAGTGAACTTCATCTAAGTGCCGACCTAAGGTGGTGCCAAACCACCTTTAACCTAACCACTCTAATATGACCGAAAAATGTTGTTCGAACGGCCGAGTCGCGTGGTCGAACCACCAGTAACCGAACCATACTCGACCACCTCTCCACGACCGATGCCATCCTGATCGGACCATAGAATGCCGAACCACTAGCCTATATCGACCCATCCAAATGCCGAGCGACACCACTGCCGACCCACTTCCATTACCGATCCACACTACCGAGGCCGAACCACATTTGGCCGAGCCGCACTAACATAGCCGAACCTCCTTCCAAACGTGATGCATTACTTATCCATCTAGTCGACTCAGACCTATCGCATTCAATCCTCGATAACTGAGAAGTCGACTTAGTTAAATCCGCCTGCTTACGACCTTGCCAAAAGGCGGGTTAACAACACAAAAACAAATATTAGTTTTTTCAGCTTTATAAACATTTGCTTAAACTTATTTCAAGAGAGAAATCTAGGTTGGATTCATAATTATCCGTTACCTTTATATATGTATTCCTACTGACAATAGTCCTTTACCGAGAATAGCTTCCTTAATCTAATATATGCTGGCTTCATGAGTCTTAGTATTGAACCATAAGCTTCATCTTTGTCTTCTCAATATTCATCATTTTATATTACATAACCATGAATAATAAGTAGAAACATTCAAACAATTCAAAAATTAATCGCAATCAACAATAGACAAGATGCACAGATGGAACTAACAAGTAATAACTACAATTGAATTAGGGTTTTTCAAAAAGATTATTATGCACTTTATTGTTGCAAAAAAATCTTAAATTATTAAAATAGAACTTCGAAACCCAAAATCAATGATTAAAATATGCAAAAAAATCAAATAGAAAAAATCGTTCAGAAAAACATGAAAAATTGATATGAGGCATTCACTAAATAATGTTTCTATAGTTACCCGCAATAGGTCATCAATGGATCTAGAGGTTATATCAATGAAGGAAGGAGATGCAAGAAGCCACCATATGTTGAAGATAGTGAAGCCCTGACTATCTAGAAGTTCGATCGATGAAGAAAGGAGTCTTTTTTAAACAAGATGGAAAAAGCGATTTGGGGGTAGAACGATGGAACAAGGAATGAGAGGGAAATAAAATTTGGAAAGAGCGATTTGCCGCTTGAGCTTTGGTTCACTTAAATTTTTGACAAATTGTGTTTCACACAGACAATTAGCGGTCCTAAAATAATTTAAAGGCTAAAATACCTTTAGAAAGCTGCGTGTTTTTTTTTCTTCTCAATTCTATTATCTTCTTACTGTCTAAACCATCGCTTCTTCAAAACTGTAGTTTCTAAATCAACGAAAAAAAATTCCTACTAAATTATTTTTTGGGTTTATAGACTTTTTTAATTGTAGTTCTGAAGAAAATATGAACTCGGTTTCTAAATCAGTTAAGAAAAAAAATCAATTTTTCACTACTAAGTTATTTTTTGGGTTTACAGACTTTAATAAGAAAAATTATTCAATTTTTCACTACTAAGTTTCTAAACCAGTGAAGAAAAAATTCTAACTCTATTTTCTAAGTCAATGAAGAAAAAATTCAATTTTTCACGTTTGCGTGATGGGAAGGGTAGTTCTGGTAATGGTAGGGGATACTAAATTATTTTTTGGGTTTACAAACTTTTTTAATGTTTGGAGGGCTATTAAGTAAATACTCGGCTTGAAATAGAATTGCCTTTATTTTTATTAGTGGGATACAATATGATAGCATAAGTACGTCATTTATTTTAAACCCTAATCGTTAAATATAGCAAGACGTTTTCCAATGCTATTGCCAAGTGCATTTAAAAGCTAATTTTATTGTAGTGTAGAATATTAATTTGAAAACTCTTTCGGAAACAAGAGTATCTCGTAAGACTGCGTCGCAAATAAACACGGATGGGTTTTTACCTTACGATAATTAGAACAACTTCTATATAAAATTGATGATATTATTATAATGTCCAAGGGTTTAAAGTAAATAGAGAACATAGCTGAAATGTTTGCATTTCACATTCCAACATATTAGGTTTACAATCAAAACCGTAGAGCTCGTATTGAAGAATGGATTCCAACTAATGACCGGACTATCGGGGTATCGTCCGTCACAGTACACCTCTAGAAAATGTACCGAGGTCGTACCTAACGACCCTTGCTAACATCGGACTGACCTACTACTTACTGGATAGTACCGAATATGATCGTCCCCTGGGTTGGGATCAGCAACCATTCTGCGACTTAATTATAAGAATAGGGACTCTATCTAGATGGGATGATCAATACCCTAATAGGTGCGACCAACATGGCCCTACTGCATATCCCCTGTTTTAGTCATTTTCTGTTGATGAGGCTTGAGGTCACGTTTTACCTTTCAATAGCACTTCCCTCTTGGAATGCTAACATTGCTTTCCAATGTTGGCACAATATCAGCGTTCGTCCATACAAGTCGTTCAAAAAATGAATGAACCAAAAGTACTATTTCCACTATACCCGTTTTGTAATCACCCTTGGGATTAGAAGCAAATAGCCCTTACACTTCAAGTCTTGAATCTTGATCATGACTTTAATACTTCCAATTCGAACATTTACGTTGTTTTGAAGTGGTTTTCAGGTAACAACTCGTCGTCTGATCCCGATCTCTTCAAACCAACATTAAATAATTTAAAAGGATTAATTTATTGATGGTGAACAACTTTACTATCAAGTGAGAGATTAACATATGAAAACATATTCCTTAATTAGGTATCATGACCCGCTTACCGAAAGCAACCTCCTTATGTTTATCACAGTTTCGATTTCCAACATTCGTGCTAAATACAAGTCATTTACTTTCCATAAACGAGTTAACATTTTCAATCACTACTTTAATTCATTTGGCTACTTAATGGTCCAAACAAGAGATCATTTGGTTTGAAATCAGCTCGTTCGGTTTCCACTTCATTTTGTATACATATATTAAAATAGACAAACATTAAAATAGCTATATTTCCATGTATACATACATACATGGATCAAATAATTGATCAGGTTCATTTGGTCCCCTAAGACAGAGTACTGGAGAATTTTCTCCCTAGCTATTAAATATTTAATATATGTACATGTGTCTATAATTACGAATCAAATTCCAAACTTCCATAGGAAATAAATAACAAAAAAATAATTTTAATTGGCTAATGAACATCAAAAAGGCTTAATAAGATTTTGGTATGTTTTAAATTAAGCAATATATATTATTTCAACTATCAAGTGGTTATGGAAATTTGACATAATAAACACAATTTGAAAGAAACACACACTCGTGCAAAAACAAAGATTCTATGAAGGATCAACATGTATGTGTTCATCTGGGCATGTCAGCAATGGGCAACGTTAGCTAAAGTACAAGGGAATTACCATGGTAAAATGAATTATCTTTTCTTGATCCAAATAATTGTACTGATCCGAACTGTCTAAAAAAACTAGGAAAAAAATTAGTGAAAAGAAATGGGTTAGGTCCTGCTCTCTTGGAGTCTGCTTGCACTGGTGAACGAATGCATGCTTCTTGTGAGAAAAAGTTTGAAGATGTAATGCAATGTGTAGTCTGCTTGAGCTGGTAATTTAGTCAGAAATAAAAGGGTATGTTTAGAGCTGCCCTTTCGTTCAGTCATTTTAGATTTTAGCGGCTAAACATTAACAGTATATTTTGTCTTTAATGAAAAAATCTTGTATAAATGCAAATGTAGTCCATACAGTAGTTGTGTTCATACAAGCAGCCCAAGTAATTAACAGTTGGTCCATTAATGTAACTGTGACGAATTAATAACAAAAAAAGAAGACAAAAATCATATGAGAAGATATATAAAATGATGCAGTAAGTAAATTAGAAAGATGAACATCACATTAAAGAAGGTGGTGAAGAACAAGAGACCATTGTAAAATTGGACGCTGATGACAACACATATTTATCAAACACAACATTTTGGATTCAATTTCAAGGTTTACTGATAACTTAGAATTCTGGAGATGTCTCCTGTGTCCAATCAGACCCACCTGCAGCAAATAAAGAGTACAGTAATGGAAGAAAAAAAACACGCACAACAAAATGTCAGTACACAAGAAGACGACACAGGTAAAAATGTAAGTACATATTACCTTTTTTTTTCTTTTCCTCTACTTCCATTTGGGCTTTGTATACATCAAGTGAGCAAGTGTAATGCGAGTAACCATACAGAACTGTTAAATTTTGGTGATATAAAATCACAAACAGAAGAAAATAAATTTGTAAAACAAAGAAAAAGATAATTTTGTTTCTCCTAATTAATAGGTATATTCAATTATGTATATTTCTCTCTCTAATTGGCTGATCAATTTATTTTTTGCCATCCAATATTAACTGGGCATTAAGTAATTGATGTTGTAAATAGAGACTAGGAGAGAGTGTAAAATGTTTACTTTTATTTTGTTCGATTAATTGTAAACAAACTTTGGTGAATCAATAAAGAGGGTGGTTGGGTGGAATCTCTTGTATATTGGTTTCTGATTTCATGTCCACTTATTTTCTATCCAAATTTATCTCTTTATGATTTGGTTGATAAAAGATTTATTAGGAAAAACTTTTGCAAAGCAAAGTTTTCACTACAGGTTGGTATCAAAGCAAGGTCATCGCAAAGCTTAGACTAATTTTGGATTTGAAAAATTATTGAGATGTCAGACGTGATTTCTTTTACAAAGATGGCTATTTTGGATTGAAAAAATTAGGGTATTTGAAAGCCTAGGATGGAAGATGTTTTGTACCTTAATGATCTTCATAACCTGATTAATGGAGATGTGAAGATGATATCTGATGTAGAGGAGGAAAAATGAAAGAAGATGGATAAGAAGCCAATTGCGTTGATTCGTCAGTATCTTGATAATTCGGTCTTCCATCATGTGGCCAGTTGTGAATCCACGAAGGTTTTGTGTGACAAGTTGGTATCTTGCATGAGTCAAAAAATGCTACAAATAAGGCATTTCTTGTTCGAAAGTTGGTTCAACTGAGATTAGACGGAGAGAAGTCTGTTGCAGAGCATTCGAACGAATTTCAAGATGTAATAAATAAATTGGTAAATATGAATGTCAAATTTAATGATGAGTTACATGCTCTTTTATTGATTAGTTCGCTTTGAAAAATTTGGTTATTTCATTGAGTAATTCCAATGCTAATGGAATTATCTCACTGAAAACTGTTCAAAGTAGTCTTTTAAAGGAGGAGGTTAGGAAAAAAGGATCACGTGTGAAATTAGTTTAAGATGAGGCTATGGTAGCAAAGGACTTGAAGAAGGATACAAATCCGACGAAGAAAGTCGATAATAATAAAGGTATGTCAAAAAGTATCACTTGTTATTATTGTCATAAAAAAGGTCATATGCACAATAGGGGTGAAGCATATAAAAGGAATCAAAAAAAGGCTATACATAGTGACGTGATGGTGATACACAGACAGGCATAGCTTAAGATAGCGACAATTGTAACGACCCTATTTTTCGACGCACGAAAATCGACATCAATAGTCCATTATATTAAATGCTGAACAATCGAATGCCGGAAAAACAAACCGTAAGGGAAAGAAGAAGGTGGTAGAAGAAGAAAATAGAAAACAATATCCGAATCTCACAATCCCCGCAGAACAATATATAATAGATAATAACAGATTTTTATTACAAAAGAATCTGTAACTGTTTATACATTACATTATCAAAGTACAACACAAATCAATAACACAATTTAGGACAGTTATAATAACTTGTCCGCCTAAAGCTGAATATACAACTTACACTGCACAGCGGAATATACATCAAGCACGAGTGCTACATCTCGCCATCCAGCTCGTCTCCTAAACTACAAAGCCGTCCATCTAGAATCTGTATCTATAATACTCGGTCTGACCCGAGCATTATAATCAAACAATACCCGAGTCAATTTGGAAAACCAATGTGAGAAAAACACTCAATTGGATTATTAAAATTTTCAATATCCTTTGAAATCAAATGTATCTCGTAAGACCACATCACAAAGAAACATGTCGGGTTTTTACCTTACGATAACCAAAAAATTTATTATCAAATCCTCTGATATTATACTAGTGTCTATATACAAATACTTATTCAAATAGCCGAAATTGTTACATTATCAAATTCCAGCAATACTAGGTTCTACAATCAAAACCGTAAAAGGCACGTAGGGAGAATGGATTTCCATCAATGAAAGGGCTACTGGAGTACCGTCCGTCACAGTACATGGTCTAAGTCAACATACTGAGGATCCACCATGATCCCCTGCTACACAAGAGCGGAGCTACCCCTTACTGGGTAGTCCGAATAAGATCATCCCACGGTTGGGATCGACAACCGCCCACACAGCCGAAATAAAAAGGAACATCTAGACAGAGATGACCTTACCCTAATTCGTTGCTAGTCACTTAGCCTTGCATGCACCTCCCATGTTTTAGCCACTCCTGGTTGATGAGGCTCGAGGTTATGTGTTACCTTTTTAGCACACAATAACTTATAATGCTCATCGTCCTCCCAACGATGTTCTGATAGCATTCATCCATACAAGTCCGTTCCGGGTCCGAACGGAACCGAAGGCACTACACCTACATCCATTTTGGAATCACCCTCAGGATTAGTAGCTATTAACCGTCTAATCATTTATAAATCCTTCTTGATTTATTTCCAGTTAAATTTACGTCTCAATCCCGTAAATTTTCCTTTCCGCCTTTAAAATAAAACAATTATTTATTTTTAAAACAAATTACCCATTCCCTTATAAATTCCCACCGTAAATTTATACTTTTAAATATCCACTGATATCTTATTTCACTTTATAAACCCAGTTTATAAATTTCATAGTCTCGTTCTCCTTTTAAAACACAGTTTCAAGCACTAAATCAATTTTCAAATCGATTTCCAAAATTTATCCCATTTTTAAAAATAAATTCCTTTACTTACTCAATTTATTCCAAACCTCATTAATTCCATATTTACCTCTATATTTATGATTTAAAATCCTATTTTAGACTGAAAAATCCACTTCATACTTCTTTCAACATTCTACCCTTTTATTTCTTCCCAAACATTTAAATCTTAAATTTTGAAAATAAAATCCTTTAAATTTTTAGACAATATCATTCCAAAATTCTTTTATTTTCATTTATTTAAAATCTCTATCTAATTTCAATACTCAGAATTTATTTAATAGAATTTAGAAAAATCAAACTTTTATACTTTTCCAATTCAATCTTTAATTTACCCAAATTCACTACAATTACTTTACTTAGAAATTTCCCTTATCGTTCCCTTTAGAAAAATCCAAATTTATGTATTTTTCATTTTCTCGAAATCATATTCAACCAAGCCATAGCATTCAATAGTTTCAATTCCCAATATAATAAATATAATCCACCACAGATTATCACATAAATCATATTACTGAATATAAAATAAATTCAACGTTTTGAGGAATCCAGTTGGATCTGTCCAACCTATTTCCATACATCCACAGATATTAGCACATCAATTTAAAATACCAATCCTGCTTCAAGGCGGGATATCGCGGTATAAAGGGTCATCCGCCATTATGCGGGACACATAGGGTCTTATCTGCTATATAATACGAGAAATCAATCACTTCAATATATATACACACACACACACACACACTATATATATATAACATATCACATCCAAGCTGATAATAAATTATCAATTCAAGCAAACAACCAATAATTTAAATTTAACTATTTAAATTCAAAAGGGTAATCCAAATGAGTGAGATTAACCCACCTTTATTTTATCTGCGACCCACTTCTAATCCGGCTTGCTTTCTTTCAGGCTTTGACCTTGTATAAACATTTATACATTTTATTAATATTTTAAATAATCGAATAATTTAATTTCCAGTTAATAATTCGACTTAAATAATAATTTATTTTAAACTAATTACTTCCCTTTTAAAAATCTTTTAGTAACTAAAATTATTAAATAAGTTAATCACCTTAATACGTATTTTTAAAATTAAGCCGTACGTGAATATATATATATATATATATATATATAAATATATGTATGTAGTTATTATTTCTTTCGAAACCACATATGTACTTATAAAATAACTTATATAGATTTAAAAATCCAATTTTTTAAATAAACTCTTCAACATTTCAAAATTCCTATATATTTTCCAAAATCATATACATACATACATACATACATACATACATATATATATATATATAAATTCTAATAAAATAAAAAGATTTTCTTCCAAACCTATATATTTATTTTGCTTTATTTTCTTGAAACTGCATATACCAAAAATAATATGTATAAATCAAACTTTATATAAATTCCTACATTTTTTTTCCAAAACCCTATCTATATATTTTTTTTAAATCTTAACCAATTAGTTGAGGTATTATATATTCCTAATCTATACATATACATACATAGAATTAAAATAAAAAAATGGTTTTATACCTTACTGCAATAAAAATTGAGAACCCACACAAACATGCAAACTCCAGCAGCTCCATCGCACACGTGAATTCACCCAGCTTCTCGATAAACCCTCTTCACCACCGACGAACCACGAACTCCGGCTCTAGAGAAAAATACGACCCTCCTCTCCAAACTCGAGCACTAGCTTCCACCTACACGCGTGCGCCTCGACCCGAAGCCATTTCCACTTCCCCGACCCTGAGTGTCACAATTGCTCGAAAGACATCCCCAAGCACGCTTCTTCTACAGCGCAGCTCGATCCCGAATTACTGAGCACGATCGTTTTTGAATCTCACTCGTATCAATTTTTTTAAATCGCGAATCGTTTCGGCATCTATTTGAGGAATTTGAGTATTGCTACACCATGCCGAAAGGAGCTCGCGTGGGCTTAACAATTGAAGAAGAAGGGAGGATGGGAGACGTAATTTTATTTGGCCATTTATTTTCACGAATAAAATTGGCGATTTCGCATTGAAATGTTTCGAGAAGGGGCAGTCGCGAATTGATTTGGAAGGAAGAGGAGAGATTCGTTCAACAGAAAGAGGAGGCATTGTAGTTGTTATTTCTTGCCGACCATTAAAATTTCAGCAATTTTTTTATTTTTTCTCTTTAAATGCTTTTAATAACATAAGTTTATAAAATGGAGATGAAAGGGGGCATGATGAGACGTTAGCGTGCCTGAGACAAATTGCTACAGTGCATCGAGGTGAAGGCAAAAAGTGTTGACGTGAAATTGTTTTAACGGGTCAAAATGTAAATATATATTAATTTAAATTTAAATTTCTAATCATCTTGAAATCGAGCTAAAAATCATGATCTCCTATCGAGGCGTGCCGCTAGGCATTTATAATGTTATACCCTTATTACGAATACGATGGAAAAGGTTTCGAGGTCTAACTCAACCGTATGGAGAAGACAGCTTTTTCGATCCAATTATTATATCGAATTTTCAATATAAATTTCAGCGTGATTATATATCGTACGATCACACGACAACTCCAAGCGCTCTGTAATTTGAAATCCGATAATAATACACTATTATGGATCCAATGGAACTGATTTCGTCGAATTCTGAGACTGCACCTCAGAAGGCTATTTTAAAATATCGATTTGAACGAGATATTTTCAAAACTGAATAAATCACCTTTAAATTCAATTTTTCACTTCTATTATCTTTAACATCATCATTATAAATTTTATAAGCCTTTAAATTATTCTTAACAAGCTCGAAACTCTAGATTTCATATTTTACCCAATTACCAATTATTAAATTCAATAATTTAAATTATCCAATAAACAGTGATATTTGAAATTCAAGTTAAAAATTAACTTATAAATATTTAAAATCAATTAAATATTTCAATTTCAAATATCCAAAATTCTGTGTCATCACATCCTCCCCCTTAAATAATTTCGTCCCCGAAATTGCTAGTTAAGAAGAATGATCCATAACCCGTTTACTATTTTCCCAAACAACTAATTTTTAACAACTTGCCAAAACCAAACAGTTTTTAACAAACCCAAAACCATCTTTTTATTAAAGACATTATCACCCTTACTAACTTTTCAAACTTCTTCCATAGGTTCCAACCATTATCACTTACCCAACCATTCAAATTTAATTTAAAACCAAATTTTAAATCATCAAAAATTTTATCTCTAAATTTCAAAAAAATTCGTCTGCGTCTCCTTTGCACGACTAGATCGGTACAACTACAAAATGCCTCTACAGGCCCCCAGATTTCAAAAGAATACAAAAGCCAAGTGGCTAGATCAGAAAACCATCAAATTTCATATGAAAATTTTAAACACATACTTTTTTGTCGGGCAATCAAATTTATGTTCTAAAATCAAAATACTGATTTCCTTTTGCTTTGAAATACCTGTATCATACTTAGCAATAATATTTAATTACAGATTTCGAAATCGTTTTATATATTTCTTTTCAAAATTTTCTACATTTGCTTCACTTAAGCCCGTACGATGTACATATACCATCCGTACGCAATATCACATTCGATCGCTCACTCGATCATATAATTCCACTTCCGAACTAGCATCGTCCACCCGACTCTCTAATGCGGACTCAGATCTGGTTTCTTGATCAGAAACCGTCATTCTCCTTGCATAGCCATACACTATGATAGAGAATTTCCAGAATCAATCAAAAATCCATATCCAGGGTTCGCTGTCGAAAATCGAGTGAAAAATCCCAACTCGGATCGGTATAACTACCTCGAAATTCTTTGCTCGAATCTGAATCAAATCGCTATGCGAATAAAATAATATGCATACATCCCACGTATTTATCTAAATTGATTATTAACTATATCAATTCTCTTTTTATTCACATTTATTCTGATTTTTATTCACTTATCACACTTATCATTTCACCATTTTACTTAATCTTCATTCAAATATTAACTTAGAATATTTTTTTCCAACACCAAATTTTTACTTGAGAATTTCTCCATTTACCTTCCTTAAGTTTATTACAAATATTTTACACACTTAAATATTTATTTTTACTTCACCACTGAAGTTTATCTATTTTTATTCGAAATTTTAAATTTCAAATTTCAATTTAAACTCAATTTATCTCCAAATTTTAAATATTGAATTCTATTAATCACATCTCAACCCATATTTAATTAATCATTTCTTTAATTAGTTTCAATTACTATTTTATTTTAAATCTCAATGGATTCTATTTCCAAACTTAAAGTATTTTAATTCCACTTCGACTTAATTCCATAACTTCACTTTACTTACAATTTAAATTAAATATCATTTCCATATTCAATTTCAATTCATTTGCATATCAAATTGTTCTTTGCATTTCAAAACCAAACCCAGTTTTGCAAACAACTCCAATTTAAAATAATTTGGCAGCAATTCCTCTCCTAGAAACTCGAAAATGAACATCGATGATGTTGTAGTCATCATCGTAGTTATTTTCTAGCGACCAAAGTGAGTGCTTTTACCTCTTTAAAAACATTTTCCAAATATTTTTTTAAATTCCAAATCTCCCCAGATTTCATATCCAATTCAAAAATATTTCCGAAATAATATCACTATTATTCCTCTAAAGCCCTATTGAAATCATTTTCAAACCCAAAGGTGATATAATCTCCAAATTTTCGAATTTCAAATTCTTTTCAATTCATATTCACATATTACTTTGGAATTTTATCTCATTCCAATTATAAATCACATTTATAATTCACACTTACAAATTCCATTCTGTTATCTGAATTTATTTCCTTAATCTTTGGTTACAATTTCAATTCCTTATTCCATTTCTATTAAACAATGATAATAATTTAACATTATCACTTCCTAACAACCAAGCAACCATATATAACTATGATGAAAACCATTTCTTTCCTATACAAAAATAATTTTAGGCAAAATTATTTCATTTACCCTATTTTAAAACAATATCGTGTCGAATTGTTCTGTACAAGTGTTTAGAGATCCCTATCAATAACGTTATGTGACGACCCGGAATTTCCAACAATTTAAATTGGAATAATTAATTGATTTTAAAATATTTAAAAGTTAATTTTAACTTGAATTCAAGTTATCAATATTTTCTGGATAATTAAATCATCGAATTATATATTTAAATATTGAATTTAATAATGAAAATTGGGTAAAATGCTGAATCTGAAATTTTTAAGCCTGTTTAAATAATTTGAAGGCTTATAAAATTTATAATCACGATACTGAAGATAATAGGATGATTGGAATTTAATTTAAAAGTGATTTGTTCGGTTTTTTGAAATTTTATTGTTTAAATTGACATTTAAAAATAGCCTTCCGAGGCACAGTCTCGGAATTCGACGAAACCAGTTCCATTAAATCTGTAATAGTTAGTTATTATCGGATTTTAATTTTCGTAGCAATCGGAGTTGTCGTTTGACCCTGGCAACTCGAAACGCGTAGAACTATTTTAATCGATTTAGTTTAAATTTGATCGTTTTATTCTGTAACTCACGCATATGATCAAATTAGCCTCCGAAACATGTTCCATTGTGTTCGGAATACGGGTAAAACACTATAATCGTCTGTTGGTATGTCTGATTCGGGGCTTGGGATTTTGCGTTATTCAACGCGAAATATTTTTGGTATTTTATAGTAAAAAAAATTGAAGTACATTTTTGTCAGAGATATTTTTATAAGTAAATAGGCGTACGTAGGAAGCCATCCTTGACCTTATATTTTTTCCCCGTTCCCCCCTCTCCATTGAAATTGAGATCGAACCAAAAAAATAATAAAACCAGAAAAAAAAAGAAGGGACCGAACAACCTCTCGTTCAAATCCCTAAATCGCGATTTCCAGTTTCACATAAAAAAAAATATATGGCGACGCGAGAGAAAGATTAAATCGAGTTCGAGCTCGACTCTCGAAGCAAGTCGCGGCCTATTTGGACATGGGGGCGAGGTTACGGCGGTTCCAGGTGAGTCGCGACCGGATTTCGCGCGCGGTAGAGTGATGTCGGTTCAGTCTGGAAGGCGGTGACGTGCGATGCACGGCAGTGACGTGTGGAGTCGACCGTGAGGAGGTAGCTCGAGTAGGGTTTTGGAGTTTGCGGTGAGTAATTCTCGACCTATATATGTTTATGCATTGTATTCAGTATGAATTTTAATTTGAAAGAAATAAGAAATTGAATTTGGTAGATGAATTTAAAATTTGTTAAAGTAAGTTAAGGGTTAAATAAATAAATAAATAAATAGTTGATAAAATTTAGTAGTTAATTTTATCTTAAGATATTTACAGAAAGTCATTTCTAAAAATTGAAATTTTAGAGAAATTAAATTTTTGCTTAAATTGGATTAGATTATCATATGAAATTATGATTCAAATTATTAGATAGATTAAAATCAATAAATAGTGATGGACTATCTATTTTCCCAGATATTAATAAGTTATGTAATGTTTCTACAAAGTCAATAGTGGTGAAGAAACATGTCAGGATAGGATGGAATTGCAAATAAAACAAAGTGAGTAAATCTCACGTTGTTGGGTTTTTATTTAAATTTAAATGATTAAATCTAAATAATTAGATGGATGATTGAATTGTTTGGATGTGTGCTGATGATTTGGTGATTTAGTTTTTGGTTGTTCTCGAGTTAATTGTGATTGACTCAAAGTATTTGGGGTTTAAAATTATCTTACACTTAAGTCATAAATGCGAAAATGTTTCCAATGTTAGTAAAAGCTTGATGAATTGTGATTCATCAAATTTGAAGGTAATTAAAATGTATAATTAATTAATTTAATTAATTAATGATTCGGGTTGATTTATTTAGTAATTAAGGGTTTTGGAATTAATTAATGAAAGTTTAAGTCAATTAATTAGGTGTGATTAATTTAAAATAATCAATGAATAGTTTGTTAGATAATCACTGAAGGTAATTAATAAAATAAAATTACTTTGTGAAATTTATCAAGAGATTTATTAAGATAGTTAAGTAAAGAGTAAATAATGTATGAATGAAATAGAATGAAGATAGTTAATTACAGTTTTGGGATTTATCGAAATGATTAATACTGTGGTTTGAATTAATGAAACTAAGTTTGATTATGATAAATTAAATTAAAATTGAAATCCTTAATTTATATAATTAATGATGAAATCAAAGATTGACTAATTAAGATTGATTAACCCATAAAAGAGACTTATGAAGTTAAGTAATATAAGTTATTGCGGATTACTGTAATTTAAACAGTGAATTAATTCATGAGGTAATTAAGATTGCTATTGATTGTGTTCAAGAAGAATTATATCGTGATAATTAATTAAAGATAATTACTTGAATGCAATCAAAAGACAATTAAATCCAATGTGATTGATTAAGATGAAAATGAAGGGTTGATTAATTACTTGATTTGAGATCAATTAATATTTAATGAAGGAACAGAAGTGGATGGTATTAGTAATTCCATCAGGATTAATTTAATTAATTTGGAAGTGATTAAGTTTTGCTTATGAATGATTGGATGGTATTGAATGCTTTGGATGGATTGATATCTCTGATATGAAACATTGTGTATTTCATTTGGATAAATTGGGTAAGTGTGGCATGAGATGCGAAGAGGCCGAGGTCGGGTATTGGGAAATACCTGAACCCATTTCGAATTTTTATAAATTGATTCGTGAAATCAATACGATGAAATGAAGAGATTTAAGTGAATCAGTTTATTATATCTAAGTGTGGTACTTAGAGAATTATATGTGAAATAGATGTTTTCTAAAGTAAATTGTGAATTGGTTAAATTGATATAAGTTACCCGGGTTTATACAAGTTGTAGAATTTTGTATTTCATGTTAGTTGGGTTTACTCACGCTGGTTTTCCAGCCTGGCCCGGGTGTTACTTTGGTGTAATGCTCGGGTCAGACCGAGTATTACAGATTTTCAGGTAGGTACGTTTTGGAGCTCAGAAGGCGAGCTGGATGGCAGGAGCGTATAAAGTATTTCCACTGTATTTATATTATGGTTGTCTGAGATATGATAATTGTAAATATTAGGTGACTATATATAATGTGAAATCTGATGTATATTTAAATGTAATCGACAGATATAGTAATCTTTTGTAAGCTATTATTATTTATTCTTATATTTTATCCGCTGCGATTGTGAGATGATGTTGATTTTGTTCTTCTTCTTCTATCTCTTTCTTCTTTTTCATAACTATCTGGAATTTTCGGGTTAAAAAATTTCGGGTCGTTACACGTTAGTTACTCGTATTGACCAAAATCCATAAGCCACTCAACAAACCAATCAACACAATATAAAACAATTTTTATATTCACTAACAAATACGTGTTCGTATCTATTAAAACACACAAACGCATTCTAGAGTACTACGGACTCTATTTCTAATGAGTAATCCCCACCAGAGCCAAGGTTCTTGCTTAACCTTCAGCTCTGATACCAACTGTAACGACCCAATTTTTCGACGCCCGAAAATCGACATCAATACGTCCACTGTATTAAATGACAAACAATCGAATGCCGGAAAAACAAACCGTAAGGGAAAGAAGAAGGAGGTAGAAGAAGAAAATAGAAAACAATATCAAAATCTCACAATCGCAGCGGAACAATATATAACAGATAACAGATTTTTATTACAAAAGAATCTGTAACTGTTTATACATTACATTATCAGAGTACAACATAATTCAGGACAGTTGTAATAACTTGTCCGTCTAAAGCTGAATATACAGCTTACACTGCACAGCGGAATATACATCAAGTAGGAGCGCTATGTCTCGCCATCCAGCTCGCCTCCTGAGCTCCAATGCCGTCCATCTAGAATCTGTATCTATAACATTCGGTCTGACCCGAGCATTATAATAAAACGATACCTAAGTCAATCTGAAAAACTAGCGTGAGAAAACACACTCAATTGGATTATTAAAGTTTTCAAAATCCTATGAAATCAAATGTATCTCGTAAGACCACGCCATAAATAAACATGTCAGGTTTTTACCTTACGATAACCAAAACATTTCTTATCAAATCCTCTGATGTTATTGAAGCGTCTATATACAAATACTTATTCAAATAAACAAAATTGTTACATTATTAAATTCTAGAAATACTAGGTTCTACAATCAAAACCATAAAAGGCACATGGGGAGAATGGATTTCCATCAATGGCAGGGCTACCGGGGTACCGTCTGTCACAGTACGTGGTCTAGATCAACGTACCGAGGATCCACCACGATCCCCTACTACACAAGACTGGAGCCACCTCATATTGGATAGTCCGAATAAGATCACCCCGCAGTTGGGATCAACAACCGCCCACACACCCGAAATAAAAAGGGACATCTAGACAGGGATGACCTTACCCTAATTGGTTGCTAGCCACTTTGTCTTGCGTGCACCTCCCCTGTTTTAGCCATTCCCGGTTGATGAGGCTTGAGGCTATGCGTTATCTTTTTAGCACACATTCACTTAGAGTGCTCATTGTCCTCCTAATGATGTTCTGATAGCATTCATCCATACAAGTCTGTTCCGGGTCCAAACAAAACCAAAGGCACTACTCATACTTCATCCATTTTGGAATCACCCTCAGAATTAGTAGCGATTAGCCCATGCACTTCACTGCTTCATCTACGACTCCAAGCTCTTGTCTTCCTCATGAAAACTTTCAAACTGGATCGAAGTGGTTTTTGGAAAATTAATCCCGATCCTGGTCTCTTCGAAACGATCAACGCATTGGTCAATATTGATAGTTGGTTATTTAACTATCATATAACATCCACAAAAAACCATCAAGCCTTAATAATTTTACAATTTATTTATTTATTTCAAAATATCTTCGCAAGATATATTTCCACACTTCAACTCTTTGAAAATAGTTTGCAAATCACTTTTTCTCTCGTGGAATAAATTTCCATCCAATTGTTTTATTTCCACTGAAAATCACCAAGTCTTAATACTTTAGATTTCTAAATAATTTAAATCACTTTATCCAAAAATATATACTTTAAACATTAAAATAAAAACTACTTAAAAGACATTATTCAAATAATAGTTATGAAATTCCATCAAAATTTCAGGTAGAACTTAGCCAAAACTATCCTTAAATTAACAATTATTTATATATAAAGTACAAATATTTAGTAACTATCTTTTAAATCATAATACTAGTTAAACCTTTAAAATAATTACTACCATAACTAAATTAATAAATATTTATTTTAAAATCTTAAAACAGTTTAAATATTAAACTTCTCAAAGAAAACATTCTTCTTTAAAACATTTAAAAACTTCTAATTTATACTTAAAAATCTTTCTTTAAAAATACACTTGGCTTTTCAATAACTTTCACTTTCCATTCCAATATAACCGTCTAATCATTTATAAATCCTTCTTGATTTATTTCCAGTTAAATTTACGTCTCAATCCCGTAAATTTTCCTTTCCGCCTTTAAAATAAAACCACTGTTTATTTTTAAAACAAATTACTCATTCCTTTATTAATTCCCACCATGAATTATACTGTCAAACATCCACTGGTATCTTATTTCACTTTATAAACCCAGTTTATAAATTTCATAGTCTCATTCTCCTTTTAAAACACAGTTTCAAACACTAAATCGTTTTCCAAAATTTATCTAATTTTTAAAAATAAATTCCTTTACTTACTCAGTTTATTCCAAAACCCATTAATTCTGTATTTACCTCTATATTTATGATTTAAAATCCTATTTTAGACTGAAATATCCACTTCATGCTTCTTTCAACATTCTTCCCTTTTATTTCTTCACAAACATTTAAATCTTAAATTTTGAAAATAAAATCCTTTAAATTTTTAGACAATATCACTCCAAAATTCTTTCATTTTCATTTATTTAAAATCTCTATCTACATTTCCATACCCATATTTATTTAATAGAATTTAAAAACAAATCAAACTTTTATACTTTTCCAATTCAATCTTTAATTTACCCAAATTCATTATAATTATTTTACTTAGCAATTTCCCTTTTCATTCCCTTTAGAAAAATCCAAACTTATGTATTTTTCATTTTCTCGAAATCATATTCAACCAAGCCATAGAATTCAATAATTTCAATTCCCAATATAATCAATATAATCCATCACAGATTATCACATAAATCATATTACTGAATATAAAATAAATTCAACGTTTTGTGGAATCCAGTTGAAAATCCAAACTTATGTATTTTTCATTTTCTCGAAATCATATTCAACCAAGCCATATCATTCAATAATTTCAATTCCCAATATAATCAATATAATCCATCACAGATTATCACATAAATCATATTACTGAATATAAAATAAATTCAACGTTTTGTGGAATCCAGTTGGATCCCTCCAACCTATTTTCCTGCATCTACAGATGTTAGCACATCAGTTTAAAATATCAATCCCGCTTCAAGGTGGGATATCGCGGTATAAAGGGTCATCCGCTATTATATGGGGGCGCATAGGCTCTCATCAGCTATATAATGCGGAAAATCAATCACTCCAATATACACACACACACACACTCACACTATATATAACATATCACATCCAAGATGATAATAAATTATCAATATAAGCAAACAACCAATAATTTAAATTTAACTATTTAAATTCAAAAGGGTAATCCAAATGAGTCAGATTAACTCACCTTTATTTTATCTGCAACCCACTTCTAATCCAGCTTGCTTTCTTTCAGACTTTGACCTTGTATAAACATTTATACGGTTTATTAATATTTGAAATAATCGAACAATTTAATTTCCATTCAATAATTTGACTTAACCGATAATTTATTTTAAACTAATTACTTCCCTTTTAAAAATCTTTTAGTAACTAAAATTAGTAAATAAGTTAATCACCTTAATACGTATTTTAAAAATTAAGCAGTATGTGAATATATATATATATATATATATATATATATATTCTTTCTTTTGAAACCACATATGTACTTATAAAATAACTTTTATAGATTCAAAAATCCAATTTTTTGAATAAACTCTTCAACATTTCAAAATTCCTATATATTTTCCAAAATCACACACACACACACACACACACACACACACACACATATATATATATATATTTTAATAAAATAAAAAGATTTTCTTTCAAACCTATATATTTATTTTACTTTATTTTCTTGAAACTACATATACCATAAATAATATGTATAAATCAAACTTTATATAAATTCCTACATTTTCTTTCCAAAACCCTATTTATATATATTTTTAAATCTTAACCAGTAAGTTTTGGTATTATATATTCCTAATCTATACATATATACATAGAATTAAAATAAAAAAATAGGTTTATACCTTACTGCAATAAAATTCGAGAACCCACACTGACATACAAACTCCAGCAGCTCCATCGCACAGCCGCAAATTCACCCAACTTCTCGATAAACCCTCTTCACTGCCGACGAACCGCGAACTCTGGCACCAGAGAAAAAATGCGACCCTCCTCTCCAAACTCGAGCACTAGCTTCCACCTACACACGCGCGCCTCGACCCGAAGCCAACGCCACTTCCCCAACCCCGAGCGTCACAACTATTCGAAAGACATCCCCAAGCACGCTTCTTCCACAGCGCAGCTCGATCTCGAATTATTGAGCACGATCGTATTTGAATCTCACTCATATCAATTTTTTTTAAAACGCGAATCATTTCGGTATCTATTTGAGGAATTTGAGTATTGCTACACTATGCCAAAAGGAGCTCGCGTGGGCTGAACAATTGAAGAAGAAGGGAGGATGGGAGACGTAATTTTATTCGGCCATTTATTTTCACGAATAAAATTGGCGATTTCGCGTTGGAATGTTATGAAAAGGGGCAGCCGCAAATTGATTTTGAAGGAAGGAAGAGGAGAGATCCGTTTAAGAGAAAGAGGAGGCATTGCAGTTGTTATTTTAAAATTTCAGCAATTGTTTTGTTTTTTTCTCTTGAAATGCTTTTAATAACATAAGTTTATAAAATAGCTATGAAGGGGGTGATGATGGGACGTTAGCGTGCCTGAGACAAATTGCTACAGTGCCATCGAGATGAAGGCAAAAAGTGTTGATGTGAAATTGTTTTGACTGGTCACAAAAGTAAATATATATTAATTTAAATTTAAACTTCAAATCATTTTGAAATCGAGCTAAAAATCTTGATCTCCGATCGAAGGGTGCCGCTAGGCTTTTATAATGTTATACCCCTATGACGAACATGATGAAAAAGGTTTCGAGGTCTAACTCGATCGTATAGGGAAGATAGCTTTTTGGACCAAATTATTATATTGAATTTTCGATATAAATTTCAGCGTGTTTATGTATCGTACGATCACACGACAACTCCAAACGCTTCGTAATTTGAAATCTGATAATAATACACTATTACGGATCCAATGTAACTGATTTCGTCGAATTCCGAAACCGTACGTCGGATGGCTATTTTAAAATATCGATTAAAACGATATATTTTCAAAACTGAATAAATCATATTTAAATTCAATTTTTCACTTCTATTATCTTTAACCTCATCATTATAAATTTTATAAGCCTTTAAATTATTAACAAGCTCGAAACTCCAGATTTCATATTTTACCCAATTACCAATTATTAAATTCAATAATTTAAATTATCCAATAAACAATGATATTTGAAATTCAATTTAAAAATTAACTTTTAAATATTTAAAATCAATTAAATATTTCAATTTCAAATATCCAAAATTCCGTCACATTCCTCCCCCATAAAAGAATTTTGTCCATGAAATTGCTAGTTAAAAAGAATGATCCACAACCCGTTCGTTATTTTTCCAAACAACTAGTTTTTAACAACTTCTCAAAGCCAAACAGTTTTTAACAATACCCAAAACCATCTTTTTATTAAAGATATTATCACCCTTACTAACTTTTCAAACTTCTTCCATAGGTTCCAACCAATATCACTTACCCAACCATTCAAATTTAAATTTAAAACCAAAATTTAAATTAGAAAAAATTTCTCAAAATTTTTCTAACCCTCTAAATTTCGAAAAATTTCGACAGCATCTCCTTTGCGCGGCTAGATCGGTACAGCAACAAAATACCTCTACGTGCCCCCAGATTTCAAAAGAAAACAAAAGCCAAGAGGCTAGATCAGAAAACCATCAAATTTCATGTGAAAATTTTAAACACGTACCTTTTCGTCGAGCAATAAAATTTATCTTCTGAAATCAAAATACCGATTTCCTTTTGCTTTTAAATATCTATATCCTACTTAGCAATAATATTCAATTATAGATTTCAAAATCATTTTATACATTTCTTTTCAAAATTTTCAACATTTGCATCACTTAAGCCCGTACGCTGTACATATACCATCCGTACGCAATATCACATCGATCTCTCACTCGATCACACAATTCCACTCCCGAACTAGTATCGTCCACCCGACTCGCTAGTGCAGACTCAGATCTGGTTTCTTGATCAGAAACCGTCAATCTCCTTGCACAGCCATACACTATGATAGAGAATTTGTAAAATCAATCAATAATCCATATCCAGGGTTCGCCGTCGAAAACCAAGTGAAAAATTCCAACTCGGATCGATACAACTACCTCGAAATTCTGTGCTCGAATCTGGATCAAATCGCTATGCGAATAAAATAATATACATACATCCCACGTATTTATCGAAATTGATTATTAACTATATCAATTCTCTTTTTATTCATATTTATTCGGATTTCTATTCACTTATCCACACTTATCATTTCACAATTTTACTTAATCTTCATTTAAATATTAACTTAGAATATATATTTTTCAACACCAAATTTTTACTCGAGAATTTCTCCATTTACATTGCTTAAGTTTATTATAAATATTTTATACACTTAAATATTTATTTTTACTTCACCACTGAAGTTTATCTATTTTTATTCAAAATTTCAAATTTCAAATTTCAATTCAAACTCAATTTATCTCCAGATTTTAAATATTGGATTCTATTAATCACATCTCAACCCATATTTAATTAATCATTTCTTTAATTAGTTTCACTTACTATTTTATTTTAAATCTCAATGGATTCTATTTCCAAACTTTAATTTTTTTTTTAGTCCACTTCGACTTAATTCCACAACTTCACTTTACATACAATTAAATTAAATATCAGTCCCATATTCAATTTCAATTCATTTGCATATCAAATTATTCTTTGAATTTCAAAACCAAACCCAATTTTGCAATCAACTCCAATTTAAAATAATTTGGCAGCAATTCCTCTACTAGAAAATCGAAAATGAACATCGATGATCAATGTGAGGTTGGTAGAAATAAAGCCCGGTTAGTCGCTCAAGATTATTGTCAAGAAGAAGGAATGGATTGTGATGAAACCTTTTCTCCCGTAGCAAGATTAGAAGCCATTAGGATTCTACTTGCTTTTGCAAATCATAATAATTTCAAATTATTTCAAATGGATGTTAAAAGTGCCTTTTTAAATGGATTTGTAAAAGAGGAAGTATATGTTGAACAACCACCACTTTTTGAAAATGAAAAATTACCAAATCATGTTTACAAACTTAAGAAAGCTTTATATGGTCTAAAACAAGCTCAAAGAGCCTGGTATGATAGACTAAGATCTTACTTATCACAATCAAACTTTGAAATTGGTAAAGTAGATAATACTCTTTTTACAAAAAGAAATAAAAAAGATATTAAACTAGTACAGTTTACGTAGATGATATCATATTCGGATCAACTAATTTTGAAATGAATAAAGAATTTTCTAAAATAATGACAAAAGAGTTTGAGATGAGTCATATGGGTGAATTAAACTTCTTTCTTGGATTGCAAATAAAAGAATTAGATAATGGTATCTTTATCAGTCAAGAAAAATATGCTAAAGACCTAGTTAGTAAATTTGGTTTGACTACTGCAAGTGGAAAACCCATTCTCATGGCAACCAATGAGTACCTAGGTAAAGAAGATCTCTCGAAAGAGGTAGATCAGAAATTATATAGAGGAATGATTGGATCACTACTCTATATCACTGCTGGTAGACCTGATATCATGCATAGTTTTTGTCTCTGTGCAAGATATCAATTCCAACCTAAAGAGACCCACTTAAAAGCTGTAAAACGTATCATAAGATATGTTAAACACACCTTTGATTATGGATTATTTTATCCTAAAAATGATTCTTTTGAATTAATATCTTACTGTGATGCTGATTATGCTGGTTGTAAATCAGACCGAAAAAGTACAAGTGGAACTTGTCACTTTTTGGGGCATTCTCTGATTTCCTGGTTTAGTAAAAAGAAAAACACAGTTTCTTTATCGACAACCGAAGCAAAGTATATTTGTGCTGCTTTGGCTTGTTCTCAAGTAATATATATGCAACAAACTTTAAAAGATTTTGGTTTAAATATCTCAAAATCACCAATTTATTGTGATACTACTAGTGCAATAAATTTATCCAAAAATCCTACTCATCATACTCGAACTCAACATATTGATATCAGACATCATTTTCTCACAGATAATATAAGTAAGGAAGTAATTACTCTCGATTATATCATATCCGAGAACCAAATTGCTGATATCTTAACAAAACCCTTAAACGAATCTACATTTATTAAATTAAGAAGTGAATTAGGTATTTGTTCAATAACTGAAATATAGAATATAAATAACAAGTATAATTAAAAATTCAACTAAAATAAATCAAATAGCAAAAATATAAGTACCTTGTCTACAACCCTCCTTTACCCCTATCGACATATAACGAATTTTTCTTTTGAAGTTTTCCCACCAAAATTCAAATAGGTGGTTATATAGTCTTCTTATTTTGAAATTTTATTCATTCTTTCTGTTCTTTCTCTGATCTAACTTCTGAAAACAATAAAACAATGGTGTGACATCCCAGAATTTTGACCCTATTATTATAATAAGTTTTTGATCAAATTTAAAATAAAATACGAGATTTTCATTTATAAAAATATAAGATGTTGGGCATTTTTAGTTGTATATGTGTTATAAAGGAATTTATAATTTCAAAATATAAAATAGACTCTTTTAGCAATATTTAAAATTAAATCTGTATTATTCAATTAAATTAAAAATTATATATTAATGACATTTAATATCAAAAGTATAAGTGTAGTTAATAATGATGAGTATAATAATACAATTCTTTTCATATTAAATATAAATATAAAATACATTAGTGCAAATACATTACAAATCAAATATTGGAAAGATTAAACTTTGAATAAAAATAAGACCAAGAAATGTTTCTAACAACGATTTTTATAATTAAAATAAAATAAGCTTATAAATATTTAATATAAGTATAATATAAAAATATGGTTATAAACATAAGTCTACAAACATAAGTACAAAACTATTATATATATAAGGTATAAATAAAAATGTTAACTACGGTAAAACAAACATAGAAAATCTGTAAATAAAGAAAGAAGCTAGTATCTTTAAACTTGTCTGCAAACATTAATTATATATGAACATAAGAGAACAAGTATTCACATCAAAAATAAAACAAAAATCACTGTACAAGTACACAACAGACAAATGCAAGGGTCATTATGTATCATTAAGCAAAACTGCTCAACAAACATTATTTATATGTTAACATCAGCAATGAAGACAATATAAAAGCCTACAAACATTATTTATATGTTAACATAAGTTTGAAGACAAAATAAACTATTTTGTACAGACCAAACTTGCGAACAAACATTTTGTTTATATGTTAAAATAAGAGAGAGCAAGAATTCACATCAATAAAACACATTAGTACAAATGGAAGCCTGCATATATCTTTGTACAAATGTTTGTGACAGCAAACATTAATTGTGTGTTAACTTAAATGAAAACACAAACACTCAATTAGCACAACATATTGTCATTTCAAGCTATATGAAAAAAAATCTTCCAGCCGAAATTGTTGAATCATTTCAGGTCTTAGTACAAATAAAAATAAAGCAAAATATTATATTATGTTAAAACTTATTCAAGAAGACATTATGTTCAAGTTATAAATATATGTATGTTCATGATTCTATTTGTTCTTATCACTTAGTTCAGTCCACAGTCTCAAAAAAAAAAGTAAAACCTGATAAATAAAAAGAAGTATAAACAAAACTGCATATTATCAAGCTCAATCAAAATTCAAGCTGCAGGCTTCTATCATCATCCTATACTTTCTGTTCAACTGCAATCTTGGTGAGTAAACTGATTTAAAATAAAACTTTTAATAAGTTGTTTATGAAGAATGGTTATGTGGATGTTTAAGTTCTGCAATGTTTACTATATTCTGTCAGTGTTGCATATTATGTTCTTTTAGGTTTCAATTTTTCTGTTGAAACAAAGAAACTAAAGGATATTTCATACTTTTATATAAAGCCATCTCCTTTGATTAGTACTTTAACTAAATAAAATTTTACAGTAAAATAAATTGTAAAACACTATACAGCAGTGAATTGTAAAGCACTGTAAACTACATTTTATAGTAAAATAAAGATAAGATCAAAATTCGAATAACTCGAATCGTAAACTTGAATTTGTATATTGAAACTACATACAAAAATATGATTTTTAAGATAAAAAATATAATTTGTAGTTAACAATTTTGGGAGCAGTTAGATAGTAAGCCATAAATGCATTTTTGTGAAACTCTGATGATTCAAACAATTACAGTTGATGAAATTCGACATGAAGCTTAAGTGGTGATGTGAGATCACTAGAAAAATGTTAAAAAAATTTATGAATGCAAGGTTTTTGAGGATTGATGGAAAATAGGGTTTATGGGTTCTGTGTTTTCGAGCTCTGTTCATTCGATGGTTGCGTCGCCATGGCACAACCGAGTGCCATGAGACTTGGGAGGGTGCTCGAGTGTGGTGTCGGCAAGATTTGGACGAAGCCACGTCGTCTCTGGCGGTCGCAATCGTGAGGACGAGGGGATTTTGGCCATCGAGTTTGTAACAGTTCGACATTTAGAGGCATATTTTGATTTTTTGGTGATAGGGTATATCTGGGTTTGGATTTCAGGTGAGGGGTGGCCGTGTGATTTGTGGGTTGAGGCGAGGGGCGCCGGAACGGTGGTGGACCACCGTGCACGTGCACGGCGACGGAGAATATCGCGTCAGGGTTGACTCGAGGTAATCTCGAGTTTGCTGGCTTGTGACTTCGAGTGTGCTTTGGGTCGAATTTGAATTCGCGCGTGTATCAATATGCTTCAACAGTTAAAACTTTAAGCTTTAAAAAAAAAGAAACAGAAGAATTAAGGAACAGGGGAAGAAGAAGAGAGACAGGGAAGGACGCGAGAGAAATGCTGGATAATCTCGAGTTCGACCCGAGTAACCACGTGGTTTGCTTCGGGTTTTCTAATCCCTGGAATTAGATAACTTTAATACTAAGTTTAAGGTTTATAAGTTAATAAAGTTACAATGATTGACAAATTGTTTGAGTCAAGATGAACTTTAAAGTTTTACTGTAACAAAGATGAGTAATTAGTTTAAAATCAAAGTTAATTATGTATGTAATTAATTTTATAATTGTTATTGAATAAGTAGTTCAAAGTAGAATCAAATTTATAATTAAAGATTTTAATAATCTTATGTAATCTCATGTGTAATTAAGAATTTAATTAATCATTTGAAGTTGATTAATTAACAAATCGTAGTTAACGAATTAATTAAATAATTAATGATTAATTAAGTAATTAGTAATAATTAGTTGTGTAATTGAGTTTTATAAATCAATAATTAAGATTTTTGATTAATAATTAATTAATTAAGTGAATGATTAATAAGTAATTAATGGATTGAAATAAGCTAGTCAATTAATGATTGATTAAGCAAGAATAAAATATAGCGTACTCTTAAGCAAGTAATTAAGTTTAAATAAATCGAACTAAATGTTGATATGAATCGATGATTCTATTTGATTGGTTCTGATATGTTGTTTATATCCTGTGATGTTCTGTGATATTCTGGATATATCTATGATGATTGTGTATGATTTATCTGTATTAAATTGCTATATGATTTATCTGATGTTATTCAGCTGTGTTAAATTACTATATGAAGTCAATTGTTAAATTTAAACTATTTAAGTTAAATAGACAACTTGGCCCTTAAAATGGCGTTTGGATTCGATGAGACCGGGATCGGAAGAATCAAATTTGATTCTCCAAAAACCACATCGATCCAATTTAAACGTTAGGCCGTGAATCCTGAAATGAAGATCGAGTTTTCAGAATGCAAGGGTTATCGTCGTTAACTCTGAGGGTGATTCCAAAATGAGTGTGACGAGATAATGCCTTCGGTTTCGTTCAAACCCGGAACGAACTTGTATGGATTGAATGCTTTCAGCACATCATCAGGCGGACGATGAGCATTCTAAGAATAATGTTCAATAAAGGTAATCGTAGCCTCAAGCCTCATCAACCGGGAATGGCTAAACAGGGGAGATGCAGCAAGGTTAGGTGGGTCATGCCCAAGCAGGACAAGATATTTCCCCTGTCTAGATGTCCCTTTTATATTTCGGCTGTGTGGGCGGTTGCTAGCTACAACCGCGGGGTTTATCTTGTTTGGGACTGTTCAGTAAGGAATGGTTCCGGCCTTGTGTTGTAGGGGGTCGGGAGTGATCCTCGGTGCGGTGATCTAGGCCCCGTACTGTGACGGGCGGTACCCCAGTAGCCCTGCCATTGTTGGAAATCCATTTTCCCTACGAGACCCTACGGTTTTGATTTGTATTACCCACTTTTGTGGCTAGTAGCTGGAATTTAATGAATGTAACAATTTCGGCTATTTTCTATTTACTTGAAAACCCTAGACACTATTATAATATCACTGGATTTCCTATGAAATGTTTTGGTTAGCGAAAGGTAAAAACTTACCCGTATTTATTTGTGGGGAGTCTTACGTGATACCTTTTTTTTCAAAATGTTTTTCAAAGTTAAACAACTTAAAACCGTTTACTCATACCAGACCCATGTCTGACCCGGAGTTTATATTTTGTGTTTTCATAAGCTCTTGGGTACTCAAATTTTTATGAGTAGCCAAGTGATAGGTTTCGGACTTTGATTTATGGAGGAGCTTGGAGCAGGAGATTTCAGACGTATATAGCTATATATGTAGTTCCGCTGTGTTAGTTGATGTGTATTGTACCTCTGATTTATATAGTGATAGATGTATGTATGACTGTCATATGTATTGGTATTGTATAACTCTGATATATGTAAAACTATGTAATATTTATGTGATATATTATATTTTGTTCCGTTCCGCTGTGAGATTCTGATGTTGTTGTTCTTTCTTTCTCTTTCTCTTCTATTTCTATCCCTTTCTTTCTTAATGATGATACGTCTTTCTGGTAATAGAAGGGCGGGTTGTGACAAATGGCCTCCTCCTCCGAATCAAATAAAAATTCAACCTTTTCGTTCCCTCCTCCTTCTACTGGACCATTTCAATAAACTATGCTTGCACGAGTGATAAAAATGGAGGTTTCCTTGAAGGATACACTGCAACTTATGACTGAAATTCAAATAGTGCAAATCATAATGGCCAAAGAACAAGAACGGTAAGGCAAAATCCTTAGAAACTTGCAAAAATTTCTAATGGACAATCACGCCAATCCCATCTTGATTGATGAAGAATTCTCAGGTGTTCAAGTGCAAGAGGACAACGGGGAAGAAGAAGAAGAAGCCCTCATGGAAGAAGAGCACACTGAAGATGACGACAAAGTTGTTTGCGTTGGCGAAGTGTACTTTGAAAAGGATAGAAATCTAGTCGAACAATGTGGAGATTTCTGTTTCCATTACCCAAATTGCTCAGTTCATAGATCCCCAATTGTCAAGGATACACATTAGTTTCTTTTCTCTCTTTCTTATCGTTATATGATCTTACTTACGTTTTCTACGCAAATGTAAATATAACAATATATAATTAATAAATGATTTATGTTCTAATATTTGAATTCTCACATTATCACTATTATAAGTATTATCATATATGGATTCTTAGTAAGGATAGTTAGTAATTAAGGGCTAAGTTTTAGTTTCAAAACTAAATGTTGATTATTTATGATAACACTATCATTATAATCACATGTCATATAGTATTACATTAAGCGGGAGTTGTATAGATTTAAACTTTGTTTTTTTTGATGACAAAGGGGGAGAAGTATAAAATAGGATAGTTAGGCATAGATTAAGGGGGAATTATTAATTTTAGGGGGGAGTTATTAGGATAGAAGTAATATTTTATAAACAAAGGTTGTCACATAAAAAAGGGGGAGACTGTTAGTCCCTGAGAAGTTGGTTTTGATGACAACAACCTTGGAATAAGATTATAAAATATAAATACTAACATTATTGTTTAGATATATATGTATATGCAGGATATATATACAGGTACCAAAGAATGAAAACTATAAAATATAGAGATTCAAGAACTGATAAACTTAAGATCGAAGATATCAAAATTCAAGACTCATGGGTATCAAGATTATCAAGAGTTTAAGATTTCAATACAAGTAATTTAATTAGGAATTTTGTTAAAACTCCTAGAAAAGCACTGACATCTTAAAATCCATTTTATTCATGGAATGGAATCCACTTCGAGCCCGTTAAAGGGATGGAACCCTAAGTAGGATGGAACCCACGAAAAATCTAGTGGAACATTGTTTTGTATCCACTAACTTTTATTCAAATGTTTTACAAAATTATATCTTGTTTTCAAAATTATTTCAAAATCTTCTTTCTTAAATCAAAAATATCTATCCTGGTTTTAAAATACTTTTAGCCTCAAAATAATCTTTATATATCAAATTATCCTTGGTTTTAAACTATCTTTTAAATTATAATATATTTAACTTTTAATACTTATACTTAGATTTAAATATAAAATTATAGTAAAATTTTACATATACCAAAATATTATTCTCCATACTTATTTATGTATTTTAACTATAGTTAAGTATATTTATAAAGTTTAAAATAGTTTTAATACAAGATAGAAGTTATTTTCAAAGAAAAACAAATCACGAAAAATAACTTAGGTCTATCGACAACCCCAAGGAACCCTTGTCGACAAGGTGACAGTTTATTTCAAAAGTTTGAATTTCAAAGGAAGTGTCTATTTGTCATATCTTTCACGAATGTACATGGCTGTTGTTCTACTATAAATAGGGGCTGTTTTAAATGATTTACATTCATATATTATCTGATTTCACTCCTTTTCTTCTTCCACATTTCTTTATATACATTTTTACCATTACTCTGCCGAAATCACCATTGAATCTAACTAGATCATCTTTGGTTTGATTCTCTATCACTATCTCAAAAAGATCCCAGTGCTATTCAGAGTTATAGACTTCTTTGTAATCAATCGAGCGAGAAAATGTGTGATTGTAGCCTGGAAAATCAATCGGGTGAACTTGTTGCCCGTAAAATCAAGTATCTCTACCCAGAGGATTGTGAATCTGGAGCGGTGTACCTCGTGGCCTTGAAATCGAGGGTGTAATTATAAGAATTGATTTTGAAAGAATATTTGTACTTGTGTTGCGGGACTGAATGTTGGGTAACTCCAAACCAGTATAAAATTCGGTGTGTTCTTTTCTTTATTGCTTTTACTTTATATATGCATGTGTTTGATTCTGCAATCATATCTGTGTCTGAATATTGCATACATTTGTGTTCAAATTAATATAAAGTCAAAAAGAATTAGTAATTCCTTTAAACACTATTCACCCCTCTCTAGTGTTAATTCTAGCCTTAAGATCCGTAATCCGCATTTCTCACATTTGGTATCGGAGCAAGGTTTTCAAAGTTTCATAATATGAATTTTGAAAAAGCTTTTAAAATGGCTATGTTTAAAAACTTGTTAATACTAGTTTAGAAACATTCAGATCATCATTGTCTCATGAGTCTGCATATAATCGATATTCAAATTCAAGTTGTCTACCAAAATTGTATGATGCGCACGAAACATGTTTTATGGGTGTTGAGGAATCAATCCACAATGGACAAATTATGCAGATCAAAAAGAATAAATGGATACTCGATAGTGGATGCTTTAGACACATGACTGGTAATCCGCATATGCTGAATGATATAATATACAAAGACGGAGGACTGGTTAACTTTGGAGACAACTCAAAAGGATATGTGATTAGCATCAGCAATGTCTGTAACTCTGAAACTCTAAAACTCCTATTATTACTAATGTTTTGCTAGTTAAGAATCTGAAACACAATCTGCCAAGTATTAGTCAGCTCTGCGATAAAGGATATAAAATTAAATTTGAAAAAGATAAGTGTCACATTGAAGATAATAATTCAACCATAATATTTGAAGGAATTAGGAAAAAGAATATTTATATTCTTAGTATGAAAGTTTCAAATGATAACCTGTGTCATTTGGCAAATACAAGTGACCCTTGGATTTGGCTAAGAGATTTGGGCATTTGAATTTCAAATTCTTATCTAGACTGTCAAAACATGATCCAGTAAGAGGTCACCTTAAAATGAATTTTAAAGTAGACAGTTTATGCGATGCATGTCAATTAGGAAAACTTAGAAAAAGTTCCTTTAAATTAAAAGATATGATTTCAACTTCAAAACCTCTTGAATTACTTCATCTTGATTTATTTGGTCCATCTCAAATTCAGTCAATAAATCACAGTAAATATGTTTTTGTAATTGCAGACGATTATTCTAGATTTACATGGACAATATTTTTGAAATATAAAAGTGATACTTTTGAATGTTTTAAGAACTTTACAAAAAGGATTCAAAATCAACTTTCTATAAAAATTATAACCATCCGTAGTGATCAGGGCGGTAAATTTGAAAATGAAAAGTTTGAGGAATTCTGCAATAAAAAGGGAATAACTCATAATTTTTCATTTCCAAGAACTCCACAACAAAACGGAGTAGTAGAACGTAAAATAGAACGATTCAAGAGTGTGCGAGAACTATGCTTTCAGATATGAAATTACCAAAACATTTTTGAGCAGAAGCAGTTGCTACCGCCTGTTATATTTTAAATAGAATTTTAATTAGACCTTTAACTGATAAGACATCTTATGAACTTCTTCACATAAAGAAACCTAAGGTATCTTATTTTAGAATTTTTGGAAGTAAATGTTTTATTTTAAATACAAAAGATAACTTAGATAAATTTGATCCTAAATCCGACAAAGGTATCTTTATCGAATATTCTAATAGAAGTAAAGCTTACAGGGTGTTTAATTTAAAAACTAACACCATCGAAGAAACAATGCATGTTTCATTCGATGAAAGTCTCAAAAATTTTGAAGATACAAATGATGAAGAGGATTTAATCACTCAAAATCAAGAGTCAACTGAAACTAATAATGAAATTAATCATCATAATAAAAAGATTAAACTTTTAAAAGATCATCCTATAGAAAATATACTATGAGGTATGCAATCTGTTGTTACAATTAGAAATCAACTAAGTAAAATGAGCAATGTAGCCATTATATCAACTATTGAACCCAAAAATCCAAAAGAAGCATCAACCAATGATTCATGGATTTTTGCTATGCAAGAAAAACTAAATCAATTCACTATAAATGATGTTTGGAAACTTGTTCCTAGAACTGAAAATAGAACTATAATTGGAACTAAATGGGTTTATAAAAATACAATGAATGAACAAGGTGAGGTTGGTAGAAATAAAGCCCGGTTGGTCGCTCAAGGTTATTGTCAAGAAGGAATAGATTGTGATGAAACATTTGCTCCCTTAGCAAGATTAGAAGCCATTAGGATTCTACTTGCTTTTGCAAATCATAAAAATTTCAAATTATTTCAAATGGATGTTAAAAGTGCCTTTTTAAATGGATTTGTAAAAGAGGAAGTATATGTTGAACAACCACCATTTTTGAAAATGAAAAATTACCATATCATGTTTACAAACTTAATAAAGCTCTATATGGTCTAAAACAAGCTCCTAGAGCCTGATATGATAGACTAAGATCTTACTTATTACAATCAAACTTTGAAATTGGTAAAGTAGATAATACTCTTTTTAATAAAAAAATAAAAATGATATTCAACTAGTACAGTTTACGTAGATAATATCATTTTCGGATCAACTAATTTTGAAATGAATAAAGAATTTTCTGAAATAATGACAAAAGAGTATGAGATGAGTCATATAGGTGAATTAAACTTCTTTCTAGGATTGCAAATAAAACAATTAGATAATGGTAGCTTTATCAGTCAAGAAAAATATGCTAAAGACCTAGTAAGTAAATTTGGTTTGACTACTGCAAGTGGAAAACCCACTCCCATGGCAACCAATGAGTACCTAAGTAAAGAAGATCTCTCGAAAGATATAGATCAAAAATTATATAAAGGAATGATTGGATCACTGCTTTATATCACTGCTAGTAGACCTAATATCATGCATAGTGTTTGTCTCTGTACAAGATATCAATCCCAACCTAAAGAGACCCACTTAAAAGCCGTAAAACGTACATAAGATATGTTAAACACACATTTGATTATGGCTTATTTTATCCTAAAAATGATTTTTTTGAATTAATATCTTACTGTGATGCTGATTATGCTGGTTGTAAATCAGACCGAAAAAGTAAAAGTGTAACTTGTCACTTTTTGGGGCATTCTCTGGTTTCCTGATTTAGTAAAAAGAAAAACACAGTTTCTTTATCAACAACCGAAGCAGAGTATATTTCTGCTGCTTTGGCTTGTTCTCAAGTAATATATATGCAACAAACTTTAATAGATTCTGATTTAAATATCTCAAAATCACCAATTTATTTTGATAATACTAGTGCAATAAATTTATCCAAAAATCCTACTCATCATGCTCGAACTAAACATATTGATATCAGACATCATCTTCTCAGAGATAATATAAGGAAGGAAGTAATTACTCTCGATTATATCAAATCCGAGAACCAAATTGCTGATATCTTAACAAAACCCTTAAACGAATCTAAATTTACTAAATTAATAAGAGAATTAGATATTTGTTCAATTACTGAAATATAGAATATAAATAACAAGTATAATTAAAAATTAAATTAAGATAAATCAAATAGCAAAATTATAAGTACCTTGTCAACAACCCTCCTTTACCCCTGTCGACGTATAATGAATTTTTCTTTTGAAATTTTCCCACCAAAATTCAAATGGGTGGTTATATAGTCTTCTTATTTCAAAATTTTGTTTATTCTTTCTTTTCATTCTCCGATCTAACTTCTGAAAACAATAGAACAATGGCCTCCTCCTCCAAATCAAATAAAAATTCAACCTTTTCGTTCCCTTCTCCTTCTACTGGACCATTTCAACGAACTACGCTTGTAGAGTGATAAAAATGGAGGTTTCCTTAAAGGATGCACTGCAACTTATGATTGAAATTCAAGTACTGCAAATCAGAATAGCCAAAGAACAAGAACGGTAAGGCAAAATCCTTAGAAACTTGCAAAAGTTTCTAATGGACAATCACGCAATCTCATCTTGATTGATGAAGAATCTTGTCGAACACGCTGAAGATGTTCGAGTGTTTAAGTGCAAGAGGACAAGGTGGAAGAAGAAGAAGAAGCCCTCATGGAAGAAGAGCACGCTGAAGATGACGATAAAGTTGTTTGCGTTGGCTAAATGTGCTTTGGCAAAAATGAAAATTTAGTCGAACAACGTGAAAATTTCTGTTTCCACTACCCAAATTGATCGGTTCATAGATCTCCCATTGTCAAAGACTCATTATCATTTCAACTAACTTTCCAAACACTTCCAAAGTTTCCAAACAACATTGTTTTCTCAATATTTCAATTTTAAATTTTAAATTCAAATTTCAAATTTTCAAAATTTTCTCAAAATTTTTCCGACTCCCTAAATTTTCGAAAAATTTCGCCAGCATTTCCTTTGCGCGGCTAGCTCGGTACGACTACAAAATGCCTCTACAGGCCCCCAGATTTCAAAAGAAAACAGAAAGCCAAGCGGCTAGACAAGAAGATCATCAAATTTCATACTGAAATTCAAATACATACATTTTTGTCGAGCAATTCAATTTTTATCTTCGAAAATCAAATCCCAATTTCATTTCCTTTGGTACACCTGTATATCCTGATAGCCATAATATCCAATTACAACATTCAAATATCATTTTTGTACGTTTCTTTACAAAATTTTCAATATATATTTCTTATACCATTTTTACTTTACTATTGAAGTTATATATCCATTTTCATTCTATCTTACGTTTTCAATTTCATTTGAATTCAATTTACAATTTCAATTCTATTTGGATTCAATTTACCTTCTGAATATTGAATTTTATCGATTATCTTTCATTCAAAGTTGATACATATCACTATTTTAAATTAGTTTCATTTACTAATTCATTACAAATTCCAATTCATTTTATCTAAAACCATTTTTTTTCTTTTGTTCATTCCTAAACACAATTCAATTCACTGTTTTGGTTTATAACCACTTATATTTAAACTGGACTTCCAATTCTGTATGAATTCAAATTTACCTTTTATTTACAATTATTGAATTCAATTCATTTCAAACAATATCTAAATTTATCATTCCTTCTATTAGTTTCAGTTACTAATTTTATTTCAATACTCTGCTTTACAAATCAAATTCAATTCCAATTCCAGTTCTATTTGCTTACAAATTCGAAATGAATTTTAATTTTCAATTTCACTTTCATTTAATTGTAATTGTAAATTTATTCATTCATTCAAAATTTTATTTCCCACCTTTATAGATTTTATTCCAATCATTTAGTCTATAAGACTTCTCAAATTCACCTTCATACAAATTAACTCAAATCTTCAATTTCAATTTCATTTTGAATCCATATCATCATTTTATTTGACTTAAATTTTCAGTCTCAATTTTTTTCAGTTTTCATTCTTTAATTCTACTTGAATTAAATTTCCCTTCCAACTTATTTTGTTTCTACATTTGCATTTTATCAACTTCTCTTTAAGTTAGATTTTACTTTAACAACTTTAAACTTTACAAGTTATCAAACTTAATGATATTCCATAAATATTTTACATAACATTCCAAAGTCTTTTCAACCTTTCAAAATCATTTTTGAAAGCAATTCAAATTATTCTTTGAATTCAAAAATCCAAACCATTTTTGCAAACAACTTTCATTTGAAACAATTTGGCAGCAATCCCTCTTTTGGAAACCCGAAAATGAATGATGCTGTAGTCATCACCGAAGTTATTTTCCAGCGACCGAGCTTTCATCCCTTCAAAACATTTTTTTCCAAAACCTTTGAAAATCATTTCCAAACTTACAAGGAATTTAATCTTTCCCAAATCTCAAAATTTAAATCCTTTCAGATTCTTTTAAACATTCCTCTGGAATTTTATTATAAATCACATTTACATTTACAATTCTCATTTGTATATAAATTTTATTTCTCAACTTTAAGTTATGATTCAATTACATAATAACTTTCTAATCAAACAATCAACCGTATACTATAATAATTTATGGAAATTCATTCCTTTTTATACGAAAATAAGTTGGGTAAAATTATTTCGTTTACCCTATTTTAAAACAATATCGTGTCGAATTGTTCTGTACAAATGTTTAGAGATTCCTATCGATAGAGTTGTACGGACTATACCAACCAGAATCCATATACCACTCAACAAACCAATCATCACAATATAAAACAATTTTATATTCACTAACAAATACGCGCTCATATCTATTAATACACTCAAACTCATTAGAGTACTACTGACTCTATCTCTAATGAGTAACACCCAACAGAGCCAAGGTTGTCGCTTAACCAAATGCTCTGATACCAAAATTGTAACGACCCGATTTTTCGACGCCCGAAAGTCGACATCAATACGTCCACTGTATCAAATGTCGCACAATCGAATGCCGGAAAACCAAACCGTTAGGGTTTAAGAAGAAGAAGATAGAAGAAGAAACAGAAACAACAACAGAATCTCACATTTCGCAGCGGAACAAATATAATAGATAAATGAATAATCTATAAAACAAAATCAGTATATCAGTTTACACATTACAACATCACAGTATTGCAACAACAACACACAAACAATGGCAGTTATAATAACCTGCCCCTATGGTTAAATACACATCGGAATGATAATAATATACGGAAGTACGTCTCGTCATCCAGCTCGAACTCTAGATCTCCACGGCATCTCTTTTTCGACTTCGCTCTAGAATAATTGACAACCTAACTCTAGGCTGCCCGTGTAGAAAATTATGGGCACTCAGAGTTTAGAAAGGGAACAATAAACTCCAGGTCAGTCATGAGACTGGTGTGAGATCTTAAAACAGTTATTTTTTAAGAAGAATTTAAAAGAAATCCCAATACTTTTTGAAAAATGAAACTATCATAAGGCCTCCCGGCACACACACAATGCAATCGCACACTTGGGGGAGATTTCTCCTTATGATAGTCAAACATTCTTAATATGCAAAATCTTTTTAATATTATCATTAGTGCATAGTGCAGAAAACATTTGCAAGTATAATATTAATCTTAGCCAGCATACGTACCATTATAGTATGCCTACTATAGCTACCATATTAGATGGCAGGTTATACAACTAAAACCGTACAAGGCGCGTATTGGTGATTGGATTTCCAACAAATGGTTAGGCTAAGGAACTTCCTAGGCCACACGGGTACGCCTCTGGAGGGACTCCCCGAGAACCTAACCAGATATTTACCAACACAAGGTCGGATTACCTCTGCAAAAATAGGTAACTACTGACACGAGTATGTCATCCCTCGGTTGTAAACAACCTTTATCTGAGGATCCTCGACAACAACAATCACAAAGTAATATATATTTGCGATATCCACATAAGTTAAGTATCTGGGCTCCATACCATGATACCACTTCTATCCAGAAGGAAATGCACATACCCTAAGGGGCGCTACCCCCTATAACCTTGCTGCATTCTTCCTGTTTCGACCATTCCTGGGTGTGAGGCTCGAAGAAGTCTCGTCCACAAAGCTACGCTTTTCACAAAAGCCATGCTTCGATCAACAAATGATCAACAGCACTTCGTATGCCACATTACCAAATTGGGAATGTATCACTAGTAATCATCAACTATATAACCTCTGAGCTCGTACGTCTCGGAGAAGGGTGTTAAACTAAGAGAATAAATTCTTCGCCACCAACAGAAATGTATTTGATAGAAACCAGCTTTACATCTCAAAGTGTAACGTCAGACGCACATCCATACAAGTCCGTTCCGGGATCGAACGGAACCGAAGACACTTCCAAAGAATCCCTTGCAATCCGGATATTCACTAATCACGTCTGGAATCCCCATAATAAAGGGTGATAAAATCTCTATACCGGAGCAACCTGGTGCAGAGACATTCGACAGGTAACCCTTTCGCTTTCGAAAATACCCGGTCTTCAACACCATCTTCAAATGCAATCCCATTTCGTCGTATCGTTATTCGGAATGGGTTTTATGACACAAGGTCCTTTCCAGCTAATCCGAATAACGAGCGCATATTTTAAAAAATAAGTGTTCATTGTAGTTTTCAAACAAATCAAAACAATTTCGACGTTGATCTTTTAAACATAAGATCCATCATAATCACAAAGGTTCGATGCGGGTTTCGAATATCCATTTGGAATTCGACTCCGGTCGCATCGAAATTCAAATGCCATTTAAAGGCCAATATTGATAGTCGGTTATTTAACTATCAATCATCATTCACAACAATCGCTGGATTTCAAATAATTTTCCCCAATTATTTATTTACGCAAGATAAAATTTCACTTTTCAACACTTTGAAAACAAATTTCAAATCAATTTTTCACACTTCAATCCTTCGAAAATAAATTTCAAATCAATTTTTCCTTATGCGGAAAACATTTCCAATATTTATTCATTTCCACTGAAAATATGCCGAGTTCAAATATTTTAAAATAATATAAAATACTTATTCAAAATATACTTGGAAACATCTAAAATAAACTATTTTAGAATATTTGCTTAAATATTAGTTATGAAAAATATTATACCAATATCTCATATAAAAATTCAAGTCAAAACTAATTTTAAAATAAAATTAGTAGATAGAGTATAAATATTTCAATTACTATTTTCTAAATCAAATATCAATTTAATCTTTAAAATAATCCCTTATATAATTAATCAAATAAAATGTTACTTTAAAACAATTTTCAAAACTAATTTCTCCAATAATATTATTTTAAAACCAAACCTAAAACTTTTAGTTTTATTTCAAAAGCTATTTTAAAAATATATTCGGCTTTCCATGGAAAATACACTTTCATTCCAAAATGGTCCATTTAAACCAATTAATAAAACCTTCTCGATTTATTTTAAATTTACATTCCAAATCTGCAAATTCCTTTCCACACTTTTAAAAATAAACCAATATTTATTTTTAAAACAATTTCTCTTTCTTTTATAAATTCCCATTGTGAATTTACATTTCAAAATATTCACTTTCCACACCAAATCAAATTTCAATTGATTTCCAAATTTATTTTCAAACACCAAATCAATTTCAAATTGATTTCCCAAAGATTTATTTTCAAATACCAAATCAATTTTCAAATTGATTTCTAAATTTTGTTTCAAACATCAAATCAAATTACAATTTGATTCCCAAAGATTTATTTTCAAATACCAAATCAAATTTCAAATTGATTTCTAAATTTTGTTATCTTTTAAAATAAATCCCTTTATTTTTTCTAAACTATTTAAAATCCGAATTTTTAAATAAATCCTTCAACTTTTAAACAACATTTCTCAAAATCCATTTATTAAAAAAAAATCCCAAATTTTGGAATTAATTCGATCGGATTACAAAAATCAACTTTAGTATTTTAATTGTAACCGTCTAGGCTTTTCTACTTTGATTTCCAAAAATCCAATTTCATATTTCTGGTATCCTACGATACCAAAAATATATTCGGCTAAATCATAGCCTTCCACAATTCCAATCACAAGTATAATCACACAAAGATTATAATAAATCAACACACAACATATGAAACAAATTCAAATGTTTGAGGAATCCAGTTGGATCCCTCCAACCTGTTTCCCTGCATCAACAGACGCTAGCACAACAATTAAATACCAATTCCACTTTGAGGTGGAATATCGCGGTATATGGGATTTATAAAACATTACCCGTTATTATGCGGCGCATAAGGTCTCATCCGCTATATAATGCGGGAAATCAACAACTCCAACTACATATATAATACCAATTCCACTTCGAGGTAGAATATTGCGGTATATGGGTTTAATATAATAACCTCCGCTATTATGCGGCGCATAGGGTCTAAAATAATATAGCTAATAATAAATCAATCATCCAAGTATAATCAATTTTAAATCTAACTATTCAAAATTTAAATCATAAAAATATTTAATTGAGTGAGAAGATCTCACCTTTGCTTTGCATACAATCCATTTTCCATTACAGTTTGTTTTTCACGATCTTTAAACCTTATATAAACAATTATACAATTTATTAATATTCGAAATAAATCGAACAATTAATTTTCCTTTTAATAAAATATTTCAGCAACTTAAAATAATTGAATAAGTTAATTAAATAAATTATTCACCTAAATACATTATTTTAAATTAACTAGTAGGTGAAAATATTTATATATGTATTTATTTTATTCTTTACTTTGAAAATACATATGTTTATTTAATTTAAACTAAAAACAGACTGCTTCCATTTTTTCTGTATATTTGTGTATATATATATATTAATTTAAAACGATCAGCATCTATATATATTTATTCACTGTCAAAAAGGTTTCTGTTTTTAAATCTTACATATATTTTTTCTTTCCAAACTGCACATATATTTAAATTAAATTAAATTAAATTAAAGAAAAAGATTTATTACCTAAATTATATTGGGAAAAGAAAATCGAACAACAACCCTTCTAGCCCACAGCAGTGCTATCCCCTGACATCGCCACTCTCCTTGAATTCGACAATTCCCCAAAGTGACGTCTCGATCGATGCCCTAGCTCAACACGAACTCCACACCAGCCGCAACCTTGTGCGAAACCCCACACGCGCACCTACCTCGACCTCACGATAATCGACCCAGCAAAGCTTCCTCCTGGCGCGCGTTGCCCCAATTCACCATCACCTGCCGCCCTCATCGCCGACCAAAACGAGCCAACCCTAATCGCCTACCGCCGCTAGCCCTCCCTAGGTCGAGTTGCCTTCACCTCCACGATGAACTCGAATTGAAACTGAGAGGCCGGCTCGAGTTTTACTGAAAGAGCTCAGCCATTTTTTTTGTTTTTTCTGAGCTTATCGACCTGATTAAATTTAAGAAGAGGGAAGATGATTTTGTTTTGAACAACTTGTTCGGCCCAAATTTCGAACCAGTATTCATTATCTTTTGCGAAGACGCGTGGTAAACCCAGGAGAACACGTGTTCTCAAAGGGGACAAATGGATGCGTTAAGAGAATTTAAAGAAAAATATAAGTATATATATTTAAACTTAAATTTTTAAATTTAAATTGTCTCGATCTACCCAACTCACAAATCTCGGTCTCCAATCTAGGTGTGTCGCCAGGCGTTTAAAATATTAAACCCCTATTTCGAACGCAGTGGAAAAAGTTTCGAGTCCAAATTCGATCGTATGGAGAAGATAGCTTTTTGGATCAGTTAAAATATCGAATTTTCGATTTAATTTTCAGCACGTTTATTTATCGTACGGCCAAACGATCACTCCAAACACTAGGGAAATTGGCATCAAGTAATAATACAATATTACGGATCCAATGGAACTGGTCTCGTTGAATTCTAAGACTATGCCTCAGAATGCTATTTTTAAATATCGATTTAAACGGTAAATTTTCAAAACTGAAAAATTCACTTTTAAATTCAATCCTGTAGTTTATTTTATCTTCAGTATTATCAATATAAATTTTCCAAGCCATCAAAATATTTTTAATCAGCTTAAAAATCAAGATTCAAATTTTTACCCAAATTTCTATAATTAAATTCAATAATTTATTTGCCAAAGTCAGAGTTATATTTTGAAACTCAAGCTTAAATTAACAATTCAGATATTTGAAATCAATTAAATATTTCAATTTCAAATGTTGAATATTCTGGGTCGTCACAAAGGCTCGTGGATGGATACAGAACCGATCGATTCGAACTGGGGCCTATCGATGGATGCGAAGTGGTGTCATTCGATCGTTGCGAACGCGATCGATTCGAATGGATGTTGATCGATGGATACGAAAACAGGGTTACCTCCTCCAACTTGCATCGATCATACCTTGAGCATATGGACTCGGATTGACTTGAAATTTGAAACGTTGGCTTCCATGGCTTCGCTTGTCATGACTTGTCAATTGTAGTCTGATCCGGACTCGGAAAAAATTCATCGACATCCGTAGCGAACCTGCGCTTGCTCGATGCCCAGGACGTGTGATCCTTGGTTTTCAGTCAGTTCCTTGTTATCTCGGCCTTGCCAACAGGCGGGATAACACGTGCCCCCAAAAGTACGTCTTGTGGAAACATGACGTACTTTGAAAAGCTGCAGTCTTCACTCTGAACAGTTATTGCTTCTTCGTTGAAGATTGTAATTTTGAGTTGCTGTAACTTATTGTTGTACGATAGTGTTTAGCAGTTTGTTGTCGTAATCATTGTTAGATGAATATCCAATTCCTGTTAATGCTGAAAATTGAATATTAGTTTGTCATACATGTATACATGTTAACCTGACTCTCGTTAACGTTGCACGTTCACAAGTTGTTGTCAGTTTTCTCGTATCGAATTCTGTATCGATCCCCTCCTGAACCGATGTGAAACTCGAGTTGTGACAATGCTTAATGGTTGTTTTGGATGATCCTTCGTGTCGATTCTCTCCTGAATCGATATAGAAGCTTAGAAGGTTGCATTCGCATTAATGGACTTTGCATTGATGGATGCGGCATGGATATTTCGCATCGATGTGCATGAGCTCTGATGGATACGAAGTTAGCGTTCGTATCGATGGTAGCGATGGATTCGAACAGGATAGTTCGTGTAAATGGATCGTGAATGGAGCTGTGAACTCGTCAATACGAATAAAGATTTCGAATCGATGGGACTCAATTGTCTCTAGAGCTATCTTCATTGTGTACTTCGTATCGATGGATCTACTGACCATTTCGAATCGATAGGAGCTTGGGCGGATGGATTCGAACTGGCCGTTCGACTCGATGCGATAGTTGACCTGCAATGACCGGTCGCGTTTGACTGGGAGACGAATCGGTTCGTTCCTTCACTTTGGTCCATATAAATACCAAGGGTTCGGTCATTTCTCGCTTTTTACTTTTTACTGTTGCCTTCTTTACTCTCTGCATTCGCATCGATTCACAAGCTTGAGAAAAGAAGAACTGCGTGTTGCTTTCAAATCGATTAAATACAATCTTTTAATCCTTCGAATTCCAATTTTAATCTAGGTAATTAATCAGCTACGACCAAATTCAAGCAACGGAATTCGAATATCATATCCATCCCATTTTTGCCAATTATCAATTCTGGCAAGCGCTAAGGCCATATTTGGGCCAAAGCTTGGTTGAAGGTGGCCATGGCGGTGCTCATGTTGATTGGAGAAGAAAGAGTTAGTGATATGGAGCAATTGATAAATGGTTGCTCGGCCTCTATTTCATATCGATGAAAACAAGAATCATGGTTGGACTTCGTATCGATGACTGGATGTGGGTTTCGCATCGATGTAGCGTTGATTGAGGAATGATGGGGTCCTTATCGATCCTAAGTGGATGCACTTCGTATCGATTTGAAGTATTGATATGAAGCCATAGGAGGTACGATCGATACGAAGTCCTGAGTAGGCGATCGATACGAACTGCGTCATTTTTTATCGTTACGGATATGGTCGATGCGAAGTTGCCGAGCTGTGATCGACATGAAGTGAGCACAAGTCAATCGAAGCGAAGCGTATCGATTCGAATTCGAATGATACGAGATGTGCCGGTTCGAACGTGGGTGGTATGAAATGCAACAATTCGACTCTGATCGATACGAAGCGTATCGATTGGATACGAAGCGTATTGATTCGAATTTGATCGATACGAAGAGTATCGATTTGAATTCGATCGATACGAAACGTATCATTTCTAACGTACTCGATACGAAGAGGAGGCCTCTGACTCGTTACTAATTTGAGCCGTGGTGATCGATCCCAATTCGGAGTTTGATAGATCTAGAGAACTTTCGCACATTTAAACATTTGATTCCGACGAGCTTCTGCCTTGCATAATTGGACCTGACCGTAGAACTGCACATTTGACTGCCTTTCGAAGCTCGTCGATGAAACTATAACTTAACACGATGATGAAGGACTTTAACTTCGATCGATTGCTAAAATCTGGATGGTACGGTGGTGACGGTCAACAATGACGGTCATTCCAGCCGGATTTCATTGTCTCGCTATCTGCATATTTTCTTTAATTCTGCTGAATTTTTTCAAGTAATGCATAGCACTGCACTGCACAACACATTCACACACTTCACACTGGGGACACATGGGCTCATTATCGCCTAATGATGGTTTTTCATGAGTTAGTTAGCAATGGAAACTTCGAGCTCGCAGCCATAAGAAATTCAGAGTTTAACTCCTCCAGCAATCGTCATACCGGAATTGAGGCTGAAATCATTGGCCCTGCCCCGAACGAAGCTCCTGACTCATATCTCATCAATAGTCTGGCAGATTCTGTTCCATCCAATATTTTTGAAGACATGATAGGAAGAATATGCTTAAGACACGGTCTGTCAATGGATGACATACTATTGCCATGGCCAAATGACAGACCGCACAATCCACCGGAGGGGTATAACGCATTCAATCGCCATGCGTGCGCAGCTGGGACACCCCCTATTCAATCAATATATAAGAGAAGTGCTTTCTTTTCTGGGGATCGCTCCATCCCAGCTACACCCGAATGGATATGCTCTGCTGAACAGCTTGTTCATTGTATTCATGGTGTATCTCTATCGTCCTCCGAACCCGACCGAGATTAGATACCTGTTCAACTTCTAGACTCGAACAGATAGTCCATCATTCGCATTCCTAGAGGCAGTAAGGAACTGTCAAGTGGTCACGGGTCTTGGACTAGACTAAGCTACTTCAAGACGGAGTGGTTTTACGTTCGGTGCCCTCCAGGATTTGCCAGTAGATGGCTATTTAGACGTGAGTATTGCTATCTTCTAGAATAGTTGACAGGACGGTTATAGCTGAAGTCAAATTTATATTTCTTTCTCTTTACAGCCATAATTCAGCAACCTGAAGGTGCTCGTTATAAGGGATAGTCCGGGTTCTCCAAGAAGTCCCAAGCGAAGAGAGGAACATCGACTTGGTTTTAACGGATAGGAACCTTAGAATTCTAGGGCTGATCGAGTGAAGACAGATTATTAGGCTCGAGGGTACACTAAGGATTATCTCGAGGGAACGAGTCAAGCGCAAGAAACCCAGGGTTGTCATAGTTGAGGACGTTGATTCCGAAAGAACCCATATTGATGACGAACCTTTGGTTGGGCCTATGGATGCAGTCCACGACTTTGATGAAAAGAGAAAAGGCAAGGCCGCCGTTTTTAAACAATCCAAATCCGGGAGATGGAAGTCCGTGGTCATGTCTCGACCCGGTTCTAGAGTTAGAATTTTGGAGGCTTCTCCCCCACGAGCGAAAAATCTCTTTGAAGGGCTCGCCGATCTCCCAATTCCGGACTATGTATCCTCCCAACATGATGCCGGATTGGATGAACTTCAAAACGCTTTAGATTTAAGCGAGTCTCTTCCCACTAATGTGGTCGACACTTCTGGTTGGTCGGAGGGTTGCACATACATACACACTTCACGGCACTGCACGCTTTCTGGCCATTAGTTGCCTTTTTCGGAAGATTACTAACTTCGTTCTTGCTCTACTTCGCAGATACGATGTCTGGCCGCGGTTCCATGCTTGGTAGCCTACGCAAAACATGCAAATCTTAATCATACTATGAGTCGCGTAGGATAGAAGGAGACATGGATTATGATCAGGGATATTCCAGCCAAGAACGGTCCGATAGAGATAGGGGGTATATACACCGATCTCGATCTCGCTCACCCCCTCCCAGAGCTCCTGCACCGCCTCCTGTTCCTATTTCACGGCCTCTTGAAACTTCACGGCATAAGCCGTCTTCTCATACTCCACGGTCCGACTCTCATCACAGAACTGAAGTAGCGGACCCCTCAACTACTGCACAGGCCCTCGTCGAGCCTACCGGGGAAGGACCGATTAGGCTCGCTCAATTAAAAAAGGATTTTCCCGACATCTGCTTTGATGGCTACGTCTTTCCCCCGCGCTTGAAAAGAATTCCGACGTCGGCCGAACACACGGTGCATGATTATGTCGTTGATATATTCTTCCAGTATAAGGAGTGGTCGAAAGCTGCGCAAAAAGTGTCGAAGGTGGCGTTTGAGCGGGCAGCTACCATCGAGAGGTTAGAGAAAGAGCTTTCTCATAAAGACCGGATTATCCAAGTACTAAATAACGAGGCTGAGTCTTCTCGCAAATCCGAGATAGAAGCTCTTAAGAAGGCCGACGATGCCCAATTGGCCATGGATAGGATGAAACGGGAACACTACGCCACAGTGGAGGACATGGGCCACAGGAACACCATCGTCTCTGCTGAGCGGGATGCAGCCCTTAAAGAGCTCAATGAGCTTAAATCTAAATTCTCTGAAATCATAAAGGAAAAAGATGCAGCTAACATTTCCGCACAAGAAGCATGTGATCAAGCGGTGGTGCTTCAGAGGGAGAGTGATGCGGCCATGGAAAAAGTCCACGAGGTTGAGGCTGAAGTTGATGAAAAGGTTCGGCTGGCGGAAACCAGGCTTGAGACTGACATAGAGGAGCTTCTTGTCACTTATAATGCCAATGTAATAAGAGATAGGAATCTGGCCTGGCTCGACGATTACTCGACACATGTATACAACGCCTGAAATCTGCTGGTTGAAGAAGAGAAGGCGGTGCAGTCGGGTGGTGCCTTCAACGAATTTGAGCTGGAGAACCGTATATCGAGCGAACACGAAAAGAAGGTTCTTCATGACTCTATGATTTCTCACGCAAGAGAGAGACTGGGCACCCGGCACCTAGAAATTGGCGAGGGCTCAGGTGTCGCACATCAAGTTACAAGTATCCAGATGGTTACTTCATCTGGATCCGAGCCGGTCTCAGTGATTGAGCCGCAGCCTGTCCCAGCCTACGACCCGAAACAGCCACACTTATCTCCTATAAGGGAGCACTCTTCTGAAGCTGTTCAGCCAGCCACGAGTCAAGTTGAGAAAGGTACTCTGCATAAATCTCGTGTGTGTCTGAAATGAAGTACTTGCATTGAAGTGTATACTAACAACTTTTTTTCCTTGTCCGGTGACTAAAGCTACATCAACAGCGCTTCCTACGACCCAGGAATTACAACAAATGCAGGAGACCATCATCACCGAGGCGACCACCACGACCACGGCCATGCCTATTGAAGTAACACAGAGGAGCTCACTTTCTTTTGATGAGTAGATGATGAATGAGCTCCTAGGCCGACAGAGCGACCCTTCGCGGACTTACCGTTCGTCCTTAGTGGATTTCCGCCTGCCTCTAGTGCTTCGACACAAACCGCTGCTGCCTCCAGTGAAGCCCGCGTTACTCGTGAAGCAGAGATACTGGCTGAAATCAATGCGGAGATGGAGGCAGTGGCTCATGGCGGTAGTTCTGAGGGTCGATTGACGGCACCTAGCCCAACTCTAGTTAGAATGATATCACCCGGGGGTACACTTATTGATACTAGTGTGTCTATTCCGCCCCTGGTCGTAGATCCAGTTCCTCCGACTCCTCCTGCACAAAGCATCCCTTTAGACTCAAATTCGGAGGAGGAAATTGATATTATGCCTCCGTCTGGGGATTCCCCACCTAAAGGGGAAAGCACGAAACGAAGGATCGTTAGTGGTGACGGCGGTTCCAGGCCGAAGAAGAAGCCACGGAAGAAGAAGGAATAGATAGGCTCCTTAGGCATATTTTTTGGGTAGACAAGAGATTACTTTTGCTTTTATAGGTTGGGTATAGACGCGGATTCGGCCCCCGCTAGAAGGCATTTTTTGGTAGAACTTGTACATGAATCTTTACTTTCAGTTAGTTGAAATGAAACTTTATTTTTTATTCGCTTCAACTGTTCTTCCTGTCTCTTATGCTTAAGTGTTTTAACGTTCAAATCTTAGTTTGGTATGCTTGTGGAGTATCAGTTCTGGAGTTGAATTTGTTTCACACACCAAGTCTGAAAATTGTGAACACAAGCCGTGACTCGAGATTAAGTTGGACTTTCGATGTCGTATTGCTCCAGTCAGTGATTTACACTTAAGCCCTCCCAGTTTGGGGAACCATTTGCAATGATCGGCTAGCGATCGCAGTTATCTATACTTTCTGAGCTTAACATCGTCAAATTGATGTAGAAACAAGTGAAGGACGAGCGGTTGAACCACGCTTGTTCACTTGTAATAATCACATCCACACTCCGGGGATCGGTATTTGTATTTTGGCGGTCAATCGTGCCTATTAAAATTTTTTAGCACATGTCCACACTCTGGGACTTAGATTAATTTTTTGAGTGGTCGTCCGCACCCAAGTTATATTTATACTCTATCCACACTCTGGGGACTCATGGTTATCTACAATCGACAATCGGCCCCGCACTCTAGGAATTCGAAAACTATCGACGTTTGAAATCCGGCTCGCATTCTGGAAACCTGGACTTAGTATTTCATACTCCAATTCACACTCTGGGAATTTAGAGTTAGCATTTACGTTCTGGTTCGCACTCGGGGAACTTGGAGTGATGTTTATACTCTAATTCGCACTCTGGTAATTCAGAGTTAATGTTTATACTCCGGTTCGCACTCTGAGTACCTAGAGTCGATGTTTATACTCCAATTCGCACTTTGGAAATTGGGAGTTGGTCGATAGAGGGTCAGTCACATCTGTTTAGGCTCTTTAGGAGTTCATTCACACTCTGGGAATGATGGATTCATCGGGATCGTGAATGGTCGGCTCACATTCACCCCAAGTAAACAAGCGAGGTCGTTAGATGGACGGGTCCATCCTCCTCTAACTTGGTTAGGACACGGTCGAAGTCGTTAGGCAGATGGGTCTACCCTCTCCGAAACCGTATTTTAGGATTTTTATGCTCCAGCTCGCACTCTGGGAGTTTGGATTTGTTTTAAGGATCGTCGTGTATAAATCCTTTTTGATTTTAGCGTAGTGACTTGGCCCTGAGCTCGGGTTTCATTTAGTGAGTGACCGGTCATATCACAGTCACTCCCTAGTTGAATAAATTCCACCGCACGATGGAACTTAGCTCTCCGTGTACTGTGATGTCGTACGTCATATTCAATAAATCACAGCTCTGGCTCGAAGAGATGGCATTTTATTGCTGAAATGAGAAAATATGGCAAAGTCAATTGCCTTATTACATATTCACATTTCGAAATGCAGAAAAAAATTGCAAATAAAAGAGTGAATCAAATAAATAAAGCCTGTCATATATAGTAGCGACAGAGGCTTTCACTATTCCAAGCTCTCGGCAAAGTAAGACCGTCAATGGTCGATAACTTGAACGTGCCATCTCCAAGTTTTTGGGCAATCACATACGGTCCTTCCCAATTTGGCTTCATGTGTGAAGGAACCGGATAGACGCTTTTCAGAACGAGATCGCCAAGTTCAAAGGTCCATGGCCGAACCTTTGCATTATACAGTCGGGCGACTCGACTTCAATATGCGGCTGCCCTCAAATCAGCCTCTTCCTGTTTCTCATCCAGCAAATCCAAAGAATCAGCATGTAATAAGGCATTAGTTTTTGGGTCATAATAAGTCACGCAATGAGAAGGTACTTCCATCTCAACTGGAATAACGGCTTCTGAACCGTAAGATGGAGAAAATGGAGTGTGCCCGGTAGCGGACTTGTGGGTCGTTCGACAAGCCCATAAGGCCATAGGAAGTTCATCAACCAACTTGCCCCAGGCCTTTCTTCATAATAGATTTGATAACCTTGTTAACTGGTTCAACTTGGCCATTCGCTTGAGGGTGAGCAACTACAGAGAATTTCTTGTGGATATGGAATCGTTGACAGAAACTCTTGAATTCAACACTGTCGAACTGGGCTCCGTTATCAGTGACAATGGTATGCGAGAGACCAAATCGGCAGATAATGTTGCGGACTACGAAGTTGATTACTTTCTTCATCGTGATCGTTACAAGGGGTTCAGCTTCAGCCCACTTGGTAAAACAGTCAACTGCGACGATGGCATACTTCGCTCCACCTTTGGCCAAGGGTAGAGTTCCAATAATATCGATGCCTCATACTGCAAACGGCCACGGGCTGACCATTTGGGTTATCTCGGTAGGTGGGGCTCTAGGAATTCGAGCGTGTTTCTGGCATTTATCGCATTTCCTAGCATAGTCTCCTGCATCACGGTTCACGGTGGGCCAGTAATACCCGTATCGGAGTACTTTCTTAGTGAGAGCTGCCCTCCGGTGTGATCGCCACATTCCCCTTCGTGTACGTCGTGTAACACTCGTTTAATCTCATCGTGTGCAATACATCAAAGGAGAGGAACAGAATATCCTCTTCTATACATGACACCATTCCGGATTGTGAACCACGAGGCTTTTCGAAGAATCTGTCTTCTTTCACTCCTACGCTCAGGCAGTGTTCCATGCTCGATGTAATTCCGGTACGGAGTCATCCATGATTCCCTTCCGGTAGTAGCCTTAAATACGGAGTCGGTCTCCATTTGATCAATGCTTGGCGAGGATAAAGTTTCAACAGGAACGAGCCCCATCTGCTGCGCTTCGCCTGTACTTGCTAATTTTGCCAATGAATAAGCCTTCTGATTGCGCTCGCGGGATATGTAGAAGATGGCATAATAATCAAATTGGACAAGCACTTCCTGGACCTGAGTTAGATAAGAGGCTAGTCTTCGATCCTTGGCCCGATATTCACCTCGAACCTGGCATATGACTAATTGAGAATCACAGTAAACTTCCACAGCAACAATTCTCAGATCACGGGCTAGCTTCAATCCAGTAAGCAAGGCTTCATATTCAGCCTCATTATTGGTTGCTCGAAACTCAAACTTTAAGGCATAGCATATGGATCGGCCCTCGGGGGTTTCAAGTACTACTCCAGAACCCGAGCACCGATCGTTGGATGCACCATTGGTATGCAGCTTCCAGATGTATTCGGGAGATTTACTGGTTTCGGGCAAGTCCTCTAGAACGGTAAATTCAGCTATGAAATCTGCTAAGACTTGGCCTTGAATAGCTCTCCTTGGAGTATAAGTGATATCAAATTGACTCAGTTCGATATTCCACTTGAGTAACCTACCAGACGTCTCAGGCCGCGTAAGGACCCGTCGTAACGACTGATCGATGTACACTGTAACATGATGAGCTTGAAAATATGGACGGAGCTTCCTCGAGGCAATGACTATACAGTAAGCCAATTTCTCTAGCTTCAGATAGTTTCTTTCAGCTCCGGTTAGCCGTCTGCTAACATAATAAACCGGTTTTTTCACTCGGTTTACCTCCCGAACTAAGGCAACACTGATTGCATTCTCTGATACCACCAAGTAAAGATATAATTGCTCGTGGTCGATGGGCTTCGACAAAATTGGTGGCGTATAGAGATGTTGAACCAGTGCTTTGAATGCATCTTCACATTCGGTGGTCCATTCAAAGTTCCGCTTTCCTTTTCGGATCAAATCGAAGAAGGGGATGCATTTGTCGGTGGATTTTGAAATGAACCTGCTCAGGGCTGCTACCTTCCCGTTGAGACTCTGGACCTGCTTTATTGTTCTCGGAGTTCGTAAATTTCTGATGGCCCAGATCTTTTCGGAGTTTGCTTCTATTCCTCGAGCGTTGACAATGAACCCAAGGAACTTTCCAGATGCGACTCCAAAATGACATTTCAGTGGATTAAGCTTCATCATGTACTCTCAAAGAATGTTGAACATTGATTCCAGGTCTCTGACGTGATAAGTGGAGAAACGTGACTAAACCAGCATGTCGTCCACATATACTTCCATGGTTTTTCCGATTTGGTTGGCGAACATCCGATTGACTAGGCGTTGATATGTTGCTCCAGCATTCTTGAGCCCAAAAGGCGTGACTCGGTAACAGTAGTCGTAGATCGGTTACAAAGCGGGTGTGTTCTTGGTCAGGTAAATGCATGGGTATTTGGTTGTAACCGGAATAAGCATCTATAAAAGATAGCAATTCATGTCCAGCCGTTGAATCTACAAGTTGGTCAATTCGAGAAAGTGGAAAACTGTCCTTTGGGCAGGCTTTGTTTAGATCAGAATAATCAACACACGTCGTCTTTTCCCATTCGGCTTTCGAACAAGTACAGGGTTCGATAAGCACTTCGGGTATAGAGCATCTCGAATGAACCCATTTGTTTTCAGCTTGTTGACTTCTTCCTTAAGGGCAGCAGATCTCTCTGGATCCATACCGCGTCTTTTCTGTTTGACCGGAATACACCGCGGGTCAACATTAAGAGTGTCGCTCGCGATGTCCGGCGAGATCCCACACATATCAGAGTGCGTCCAGGCGAATACGTCGAGATTCGTCCGGAGAAATTCCACCAATTCCTGTTGCGCCTGTTAGCTTAACTGAGACCCAATCTTTAACATCCTTGAATCATCTTCATTATCATCGATCGGAACATCGATCGTCAAATCGGCCGAGGAAGCTTGACTTTCTACAGATTCATCTTTACTTCCCGTGCCCCCGGATCAAGATCCCTCAGGAATTGGTTGGGGTGCCTAGGCCTTGGCCCAGGAACCAATTGTCAATTGTTGGCGAAACGGACGCAGGGAGATTCCTCTACGCCCTTTCCCTTCTCTCTTCGCTGCGCCTCGCGCAGCTCAGCAACATAACAGGCTCTCCCAGCAGCCTGATCTCCTTGAATGACTCCGATCCCTCGATCGGTGGGGAATTTCAAAGTCAGACACCATGGGGCAATAGCTGCCCTGAATTCAGCAAGGGCCAGTCGGCCCAAAAAAGCGTTGTAGGGAGAGTTAATATCTAACACAACAAATTGCAACATCCGGACTCTCCGGCGCTCCCCAACTCCCAATTCCACTAGCAACTCTACCACTCCAGTGGGTATATTAGCACTTCCATCGAAGCCGTGGATTCTAGAGTGGCAAGGTTTTTAAATCCTTGGCTTCCATTTTCATCAGATCGTACGCTCTTTTAAATAAAATATATACAGAACTCTCACTGTCCACCAGGATCCTCTTCATCCAAGCAGGACCAACCTGGGTAGATATGACTAGTGGGTCAATAGTGGGAGCTTCGACCTTATCAGCGTCCCGGCTTCTGAATATGATGTCATCCGTCATTGTTCTCTGCTATTTGGCCGAATCCCCTTCATCAAAACTACTACAACACTCAAAGTCTGCATGCCTGATAGAGCTGGCATATGACTCCATTTCCCTCCAGCTTTGGTCTGCTGGATGAGGACCACCACTAACTATGTTTATGACCAACCTTCCGCCCGTACGAGCGGGTTCCTCCTGTCTTTCCTGATTCTGAGCACGATTTTGGTTTGATGGGCCCGCACCTCCAGACTACGGCGCCAGCACGAACTGATCTTTCTCTCCCTGATCAATTTTTCAATGAGGTCCTGTAAATGACGGCACTCGTTTGTATTGTGACCATAGCTTTCTTGAAACCTACAGAACTTTCATGTCTGAATTTGCCTCTCCGATGATGGTTTCGAAGCAGGCTTCTTATACTGCATGCCATTGCAGGTTTGCAGATACACGTTCTTTAGCGATGTATTCAGGGGGGTGTAATTGCCAAACATTGGTGCCCTACGTCGCAGGCCACGATTCTGGTCTCGTTTCTTATTCTGATTATCATTGTTTCTCGGCTGGGATTGTTTGTTCTGTATATTCTGCTGAATCTTCCTAGAACTCTCACCGGACTGTTTTACTGCCACATTGCTTTGAATCCCTTCACTACTGGGCCCCACGTCCTCCTGCTTCCTAGACGGTTTCGAGTCCTCTCGCCTTAAGAATTGGGCAGCTTTGGAGTAGAAACGGTCCAACGACGCGGGAGGCTTCCCCGTTAACCAATTTCCAAACTCAGAGTCGGGGTCAATTCCCTTAGTCGGTGCCATTAAGATCGAGTTGTCATTAGGGTTACTTATCTCTACACATGCAGCATGGAACCTCTCCAAGTAGCGTCTAAGCATCTTCCCGGAAGCTTGAGTGACGCTAGATAAAGTATTAACATCCTTAGGCCTAGCAACGTGCATATGAAACTGTTCTACAAACTTCGTGGCCATTTGATCAAAGCAAGAAACGGATCGGGGCGGCAATCGCGTAAACCACATGGTGGCAATGCCCCCCAAAGAGATAGGAAAGCTACGACACTTCACAGCGTCATCCGCTCTTGCAGCGTTCATCAGCCACTCATACTTTAGGATGTGCTGATTTTGGTCTGAATTCCCTTCATAAACTGGCAGAGCGGGCATTCTGAACCATCGAGGAGGTTCGGCATAGAGTATGTCATCCGTAAAAGGGGTGTGACTATGGGAGATTCCCCAGTCGTCGTTAGAAAGACCCTGACTTTCGCGGATCATTTGCCATATCATAGCTGGGAGGTCCGGCATCTGGACATTCTACGTGGGTTGAGCCAAGGTGTGGTCGGGCTCCACAGCGCGAGTTTGGACCGAGCGCTATCAACGGTCCACGTCTCACCTCCTTGGCTCGTAGTCTTTAGGGACATACGGTTCAGGAGTACGTCCACGCTGATGTTGGTTTAGATCGGGCTGATTTCGGGCGTCAACCCTTGGTTCTGCAGCGACGGTTGAGGTAAGGTTGTCCGTGGTGTAGTGCGGAACCGTGCCTCCCCGAGATGAGGGTCCAGTATGGAAGCTGGCCGAGGAGCCAACCCTCAACTGTGCAATAGTCAACGTAGGTTGATGTCCAGCAACTTGCTCATAACTTCCGTCCAATCGGAGACGGGTGGACATATGGTTGTACCAAACGAAGCCAAACTCTCAGTAGAGGAGTTAGAAGCGTGATCCCTCCTGAATCTTCTACGCCTTTGGCGGTTCAATTGGTCAGTCAGCTCTGCGTTAGCGCGCAACTTTTCTGTTAGCTGCTGACGACTTTGTGTCAGTTCCTGGAGAAACAACTGAATTCTTGCTTGGTAACCGGGCCCGAAGGATCTGAGGGTCCGGTAGCATTTTGGTTGGTTGGAGGCAACTGCGCGGGATTTTGTCTATCCCGGCCTTCTTGATCAGCAACATTGGAGGTGGTCCTTGTGCTTACCATCTTGAGGGATGCACTCCTTTCCTAGACTTTATGCAAATCTGAATAGAATGGAAGGAATCTGGGTTAGAGATCTGGATCTTCCTCTTAGATTTATGCAATCTGGTATCGACGATAGATCCAAAGATCAAGAGAATATCTGGGTTGAGTTCTCAGTGAAAGCACCAAAGTGTTTGTACCTAAAATGGACACAACACTCTTCGGAAGTTTTTGAAGAGATAAAAGTGAAGAATATAAACTTAAAAGGTAGATTATCTAACAAAAACTCCAAAATCTGATAAGTAAATGCAAAGACACAAACAATTTAGAGTGGTTCGGCGTGTTGCCTACGTCCACTATGAAGTTTTTATGGCTTTATTGATTCTCTCTCAACGATTACACTTGATTACAGCGAACAACAATGAATTACAACTGGAAGTTCGAGTACAATAGCAAGATTAGGATGCAAAGCTTGATCCGGCAGAGTCTGGGCGCTTGAGAATCAAAAGATCTTTTTTCTATAGGCTCTGGGGCCCTATTTATAGGCATAGGAGGCTGATATTTCGCTCAAACTTCGGGAGACTCCTTCTAGCACGTGAGTGGGCCCACGTGATCGATCCCGGGAAGTTTCGACTCGATCTGTGATCGATACGAACTCAATTCGCATCGATCAAGATGATGTCCAATGGAGTTGAAACTTGGTGAGGACAATCAATGGCTTGTACGTAATCTTCTGTGAAAATTTCATAGCATTTGGACTTGTGGAGCTCGAGTTATGATCGATACGAGATAGATTTCTCTGATTGGCTGTCTGGTTCGAATCCATGGCTTTGAATCGGTTCTCTTCGAATCGATAAGGCACGTGACCACGCGGCGACGTGGCACGCACTCCTTTCTTTGATCCCCCTTTTGCTCCGAGTTGACCGTGTCGCATCCATGAACTTCGCCACGTTTGTATCAATGACCGTTACATAGCTCGCATCGATCAACAATGTGCACTTCGTATCGATTTACAGTTTTCTCATTTCGAAACGTGGGAAGTGGCTCATCTCGTATCGATGGAAGTAGTGGAGTTCGTATCGATGGAAGTCGCCTTCACTCGATGGATACGAACAAGTGACATTGGTGGTAGATACGAACTAAGGCCACCCGATGGATTCGAACAAGATCCTTCCCGATGGATACGAATTAGACATTGAACGACCAATACGAAGCATACTACTCATCGATGGATACGAAACCGGTCGATACGAACTAAGGCTCGTGGATGGATACGGAACCGATCGATTTGAACTGGGGCCTATCGATGGATGCGAAGTGGTGTCGTTCGATCGATGCGAATGTGATCGATTCGAATGGATGTCGATCAATGGATACGAAAACAGGGTTACCTTCTCCAACTTGCATCGATCATACATTGAGCATATGGACTCGGATTGACTTGAAATTTGGAACGCAAGCTTCCATGGCTTCGCTTTTTGTGACTTGTCAATTATAGCCTGATCCGGACTCGGACAAAATTCATCGACATCCGTAACGAACCTCCGCATGTTCGATACCCAAGACGTGTGATCCTTGGTTTTCAATCAGTTCCTTGTTACCTCGGCCTTGCCAAAAGGCGGGATAACAATACTGTTATAAGTATTATCATATATGGATTCTTAGTAAAGATAGTTAGTAATTAAGGGCTAAGTTTTACTTTCAGAATTAAGTGTTGATTATTTATGATAACACTATCATTATAATCACATGTCATATAGTATTAGATTAAGGGGGAGTTGTATAGATTTAAACTTTGTTTTTGTTGATGACAAAGGGGGAGAAGTATAAAATAGGATAGTTAGGCATAGATTAAGGGGGAGTTATTAGTTTTAGGGGGAGTATTTTATAAACAAAGGTTGTCATCATCAAAAAGGGGAAGATTGTTAGTCCTTGAGAAGTTGGTTTTGATGACAACCTTAGAATAAGATTATAAAATATAAATAATAACATTATTGTTTAGACATATATGTATATAAAGGATATATACAGGTACCAAAGAATGAAGACTGTACAGTATAGAGATTCAAGAACTGATAAACTCAAGATCGAAGATATCAAGATTCAAGACTCATGAGTATCAAGATTATCAAGAGTTCATGGTTTCAATATAAGTAATTTAGTTAGAAATTTTGCTAAACTCCTAAAAAAGCACTGATATCTTAAAATCCATTTTATTCGTGGAATGGAATCCAATTCGAGCATGTTAAAGGGGTGGAACCCTAAGTATGATGGAACCTACGAAAAATCTAGTCGAACATTGTTTCGTATCCACTAACTTTTATTCAAATGTTTTACAAAATTATATCTTGTTTTCAAAATTATTTCAAAATCTCCCTTTTTAAATCAAAAACATCTATCCTGGTTTTAAAATACTTTTAGCCTTAAAATAATCTTTATATATCAAATTATCCTTGGTTTTAAACTATCTTTTAAATTATAATATATTTAACTTTTAATATTTATACTTAGATTTAAATATAAAATTATAGTAAAATTTTATATATACCAAAATATTATTCTCTATACTTATTTATGTATTTTAACTATGGTTAAGTATATTTATAAAGTTTAAAATAGTTTTAATACAAGATAGAAGTTATTTTTCAAAGAAAAACAAATTACCAAAAATAACTTAGGCCTGTCGACAACCCCAAAGAACCCTTGTCGTCAAGGTGACAGTTTATTTCAAAAGTTTGAATTTCAAAGGAAGTGTCTATTCATCATATCCTTTCACGAATGGACATGGCATTGTTCTACTATAAATAGGGGGTTGTTTTAAACGAATTTATATTCATATATATTCTCTGATTTCACTCCTTTTCATCATCCACATTTCTTTATATACATTTTTACCATTACTCTGCCGAAATCACCATTGAATCTAACTAGATCATCTCTGGTTTGATTCTCTATCACTATGTCAACAAGATCCCAGTGCTATTCAGAGTTATAGACTTCTTTGTAATCAATCGAGCGAGAAAAGGTGTGATTGTCGCCTGGAAAATCAATCGGGTGAACTTGTTTCCCGTAAAATCAAGTATCTCTATCCAAAGGATTGTGAATCTGGAGCGGTGCACTTCGTGGCCTTGAAATCGATGTGTAATTGTAAGAATTGATTTTGAAAGGAAATCCGTACTTGTGTTGCGGGACTGGATGTAGGGTACCTCAGAACCAGTAAAAAATTCAGTGTGTTCTTTCCATTATTGCTTTTACTTTATATCTGCATCTGTGTTTGATTCTGCAATCATATCTGTGTCTGAATATTGCATACATTTGTGTTCAAATTAATATAAACTCAAAAAGAATTAGTAATTCCTTTAAACACTATTCACCCCCTCTCTAGTGTTAATTCTAGCCTTAAGATCCGTAATCCGCATTTCCCACAATTTCTATTAAATAATGATAATAATTTAAAATTATCACTTCCTAACAACCAATCAACCATATATAATTATAATAATTTTCGAAAAACCATTTCTTTCCTATACAAAAATAATTTTGGGCAAAATTACTTCATTTACCCTATTTTAAAACAATATCGGGTCTAATTGTTCTGTACAAGTGTTTAAAGATCCCTATCAATAACGTTAATTACTCGTATTGACCAGAATCCATAAGCCGCTCAACAAACCAATCAACACAATATAAAACAATTTTTATATTCACTAACAAATACGCGCTCATATCTACTAATACATTCAACTTCTAATGAGTAATCCCCACCAGAGCCAAGGTCCTCGCTTAACCTTCAGCTCTAATACCAACTGCAACGACCCGATTTTTCGACGCCTGAATATCGACATCAATACATCCACTGTATTAAATGCCAAACAATCGAATGCCGGAAAAACAAACCGTAAGAGAAAGAAGAAGGAGATAGAAGAAGAAAATAGAAAACAATATCAGAATCTCACAATCGCAGCGGGATAACATATAATAGATAACGACGGATTTTTATTACAAAAGAATATGTAACTGTTTATACATTACATTATCAGAGTACAACACAATTCAGGATAGTTATAATAACTTGTCCGCCCAAAGCTGAATATACAGCTTACATTGCACAGCGGAATATACATTAAGTACGAGTGCTACGTCTCGCCATCCAGCTCGTCTATTGAGCTCCAAAGTCGTCCATCCAGAATCTATATCTATATTACTCAGTCTGACCCGAGCAATATAATAAAACAATACTCGAGTCAGTCTGAAAAACAAGCGTGAGAAAACACGCTTAATTGGACTATTAAAGTTTCCAAAATCCTTTGAAATCAAAGGTATCTCGTAAGACCACGCCACAAATAAACATGTCGGGTATTTACCTTACGATAGCCAAAACAATTCTTATCAAATCCTCTTATATTATAGTAATGTCTATATACAAATACTTATTCCAATAGCTGAAATTATTACATTATTAAATTCCAGCAATCTAGGTTCTACAATCAAAACCGTAAAAGGCACATAGGGAGAATGAATTTCCAACAATGACAGGGCTACTGGCGCAACGTCCGTCACAGTACGTGGTCTAGATCAACGTACCGAGGATCCACCCTGATCTCATGCTACATAAGATCGAAGCTACCCCTTAATGGACAGTCTGAATAAGATCACCCCGCGGTTGGAATCAGCAACCGTCCACACAGCCGAAATAAAAAGGAACATCTATACAGGGATAACCTTACCCTAATTGGTTGTTAGCCACTTAGCCTTGCATGCACCTCTTCTGTTTTACTCATTCCCGGTTGATGAGGCTCGAGGCTATGCGTTACCTTTTTAGCACACATTCACTTAGAATGCTCATCGTCCTCCTGACGATGTTCTGATAGCATTCATCCATACAAGTCCGTTCCGGGTCCAAACGGAACCGAAGGCACTACTACTACATCCATTTTGGAGCCACCCTCAGGATTAGTAGCGATTAGCCCTTGCACTTCACTGCTCCATCTTTGACTCCAAGCTCTTGTCTTCCTCACGAAAACGTTCAAACCGAATCGAAATGGTTTTCGGGAAATTAATCCCAATCTCGATCTCTTCAAAACGATCAGCGCATTAGCCAATATTGATAGTTGGTTACTTAACTATCATATAACATCCACAAACAACCATCAAGCCTTAATAATTTCCTAAATTATTTATTTATTTCAAAATATCTTCGCAAGATATATTTCCACACTTCAACCCTTTGAAAATAGTTTTCAAATCACCTTTTCTCTCGCGGAATAAATTTCCACACAATTGTTTTATTTCCACTGAAAATCACCAAGTTTTAATACTTCAGATTTTTAAATAATTTAAATCACTCTATCCAAAAATATATACTTTAAAACATTAAAATAAAAACTACTTAAAAGACATTATTCAAGTAATAGTTATGAAATTCCATAAAAAATTTCAAGTAGAACATAGCCAAAACTATCTTGAAAATAAAAGTTATTTATATATAAAGTATAAATATTTAGTAACTATCTTTTAAATCATAATACTAGTTAAACCTTTAAGATAATAACTACTATAACTAAATTAATAAATATTTACTTTAAAATCTTAAAACAATTTAAATAATAAACTTCTCAAAGAAAACATTCTTCTTTAAAAAATTAAAAACATCTAATTTATACTTAAAAATCTTTATTTGAAAATACACTTGGCTTTTCAAGAAATTTCGCTTTCCATTCCAATATAGTCGTCTAATCATTTATAAATCCTTCTTGATTTATTTCCAGTTAAATTTACGTCTCAATCCCGTAAATTTTTCTTTCCACCTTTAAAATAAAACCACTATTTATTTTTAAAACAAATTACCCATTCCTTTATAAATTCCCACTGTGAATTTATACTTTCAAATATCCACTGATATCTAATTTCAATTTATAAACCCAATTTATAAATTTCATAGTCTCATTCTCCTTTTAAAACACAGTTTCATATACTAAATCGATTTCCAAATCGATTTCCAAAATTTATCCCATTTTTTAAAATAAATTCCTTTACTTACTCAATTTATTCCCAAACCCATTAATTCCATATTTACCTCTATATTTATGATTTAAAATCCTATTTTAGACTGAAATATCCACTTCATGCTTCTTTCAACATTCTACCCTTTTATTTCTTCCCAAACACTTAAATCTTAAATTTCGAAAATAAAATCCTTTGAATTTTTAGACAATATCACTCCAAAATTCTTTATTTTCATTTAAAATCTCTATCTTCATTTCGATACTCAGAATTTATTTATAGAATTTAAAAAAAATCAAACTTTTATACTTTTCAAATTCAATCTTTAATTTACCCAAATTCACTATAATTATTTTAATTAGAAATTTCCCTTTTTATTCCCTTTAGAAAAATCCAAACTTATGTATTTTTCATTTTCTCGAAATCATATTCAGCCAAGCCATAGCATTCAATAGTTTCAATTTCCAGTATAATCAATATAATACATCACAGACTATGTGACGCCCCACCTCTATACCCACGCTAGCCAAGAACATTACGGTGAATGATGTCAACTAGCACGGAGAATAAGGCTGTTGAGGAGCGACCATCCGTGTAATTTCTTTGCGCGAGCATCGATATGTCAGATAGTATAACATACATTTCTTTATCAAGAGGGAAATCCGACATACCGACACAAACTCAAAGCTACTACATAGTGGCTATAATATCTTCGGAAACAAATATAGAAATAAACATAACATAAATAAGTCACCGGCAATTCATATCACAAAGGCGGAATAAGATATGAATATTACACATAAAAGTGTACATCAGAGTAGTGGTCTAAAGAGATCCACAATATCACAAAAGAATAGTTACATGAACTACACAAAAGAATAAGTATACATTATGGAGTATGTATCTCAAATGTATACAACAAAAACTACTAATCTAAGTAGTAAGCCAAAAGTCAGAGAAATCAATCCCAAGAGAGAAGTCAAGCAGAAGCACCTGTAACATCTCGGTCTGACCCGAGTATTATTTAATAAGAAAATAATAAACGGATCAGTCTAACCATAAATATAAGATGAAACGATATAGAATAAGAGATATGAATAAACACATAATAATCACAATGCCAAGCTGTGATATATAAGCAGTTGAAAATCATCAAGGGATTATTAAATGTCACAAAATCTACACAAGAATCAAAGGAAATGTCATACTCCATATTTCGTTCATCAAACCACAAATATTGACGATTATATCAAAGTCAATCACAAAAGTCAATGACACACAAATTCACCAATGCACAAATATTGACAATACATATCAAGGGAAATCACGAAAATTGGTGAAGCACAAATTTTAGAAATCATCTCAAGAAATCCAGTCAATGACACACAAATTCACCTACGCACAAGAATTGATAAATCATATCAATAGAAATCACAAAAATAGGTGAAGAAGAAAATTCCAGAATTCGACACACGAAATCCAGAAATCACACAAAATAAGGGGGGAGGCCTATCACTTGAACGGGAGCATGAAAACTCACCAACAGCTGTAACACACGAACGAGAAGCTATCTCATGGTAGCTAGCCATTAATTTGACACACGAATGGTCCGAAGACCTGACACACGAATGGTCCGAAGACCGTGGGTTGCTACCCCACCAATTTGAGTCGAAACTCCACAAAATGGGGTTTAGTCTCCCTTACAGACAAAGAGACATCGCACATTGCTAGTCTAAATCACAAAAATGATCGTCATGATCATCGAGAAGTGTCAATTACACTAAGCTAGTAAGTATAAAAGTTTAGCTTCATGTCTCATAACCACTTGGTTAACTTAAATATTTACGAACAAACTGTAGATCTTCACTAGAAAATTGTCACAAGAGTTTCAATCGAACAAGTCCAAAAATTAACCAACGAAGTAAACGCAAGCGTTTCATACCACTCGTTTTACTAAGCCGTTTAATTAGATTTCTCATACGAGTGAGGTAAAGGTTTGTATATACTAATAGATTGGAAAACGGTTTTATAAACGAATTTGGTATTAAAATAGTATTGAAATCGTTTGAGGAAAGAGTTTTGATATTTACTACTAGTATAGAAAACCTTTATATTTTTGAAGTGACAAATCACAAACATGATTGTAGAAACAATCAATCACAAAATTCACATTCAAAGACGTGAATGAAAATCCAAAGAAATCGATAATGTATCCATCGAAATGGATATTCAAAAATCCCTATAAAAAAAGGAGTCATCAAAGTCATAATAATTGATAACAATAAATAGGAAACAACACGAATCGATTTAAGTTGGAATTTCAAGCAACAAGGTGAAGTAGGCAAAAATCATCAGGTCGGTCGGCCGGCATACAGTGCTCGGTCGACCGAACCTTGTTTTGAAAAACTCCCCGGGCATCAGGTCGGTCGACCAAACCAGGGGGTCGGTCGGCCAAACCAGAAACAGAGAAGTGCCCTGCACTTTTATTAGCAGGTCGGTCGACTGGACCAGGGGGGTCGGTCGGCCGAAGCTGATGCTCTGCAATTTTTATGCCCATAAATTGATGTGCAACCTCCATCAATTCGCAACCGAACGAGCACGGACGCAAGGGAATTATGCCTAACGGCTATCCGGCCCTATTGGCTCCTCGATGCATCACCAAAAACACATTTGATCCTCAAAGCTATGATTTTTAAGGATATGGCTTTCAAACACTAAAATTGGATTATTCTCAAAAGCAATCCAAATCCAAAGCAATTACACAAGAATAAGTGTTAGGAATTCATACCTAACAATCAAAGATAATTCATAGACTTAGATGTGAGATTAAAAATCTCACCTTTTCACAAAATCAAACAAGAAGAAGCTTGAAAGCAAATGGAGAATCAACCTCTCTCCAACACAACCCAATTGAGCTTGAATCTAAGCTCAAAACAAGAACATTCCCAAAATTAGGTTTAGGAATTTCTGAAATAGGTAAGAGAATAAGTTGGAGAAGAAGAAGAGAAGCTTACCAATGGGTTCTTCTTGAGTTTGAATGCAAGGAATTTGAAGTTGCAAAAGGAACTAGGGTTTTGGAGTTTTAATTTCCAATCTCTCCCACCATTAATGCTCTAAAAACTGAAATGAGAAGAGAATGAGGGTGAATGGGGAAGAGTGGCTCAGATTTGAGCATAAGTTAAACATAGGGCTGAGCCCAAAACCAAACCCAAAGTGAAAAGTAGCAAAAATCAACTTTCTCCAAACATATCGAAGCTTATACTCAAAAAGTTCGCAAACAGCATATTAAACTCAATGGGAGTGGTCCCGAGTCCTAATTCGACCGTATGCAAAAAGTAGCTTTTCGGACTAAAATCCGACTAACGATAAAATATTTAAATATAAAATCGATAAATATGCGGGTTGTTACAGACTCTCCTCCTTAAAGAAATTGCGTCCTCGCAATATTTTAAGAAGAAGATATATAGTAACAACCATAAAAGCATATTCAACACAAAAGAGGTTTGAAATAAGAAGTTCACCTCAAAGAGCACGAGAAAGTAAGTCCGGATGTGTTCGCTCGATGTACTCTCTAGATTCCCAAGAACAATCCTTAGGATTTGAAGACCATTGAACTTTAACAAGCGGAACATCTTTATTTCGAAGTCGTTTGACTTCCGAAGCAATGATACGAATAGGATGTTGCTCATAAGTTAAATTAGGCGAAACTTCAATCTGTTCCACAACACCGGGCTCAAGGACAGAATCGGAATCTCGAAGGCACTTCCGTAATTGAGAAACGTGAAACACGTCATGAATAGCAGAAAATTGAGCCGGTAATAAAAGGCGATAAGCCATGGAACCAATACGTTCGGTGATAGGAAATGGCCCAATGTATCGAGGCGCTAGTTTTCCCGATCGACTGAAACGTACAACACCTTTCATAGGTGAAACACGAATGAACACAAGATCTCCCACAAAAAATTCTAACTTCCTTCTTCGGTTATCGGCATAGGATTTTTGTCTACTCTGGGCTTCTTTCATCCTATGTCGAATAAGTTCAATCTTTTCTGTGGAATCACGAATAAAATCTGAACCTAAAACCAGCTTCTCACCGGTCTCAAGCCAACAAGAAGGAGATCGGCATGGCCTTCCGTAGAGTGCCTCAAAAGGTGCCATACCAATACTAGATTGGAAGCTATTATTATAGAAAAATTCAACAAGTGAAATATGATCTTCCCAACTTCCACCAAAATCAAGAACACAAGCACGAAGAAGATCTTCAAGAGTTTGATTCACACGCTCGGTTTGTCCATCGGACTGAGGATGATAAGCGGTGCTAAAATTAAGCTTCGTTCCCAAAGCTTTTTGAAGACTCTTCCAAAATCCACTAGTAAACAATGGATCACGATCACTAACAATAGAAGTAGGAACTCCATGCAATTTAACAATCTCTTTGATAAAGAGCTTGGCCAAAAGAGGAACGGTTCGGTTAGACCGAACGGGAATAAAATGGGCGGATTTAGTAAGTCTATCAACGATCACCCACAAGCTATCATGACCCGAACGAGAACGGGGAAGGCCATCTATAAAATCCATGGAAATTTGATCCCACTTCCAAACTGGAATTTCTAAAGGTTGCAATAACCCACCGGGCCTTTGATGTTCGGCCTTAACGAGTTGGCAAGTCATGCAACGCTTAACGAAGTTAGCGATGTCAAATTTCATTCCCTCCCAATAATAAAGTCGCTTCATATCCGCGTACATTTTACTACTACCGGGATCAATGGTAAACCTAGAATGATGAGAATCTTCTAAAATATCTTTACGAAGATCTCTAATATTTGGTATGATAAGTCTACCAAATCTCCGAATGCCGCCACGAGAATCGATATCAAAGTCTTTTAAACCTTCAATATCAATTTTATCCTTAATATTTTGGCCAAGAAGAGCCAATTCGGGACCAGCCTTTGAGCTTCAAGAATGCGGTCTAAGAGAGAAGGGCGAGCCTCAAGGCTACATAAAACAAATGATGAGCATAAATCGGATACGTGGTCTCGAATCTCACAAGTGGATAAGGTCTCGAGATCGTTCCATTCGGATATCATCATAGAAACAACAGCTTGTTGTTGACGGCTAAGAGCATCGGCGACACGATTACCCTTACCGGGAGTATAAAGAATATCAAGATCATATGGTGCAAGAAATTCGAGCCAACGCTGTTGACGCAAATTAAGTTCCTTTTGAGAGAATAAATACTTCAAGGACTTATGATCCGTGTAAAGAACAAATTTCTCTCCTAAAAGATAATGACGCCAAACACGAAGGGCGAAAACAATAGCCGCGAGCTCTAAATCATGAGTGGCATATCTAGTCTCAGCAGGCTTCAATTGCCTAGAAGCATAAGCAATAACATGTTCTCTTTGCATAAGAACGGCACCCAAACCAACGCGACTAGCATCGGTATAAATAACGAAATCTTGATTCCCCTCGGGGATAACAAGAATAGGAGCATTAGAAAGAAGTTCTTTCAGTTTCTGAAAAGAAGTTTCACATTTGTCCGACCAAATGTATTTAACACCTTTCTTTGTTAAGCTAGTGAGAGGCACGGCAATCATAGAAAAGTCTTTGATAAAACGACGGTAATAGCCCGCCAATCCAAGAAAACTACGAATATCTGTCACACTCTCCGGTCTCTTCCAATCTTGAATCGCTTCAATCTTTGAAGGATCCACGGAAATTCCGGATTCGGAAATAATGTGACCGAGAAACTTCACACGAGATTGCCAAAAGTGGCATTTAGAAAATTTTGCCTTTAATTGATTACTCCTAAGAGTTTCCAACACAATCCGAAGATGCTTTTCATGCTCCTCCTCGGTTTTAGAATACACAAGAATATCATCGATAAAGATGAGAACAAACCGGTCGAGAAAGTCTTTGAAAACTCTATTCATAAGGTCAACGAAATAAGCCGGAGCATTCGTTAGACCAAATGGCATAACAAACCATTCATAAGATCCATAACGAATACGGAACGATGTCAACGGAATGCTATCCTCTGCAATACGAAGCTGAGGAAATCCAGTAGCTAAGTCTAATTGTGAAAAGACCTTAGCACCACTAAGCAGATCGAATAGATCATCAATCCGAGGTAAAGGATATTTATTTTTGATAGTAAGATCATTAAGCTTGCGGTAGTCAACGCAAAGCCAAAGTGTTCCATCGGATTTCTTCACGAAAATAGCCGAAGCTCCCTATGGTGAGGAACTAGAGCGAATAAATTGCTTCGTCTCCAATTCGGATAATTGTTTACGCATCTCCTCGTTTTCTTTATTGGACATACGATAAGGAGGACGGGTAATAGGTTGAGCTCCAGGAATAAGATTGATTTTGAACTCAATTGCTCGCTTAGGTGGTAATCCTAAAACGGGCTCGAATATGTCAGAAAATTCACGAACGACGTGAATAAGAGAAATAATATCACCCTCATCATCATCATCGTCATCACGAGGATTTAAAGAAAAGATGCGACCAAGCTGGAAACTGAATCTTGAAGATTAATAGAAATCTGCTTAACAGATTGAGGATGTCGAAGATGAATAGTCCGCTCAGGACATAGGATATGAGCTTCATAACGGTTAAGCCAATCCATTCCCAAAATCATTCCAAAGCCTAAATAACGCATGACATGCAAATCGGCTAGGAAAGGAAAATCACACAAAATAATCTCGACATATTTACACAATAAACTGATTGTCGCGGATCCACCAACCGGATTCGCAATTCTCAAAGAAGTCATTAAACACAAAACATCCAAGGAAAAAGTATCAACAAGTTCTTTTGATATAAAAGAATGGAACGCACCCATATTAAAAAGAACTCGAATAGGATGATCACGAAATAAAATAATTCCATCCAGGATAGAATGAGAAATACCTTGGCCACGAGATGTGTTGTCAGGGGCTTGAGCAACATTAAGCTTTCCCTCCTTCCTATTTTGAAGTTTGGGACATACATGCATAAAATGGTCCGGGCTTTTGCAATAGCGACAAGTACGAGGCTTTGAACACTTGTTCGCAAAATGGTCTTTCGAACCACAATTATAGCATTTCCCTTGAGTAGAGGAAAAGGTCTTTTCAGCAGGAGTTGCTTGCCTCCCTTTCTTATTAGGATAGGGGCCTTTGAATTTGTTTGGCCTCTTCTTGTTGTTGAAGTTTGGTTTGGAACCCACCACTTCAACAACATTCTCCTTATCCGCCTCTTCAAGACGAAGAGCAATATCAACGAGTTGGTCGAAAGAAACTTCTAATTTTAGAAGTAATGGCTTCTTGAGACTCTTGTTTAAGCCATAAACAAATCTCTGATTCTTCTTCAGAGGGGTGTTGATGTATTCAACCTCATATTTGGAAAGTGATTCAAAAGAAGCAATATAGTCCGTCACGGAAGAATCGCCTTGAACAAGGTCAATGAAACGACGAGCCATCGTCACTTTTTCGGCTTCTGGCACAAATTTTAACTCGAAGCGTTCCCGGAATTGCTCCCAGGTGAGATCCATTTCATTAATCTCAGAAATAAGAAGCTCGTACCAGTCCAATGCTCTTTCTCGGAGCATACTAGAGGCCACCTGAACTCGGTGAAGGTCAATAAGATTCATGCGAGAAAAGATTCGATCGCATGACCTTAGCCAAGCCTGTACTTCAATAACAGTTTCGGAACCTTTGAATGGTTCCCAACCCAAATTAGTGTAATCGCTGCACAAGCGTGCAAAACCCGACTTTGGGTGAGTAGGTTCCGGGTTAGCTCCAGCTGCTTGAGCATTTGTCACTAAATCAAGAAGCTGTTGAGCAGTCATAAAAACTCTGTCCTGGGGTGGAGTGCTAGATGGCACGGCTCTGGGGCGGCCAGGTCTAGATATTTCTCTTCCTTAGAAAGAAAGAATAAGAAGAAAAAGGTTATTCACCAAATTGAATATCAAGCAATCTTGATAGACAAAACAAGGAATCATAAAAGAAAATAGGATAGGACGGTACGAAGACCCGAATAAAATCCTAAAGCACGACTCCTAAGATGAACTTAGGATGATGATCCTTGTTAAATTATTCTACATTGTTCCGAAGTTTGGCTCTGATACCAAGCTGTGACGCCCCACCTCTATACCCACGCTAGCCAAGAACATTACGGTGAATGCTGTCAACTAGCACGGAGAATAAGGCTGTTGAGGAGCGACCATCGGTGTAATTTCTTTGCGCGAGCATCGATATGTCAGATAGTATAACATACATTTCTTTATCAAGAGGGAAATTCGACATACCGACACAAACTCAAAGCTACTACACAGTGGCTATAATATCTTCGGAAACAAATATAGAAATAAACATAACATAAATAAGTCACCGGTAATTCATATCACAAAGGCGGAATAAGATATGAATATTACACATAAAAGTGTACATCAGAGTAGTGGTCTAAAGAGATCCACAATATCACAAAAGAATAGTTACATGAACTACACAAAAGAATAAGTATACATTATGGAGTCTGTATCTCAAATGTATACAACAAAAACTACTAATCTAAGTAGTAAGCCAAAAGGCAGAGAAATCAATCCCAAGAGAGAAGTCAAGCAGAAGCACCTGTAACATCTCGGTCTGACCCGAGTATTATTTAATAAGAAAATAATAAACGGATCAGTCTAACCATAAATATAAGATGAAATGATATAGAATAAGAGATATGACTAAACACATAATAATCACAATGCCAAGCTGTGATATATAAGCAGTTGAAAATCATCAAGGGATTATTCAATGTCACAAAATCTACACAAGAATCAAAGGAAATGTCATACTCCATATTTCGTTCATCAAACCACAAATATTGACGATTATATCAAAGTCAATCACAAAAGTCAATGACACACAAATTCACCAATGCACAAATATTGACAATACTTATCAAGGGAAATCACGAAAATTGGTGAAGCACAAATTCTAGAAATCATCTCAAGGAATCCAGTCAATGACACACAAATTCACCTATGCACAAGAATTGATAAATCATATCAATAGAAATCACAAAAATAGGTGAAGAAGAAAATTCCAGAATTCGACACACGAAATCCAGAAATCACACAAAATAAGGGGGGAGGCCTATCACATGAACGGGAGCATGAAAACTCACCAACAGCTGTAACACACGAACGAGAAGCTATCTCATGATAGCTAGCCATTAATTTGACACACGAATGGTTCGAAGACATGACACACGAATGGTCCGAAGACCGTGGGTTGCTACCCCACCAATTTGAGTCGAAACTCCACAAAACGGGGTTTAGTCTCCCTTACAGACAAAGAGACATCGCACATTGCTAGTCTAAATCACAAAAATGATCGTCATGATCATCGAGAAGTGTCAATTACACTAAGCTAGTAAGTATAAAAGTTTAGCTTCATGTCCCATAACCACTTGCTTAACTTAAATATTTACGAACAAACTGTAGATCTTCACTAGAAAATTGTCACAAGAGTTTCAATCGAACAAGTTCAAAAATTAACCGACGAAGTAAACGCAAGCATTTCATACCACTCGTTTTACTAAGCCGTTTAATTAGATTTCTCATACGAGTGAGGTAAAGGTTTGTATATACTAATATATTGGAAAACGGTTTTATAAACGAATTTGGTATTAAAATAGTATTGAAATCGTTTGAGGAAATAGTTTTGATATTTACTACTAGTATAGAAAACCTTTATATTTTTGAAGTGACAAATCACAAACATGATTGTAGAAACAATCAATCACAAAATTCACATTCAAAGACGTGAATGAAAATCCAAAGAAATCGATAATTTATCCATCGAAATGGATATTCAAAAATCCCTAAAAAAAGGAGTCATCAAAGTCATAATAATTGATAACAATAAATAGGAAACAACACGAATCGATTTAAGTTGGAATTTCAAGCAACAAGGTGAAGTAGGCAAAAATCATCAGGTCGGTCGGCCGGCATACAGTGCTCGGTCGACCGAACCTTGTTTTGAAAAACTCCTCGGGCATCAGGTCGGTCGACCGAACCAGGGGGGTCGGTCGGCCGAACCAGAAACAGAGAAGTGCCCTGCACTTTTATTAGCAGGTCGGTCGACCGGACCAGGGGGGTTGGTCGGCCGAACCTGATGCTCTGCAATTTTTATGCCCATAAATTGATGTGCAACCTCCATCAATTCGCAACCGAACGAGCACGGACGCAAGGGAATTATGCCTAACGGCTACCCGGCCCTATTGGCTCCTCGATGCATCACCAAAAACACATTTGATCCTCAAAGCTATGATTTTTAAGGATATGGCTTTCAAACACTAAAATTGGATTATTCTCAAAAGCAATCCAAATCCAAAGCAATTACACAAGAATAAGTGTTAGGAATTCATACCTAACAATCAAAGATAATTCATAGACTTAGATGTGAGATTAAAAATCTCACCTTTTCACAAAATCAAACAAGAAGAAGCTTGAAAGCAAATGGAGAATCAACCTCTCTTCAACACAACCCAATTGAGCTTGAATCTAAGCTCAAAAACAAGAACATTCCCAAAATTAGGTTTAGGAATTTCTGAAATTGGTAAGAGAATAAGTTGGAGAAGAAGAAGAGAAGCTTACCAACGGGTTCTTCTTGAGTTTGGAGCAAGGAATTTGAAGTTGCAAAAGGAACTAGGGTTTTTGAGTTTTAATTTCCAATCTCTCCCACCATTAATGCTCTAAAAACTGAAATGAGAAGAGAATGAGGGTGAATGGGGAAGAGTAGCTCAGATTTGAGCATAAGTTAAACATAGGGCTGAGCCCAAAACCAAACCCAAAGTGAAAAGTAGCAAAAATCAACTTTCTCCAAACATATCGAAGCTTATACTCAAAAAGGTCGCAAACGGCATTTTAAACTCAATGGGAGTGGTCCCGAGTCCTAATTCGACCGTATGCAAAAAGTAGCTTTTCGGACTAAAATCCGATTAACGATAAAATATTTAAATAAAATATTTAAATAAAATATTTAAATATAAAATCGATAAATATGCGGGTTGTTACAGACTATCACATAAATCATATTACTGAATATAAAATAAATTCAATGTTGTGAAGAATCCAGTTGGATCCCTCCAACCTGTTTCTCTGCATCCACAGATGTTAGCACATCAATTTAAAATACCAATCCCACTTCAAGACGGGATATCGCGGTATAATGGGTCATCCGCTATTATACGGAGCGCATAGGGTCTCATCCGCTATATAATGCGGAAAATCAATCACTCCAATATATATATGTATAACATATCACATCCAAGCTGATAATAAATTATCAATTCAAGAAAACAACCAATAATTTAAATTTAACTATTTAAATTCAAAAGGGTAATCCAAATGAGTGAGATTAACTCACCTTTATTTTATCTACAACCCACTTCTAATCGGGCTTGCTTTCTTTCAGACTTTGACCTTGTATAAACATATATACGGTTTATTAATATTTGAAATAATCGAACAATTTAATTTCCATTTAATAATTTGACTTAACTAATAATTTATTTTAAACTAATTACTTCCCTTTTAAAAATCTTTTAGTAGCTAAAATCATAAAATAAGATGTTTTTTTTACCTTAATACGTATTTTTAAAATTAAGCAGTACGTGAAAATATATATGTATGTATGTATGTATGTATTTATTCTTTCTTTTTAAACCACATATGTACTTATAAAATAACTTATACAGATTCAAAAATCCAATTTTTTAAATAAGCTCTTCAACGTTTCAAAATTCCTATATATTTTCCAAAATCATATATATATATATATATATATATATATATTCTAATAAAATAAAAAGATTTTCTTTCAAACCTATATATTTATTTTGCTTTATTTTCTTGAAACTGCATATACCAAAAATAATCTGTATAAATCAAACTTTATATAAATCCTACATGTTTTTTTTCCCAAAACCCTATTTGTATATATTTTTAAATTTTAACCAGTAAGTTGAGGTATTATACATTCCTAATATATATATATATATATATATAGAATTAAATTATAAAAAATGGGTTTATGCCTTACTACAATAAAAATCGAGAACCCACACTAACATGCAAACTCCATCACACAGCCGCGAATTCACCCAGCTTCTCGATAAACCCTCTTCACCACCGATGAATCACGAACTCCGGATCCAGAGAAAAACGCGACCCTCCTCTCTAAACTCGAGCACTCGCTTCCACCTACACGCGCGCGCCTCGACCCGAAGCCATCGCCACTTCCCCGACCCCGAGCATCACAACTGCTCAAAAGACATCCCCAAGCATGCTTCTTCCACAGCGCAGCTCGATCCCGAATAACTGAGCACGATCGTGTTTGAATCTCACTCGTATCAATTTTTTAAATCGCGAATCGTTTCGGCATCTATTTGAGGAATTTGAGTATTGCTACACCATGCCGAAAGGAGCTCGCGTAGGCTCAACAATTGAAGAAGAAGGGAGGATGGGAGACATAATTTTATTCGGCCATTTATTTTCACGAATAAAATTGGCGATTTCGCGTTGGAATATTTTGAGAAGGGGCGGCCTCGAATTGATTTTGAAGGAAGGAAGAGGAGAGTTCGTTCAAGAGAAAGAGGAGGCATTGCAGTTGTTATTTTCTTGCTCGTCCATTAAAATTTCAGCATTTGTTTTAGTTTTTTCTCTCGAAATGCTTTTAATGACATAAGTTTAAAAAACGGGGATGAAGGGGGACATGATGAGACGTTAGCGTGCCTGAGACAAATTGCTACAGCGCCATCGAGGTGAAGGCAAAAAGTATTGACGTGAAATTGTTTTGACTGGTCACAAAAGTAAATATATATTAATTTAAATTTAAATTTCAAATTGTCTTGAAATCGAGCTAAAAATCTTAATCTCCTATCGAGGCGTGCCACTAGACGTTTATAATGTTATACCCTATTACGAACACGATGGAAAATGTTTCGAGGTCTAACTCGATCGTATGGAGAAGATAGCTTTTTGGACCCAATTATTATATCGAATTTTCGATATAAATTTCAACGCGTTTATATATCGTACGGCCACACGACAACTCCAAACGCTCTGTAATTTGAAATCCGATAATAATACACTATTACGGATCCAATGGAACTGATTTCGTCGAATTCCGAGACAGTGTCTCGAAAGACTATTTTAAAATATCGATTTAAACGATATATTTTCAGAACTGAATAAATCACCTTTAAATTCAATTTTTCACTTCTATTATCTTTAACATCATCATTATAAATTTTATAGGCCTTTAAATTGTTCTTAACAAGCTCGAAACTCCAGATTTCATATTTTACCCAATTACCAATTATTAAATTCAATAATTTAAATTATCCAATAAACAGTGATATTTGAAATTCAAGTTAAAAATTAACTTTTAAACATTTAAAATCAATTAAATATTTCAATTTCAAATATCTAAAATTCCGAGTCGTCACAACAATGATACTTCTTATGATGTCTTCATTAGTGAAGAAAAGCCTTGAAAGATGGATTCGGGAGCCAGTTTTCACATTTGTAGAGATGTGAATTGTTTCTCTTCTTATGAGAAGAGTGTCGGCGTGATTAGGACCGCCAATGAAGTAGAACTACCAGTTTGTGGTATTGGATCTATTCGATATCGTATGCATGATGGTGTGATTAGAGAAGCCTTGGACGTGAGATATGTTCCTTCAAGTTTACATAATCTTATTTCTCTCGGACAATTAGATCGTCGTGGTTGCACTTATGAGACTCGAGGTGAAGTTTTGATAGTGAAGAATGGTGGTCTAATAGGGATGGGTGGAGTATTAGAAGGAAACTTTTATAGTTTGGTTGGTCATGTAGTCGACTATGGGAAACGAGTGATAGTTAGAGAGCCTAATCCATAGTCAAGTGGAGAGGCTAATGTATTACTGCTTATGATGATCGTGTTGAGGATCATATTTTAGACAAGTGTATTCATGTTGATGATGCTTGAGGCACCGATAGTGATCATGTAATAAGCTCAGATCGAGTGGTAGATGGATGTCGAGTAGGAAAATCCACAAAGACTGTATGGAGGTCTTTGTGGTATTACAAACGCTTTTGAGACTGATTGGTGTGGTGTAACTCATGGCGGAAGATGCATCACTTGTAGGCGGTGGTAGAGGTTTGTAATTTGGTATGATTGATATAAAGAAGTTGTGATAGATCTAGAGATGACATGCTTGATATGTTGAAGATATGTGATTTCGCATCAAGGTGAAGTGTTAAATTTTGGTGATACAAAATCACAGATGGAAGGAAATAAATATGCAAAATAAAGAAAGAGAAGATTTTGTTTCCCCTAATTAATAGGCATATTTGATTGTGTTTATTTCTCTCTCTAATTGGCTAATGAATTTATTTTTTCCATATAATATTAACTTGAGCATTAAGTAACTGATGTTATAAATAGAGACTAGAAGAGAGAGTGTAAAATGTGCGAAAATATATTTGCTAATTCACTCTTCTTCCTTCTTTGTTCTTCTCCTCCAACAATTTTAGCCATAAAGATCTAAATTCCCTTTCTCAATTTGGTTATTGGTTCAATTTGTATTTTTTTACTTTTATTTTGTTCGATTAATTGTAAACAAATTTTGATGAATCAATAAAGACGGTGGTTGGGTGGAATCTCTTGTGTATTGATTTCTGATTTCATGTCCGTTTATTTTCTATCCAAATTTATCTCTTTATGATTTGGATGATAAAAGATCTATTGGGAAAAGCTTCCGCAAAGCAAAGTTTTCACTACAAGAACTAATTAGCTGCTAGTTTCGGGCTGTGTATATGCTGTGTTATGAAAACCAAGAAGAAGGAGGGCATCTTCTATAAAGTGAATGAGTTCCTCATTCTATGAAGAAAGGAGTGGAAACAAGTAATCAACAAGATAACATATAAATGTGTGTGCATCTATATGTATGTAAGTAAGCACACCATACTCATAGTAGGAGCTAAAAGATGGTTATACTGAAATTTAAGAATTAAGCGTTGTTTTGTGCAAGTTCCCAATTCATGTGACTTGGTATGTAAATGGAATGGATCCTATGAGTATCAATAATCATCTAATATACTTTTTACATCGTATAAATATGGATTTTTTTAATTTAGACCAGTTTTGTAAAGTAATTGCAAATTTAGGCCACTTTATAAACTAATTACAAAAATATGCCAGTTTTGACCACATCAGCTGCCACGTGTACTGGCGGTATTTCGAATGCGGCCAGTACTTTTTTAAATTATTTAGCGACATTTGAGATGTCGTCTGTGTACGGTACTTCAAATGTCGTCCAGATCTTTGCTAGTTGTTTTGGCCAGCCCATCATCTTTCATTTCTCATTTTATCTTCATCCCCAAGTATGAACCCGAAACCTCAAATCCCCAAAATCAATATTTTCACTAAAAATCTCGTTCAATTAGGCTAGAAATTGAAGAATGGCTTCCTCATCCTCTCAAGTGCCTCATATAGGTTCGTATTCTTCCTTTTTATCTCAATTTTAAAAAAAAATAGGGTTTGGACAAAAATTAGCTTTTGAGGTATAAATCTTTGTTTCTAAACTACAATGAAGTAGTTGTGGACGTAGAACATCTGTTCGATTGGCTTTTGATTGTATATAAGGATTGTTTATGTTATATATTTGATTTGGTTTTTTTCCTGTGGTAGAATACGAAGAAGTAAAACACGGACCTATTGATGATAGTGTTCTTACTTACAAGCTCAACACCGCACATGATTTGATGGAGATAGATTTTGATATTATTTTTCTTGCATTCTGACAATATGTTAGTAAATGTCATAATATATTGCATTTTATTTTAATTTTCGACAGACGGTTGAGTCGTAAGGATTCGTTGACCATTCTTCGACCCTAAAGCTTATTACATCATCGCATCCCAGTGTGTTGGAACTTTTAGATAGAGCTGGATTTGGTGTTGTTCATAAGTTTGGATACACACAGCTTGATCGTAATCTTTTTACGGCTTTGATCGATAGATGGAGATCGAAGATGTCTACATTTCATCATAGAGTTGGTGAGATGACCATCACATTAAAAGATGTAGCTGCGCTGCTTGGTTTGCTGATTAACGGGGATCCCACTCTAAAACCGAATTTTTCGAGTAATCATATGGATTTGTGTGAGTATTTGCTTGGCTTGTCTCCTCTTGGAAATGTAAGAAGGGGTAATGAGTCAATAGTGGCAACTTGGTTTAGGGAGCAGTTGGCCGATGATATTCCGCGTCGTACCTCTCCAGTGCAGATTGCATAGCGCGCTCGCGCTATTATTTTGCATATCATCACTCAACTCTTTTCTACGATCGATCAAAGACTCGAGTGGCCATTCACCGGCTCCCGTTGTTAGAAGACTTCGACTCCTGTCGACAGTATTCATGGGGCAATACGGTGCTAGCTTTCACTTATGCAGAGCTTGCTAGAGTGGCGTTGGTACAACAATGGTCTGGCTGTGGTTGAATGACTCTAGTTCAGGTACGGTCGTGGTTATTCATTAATTCATGTTTGTACATGTCGTAAACAATAATGAAATACAACTTATACTCTTACAGCTATGGTCTTGGACATATCTTCCGATCGGTCGTATAACTATGAAGACGCCGATAATCGATAATTCAAAACCATATGGATCTAGGTAAAGTAGTGTTGGTTGTACGGATTTATCAACTTATACACTTTATATAAATTTTTGCTATTTTTGGTAGATTGGACCAAATAATACCAAATTGGCTTCCAGACAGAATGTGGCGTTTTACCGAAATGAGTGTAATGTCTTGGACTATAACGCAATTATAGGGAGTCCATACACTGAGATAGAGCTTGACGCGCTTCCTGCTTTGTGCACTGATTCGATGCAGTTATGGCTGGCTAGGCTAATGATATTTTGCTTTGGCGATCTTGCATACCATATTTCAAATAGAGTGATGAGGCAGTTTGGTCTTCGCCAACACTTGCTGTATCCTGCTCCCTATTACACTCTTCCATATGGTGAAGATGAGTCTGAAATGATGATAGAGTTATGAAATATCGCTTCTTAACAGTGGAAGATGAGCATGAGATCACGTTGACTGATGAGGAGTACAATAGCTGGTATTGAAATATCACTCGGTGGTATGTGTTAAGAAGACGAGAGAAAGCGTCTGAACAAGATGTTGCTCCTTACACTCCAAGAGCTCCACTTGAGCATAATGTGGTATATATTTAAATTTACAATTTTAAGGTAGCTGTAAAATCAATAATGGTATATGTTATTTGTAGGCGGATGGTATGTATCGTATAATGTACATAGTTGATGAGCTTGTGGAGAAGGTTTCTAAAAAAGGTAAGGCGAAATGCTTCTCGCTCAAACAAATTCTGCGATCATGTTTGTCCAAGAACAAGATGTCAAGGCCAATCCCGCCTCCTCCTGCAATGCCACCCCCTTACTGAGGACATTGCATCTTCCCCACCGGCCGAGGATATTGCATTCGCCCCGCCGGCCCCCGAACTTAAGAGAAAGTATCAAAGACGAAAGAAAGGCAGGGGGAAAGCTCCGAGGCAATAACTTCCCAACATACGTATCCATTAAGGCCGTCTCAACCCCTTATGGAATAAACACAAGATGAGGGCAGTGAAGAATAAGTTTCGCGGGTAAAGGAGGAATTCATTATGAATCTAAGAAGATCGAAAAAGAAAACTCCTCACGAACTTAAAATTTTGAGACAGTAGTGTAGTTTTGAATGTCTTTAGTTTTGATTGTAGTGTTTTATGCTTGTAATGGAGATTGGGTTGAACAAAGTTTTGATTGTAGTATTGTTTTTTGTTGTAATGTAGTTTGGATTGAATATAGTTGTGATTCTTATGTCATTGTGTAGTGTGTAATTATTGCATGTATAATGAGGTTGCTGCTGCCATGCAGTGTGTAATTAGCAGGGCCGCATTTGAAACGCCGCCCTTGTGCAGTATTTCAAATCCCGCCAAGTATGTAATGAACAAAGCGGCATCCACGATGACAGTTTCTCTCTATTAATATCTGTCAACACACCTGCGCCACCCTTTACCAAAACTCCTTCATCAAAAATCAAACTTTCCGATTTCTCTCAATTTCCAATTTTTCTCAAATTATAATTACTTGAAAGAAAATTAGTAGATCAACAAGGCGTGTATGAGGTAAGTATGACATTATTGCTCTATTAATTTCTTTCAAATTCTAATTTCTCTCAATTTGTAATCCCAAAACTCTTTCATTAAAAACCAAACTTTCTGTTTTTGTGTTGTATAATTTACTTATATTCATTGTTAATAATAGACAATTAGAAAACTGATGATGAAACAGTGATGAAGATTTACGATGAATTTGAACACGCTTTAGAGATGTGCCCTAAGATCCTGCAATTTTTTAAGTGGCTAGATCCTAAAATGTGCCATAAGAGGGTTGAATACGCTTTAGCGATGCAAGCAGAATATAGTCGTTTAGAGAAGTTGAATCTGAATGTGCAAACGAATTGTTGGTATATGAATACAAGTATTCGACGTTATGGCTACGTAGATCATCGAAGGAAAAGTGACATTTATCTATGTAGTACGGACGATGTCTACGTGTTATCTATGTCGTACGAACAATGTCTACTCTAATGTAATGTTATTCAAAACTTGTGGTATTTGCTATTCAAATTTATGCTATTGTAATGTACTGTTATTTAAATTAATTTAGGTATATTCGAACTATGTTCATTCAAATTTACACTATTGTAATGTAAGTTATTGGTATTTGCTACTCGAATTTGGCTGCTACTGCACAAACAAGTGTTTCGTTGATTAATACTTCGAGTTCATTATCGAAATAATGCATAATTTATCATTCAACTTGACTAAAACGAATTACTCTCGTACGCCTTGTTCCGTTAGCTCTATCGGCAATCTTTGCTTCCCATTTTCGAGTATGACAGGTTGTAAGTTTTCCTACTGCTTCTCTTCTCTGACAAAAGTAATCAACGGACTAAAAGAGGTGTATGCAACCAAACCTTTAAAAGGTAATGACCAAGATCCTTTAAGTGCACCGTTGAAACTTTTGAGGCGTTAGTGGTCATGACATGGAATCGACCGACATCATTTATACATAATACCCAATTTTCCTCTTTCCCATCCAAACTCCTTTCTATCCAGTCGTGTGCCCTACTGCTTAGAGCTTTGGTTTCTTCTCGGATCTTGTTGTATTCGGCTCCCTCTGAAGCATGTGTTGCAGCATAAAAGAGATGTATCAGTCGTTTTTCTCTAAAACCTGCAGCTTGAAAATTAGCATTCAGATGTCTAGCACAGAAGCGGTGTTTATGAGGCAAACCCTATTGCGTTTGCAATGCTGTCGGTATTCCTTTCATTCAATCAAAAATGAAGGTAATTTGTCGATCGCTAACATTATGAATGAACCATCGCATGCAAGCAAAAAACCACCCCCAACTATCACCAGATTCTCACTCTACAACTACATAGGCTAAAGGATATAGATGGTCATCTGCATCAACAGCGGTGGCTATAAGTAATTAATATCTCTTTGTATTTTCCGTATAAATGTGCGTCGTCAATACATAACAACGGATGACAATGAACAAAACCTTCAATACAAGGGCCAAAGGCCCAAAAAGCTCGATCAAACACTCCATATGCATATGTACTAACATGTCCAACGTTCTAGCAATTTCAACGAAATATTGTCTTAGAGTGGTATATGATTTTTCCCAATCACCGTAAATCCTTTCTAACGCCTTACTCAAAGCTCTCTAAGCTTTCATATGACTAATTTTCACGAACAATTGTTCTTCCATCAATACTTGCACCGTACCGGCTGTTATATTCAGATATGATTTTAAGAAAGTTAAGATCTTTGACACTAGAAAAGTAGAAGTCGCTTGCTTATGAGTGGAGTTCATAGTGGGGTTAACACATTTGTGATCGCTCGATTTCCTTATAATCCACAAATTATGCTCGGATTTTTTTAAAACAATAGCATGAATTCTCCATAGACAGTTGGCATCTATATTACAAACGGCAGTGTATTTGGTTTTATTTGATTTTATAGGTTTAAAAGACACGGTATGTTGAGTTTGACCATTCACTCAACTGTTGTAAGTGTGACGACCCGTAATTTTCGAGCACTTAAATTCAGAATATTTGATTGATTTTAAATATCAATAAAGTAATTTTAACTTGAATTACGAATATCATCAATTATTTGATAATTAAATTACTGAATTAAATAAGTTGAAGTTGGTTCAAATGTTGAATCTGGAGTTTTAAGCCTATTAAAAATAATTTGAAGGCTTGAAAACAATTTATATTAATAGTACTGAGGATAATAGAAGTTGTAAAATTAAAATTAACAGTGGTTTGTTAAGTGTTGGAATTTATATCGTTTAAATTGAATTTAAAAATAGCCTTCCGAGGCACAGTCTCGGAATACGACGAGATCAGTTCCATTGGATCCGTAATATTGAGTTATTATCGGGTTTCAAATTTCGTATTAATCGGAGTTGTTATGTGAGCGTACCATTTATAAACACGTTGTGGTTTATACCGAAAATTTAACTTAAATATATATATTTTTATATCTGGTCACTTTCAGCCGCTTCCTTTCCTATCAGCCGCGATTTCTATCATTTTTCAAAATACTGTAGCGAGTTTTCTCCCACACGCTTCCATCTTTAATAAATTAAAACCGAGCTTCACTCTTCTTACGAAATCCATTCATAAAATAATAATAATAATGGCATCTCCTTCGTTAAAATCAAACCGAACCCCTCCTAAAATCGAAGCCAGTAATTAATAAAAGGGGGCAGAGCGAAGTAATGGGTTCTCAATGAATTCGATATTCTTATTAAACTCGAGCTTCCCTTTCCTCTTCTATTCTTTAATTCGCAAATCAAATTCTCAAAAAAATCAAAGGGTGAGTGAACGAAGTCGCGGCCGATTTTTGAGAGGGCTTCTTCGATTCGAGCAAAGCAAGCGCGATGTGTGGAGGGGAGTGAAGGCGTAATCGCGACCGAGGGAAGGGGAGTGTCGCGATTAGGTGTGGGGCTCGCCTAGGGTTTTCGAACACGTGGTCTTCGGGCGAGGTTCCTGACGGCGACGCAGTGTTGGGAGGCGCATCGATGGACTATAGGGGTTCGAGTATGATGCAGTGGGATTGCAGAGAAGAGAGTGTGTGGAGTTCGACGAGCTTGGAGGTAGTCGCGTGCTTAAGATGTTGGGGTTCGACTTTGGATGGTTGGCAACAGCTGGTGGTGATGTCAGTGACGAGGGGAATGGTATGTGTGCTGTTTTGTTAATTAATTCCAGTTTAAACTCTAAACATATACAAATACAGGAAAGAAGGGATTATACAACTGGATTTTATTTTTACAAATTTGTATAGTAAAGAAGAAGGTGTTTTATCAGTAAAACAAACTACTATTTTTGTTAATTTCAGAGAAAATAGAAATATAATAACTAAATATTTTACAGTAAGCTGTATATAAAACAACTCTGTTTTCAGTTAATATAGAGGTTTGAAAAGAATTGTATTTTTTTGAATTTAATATAAGTATATAAGGTTTTGAAAGAAATATATAGGAACTTTAAAATGTTTGGGTTTATATAAAATCAGATGTTTAAATCTGATTATTTATAAGTATATAAATATACATATATAGATTGTAATCTACTAGATTATTTTAAATAAGAATTTTAAATTATTAGAATGAATTTATAACAACTTAAATTTTAAATCTATATAAATAAATTTCTATAAGGGCATGAGTTTAAAGATATTTAATTATTGGTTTGAAATTAAATTCATTGGTATTTGAAATCATTAATAAGAATTTATTTGTTCGATTATTTCGAATATTAATGATATCATATAATGTTATAAAGGGCTAAAATCGAGAAACAAGCTGGAATGGGAAATGAATGGCAATAGATTGCAAAATAAAATCAAAGGTGAGTTAATCTCACTCAGTTTAAATTTAAATTTAAATGATTAAATTTAATAATTGATTGTATGGTTGAATTGATTGATGTGACATAGTATGATATTTTGGAATTAGTGTATTATGTTGTGCTAACATCTTTGGATGCAGGGAAAACAGGTTGGAGGGATCCAACTGGACCCCTCACATATATTTAAATTATTCAATATTCTGTGTTGTGATTATTTGATATCCTATGATGAGTTACCTTAGAATATTGAATGTTGTGGTTTGATTGGATATTCGGTTATAATGAATTACCAAAATATATGAATTGGATTGTTGAAAAGAAATTAAACGGAAGTAAATTTGTAAGCGAAATAATTATAGAAAATTTGAATAAATTTAAGAATGAATTGGATAAGAAATAATGTGACTTTAAATTTCTAATAAATAAATTGGGACGTATAGAAAGGAAATTTGAATAAACAGGAAGTTATTGAATTACAATCTTCAACGATATTAATTAAAGAATAAAACTTTTGTTTAAAATGTAAGATTTAAATTTTTGAAAAAATAATATTAATAAAGAAGTTGGGAAAAGCTGAAATTTGTATATTTCAGGTAAAAGATTTAAAATCAAATGGAAAAGAATAACAATAATAATTAAGTGCATAATTAAATGAAATTTGAAATGAATTGAGTAATTTAAGAAACTTATTTCAAATGGAATAAATTGAAAATCAATTTGGAAAATCGATTTAAATGTTTAAAGCTGGAATTCTTCCTGGATCACTAAGTATGCTTTCAAGTAAATTTTAAATATAAGTTAATAGTTTTAAAATTGTTTTAAAAAAGGTATGTTTTGGAAAATTTATTATTCTTAGTATTTAAATTCTAAAGTAAGTATTTTCTCAAATCTATTATAGTAGTAATTATTTTAAAAAGTGACTTAATATTTTGTTTCAAAGGTGAAAATCTAGTTTTATATTTTATAAAGTAACTTTAATTTCAAATATTCATATAAGATGTATTTTTTACAAATTATTAAAGTAGTTTAATTTAAATGTTTTAAAAGTATATATTTTTAAGTAAAGTGTTTTAAATTATTTTTAAATCTAGTTTTGTACTTGGTGATTTCAGAGGAGATAGAAAATATTTGGGAAAGTTGAATCTGAAAGGAATAAGGGATTTGAAACTGTTTTCAAAGGATTGGAAATAGAAATATATCTTGTGAAGATATTTTTGGAGATTAATAATAATTTAGGAAATTATTTATTGGTTGATGGTTGTTTGTGAATATTAATTGATAGTTAAATCACCGACTATCAATATTGGACAAATGCGTTGATCGTTTCGAAGAGACCGGGATCGGATTTGCTACACTACAGCGTGATAGGGGGTTCTCGCTTTGCGTTAGGTGGCGAACGGGAGACTCTTACCCCTACATGCCCCCGGGGATAGTATAAGGTCTTGCGGGGTTGGTTGCGACTCGAGAGGGTGGCCGTAAAAGCAAATTCGAGGTATCACTGTGAGCCATAGCGGGGCTGGGATGGTTGAAAAGCCTACCGGTCGTGAGCCGTTGCTGATGGTTGAAAAGCCTAGGACGTTACAGTTGGTATCAGAGCTTAGGTTGGTGATAACCTTGGCTCTGGTGGGAATTGCTCATAGAATAGAGTCCATAGTACTCTAGAATGAGTTTGAGAGTATTAATATATATGAGTGCGTACTTGTTAGTGAATATGAAATTGTTTTTTTATATTGCGTTGATTTATCTGTTGAGTGTTTATGGATTCTGGTCGATGTGTGGGACGCCATGTCATCGATAGGGATTTCTAAACTCTTGAACAAGATAAACCGACACAGTATTGTTTTAACTAAGGTAAATGAAATAATTTTACCCAAATTTATTTTATGTATATAAAATAAAATTATTTTCTTAACTATTATAACCATATATGGGTGTTTGGTTGTTAGAAGTGATAAATATTAAATTATTATCATTGTATGATAATTGAATAGAGATTGAAATAATAACTAAAGATTAAGGAATAGATTAACCTAATAGATGCAATTTATGAATGTGATTCATAATGGAATAAGGGATTGAATTCATAATTAAAAACTAAGAAACCAATTCATACCAAATGAATTTGTAAATGTAAACTATAATGTAAATTATAGTGTAATTAATTATTAAAGTAAGATAAAATTTCAAAGAAAAGTTTGAATTTAAATCTAAAGAGTATGGAATTTGGAGATTTAAGTTTCTTGGGACTGGATTATGATTCTCAAAAGTTGGGAGAATAATATATTTTGAGAAATATTTTTGAATCGGATTTGAAATCTAGAGAGATGTGGAATTTAAAAATATTGGATGAATTTTAGAAAAAGAATAAAAGCATTAAATTCTTTTGGTCGCTAGAAAATAACTTCGGTGATGACTGCAGCATCATCGATGTTCATTTTCGAGTTTCCAGAAGTGAAATTGCTACCAAATTGCTTTGAATTGAAATTGTTTGCAAAACTGGTTGAGTTTGAAATCCAAGGAGATAAATTGCATTTATCAAACGAATTTTGGATATAGAAGGTTTTAAAGGGGAATTTTGAAATGTTGAAAGGTTGTTTAAACTTTGGAATTAGTTGAAAAAAAATATTTCAACGGTGGAAGTGAAACTGAGTATTGGAATTTAAAATTGAATTGTGTGAAGTTATGTGGAATGGGAAAATTAGTCAGGATAGACTAAAGATAATTAATGTTTGGAGATAAAATTTGTTGGTTAAATAATGAATTGGTGAATAAATAAATGATCAAATAATGTATTTGTAAAGGGGAGTTGATATTAATAAGAAGGGATTGAAAATTTTAATTCAGCAAATAAAATTTAACTTAAATGAATGAAAATGAAGGAAATATAAGTTTTGGATAATGGAATTTAAATTTAAAAGGGTAAATGAAATTAGCTTGGATTGGGAATAAATTTTAACTGAATTAAAATAAATTGAATAAGCTGAAAATAATATCCAGTTGTATTCGAATTAAATTGAAATCGAATTGAGTTAAATAAAACTGAGTTAAAATAAAATTGAATTGGAATAAGACTTCAATTGAATTATTTGATGGAATTAGATTCACACCTAAGCAAATGGAATTTAAATAAGGATTGGAATTGAAATCAATAAATCAGAATAACTTATAAGAGAATTAAAAATCCATAAAAATAAAATATGCTTGGGCAATAAATAAATAGAAGGCTTGAGTTAAAATAAAGATGAATATATTCAAGCTTATGATGAATGGAATTGTATAAAATAGTAAGTTGTGACTTATAAAATTGGAAATAGAATACAAAGCCCAAATTTAATATTTTGATGAATTGGAAAAATGAAAAGAAAATCCAAACTTGAATTATAAAGTATGTTGAACTTAAGGAAATAAAATGAAGTGATATTTGGAATAAAAATTCAAGTGTTGGATTATAAATAAGGCAATAACTAATTTGATAATAAATTAGTTAATGAAATGTGTAAATGGAGTTCAATGTAATTAAATAGAAGCTGAAGTGTAACCTAATAATGAAAATTGGAGATAAAACTCAAGCTATGAATTGAATTCGACTTGAATCATTAGTGAGGACAATATAATTGAAGGGGCCTTGCAATTAATTAAATGATTTGTGAATGAAATTGCAATGTAAGTTAATAAAATTGAATGGAAAATTAAAAAGTGAATGGTGGAATCAGAACTTGAGTTATCAATTAAAATTAGACTTGAAGTGTTAACAAAGTAAATATAATTTGAAAGTCTAGAATAAAAATGAAATGGATTAAAATAGTAATGATATGAATTGCAAATAAAATCCAAATCAGTGGAAATAAGATGGAAATGGCTTTGTGATAAATTAAATAAGTTGAATCTGGGAAGTTAAATTCTATAATAACCAATCAAATGAAATTGCAAATTTAAAATGAGGTTGGATTGAAATAGAATCAAGTTAAATTGAAAAGAGAACTTATTTGCAAACTGAGAATAAGCTTAAGTGTAAAATTTGAATAGATTGAAGTAAAATTCGGTGAGTTGCCGATAATATTTAATGGAATGAAATGCAAATAAATGGATTATAAATGAAATTTAAATGGAGTGTGTCGAGCTAAAAAAAAAAATAAAAAAAAAAATAAAAATAAAGCTTCTGAATGGATTAAAATAAAAAGGAATAAATGGTCGTTGGAGGTAAATGGAAGTAACTAAAATTCTATGAGTTGGTGGAAGCAAAATAAATTGATTTTGAAAGCAATTGAATTAAATATGAGATCAATTTGCTTAAAACTAAATTAAATGTAAGAAATTGAGTTTTAAACCATTCAAATTAATGAAGTTATATACAAATGGATTGAAAAACATTCACATTGGATTATAATGGTTTATAAATTAATTAAAACAGTTGAATTAGCATGAAACTATATTAATTGCTTACGGAAAAATGTTTGGTATGAGATTCTTTTAGAATTTATATGTTTTAACTATTGTAAATAAGGGAAATATAGTTAAACTGCATATATTTGGCACTTACATGTTTAAATTGAGTAAGTACAGGTACCTGGAAGCCATGTGGATGAATTTGGTTGTGCTATTTACTAAAAATAATAAGCCGCTTGCTTAAAATGCTAAATAAGGTACGCCTACGCAATTAACATAGGAAATATGAACTGTTTTTGGTTTTTCCGACCGTGTGGGTCGATGTATATATATTTATCTCTTTTGTCAAATTGCAAAAGCTCCTCCGTACAAAGGGGACTCTGCCAAAAAAATTCAGAAATTTTGGGAGTTAGAAAATTTTTGAAGATTTGAAAAATTTAGTTAACAGCAAAACGATTTCAAACTAGAAATTGAAATTAATTAGTAAATGAAACTAACTAAAGTAATGACATGAATTAGTAATAAATGAAAAATAAAATTCAAATGTTTCAAGTTAGAGATAAATTGAATTCATATGAGAATGAAAGAATTGATTTGAATAGAAATGATATAAACTGAAGTGGTAAAGTGATAATGAATATAAAAGCATATTAAATACTTATACTAAACTTAAGAACGGAATAGTGAATTCTTAATTGGAAATTGATAATATAAATAGATTACAAGTTAATATTTGGATAAATAGATATTGATATTGGTAAGGAAGTCGATAAAATGTTTTGAAATGTTGTGATTGGATATTGCTGCTTAGTCGGATATGCAGGTAATATAAAGTGAAAAGAGAATTGATTTTGATTTCAGAAGATAAATTGAAATTGCCCGACAAAAAGGTACGTATTTAAATTTGGTATGGAATTTGATTGGGTTTTTGGATCGAGCCACTTGGCGTTTTGTTTTCTTTTTGGATTTGGGAGGCCGTAGAGCCATTTTGTAGTTGTACCGAGCTAGCCGCGCAAAGGAGACGCTGGCGAAATTTTTTCAAAATTTAGGGAGTTAGAAAATTTTTGAGAAAGTTTTGATAATTCAAAATTGGTTTTAAAATGTGAAATTCAAATCGATAAATAAGCGACTATGTTTGAGGCTTATGGGCAAGTTTAGGAAATTAGGAAGAGGGATAGTGTCTTTAATAAAAGATGATTTTGGAAGGTCATTGAAAACTATTTGGGTCGAGGAAATAGATAATGAGTTATGGATCATTCTTCCTAACTAGTAATTTCGGGGACGAAATTCTTTTAAGGGGGGAGGAATGTGACGACCCGTAATTTTCGAGCACTTAAATTCAGAATATTTGATTGATTTTAAATATCAATAAAGTAATTTTAACTTGAATTACGAATATCATCAATTATTTGATAATTAAATTACTGAATTAAATAAGTTGAAGTTGGTTCAAATGTTGAATCTGGAGTTTTAAGCCTGTTAAAAATAATTTGAAGGCTTGAAAACAATTTATATTAATAGTACTGAGGATAATAGAAGTTGTAAAATTAAAATTAACAGTGGTTTGTTAAGTGTTGGAATTTATATCGTTTAAATTGAATTTAAAAATAGCCTTCCGAGGCACAGTCTCGGAATTCGACGAGATCAGTTCCATTGGATCCGTAATATTGAGTTATTATCGGGTTTCAAATTTCGTATTAATCGGAGTTGTTATGTGAGCGTACCATTTATAAACACGTTGTGGTTTATACCGAAAATTTAACTTAAATATATATATTTTTATATCTGGTCACTTTCAGCCGCTTCCTTTCCTATCAGCCGCGATTTCTATCATTTTTCAAAATACTGTAGCGAGTTTTCTCCCACACGCTTCCATCTTTAATAAATTAAAACCGAGCTTCACTCTTCTTTCGAAATCCATTCATAAAATAATAATAATAATGGCATCTCCTTCGTTAAAATCAAACCGAACCCCTCCTAAAATCGAAGCCAGTAATTAATAAAAGGGGGCAGAGCGAAGTAATGGGTTCTCAATGAATTCGATATTCTTATTAAACTCGAGCTTCCCTTTCCTCTTCTATTCTTTAATTCGCAAATCAAATTCTCAAAAAAATCAAAGGGTGAGTGAACGAAGTCGCGGCCGATTTTTGAGAGGGCTTCTTCGATTCGAGCAAAGCAAGCGCGATGTGTGGAGGGGAGTGAAGGCGTAATCGCGACCGAGGGAAGGGGAGTGTCGCGATTAGGTGTGGGGCTCGCCTAGGGTTTTCGAACACGTGGTCTTCGGGCGAGGTTCCTGACGGCGACGCAGTGTTGGGAGGCGCATCGATGGACTATAGGGGTTCGAGTATGATGCAGTGGGATTGCAGAGAAGAGAGTGTGTGGAGTTCGACGAGCTTGGAGGTAGCCGCGTGCTTAAGATGTTGGGGTTCGACTTTGGATGGTTGGCAACAGCTGGTGGTGATGTCAGTGACGAGGGGAATGGTATGTGTGCTGTTTTGTTAATTAATTCCAGTTTAAACTCTAAACATATACAAATACAGGAAAGAAGGGATTATACAACTGGATTTTATTTTTACAAATTTGTATAGTAAAGAAGAAGGTGTTTTATCAGTAAAACAAACTACTATTTTTGTTAATTTCAGAGAAAATAGAAATATAATAACTAAATATTTTACAGTAAGCTGTATATAAAACAACTCTGTTTTCAGTTAATATAGAGGTTTGAAAAGAATTGTATTTTTTTGAATTTAATATAAGTATATAAGGTTTTGAAAGAAATATATAGGAACTTTAAAATGTTTGGGTTTATATAAAATCAGATGTTTAAATCTGATTATTTATAAGTATATAAATATACATATATAGATTGTAATCTACTAGATTATTTTAAATAAGAATTTTAAATTATTAGAATGAATTTATAACAACTTAAATTTTAAATCTATATAAATAAATTTCTATAAGGGCATGAGTTTAAAGATATTTAATTATTGGTTTGAAATTAAATTCATTGGTATTTGAAATCATAAATAAGAATTTATTTGTTCGATTATTTCGAATATTAATGATATCATATAATGTTATAAAGGGCTAAAATCGAGAAACAAGCTGGAATGGGAAATGAATGGCAATAGATTGCAAAATAAAATCAAAGGTGAGTTAATCTCACTCAGTTTAAATTTAAATTTAAATGATTAAATTTAATAATTGATTGTATGGTTGAATTGATTGATATGACATAGTATGATATTTTGGAATTAGTGTATTATGTTGTGCTAACATCTTTGGATGCAGGGAAAACAAGTTGGAGGGATCCAACTGGACCCCTCACATATATTTAAATTATTCAATATTCTCTGTTGTGATTATTTGATATCCTATGATGAGTTACCTTAGAATATTGAATGTTGTGGTTTGATTGGATATTCGGTTATAATGAATTACCAAAATATATGAATTGGATTGTTGAAAAGAAATTAAACGGAAGTAAATTTGTAAGCGAAATAATTATAGAAAATTTGAATAAATTTAAGAATGAATTGGATAAGAAATAATGTGACTTTAAATTTCTAATAAATAAATTGGGACGTATAGAAAGGAGATTTGAATAAACAGGAAGTTATTGAATTACAATCTTCAACGATATTAATTAAAGAATAAAACTTTTATTTAAAATGTAAGATTTAAATTTTTGAAAAAATAATATTAATAAAGAAGAAGTTGGGAAAAGCTGAAATTTGTATATTTCAGTTAAAAGATTTAAAATCAAATGGAAAAGAATAACAATAATAATTAAGTGCATAATTAAATGAAATTTGAAATGAATTGAGTAATTTAAGAAACTTATTTCAAATGGAATAAATTGAAAATCAATTTGGAAAATCGATTTAAATGTTTAAAGCTGGAATTCTTCCTGGATCACTAAGTATGCTTTCAAGTAAATTTTAAATATAAGTTAATAGTTTTAAAATTGTTTTAAAAAAGGTATGTTTTGGAAAATTTATTATTCTTAGTATTTAAATTCTAAAGTAAGTATTTTCTCAAATCTATTATAGTAGTAATTATTTTAAAAAGTGACTTAATATTTTGTTTCAAAGGTGAAAATCTAGTTTTATATTTTATAAAGTAACTTTAATTTCAAATATTCATATAAGATGTATTTTTTACAAATTATTAAAGTAGTTTAATTTAAATGTTTTAAAAGTATATATTTTTAAGTAAAGTGTTTTAAATTATTTTTAAATCTAGTTTTGTACTTGGTGATTTCAAAGGAGATAGAAAATATTTGGGAAAGTTGATTCTGAAAGGAATGAGGGATTTGAAACTGTTTTCAAAGGATTGGAAATAGAAATATATCTTGTGAAGATATTTTTGGAGATTAATAATAATTTAGGAAATTATTTATTGGTTGATGGTTGTTTGTGAATATTAATTGATAGTTAAATCACCGACTATCAATATTGGACAAATGCGTTGATCGTTTCGAAGAGACCGGGATCGAGATTAATTTCTCGAAAACCACTTCGATCCGGTTTGTACGTTTCGTGCGAAAAACGTGTTCGGAGTCGAAGATGGAGCAGTGAAGTGCAAGGGCTAGTCGCTACTAATCCTGAGGATATTTCCAAAACGGATGTAGTAGGAGTAGTGCCTTCGGTTCCGTTCGAACCCAGGACGGACTTGTATGGACGAATGCTTGCGAAACATCGTCAGGTGGACAATGGGCATTATAAGTGAAAACGTTCTAAAGGTAACGCTTAGCCTCAAGCCTCATCAAATGGGAATGACTGAAAATCAGGGGATATGCAGCAAGGTTAGGTGGGTCATACCCAAGCAGGACAAGATAATTCCCCTGTCTAGATGTCCCTTATATATATTTCGGCTTAGTGGGTGGTTGGTCGCGCCAACCACGGGGGTTTATCTTGTTCGGGACTGTTCAGTAAGGAATGGTTCCGGCCTTGTGTTGCAGGGGATGAAGGGAGTAGTCCTCGGTACGGTGATCTAGGCCCCGTACTGTGGCAGGTGGTACCCCAGTGCCTAGTCATTGTTGGAAATCCATTTTCCCTACGAGCCTTGTACGAGTTTTGTTTGTATTACCCACTTTTGTGGCTAGTAGCTGGAATTTAATAGATGTAACAATTTCGGCTGTTTTATAAGTATTTGTATATAGACACTATTATAATATCAGAGGATTTCTATAAAAATTATTTTAGCTATCGTAAGGTAAAAACCCGACATGTTTATTTGTGGCGTAGTCTTACGAGATGCTTTTGTTTTCAAAGGATTTTGAAACTTTAATAATCAATTGGGTGTGATTTTCTCACGCTGGTATTCCAGACTGACTCGGGTGTTATTTAACTGTAATGCTCGGGTCAGACCGAGTATTATAGGATACAGGATATGATGCTGTGGAGCTCAGGAGACGAGCTGGATGACGATTACGTATTCTCGTACTTATATATATATTTCCGCTGCGTTTGAGTTGTTGTGTACTTTGAGTTGTTGTGTATCCATTGTATTGTATTGATGTGAGCTGTGACTGATGTACTCTGATGATGTAATATATGTAAACTGATATATTTGATTTTGAGTAAAGGTTATTTATTCTCTATTATATTTTATTCCGCTGCGATGGTTAGATTCATTGATTTTGTTTTCTCTTCTTCTACCTCTTCTTCTTAAACCCAAATGGTTCGTATTTCTGTGCAACTTGAGTTGATTGTTGTAGAATAGTGTTGACTCAAGGGGTACGGATTTGCGGGTCGTTACAGTAAGAATTTGGCTTTCGTCTCGAAAAGCATACCAACTTTAAAGCCAGTTTAAACGCTAACGGTTGAAAATAACTCATTGTTAAACTGAAGATTTGCAATAGTTGAGATAGCCATTATTTGTGCATTGCCTAGATCATCATCCAAAAGTACCTCCATTTTCACCTCATCACTGTCTTCGGAAATATTGTCTTCAACTGTAAAATCATAGTTTAAAACATCATTGTTCACTTGCATACTACGGATCCACGACACGTCATTCTCCGACATATTTAACTACCTCCATACTATTTACAGGGGGATCGTCATGTACATCTTCACCTACATCCATGTCCATTTCAATATCAACATCTGCTTCATTTGCGGTTACATCCACATTCTCCGCTTCGACATTAAATTGTGTCGCAATATCATGTGCGGAATATCTGTAATTCACAAATAAATTTTAATTTAATCACCATATCATAAATAACGCTAACAAATTAAGATATACCAAACAAATACATATGACTCATATGATATAACCAAGATGGAGTAGGATACATAGAAGGAGACATATAACAATTTGATGGTCCGCATTACTTTGCGGCGTTGATCGATGAGGAAGATAACTGCATATAATACGACAAAACTTTCAACTAATGCATAACGTATATTGTAATACGACATAAAAAATTATAAAAAAAATGTTTCACCTTCCAAGAAAATGTGTAAAGTCATCTTGACTTGGATATGGATAGTTATAATGAACAATTGTTGATAACTCATACAAGGCGGATATCCAAAAAGGAATTGTTGTGGACTGTAAATCGTTGTCATAGGTGGATTACTAAAACTCGGAGATGCAGTTCCATGACTACTACTTACTGTCTCAACCATTATACAGTAATCTTCAATTACATTGTTAACTACTTGTGGTCGTACGGATTCTTCTGCTTGCAATCGCCTACTTTTCCCAACAAACAAATCTATTGATTTTGATGTCACTAAAAACATTAGCTCTGCATCATCGTCAACTATTTTAATGACTTTCGATCCTGAATTCGTAGGCCAATTGCACACTAAATATATGTCAAATTCATCGGATTTTCTCTTAGTCGCTTTATAAATCGATTCTTTCAACTGCACCATCTCATAACCTTTCAAAATTTTCATCGGTTTACACGACCCTCCAACATATTTGCCACAATTAAGTTTCAATAACCAATTCACCATAAAAATTACAAATGGTTAGTACGCACTTGAGAGTCATTCTACATTTCAATTAACCAACTATTTTACTACTTTCGAAAATTACCAAACGACATATGATAATAGAAACACACAAAAAAGAACTAGGATTTACAAAATAATATACTGAAACTGTTCAAGAGGAAGAAATAGTTGTTGCTCCTTGACTATATTTACTTTCAACCAAGATTTAACAAGAATTTATAGTCTAAAATTATTAGTTTGGAAACAACTTTGAGATTTGGATATTTGGGTTTTTTTAAGATTTAAGTAAGAAGAAGATAAAATGAGAAATGAAAGAGGGTGGGCTGGCCAAAACAGCTAGCAAAGATCTGAACGGCATTTCAAATACCGCTAACTAATTTTTTTTTTAAAAAAACATGTACCAGCAGCATTTAAAATGTCGCTGGTACACGTGGCGGCTGATGTGGCCAAAACTGACATATTTTTGTAGTTAGTTTATAAAGTGACCTAAATTTGCAATTACTATGCAAAATTGGCCTAATTAAAAATTTCCTTCAAGTTATCACAACATCTTGTATTATTTAAGAGAAACCACTCAAATACAAATCCACATTTATTAATGGAAATTATTTTGCACAATTCAACTGTGTAATCTCCTTGGAACAACTAGCCATCGCTAAGGCTGCACAAAGTACGCATTGGGTCGGGTTTGACCAAATAATTCACCCAACACATATAGGTATGGGTTAAAGGTAGTTCAACCCGTATCCGACCATATATGTGGTCGGATATGGGTTGGGTTGAAGTATGGGTTGGGTCGGGTTTAATAAGGTTGGGTTACATGAATCTAAAACAAAAATGAGAGCACAAAATAATTAAAATATAATATAAAATATTCAGCTTAAAATATTAAATTTTAGCTAGCATAATGCATTAAATATAATTAATTCACTACAACACATATTTTATTAGAATTTCACTATAGAATACATCACATTAAATTAATTCACTACATATTAGAATAAGAATTTCATTTCAAAATACATTAAATGCTCTTCGAAATCTCTTAGTCAATCCTATGTATTTTAGATTGACATCAAATATGCTTTTTTGGTATATTTATTCGAGAATACATAAATTTTGTTCTAGATTTTGACTGTTCTAATTTTACATGGGCAGATATTAAATTAGTTTTTTATATAGGGTGGGATTGGATTAAAATAGGATTGGGTTGAACAAAATATCTCACCCGACCCGTATATAGTATGTGTTACAAATTGTAACTCATATCCGACCCAAATTAGGATGGATTGGAGTTGGGTTTATGTGGATTGGGTCGGGTTGGTGGGTTGGGTCGGGTTGAGTATGCGTTGTGTGCACCCCTAGCCCACACTATGCAAGTAAGTTTGCCTTAGTTCCCTGGTTTATAAAAAGTAGGGTTTTGTTGAAGTTCCTCTGTCCCAAAGCTGATGTCGCCTTGATATAACACCAATTATTTTTTGCCAATGAGTCCACACTGTGTATAGAAACAAATAATTGAAACAAAATGCAGTTACAGGCCAAATCCTTTCATCGATCAGGTCATAAGTTGACACCGCACAACTTTTAGCCATCCTATTTGCTTCATGCAAGTAATAATGCACACTCATTCCTATATTGCAATCCCCCCCAATGTTACTGCATCCTTCAAGGTATACAATCCTTCATTAGATTAGTCTATTTAGATAGTTTAGGTGATAGAAATTTATGAATACACACACACATTGACACCCCTCCCCTCTTGCGTTCCTCTTTAGTTGATCCTTTCTGTGATGATCGTATGTTTGTGTATAAAATACTCAAAAAACAAGAGTATGACTTGTTAGTTAATGTTATAATAATTTTTTTGAGTATTTAGTACCATCATTAATTGAACAGACTCTAGATTTGGGATAGAATAAGTATGAAGCCTTGCATTCCTATGCATGTACTCTTGGGCGCCTACTCTCGATAAGTAATCTATGAGATGAAAAAACTCTAGATTTGGAATTACTAAATTTACAATATACATTATAAGTTAATTTAGTAAATAGAGTTATAATGCTTTTGCATAATCTTTGTTCATTGCCAAATAGAGTACAAGCATTTAGTAAATAGAGTTATAATGCTTTTGCATAATCTTTGTTCATTGCCAAATAGAGTAGTCTTTGTTCATTAGTAAATAGGGTAATATTTACTAAATGAGGTTGACCTATTATCAACGATTGAGGATCCGGCCGGAACCACAAGATTCCGGCCATCTCGTCTCGGTTCCGGCCATCACCGTGACGGGATTAGGTCAAAATCCCGTCCAGTTCGAACTTCAATTAAGAAAAAAAAATCGCGAAAAGTAGAAAAGGGCAACGGCCGAATCAAATTACGCGCTAACATCCAAAATACAAACAGAAAATCGACCCGTGCTTATACAGTGAAAGCATAAAAATTTTGCTTATAAATAAAACGACTGTGAACATAACTTACCACTTGTGCTTCAGTAATCAAATTCGTGCAAGAAGAATCACTGATTCGCACAAATTCGAGCAAGAAGAATCACCGATTTGCCGCGTTGATCTTGGAGTTGGCAGGAGGAGAAGCGAAAGTTCGACATCGCCGCGTTGATCTTGGAGTTGGCAGGAGGAGAAGCGAAAGTTCGACCTCGCCGCGTCTTCAGCCCTAGCTAGCTTGCTTTCGAACGAAGGTGAGTTTTCGTCTTCGTCTTCTGCCCTAGTTATCGAGGCTTTTTATTTTTTAAATTCGTCTGTGTTTTTTTTTCTTCGAACGAATGAAAATAAGCGGCCACTTTAAATTCCTTTGGGCCTGGTTGTTTTAGCCGATATAGAGACAAAAAAAAACATTGTTTCATATAGAATATTGTTTTCGGCTATCTTTTTGTTTCATATTGTTTTGGTCTGTGTTTTTGCTATTATAGGTTGAACATAAATATTGTTTCATATTGCATATATAGGTTGAACATAAACAATGTTTCATATTGCATACGGAAACGACCTTGAATATGTTGAACCGACTTGAATAAGTCGACTAACCTTGAATATGTTGAACCGACTTGAATAAGTCGACTAACCTTAAATATGTTGAACCGACTTGAATGTTGAACTTGAATATGTTGGACTGGAATATGGACTTGAATGTTGAACTTGAATATGTTGGACTGGAATATGGACTTGAACATTGGAGATGGACATTGAACTTGACTCAAACTGTTGAACTTGAACAATGAATTCCGACGACTTCGATGAATGTTATTTATGCATTTGTAATTTATTTTTGATTTGATTTGGAATATTAGATTGCTTAGCATTTACTTTTGTTTAATTATGTGTATATTGTATTGTTTATTTATAATCGCAGATACGTTATGGCAAATCCAAATGAAATTGGTTGGAATTATGGTACTGGGATCGACGGCAATCTTCGAAAAATAAAATGTAACTTTTGTAATAAACTAATTAATGGCGGTGGTGTGACACGTTTGAAAGAACATCTGGCAGGAGTGGGCGGCGATGTATCGGCATGTCTAATTGTCCGTAAAGAAGTTAAACAACTTGTACGATCACATATTATTCAAAAGAGAAATGAACGAAGCAAAGAAAAACTAGACAAACAACGCTTACAAGAGGAATTAATGAGCAGACCGCACCAACTATCAGACAATGAAAATGACGACGATGAAGAACTTCAACATGTCATGCGGCAAAGCAGAGATGCATTTAGAGATGAAGAGCTGCGCAGATCTCTACTGTTCGACGATCGGGTGGTGGTTCAAGTCAAACATTGCAAAGATTTCATACTGTTGGAAAATCTGTCAGAGTAGATGATTTTGAAAATGATGCTGCTGGACGAATCGACTCATACATGCAAAAACGAGGAGGTAGAACTCAACCTTCTATTAAATCTGCAATGAAAGGTATTAAAGATGCCAAAAAAATATAGGTCGAGCAATTTCCAAGTTCTTTTTTTTCAACCATATTCCGCATAACGTTGCTAATAGTCCATATTATACGACAATTGTTGACGCGATTGCAGAATGCGGTCATGGAAATGATCCACCAACTGCATATGAAATATCACACTCGTACCTTGAATTGGAAATAGAAGAAACTGGACAATATATTAAAACATTGCATAATTTTTGGGATGGATATGGTTGCACATTAATGTGTGATGGTTGGAGTACACAGAATCGACGAAAAATAATAAATTTTCTCATGTACCCTACCCATGGAACGGTATTTATCAAATCTGTGGATGCCACAAATGAATTCCAAAGTGGAGAATATATTTGTGGATTAATGAATGATGTCGAAACAATCGGTGAAAATAGGATAGTGCAAGTTGTTATAGATAATGGAGCAAACTACAAAGCTGCCGGTCAATTATTGATGCAGAAAAGAAGGTATTTATATTGGGCACCATGTGCAGCACACTGCATTGACTTGATTTTGGAAGATATTTCCAAAGAGCCAGAGGTAACAACTATTATCACAAATTGTCAATTAATAACGACGTTTATATACAATCATGGTTGGTTACTTTCTATCATGAGAAAAGAGACCAACAACAAAGAATTGTTTAGACCGGCAGTAACACGGTTTGCAACGCATTTCATCGCACTATACTCTATTCATAAACATATAGATGACCTGAGACGGATGATTGCTTCAAGAGAGTGGGCATCAAGAGTTCCTAGACTCAATACTAAAGACAAAAGAACAGCAAATATTGTCTCTACACTGATTTACAACAATGCTTTTTGGACTGGTGCTGCTTCCGTCATCCTTGTTTTTGAGTCATTGGTGAAAGTTTTACGAATGGTAGATGGTGATGACAAAGCAGATATGAGATATCTTTATGAAGCAATGGATCGAGCAAAAGAATCGATTAGAAAAAATGTTGGTGGAAGGCAATGCCAAAAATGGTGGGATATAATAGACAAAAGATGGGAAAGACAGTTACATCGACCTCTTCACGCCGCAGGTAATTTGTTTTATCTTATCGTCATACAAATAATGAAATATATAACATTTCAATAATATTTTAAATCTTTCCTATATAGGTTATTTTCTTAATCCCATCATTCAATACGGGAATGCAACAAACGATGGAGAAGTATTGAACGGATTTAACAACGTCGTTGAACGAATGGTGCCAGACATTGTAAAACAGATTGAAATTGGAAAAGAGGTAAATCTAACATATATAATAGTTATGTTAAACGTTTAACGTTTAAGACATATTAAATATTTAACTTAACATCACAGGTAGAAAGATATAGAATGAAAATTGGTGCATTTGGTTCTGCAAAAGCATACGCAGCCGTAAAGACATGTTTTCCCGCTCAATGGTGGTCCATAATTGGAAGAGAGGATGCTCCAAATTTAACACATTTAGCAATGCATATTTTAAGGCAAACAGTGTCATCTTCAAACTGTGAAAGAAACTGGACTACATTTTCAATGATTCATACAAAATTACGAAACAGAATAAAAATGAAAAATCTTGAAAAATTGGTATATGTGCATTACAACATGAGACTAAGAGCAAAAAATTCAAGACGCCGCGACACTGAAAGTCAGTTGATCGATCTAGACTATATATTCTACGATGAGGATCCATTAGCGGAATGGACTACTGAAATTGAACCACCCTTGTTGGACAACGACCTTTGGATGACCAATACATTGAATGATGCAGTCGCTGCTGTCGATGGTATACCTGCACGAGCAACAAAGAGTCAAAGCAATGAAAATAGTAGCAGCTCATCAAATAATGATCATGGTAATGCAGGTGGAAGTGGTGTTGGTTTAACAAGCAATTATGGTGTTGGTTCTAGTGATGGTGGTGAATTATATAGACCAGCTCAAACATATTCAAGAAGAAGGGGTGCGAGCGGCAATCCTAACCGAAGAGATAGTAATTTAAATGTTGAATCCGGACATCAACATGATTATGAGCATCACAATCCATATACTTCAACTGATCCACCAACCTATAGGTATTCTACTTCTGACTATACATATGGTAACCCATATAGTGATATCTCAAGTGACCAAAATAGTCAAGCTACATATACAACACAAAATGATGAACCATCGTCTTTTGATAATATGATGGCGACATTTATGGGCCCGGGACAAATGCAATATGGTTATCCATCATACTATACGACATAAGACGATGAAGAAAATTATGAAAACAATCCATATGTAGCTTCGAGAAATAGTTTCTGGATGTAGTAGTGTTGTATGTAACATTATTATTTTATTGTATGCTATATTTCTATATGAATTTGAATCGTTTAAAAAACGTTTTCATTAAAACTGCAAAAATCCAATATCAAGACCGAAACCGAAACAAGCGAAATGATCGAAACTGACCGAAACCAACAAAATTTCAAATGACCGAAACCGAGACCGAAACCGAGTTCTCGAGCCTTGCCTATTATGCAAAAAGATATAAGAAAGGAAATGAGCTTTGTTGAATACAATAACGTGGTGTTGACATCTAATTGCTCAAGTTCCATATCATAACGAGCAACTAATACCAAAAAAATACAAATGGATGTATGTCTAACAACTGGAGCAAAGATATCATGATACTCTACCTCTTTCTTCCAACATACCCCTTTGTTACTAACTTTGTTTTGTATCTGAAACCACTATTGTCGTCATCTTTCACTCTATAGATCCATTTACATCCAATTGTCATCTTGTCCGTGGGAAAAGACACCAAATTTCAAGTATGATTTTTCTACAAAGATTCAATCTTCTCTTCCATAGAAACTAACCAACAGGAACTATCAACTGATGCAATAACTGAAAGTGTACGTGCAGTACTAAGGATCGTGTAATATAATATATAAATGCGGAAACTGATAATAGCAGTAAAATAAAAATTAAAGTAAGCACATCAGTAATTTTTATACTGGTTCGAACTTCCCATTCTACGTCCAGTCCCAGAATATCCTCTGGATTTAGATTAAACCCTTCACTTAACCCAGAGGAATAGGTATACCACACCTGAGCAGCCGAACAGGAATTTTTCCGCCTCAACAGCCGAAGAGGACTTCAACTTAATACAAATAATTTGTTGACGAGTGTGTTCTGAATAACACAGATTGTCTTTTGATAGTACAATTTTCCTATAATCAAATCCTCAAGAGTATGTAGTGTGTATGAAGATTTAGAAGGAGGATAATCTCGTAGAATCGAAGTATATAAATTAATTCAGAGATTCTAGCGATATTGAATGAGAATGAATGCTTTTATTTGTAGAAATAAATAGAGAATAGATTTTATAATTATAAACAAGAATTGGTGATTGTACGAATGAATTAAACATGTTTATATAGTTGTAGAATAGTTACAATCTTTCATGAAGAGTTTCAATCAAAGGTTGTGACCATATCTCTTGGATTGAAGGTGATTCCTCTTCACGAACGATCGCAACTCTTCAGAAAAATAGCCATTATTTCCAGGTCGGTTGACTGAAAATTCTGGCCGGTCAGCTGAGTTTAAAATCGTGCACAAAACAGAGCATATATGTGCACTAACAACAAGTTCGGTCAGCCGAGTTTACTGGTCGGTCGACCGACCTGATGTTATGTGCACAGATCATACTTTTTCAAGTATAAAACAATATACAAATATTTGTATGTGTGTGTGACTACTTGAGGAATGATTTTAACAATATTCTAAGACTCAATATAATAAAATATTAATACTAATCTCTGGATTGTAGTCTTGTCTCCTTTGTAGTGCACAATATACTTTTATTCTCTTTTTGTCGCCTTTGTATAGTATTCTCTTTGTAGTTCGTTTCATGATCTCTGAAGCTTGTGTCATGAATCAAAACCCATGAATCAACAATAACGTCTCCATAATCTCTGGGGTCCTTATGGACACATTCAATGCATACGTTGTCATGCCATCGAAGTCAATGTCTTCAATGCTCAATCCAACAAAATTATCAAGCCATCTAGGTTTCTTCCTCTGTCTAACAGGCCTAGCCTTTGAACGAGCTCCGCCTTAAGTCTGATACTCTGTACTAACACTGTACTATCCTCATCAACCACGGTGTCATTGAAACACCATATGTTCCTCTATCGAAAGAATCTGAAGATGAATTGTCTTGTATTTGGTATTTTGAATCTGTCCTCAAACTTTCATAAGATGAGTAAGGCTCCACCTTCAACATAGTCTTCTCATCGAACGTCACATGTCTGGTGATAATAATCTTCTTGTTGATAGGACACCACATCTTATATTCCTTCACTTATCTTCTATAACCTAGAAAAATACACTTGCAAACTCTTGGTACCAGCTTGTCTCTGCTTTCATGCACATGAGCTGGGCATCAAAACACTCTGAAAAACAAATAGCTAACAGGCTCACCTTTTCATATTTCTTCAAGATCTTCATGTCTATGGCAGTAGAAGGTATGCGGTTGATGAGAAAAGTCGACACATATAAAGCTTCAACCTAAAATCCATGCTTCAACTTAGCAATCAATATGAGGCAATGAGTTTCTCTCCAACAATGTTTGATTCATCCTTTCAGCAACCTCATTAGACCAACGGTCGCCAGATGTGGTGTAATGCCTCTTAATGCCTTTAGACTCACAAAAATCGATGAATTTCTATCATACGAATTCACCATCATTATCAGAATGAAGAACTTTCAATTTCTTCCCTAACTGCTTCTCAACAATAGATTTCCACTTTCAAAACCTGTCAAAAGTTTCACTCTTAGACCATAGAAAGTATACTCAAACTTTACGCGAGAAATCATCTCTAAATGAAACGAAATACCTGGCTGCACCCAAAGATGGGCAAGGGAAGGGACCACAAATATCTGTATGAACATACTCTAAAACAGCCTTCGCCTTATGCTCTCCGAACTAAAAAGAAATCTTTGTCTACTTGTCAAGCACACACTCCTCAGAAAAGTCAAGCTTTGAATGATGGACGCCATCAATCAAATCTGGTTTTCTCAACTCATCCGAACCGCGCTTACCAATATGGCATATCCATAAATACAACAATCTGGAAGAATCTGAATCGACTGAAGTAACAGAAGTTGATTCACCAACTATGGTAGTGCACTTTAATAAATAAAGATTTTCCTCCCTCACACCTTTCATAACAATCGTGGAACCCTTTGATATAAAGACCAACCCTCTGAGTCACTGTTTATATTAGTTCTCACCAATCTATCTCTCAACACCTCATTATGAAGACCAAGCTTAACATCTGACAGACTAATCTTACTGCGATCATATATTATAGATTTAACAAAAGCAGTACACTTCTTAGGTGATGAACACAAGAGAATCACTGTGTGAGCCTCAACTTTAATCTCAACGTCTGTTGCCTTAAGGTTCATAACCAAGATAGTAAGAGCATCAACGTGCTTCCTAATATTAGTTCCAAACTTCATGTTAAATGAATAGAGCTATTGTTGAAGAATAATTCAATTTGTGAGAGACTTGTCTTGATATGCATCATAAAATGTATCATATAATTCCTTTGCCATCTTCTTTTGAGAAAAATTGTCTAAGAACTTCATCTGAAAGACTCAACTGGATTGTTGTAAGAGCTTCATCTACCATCTCTTTCAAAACATTCGCCACAATGTCCTTCAATTTCTCAAGCTTAGAAACAATCTTATAAATCTTCTCCTTCAACATTGCCTTCATTTTCATCTTCCAGGTTCTAAAACGTGTAACATCATAATTAACATCGAAACTACCAATAGATTTTTCAAAATTCGTCATTAATGCCGAAACAGAACAAAAACACTGGCTCTGATACCAAACTACGGTGAAAAAATGTGAGGGATGATTTATCACTAATATAGGGAAGCGATTAACTAAGATCTAGTTTTGTCGATTAAACATCAATGCGAATTAATATTAATAACGCTATCACACAAGATCAAATAACAGAAAGAAAAGACATAGAAGATTTAACGTGGTTCAAATTTGTATCCTACGTTCACGTAGACCCAACAACTTTATAATTTCACCAATTTAGTGAGAAGGGATTATAAAATGGTAAAGATTTCTTAAAGCTGAGAAATCTTATCTCTATTACAAATCTACATAAGAATAACTAAGAGGAACTATAGTTTGAGAAGAATAAGATACTTTTCCATGATTTGTTTTTTTTTCCTTCTATATGATAGTTTTAAGTCATATTTTCAACAAGTGATGGATAAGTTAAGGCTCAAGCTTCAAACTATAAGTTGTGGTTTTGTTAATTTGAGATTTTCAATTTTTTTACAAAATAAGAAAGAAAAGAGAAAAAACCCATATGATCTCGATTTCAAATTCCTGTACTTTGTATATAGAAATGCTTTAATAGAGGGTACATATTTTTATTTATGAAATAGAATATGCATTATATTTTGAAATTTGTTTCAAATATTGATTTGGAACAAGTTTCGTAATTTTATTTATGTTATTGTTTTTATTGCAAGGTCTGTTTTTCCCCACTTTTGCAAGTTATTAGCACTAGGATGCCAAAATGGCTATTTGAATCAAAATTCATTTGAGAATCATCTTAAATTCTGACTGAAATCATTATTAAAACATTGTGCAGAAGTCTACTAGGCATCTTCCATGATACAAACACTACTGTTTGTTTCTAGACATCACGATCGAACATCTTTTACTTTGATTAAAAAAAACTTTAGTTGCCTATAAGGATGATGTAGTAGGTTATTACATGTGATGCTCACATGTAAGACCGAGTGTTCAATCCTACCAACTACATATCATTATGGGAACTGAACCAAGTTCAAAAAAAAACTTAAGCTTAGCATAAATAAAATAGGGTTACGCTAAAGTTTATGTATGTATTTTCATAAAGTGTGTTTTAACCAAGATTCGAGAGGTCTTTTGTAATTTTAGAATTTCATGAATTTCGATTCCAGATTCGGACCTCGTTACTTATTATTCATATAAGAGTGTGTGTGTGTGTTTGTGTGTATATATGTTTAGTTTATTGAAACAAAACATATAATTTATATTTAATTGAAAAATAAAATATAAACATAAAGTGTTTATTCATTATTTCATTTTCAACCCTACTTGTATATTTTGTGAATTCGTATGTTTCCTGAGTTCAAAACTTATATTTTAAATATTCATGTATTTGAAACTCGAATTGACTGTGCTTTAGGTTTGTTCTGTAAAATTTGAAGTTCAACATTTTTTTTTATTAAACAAGAGCTTCGATTTGGTTCTGTTTCGATCCCTACTGAAACCTAAACTTGAACCGGAGTTTCGGCTTCTTTTTATTAAATTTTAGAGATTTTGAATTGAAACTCAAGCATACATTAAAATTTTAATTTTTTATCTTAGAACATCATAACCATTACAACTCAACTAAGTCAAACCACCGCTTTAAACTGCGGATACGGCACTCTAGACGACGCTTCTAGAGGTCATGGATTCTAATGTATCACTCCAAAAGAATATTTTATCCTACGCTCGTTCTGTTCTACTTTGCTCCGCCTACTGTACAAAAGATATTCCGTTGTAAAACCTTTTGAACATAAGCACATCTACTTTTAACACTACTAAATATCGAACTCCTATCTTAGAAACAGTCTACCTCAGATCCAAAAAATAGGATCAAATCTCCAGCTGTTTCCCTGGATTTCTCTTCAACCATTAAACCCATTTACTCCCAACAAAATTCATTTATTTCTGCAGGCTCTCCGCATTTTCCTCTCACTTACCAATTTGCATCTTCATTCTCCTCTTATTTTCTAAATCAAAGAACCAATCCAAAAAGAGAGACGGAGAGAGTTTCAAAACATACCTTTCTTTGACACACAATGTCAGGCTGACTTAGCACCAACCCATGGTCTCACATTCACCATCTACTCCATAGTAGCTCTTAAAACCCATCACAAACAATGCAAGGAGGAGAGAATTATGGGGCCCTCGCTCCCATTTTCTCCCTCCTCCTCTTCTTCCTCCTCCTCTCCCCCACCATCACTCAAGCCCGCTCTTTATCCTCACAGTCCACTTCATCCACCGTGAAATTCACACCGCCCGATAACTACTTGATCCGATGCGGAGCTCCTCAGATCACAAAGCTCGACGATGGCCGGATCTTCCGTTCCGATCCTCAGTCCCTCTCATACCTCTCCACCAATGACAACATCAAAATCACTTCCAACATCAACTCCTCCATCTCTCCCCTCTACTCGTCAGCCAGGGTCTTCACTGACACCTCCATCTACAAATTCTTCATAGCCAAACCGGGTCACCATTGGATCCGATTGCATTTCTACCCGTTACCCGACCCGGACCACAACCTCGCCTCTGCCAAATTCTCTGTCCAAACAGACTTCATCGTCCTCCTCCACGACTTCTCTTTTCCAGCAAACAACAGTTCTCTGTCTCCTCTCCTGAAAGAGTACTTAATTTTGGTCACTAACGACAAACTCTCCATTCAGTTCATCCCGTCTGAAAACTCAATTGCCTTCGTCAATGCTATTGAAGTAATATCAGCTCCAGATGGACTCATTCACAGCACTGCAACTTCTGTTTTCCCACAAATGGGGGACTTTTCGGGTATTTCAAACTACTCCTTTCAAGTTACAAATCGGATCAATGTTGGAGGTGGGCAGGTCCGGCCAAAGGACGACCCACTAGCCCGTGAATGGCAGCCCGACTCATTATTCATAACGAACCCCCAAGCTGCAGAAAATATAACGGTGGATCAAAAACTTGTTAAGTTTCCTAAAGATGGAACGGTAACTGTGCTAGATGCGCCGAGCTTGGTTTACTCGACAGCTGTGCAGATGGGAAATTCGAACGTAGTGCAACCGAGTTTTAATGTTACTTGGCAGATCCCTTCTGATTCCGAGTATTCTTACCTTGTAAGAATGCATTTCTGCGATATAGTAAGCAGAAGTCTGGACTTGCTCTACTTCAATGTGTACTTGAATTCGAAAATAGCTGCCTCTAGTCTGGATTTATCAACCCTGACTAAAGGGTTGAGTGTAGCTTATTTTAAAGATTTTGTGGTGAATTCTTCGACAATAGTGAATTCTACAATGATGGTTCAAGTTGGTGTAGCACCTGGATCAGAATCAGGAAATCCAAATGCGATACTTAATGGGCTTGAGGTTATGAAAATGAGCAATGAGGCTGGGAGTTTAGACGGGCCTTATGCAGTAGACGGGTCATACCATGGTGACTTTTCAACAAAGTCCAAGACAAATATGATAATAGCGGGAATAGGAATCGCAATGGGAGTGATCGCGATCATTTTGCTAGCTGTGGTAATTTCGAGGTGGAGAAACCGACCTGCTAGCTATGACAGGAAAAACAGCTTCTCGTCATGGTTGCTTCTATTACATGGAAGCAAGTCGACTATATTAAGAAGTGAGAGTAAAGGAAACTCAAACCATAAATTTGGTTCACGTAGAAGTAGAAGCGGGCATAAAGGATTATATGTAGGGCGACACTTTTCATTAGCACAGTTAAACGAAGCAACCAACAACTTCGCTGAAAAAGCAGTTATAGGAGTAGGAGGCTTTGGAAAAGTGTACCTGGGAGAGCTGGACGATGGCACTAAACTAGCAGTCAAGAGAGGCAATCCTTCATCAGAGCAAGGGATCAATGAATTCCACACTGAAATCGAATTGCTTTCGAAGCTCAGACACCGACACCTGGTTTCCTTAATAGGTTGCTGTGATGAGAATTCAGAGATGATATTAGTGTATGAATATATGGCTAAAGGGCCCTTAAGGGATCATTTATATGGAATTAGTACGTTACCTCCTCTTTCATGGAAGCAAAGGTTAGAAGCTTGTATAGGAGCAGCACGAGGACTGCATTATCTACACACAGGTGCAGCACAAGGAATTATTCATCGTGACGTGAAGACAACAAACATATTACTAGACGAAAACTATGTAGCAAAAATGGCAGATTTCGGGTTGTCTAAGACAGGACCTTCTTTAGAACAGACACATGTAAGCACTGCCGTGAAAGGCAGTTTTGGGTATTTGGACCCTGAATATTTCAGGTCGCAGCAACTGACTGATAAGTCTGATGTGTATTCTTTTGGGGTTGTACTTTTTGAGGTGCTGTGTGCAAGGCCAGCTTTGAGTCCTACACTTCCAAGGGATCAGGTGAACTTAGCAGAATGGGCAATGAGTTGGAATAGGAAAGGGCAGGTGGAGAAGATAGTTGATATGAATATCGTAGACACAATAAGTCCCGCATCATTGAAGAAGTTTGTGGAGGCAGCAGAGAAGTGTGTGGCAGAGTGTGGAGTCGATAGGCCGGGCATGGGGGATGTGTTATGGAATTTGGAGTATGCTTTGCAGTTGCAGGAGGCTTCTGCTGGGGAAGGCCTTGATGATGGTGTTGGAAGCAGTGCAAGGCATATTATTCTGGAGAGTACAGAGCTTAATGAAGATGATCATGATGAACCAGATTGCAGTGCTGAAATGCCTGAGCCGTTGATTCATGGAAGGTGATCAACCTGAAAAAAAAAATGTAGATGGATGTTTGTTTGTATGTATGGACAGAATATGATTTAGTTTTATTTTTGTCTTTAAAGTTGATAGTTTGGTTGTTTGCTAACTCTTAGTTTGACTGTGAGGATTAACATTTGTAAAAAAAAAAATTATGTTAGGATTGATACGGTTATAACGTTTTGTAAAAGGATGAGCTTTTTTTCTGTGTTCGCTGTTGTTTTCAGAAAGTACCACTTCTGTGTTGCACATCTGGAAATAAGTTAATTCTGCTACGTGATCATCAACTTACTCACTAGACATTAGGGCTGATTTAAACTTATGCATTATACAAAAATATTGACAAACAATTACTGCAACCAAACGGTAGAAGAGAACATTATTTTCATGTATTAACAAATTTCAATCTAGCGAGCAGTAAGGTAAAATGAATATGTAGTCATGTATAACTTGTAGCCATGTTGCCTGAAGTTCTTATTCAACATGAACATAGTTTATCTTCACCTTAAAAAATTTCCGAAATCGACCAATAAGGTAAAATGAACATGTAGACATGTATAACTTGTAGCCATGTTATGCTAAGTTCAACATAAACATAGTTCATACTATGAACCACACAGATACATAAATTATGTCAATATTCGGAAGTTGATATGTACGGAAAAAACAATGATTGAGTTTTACTTTTATTTTAACGAGCATTACGGCGCACGCTTCCCGCATGATGATGACACGCACTTTGCGTGTGAATTGTTTTTTTTATAAATTGAATATGTTTAACATATTCAAGAAAAATGATCTGCACAAAAATTAAGTCATATTTTTGCATTGAAATCATACGTAGTTAGTTTGAATTTTTATTTCTTTGTTGCAACATTTCGTTCTTTTCATTAGTTTGAATTTTTGTTCCTATTAATTTGTATAAAAGGTTTATTTATTGGATATTATTTTTAAATGATATTAAGATTTATTAATATTTGTATAGGGAAGTTTTGAATTCATAAAGGAAATTTACTTGTTATATCTCATGTTTTTGTTTAAGTGACACCAAGGTCTAATAATATTTGTAAAGGTTTATTTGTTAGATCTTATGTTTAAGTGCTGTTAAGATTTAATTATATTTGTAGAGGAAAATTTGGAATTTGTAAAAGAAGTTCGATCTTTGTTTTAAGTGATATTAAAATAGAGGGACGTTATGATATCCACTTCGGGCGTGAATTGTTTTTCTACAAATTATATATGTTCAATCATATTTTTGTGTTGAAATTAAGCGTGGTTTATTTTCAAGTTGCGAGGTTTGATTTTTTTTTTTTTAATTTTTATTTCTGTTATTAATCAATGAAGAATGAATTTCTAAAAGAAAATTATTTGTTAGATCCATTTTTAAGTGATATGAATCGATTTTGTAATATTTATAGAATGACATTTTAAATTTGTGAAAAAAGGTTTATTTGTTAAATCTATTTATCTTTAATAATAGTTGTAATAGATTTGGCGTCGCACTTTGTATCAACCTGAACTACCAAAAACTCCACTCTATATATTATCAAATATTAGTCACTTACAAATAGGATATAATATTAAACTTTTTTATAAATTCAAACGAAAACAATTCACGTGCGGCGCGCGTGCCATGACACTCGTAAGTAATATTAAGATTTGATTTGGTAATATTTACATAGAGACATTTTGAATTTGTTAAAAAAATTATTTGTTAAGTTTTAATTTTAAGTGATATTATGATTTGATTTGGTAATATTTGTAGAGGCTTAATTTTGAATTGGTTAAATAAGTTTATTTGTTAGATCCTAATTTTAAGTTATTCCGAGTTTTGATAATATCTGTAAAGAAACATTTTTGGTAGTTTACGCTGACGTCAAAAAAATATGACATCAAAGATATAACAACTATTATTAAAGATATTTGTTAGTTTTGTTGTTTGCTAAATCGCGTTTTCAGTGAGGATTAACATTTGTTATTTTGTCATGTTAGGATTGATACTATTTTGGTTGTAAAGCTTTATGAAAGGATAAGCTTGTTGCTGTATGTTTGCTGTTGCATACAATAAGCAAGTTTTTTTTTTTTTTTCTTCAGAAAGTAGCGTTTCTGGATTGTAGATATGAAAACAGAGTACTATACTAGTTTCCTTAATGGTCCTTTGAAGGGTAGGAAAATTAGTCTACCTTGCTACGTGGTCTATGTACTCATAGAAAAAAAGTCAGTCAGTCTAAACTTGTGTGTTATACAAAGATATTGTCAAATAGTTACTATAACCAAATGATGGGAGGAAATATATGTTCTTCCACGTATTAACACATCTCCTATCAATCTATAACGTTACATCACAGAGCATTTGTGCAATAAGGTAAAATGAACATGTACAAGTTGTGACGATGTTATGTATCCATAGTGAAAGTTCTTAGCCAACATAAACATAGTTTATCTCCTCCTTGAAAAACCTCCAAAATTGGCCAAGACCATAATAAAAACTACGCAGATAGATATATGAACCAACTGAATACTCCATAAATTTAACTACGTTTATGGGATAAGGATTCAGGGATTGCCATACACTACTTATTATAAGTATAGGTAAAACCGTAAAAGAGCAATAAAAAGTTCATATATGTGACTAGCAGTATTGAGACAACTTTCCACAGCACGATGTTATAGATTAAAACATACAGAAAAGACCATAAATGAGATGCAACTTTCTGAACTAATTTTCAACATCCAACATTTATGGCAAATGTGCAACTCAAAGTTCAAATGAACACACTGATTCACATCTCAAAACGAAGGAATGAATAAATATACTAGTCCAGTTTAAAGCACAATAGAACTAAAACAACACAAAAATACTGTTAGCCACTGTTAATTACTATTGGAATGAACAAGAAATTACAGTAAACATACCTTTCACTATAATGGCCTACTATTTTACTGCTACTTCAATATTTGTGTTCCATGCAAAAAAGTAAAAATAATATTTCAAAATGGGAGGAGAATGAACAACTATTCGAAATAACAAACTTATACCGCAGTTATTTCCCAACCCACACCATTTTAGTTGTAATAAATGATTATGCTAGCTTAGGAAATGTCATATTTATTCAATTGATAGAGGATAATTTACTGGTGCTGCGAGATATAACCACTGAGACAAGAAAGAAGATTATTACAATCAAATCGTACAATGAAACTCAAATTGTATTATTACGATCAAACCAGGGAAGAAGCAACGGTAGAGTCAAAAGATCTTGCTTTTTGGCTAAAGCTTTGGGAACTTCCATGTGCAGCTAAGACTCATCTTAATTTCATTCAAGTCGATTGACTGAGATTTTGTAGAGTGCGTTTCGAACTGAAATTGGGTATAAACAAAAACTGGAATTAGGGGAGAAAAGCCTTCCTTGTGGAAGAAACTCGTGAAATACGCGGCAAAAGATGGTGGGCTAAAAGGCCTCGACGTTACTGGGTCTAGGCCCACTTCAATAATCAAGACCCAAAAATAATACTTGCAAAAACACAGTACTCACAAAGGAAGCAACAGCCACATAGTTCACAAAAATTATGTAGTTGGAAAACAATATTTGTTTGAGAAGTGGAGTTAAAGTGAAGCTATGCCATACATATATTATCACTCAAACATAATGCTACTTTGCGTAGGATCAAATGTTTATAACTGAATATCTTCGGTTATGATTCATCTGCAGTACTTTTTCTAGTAAATTAATTATCACACTCCATAAATTATACATTTTCAGATTACTTTGAGGGGAAAAAAAAAATTAAGCTACGTATGATATGCTTTTAATAAAATATTTATAGTAGTGTATGTTTACTCTAATCAGAAGCAATCATTGAAAATGAGAACAACTAATGTCATAATATTATATTTAGGCAAATTGATTTTTCTAATAATTGGACATGAAGCCTGATGCATGTTTGATTAATTTACTTTCCAACAAGACTGATATGTACCCTTTGCCATATATCATCAATCAACTTAAATGTGGACATTTAATGTTTTAAAATACAAAATATATGTATATAACTGTACTAAAATTTGAAACTAATTGACCATTTACCAAAAAGAGCATCTATTGTGAAGGTAGGTGGTCATGGAATTCCTGTACTACTAAATGGGTTGATGTTAATACTTAAAAAGTGATCAACTGTAAAGACGAAAAGGTAGAATTATGATATTCCAGTATAGTTTACTTCTATAACTGGCACTTCAAAAAAGGAAAAAAAAGGCTTTCTAGCTCTTTTTTTTTATTGTAAACCTTTATTGGCAATAAATAAAACTGCTTATATACTTAGTTTTCAAAATTTTGACCATACCTATCTTGTATAAAAAGTTAGAAACGTTACATATATGAAAGTTTACGGTTAAAGTTTATTAGAGTTGAAAAAGGCTAATGTATCCGCATCACACTTACTCAAATAAGAGTAGAAGAAAAAATATCTGTCCCATCTCTGTTTTAGAAATTGATCGTTTACTTGTATTTATAAACGACAACTGATGATAAGTAAATCTTACCTCACAGCTAAATGCACAATTATTCAATTTTGGACCTACCACTTTGAAGTCAAATCTGTTCCATTCTTATTTTCACTAGCTGAAGTTGCTAATTCCATTTTCATATTCAATCATTTATGATGTAATGTTTTAATCTATTTATTTAAAATAAAAGTGGTACTGTATTCCAATTCTAATGTTTGGAAACTCGAAATTTACCCTTCAGAACTTCAGCTTTAAAGCATCGTGAACCATTTGAATTACATCAAATTTGTTTTAATAATATATATTATTTAAACTACTACCAACACCAAATATTCCAGTAGATTCATGATATAGAATTTTGTCAAATATGTCATGAAAGATACCAATAAATGACTAGTTATGTCACTCTATAGGATCCGGATATGCCTAAAAATCAAATAGAAGTTCTTACTAACTGATTGCTACTCTAGTTGCATGTGGGTGTAAAACACACTCTAGGTGTGTGTATGTTACATGGTTTTGAACGAAATCTTTGGTAGTTAGCCTATCAATCACACATACCACATCCAAAAACTCCATTCTACCCAACTCAAAATCAAGCCAAAAAGCTAAGTCCCACACTCAACTCCTCCCTTTCTTCATTCTTATATCACACAACATTCATTTCATTTCTTCCCTGCACTTCCAATACACAACCAAAAAAAATGATTCACACCACCAAAATCATAAGAAACTCGATCCATGTCTTCTTCACTAACTACACCACCTTCACCTCCATTGCCTCGCTCCTAGTCTTTCCATTCTCCACTTCCTTCCTCCTATCACAATCGTACATCATCTCCTCTCCCTCCTCCCTTCATTTCATTTCATCACGTATAAAATCTCTCTTTCAAGCCGCATCGTTTCCTCTATTCTCCAACTTCATCTCTCTTCTCAATCTCATGCTATCACAAACCATTCTCTCCACCATATTCACACTTCCTTTTACGCTCTCTTTTCTTCTTCTTGCAAAAATATGCATCATTCAAATAACTCGCAATAAAACAGTACCAACCATATCTTCTAGTATAAATCTTTACTTTCCTCTTTTGCTCACCCATCTATTCAACTCCTTCCTCATCATATCCGCGAATGCCACGGTATTCATTTTCCTATTTATCGTGTTCAACACTGCAGTTTTTCTCGGCTTGAATTCTAGCCATTTGTTTGTTATTATATCATCGGTTAGTGCTATGATATATTCAATGGTGATCGCAAACATTATTGTCACATGCAATTTAGCTATCTTTGTATCTACGGTTGAGAAATGCAGTGGATATATGCCAGTATTGAAAGCGTTCGTGCTCATAAGGTGTAGAATTGGAAATGCACTGTCAATAACTTTGCCTACTGGTTTGCTTATGGCTGCAGTAGAAGCTTTGTTTCAGTATCGGGTTATGGCACGGTATCATGTGTTTGGAAGGTTGAACGCATCGATCATATGTGAGGCGATTGTGATAGCGTACATGCATTCTGTAGTAGTTGTAGTTGAAATTATTGCTGGTTGCTTGTTTTATGAGAGCTGTAATAGTTTGAAGCTTGAACCTGAAGAAAAGGTAGAAGTTTAGATGTTATACAGGGTTGTATTTTCTGTGTTTCAGATTGTATACTGAGAGTTTGAAGTAAGATAAAGCATATTACACATGTATTAGTTGGAATGCAGTAAGCATGAAGCATTTTAGATGCATGCTTTTGCAATAGTGGCAGAAGTTATTAACCAAAATGCAAGTACAATAAATGCTATATCATAATAAGCGCTAAGGACTAAATATCAATGATATAGCTATACAAAAGCTAAAAAAACTATTACAGAAAGCTACAAAAATAAGTTAGCACTCTTCTATCAACTCTACAGCTACAGCATCTTCATTTGTAAGGCAACACTTTTTTTTTTGTACCACTGCTTTGTATCCTATTCCTTCCTGTATTTAGATGTAAACTTGCGCCTATAAGGCCGGAAAAGAGTAACATTAGCTTATACAAATGATTAGACAGCAGGAAATTGCCATGGTTTTGCATAAATCCCTGCAGAAATGGAATTTTTGAATTCAGTGTTTTAACTATGCATCAAAATAATAGTCATGAGATATGAAAGTTTACCATTGCGGAATTCCTACTATCTGACTAACTAGAGTTAGCAGGTTAGTGTAGTTATTACGTGTCATCTACTGGTTTTGTTACTTGGACCTCCCTCTTTGGATTTTTCCATTTCAGATTCTTTTTGGGCTTTTTTCTTCTCAAGTTCAGCTTCTTTGCAATTGTCTTCGTGGGCCTTTTTGAACATGCGGATGAAGTTCAGGAGAGTAGCCGTTACTGCATATATTTTATAATTAAAAAAGACATACTCCTGGCGAAAACTATTTAACATAAAGAATAATCTTACAGATCACCGACCTTGTTCAAAAGGGCATTTAGAAGGGTCTTCCCCAAAATATACGGAAACCATATCTGCATTTTTACCCTGTTAACACTTAAAAGCAAGATATTTATTTACTGGAAAACTGAATAAAATGTTATCGACCAGTAAGAAATTCAGAAGCATACCGCCGAGCTATAGAGTGTTGTAATTGATAATCCTTCAGCTTTAGCGCTATCAATGAACTCCTTTAGATTCTAGAATCAGATGCACATTAGAATTTTGTAAAGGATCAAATGAAATAAAAAGAAAATAGGAGTTCATTGATTGTTGGGTGTCTCGCATTGTTTGTGGGTAACGGGCGTACATTGGAAAAAAGAACAGTCCCATATTGTGAAAAACAATGAAGGCGGAGTGGTATATATATCATATATGAGTTTGTTCGTATGTAACAACAGGAAATTCCTTTTATTAAAAGATGTCGACCAAACTTTGTGTTGCTCCCACGGACAGATCCTGTATTCATGGATCATGTTATAAACCGATATACTTCATACAACTTGCACAAGTGCATGAGAAATTAATGCCAACTCAAAGCACTGATTGTAAACATCAGTGTAGCATACTTGACAATCCTCCTCGATATGTCTAAGGCCTTTTTTCTCTACTTGTACAAACAATTCTGGAGAAGAAAATGTTTACTACTCAAGAAGAATAGTCACACACATCTAGGGAAGAAGTCTATGTAATTTGAGGGTTTTTTGTCATAAAATTGTTTTAGGCTCAAAAATGGTTTGTTCAATAATGTGCTTTAGTTGGCAAATAAGAGTAAAATTACTGCCAAAAATAACGAGTTGGAAGTATTATCGTATCCCAAAGCATTGTTATCAAAATGACTCAAATCCAGTCTCAAATCGGATCTCTTCCTTACCGATTAAATTAACATTCCAATTTGAACTCAATTTAAATCAGTCCATCATGATATATTCAGTATACTTATTTGGATCCACGGTTCCGATTCTAATATTTTCTAACTACAACAAAAATGGAGCAAAAGAGAAAAAAATTTAGTTTTAGGTTCAAATGTAGAGTCTAAAACATCATAGTTAGTTTCAAAGAATCTACAGAACTTAAAAATATGAATCTTTTGAATCCACGATGTATGATCCAAATTCCGATCTACTTAATTTTGAACTTTACGATGAAAAAACCTTTACCTAGAACACTTATATTAAATTAAAACAAACATGGATTTATATGCAAGAGCAAATGATTTATGAAACTGGGACAACACCTTTCGAAAAACATCAGATACCGGACCATCCCTTTCTGATGCAGATAGCTCCAGCTCAACCTTTTCTAATCCTTTGACAATAGTTTGTTGCTCCTCTGCCAAGGCTTTTAATTGTATCTGTATGAAGTACAAATGCGGCATCAAGGTAACTAAAAGAATATGTTTTCACGTCAAATTTTGATTATACCAAATATATTTAAACCTTTGATGCTGCTTCCAAACTGCTAAGGTCCTCGTGGAATTTCAAGAGATGAGGAGACTTCGAGGCAAGAACCTAATCATCACGACGGCCTAAGATTTGATTTAGTGATATAACAAACTCAACCATACAAACTCATGCAATAATATAATAATGGATGAAACATGCATAAAATGCTGATGAAAAGATTCACAAACAAAATTTCAGACATAAGTGGTTCTAATCGGGGTACTCTTCTGTTAGAACATAAAAAGTGATATAATTCACGTTAAAGACAGTAATGATTAAGCCATTGAGGATTTAATGCCAAAAATAGAATAAAATTTTGGCTTTTGACTGTATGATAACATTTTCACATCAGTTCCAGTTATGACAGATAAAACAATCAGTTATTTTAGATGGAGTATTTTGGCAGTTAGGTCCTCCTTCATTGGACATGGATTAACCTGTATTGGAATCCTCCAGTTTTAGTGCTAAACATTAGTAATCTTGGATTATTTTGTAAACAATAATGACTAGGAATTTCCTTCATCTTCTCCCCTTTGTTGTGATGACCAGGAATTTCCAAATCCTTCACAAAACTCGTTTAAAACGAACATACTCTTAAGACCCGTTTGGTTTCATTTTGAGTCTTGTGTTTTGCGTTTTCAGAATTTATTACAAAATATGAGAAGAGTGGTTGAGAATTCTAAGCCACTCATAGTTATCAGGGCACATAAAAGGCTCAGGCGCACTTTGTGTGATTTTTTCAGTTTGAGTGCGCTTTTTTGCAATTTGAGGCGTCTTTTTACAAAATTCAAATTTTAGTTTACAAAATAATTAAATAAAAAAATTAAATAGTTAAATGAATCATAAAATGTGGTTTAAAATTTAGATAATAAACTATTTAAATAGTTGAATGAATTTAATTTGTAGTGAGTAAAATAGTAGATAAAACTTGTATAAAAAGCACACAAAAAGGCCCAAGGCTCAAGGCTTGCATCTTTTTGCGACTTAACTACTATGAAGCCACTATGACGATTACGGAGGGACGGCGGAAGGGATGAAGGGGACAACAGAGGGATGGAAGGATAACGGAGGGATGGATTGTTCCTGTGATTACATTATTTTTCAAAATATGGAAAACAAAATAAATTTGTTTTCTATTTCGTATGTTAACTTCGTTTTCTAAATTGATTGTCTGTCAAAAAGTACATGCGTTGTGCACATTTTTGTATGAACAGAAATCCAAAACTAAAAATGACAAAACAAACAGAGCCTTAGTTTCTAGTTAGAGAAGAGAAATCTTGTGTGTTTTAAATACAGTAAAAAGCCCTACATTAAAGAACAATATAGGAGTGATTAAAACGATTAACATAGATGTTCTTTTAGAAGAAAAAACATACCACAGTATGAAGGGACACAGTTTGATGAGCTTAATGTAAAAAAATAAATTTCAACACATAAAATAAAACTTACATAAGATTCGTATGAAAACTCTAAGATGAAAATACAGTTTACATGTGGAGGGACTGATGAGCTTTCAGTAAAGTTAAGGTTACACCAAGGGTCAGTTTTACGTCCATACCTATTTGTGGTTGTAGATAAGATAACAAAAGAAACAAAAAAATAAGCCATGATGATTGATGCGTTAGGTTTGTAGATGACATTGGGTTGATATACACTAATAAAAAGTAAAACAAAAATCAAAGAGTCATAGAATTAAAATAATCAAAAGTAGTAGGACTAAATTTGAGTACATGTCAAACAATTTTAGTAAAAAAGAGTCCACAAAATCAAATTAAAAAAAATGCTCAAATATTTAGAATCAGCACTGTAATAAGATAGAGAATAGATAAAAAAATAACAAACCAAACTACCACATGTGGAATAAAATGAAGATAAACTAGTGTCATTTTATATGACAAGGAAATAATAAATAAAATAAAAAGAATAGTTTATCAATTAACTGAAGACAAACTGAAACCTTTTAAAGATAAAAACAAAAGGAGAAATATAGAAGAAATGAGAATGACAAAAGGGTGACTAAAATTACTAGAAAATGATAAAAGATGGATTTAAAATGAAAAAGGTAAAAAGAAAAAAGGGAAAAAAAAGTGACCAACAAATGAGAAAATTGGATAAATGAAAAAGACAAAACGATGGATCGAAATCAACATGGATGAAGGTATTAAAAATGATCTAAAATATCAAATTTAAATATAAATATAGCTCAAAATATAAAATTATAGTAAATGAGAATTCAATGGCCGACCACAATCATTGATTAAAAAAACAAGGATAACAATGTGGAAAAAATGAGTTTCCTAATACATTTGAGAATTTGGCTTTTAATTTGATTTTGTTTATTTTATCAATTTTGTTTACTATGTATTTTTTTTATCTAAATGAAAATGCTATTAATGGTTATTACAAGATATGGTGTTTGTATTTTTCCCAAGCCTCTAAATTTTGAGGATCAACCTTGGATCTTCGTCAAAGTCTCTGCAGGCATTGTACATCTTTGGATGCTCATGCTCCAAGAATACGAAGAGGAAGGTAATTTATCGGCAGAAAAAGCATAACATAATTATCTTCCTGTTGCTAGGAAGAGGTGTGGGTTTCCTAGGTATCAAAGTATCGTTTTAAATAGAAAATACAGGGGAAAAAAGATGAGTACTTTCATTCTACACCAAACCATCATCAGAAAAAGAATGCAATGCATATGGATGAAACTCATATAGCATCAAATCAAATTAATTTTTTGGTCCAAAGAGAAAAAAGAGATGTTTAATTTTAAATTATTCAGTCATTTGCACTTTTCAGCTTCTGAAACCTCCATACACTAGGAATATTTCGAACATTCGGAACCAAGCTAATACAACTTTCTCCATTCAAAAATAATCAATTTTGCATAAAGGAACAGGTTGTTGTATATTGTTCCATAACGTCTTAAGGTGAAACCTAGGAAGTAGCATTGTCAGGTATGAAGATCAATATCCTACCCATAGTTGGCTGATTACATAAAACTGTGTTTGCAAATGAAATTCCTTAATAAACCAAAAGGAACCATATGAACGAGTACACACATTTTGTACCTTACACAAATAGTGCATAAGTGTCATTTTATTATTGGTTGCCCGGATATCTGCAAGTTTCAATAGACTGTCCAACCGAAAACCAACTGCTGAACCTGCAATGTTTGAACCAATATCAGTGCAATAAATTATTTCGAATACAACTCAAATACTTCACAGCAGTCATCCCAAAGTAAAGTGTAACTTTAAATTTCTTATGAAATTGATCTGATATCTGGTTTCCTTATAATTGGTTACAGTCAACATGGGAATGATTTAGTCTTTCAGTTGAGAGAAACTTCTTTAGAAGATATATTTTACCGTTAAGAAGTGCATGAACAAATCGACAGGCAGAATATATGTTACATTTTCCGCTGCGGTTTATATCACAATTATGAGAAGAAAGTTTTGATGGTTACCTCTTGCAGTTCCTTGATTCAATGTATTTCCAAGAAAGAGAATTCTCTTCATAATTTCCTTCAGTTTATCAGAATTCCGAATCTGAAATGCAAAAACCATCACTGTCTTGATGACATCCATAAAATAACTGAAGCAGAATTTGTGTTACCTCTTCACTAGCAGAGTTAACGATGAGCAAGTTTTTTCTAAGATCTGTAATCTGGGGGGAAACTAGCAAAAATTATTAACCCATTTCATGTATTGATGTTGTTCAATAGGAACATAAAATTTGTAACCTGTGCGCGAAACTGAATCTTGAAAAGAAATGATTTTAACTTTGATTCAACTCTAGGAACTTTCATCAACTCCAGAAAAAACTGTAACACAAATTCCAGATTGAGTGTTATATTCATACCATATTGTTGCAAGTATCAATTTATCGTCTCATGGAAATAACCATCAAAATAAATAATAGTTATTGCATTAATCTATGAAACATAAAAATATCACTTCATCTTGTAGTGATGGGTCCTTAAAAATTAGTAAACTGAAGATTACCTACCTGTTCACACGTTCCAAGATTTTCCTTATCCCCTGTGTACCCCTGAAATCCAACGATCGCAAACAAACAAAAACAAAAACAAGTTCAAGGAAAGAAAAAGTAAGAAACGAAGTTCAGAATAATTGGTAAAAAAGGGGAAAAAAAGGACCTTCAGAAGCTCCATCTCTTCTTTGGTGGGACAGAACTTTATAAGATTTTCCACTTGATCACCATCCAATTGTGACTCGTCCAGTGCAAGAATAGCATTCTGCAGTACAATACAGAGCTGAGATTATGTTTTCAAGACATAAAGAATATCCAACTCGTTAAACGTTGTCAGAAGAAAAAAGGGCAAAAAAGAGTTTACCATCATATCAGGCAATGGCATTTTGATTTTAGTCAGCATGATTGCAGTATTGTTAGCCCGTCGTAGGTCAATCTACGATCAATTAAGTATGCAGTACACATCAGAATGAACTATCATGATATCAAAACTATTTTAGTGATTGTACATGTGAATCAGGAGACGCAAAAATCTGTACCTGAATGCTATCTCAATATTTTATGAACGGTAGAAGCCCAAAATTATTAACTTAACAGCTTGTGAAGAATCAAACATGCAGCTACACTGTAAAAAGATTGGATAATGATCATGAGCGACTTACCAAGGTCACTTTAGTAGATTTAGAGATGGACTTGGATTGCTCGTCAGTTTTTGAGCTTGCTGGTTTCTTTACTGCTACAGAGAACAAACTCACGAGTTCTGACACATCGAATTCTGGGTGGCTGCATGAAGAGTTATTAAGTGACCTTAAAGCAATAAAACCTAACAACTTATTGCAAATATGGCTTCCCAAAAAGCAAATTGTTACATACTATACAACAAATTCACACACACCTTTGTTTATCAGTTTGTTTCTGAAATTCTGCCCACAAACTTCCTTGCATAGCCCTTGAAACCTTCACCCAATGCAACGGTTTCAACGTTGCTTTCTGAGTATTAGCAGCAGACCTTCCTAAAGTTGCAGATTGTGCCCTTCTTGCATTTAAACTTCCACCACTTAATCCGGGTGGAGGTGGTGCACCAGGAGCCCCTGGGGGTGCAGGAGGACCCCCTGGGCGCCCTCCAGGCATCGGAGGTGGAGGAGGAGATGGGCCCCCGCCTGGCCTTCCAGGTGGTGGTGGTGGAGGAGATGGGCCTCCACCAGGTCTTCCAGGTGGAGGCGGTGGAGGTGGAGCTCCACCACTAGGTCTTCCAGGTGGTGGTGGTGGTTGTGGAGGTGGAGCTCCACCAGGTCTTCCAGGTGGAGGTGGTGGTGGAGGTGCTACACTAGGCATTCCAAGCCTTCCAGGAGGAGGTGGTGGAGGTGGTGCTACAGAAGGCCTTCCAGGTGGAGGTGGAGGTGGTGGAGATGGAGTCGCATCAGGCCTTTCAGGTGGTGGAGATGGTGGTGGAGGTGGTGGTGGTGCTGGAGACGGTGAAGAAGGACCTTTCACATTTATAGTAGGATCTACATCGGTACTAGGAGGCAGTTTTGAAGAAGTTCCATCGCACACTTCAAAAGATACAGGCAATGAAGTTACATCCAAGACTTTAGCAGGCGGAGGAGGAGATGGGACATTGACGTATCTTTGAGAAGGTGGAGGTGGAGGCGGTGGGGGCGGTTGGGGCGATGGGGAAGGCGGTGGTAGCACTCCATCACAGACTACACAAGATGGTGCAGAGGCTCCTATATATCCCTTTGATGATAGAAGAGGTGGTGGTGGAGGTGGAGGTGGAGGTGGAGGTGGTGAAGCTGAAACTTTTACCAAGGGTGGATGTTGAGCTTTGACTGATTTTGCTTCCTCAGATGGTGATGATCGTTGGTTTACTGTTGAAGATTGTGTAAAAGACAGTGAGGAAGGTGGTGGTGGTGGTAGAGGTTGAGGTGGTGGAATTTCAACAACTGCTTTAGAAGGCGGTGGCGGTGGAGGGGGTGGAATTTCAGCAGCTGCTTTAGAAGGCGGTGGCGGTGGAGGGGGTGGAATTTCAGCAGCTGCTTTAGAAGGCGGTGGCGGTGGAGGGGGTGGAATTTCAGCAGCTGCTTTAGAAGGTGGTGGCGGTGGTGGGGGTGGAATTTCAGCTGGATGTGGTGGAATTTTAGCAACTGCTTTAGAAGGTGGTGGAATTTCAACAGCTGCTTTAGAAGGTGGTGGCGGTGGTGGTGGAATTTCAGCAACTGCTTTAGAAGGTGGTGGCGAAGTAGCTTCATCACACATTGCAAGAGATGGAGGTGTAGGAGCTCCACTTTGCTCTCTGGAAGGCAATGGAGGCGGAGGTGAGACATCAACATTTCCTTGAAAACGTGGAGGTGGAACTCCTGATGATTCAGTTAGAAATGAAATTCCCAGTGGAATATGAGATTGGGATGGGGGTGGGGGTGGGGGTGGGGTGTGCACAACAGATTTATGTGCTGAATTATCTAGTTTTAGTTGTGTGGGTTGTGGGACATGTGGCACAGGTGGAGGCTGGGGTGGAGGGCGAACTGATGGAGGGGACAGAGGTAAAGGCGATGCTTTTGACGAAAATCTTGAATACAGGTGTGTTGGAAGTGGTGGTACCGGTGGTGATACTGTATTTGACACCGAGCTTAACGAACCACTTACAGTAGAAGTAGTAGCGTTTTCCACTGCTGCTTCAGCATAATTGGTTCTGCGAGATGAGGCATTCCTAGCATAATCAGACTTTGTTTTAATGAGAATCGTCTCTTCAGGTGCATTAGAGTGGTCTTCAACCACTAAAGCTTGACTCTTTTCTCCACTAATATCATTTTCGAGTTTGCCTGTATCAAAGAACTTAACATTTTCTGTCAATGTCTTTGACATTACAGTGTTTGCTGTGGTAGACAATTGTTGCGTACCACTACCAATAATATTATTACTATTATCGTACTTGGAACTGTTCAACTCAAAGCTGCTTTTGGCTTCTATTTCAGAACTAGAAATTTCCAACTCGGCTTCATGAATACTAAGCCCATCCTCCGTTTCTGGATTGCTAAGTATCTCTTCTGCTTCAAAGAATTCTTCTGCGGAGCCAAATCCACTCTCATCACCATCATCATCGTGGTTTACTTCAGCTTCATGGTCATCTTCATCTTCTATTAACGGTTCTGTAGAAGGATCGGATGCAGTATCAAAATCTGAAAAGTGCACCTGATTCAGGCATGCATTAATGTTCTTTCAACACCAACATAGTAAAATATATATATATATATACTGGAAGATAAGATCTTAAAAAACTAACCTCCGCTTTGAAGTTTTCAGTGAATTGGCCCTTCTTGCTCCATAACACGTCAATTTGCTCATGGTCCAGTGGTAAAACATGAGACTGAATAAACGCAGTATTGAACACAACTCTGAACATAATTTCTTCGTGCTTCAAGTTCTCGTCCATATGGAAGCATTCAAGAACAACATCACCATGAACACAACAGTTGATGTCTAATATTACTGCAGAAATATCTGCCTGCATTTTGCAATTCAGAGTCAATAACTTTTAATTTAGAGTATGTTTCGACGATGACTTAAAAGGATGACAAATAGCTTGTAAGTTACTTATATAACTTGAAGTTTTTGTCAACAAATTAATTTGTTAACTTAAAGGTAGCAAAAGGCTGATAAATCAAAAGAAAACACTTGTTTATGACTTATCTTTGACGACTACATTTCATCAAAATTTATACTTTTCAATAAAAATACTTTCTACATTTTGCTACTCATCTAACACTGGTAAAAAATTATTAATCAGAATTGCTTTTAATAAGTATAACATATAGCGATAGGACAAAAGGTTACCTCTCTAAAGTACCAAACTATTTCCTGAGTTCCCGACGTTGTATAAAGAAGCTTAGGAGTCTTATCAATTGGCATAAATGGATCCTCGCCATATACGCGAACAACTGGTCTGCAGCCCCCTTGTCCATCAAAATTTGGAACCGTGTTAAGAACTAGGCATGTCAAATTGTAAGGAATATCTAAGGCAATGCGTTCTCGGGATATGTAATTTAGATATCTAAGATGAGAGGCTTGAGGATCTAAAGGAGAATAAAGGTGAAAAAGCTTTTTTGAGGCTTGTGCACATACTAACTCTAAAGTTCTTTTCTCCTCTGTATATTGTTTTCTGTATAATAACACGCCAGCTAGCATAAAAGCAAGCAAAGGCCATCCTCCTCTCTCACAATGCATTAGTAAGACATTTTTTTGACCTCCCATTGAAAGCCAGTTGTTGCAATCACTTAAGAATCGATGCACTACTTCAATAGGAAGAACCGGGGAGCCAACATAATGTTGAGGATAGTTAATGACTGTGATATCATATTTGAATAATATATCAGAAATTAAGCTTTTGTCTTCATTTTCTCTGAAATTGAAAACCATAAATGCTGCTTCAGGAAGATAATTCTGTAGCTGCAGTACTATATTATCTAAATAATCGGTATATTCTTCTGCTTTCATAGTCTCTGAAGAAAAGCAACAGTCGAACACTGCAGCAAGCCAAAAAAATATGACAGATATAAAGATATATGTGTGTGTGTGTGTGTAAAGAATGATGATGACGATGATAAATAATCTCGATGTGCATACTGAACATATACTAGACATCACGAAAATAGCTCCAATTCACATGTACAAAACTATTGCAGATGTGAATCACACAGAGAGACTAAAACTCTAGAGATGGTTTATGTTTCAAGAGATCAGTAACAAAATTTTAGGGGAGGATATTTCAGTGTCTAGGTAAGAAGGCAAATATATATGACTTGGCAAATACATTACATCCCTCTTATATTGCTAAATTTCCTATTAACTGCCGAGTAATTCACACGGAAAAAGCCTATGCTCTGGTAGTAAGAACCAGTAATGGTATCAAATAAGCTCGAGGCAAATGAAGCATTGGGAGATGGCTCATGGTTAAATCATATATTATAATTATAGGCTTCTCGGTATTATTGTAATCCATGATCTTAAGATAACAACTTAAGATATAAATACTACTTTGACATATTTAACACTTCACAAAAATTGATTTAGAAAAATAGCAAGTTTAATGAATTTAGTTCACAAAATAAAGGTATGTTTCAGAATGTTGCAGTTTAAAATGATAGAAAAGATTGGCAAGGTGAAAAACCGGGGAACATGTCAAGTACTAGATAGTATGCACAGAGGGTAATACTAAGGTAAAGGCTTACTACACCGTAAGCTGTGATGTGATTTCATGATCAAACTAAGGGGAACTAATCGATTTTAGGTACAATATAACAGTTGACTAGCGCTACTTGAAAGACATTTATTTCATTCAAGTCCTGGTCAGATCCTATAACGCAATCATCAATATATGTCCCCCTACCCCCTCCATATTGTGATCATCTTACTTTAGTTTGGCACACCATTATAGAACCCAAAGATGTGTGATGTTTCAATAAATTTCTATCCAATACAAATTATACTTTGATTTTCCAAGCACCGCTGAAAGTTCTAAAGTAAATGAAGTAAAAAAAAAATTGGAAAATTTTGCTGCATTTTCTACTATAATGAAGTAGAAATGGAAATTTTGTTCATAGGCATATGATTATGAATCAACTGTAGGCGATGTTGGGCCTCTTCAGGATTCCAAAATCAGCTGTTTGAACAACATTATATGAGTTGCAGTAGTCTTTGATTCCCACATTGCAGTAAGCTTCCAGATAGGATAAGAAACTCAAGGATTTCCCAAGCTTAACTAAAATAAACACAGTTCCAATTATCCTTCAAAATTTGAAATTTTAAATATCTGGGATAACACTGGCATAGACAAATTCATACCGGACCAAGTTACTAGAAAAGACTATTACACTGTAAATAACATATACAACGAAATAAAACATAGGCTTATGCACAAACATAATCAAGTTAACCGACGCTAACTATAAAATTGAGGAAATAAATTACCGTAAACTCTGTCTGTGATTTCAAGAAGGCGATCCGGTGTCTTCCTATAAAACAATCTCCTGAAAAGAGACATCCGCCGGCGACTTAGCCACCGGCGGTTTCTAGTTCTCCGTCAGAATAGGAACCCTAATATTTCACCAACGTTGTCAAATTGATCGAAAGACCAAAAGTTTTTACGAAATTTCAGCAATTTATCTCCAATCTTCTAATATTTGTTCGTTGAATTGTCTAATTTCAATGCAGAAGATTATTCTGTCCTTTTCTGATCTTCCGTCGTCGATTTGTTTCAGCTACTGATCGAAACAGAGGGAGAAATTACAAGACAGGACCGATTTTGTTTTAGTTCGACCGTAGGATGACGTGGTAACTAGTTAAATATGCAATTTGGATGATTATACGACGTGGTAACCATTTTCAATATGCTCTTCAAAAATATATTTCAGATGAACATACTTCCAAATTTCTATTATAAGTCATTTGTTGGGGATAAATTTACGTTGTATTTTGTTTAATTATACGAATTTTACTTTCTTATTTGTTTTTTTTGTATTTGACTAAAAAAAAAGTTGTCGTTCTTACCAAAACAAGTGAACGTTTACGAGGAGGTTTTAGCTTATTAAAATTCAGAGTTTGATGTCTAATTTGTTAAATAAAATACAACATCAACTGATGATTTGAGGTACGGATAATATGAATGTAGAAATAAAAGGTGGATTTCAAGGGACATTTGAAATTTATCGGTTGTGATTTCTTCCGTGCATAAATCTAGTTCGTAGAGCTGGTTGAAGTAGTGTTCATCTTTGTTAATTGATAGATCATATTTTTAAAATAGAGAACTTTGGATTGAAGGATGCGACTTTCATTTTTTACATATGAAGGACGCGGACTTTGTAACTGTGACGACCGCCCATGACTCCCGCACCAAAACAAGGAAATAATGCGCTGAAAGGCGTGCCAGGCAGCCATGGACGATAGTCAGGGTAAAACAAAACAAAAGAATCTCTATCGTACAACTCACAGCGCATGGATAAAATACAATAGAGAAATATAATATAGTGAAGCTCCATAGAACAGAACATCATCATATAAGCATCACAGTAGTTTTATACAATCATCTACTCAAATCCATACATGAAAGCCTCACTACAAATCACTCAACCAAATACAGCAGCGGATACCCAGTACATATAGTAAGAAAACTAATATGCAAAGCCTCCTGCTCGTCTTCGTCATCTTCATCGTAGAACTCCTAGCACAGCACCTGTCACCTGCTACCTAGTCTGCCCATCCCAACATGGATGAACAGCCCAAGGTAATAAGAGGAGACATAAAACCTTGAGTCAGACAAAGTCTTAGTGAGCAGTAAATCAACTATCAAGCATACCAAAAGAGCATAAAGGATAAAAGGAATAGGAACCAAACCATCCCACTCCACCTCTTTCTACAGTGATAGCCCCAGACATACACTAAGGAGAAGCAAGCATAACAACATAGACAATTAAGGTAAAGCGAATACCACTCGAGTCAAGGACGATGTTTTCCAAATACAAACCCCCAAGGCCTAAACCAAGATCAGATAAGCACCCAGAAAACACCGCTCTTGAAGCCGAATGATAATACAACCAAACATCCATGACTCTGGCTATCACTGTTATCCTTGCCTCGATTTCACCGTTAGTTGAATGACCATCTGTCAAGGGCTAATGGTAACCCCGGTTCTAACCATAACTCCGCACACTGCCTTGTGCCTAGGACTTATCTACTTTGCCCAGAGTACTCAACTACCTACCTGTAGTCTTTTGGGTGTCCCGACTACCTACCTGTAGTCGTTATGGGCGCCCCATGTACTCTTGCTTTTGAGCATGCTAGAACCTTCAACAACGACGAGATCCAAGCCTCCTAGCCATCCTTCTTGACGACTATCCTCATACAAGCTCAAGCTACCTCTTGAACAATCCATTATCAACCAACTTGAACTACTCTTCAAGTTATCAACATGCTTGGAATGATCCCTGCTTGGATTAAGCCAAGACTCACATCATACTTCGCTTCATCGCATCAAAGCAAAGTCTCAACTCAACAACATGGTTTGCCTCATCAAATCATGGCAAAGTCCCATCTCAACATCATCCAATCTATACATATGAGCTTCAACATCCGCTACATATGCCTTAAGCAGCTTTCACCATTCAAGAGCCTTCTTCCATAGCTTTTGAATCCTCTTTCATCATCTTGTTCCAAATCAACTACTAGCTAACTTGGAAACAATCAAATCAATCATACATTCAAATAATCAATCATTCAAACAAGATCTATTAAGCAATTTAAGCAATATCAACTATAATGGGAATTTCGTAAATAAACGAGCAAAAGTCCAACATATGTGAAATCATGGTTTTTAGCATAGATCTATCAATTATAAAACATGGGATTTTGTCTCTAATGCTTATTAAACAAACTTGCATAAGTAAACATCTTCAAAAACCATGGATCTAGACTTAGATCTAAGAAAAATGCATGAAATCTCTAACTTTAACACCCAAACATGCCACCAATCCAATATACTCCTTTGGATCCGCGTGAGAGATAACTACCACTCACCAAATCACCCAAACACTACAAAAACTACACACTTCAGATCTGGACAGCGAAGATCAAGGTTTGATCCGGCAATATCTCGCTCCAATCGATGAATTCTAGCTCGAACGGATGAAGATCTTCAACTTTGGCACTTGGATCTTCGATCTCGATCTTCGATCTTGGATGGATGTTAGAATTAGATTGGAATGGAGAAAAGAAGATGAAGAAATGTTGTAGTCGAGTCTTCAAAATGGCAGCACTTCGTCGCTTCAAAAACCGGTGCCAAAAAGTGAGCCAAACCCCTCTATTTATAGGCTGGATCAACCATGAGTCGTCGTCCCTATGAGTCGTCCACGACTCATCATGAGTCGTTGCCGACTTATCAGCCCTTACCGACTCAACATAACACTGCCTACTTACCATGAGTCGTTCACGACTCATTGCCATGACGACCTACCCCAGCCGACTCAACTGCACAGCCTTCCGACTCAAGCCAACGACTCAATACACCAAGGCACAAGGTCATACGACTCAAACCCAAACCGACTCAACACCTACCGACTCACGACTCAAGACCAGTGCCGACTCAACATAAGTCGGTCACGACCTAAAAGCCTCCGACCTAAGACACTGCCGCGTTTTCCCCAAGTCCTAAGTCGTACGACGACTCAACAATACACACTCACGACTCAACTATGATGCCGACTCACGACTCATCAGGCCCTACGACTCAAAACCCTGCCGACTCATTACCCACGACCTAAGCCTAAACCCCTTAAGTCGCTACACCCTTAACCCGTTAACTCCTTAACTCGGCAAACCCTATGAGTCGTAACTCGTTGACTCGGCCACACTTCTTATCTCGGCCCTCTATGAGTCGGTCATCCTATGAGTCGCCTAACTTCTTGAGTCGGTCCATCCTTATCTCGGCCAACACTTTAAACCGCTACCCCTCCTTGAGTCGGTCCCCTATGAGTCGGTCACGACTCATCACTTGTACCCGGGTTGACTTCTAAACGACTCAAGCTAGAAGCAACACAAACAACACTAACAACCTGTAAATTCTACGATTTATCGACTCGTAAAATACGGGTCGTTACATTCTCTCCCCCTTAGGAATTTCGCCCTCGAAATTCCAAGCAAACAACAGCAATCACAATTATTCCGCATGCCTACCATCCATAGCAATCAACAAACCATGCATCCAATTCTAACCTAGCATGCAGAATTCTATGACTTAGAACAAGCTACAAATTCATGAGATGTCACGACACTTTAGGGCCATACCTCGAAGAGTCCGGGATGAGCTGCCTTCATCCTCTCTTCCTCCTCCCACGTACAGTCGTTAACATCATCACTCCATTGTACCTTGAGCAACGTAATCGTCTTCCTCCTAAGCTGTTTCGTATCGGTTTCAACAATACGAAGCGGCTTACGAGGTCTCGAAACAACTGGATCAACCTCCAAGTCTTCACAGCTATCAGCAGAAACCACCGTAGTTGGGTCGTGCATATACTTCCGTAGATAAGATACATGAAAAACACTGTGCACACCCGCCATCTTTTCCGGTAACTCCAATCTATAAGCGAGCTTTCCAATACGCTCGATAATCGGGAATGGTCCAACAAATCTCGGAGTTAACTTTCCTTTCTTCCCGAATCTAATGACACTCTTCAGAGGAGAAATCTTCACAAAAACCATATCACCTACGTCGAATTCCAAATCCTTACGACGATTATCGGCATAACTTTTCTGACGATCTTGGGCTGCCTTCATTCGTTGCCGAATGATCTCTATACAATCTGAAGTCTGTCGAATCATCTCTGGCCCAAGTATCAGCTTTTCTCCAGTTTCCAACCAACATGTCGGAGAGTTACACGGTCTTCCATATAATGCCTCATATGGTGCCATACCAATACTCGACTGATAACTGTTATTATAAGCAAACTCCACCAAATGAAGGTGATCTTCCCATGATCCTCCGAAGTCCAAAACACATGCTCTAAGAAGATCTTCCAAAACTCGGTTGACTCTCTCAGTCTGACCATCTGTTTGAGGGTGATAAGCTGTACTCAAACACAACTCAGTTCCCAAAACTTCCTGGAAGCTCTTCCAAAGTCTACTAGTGAACAATGGATCTCGATCGCTCACTATACTCTTCGGAACACCATGGAAACGAACTATCCACTTCACATATAATTCAGCCAACTTCGATGCAGTCCTAGTCGATCGAACAGGAATGAACCTTGCACTCTTGGTCAAACGATCTACTATGACCCAAATCCCTTCATTCCCTGCTCTTGTCCTAGGTAGACCATCGATAAAGTCCATCGACACTTGCTCCCACTTCCATGTAGGAACCTCTAATGGCTGAAGCAATCCACTGGGCTTCTTCTGCTCAGCTTTCACCAACTGGCAATTCATACACTTGGAAATAAAATTTCCAACATCCTTCTTCATACCTTCCCAGTAGTAGGTTCTCTTCATATCCCGATACATCTTATTTCCACCTGGATGAATTGTCAACTTCGAGTGATGACTCTCCCTCAGAACTTCATCTCTCAATCCATCTACATCGGGAACAACTAGTCGCCCTTGCTTTCGAAGCCAACCCTCTCGATCGACCTCGAATCCCTTATCCTTCTCCGGGTCCAATCCAGATTCCAAATCACAGATAATCTTGACAAGCTTATCATCTCCCTTTTGGCTCTCGCCAACCCTTTCCACAAGAGTAGGCCTTATCGATAAGTTTGCCAACATCTTAGGTTCCAATTCACATCTAGGCCTGAAGTCAAATCCAGCCAAATACTCAAGACTCTTCCATTCCGAAAACATGGCTCCCAAACCTGCATGTCTTCGACTTAACGCATCTGCCACTACGTTACCTTTTCCTGGAGTATAGGCTATACCAAAATCATAAGATGCTAGGAACTCTAGCCATCGTTGCTGTCGAAGATTTAAATCCTTTTGGGAGAACAGATACTTCAACGACTTATGATCTGTAAACAACTCGAATCTAACTCCCAATAGATAATGTCTCCACATCTTCAAAGCAAACACAATTGCCGCTAACTCCAAATCATGAGTCGGATAGTTCCTCTCATGCGGCTTCAGTTGTCGACTTGCATATGCAACAACTTTATCCTTCTGCATTAGCACTGCTCCAAGTCCAGTACCACATGCATCGGTGTAAACCACCATCTCATCATTCCCACTTGGAATAGTCAAAACAGGAGCACTCGTCAGTCGCTCTTTCAGGATTATGAAAGCTTGTTCACACTTATCATTCCATCTGAACACTTGATTCTTCTTCGTCAATCCTGTCAACGGTGCAGCTATCTTGGAAAAGTCTTTGATAAACCGACGATAATATCCTGCTAATCCAAGAAAACTTCTCACATCAGATGCATTCTTAGGCCTAACCCAATCCTGGATCGCTGCCACCTTAGCGGGATCAACCGCTATTCCATTTCCAGAAATAACATGACCTAAGAACCTCACTTCATTCTTCCAGAAGTGACACTTCGAAAACTTAGCCTTCAGCTGATGTTTCCGTAAGATTCCTAAAACAATCCTCAAGTGCGTCTTGTGCTCTTCCTCAGTTCTGGAATAAACCAAAATATCATCCACGAACACAAGCACGAACTTATTCAACTGATCTCTGAACACTCTATTCATAAGATCCACAAAATATGCTGGCGCGTTAGTCAACCCAAACGGCATTACCAGCCACTCATAAAACCCGGATGGTGTCCTGAAAGCAGTCTTCGGCACACTATCCTTCGCCACTCTCAACTGGTGAAATCCCGTTGCCAAATCCATCTGAGAAAACACCTTAGCCTCGTGAAGCTGATCAAACAAGTCATCTATTCTCGGCAATGGATACTTGTTCTTCCTAGTCACCTTATTCAGCTCACGATAATCAACACACAACCTCAACGATCCATCCGTTTTGGTTGCGAACACAACGGGCGCACCCCATTCGGACACACTTCTCCGAATGAATCCTTTCCGCAAAAGGTCATCAACTTGCACCTTCAGCTCTTGCTGCTCCCTCGGTGCCATCCGCCTAAGAGGCATCACAACAGGTCTGGCTCCCTCAACTAGATCGATACGAAACTCGATCTCCCTATGCGGCGGCAACCCTTTGACTTCCTCAAAGACATTCTCAAACTCATTCACAATAGGCACCAATGACAGTCCATCCCGTGGAACAACTAGCGAATACATGAAGCTCATGAAGACGCCTTCTTCATGCTTACATCGTATCACAACCTTTCGCCCTTCCACATTCCCGACTGTCACCTCAAGCCTCTCACAATCAATCCTTGCCGCATACTTCCTAAGCCAGTCCATACCCAAAATAATTCCGAACCCCGCAAAGTTCAGAACAAAGCAATCACAAACAAACGAGCAATCATGACTCGACACAACTAGACCACGGCATATCATACACAAACATGACGAACCCCCCACTGGATTAGTCACAACCAATGGCCTATCAACAATATCCGGTTTCATACCTAACCGGCTTACCAAATCATCACAAACAAAAGAATGCGACGCTCCAGTATCAAACAACACTCTAACTGGAACACCACAAATAGAAAGAGTACCTTGAACAACCACACTCTTCCCCTTCTCTTCAGCAGTAGGAGCTTTCGAAGACGATGGAACAGCCCCCAAAGCATAGGCTTGCACAACCTGCCTATCTTTCCTCGGTTCTGGACAATCCTTCTTGATATGTCCCAGCTTATCACAGTTGTAACACTTTCCCGGCACTTTGGGATTCTTACAATCTTTGTAAAGATGGCCCTTCTGCTGGCAGTTATAGCAAGTCACTTCACTCTTCGGCTTCTTCTGGCCATCCCTACCCCTCTGTTGCTGTTGTTTCCTCTTCTTATTGCCACTCTGCTGTGGTTTAGATCCTTCCCTGGTTACAGCAACAACAGATACTTCCTTAGGGAACAAACTCTCGTGCCTAAGAGCTTTTTCCACAAGCTTCTCAAACGGATCGTCCAGATGATCCACCAACTGTCTCCCAAGATAAGCATCCAGACCAGTCACAAACTTTTCATTCTTCTGGTAGGGAGAATCAATATACGATCTGGCATACTTAGATAAGGCTTCAAACTCAGAAATATACTCAAGAACAGGTCTCCCCCCTTGCTTGAGCTCTACAAACTTCTTAAACAAGACAGATTTCTGAGAAGTAGAGATGAACTTAGCTCCAAATCTAACTTGGAATTGCTCCCAAGTAATCTCTTCTTCTGGAGTATCGATGGTGATAGAATTCCACCAATCAGCAGCTCTTCCCTGAAGCTGTCTCGATGCAAGCTTCCTCTTAGTTGCATCCTCAATCCCTAAGTCACCAAAGATTCTTTTGCAAGCATCAATCCATCTCTGCACCTCAATAGTCGACTCCGTCCCCAAGAAAACTTTCCCTCCAAGAGCAGTATAATCCTTGCAAAGCTTGGCAAAATCCACCGGTCTCGGAGCTTGGACTTGAACTCCCACATCCACAGATGATCCTGAAGCTGGTATTCTCCTCATGATTGAAGTCATCATGGCCTCAAACATAGGAGCATAATCAACAGCTTCCCTAGCATCACGGCTACCCCTCGCAGCTTGTCTCTCACTTCGACTCATCCTTAGTATCTGTAAAAAGAATGATTAGAACACCTTAAGAAACAACTGCATAAGGAGTTCAAATCCTTCTAAGCTACTATATCATATATAGTAATCATTCATCAAAATACAATTACGCCTCTCATACGTAGTTACGTCAGCGAGCGTTGGCTAAAATCGACTAACCAAAGCTCTGATACCAAATGTGACGACCGCCCATGACTCCCGCACCAAAACAAGGAAATAATGCGCTGAAAGGCGTGCCAGGCAGCCATGGACGATAGTCAGGGTAAAACAAAACAAAAGAATCTCTATCGTACAACTCACAGCGCATGGATAAAATACAATAGAGAAATATAATATAGTGAAGCTCCATAGAACAGAACATCATCATATAAGCATCACAGTAGTTTTATACAATCATCTACTCAAATCCATACATGAAAGCCTCACTACAAATCACTCAACCAAATACAGCAGCGGATACCCAGTACATATAGTAAGAAAACTAATATGCAAAGCCTCCTGCTCGTCTTCGTCATCTTCATCGTAGAACTCCTAGCACAGCACCTGTCACCTGCTACCTAGTCTGCCCATCCCAACATGGATGAACAGCCCAAGGTAATAAGAGGAGACATAAAACCTTGAGTCAGACAAAGTCTTAGTGAGCAGTAAATCAACTATCAAGCATACCAAAAGAGCATAAAGGATAAAAGGAATAGGAACCAAACCATCCCACTCCACCTCTTTCTACAGTGATAGCCCCAGACATACACTAAGGAGAAGCAAGCATAACAACATAGACAATTAAGGTAAAGCGAATACCACTCGAGTCAAGGACGATGTTTTCCAAATACAAACCCCCAAGGCCTAAACCAAGATCAGATAAGCACCCAGAAAACACCGCTCTTGAAGCCGAATGATAATACAACCAAACATCCATGACTCTGGCTATCACTGTTATCCTTGCCTCGATTTCACCGTTAGTTGAATGACCATCTGTCAAGGGCTAATGGTAACCCCGGTTCTAACCATAACTCCGCACACTGCCTTGTGCCTAGGACTTATCTACTTTGCCCAGAGTACTCAACTACCTACCTGTAGTCTTTTGGGTGTCCCGACTACCTACCTGTAGTCGTTATGGGCGCCCCATGTACTCTTGCTTTTGAGCATGCTAGAACCTTCAACAACGACGAGATCCAAGCCTCCTAGCCATCCTTCTTGACGACTATCCTCATACAAGCTCAAGCTACCTCTTGAACAATCCATTATCAACCAACTTGAACTACTCTTCAAGTTATCAACATGCTTGGAATGATCCCTGCTTGGATTAAGCCAAGACTCACATCATACTTCGCTTCATCGCATCAAAGCAAAGTCTCAACTCAACAACATGGTTTGCCTCATCAAATCATGGCAAAGTCCCATCTCAACATCATCCAATCTATACATATGAGCTTCAACATCCGCTACATATGCCTTAAGCAGCTTTCACCATTCAAGAGCCTTCTTCCATAGCTTTTGAATCCTCTTTCATCATCTTGTTCCAAATCAACTACTAGCTAACTTGGAAACAATCAAATCAATCATACATTCAAATAATCAATCATTCAAACAAGATCTATTAAGCAATTTAAGCAATATCAACTATAATGGGAATTTCGTAAATAAACGAGCAAAAGTCCAACATATGTGAAATCATGGTTTTTAGCATAGATCTATCAATTATAAAACATGGGATTTTGTCTCTAATGCTTATTAAACAAACTTGCATAAGTAAACATCTTCAAAAACCATGGATCTAGACTTAGATCTAAGAAAAATGCATGAAATCTCTAACTTTAACACCCAAACATGCCACCAATCCAATATACTCCTTTGGATCCGCGTGAGAGATAACTACCACTCACCAAATCACCCAAACACTACAAAAACTACACACTTCAGATCTGGACAGCGAAGATCAAGGTTTGATCCGGCAATATCTCGCTCCAATCGATGAATTCTAGCTCGAACGGATGAAGATCTTCAACTTTGGCACTTGGATCTTCGATCTCGATCTTCGATCTTGGATGGATGTTAGAATTAGATTGGAATGGAGAAAAGAAGATGAAGAAATGTTGTAGTCGAGTCTTCAAAATGGCAGCACTTCGTCGCTTCAAAAACCGGTGCCAAAAAGTGAGCCAAACCCCTCTATTTATAGGCTGGATCAACCATGAGTCGTCGTCCCTATGAGTCGTCCACGACTCATCATGAGTCGTTGCCGACTTATCAGCCCTTACCGACTCAACATAACACTGCCTACTTACCATGAGTCGTTCACGACTCATTGCCATGACGACCTACCCCAGCCGACTCAACTGCACAGCCTTCCGACTCAAGCCAACGACTCAATACACCAAGGCACAAGGTCATACGACTCAAACCCAAACCGACTCAACACCTACCGACTCACGACTCAAGACCAGTGCCGACTCAACATAAGTCGGTCACGACCTAAAAGCCTCCGACCTAAGACACTGCCGCGTTTTCCCCAAGTCCTAAGTCGTACGACGACTCAACAATACACACTCACGACTCAACTATGATGCCGACTCACGACTCATCAGGCCCTACGACTCAAAACCCTGCCGACTCATTACCCACGACCTAAGCCTAAACCCCTTAAGTCGCTACACCCTTAACCCGTTAACTCCTTAACTCGGCAAACCCTATGAGTCGTAACTCGTTGACTCGGCCACACTTCTTATCTCGGCCCTCTATGAGTCGGTCATCCTATGAGTCGCCTAACTTCTTGAGTCGGTCCATCCTTATCTCGGCCAACACTTTAAACCGCTACCCCTCCTTGAGTCGGTCCCCTATGAGTCGGTCACGACTCATCACTTGTACCCGGGTTGACTTCTAAACGACTCAAGCTAGAAGCAACACAAACAACACTAACAACCTGTAAATTCTACGATTTATCGACTCGTAAAATACGGGTCGTTACAGTAACCGGACCAAAGGAAAAACGTTGAAAATATTAAATCATGTCGTATTTTTCAATCTCCATCTCAAGTATGGGTATTGAACTATATTTCTTCTCATCATCGATCGTCCTGTGACTTTTATTCTTCTCAATCTCATCTTCATTGTATTCTCAATTTCTGATTGCTTGGTTTAGCTTCATTGTGCTGATTTTTTGATCGACTTGCTAATTTCGACTTTTAATTTAGGTTGTTGTTGTTGTTGTTGTTACTATTGTTGTTGTTGTTGTTGTTGATATTATTATTATTATTATTATTATTATTATTATTATTATTATTATTATTATTATTATTATGTGTTTTATATAGGTTATAAATACCTTTTTTTTAGGTTAGTCGATTTATTCATGGCTGATTTGAGTTCCGGTAGCAGATTGATGTCCATGTCAAAAGTATGCATTTATATGTAATGTTATGTTCGTTTAGTATTTGTTTAGTTTTGCCAATTTTCAGTTTACACGTAGGTTGTGTTAAGTTATATATGTTAGTTTAGTGTGTCATGCTAGTCTTTTTATCATTCTCAATTGTTGTATCGATTTTTTTTAATAATCTGATGATGTTATGATAATTTGGCATTTGTTTTTTTATTTTATATCTTCGCTTAATTTTTTTTATAGTTATTTGTTTTTATGTCAATTTACTAATTTGTTTGTTTTTATTTTCCTCTTTTGCAGTAATGATGGTAATAATGATGATCCAAATAACTTGCTGGTTCTTTTTTGACATAATAAGAATTATTATTATACTCATATTGTCATGGATTCTTCTTTGTTTGGTATTAAGAATGAATTTTGTGAATTATGGTCATATCTTAGTCTTTTTTCTTTTGAGATATCTTACGTTCTTGAAAATAAGGTTATTGTCAATGATATCAATTTTGATTTGCTTATTATTGCATGCTTTCTGCTGTATAAGAAAAGTCAATATTTAAAGTTTACCGTTAAGGCAGATGTTTGGCTTTGAAACTTATATTGGTGCAATGTTTTAGGTAATTATAGCATTCGAAGCACTTCAATTAGTAGTAGTTCTGCTACGAACAACGATTCACATTCTGATTCTTCTTGCTGTTCGAAGGATATGTTGAAGAGATGTTCTCAAAAAACTCTTATAGATTTTCTTAGTTTTTCTTTTAATCGAGCTAGAGATTTTAGGGAGTTTTTAATGACTTATCAAAATGGAAATGGATATGATTTAATTTTTGTTATGAAGTCTCCTAAAAGAATTTCGATTATTTACTCTTAGTCTAAGAATGATAGTAAATTGTATCTTAATGCTTCTTCGGATCCTGGATAGCTTTCTCGTTTTTTTATTAGAACCTATAATTTTGATATGGTCTTAGGGATGTTAACGGAGTTCATATTTCAAGTAAGTTTGTTAAATCATTAATTATTGATCAAATTTGAAATGCTTCAATGAAGAAGCCAAAAGATATTATGAAAGAATTTAGAAGAGAGTATAACTTTACTTCGTCGAATTATTATCCATATATTGGAAAGTGGTTGACTTTAAAAGGAATATACAGAGATGTTGTTATCTCATACAATGATTTAAATTGGTATTTGGAGGCTTTGCAAAAATATGATCCTAGTAGTTACATAGTTATCGAAGTTATCTCATACAATGACTTTTTTAGGCGCGACTCCTTTAAAGAGAAGGTCGAGTGTTTTGTTAGCAGGTACCGCTAAAAATGATAGTCAATGTATGGGTATCATTTTCATTATATTTTATTTTTATTTATTGCAGTTTTTTACTTTATAATGATATATGTAACTAGCTTTTTTGTAGTTACCATATAATTCGGTTTGGTAATGTTTTGAATATGTTGAATTTGATGTTGAATGTAGTTCTCGTTAGTTTAAAGTTGTTGATATATTTATTACAACATAATGCTAGTTGTATATAGCATTTCGGTGTGATAGTTAAATATTTGTATCATACATAACAATACACAATTAAAAATAGTTATGCATGTTTTTATCATTTGAAAAGAGTTAGTTGTATTTGTTTTTAACAAAACTCATTATGAATATTGAACAATTATTTATAGTAGTAAGCTAGTTTATATTTTTTTATTTATTTTATGCATAGTTTGTTTTTTTTTTTAATATATTTGAAATCATATGCATTTTAGCAATGAAAAATAAAGGAGTGTATGTTTTTAATTATTTAACGAAATAATAATTGAATAGTTAATTATAGTAGAATGCTAGTTGTATTTAGCATTTCTTTACAACAGTAAATTATAACATTGAACATGGTTTTGAACATTTAACAGAATATTTATTATAAGTTATTTGGTCATTAATCCTTTTTATTTTTTGTAAGTGTCTTTTCCCTTGCAATGGGTATCGTTTTCACAAGAACATGAAGCTAACTGATCTTGATTTTTGTTGATAGAGTTAGGGGTATGCCCTAGGGGCAATTATATAATTTATTACATATATCTAACTCGTTGACCAATCTTATTCGCAATAAAGGTGTTTCCTTCTATTTTATATTTGATATAATGTGGTTATATTAATTAATTAACTTAATTAAAAGTATATATTTAATAGAAAATCCATAAATCGTATATTTTGTGATAATAGTTATGAAGTGTTGTAACCGTGAGTAATTTATCACAATGAAACAAATATACCATTTTAAATGTTCCTAGTCAAGATGCATCGATACTGGATGTCGATATACCCGTTGAGACCAGAGTACGTAATGCTTATAATGTTATTGGAATGTCGAGTGTTTGGACTGTAAAGTTGAATGTTGATGTCATTGGTGTTTGGACTGCAAAGTTGAATGTGGATGATATTGGAATTTTGATCATTACCAAATTCTATAAATCCAAAGTGATATAGTTTTGACGAAGAGAATAGGTGCAAATAATTGTCACTATCGGGTGCCGCTTATAATAAGTAAAATTAGATTTGACCAAAATATGTGTAAGCGATAAATTCAGCTAAAATGTCACACCGCCTAATTAATGACCCGTGAACGTTAATATTCGAATAGTTCGATATTAATCGCTGATTGAATTTACACCTTTGAGTCGCACAACGAAATGATGAATACTCTAAATGAACCACATAATTTAATTAATTTATAATAGTTGTAAATTAATTAAATTATTTAATATTTATGTAATATTAATTACTAAATTATATTTAATTTGTGTGAATGCCCTTAGCATTTCGTAAAGTGTGTATATAAAAGTTATAAACGCACGTATCGATATATGATATATTTAAAGTATTTAAATTTGATTTAAACATGATAAATACTAAAAAGTAGGATTCAAATAAATTAAGTTAATTAGTATTTATGAAATATTAATTATTAAAATTTTATTTTAATTTATTTGAATAATACTAGCATTTAATAGCGTGCGTATATAAATGTTATAAACGCGCACATTTGAATTGGATTTAAATGAGATTGATGCTGATGAGATTTTGCAATTTTTTGAGGGCGCTTGTGGCACCATCTACGGCTAGCCATGCATGTAGAAGAGAGAGAGGATTTGATTAACATTTAAAAAGGAATTAATAGGAAAAAGTTTTAAGAAAGGACTATGAAAGATTTCTATCATTCTTCTAAAACACATATCCCTTTATTTTCTTTTAATGTTGATTTCTTCCATGTAACAATCATCTGTCTTGCTCTTCTATCAGAGAATTTTGAATTTCATGGCTTCCTAACCTCTAAATTTTCAAAATAAAATATCAAACAAAATTTGTAACGATCCTGAATTTTGAACAATTTAAATTGGAAATATTTAGTTTAATTTTAAATATTTGAATGATGATTTAAATTGAATTTCCAATGCTATATAAAACATTTCTATGATTTGGCGATTAAATTTTAAAATTTAGTCTATAAAAAGTTGAATAAAAAATTTAAATTTGACTTTGGAGTTTGAAAATTGAATATTAAATTTGTATTTAAAAATTCGAACTAATGACTTAGAAAAAATAATTTAGATTTAAGAATTATTATTTATGTAAATTTATAAATTGATGGTTAGTTTTAATAACGTTGTTCTTTAATCTAAATAAAATGGAATGAATTTTATCGATACAAAATACAAGTATAAAATCTAATTGTAAAACATGTTAATATAAATTAATGCTTGATAGTTGAACTTCAAAACGTTTATATACCTATGAAGCTTACTAAAGAAGATAATGAAAAAAAAAAATATTATTACCAAATCTCTAGTACACTGTTATGTGTCACCTCTGCAAAATCGCGTATCACTGCAGCCACCCTCAAATCTTCTCAGCGAGATTTGGTCCCTAAAAAAATAAGACACCGTACGCTGGTTCCTCCTTATTATTTTCAACCAAGCCTTCCTTTCCATTTCATACGAAAGAAAAAAAAAAGACAAAAAATGGCTGTCGTTCCTTAATCCTTGTTCGTTCCTCTTTGCAAAATTGGGGCTTTTCAAAAATCAAAGTGCCACGATTTTGATTTCGCTCGTCTTTGTGATGCTCGGCCGCTTCTATTAGATCGCGTTCATCGCCACTTCGAAGCAAGGTGAGTAATTTAATTTACTCACATCTATTCGAACTTGATTCTATGTTCGACAATTTGATTTTTTTTGGTGGTTGGTGATTTTTCTGACTTTATTTGATTTTGTTGGCGTTGATGATTTTTGGGTTTCGACTTTGCCATTCTTTGGCCATACCACTTCGTTAAAACTCGTACCCTGGTTTTTTTTATTTGCTTTGTTGGCTTCGGCCTTGCTTCCCTGACGAACTGCAGATTGTTTTTTTGAATGTCTATACATGCTGTTTTTAAATTGTGACCTCTCTGTGCTTTAGTCTCCAGGTTATGAGAATTTAAAATTTTTTTTATTCTTTTTTGTTCTTGCTTTAGTCTGGATTAATATATTTATTTACCCATAGATTTAGTTTAAAATTTTATCCAAGATAAAACAAGTTTTAAAATTTTTGTTTGGAAACCAAATTGTTACAGGCTTTCAACCTATTTGTTTTTTTATCAAAGAAACTGATTAAAATTGTTTAAACCCAAGTTGATCTGAGTTTTCTAAAGCAAGTCTAAATATAACTCTAAGTTACTATTTTACTTAAGTCACTATTTACTGATTTAAGCAAGCCCAAATGAAATAGACATGAAGTCTGATCAGTTAGTTATGAAGGTATCACTGATTTTGTGTCCATCCTGTTTTGTTTCATTGTCCACTGATCATTTAGCATATGTCATTCACTGTTGCTTGGGTTGAGACCTGAGTATTTCTTTCCTTGTGCCTTGTTTTTGAATTTGCTTCAATTTGAAGTCTTGTTGCACATATGAGTATTTTTAAAGTTTTGCATTTGAACAGACCTTTTCTAAAAAAAATAAAAACAGTAGTTTGCCAATTTTTCTTTTGAAATATTTGCTGGTCATTACCATGTATGTATACATACATATATGTATGTATATATGTGTGTGATGGGTGCAGCTCCAATATGTTCATATTTGTAGCTTGATATGTCTAATTCTGGTTGTTTTTGAATCTAGTTCATTGTGCTTTGCACTTGAAATCTGTCCTTTGTTACAGTTGAGTCTGCACTTGGTTCTTCATGTGTACATTTTCTGAATTTCTTGCATATATGAGCATGTCTGATTTAATATGTTGTTTTGTTCCCTGCTATGGATTTCTTTGCCTAATTGTGTACATCTGTGCACAATTGATGTATATGCTTTCATCGTGTACTTGCACTTGTAATAATTTCCACACTTGTGCAAGTTGATTCAATCTGGGTTTGATTTTCACATCTTCCCTGCCTATACCGTGTTCATGTTGTTTGCAACACTGCCCTATGCATATTGCAGTGATATTTCTTTCATTTGGTATATTGTTGCATTGCATCATGTTGCATTTTCATTTGTGCCTCACTGCTATGTGCAGTTCTATGTTGCATCTGTATCATGTTCTTGCAGTCCTATGCAGTTGCTATGCTTTGTGATCTTCACTTTAGTTCATTTTCATCTGAACAGCTGCCACTGTCTTCTTTGTAGTTACACTGCACTTCGATGGCTGATCATTTGTATACATACATTCTTGTATGTATATATATGTGTATGGCCACTGCACTTTGAAAATTTTGAATTGGATTTGTCTGCACCTTGTCCTTAAGGGTTTCTTTTGCTCCATGTTGCATTTAAACACCTCGGTGGATCCATTTGCATTTACTTCGGAAGTTGTTGACTTCACTTGAGCATATTGTGTCTTTGACTTTGCATATTTATGTGCAGACATATGAGGGCATTTTGTTGTTCATTACAACTTTTGTTTGCATATTTAATGTGCAACACTACAATAAAATTCACCTTCAACAGCAACATTTGTCAGCGTTTTTTAAGGAAATGCTGTCGATAATATTTTAAACGAACAATATTAATCAACAAACGCTGACATTTTAGGGATAGAGCTAAAAAATTAACGCGGGACTAAAATTTCTTTCTACCGCCTTTCCTTCTTATTCTCATTCCTCATTACAAAAAATATCAATTATCTTCTTCACCAAAATCTCCTGCATTTCATTCTTTGTCCCGATTTCTTCAAATCTAATCTCAGTTCTCTTGTTCATACTTTATTTGTTCCTTGAATCATGTTCATTTCATAATTTTGCACCCGATATCCCCAAATACCAAGCATAACCCTAAATCGAAATCGCCAGCATCTGTCCAACCATCGCTTCAATTCTACCACCACAACATGCGAACGACTGCTTAGATGGTTGCGAATCTGTTTTGGTGTGCGGTTTTGATGGTTGCGAATCTGTTGGCTCAGAGTCGTCGATGTTCAGGAAGCTACGGTGAGACTGGCACTATTCTTTGGTTTGATTCTGGTGAATGGCAGTTGCGAATTTTTTTTGGGTATGTTGTCAGGAGATTGTTGGTGGTCAAGGGGCTAGGAGGTTGCGAGTTGAACTGTGGTGGGTGTTGGTTGGAGTTTTGTGTATGCTTGTGATGTTTGAGGCGATTGGGATTTCACAGAAATTAGCATTCGAGGATTGTTTAGATGGTTCTGGTGAGGCTGCGTAGTTCGACTTTGGGTTGTAGAGCTTTGGGTTATTGAAGTCGCTGTTGTGCTGGAATGTTGGAATGCTGGTGTTTGACAGTGATGTGTAGGCTGGTTGTCTGTGGTTCTGTTAACCGAGAAACGCATAGCAATGAAACAGTGTGATTGTTGTTTGATAGTAGTGGTTATTGAAGTTGTAGTTGGAGCTATGTAGTTGTCTCTGGCAAGTTGGCTGTTTGAATGGTAGGGGAAGATGACAGAGGAGGCAGCAGTGTTGTGATATTGGCAAGGTGGTTATCAGTGTTTAGCAATTTGGAAGCAGTGTTGTTGACAGTTGAGTGAAGTCAGTGGTCGGTAGTCGAAGTGAGAACAAGTTGAATATGTGACGGAAATGAAGTTGAGTTGATGTTGTATGACAGTGGAGTGGTTTTGAGGCAGGAAGCTGTGTGGTGGTTGTACTGTGGTATGAAGCAGTTTTGGAGGTGGTTGTCTTTTTCAGGCTTATCATGATTTTTTTGTCTTTTTCAGGCTTATCATGCTTAGAGGAACCAATGAGTCAGCATTTTATTGACAATGCAAAGTTTTCTATGGCATCTGCTTCATCAAATTCATGTTCCTCACAATCTCCTTCAAGTTCTTGCTTGAGTTGCAGGTGGGATCTTAGTCTTACAAACCTGTAGACCCTGTGTTCTTATAATATGTGGAAGTTTGCTTCTTTATAGTAATATATGTTAATGTTTTTTAAGCAAATAATCGATCCTGAGGCTCGAATGCTAGTCGTTTCCTTTACATCCAACATTCATTTCTGTCTAAATTGTTAAACCTCTGACCTTCCTTTTGTCTGTTATTAGTATTCAGCAGCAGCAGCAGCAGTTTAAATTTATTTCTAAAAGCACCCATTTCTACGCATATGCTTTTCTGAATAAACAAGTTTTCTTTAATGGAAATATCAAACTATCGAGGCAAAATTTTAGTAATTCATCGGATTTGGATTTAATTATTCATAATCCAGCGGATTGGGTAATAATGGTACATAATCCATTGGATAATGAATCTTAGTACTAAGGATATATGGATTGATGCTGTGATCCAAATCCTATCCATTCAGAAGTCTATGGAGTGTGGCCAAGTCGTATTACAAAATCAAATTACATTAACTAAGGTTTTCAAACTGAAATTATTTCCAATGCCACCCTTAAGATTCCGAACCAGCTCTAATTTCACACACACACACACACACTGATAAGGCTTGAACCAATGGATTTAGGTTCACTTAAATGTGTGCTTTTTGATGATGCAACTATAGCCTTAGGTTATGATACACAATTTCACTATCACTTGATCATCTTCCCATTTTTTGGCTCCTAGGAAAACTAGTAGTTTATACACCAATTTGCAACATAGTTTTCATTTTACTTAATGACCCATTGGTCAACCACTCCCTTTTCTTTTCGGCCAAGGGTTTTATGGTTGATAAATATTTGATGATAAATTTACTAACTATAATCATGACTAAAGAGCAAGTATTTATGGTTGCAAATTTTCAATTAATACCTGTGATGATTTGATATTCATTTGAGGAAGGAGACGAGCAAGCCTAGCAATGTGCTCAAAAACATGGTTACAAGTACATTGCTGTATATTATTTTCTACACAATTATCAGTATCTTGATGACATTTATCTGATGTTTATTTGAGGGCATCATTTTCAGGGTAGAAGCAAAGTCATTGCATCATTTGTCAGCTAAATATTGCCCTCTTTCACCTCCTCCACGATCAACAATTGCTGCAGCATTTAGTTTGGATGGAAAGACAATTGCTTCTACACAGTGAGTTATTATTGTTTGTACTTGTAGTAGAAATTTTTTCATAAATAATTGTTATTATTCTCTTAAAGGCTAATGGCTGTTCTACAATAAGTTGCTAACTCTGTCTAGTTATATTCCAGTGGTGATCACACTGTTAAGATAATCGATTGCCAGACCAGGAGATGTTTAAAAATCTTGAGTGGCCATCGGCGGACACCATGGGTGGTATGCATAATACATCTATCATTATATTCATCACTTAAGTTTTTTCTATTTTTTCATATATCTGTCGATGGATATTTTCGTGTGTGCGTGTACACATACACATATGTATGTATGTGCACCTGCACACATGTGGACCACATACACTCTTTTATGCATGTATTATCGTGGTGTGTGTATTTCTGCTTCCGGCAATATCTTTATATGCTAACTGTTAATTGCGGTTATGTTAGGAATTATGATCCAATATATTATACCCAGTTATGACCACTCAGAGTGTTATATATCAACAATCATTTACATTCACCAAAAGTCAATTTCCATTGCAACGCACAACGTTTGGAAATTCATCTTTTTAGGCTAATAATTAAATCACTCCAACAAGAATTTGAAACAGAACCAGAATCTTATTATTATGTCCAAGAAAGATATATTTCACTGAAGACCAAACAAATTACAAAATATTTTAGCCTATTTTTTTCCATTCTTGCAGGGGAGAAAGTCCTCATCTACCTTGACTGACATCCTTAAGCATTAAATACTTTGTTTGAAAATTAGATATACAAGGAAGATTGAGCATGTACTTTTTCTTACATTAAAAAACACATCATTTTGCGTCATTGTTTTTTATTTTTATTGCCTGAAAATAATAGATTACAACCTGAGACCTAACAAGATAGCCTAGTTTAATTTCTTCGATAGTGGATTCTGTTATCGAGTGGATAAAAAAATGTTTCCTGCATCTTGTTTATTTTTCCTCTTAATTTTAGGAAATGTGTATTCATGTATTATTTATTATTTAGAGTCTCAATTACTGATTCCCTGCAGGTAAGATTTCACCCACTGTGCACTGAAATACTTGCTAGTGGCAGTTTGGATCATGAAGTAAGGCTGTGGGATGCACAAAGTTGGGAGTATAACAACTTGAAAGAACAAAATCAACGGTAATTTTTTGTGATTTTTGACAAATTTAACAAACCATTTTTACACCAGGCTTATTCTAAAAGCTATATGCTTATTTACAGGATTTAACAAAAATAATAAAGTCAAGAATGATAAATATGTCGAGAATGATAAATATGGTAATATTTAATATAACTTCGAACAAAATTATGCAATAATTATGTGGTAGTAATCGATGATTACGATGATAAGATCATAATTCACAATTAAAAGTATTATAATATTAGTAAAAAAAATCAATAAGCAACTGTTACTGCAGTTAAATGTCCACGCTAATATTCACCATGCCCTTCAACTTTCCCATTATTACATAGTAAAAAAAATCAATAAGCAACTGTTACTGCAGTTAAATTTATTTTATAGATAATTATGCTTATATCTTTGGAAAAATTAGGCTTTTGAACTTCCATTCAGGAGTTGGAATTATTTTTACCATTTGATTTTCTTGCAAACAGTTTCTTACAAATGGTTTATTGTAAATTTGGCAAAAATCTCCAGGACAAATGTAGGTTTCCCAGCAAAATTTGATGCTGTTGGTCATGTTCATCAAATTACCATGTTGAAGACCTCTCAGGTGAAATCTTCTCAGTTTCTTCTACATATTCATCTTCCTTATGCTTTCTTTGACAGCTAATAGCCTTTTAGCATAATTTGATATGTTAAACTAAAGAGATATACAATATATGTAGTTATAGATATGTGAAAATACAGAATCTATTATGTGCATTTTTCTAGACAAAGAACCCATATATATGTTATCAAGTATACACAGATTATATATTAGGCTATTGTTATAGCAGCACAAAAGCAAAAATATTTTATATGATTTATATTGTCCTCCTAATTAATGATTATTAAGAAGCATTTTCCAGTTTTTATCTTTACTTTTCTAATTTGTAAAAATTATTATTGTTTCCACCACCATCATGGCCGCCATGACCACCGACAGCAGAACGATGGATATGCAAAAAATGGGTACTAGCAAACAAATTTAATTAATATCGTCAATATAGTATTACCGTAGAAGTTTATAGAAATTTATTAGAAACACGGTTAAAGTCTAGTATTTAAATTTAATATTGGATGGTCAACGGTAGACTCATGTAGTCTCTTTAGTTGAAATTTTACATTGGTATAGATACAATATTAGTTGTTTGGTTATTTACCGACTATATAGGGTAATGGGATTCCCTATTAACCATTCAACAATTACATACTACATTATTTTTTGCAAACATGAAAGCTTGCTCAAATGTTTCAGACTCTCTGAAACAGTGACTGCAGTGTATAACTTTGGTTTAAAAATGCCACCGTTTGCTTTTGTGACCATGGGATGGCCTGCTCTTACTTGTGGTTGTTCTTCAACATTTGCTTGATTATTGTTATTTCCTGATTGATTTTGTAGACGGTCTGAATTTTCTTCACTAACTCGATGAGTTTGCTGACTTGAGTGTGCAGGAGATTGACTGAGATAGCTGGGTAGTCCTGGTGACTCATGACCTGGTTGCTTTGACATTGTGAGTTGAGACTCATTAGCTCCAGCAGTCCTTTCAGTCTCCCTTGTTTGAGGCATATCAGTGCACACAGGTAAATCAGGTATTGATACTTTTGGATTATATATTTTCTTGGTAGTTTTTATATCTGCATTCCTAAAGGAAAATACATACTCATTAAACACGTTATAAATATTTTTTCCATTATCATCAAGACATTTATATCCCTTTTGTTTTGTCCCATAACCTAAAAAGGTACACGGTCTTGATCTGAAGTTCAGTTTATGAGTATTATATGGTCTCAAGTAGGGAAAACATGGACAATCAAAGGATCTCAAGTGTTGATAATCAGGTTTAACTTTGTATAGCGTTTCTATAGGACTTATTCCTTTGAGAACTTTTGTTGGCAAACTATTAATTAAATAAACAGCTGTGCTAAATGAATTAGACCAAGATTTTAGTGGCAGAGATGCCTGAGCTAGCAATGTAAGACCTGATTCAACTGTGTCTATGTTTTCTCTGAATGAGATCATTTTGTTCAGATATATAAGGACGTGTAGTTTTATGAATTATTCCCTTTTTTGTTGAAAAAACTGCTGAGTGGACTATACGCAGTTCCACAAACAGTTTGCATTATCTTGACTTGACAACCAGTTTGTTTTTCAACTAAGGATATAAAATGAACAACTACATTGCATGTTTCAGACTTTGATTTCAAAAAATAGATCCATGTGTACCTAGATAAAGCATCAATAAATGATATATAATATTTGTAGCCATAGTCTAAACATATTGGGGCTGGACCCCAAAGATCAGTTGCAGCTAATTCTAAAGGTTTAGAGTACATAGTTAATGAATCATTAAATGCTAATTTGTGGCTTTCACCCATCTGGCAGTATGAACAAATATATGGTGCAGATGTATTATCAAAAGGAATTTTATTTTCGCAAAGTACTTGTTTAACAATTTTTGCATTTGGATGACCAAGTTTATAATGCCAAAGATCAAATACATTTTTATCTCTCTGGCTGAACAGTTTCAGCCATGTTACAATACTTTTGTTTTCTTACAAATTTTGCCCTGACAGCAACACTGCAAAAGAATTTCTTTAATTCGTATGTCTCTAACTAAACAACAATTAAGGTAGAACTCAAAATAGACATTATTATCTTTAGCAAATTGTGATACACTCGCGAGATTTTTCTTTATTCTTGGCACTCTTAATAAATTATTTGAAAATAACTGCCTTGCACCTTTGATGGATGCATTTCTAGTATGAGTAATACTAATAGACTCTCCATTTCCCATGTAAATTGATTGTTTACCTCTATACTTCTTATTTTCAAGATTTAAATTGTCAAGATTGCTTGTTACATGATTAGTTGTCCTTGAATTTGGATATCAGCTTTCATCCTGAATGTGTTCTAATCTTGTAGTGACATCTAGGATTGCTTATCCTGTTATTCTCAGATTGAATACTTGTATCTGTTTGTACTTGAGCCATATTAACATTGATGTTCCCATTTCTTTGATTACTTTGGTTCTGATTAGGCACATAATTGACATTAAGTCTGAAATAGCATTTCATTGCATTGTGACCTAGTTTCTCACAGATTTGACATTTTGGTCTATTGTTATTACCACTCCATCTTCCTCTACCTCTAGCCCTGTTTGAGTATCCACCTCTTTAATAATATTGACTCTGTTTGTTGATGTTTTGTCCTTTGTTTTTGGAACTAGTTGCATAGTTGATTGATAAGTCAGAATCCTGTGGTTTCTTGTGATCATTTCTTTCTTCGTGTGTTGAATGAACATATTGTATAGAAGGTAGAGTTAGTTGATATGATATGACTGCTACAAATGCTTCATATTCATCACTGAGACCATTCAAGATGGTCAAAACTTGTTCATTTTCAGTGATCTTGTGACCTGCAGCTTCTAACATATTACATATATTGTTGACTTGTGCTAAATATTCCCTCATAGGTTGATTGTCTTTAATGATGTTTTGCAGCGGTCTTTTGTAATGCTTAACCTTTGCAGCTGATTGAGTATCCAAATCTCATTTGCAGATTTGCAGCCAATCACTTGTGATAACAGATTTGTATTGATGGATGATAACAACCAAGAACTTATTAGCCTATCTTGTCTGTAATATTTTATGTAATCTTCATTACTGATTAATTTGTTTTATTGGTCAGCAATGCATCTTGGTGGGATAGATTCAGTTCCAAGAATGAATCCTTCAAGACCATATCCTTGAATTGCAGTTTCAACTTGAAGTTTCCATAGAAGATGATTATCTTCTTCAAAATGGATGGTGATAAGTTGACTTTGTGGGCTAAGGACAGGATTGATCAACTTTCCAGCTACTTCTGCAGTTTGTTGCTGAGGATTGGTGATATTATCAGAGGTTGCTGAGTTGGTGTCTCCTTCAGCCGTGTTGAAATCAATAAAAGAGATAACTAGCTTGATGATTCAGAAACTTGCAGTTGCAAGATTGCTTCAGATGCAGTATGCTCAGGTTAGTTGCAGCCAGAATCAAATGATGAATGTGTTCTGATGATTTCTTGGCAGGGCAATTACTTTCTTTCTGCCTTTGATTGCTTTCTTGATATCTATTTTTCTTTTCTGAATCTTCTTGCTTTGGAATTTGCTTAAAAACTTGTTGCAGTCAGAAACTTGTTGATTTCTTTGGCACGGCACCTGTTTTAATAAGCAAAATCAATTATGTAACCCAAATGATGAGATATACCTGATGGGTTATCAAGATATCAGATGATGATAATTCTCTGATGATATCTTGACTTCTTTCTTTCTTCAAAATCTAATTTCAATGCCGTTAAGCTTGAAACAGCTCTGATACCATGATAGAGAATTTGAAAAACTATGTTTAGCAAGAGAATTGATATACAATAGCAATTGCTTTTTATTCAATCAGTTTGTAATTGCTTCAGTTTGTACATGATATAGTTGCATTTATAGTGTGCAACTCTATGTGGGCCGATTCAGATACACAGCCCAATTGGCTATATTATACCCGAACCGCTATTCTAAGTATTATAAAAATTTAAATAATAATAATAAAGTCAACTAAGATTTTTGAATATTAAGTAAGCTTATAAAAATTAATCAAGTATTATAAAAATTTAAATAAGTTAACTAAGTTTTATAAAAATTAACAAGTTTAATTTATAAAAATTATCTAAGTATATAAAAATATAATATACAACAAAATCTTCTATAGTAGTAGTAATAATAATAATAATAATTATTACTATTAACTAAGATTTATAATAATAATACTAAGTTAACTAAGATTTATAAATATTAAATAAGTTTATAAAAATTCACCAAATACTATAAAAATTTAACTAAGTTAACTAAGCTTTATAAAAATTAACAAGTTTAGTCTACAAAAATTAACAAAGTATATAAAATATAACTAAATCTTCTATCTTCTATATAATAATAATAATAATCGTAATAGTAATAATAATAATGGTAATAATAATAATAAACTAAGATTTGTAATAATAATAATAATAATAGGTTAACTAAAATTTATAAATATGCTAAAGCCTTTCTCTTCTTCTTTTTCTTCTTCTTCGTTCTCTTTTGACTCCGTTTCTTTTCCTCATCTTTCTTCATCTTTATCATCTTCTTCGGCAACCCTTTCTTCCTCCTCTTCTTCTGTTCTTTCTTCTTCTTCTCTTCTTGCTTCTGCTGGTCCAAATTCTGTGGTTTCTTCCTCTATCAATGATTCTTGTATTCCGAAATCAAATTGGTCGAATCTTTTCAAATCTTTGCCTCGTAATGCTGGGTCATATAAGCCTATTCATTTTGATATTTCGCGTGATAAGCCATCTTTGGATCTGCCAGATCTTGTTAAAGTAGAAGGACTGAATTACTGGAACAATCATTTAGTCGGTTTCTTTCTTGATGGTACGATTTCTTTTCTGACTGTTGTGAATTTTCTTAAAAGGTTTTGGAAACTTAAGGGTGAGGTTGATTTTAAATCGGATGGGTATAATTTTTACTTCAACTTTTCCAATCAAGAAGATAAAGATAATATCCTGAATTCGGACCCTATCTTTATTAGAGGTAGGATGTTCATCATTACAAAATGGGATCCTTCAGTTGGATTATCTCAGGCTCAAGTAAAGAAAGTACCGATTTGGATTCATTTTCATAGGATTCCAATCATCTTGTGGACTTTGGTTGGTATTAATTGGTTGGCATGTCACATTGGGAGATTAATATGCTTTGACAGTAGCACTGAAAAGTTACAAAGGTTTAAGTATGCTAAAGCTTTGGTGGAAATTTCGCCTGATCAAGAATTACCTGAATCTATCCATATTCCTCAACTTGGTAATAATTGTCCAGATGTTCAATTATCCTATGTTTGGAAGCCTAAAATTTGTACTCACTGTAGAATTTTTGGACATGATACTGCAACATGTGAATTTGTTAATTCTGCCAGTGATGATAAGGATAATAATATACATTCTTTGGAGAAGAATGAAGTTAGGACTAATACTGCTAATTCTATTGATCAAAGTTGGAAGGTTGTGAATAAAAAAAATAAAGGGATTTGGAGGAAAAAAGTCACTTTGAACAATGAAAATATTCAGTTAAATGTTGATGATAAGAGAAGTAAGGAAGCTCCTACAGAAGTAATTCACATTAGTTCTTGCTCAGATGCAAATGACTTGAGGTGTGAGACATCTTCAATTTTTTCCAATCCTTCCTTGACTAAAGTTAGTGTATCTGAATCACCATGTGATGTAAATCTTCTTTCTTCATCTTTATCAATTGAAAATCCTTTTAATGCTTTATCTGATTCGGTTCCAAAGGGTGACTCAACTGTTGTTTCAAACTCTGGTGATTTGGTTGGGGTTGTATCTGATTCAATTTGTGATGCTAATCTTTCTTCTTCATCTATATCACTTGAAAATCCATCCAATATTCTGTCTAATTCTGTCATAAGGGTTGTTTCTACTGTTCCCTCTAACTCTGTATCAACTTCATGTTGTTCTCAATTCAGTTCTAAATCTCCTTCCATGAATATCATAAATCCTTCTCCATATTTGCATCTATCTCCTCCTAGCAATGTTTTACTTCCACCTCCTTCTAGTTCATCTGATAATGCAGTGGTAATGAAGAAGTCTAGTGGAGTAAGTAATTTGGATTCTGTTGATCTTAATAAAGGTAAGGAATACAAGCCTTCTGATGTTCAACCTTTATCTTCTTCAAAGAATTATTCACATCAAAGACACACTAGGAAGAATCCTTCCTCATTGTTCCCTCCCCTTCCTAATAAATGAATAAAATTGCTTTTTGGAATATTAGAGGGGCCAATCTACCCTCTAAACAATTAGAGATTAAGTATTTTATTGAGAGTAATAACATTCATCCAATGTGCATTTCTGAATCTAAACTTGACATTACTTCTACAATTAATGCTGTTCGTTTGATTGCCCCATCTTGGCTGCATGATAACAATTTCATTGAATCCAATTATGGCAGGTTGCTCACTATGTGGAATCCACTTTTCTTTAAACTTTCCAGAATAAGTGCCTCTGACCAGTTTATCCATTATAACTGTATTCATTTACCTTCCAACATCAATTTTCATCTTACTTCTGTGTATGCTCAAAATTCCCCAGCTCTGAGACAGGTTTTCTTAGATTACCTTCCATCCTTATCTTCAACTGTTCCTTGGATTATTGGTGGGGATTTTAATTGTATGTTTGCTAGTAATCAAAAGAGTGGTGGCTGTCCATTATCTCTTAAGGATATATCTCCTCTTAATAGTGCTTTAATTCAATCCAATCTTTTTCCTGCTAAACATTTTGGTCCTGATTTCACTTGGTCTAATTGTAATAGGAGTGGTAATCCTACATTATGCAAGATTGATCATATTTTCATTAATCTATCTTTTATTCAGCATTGGTCAAAATCTTTCTATAACATTTGTCAACCTTCTTTATCTGATCATAGACCATTAATTTTTCTTTGGGGTCTTGATGATTTTTGTGGAGGGAAACACTCTTTTAAATTTTTTAATTTTTGGACTAAGCAGGTGGAATATTATGATATCTTAAAGCAGGTCTGGAGTATGCAATTTGGAAAGGATCCTCTCACAAACATTATACTTAAGATGAAAGCTTTGAAATTTCAACTAAGAAATTGGTCTTCAGCAAGATTTGGTAAGGATTCTAAACTATCATCTCAAATTAGGAATCAGTTGATTATGGTACAAGAAAAACTCAGTGCTAGACCTTATGATAATATTTTACTTCAATCTGAAATGCAATTAAAGAATGCTCTGGAGCAAATTATCCAAAAAGAAGTATCAGCTCTCAGGCAAAAAATTCACTTGAGATTGGATAAAGAGGCTGATAGGAACACTAAATATTTTCATGATTACTTGAAAGTTAAAAGGAATAGAGAAAGCATTTTTCTGATAAAGGACATGAGTGGAAATTTGGTAGATAATTTTGATGGTATTAATGAAGCCTTTGTGAAGTATTTTACATCCATTTTAGCTCCAGATAATCAATTCATTCCTGACATTAAACCAATCTTTGATATCTCTCTTCCAACATTAAGTACTCTTCAATCTAACTTTCTGATAAGTGCTATTTCAAATAATGAAATTGAAGTTGCAGTTTTTAGTTTAGACAGTGATAGTTGTGGAGGTCCAGATGGTTATAATGCTCATTTTATTCAGCATAGTTGGAAGATAATTGGATATGATATTATCAAGGCTATTCAATATTTTTTTCTAAATAATAGATTACCTAATGGACTTGTTGCCACTGCTATTTCACTTATTCCTAAGACAGTTAATCCATCCTCTGTTGGTGATTTTAGACCAATTTCATGTTGTAATATCATTTATAAAATAATTTCAAAGGTTTTAGCTAATAGATTACAACAAGTTTTGCCATCTATCATCTCAAACAATCAGGCTGCATATGTTAAGGGCAGATCAATAAGTGACAATATTCTCTTAACCCAAGAACTTTTGTATGGGTATGAAAGGAAAAATATTTCTCCAAGGTGCATGTTAAAGCTTGATATTAAAAAGGCATTTGATTCCATTGCTTGGAATTCAATTATAGCAATCATGTCCAGAATGAACTTCCCTAAGCCATTTTTAGCATGGATTTACACTTGTATATCATCACCTATGTTTTCAATTTCTAGAGAGGGAGGTCTATTTGGTTATTTTAAAAATAAACAAGGTGTTAGGCAAGGTGATCCAATTTCTCCATACTTGTTCATAATTGTCATGGAGCTTCTCAATCCCATTTTGATGAATCTGGTTGCTAATGGAAACTTTCAACTTCATCCTAAATGTAAAAGACCTATTATTACCCACCTTCTCTTTGCTGATGACCTTATCATTTTTACTAAACCATCTTACCATAATATTCAGTGTATACTGTCAGCTCTTGAGCTTTTCTACTCTATTACTGGCCTTCTGATTAATCTTCAAAAGTCCAATATATTAGTTGCTGGGTTAGATTCTGGTAAGAAGAATGACATTATTAACTATTCTGGCCTTAAGGAATTACCCAAAAATTCTTTCTATTTGGGCTTGCCTATTTTTCTCTCTAGAGTTACTAAACAAAATTGCTTACCACTTTTTGAGAAGATAATTGAAAGGCTTCAATTATGGCCAAGAGATAAACTGTCTCAAGCTGGAAGATTAACAATCATTCAATCAATTGCAATGGCTATCACAACATATTGGACTAGACATTACATACTTCCTGTCAAGCTTATTAATATGATCTCTAGTGCATTTAATAAGTTTCTTTGGCATGGTGACCCTTTTTCTAGAAAGTTGATTCCTATCTCTTTCTACAAATTATTTGAATCCAAAAGGAAAGGTGGTCTTGGTATTACTAATATTTTTCTTTGGAATAAGGCAGCCATATCAGTATATTTCAACAAAATCTTTGAATCTGATGGGAACTTATGGTCTCAATGGGTCAATAATAATCTTATTGGTAAAAAACATTTCTGGATTATGCCTATTCCACTAAGTTGCAGTTGGAGTTGGAGATGTATTCTCAAACTTAGAGAGACTTTCATTCCTCTTATTCAGTGTAACTATGTTTTGATTAAAGATTTATCATTCTGGCACTCACCATGGGCTAAACAAGGTATGATTTTAAGTTTAGTGGTGAATTATGACTTGAGAAGAAGTTCTGGAATTTCTGAACAAGCTAAGGTAGAGGAGTTTATGCATGATGGTAGTATTGTTTTACCATATTCTAGTTCCTTCCAACTTAGGAACTTATGGAATGCTATCACTGATCAGACTTTCATCAATAATGGCAATGCTTTAATTTGGTCAGACAAAGGTAAACAACATTCCATTAAACTGGTGTATAATACTCTCTGTCAAAATGGTCTGCAATTCCCTTGGCATTCAAGAATATGGAATACTGGTAGTAGTGCAAAGGATAATTTACTGTTATGGAAGGTGATGGCTAATGCATTAAATACTAAAGACAAACTTTGTAGAATGGGTATCATATCAGATGACTTATGTGTTCTTTGTAAATCAGAGTCAGAAAGTAACACGCATTTGTTTTTTGATTGTACTTTTGTATTTCAGATATGGTATAGGTTACTTGCTAATGGAGATTATTATAAACCATCACCTGTTAGCTCAGTGGAATGGTTCAATATATTTAAAGCTACAAGGTGGAAAACTCAGAAGACAAGACTGTTGCTTAAATTGCTTAAGAAACTGATACATGCTGTTTGGTCAGAAAGGAATGATAGAATTTTTGGTGTGGGATGCAAGAATGTGGCACAACTTTATAATCAGATACATGGCAAAATTCTCAGAGACTTGAAAGCAAATCTTATTTGATGTTCTTGGTAATTCATAACTGGTAGAGGGCTTATTTCTGGATTGAACTGCAGTAGTGGGTTTCTTCATCTTTCAGTTAGTTTGTATTATTTTTCTATGTGTATATGTTTTGTTTTTAATCAATGTAATGTCTTGTGAGGTTGTTAATGAGTGGTTCTGTCTTGATAGGTATTGGCATTGAGGGGTTATTGTCTTGTGATTGTAATTGAGTGATTTCTGAGTGATTTGTGATCTGTTTTTGATCTTGTAATTTGATATAAGTCAATAAAATGAGTTTTACTCTTGCTTTTCAAAAAAAAAAAAAAATTTATAAATATTAAATTTATAGAAATTAACTAAGTATTATAAAAATTTATCTAAGTTAATTAAGTTTTATAAAAATTAACAAGTTTAGTTTATAAAATATAAAATATAACTAAATCTTATATTATAATAGTAGTAGTAGTAATATTTATTATTAACTAATAATTATTATAATAATAATAAGTTAACTAAGATTTATAAATATTAAATAAATTTATAAAAATTTAACTAAGTTAACTAAGTATGATTATTATAAATTTTTTTTAACTAAGTTAACCAAGTTTTATAAAATTTAGCAAGTTTAATTTATAAAAATTAACTAAGTACATAAAAATTTAAAACATAGCCAAATAATAATAATAATTATTATTACTATTAACTAAGATTTATAATAATAATACTAAGTTAACTAATATTTATAAATATTAGATAAGTTTATGAAAATTAACTAAGTATTATGAAATTTTAACAAAATTAACTAAGTTTTATAAAAATTAATAGGATTAGTTTATATAATTATAATATATAACTTAATATTTTATACTACTAATAATAATAAACTATGATAAATAATAATAATATGTTAACTATGAATTTCTTTGAATTCTCATTTTATTTTACATTTGCCTCTCTACATAAAAAAAAACAGACATTTCAAAACAAAAATACAAAAAAAAAGTTTTCATTTCAGTTTTTTTTACAATACAATTGCAATTTTGAATTTTCAGTGTTTTTATAGCACTTGCTTTGTGTGCATTTCTGTTCACTATTTCACACTGTGCATTGTGCACACTATTGCTCTGTTCACCACTCACAAGCCTGTTCACAATATTCAACCCATCGACAACATACCAGAATAGCTTGCTGACCAACCCTGCTTTACAGTCATCAGCTTCTCCTCACAACTGCATACACACCCCATCACCATACTTCATCCCTGTTACATTTTCCATCCACCACCAATTCTCTGGCCATCCCCTTGTCATCACTACCACAAACAGCCACGACAACACTTCAAACCAACTAACCAGAAACACTGCTTCCACCATCAACCATTGCTTGATTCTCCCATACAAAACAAACCCGATCATCCCACTCAAACAACAGTGCAACCTCCCATTTCAGCCACTTCAGAACAAGTCATACACCATTCAACTATACATTTCATTCCCCGAATAGCCTTCTGCCTTCTCACAACTAATTGCTGTACCACTACATCAGTGCCTTCCACTGTTTCATTGGCCACCACCGTTTCATTCATTCAAAATTGCCAACCTTCCATCCACTTGCTACTGACATAAAAAATTCAAGTCTACCACATACAAAACTTCTTCAACCCTGTACATTTGCATTCAAACTGCTGCCATCAATAAACATCCTCCTCCATACAAACGCTACTCACAACATTGTAATTTCTCCCCTACATACAAAAATTCAAGTCTCTTCATTCAACTACACTTTGCATTAAGCGATTGTCACGATGAATTCAACATTAAATTGGACAAGCAAATTCTAAAAGCTCTTTCATTCTCAGAAGTCCACATCTTTTTATCCGAGTCTCTTTGGTTCTTCAGATCTTTTCCTCGGGTAATAATCGCGTTCTCTTAAAAGTTTATTTTTCGGTTAACAAATTTTCTGCGTATATTTCTATGACGTGGGTACCGATTCTTAGTAGTTAAGTGTCATTTCTATTATTGTTTGGTGGATAATTTTTGATATGAAGTGATATCAGCTTGCAATTATAGATATGTAGCTTTGATCCTCTTGTTAATTGTTTCTTATAATTTTTATTTAGCTGGATTTATAGTTTTAGGAGCTCGATGATACATTTGTAGCTTGATGCAGTGTTGCTGGAAGTAGTGAACTGTGGGGATAGAGTGGTCGAGGAGAGTTGATGGTTATGTGATGGTCAGTAGTTGTTCTGTGCCAGAGGTGGAAGGATGGTTGTATGAAGTGGTTATGAGGGGTGGAGCACTGGTATGTCTGTTAGTTATGTATGATGATGTATTGGTTGCTCTGTGGAGATGTGTGTGAATTGTAGACGTGTTTGAATGCAGAAGTGCAGGAGTTCTGGTTTGTGTGGGTTGTGCAGATATGATGGTGTGGTCGGGTTGAAGCAAAGCAATGGTGGCAGTTTGATGGTATGTGGTCAGATGTGAAGGGTTGGTAGGTATTGAGAATGTTTTTATTTTGAACCGAAGTGGAGGGATAGGGGACTGTGTCAGCAGCGGCTCGAGTTTTGAACTGATGTTGATGAAGTATGTTCAGTGAAGGGTTGGTGAGTAAGAACTGTGGTGGTTTTGATGTGTTTGTGCACTGATATATGTGCACAGTTGGATGTTGAATGACAGTGGGGGTTACAGTGGAGCAGTTTAGCTGTAACGGTGCAGTTTAGTTATGTGATATGAATGGTAGTGGTGTGGGTGCACAGTACGAATGTGCAGGTGGGCAGAAATGAAGTGGTTGAGAAGAGGGGAAGCAGCAAGGCAGGAGTGTATTGGCAGAGGAGGTAGTGTGGTCAGTGCTGCTAGTTCGACAAAGGTAGAGTGGTATATGCACAGTGTGTGGTTGTATGGTCAGTGACGAATGTGTTCAGGCAAGTTGATGAGAAGATGGGTATGAAGTATCTGCAGTTGCATTTGTTGCCTTGGTTGTCGGTGCAGATATGTGCCTTTGTCCACTGTCGTAGGATATTAGTTTATAAATATTATCGTTGTTTATGGATTTATGTAAACTTTGTTTATGGATATTGTATTCAACTTAATTTATTGAAATGGTTGATTGTTATGTTTTTATATGATATTTTTTAGTTTGATTTGTATATGTTATGTATATTATCCGGTTGAAATATAATAAAATGCTATTTAGATTAATGATACCAGTGTGTAAATATTGCAATGGTGCAACGCTGTAAAAATAGTACAAACAAACAACAGCGTTTAAACCGTGCTGTCAATTCTATGAAAAGATAATGTACATTGCTCCAACAGCATAATAAAAATGCTGTGAAAAGGGGAGCAACAACTGTGGAACGGGAGTTATACAGCGTTATTAACAACGCTGTTATATCCTATTACAGCGTTTTTAGAACGCTGTTAAAAGCTTATTTTGGTGTAGTTATAAACGCTGTTGAAACATAATACAGCACGTCTGAAACGCTGTAAAAACATTATTGACAGCTCGTAATAAACGCTGTCACAGAGATGTTTCAACAGCGTTTATAGAAACGCTGTTGTAAGTTATGTATATACGACAGCATGTCGTTATACAGCGTTTCTAATAACGCTGTTGTATCATATTACAGCGTTTATCAAACGCTGTTAAAAGCCTTTTGTGGTGTAGTGCAAATACACTTGGTACACATTAATGTTATATGCAGGTATGGAATTGTTCCACCTGAACCTGCACTTGCACTATCTCCGGCCTTTTTGCACTTATGTTGCAATTCTTTTAGTTGTTGGTTGGGCAACGCTTATTGATGTGTCACTGCATAGTGTACTTAGTCTCCTTTATGTTGGTTAGCGTGCTCTTTGGTGTTGAGCATTGCATCTGTAGTCTTCACTGCAATCTTTGTCTGCATATCGCGTGTTTCACTGACGCATTCGTTTGTACATCACTTGGTTGCCTCTTTTATTGTCTGTTCTTCACAACATGTTGTCTTGTACACTTGTAACCTTGTGGAGACTGTAGTTTTAGTTGCAGTTGCCCTTGTTGTTACGCATTGCCTTGATTTAAAGGGATTGATTTCTGACTACACTTGAGTTGAATCCAGTCGATGACTCGGATTTGACCTTGTGCTCGTTTGTGCCTTTTTCTATGCATTTCCTGATTTTTGCTTATTTCCGCGTTGCAGTGGCAAGGCAGTGCACGCGTGCGTGTACTGCAGCCACACAGTATTGATTTTAATTTATATTTCTTTTGTTTTTGATTCATTGATTTCTTTGCGTATTTCATATACCGTATTGGCGAGGCCGTGCACGCGTGCGTGTACGGCAGCCAATCTGTTTTGATTTTTCTTTAAGTAACTTTTCAATTAATTTAATTGATTTGATTTTAAACTGATAAATTTGTTGTAAATTGCCGTTTAGGAAAATTTTGATGCTTTTCTAAATTATCTTTTTAAAGGCAAAAAAAGAAGAATCCTTTCATCTATCTTCGTTGAAAAAAATTGAATCTACTGATTTATTGTTTAACACTGTTAAGTGTTATATTTACCGTTATCCGATTTCTTGTTAAAGGGTCGGATAGGTGAATTTATCTTTGAGTGTCGTCTAATTGATTATTTGATTATTATTGCCTCTATGCACTAATAACTGAGTTTGAATTAGACTGACCTTGCTTAGCTTAGGGCTATGTGATGGGAGGTTCTCGCTTCGCGGTTAGGTGGCGAACGGGAGACTCTTACTCTCACACGTCCTCTTTACGGGGTTGGTTAGGCGTAAGCCGTGACAGTCGAAAGGCTGGCCGTAAAAGCAAGGGCAGGGTACCATTTGTAGCCACGGTGGTGCTGGGATGGTTGCAAAGCCTACCGGTTGCCGCTGACGGAAATGAGGTCGTTACAAAGTGGTATCAGAGCTTTGGTTTACACAAAGCTTAGTTTATGGCGTTTAATATGAATAGTTACTAGAATCACTTTAAAGAAAGTGTTTTCAAATCTAAAGAAGTTTAAAATTGTTTTCTTTAAAATAAAAAGTATTTTGAAAATTAGAATTATTTTTGAAAATTCCCCTCTCTAAATTTAGGTTTGCGATAGTTTCTATTCGGTGAGGTCTCCTTAGATTTGAGTCCCGATCGTTCGAAAACTCGTTATCGAATTGTTGAGATTTACGGAAAGTGAAATATAAGTTAAGTGAATTAATGAATTGGTTTAAATTGGTTTAAATCGAATATTGTGAATATCTCCAAAGTAACAATCGGGAAATGAAATGACATGTCAATTTGGTTATAACCAAGAGAATTATTGAACTATAACTTGGAAATTTGATTCTGAATTCTTTTGAAAATTGATTTCAAATGTTTTGAAGAATGATTTGTAAATAAATGGATTATAAGTATTTAACTTATAATATGGACTTTTGGTATATAACTGAGTTATATAAATTGAATTGAATTATTAAAGGAGATTATAAATCGAAGTTTTATAAATAGAAATGGAATTTGTAAAGATTGTTTATAAATTTGAAACAAATTAAATTTGATAAATGAAACATAAAAGTTGTTAAAGGAGATATATTCGTGATTTTGGACAGCGAATTATCCTTTAAGTTGAATATTGTGATAATAAAAAGTTAAATGGGAATTTTATTCACAATTTTGGGACAGTGAATATATTATTACATAAAACGGATATGTCTTGGGAAAATGATTGAATAATCCGACCTTCACTAATAAGGATTGCAAAATTTTGATAGGAAATGTATTTGTCAACTTAACTGTATGAATCAAACTAGTTTTGATGTAAAAGCTTATATTCCAAGTTTAGACTAATGCCTAAAATAGTTAATGTGGAAATATGAATCTAATGGAACCAAGTCGATAAGTGGTTTACTAAAGAATTAGTTGATTATTTTTGGAATAGAAAGCAAATGTGAAGCTCAAATGGAATTTAGATTTCAAATTTGATGTTTGTCAACTTGAAAATCCATAATATATTTAATTGATTCAGCGATGAATTTGAATTTGAACGTGCAGAAAATGAAGTTAATCCATTTCAAGTTGTTTTAAAATGTGTTAAGAATCGGAATCATAGATTTCAACATTTATTGTTGAAATAGACGTTTTCGAGAGAAAGAAAGGAAATGGTGGACTATAACACTGTTGTTATAGTAAATGGTTTCCAAAAGGAAATGTTTTATATAATATTGGGATTTATATATCTATCTTAAATTCGAATCCCTATACTAGTGATTTTGGGTCGTCGTAACGATGTTTTACGCAACATTCATTTTGACTCAAGTTAATGTGTTTAAAGAATGATTTCCTTTAAGAATGAAATATATACTTGATTATGATTTAAGTATATTGAATGTTTTCAAAGTGTTGAAAATAAATGGATTTGTGAATTACTTATTATTGAATAAGTATGGAAATGTTTTTCCAATATGAAGTGAATGTTTTGAAATTTTATCTTTTAAAGATAAATTGAAAATGAATATTTGAAATCGATTTGAAAATCGTATATTCATAGATATTTTGGAAATGTAAATTCACTATGGAATTTATAAAGGAAAGAGAAATTTGTTAAAAATAAATATTGATTTATTTTTGAAGTGTGGAAATAAATTTACGGATTTGGAACGTAAGTTTAAAATAAATCGGTAAGGATTTATTTGATTGATTTAAGTGAACCATTTTAAGTTTAAAATGGATAAATATTTGGAAATATTTCCGTTTAAGGAAATCGCTTTGAAATTTGTTTTCAAAGATTGAAAGGTGAAAAATGATTTGAAATTTGTTTTCAAATGGTTAAGTGTGGAAAATTATATATCTTGTAAAGATATTATTTTTGGAAAATATGAACAATTAGTTCAACTTGGAAATTTTCAAAGGATTGAATTTTGAGTTAAATTGAGTTTAACTTTGACACCCGAAAACAATATAAGTTGAACTTTGAATTTTGAATGGTCGATTTGGATTGTATGTCTAACATTGTGAATTGACGACATAGCAATTGATCTCTATTAAATATATATCTGTTGGTGGTGGAGAATTTATTCTCTTAGCTTAACACCCTTCTCTGAGACGTACGAGCTCAGAGGTTATATATCGATAGACATCAATTATGTGTTGAGAATTGACGATGTAATATGAAATCCAAATCGAGTGTGAAGTCGATAATAAATTGGATTATGAACGTGAATTGGGTTTGAAATAACCTTAAATTTTCAAATCGACTTAGAGGAAAATTTGAAATGGATAATGAAATGGAAAATTTTGGAATCCTCTATTTGTTATGGATATGAAATATTGTGGTTTTCAGAACGTATATATGAGAATACGATAAATTCGAAAACCATTAGTTTGGAAAGAAATTATTATGGAAAACTTATGTAAGTAAATGAGTATGATATGTACGAACTATGAAATGAAGTACTATGTATGTATGATATTATGTTTTCCAAACCGAGGATATGGAAAAGTACCTTCCATTTAAAATTGGAGAAGGTATTGGAACTCGATATGAGTGTCCATTTGAAATTCGTAGCTACGTTGAATTTCCATATGTGGAATGTCCATTCGGACTAAAATCCCCCACGATGGATCATCGTGTTTGGGATCGGGAACTAGCGGAATTCGAGGGGCGAGATGCCTATGGGTACAAGCGATTCTACTGGGATAGTAGCGTAACCGCCGAGTATACCGCGATCTAGATGATATGAAATAGCGTAATTCGAGAGGCGAGATGCCTAGGGTTACAAGCGATTCCACTGGGATAGTGGCGCAACCGCCGAGTAAACTACGATCTATGCAACAACCATGGCGAAATTCAAGAGATGTGAAATCTATAGTTTACAAGCGATTCTACTGGGATAGTAGCGCAATCGCCGGGTAAGCTGTGATCCATGGGGGAACGTGCTTTCCATATCCATTTTTAAAAGAATTTTTAAAAGTATTTTCACTGGGAGCTGAAGCAAGTATATTTAGTACTTGGAGATTTTTAGACTTGAGCCTGGCCAGCGTATGCCTAATGTCTTTAAGAACGACAATAGACTTGTTAAATTTCGAGTTAGCAAGTATTTTCAAACTTTAAATGGAAAATCAATAGTCTGAAATTAAAATTACATAAACCCCAACTTAATAAACTAAGGAAGAGGATCTTTGAAATGTTTTGAAAGTCCACAACTTTGGAAAAGATATAATATGTAAATGAAGTGTTTCAAGTTTAAATTTGAGTTTTGTAAGTCGAAAATTTTAGTAAAGATTTTTGCGTCTTGATTTTAGAAATTAATGAACAAGAGTTAATTAACAAAGCTAATGAGACAAAACAAATAGAATGAATTCTATACTCATTTATTTTTTAAAAAAAAAGTTTTGAGCTTGGGAAAATTGTGTAAAATATAAATATCGGTGAAATTTTAACAATCATTTTTCCTTACTTGTAATTTCGGGACGAAATTCTTTTAAGGAGGGGAGATTGTAACGATCCTGAATTTTGAACAATTTAAATTGGAAATATTTAGTTTAATTTTAAATATTTGAATGATGATTTAAATTGAATTCCCAATGCTATATAAAACATTTCTATGATTTGGCGATTAAATTTTAAAATTTAGTCTATAAAAAGTTGAATAAAAAATTTAAATTTGACTTTGGAGTTTGAGAATTGAATATTAAATTTGTATTTAAAAATTCGAACTAATGACTTAGAAAAAATAATTTAGATTTAAGAATTATTATTTATGTAAATTTATAAATTGATGGTTAGTTTTAATAACGTTGTTCTTTAATCTAAATAAAATGGAATGAATTTTATCGATACAAAATACAAGTATAAAATCTAATTGTAAAACATGTTAATATAAATTAATGCTTGATAGTTGAACTTCAAAACGTTTATATACCTATGAAGCTTACTAAAGAAGATAATGAAAAAAAAAATATTATTACCAAATCTCTAGTACACTGTTATGTGTCACCTCTGCAAAATCGCGTATCACTGCAGCCACCCTAAAATCTTCTCAGCCGAGATTTGGTCCCTAAAAAAACAAGACACCGTATGCTAGTTCCTCCTTATTATTTTCAACCAAGCCTTCCTTTCCATTTCATACGAAAGAAAAAAAAAGACAAAAAATGGCTGCCGTTCCTTAATCCTTGTTCGTTTCTCTTTGCAAAATTGGGGCTTTTCAAAAATCAAAGTGCCATGATTTCGATTTCGCTTATCTTTGTGATGCTCGGCCGCTTCTATTAGATCGCGTTCATCGCCACTTCGAAGCAAGGTGAGTAATTTAATTTACTCACATCTATTCGAACTTGATTCTATGTTCGACAATTTGATTTTTTTTGGTGGTTGGCGTTGATGATTTTTGGGTTTCGATTTTGCCATTCTTTGGCCATACCACTTCGTTAAAACTCGTACCCTGGTTTTTTTATTTGCTTTGTTGGCTTCGGCCTTGCTTCCCTGATGAACTGAAGATTGTTTTTTTTGAATGTCTATACATGCTGTTCTTAAACTGTGACCTCTCTGTGCTTTAGTCTCCAGGTTATGAGAATTTAAATTTTTTTTTATTCTTTTTTGTTCTTGCTTTAGTCTGGGTTAATATATTTATTTACCCATAGATTTAGTTTAAAATTTTATCCAAGATAAAACAAGTTTTAAAATTTTTGTTTGGAAACCAAATTGTTACAGGCTTTCAACCTATTTGTTTTTTTTATCAAAGAAACTGATTAAAATTGTTTAAACCCAAGTTGATCTGAGTTTTCTAAAGCAAGTCTAAATATAGCTCTAAGTTACTATTTTACTTAAGTCACTATTTACTGATTTAAGCAAGCCCAAATGAAATAGACATGAAGTCTGATCAGTTAGTTATGAAGGTATCACTGATTTTGTGTCCATCCTGTTTTGTTTCATTGTCCACTGATCATTTAGCATATGCCATTCACTGTTGCTTGGGTTGAGACCTGAGTATTGCTTTCCTTGTGCCTTGTTTTTGAATCTGCTTCAATTTGAAGTCTTGTTGCACATATTAGTATTTTTAAAGTTTTGCATTTGAACAGACCTTTTCTAAAAAAAATAAAAACAGTAGTTTGCCAATTTTTCTTTTGAAATATTTGCTGGTCATTACCATGTATATATACATACATATATGTATGTATATATGTGTGTGATGGGTGCAGCTCCAATATGTTCATATTTGTAGCTTGATATGTCTAATTCTGGTTGTTTTTGAATCTAGTTCATTGTGCTTTGCACTTGAAATCTGTCCTTTGTTACAGTTGAGTCTGCACTTGGTTCTTCATGTGTACATTTTCTGAATTTCTTGCATATATGAGCATGTCTGATTTAATATGTTGTTTTGTTCCCTGCTATGGATTTCTTTGCTTAATTGTGTGCATCTGTGCACAATTGACGTATATGCTTTCATCGTGTACTTGCACTTGTAATAATTTCCACACTTGTGCAAGTTGATTCAATCTGGGTTTGATTTTCACATCTTCCCTGCCTATACCGTGTTCATGTTGTTTGCAACACTGCCCTATGCATATTGCAGTGATATTTCTTTCATTTGGTATATTGTTGCATTGCATCATGTTGCATTTTCATTTGTGCCTCACTGCTATGTGCAGTTCTATGTTGCATCTGTATCATGTTCTTGCAGTCCTATGCAGTTGCTATGCTTTGTGATCTTCACTTTAGTTCATTTTCATCTGAACAGCTGCCACTGTCTTCTTTGTAGTTACACTGCACTTCGATGGCTGATCATTTGTATACATACATTCTTGTATGTATATATATGTGTATGGCCACTGCACTTTGAAAATTTTGAATTGGATTTGTCTGCACCTTGTCCTTAAGGGTTTCTTTTGCTCCATGTTGCATTTAAACACCTCGGTGGATCCATTTGCATTTACTTCGGAAGTTGTTGACTTCACTTGAGCATATTGTGTCTTTGACTTTGCATATTTATGTGCAGACATATGAGGGCATTTTGTTGTTCATTACAACTTTTGTTTGCATATTTAATGTGCAAATACACTTGGTACACATTAATGTTATATGCAGGTATGGAATTGTTCCACCTGAACCTGCACTTGCACTGTCTCCGGCCTTTTTGCACTTATGTTGCAATTCTTTTTGTTGTTGGTTGGGCAACGCTTATTGATGTGTCACTGCACAGTGTACTTAGTCTCCTTTATGTTGGTTAGCGTTCTCTTTGGTGTTGAGCATTGCATCTGCAGTCTTCACTGCAATCTTTGTCTGCATATCGCGTGTTTCACTGACGCATTCGTTTGTACATCACTTGGTTGCCTCTTTTATTGTCTGTTCTTCACAACATGTTGTCTTGTACACTTGTAACCTTGTGGAGACTGTAGTTTTAGTTACAGTTGCCCTTGTTGTTACGCATTGCCTTGATTTAAAGGGATTGATTTCTGACTACACTTGAGTTGAATCCAGTCGATGACTCGGATTTGACCTTGTGCTCGTTTGTGCCTTTTTCTATGCATTTCCTGATTTTTGCTTATTTCCGCGTTGCAGTGGCAAGGCAGTGCACGCGTGCGTGTACTGCAGCCACACAGTATTGATTTTAATTTATATTTCTTTTGTTTTTGATTCATTGATTTCTTTGCGTATTTCATATACCGTATTGGCGAGGCCATGCACGCGTGCGTGTACGGCAGCCAATCTGTTTTGATTTTTCTTTAAGTAACTTTTCAATTAATTTAATTTTAAACTGATAAATTTGTTGTAAACCACCGTTTAGGCAAATTTTGATGCTTTTCTAAATTATCTTTTTAAAGGAAAAAAAAAGAAGAAGAATCCTTTCATCTATCTTCGTTGAAAAAAAATTGAATCTACTGATTTATTGTTTAACACTGTTAAGTGTTATATTTACCGTTATCCGATTTCTTGTTAAAGGGTCGGATATGTGAATTTATCTTTGACTGTCGTCTAATTGATTATTTGATTATTATTGCCTCTATGCACTAATAACTGAGTTTGAATTAGACTGACCCGTGTATTATTTTCTTTTGAATGTAATACTCGGGTCAGACCGAGTATTTTTACAGCTTGAAGATTTTCTCGCAGCGAAGTTAGAGAGAGAGGGGAAAGCACTTCACTAAAGTTTTTCGGAAAATTTTTCTTGTACTTAATAAAATTGTTCCGCTGTATTTAAATGTAATGCATTGTATAACTCTGATATTTGTATATAAAAGAAAAGTTCATTTATAAAATATATTATTATTTCTGTGATTCTGTGACCGATTCTGTTTAAATGTTATAAACTAAATAACAATCTGTCATTTTGAACGTTTCTAGTTGGTTTAATTACCGACTAGAGGCGGTCAGAGCGGCGGGTCGTTACAAAATTAATAACAAAAGGTGGCTCTAATCACTTAATTCTTGCAAAATTCGGAGTTCTTAGAATCTAAGCGTCTTTGATTCATCATTCAAGGTGCATTCTCTTGGCAACATCCCAAGGTAATAGTTTTAATCTTATGTATTCATCATTCAACTTGTTTATGTAATTTAGATATATCACATATTTCATCTCATTTGTGTATTTGTTTATTTGATCAAATAGATTAGATCCCTTTTCCTGCATCTTAATTAATTACATATTTTCACCATGTTATTTTAATTTGAATCCGTTTTAAGATATATTTTGATTGTTTTCCAATTCATGTTATCATTATTAGATCTACATTATATTATCCTATATTTAATCGTTTTTCATATTGCTTAATTGTTTAGACCTGAAACGTTTGCAACATATACATATGTGTCTGATTTGTCCTACATATTTTGCTGTTGTTTCAGGTTTGTTATTTAAAAGAAAGAAAAAACCTTTTTGATTGAAATATAAGTTTTAACTAATGAAATATTTCTATTATTGATTCAAATAGAAAACACATGTAGTTTATTTATGTTTGCATGTATGTTTTGTGTTCGCTATTTTAAATTCAATCTTTTGGTTTTTGTATACTTCTGTTTAAAATTAAAAAAGGTTTTCTTTATAAACATAACCGGATTTTATTGCAAAATATCACAAACCCTTGGATTTCCTTTTAAATTAAAGTTAGGCTTTTGCTGTTACTTTATATTGGAACATATATATACTAAATTATAAATTTTAACGTAAAGATGTATTAAGTTTTGAACATTATTTACAATAATTTTGCATGTGTACACACACACACATTTTATATGCATGCGTGTGTGTGTACACACACACATAGGTACGTACGTACATACATAGATATATATATATTTATTTATTTTGAATTAAAATTTATAAGATGGACTTTTATGTAAAATCATAATTTTTAATCTTATAAAATCTTTCAGTTTTGAAACTAGGTTCAAAATTGTTGTCCTTTCTAAGGAAAGAAACGAGGGCTTCTTTACTTAAATTAACTCTTATAAATAATTGTTGGGTGTCTTTGATGCGTTGTACATTTAAACTGAATTAATTTTAAACTTCCATTTAACCAGTTTTAAATAAAATAAGACTTTATTTAATGTTTTATTGGATTAGATCTAATATACATTTAGACTTTATAGGCTCGTTAAAGATCCAAAATGGTAAAAAATTTGCAATTCACCCATTTCTTCCGCTGCACGCTGACCCAGTTCCAACAACGAGCCTAATAGTCTATGCGGTCTAAATTAGTCATATTATGGTTAACTAATAAGCTTGCGCACTCAGTACGATGTCTAGAAATGTGATGTCTAGGATTGGAATTAGGTAATCAAGTACCTGTTCTGCCTGGTTACCTACCTGGCCTAAAAGGTGGGGTAATCCCAAAGGTTACCCATAATAGAAAAGGCTCAATTAATCGAGCCTTGGGAAAATTTTCAAAATTGTTTTGAAAACTAAAGCAAGATTTTAAATTTAAAATAAAAACATGTTTATTATAAAAGGTTATAATATAACATAAATTTTCAAAATGTTTGAAAATATAATGAAAAATTCAAAATGTTTGAAACTATGTAAATATTAATTTTGAAATTTAAAATTATTAATAAGATTAATAATATAAATTAAGTAAATAGGTTAATTAATTAATACTTATATGCATGTATTATACATGTTGACATATATTATGTCATTTTAAAGTGTTTAAGATAACATAAGCACCCATGTATGTATATAAGATAAATTTTCGAAATTAATATTGTTTAATTAAAATTGTTTAGTTAATCAAAGTAATTAAAAGTCAGTTAATTAACTAAAAACATGCATATATAAGATATATATATATGTCTTAGTATTAAGGTTATAGTAGATATGTCCAATATAATAGTTGTATTGGAATACTAATTTAAAATTAATTAAAGAGTTAATTAATTAAAATTAAGTAAATAAGATTTGATTAATAAAATGTTATACATAAAATTATTATATAAGTTAATTAAAATGTAAAAGTTACATAATAACGAAACTTATATAATATGAGTGTATAAACTAAAGGTGGAACATTAAAGAAACCCAAATAGACTTAATGGATAAATACATATGTAAATGTACGTATACTGTGATTTCTGATACGTCTGACACTTGAATCACGAGGGTATTTCATAGGAAATACATTATTCCATAAGAAATACATTATTCCATAAGTCGATATCACTCAATATTATATATTTAACGTTGTGGATCTTTAATATAATGTTGTCCTCTACCATATATATATATATATATATATCACTTGCATACTCCTTAGTTGTTGGCAAACTCAAGTTAGGGATGTTATGTGTAGTATTATTAATATATTGAACATATAAGATAACTATATATATTTGTTGAGTAAACTCAAGGTATATATACTATACTTAGGTCATCACAATATGGTAGGTACGAGTGAATAATCTCTTTCAATTTGTTGAGCAAACTCAAGGTAGAAATATGATTAGTATAAGGAAAAATAGGTTAGGAGTTGTATGTGATACAACCAATAAGAAGTTATCCATCGTTTGTGGGGCTATAATTTATCGAGCATACCCAAGATTAGAATACCATGACATACAAGTCCTAACACCCACTAGTGAAGTCGAAAGACTTCTATGTTTCATCTTAGGGTTTAGAGAAACATAAAAGACTAGTGGGAACCTTATTAGAAAATGAAATGGTAACGTTTAACTTTTTTAATATTGTGAGCACATATTGCTAAATAATGTTATAATTATCTACAACGATAAATTTGTGTATTCAATATGATTGATAAAATGTTTATCAATTAACATATACAAATGAACTGAATTGAAAGTTGACAAATGGAAATATAATACCCACTATTAAATGCCTATTGCATGCTAATGTTTTCTATACCTATGCAAGTGTCTAATTTTTACAACTACTTAGTACATTCGTAAAATGGTCACTTACTTGCTTATTTGGTTGAGACCGTGCTGCACTCTGTGAGTTTTGAACTCTAAAAGAAATACAAGACCATGGATATTTGATTAATATACTATCACTTATAAATATTATGTGGTGAAATGTCACAGTTCATAATGTACGATACTAAAATGAATATAGTTCATTGGAAATAAAAAAATAAACACTATTTTGAGATTTCAACTTAATTGATTATCTGTAACGACCCGATATTTTCAACCATTTGCATCCACACATCTCAGACTTGAATTGCTCAAAATACCGAATTGTAAAATAAATTTCTGCAAATCTCAGAATATACAGCAAATAAATAAATCACAGAATCATAGATACAGAGTAATATAATGCAGCGGAAGCAAAGAGATAGTAGTTCATGAAGCTACTATATAAATACATCAGAGTTATACAAGATACAACAGAAGTTTCAATATGATAAACAAACACGAAGCTGGATGCATCCCTGGAATCAACTGGATAACTGAAAACGAAATAGATAGCTGGATCTTCAAGCAAAGCTCCAACTCCGAAGGTGAGTCTAATGCTGTATCACTTAGTGACCCGAGCGTAAAGCAAAACACAAAACACTCGAGTCAGGACATACATACTTGTATAATGTAAACCAACTCAAGTGAACTGTAATATAAGGTACAAGTAACTAAAAAGATGCTTGGGACCGTCCATCCTCTAAGGATCCGTTAAACTATTTACTATGTAGTAATATTTCGCTATTATAATAATGTCTATAGTAAAGTAAACTTACTTTTAAATAGCGTTAAGGAGTGACCCAATATTCCCCTTAACACGTAATAGTGCCAGTAGTTTATACAGTATCTGCATATCTCATGATCAGGAGACTACGAGAAGATACTCCATAGGTACAACACAAATCAAACTCGTACAAGGCTCGCTAGGATAGGTGACACGGCACAACTATGCAATGCCAGGGTAGATATACCAATTACGCATCCGGGCTAGTGGTGACGTATAGCAGCTATTACCTCCCACCTCGAGCCACACCCTCAAAAATCAAATATCAAAAGTGGCCACCAAAACAATCTCAAAGTCAGAATATAGTATCGAAGGAGTGTGTCCGATAAGAGGGGCTACCTCACTGGCCCGTAAGCGCTCCTGTTTTAGCCACCTTATGCCAACTCACGGGAGTAGGGTCCACACCTCAAAGGAACGCCGCCACCATCCTACTTTATTCTAGAATCTCCGTCGCGTACACGGTTGTTAAAGTGGTTTTCGCAGTTGGCGGAGAGTATGACAACTTCCGATCTCGGTCTATTTAACAATCAAACGTTATTATTGCCCATGGATATTTATTTCGAAACCTTTTCTATTCCAAAACCATTTAAAATCAAATACTATTATTTCCAAAATAATATCCATTTTCAAAAATGGTAATATTTCCAAATCCATACCCAAAATAATATCCATTTTCAAAACTAAATACTATATTATTTCATTTCAAAACCAACCAATATATCATTTCCATTTCAAAACCAAGATATAATATGTCATTTAAATTCCAAACCAAATCCATATATTATTTAAATAAAACCCAAATGTCAAATCACTGAATATTTCCTTCAATTTATTAAACTTGAAATATTCCTTTAAATCATCTTAAATCAAGCCACTTTATAAAGTCATATTCTTAAATCTTCAATTTCAATAATTTCAAATTTATATATTTAAATACAATTCTTATTTAAATGTAATTTCAAATAAATTCATTTCCAAAGCCATATCACGTTCAAGTTATACTGTAACGATCCGGGATTTTAATTAAGTTTAGATTGATAATTAATTTAAATTTTGAATAAATTATTGTGTAATAACTAGTAAATTGATAGAATTTATAAAATATATATCTATGTAATTCATGTAATATGTACTTGATTTCAAAACATTGTCTTTTAAATAATATGTGTGAATACAAACAAAATATACTTACAAAATAAATAAAGTAAAATATACAACCCATGAATACAAGATGATAAGTATTTAAGTTGAAAATTAATATGTAAGTTAAATTAACTATTGAAATTAGAAATAAATTAAACCAATAAATAAATACACATAGTTAGGTTTCAAACAACATATTAAAATAGGAATTGGTTTATATTAAAAAGTACAAGAACAAAGGAAATAAAATAAAGATACAAGTATGTAGGCTGTAAACAAGTTAAATATGCAAGGCTAGGACAAGCAAAAAGAAGAGAAAGGACTTAGGCATTTAATGCCATTACCTCTAGTACACCATATAGTATGCATCAGCCCAAAAACTTCAAGCAAGATTTTCAGCCAAGTAAAATAAGCAAAGCAAATATAAAATCTCTGATGTTGTACAAAATAATATACCCTATTGTATAAACAAAAACAATAATAATCCCTGTACATTCTTTCCTATATATTCTCATTTCAGTTCAATCATTTTATAAATCTGAGCAACCTCTAAAATGAGCACCATTTCAAACTTAAACAAGTTCAATTTAAACAAAGATATAACAGATCAACCAGAGAATCAAAGTAGAAGGCTTTCAACAGCAAAAATTCAATCTGTGTCAAAAGAAAAAAAAAGCTCCGTCACTTTGCTAAAATACGGTGAGTAACATTTACTTTTAAAAATTTAAAGTATGAATTTGTTGAATATTCACTTGTGAATATGTATGTTAGAATACATATTCAATTCTTTGTGTATATCTGAGTAACAGATATAAGATGTGCAGACTGCTATTTTTAATTGTCTCTGTTGAGTTCATAAGCCAATTTTTTTGATTCAAAGATCTTTTCTTCTCAATCAACTTACTGATTGAACTCGAGATCAAAATGAATTTTTTTTGTTAAAGTATATGTTAAAGAGTAAAAATCTATTTGAGCTTAATCAACTTATTTATCTGTCTGGAAATCAAGAAAACTGGCAAAGCTTTAAATAAGTGAAAATCGAAACCTCTTAATTCATGGATTCAGGTATATAACCTGAATTCGCATACTTTAACATGATTTTTAAAGCAAAAATCATGATTTTTAGAGCCAAGAAAAAAGGGCAGTTCGCGTTTGATCGAATTTCGATCTTTTGGTGATCACTGGCGATCCACGGGTTTGGAGGGGTCGGAATTTTGGATGGTGATGGAGGAACATACGATGGTTCAGGGAAATGGTGAGAAGTGCTCTCGATCATTGAGGTGGCAATGGCGGTGTGACACCCCACCTCTATACCCACGCTAGCCAAGGACACTACGGTGTAATGCCGTCACTAGCACGGAGAATAAGGCTGTTGAAGAGCAACCATCTGTATAATTGCTTTGTGCGAGTACCGATATGCCATATAAAATATAACTTGCATTCTTTTCAAGAGGAAATCCGACGTACCGACACAAACTCAAAGCTACTACACGGTGGCTATAATGTCTTCGGAAACAAATATAGAAATGAACATAACACAAATCAGTCATAGATAATTCATATCACAAAGGCGGAAATAGACATGAATATATATAACACATAAAAGTGTTCATCAGAGTAGTGGTCTAAAAGATCCATAATGGCACAAAAGAATAGCAACATGTGATATAAAAAAGAATAAGTACACAACTATGAGTCTACATCTCAAACGTATACAACCAAAAACTACTAATCTAAGTAGTAGACCAAAAGTTAGGACAATAATCCTAGAAGAGAAGCTAAGCAGAAGCACCTGTAACATCTCGGTCTGACCCGAGTATTATTTAATAAGAAAATAATAAACGGATCAGTCTAGCTATAAATATCAGATGAAATGATATAGAATAAGAGATATGACTAAACGTATAATAATCACAATGCCAAGCTGTGATAAATAAGTAATTGAAAATCAACAAAAGATTAATCAATATCACAAAAATCTTCTCAAAGATCAAAAGGAATGTCATACTCCTTATTTCATTCACCAAGCCACAAATATTGACAACATATAAATGCCAATCATAAAATTGGTGAAACACAAATTCTAGAAATCATCAACAGAAATCCAGAAATCACAAAAAGGGGGAGGCCTATCACAAAACGGGAGCATGAAAACTCACCAACACGTGTATCACAAAACGGGACGCTATCCCATGGTCGCTAACCATAGAGCCGGTGCAACGACGTAGTACAACGGTACGCCCGAGGAACCAGAAACTCGAATAGTTCGGAACAACGACGTAGTACAACGGTATGCCCGAAGAACCCGAAACTCGTCAAATTCGGAACAACGACGTAGTACAACAGTACGCCCGAAGATTCGAACTTCATAAAAACATGGGTCGCTAGCCCACAAAAATTGGGTCGAAACCCCAAGAAATAAATAGGTCGTTAGCTTATAATAAAAATGAGACGAAACTCAATAAAATGAGGTACCGTCCCCTACGTGGACAAAGAAACATAGCACATTGCTAGTTTAAATCACAAAATGATCATCATCGATCATCAAGAAGTGTCAATTACACTACGCTAGTAAATATATGAGCTTAGCTTCATGTCCCATGACCACTAGCTTAACTTAAATATTTACGAACTAATTGTAAATCTCCACTAGAAAATTGTCACAAGAGATTCAATCGAATAAGTCCAAGAATTAACCGGCGAAGTAAACGCAAGCGTTTGATACCACTCGTTTTACTAAGTCGTTTAATTAGATTTCTCATACGAGTGAGGTAAAGGTTTGTATATACTAATAGATTGGAAAACGGTTTGAGAAACGAGCTTTGTAATAAATTAGTGTTGAAATCGTTTTGAAGAAAGGGTTTTGATATTTACTACTAGCATTGAAAACCTTTATATTTTGAAGTGACAAATCACAAAAATGATTGTAGAAACAATCAATCACTAAAATTCACATTCGAAGACGTGAATAAAAATCCAAAGAAATCGATACCGAATCCATCAAAATGGATATTCCTAAAATTCCCGAAGGAAAGAAGTCATCAAAGTCAATAACAAATGATAACAACAAAGAAGGAAAGAACATGAATCGATTAAATTTGGAAACCATGCAAAATAGGCGAAATAGGCAAAATAGCAACAGGTCGGTCGGCTAGCTACAGAGCTCGGTTGACCGGACCCTGTTCTAGAAAAATTCTCGGGAAGCAGGTCGGTCGACTTAGCTCTGCAGCTGGTCGACCGGACCAGAGACAGAAAAGTGCTTATGCACTTTGGTAGCAGGTCGGTCGGCCGGCCTCAGAGCTCGGTCGACCGGAGCCTGTTTCCAGCTCCTCCCAGCCTATTTGAGTGAGGGCCAAATCTCCACCAAATTTAAATCGGACGAGCAATGGACGCTAGGGGTTTATGCCAATCGACTATCCGGCCCTATAAGCTCTTCGATGCATCACAAAATCATGATCAAAGATCAAATCTATGATTTTTAAGGATTTGGCTTTCAAAACACTAAAATTGGAATATTCACAAAACCAACCCAAATCAAAATCAAATGCACACGAATAAGTTTTAGGAATTCATACCCAACATTCAAAGATAGATATAAGCATAGATGTGAGATAAAAATCTCACCTTTTCACAAAAACAATAAAGAAGAAGCTTGAAAGCAAAGGAGGAATCAACCACTCTTCAACACAACCCAAATGAGCTTGAATCTATGCTAAAAAAAAAGAACATTCCCAAAGTTAGGTTTAGGAATTTCTAAAATTGATAAAAGAATGAGTTGGAGAAGAAGAAAAGAGGCTTACCAAAGTTTCTTCTATTAGTTTGGAGCTAGAGCTTGATTTGCAAAAGAAAACTAGGGTTTGGAGTTTTAATTTACCATTCCACTCACCATTAATCTCTTTAAAACTGAAAAGTAGAGGAAGAGGGAGTGAATGAAGAGGGGGTTTCAGTTTGGAGTATTAAGTTAGAACATTGGGCAGAACCCAAACCCAAACCCAAAGTGAAAAAGTGGAAAAAATCAACTTACTCCAAACATATCGAAGCTTATAATCAAAAAGGCTGCAAACGACAATTTGAACTCAATGGAAGGGGTCTCGAGTCTCAATTCGACTGTTTGCAAAAAGTAGCTTTTCAGACTACAATCCGACTAACGATGAAATATTTAAATAAAATACTTTAAATCTTCGAATCGTAAAATATGCGGGTTGTTATAGACTCCCCTCCTTAAAGAAATTGCGTCCTCGCAATATATAAGATGGAAATAAAAAGTAACAACCATAAAAGCATATTAACACAAAAGAATTTTGAAGTAAGAAGTTCACCTCAAAGAGTATGAGAAAGTAAGTCTGGATGCGTTTGCTCGATGAATTCTCTAGATTCCCAAGAACAATCCTTAGGATTTGAGGACCATTGAACTTTCACAAGCGGAACATCTTTATTTCTAAGGCGTTTAACCTCCGAAGCAATAATTTGAATAGGATGCTGCTCATAAGTTAAATTGGGTAAAACTTCAATTTCTTCCACAACACCGGGCTCAATAATAGAATCAGAATATCGAAGGCACTTCCTTAGTTGAGAAACGTGAAACACGTCATGGATAGAAGAAAACTAAGTCGGTAATAAAGGCGATAAGCCATGGAACCAATACGTTCAGTGATAGAAAATGGCCCAATATATCGAGGCGCTAATTTTCCCGATCGACTGAAATGTATAACACCCTTCATAGGTGAAACACGAACAAACACCAAATCTCCCACAGAAAATTCTAACCTCCTTCTTCGTTTATCGGCATAGGATTTTTGTCTACTCTGGGCTTCTTTCATCCTATGACGAATACGATCAATCTTTTCTGTGGAATCTCGAATAAAATCTGGACCTAAAACCAGCTTCTCACCGGCCTCAAGCCAACAAGAAGGAGATCGGCATGGCCTTCCATAGAGTGCCTCAAAAGGAGCCATACCAATACTAGATTGGAAGCTATTATTATAGGAAAACTCAACAAGAGATATGTGATCTTCCCAACTTCCACCAAAATCATAAACACATGCACGAAGAAGATCTTCAAGAGTTTGATTCACACGCTCGGTTTGTCCATCGGACTGAGGATGATAAGCGGTGCTAAAATTAAGCTTCGCTCCCAAAGCTTTTTGAAGACTCTTCCAATATCCACTAGTAAACAATGGATCACGATCACTAACAATAGAAGTAGGAACACCATGCAATTTAACGATTTCCTTGATAAAGAGTTTGGCCAAAAGAGGAATGGTTCAGTTAGACCGAACGGGAATAAAATGGGCAGATTTAGTGAGTCTATCAACTATAACCCATAAGCTATCATGACCCGAACGAGAACGGGGAAGGCCATTTATAAAATCCATGGAAATTTGATCCCACTTCCTAATTGGAATTTCTAAAGGTTGCAATAACCCACCGGGCCTTTGGTGTTCGGCCTTGACAAGTTGGCAAGTCATGCAACGCTTAACAAAATTAGCAATATCAGATTTCATTCCCTCCCAATAATAAAGTCGCTTCATATCCGCATACATTTTACTACTACCGAGATGAATGATAAATTTAGAACGATGTGAATCTTCTAAAATATCTTTACGAAGATCACTAATATTTGGCACGATAAGTTTACCAAATTTTCGAATGCCGCCACGAGAATCGATATCAAAGTCTTTCAAACCTTCAATATCAATTTTATCCTTAATATTTTGGCCAAGAAGAGCCAATTCGGGATGTAGCCTTTGAGCTTTAAGGATGCGGTCTAAAAGAGAAGGATGAGCCTCAAGGCTACATAAAACAAGAGATGAACATAAATCGGAAACACGGTCTCGAATTTCACAAGTGGATAAAACCTCGAGATCATTCCATTCGGATATCATCATAGAAACAACCGCTTGTTGCTTGCGACTAAGTGCATCGGCAACACGATTTCCCTTTCTGGGAGTATAAAGAATATCAAGATCATAAGATGCAAGGAATTCGAGCCAACGTTGTTAATGTAAATTAAGTTTCTTTTGAGAGAATAAATACTTCAAGGATTTATGATCGGTGTAAAGAATGAATTTTTCTTCCAAAAGATAATGACGCCAAATATGAAGGGCAAAAACAATAGCTGCGAGTTCTAAACCATGAGTGGCATATCTAGTCTCAGCAGGCTTCAATTGCCTAGAAGCATAAACAATAACACGTTCTCTTTGCATAAGAACGACACCCGAACCAACGCGACTAGCATCGGTATAAACAACAAAATCTTGATTTCCTTCGGGAACCACAAGAATATGAGCATTGGAAAGGAGTTCTTTTAATTTCTGAAAAGAAGTTTCACATTTGTCCGACCAAATGTATTTAACACCTTTCTTCGTTAAGCTAGTGAGAGGCACGGCAATCTTAGAAAAGTCCTTGATAAATCGACGGTAATAACCCGCCAATCCAAGGAAGCTACGGATTTTCGTCACACTCTTCGGTCTCTTCCAATCTTGAATCGCTTAAATCTTTGAAGGATCCACGGAAATTCTGGATTCGGAAATAATATGACCGAGAAACTTCACACAAGATTGCCAAAAGTGGCATTTAGAAAACTTTGCCTTTAATTGATTACTCCTAAGAGTTTCCAACACAATCCGAAGATGCTTTTCTTGCTCCTCCTCGGTTTTTGAATACACAAGAATATCATCAATGAAGATGAGAACAGAAAATCTTTGAAAACTCGATTCATAAGGTCAACGAAATAAGCCGGAGCATTCGTTAAACCAAATGGCATAACAAGCCATTCATAAGATCCATATCGAGTACGGAACGATGTCAAAGGAATGCTATCCTCTGTACTACGAAGCTGATGAAAACAGGTTGCCAAGTCCAATTGTGAAAAGACTCTAGCACCACTAATTTGATTGAATAGGTCATCAATCCGAGGTAAAGGATATTTATTTTTGATAGTAAGATCATTAAGCTTGCGGTAGTCAACACAAAGCCTAAGTGTGCCATCAGATTTCTTCACAAAAATAGCCGAAGCTCCCCAAGGCGAAGAACTAGAGCGAATAAATTGCTCCATTTCCAAATCGGATAATTGTATGCGCATCTCCTCATTTTCTTTATTAGACAAACGATAAGGAGGACGAGTAATAGGTTGAGCTCCAGGGGTAAGATTAATTCTGAACTCAATTGCTCGCTTAGGCGGTAATCCTAAAACGGGCTCAAATACGTCGGAAAATTCACGAACAACGTGAATAAGAGAAATAATATCTTCCTCATCATCATTATCGTCATCATAAGGATTTAAAGAATATAAAGATGCAACCAAGATGGAATCCTAATCTTTAAGATCAATAGAAATCTGCTTAACAGATTGAGGATGTCGAAGATAAATAGTCCTCTCAGGACATAGGATTTGGGCTTTATAGCGGTTAAGCCAATCCATTCCCAAAATCATTCCAAAGCCTAAGTAGCGCATAACATGCAAGTCGGCACGGAAAGAAAGATCACACAAAATAATCTCGACATTTTTACACAATAAACTGATTGTTGCGGATCCACCAACCAGATTCGCAATTCTCAAAGAAGTCATTAAACACAAAACATTCAAAGCAAGAGTATCAACAAGTTCTTTTGAAATGAAAGAATGGGACACACCCGTATCAAAAAGAACTCGAATAGGATGATCACGAAATAAAATAATGCCATCAAGGATAGAATGAGAAATACCTTGACCACGAGATGTGTTTCCAGGGGCTTTAGCAACATTAAGCTTTCCCTCCTTCCTGTTTTGAAGTTTGGGACAAGAAGATAAATAATGGTCCGAGCTTTTGCAATAGCGACAAAAGAGAGGTTTCAGACATCGCATAATGGTCTTTTGAACCACAATTGTAGCATTGCCCACCACCTAGGGAAGAAGATTTTGCTACCGGATTTGCTTGCTTCCCTTTCTTGTTGGGATAAGACCCTTTGAACTTAATAGGCCTTTTCTTGTTGTTGTTGAGTTTTGGTTTGGCACCCACAACATCGGCATCACTCTCTTTATCTGCCTCTTCAAGACGAAGAGCAATATCAATAAGTTGATCAAAAGAAACTTCTAGCTTTAGAAGTAAGGGCTTCTTGAGGTTTTTATTCAAGCCATAGACGAATCTCTAATTTTTCTTCAATGGGGTATTAATGTATTCAACCCCGTATTTAGAAAGAGATTCAAAAGACGCGACATAGTCTGTCACGGAAGACTCACCTTGAACAAGGTCAATAAAACGGCGAGCCAAAGTCACCTTCTCAGCTTCTGGTACGAATTTTAACTCGAAGCGCTCTCGGAATTTCTCCCAAGTAAGATCCGCTTCAATAATTTCAGAAATCAAAAGCTCGTACCAGTCTAATGCCCTTTCTTGGAGCATACTAGACGCCACCTGAACTCGGTGAAGATCAATGAGGTTCATGCGAGAAAAGATTCGATCGCATGATCTCAGCCAAGCTTGGACTTCAATAATAGTTTCAGAACCCTTGAATGGCTTCCCACCCAAGTTGGTATAATCGTTGCACAAGCATGCAAATCCAGACTTAGGATGATTTGGTTCCGAATTAGAACCGGCTGCTTGAGCATTCTTTACTAGATCAAGAAGCTGCTGGGTAGACATAAAAACTCCATCTTGGAGAGTAGTACTAGATTGACCGGCGCTGGAACAGCCAGGTCTAACCATTTCTCTTCCTTTAGAAAGAAAGAAAGAAGAAGAAAAAGGTTATTCACCAAATTAATATCAAGCAATCTTGATAGATAAAACAAGGAATCATAAAGAAAATAGGATGAATCGGTACGAAGTCTCGAATTAAATCCTAAGGCACGACTCCTAAGAAGGACTTAGGACGATGATCCTTGTTAAATTATTCTACATTGTTTCGAAGTTTGGCTCTGATACCAAGCTATGACGCCCCACCTCTATACCCATGCTAGCCAAGGACACTACGGTGTAATGCCGTCAACTAGCACGGAGAATAAGGCTGTTGAAGAGCGACCATCTATATAATTGCTTTGTGCGAGTACCGATATGCCAGATAAAATATAACTTGCATTCTTTTCAAGAGGAAATCCGACGTACCGACACAAACTCAAAGCTACTACACAGTGGCTATAATGTCTTCGGAAACAAATATAGAAATGAACATAACATAAATCAGTCACAGATAATTCATATCACAAAGGCGGAAATAGACATGAATATATATAACACATAAAAGTGTTCATCAGAGTAGTGGTCTAAAAGATCCACAATGGCACAAAAGAATAGCAACATGTGCTATACAAAAGAATAAGTACACAACTATGAGTCTACATCTCAAATGTTTACAACCAAAAACTACTAATCTAAATAGTTGACCAAAAGTTAGGACAATAATCCCAGAAGAGAAGCTAAGCAGAAGCACCTGTAACATCTCGGTCTGACCCGAGTATTATATAATAAGAAAATAATAAACGGATCAGTCTAGCTATAAATATCAGATGAAATGATATAGAATAAGAGATATGACTAAACGTATAATAATCACAATGCCAAGCTGTGATAAATAAGTAATTGAAAATCAACAAGAGATTAATCAATATCACAAAAATCATCTCAAAGATCAAAAGGAATGTCATACTCCTTATTTCATTCACCAAGCCACAAATATTGACAACATATAAATGCCAATCATAAAATTGGTGAAACGCAAATTCTAGAAATCATCAATAGAAATCCAGAAATCACAAAAAGGGGGAGGCCTATCACAAAATGGGAGCATGAAAACTCACCAACACGTGTATCACAAAACGGGACGCTATCCCATGGTCGCTAACCATAGAGCCGGTGCAACGACGTAGTACAACGGTACGCCCGAGGAACCAGAAACTCGAATAGTTCAGAACAACGACGTAGTACAACGGTACGCCCGAAGAACCCGAAACTCGTCAAATTCGGAACAACGACGTAGTACAACAGTACGCCCGAAGATTCGAACTTCATAAAAACATGGGTCGCTAGCCCACAAAAATTGGGTCGAAACCCCAAGAAATAAATAGGTCGTTAGCTTATAATAAAAATGAGACGAAACTCAATAAAATGAGGTACCGTCCCCTACGTGGACAAAGAAACATAGCACATTGCTAGTTTAAATCACAAAATGATCATCATCGATCATCAAGAAGTGTCAATTACACTACGCTAGTAAATATATGAGCTTAGCTTCATGTCCCATGACCACTAGCTTAACTTAAATATTTACGAACTAATTGTAAATCTCCACTAGAAAATTGTCACAAGAGATTCAATCGAATAAGTCCAAGAATTAACCGGCGAAGTAAACGCAAGCGTTTGATACCACTCGTTTTACTAAGTCGTTTAATTAGATTTCTCATACGAGTGAGGTAAAGGTTTGTATATACTAATAGATTGGAAAACGGTTTGAGAAACGAGCTTTGTAATAAATTAGTGTTGAAATCGTTTTGAAGAAAGGGTTTTGATATTTACTACTAGCATTGAAAACCTTTATATTTTGAAGTGACAAATCACAAAAATGATTGTAGAAACAATCAATCACTAAAATTCACATTCGAAGACGTGAATAAAAATCCAAAGAAATCGATACCGAATCCATCAAAATGGATATTCCTAAAATTCCCGAAGGAAAGAAGTCATCAAAGTCAATAACAAATGATAACAACAAAGAAGGAAAGAACATGAATCGATTAAATTTGGAAACCACGCAAAATAGGCGAAATAGGCAAAATAGCAACAGGTCGGTCGGCTAGCTACAGAGCTCGGTTGACCGGACCCTGTTCTAGAAAAATTCTCGGGAAGCAGGTCGGTCGACTTAGCTCTGCAGCTGGTCGACCGGACCAGAGACAGAAAAGTGCTTATGCACTTTGGTAGCAGGTCGGTCGGCCGGCCTCAGAGCTCGGTCGACCGGAGCCTGTTTCCAGCTCCTCCCAGCCTATTTGAGTGAGGGCCAAATCTCCACCAAATTTAAATCGGACGAGCAATGGACGCTAGGGGTTTATGCCAATCGACTATCCGGCCCTATAAGCTCTTCGATGCATTACAAAATCATGATCAAAGATCAAAGCTATGATTTTTAAGGATTTGGCTTTCAAAACACTAAAATTGGAATATTCACAAAACCAACCCAAATCAAAATCAAATGCACACGAATAAGTGTTAGGAATTCATACCCAACATTCAAAGATAGATATAAGCATAGATGTGAGATAAAAATCTCACCTTTTCACAAAAACAATGAAGAAGAAACTTGAAAGCAAAGGGGGAATCAACCACTCTTCAAAACAACCCAAATGAGCTTGAATCTATGCTCAAAAAGAAGAACATTCCCAAAGTTAGATTTAGGAATTTCTGAAATTGATAAAAGAATGAGTTGGAGAAGAAGAAGAGAGACTTACCAAAGATTCTTCTATTAGTTTGGAGCTAGAGCTTGATTTGCAAAAGAAAACTAGGGTTTGGAGTTTTAATTTCCCTTTCCACTCACCATTAATCTCTTTAAAACTGAAAAGTAGAGGAAGAGGGAGTGAATGAAGAGGGGGTTTCAGTTTGGAGTATTAAGTTAGAACATTGGGCTGAACCCAAACCCATAGAGAAAAAGTGGCAAAAATCAACTTACTCCAAACATATCGAAGCTTATACTCAAAAAGGTTGCAAATGACATTTTGAACTCAATGGAAGGGGTCTCGGGTCTCAATTCGACTGTTTGCAAAAAGT